>OX336355.1:1145846-2583971 GCA_946902875.1 Nematopogon swammerdamellus
ACATTGAAAATCCGTATAAATACAGATAAATCCGTATATATGGCAACGCTGAGCTCGAGTGTCGCCGGGCAACTGAGCGCGTACGCAAGTCGCGGACATGCCGCCGACATATTGTCGCCACAAGTCGCCGTGTAGCATATTTCCAAAGTCTAGTATGCGAGTTGCTCTGATTGGTCGTTCTCAGTTTGGCGGGAAATATAAATTTCGGAGAGACGAGTCTGGCTTGTTAACTGAATCCGATATTCGTATGGTCATTTATGGACTTTGGTGGCTCAGTGGTAGAATCTAGGGGTTTTATTTTTTTCGATCTCGGCTGTGTACCTGTTGCCAAAATTTTTTTTTAGCAATGTTAGGTGTTAAAATTAGGTTATGGTTATTTTTTTTTATAACCACCTAAGAAAACTTTATTTTCGGAAATACTCCCGAAATTTATATTTCCCGCCAAACTGAGAACGACCAATCAGAGGAACTCTCATACTAGACCTTGGAAATATGCCGCTGGGTAGCACGGACGCCGACATGATTCTCTATAGTAATGCCGTCGACAGCAACCCGCCGGGCTGTGTCGGCGGCGTCGTCGGGGGGTTCGGTGTGTAGGTAGACTCCTTAATAGGTAGCCGATTGAAATTTTCACAGAACATGTGTTATTATGTCGGATATACTAACAAATAATAAAAAAATATATAAAAGTAAAGTAAGGGGGGTCCCCATACAAGAAACAAGTTTTTTCGAAGTGTTTTGTTGTTGCTCTATCGTAAAAACGATAATACAAGCGTCAAACTTGATGTGATTATAGTGCGAATTCTGAAGTCTGCCCTTCCTTGCCTCTTACTTGGTTGGTGGTAGGCTCAAATTGTAGCCGACTGGGTTGGTACCACCGTACTGGATGTAAGATGGACGCATAGCAGCCTCGGTTGTATTCTCCTCTACTAGTCCAGTGTAGCCAGCAATCCAGGGAAGTCTCTCCGGTATGACCTCTACCTTCTCGGAGGTGATATTGGCTGGTCGGAGCATGCGCTCTGGCCCCTCCGACTCAGCCACACATACTGGATTACATGAAAAAAATAAAAAAAAACTAACATAGAGAATCTCTATATATTATTTGTAAAATTTTATACGATGACAAGAAATTTAGGTAATACATACAATAACCTACAATTGGGGCAAGCGCAGGGTTGCCAGGTGGTTCAGTTGAAAAAACCGGAAATTTTTCATCCTTCCATCATCCAGCCTTTGATTTTCATGTAAGTACAAATGTTTTAAGAAAAAATGAAAGTTGATTTTATGTAAAAAATGTATTATCTATCATGCATGACCTTAACTTTTGAAAATGGATGGGAGGTAGAGTATCTAATAAATAAAAGGGTTGAATTGATCGAATTTACTGCAAAATCGAAGAACACAGTAAGATTAGTATTAAAATGTTCTGAAAAAGTAAATATATGCGTTATAATGAAGGTTTTATCTTGACGTTTTTGGTGTTCGGTTTGTTCATTATTTTGGAGAACGAATACAAGCCTCAAAAACCGGAATGTCCGGTCCAAAACCGGACATCTGGCAACCCTGCAAGCGGAGGAATATTTGTTGTGTGTGCTGGTGAAGAAATGTTGATTCGCGAATGGTTTGGTCAGGCGCAGCAGCGCGGGCTCGAGCAGTGGCGGCTCGCGCGCGTGCAATGTGCGCCCCGCCCCGACCTCATCCTCGCCACCCTCCACCCGCCGCCCGCACACCTCCACGCCGCACCTACCGCGCGTCACCAGAAGGTATCGTCACAGATTACTTAATAGTTACTACGTAACAGATAGATCACTCCATAGAAAACGTTCCATACCTTCGCCTTTAATAGCCTACTGCTTCACGTCGCCAATCGCTGAGTGCGAAAATGTACCTAAACGATCGAGTGTAAAGTGATTATTGCTTTGCAGCTGCGCGCAGTTGCGTAGGCGAGCGTGTAGGTATGTTACGCGCGGCTGACAAATTTCCACTGAAATAAACCGCACCGCAGCGCCGGCGGCCCGCCGGGCGGTAGGTAGTTAGCGCGCGCAAGTACATAGAGTGCGTGAGGCCTGCCGGAGTTGACTAATATAGGCCACACCCACCGGTGCGAGCGACAGAGTGAGAAACGGAACGGAGAAACGGGGGGGGGGGGGGGGGGGGGAGAAACGGATGCATGAAGTTCTCACTCTGTCACTCGCACCGGTGGGTGTGGCCTATTTTAGTAAACTCCGGGGGGGGGGGGGGGGGGGGGGGAAGAAACGGATGCATGAAGTCCGGGCCTTACTTGCTACTTTATAATTTAGCCTCGGTAGCTCGGTGGTGCGGTCGGTCGAATATTGTTAAACAACTCTGAACGTGGTCAGTACTTGGATGGGTGATCGCTCGACCGTTGGAGGTTGACCGTGGTTCGGATCCCACGTTAAACTGTAGGTCCCTTCCCTTCTTACCTTATACTAGGTGGTAGGGTTTATCCCGCCCGGGTTGGTACCACCGCACTGAATGAAACGGTCGGTCAAAACGGCAATGTAAATAGTTCGTGTTTTCCGTCCAGTTCAGTGTAGCCGACATGAAATGAAGGGAAGCACTGACACGGCACCTAGTTCACCCGGTTTTATGTGCTGACATCACGGATGTTGTAGGGGATGTAGCCAACGTTGCCAGAATCCATAAAAAAACACCTTTGGTTCTATAGTATTTTGCAAAACGCGGTGGTCGGTGTTGTGCTGTAATTTACCAGAGTTCTTACAACACAGCACCGATTACTCTGCTTACTCCGATTCTCGAGATGAATCGTGTGTGGTATGAATGTACGCATGTTATAAATTTACGCAATCTTTTAAGTATGGGTGACTGATCGCTACTAGCAATTTCTCATGATCAGAGGCGGCGCAAGGCGTGGGCGACGTGGGCGACCGCCCACGGCCTCGCGGCCCGAGGGGCCTCGCGTCTCAAAAGTTCATGCAGCATTCATGAAAAATATTGAGCTAGATATATTAAAACAGACCCCGAGTAAACATGTTTAGACTTAATCAAAGGCAAGGCAAGGGATAAGTCCGCCTTTGACCCTCATGTAAATTAGTTATCGATTGTTTCTGTAAAATGTTATTTTGGAGCAATAAAGTATTTCTATTTATCTATTTATCAAACTAAACCTTAATATAAAGCCTTCATCCGACACAAGATGGGAAAGCAGGACAGAGGCAGTGAATATTGCAATAATACAGCCAGTATTTTTTTTTGCGATTTGATGATGTTGTTGACTGTATTGAGCGTTGGCAAAATTGAGAGGGCCTCGGAAAATGTATCTTGCCCACATCAAATTACGTTCATGCCCCGCCACTGTTCATGATCTGTCTCACTCGATCCAACAAGCCTTCTCAATGCGTCTGGTGAGACAAAGCTGCCGCTTTATTGCGGTAATCGCTAATAGAGCAGCGGTTCCCAAATACGCTTACCCCCCCCCCCCCCCCCCCCCCCCCCCCCCCCAGGGGTACGCAAGCTCAAGATAAGCGGTACGCGTGGGCGCACTTGACGGCCACGTTTACCTCTACATTCTTAAGTAAAGAGAAAGGGGCCCACTTATCTCATTGGTGAAAATTAACTCCACATTCCATTGGTGAAAATTATGAATGGTTGGTTTGGGACCTATTTCGTAGTAATCAGTGCAGTAAATTTTCACCAATGAGATAAATGGGTCCCTTTCTTTTTACTTAAGATTGTAGAGGTAAAGGTGGCCGTCAAGTGCGCCCACGCGTACCCCTTATCTTGAGCCTGCGTACCCCTGGGGGTACGCGTACCACTGTTTGGGGAATGCTGCCTTAGGGGCTCTGGGCCCTAAGTGATAGGGAAGATGATCGTTGTGCCCATAGTCGTTTCGGCGCATGCGCTGATAGCAAAGAGCCTCGACGACCACCTTGAGAGGCTCTCGCTGAGTGGTTGGGTCAAGGGCCAGATCCAGAAGGCAGCCCTGCTCGACACTGCACGCATCGTCCGGAGGTTTCTCTCTTTGGGACCCGACCATCGGTAGCTTGGGCTCGCCCCTCCGCCGCGCCGGTGGTGGATGCTCGATTTATTTTATAAATTATTATAAAATAAATCGATAAATATACATAAATTTTGTATATTTTAGCTATAGTTGTATGTAAAATTAATTATTGGAAATAGATGTGTAAATCCTGTGTCAAAAAAGTCAAATCCTGTGTGTGCAAAAAAGATGTGTCCTCTCGGTTATGTATGACGTACGGGTATGAAACGTGGACTCTGACGGTCGCTCTTGTCCAAAGGTTGAAAGTTGCCCAGCGAGCAATGGAGCGAGCCATGCTGGGAATATCGCTACGTGATATGGTGCGTAACGCGCCAATCCGCCGACGCACCAAAGTAGTCGATATTGGACACCGGTAGTGGCAGTGGGCTGGGCACGTTAGCCGAAGAGATGACCGTTGGAGTAACCGTGTCCTACACTGGCGGCCGGGACAGGAAAACGAAGTGTGGGAAGACCACCCGCCAGGTGGGACGACGACATCAAGTACGTCGGCGGAAAGCAGTGGTTCCGTATCGCTGAAGGCCGGGAGGACTGAAGGAAAATTGGGGAGGCTTATGTCCAGCAGTGGATGCTTACACGCTGACTGACTGACTGAGATGTGTAAATAAATGGATATAAATAATAAAAAATAAAATAAAGTTTAATGAATATTTTCAGAAAGGGCGGGACCTCGCTGGCCCTCAAGCCAGGTGTTGTGTGCTCACCGCGCTCGGAGTCACCGGATGTGTCGCCTCGCTCGGTTAGCATTGCACATTTTGTTTGTTTGTTCGTTTGTTTGCTGCCCAGCCTCTTTTGGTGGGAGGGGGATGGTCCGTTGTACGTCGGCGCCCGGGTAGTGCTATTCCAGCCACCCGAACTCTTTCATGAAGTGGAGCACTCTTCTTGGTCGCTTCCACACTCCATGGGCAGTTGAAACTGCAGTCGTTCTTCCGCCACCACCGTGCGACTACTTATTGTTTATTTATTGTATAATTTCATCCGTAGGTAGGTAACCTACGCTTGGAATAGACCATAAGGGCCGAACCGGCTTGGATATGTCGAAAATTCCGCCAGTTCTAAATTCAATGCGAAGAAGAACTGACAAACAAACTTCGCAAGTCACAATGTTTTGTTAGTAGATACCTTATTATAAGTATTATATTACAGTAATTTCCAATAATTAACCCATACTACCGCTCACAAGAACATTAGGTAATATTAATTATAGCCTTTACCACATCCCAAAAGTTTGCTCTAATATAATGCAGATCTGCATTCAGCCGACCTTTTTGTACCTTATTTTATCGTAAAATTGTGTACAATAAAAAATAAATACAAATACACTCCAGGAGCACGTGGGCGGCTGTTTCGTCCTCCGCCATGCGACTTCCATGAAACTACAAAAGAAAAAATTAAACTTCTATCTTATTTATTCAACTAAACTCAACTCCTAGGAGTTACATCCTCGGGCCAGAGTGGCCCAAGTCATGTGAGCCCATAATCAAAATGGTTGCATTTTGTATGTAATATTAGTGACCCACAGTGGCCCAAGTGACTTAGGCCACTGTGGTACACTAATATTACCTACTTGTGGTTCATTATAATTTATATTAAATATAAAATTTCACTGTTAAAACTATTATTAGTATCACCATCTATGCTTCTGTGAGAAAACAAATTTTGGGCCAACCTGGCTGTATAAATATTCAATATTCGTAGGCATTTTTGCAATAAGCTCAAAATCATTAAAAAATTAACTTGGGCAACTCTGGTGCTGGTGGCCTCAATTAAATGTTTCATACTTACTATTTTTTCTAGATCGTGCAAACGGGGGCTCCAGCAAATGCCGCCGACGTTGACGAGGGCTCCATCATCTATGAATTTCTAGAGCAAGCCCTGAAAAAGAAGAGGTTGGTTTTCAATATGGTAAATTATCTGGTGGTACATAATACTGTTACCAAAATGTCGTTTCACGTGATGACACTTAAAGTGCGATAAAGAAGTCAAAATATAAATCCTGGCGAAATAAGAGAGCACCAGGAACCTTGTCACACACACTTGTCAAATTATGTCAGAAAGCACACCTGCATGTCGTAAAAGGCGACTAAGGGATATGACTCCCTTCTTATATTACTAGGTGGTAGGGTTTAACCCGCCCGGGTTGGTACCACCGCACTGAATGAAAGTTCGGTCGAAACGGCTATGTAAATAGTTTGTGTTTTCCGTCCAGTTCAGTGTAGCCGGCACGACCGAAGGGAAGCACTGACACGGCACCTAGTTCACCCGGTGTTATGGGCTGACATCACGGATGTTGTAGGTGATGTAGCCAACCGTGTCAGTTTCCATAAAAAAAAAAACACCTGACTCAACAGTCCGACACATCCAAAGTTCGACCTCACCCGAAGTTGCTTACCTGTCTGTACTATACTATAGTCAGTCAGCGTGTAAGCGTCCACTGCTGGACATACGCCCCTCCATTTTTCCTCCAGTCCTCCCGGCCTTAAGCGGTACGGAACCACTGCTTTCCGCCGACGCACTTGATGTCGTCGTCCCACCTGGCGGGTGGTCTTCCCACACTCCCGTTTTCCTGTCCACGGCCGCCAGTGTAGGACACGGTTACTCCAACGGTCGTCGTCTCTTCGGCTGTCTATACTATAAGCACTGATTTATAGTACTAGATGAGCATTTCTCCTACATCACTCCCGAAAAAGCATGTCATCGACCAAAGGAGCTTACAAGCTGATTTAACAATGACTGATCACTGGGTTGTGTGGCTCACCTTATCGTCTTATGTCCGCAAATACGTGAGTGAGGCGCATTAGGCGCATTCATAGCATGAGATGGCTTGTAATTAGAGTTGCCAGACGTCCGGATAAAGCTGGACATGGTTAGGCTTTTTAAATTCTTGTCTGGCTTTTTAAATTCTTGTTCGGTTAGGCTTTTTTCTTCGTGCTGTGTGACTCGTGCTTTTTTCTTTCGTGCGTATTTTCTTTTGTAATTTTTGTATTTCAATTAAACACTGATTGAAATTACAAATAATTACATGATTTTTATTTTAAAATATAGTAAATAAATCCTTAGTTTTTAAGGATCCGGCCAATTTACCAAAATGTCCGGGCTTACGAGCTGGTAAATCCGGCTTTCTGTTTTATACACCTGGCAACCCTACTTGTAATGCGATCGTTTGAATGTATTCACGATGATAATTACATGTGACGGCACGCACATTTGTTTACCGACCGGTAAAAAAATTCTGTATCTTTGTATCTTCCTTCACTCCAGACACAAGCACCACAGCCGGCGGCGCGAGGATCGCTCTCCCGACGGCACCGAGCCGCGAGAGGCCCGCCACCACCGGCGCAAGCCCAGGAAGCACGACGACCATGCTGCCGACCACGCGCAGCTGATCGAGACCTTAGTTCAGATGTACTCGCAGCTCCAAGACGTCACTAATCCTAAGGAGGTTGATGTAAGTTCTTTAACTCTGATGGTGTTAATTTACTTAAAGTAAAAAAAGTCCTCCCTAAGCACGAACTTGGCGGGATACTGCGGTACACCCAGATAAACAGTCAAAGTGCATACATGACCAGCATTATAAGCGGGCAAGCATTGTGGATGGCACGGCAACCATGCTGGAAATAATTGTGAAACATGGCCCAAATGTTCCATTGCAGTTTGCGACTGATTTTATTTGTAAGTTTGGCTTGGATTCTAGGAAACGTAACCCAGGCTTTTGTAAAATCCAGTTTGTGGCTTAAAAAAATTGTGAAAAGCTATGCATAGGTTTTTTGTAATTACAAATGACCATATACCTATTTAAATCTTTTACTAAATGTTTTATATTATTTTTAGGACAACACACGAAAAATTAAGAGCAACAAATCCTTGCATTGTCAGTACAAAGATGGATACTCTGATATCGACCGAAAACCGAGCAAACTTAACGAAGAAGTACCTTCAAGCGATTACAGAAATAAAATACAAAGTCGAGAAAAATTAAGTGAATGTGGCAGTCGTTATAATGCTGAAACCCCCAAAAAACATCAAAGTACAAGTTTAAACACAGCCCAGTGCTCAAACTCACACAGACAAGAAGTTGATTCGAAATATGCTAGAGACTGTATATCGAGAAGTTGTGAGGAAAGGTCTCCCAGAGAGCGATACTGTGAAAGAATGCTTACTAGGAAAAGTTTTGATGAGAGACGTAAAGAAAGATGCACTGTCAATGTAGATGATGAGAAACCTTCTAGGGAGAGATATAGTGAAAGAGTCTACAATGATAGACCATCCAAAGAAAGATATAGTGAAAGAATCTACGATGATAGACAATCTAGGGACAGGAATAGTGAAAGAATCTACAACAGAACATCTAAGGAGAGATATAATGAAAAGATCTATTGTGAAGAACCTAAAGAAATATACAATGGGAGAAATTATGGAAAAAATGATGACAGAAACCGCGTATATGAGAATACACAAAGAGACAAAATGTACGATGGAGAAAGATACACAAATCGCAGAAGGAGTGATATAGAAAGAGACAGCAGATATGAAAATGATAACCGTGAAAGATATAGTCTAAAAAGAGAGTCGGAATATAGGGATAAAAATTTCGACTTGCCCAGAGATTGTGATATGAGGCGATTTGACGCAAGATTCACAAAAATGTGTGATAGAGATTCAGTACAAAGTATGGCAGATGGCATGGACAGCATGGTTGGTGGGAATCCAAACAGTGATATGTATGAAATACATCTGAGAAATGACGCATCATCGTTAAGCCAAAAGGTACAGTTCATTTCAAATTTATTTAACACAGTGTTTAAAAATATAGACAAAAACATCCTTAATTTGTGGTAACTGTTTTTCATCTTTCGCTTTCGACAGCGCAGAATTCTCGAGAACTCAGAGGAAAGTCGAGAATGATCCCCTATCTAGTTAAAACCTATTCTCAAAACTCTCACCAAAGTTTTGCGGAACAACCCTTTGTAATCGAAACTGATTCCCTACTAGGCTTCTTCAACTGACGGGTTAAGGATTAAGGGATACTGGCTGGATCGTCTTACTTCTGGAGAGTGTGTGTAAAACAGCAAATAAATCACACTTCTACACTAATCATATAAAGAGGAAAAGTTTGGATGCAGGAGGTAATCTCAAGAAAATACTCATCTGATTAAAAAAAATTCTTTGACCAATATTTAGAAAGAATGGACCTTCAGGATGGACATAGGCTATGCGAGCGAAGCCGCCGCGGGCAAAAGCTAGTTTATTATAAAAAGGTGAATGGAATAATGAAAAATCGAGCAAAGATATATTATGTACTACCGTACTAGATAAATTACTCGGCCAACTAACATGTTCCACCGAGTTGCGGTTCACGATCCTCAAGTTTCTTAGTCGAGCGCGAGAGGCCGTAGCGCGCAGTCGTCGCCTGCCTGCTGCGATCGCGCCTCGCCTACTTTAAACTAATACATTCGTCATCTTCATCATCATCTTCGTCGATGCGAAAGTGCGATGGCGAATCTGGAGATGAAGTGTTAGAATGAAAAGACAATATGCACACCGACGCACGAGTGCGATCGTTCTCCCTACCCCTTGCCTCTCCCGCACGCTTCCCGCCCCTCGCGAGCCCCCACACCGGCCGCCAGACCGTCTCCCGCACGCTTCCCGCCCCGCGCGCGCTCCGCTCTTCCGCTCGACTCTGTGCTCCGCCTCCCCGCTACCCCATACCTCAGCCGCTGGAACACCGCTTCTCTGTATATTTCTTCGGAGCGATAACTCTATATAATATTTCCTCAAAGTCTTTGAGTTTGCGGCCTGGTTGACAACGCGACATATGGCGCCGCGCCACCCATAAGGTGTCCAACGACGCCCATGGACATTCGGTTATAGTTTATCATAGTTATATTCCATAAATTATATTTTACATTCCCACACTCAAGTATTTTGCTACTAGGTACCTACTTATATCTCACAACATACGACTCTCAAACATCCAAAGGTTGACTGGGAGAAATCCCTGTAAGGGATAAGGTGTGAACTCTGTGTAAATGTGACTCTATTTTAATTCCTTATGTCGAGCTAGCTCCATACTGGATAATTATTTTGGAATAAAATTTACGTCATTGTATAGGGAATTCAATTTTGTAGACACATTATTTGAAAGAAACAAAAAAACAAATCCTAATAATTTTTAAACAAACAAAAACTATAAAATTCACCATATAAACGCGCGCACTGCGCTCGATTGCTCAGTACGTCGAAATTGCATTTTTGTTGCACCGAAGGACCACAACATCAAACTTAACAAGTACTGCAACTTAGTAGACCGGATTGTGAAAAACGGATTCAAGACTGATCTCTTCGCTGTGGAAGTCGGAGCAAGAGGACTACCAGCGAAGTCGCTCTACAGTCTCTTCAAGAATCTAGGGCTCCCAAGATCGACGCTAAGCTCATATATGGAGAGAGCTTCGAAAACGTCACTGGAAGCATCCTACAGAATATGGATAGGTAGAGAGAGGGAGGTCGAGAGCAGGACTCGTGGTTTCCCCGCGTCCTAGTCAACGCAGACTAGCTGACGAGGGCTTGAAGCGAGCCGAAACGTGAAGCATGCGCGGGAAATTTAGAGTGGCCACTCGCTAGTCCCGGCCTCGATTAACACCCCCCTCTACTGCCGATGGGCCCGGATATGTTCGGTGAAGCCATCGCAAGCTTAGATCCACACCTTCCTTCCATAAGAGTTCTCTTAATAAAAGTTAATAAAAATAATAAGAGTTTATACATATAAACAATTTGTATAAATTAATTTGCTGTTCTACATACTCTCTTCCAGAATGGCTTTTATGGCTTTTCTCCAGATATTATTTTTGTTTTTATGCATACTGACATGGTTGACTACAACACCTACAACATCCGTAATGTCAGCCCATAATACCTCGGTGAACTAGGTGCCATGTCAGTGCTTCCCTTTATTTCATGTCAGCTACACTGAACTGGACGGATAACACAAACTATTTACATAGCCGTTTCGACCGACGTTTCAGTCAGTGCGATGGTACCAACCCGGGCGGGATAAACCCTACCACCTAGTATTTGATTTTTTTCTTTATGTAATCCGCTATGGGTGGCTGAGTCAGAGGGGCCAAAGCACATGCTCCGACCAGCCAATATCACCTCCGAGAAGGTAGGTGCCATACCGGAGACTTCCCTGGATTGCTGGCTATACTGGACTAGAGGAGAACACAACCGAGGCTGCTATGCGGCCATCTTACATCCAGAACGGTGGTACCAACCCAGTCGGCTACAATTTGAGCCTACCACCTAGTAAGGGGCAAGGCAAGGGACCCACAGTTTTACACCGGTTCCGAACGGTGAAGCAGCAGGTGTAGATATGCACGTAAATTTTTTCGTCAGAAAAAACTCATTGGTACACGGCGACCGGATTCGGTCCTCGGACCTCCCGCATGAGAAGCCGATGCCCAAACCACTCGGCCACCCGCCGCTTCATAAGTAAGGTAAGAAGGGAAGGGACCAACAGTTTTACGTGGAATCCGAACCACGGTCAGCCTCCAACGGTCGAGCGGTCACCCGTCGCAAGTACTGGCCGCGCTCAGGGTTGCTAAACAACAGTCGACCGACCGCACCACTGGGCTACCGAGGCTGACAATATAGTTTAGTCCACCTACAAGTCCGATTTACACGTCCTCGGGGGTGAAATTGGCCGCTCCTGAGTCCAACCACACAATCCGGTTAAAATTTTTAAAAAAGTATTGTTTACAGAACCGACCTATAGCTGGAAAAGAAGGAATTACAGACCCAGCCATACAAGTAAGTTGACCTCAAATAACTTTGACGCTGAAAACAATAACATCTTTTAGGTACAAGTTTATGGAATCTGACATAAGATCCTTGATGTCGGGTCGTGTCGTGCCGACTACACTGAACTGAACTTAAGGGGCCACCTCCCTAAATTGTGCCTCTCACTCTAACAATGCGCATTTTATTTTATTATGAAGAAATTATACAACATACATACATATCACACACGCTGAATCCCGACAATCGGGGTAAGCATAGTAATCGGTGTTGTGCTGCAAGTACTCTAGTAAATTACAGCACAACACCGACCACCACGTTTCACAAAGTATTCGAACAAGATTAAATCGATCAAGCAGCAAGTAAGGCAAGAAGACCCACCTGCTGCATGACTCGGTGGAAGTACCGTGCCAAGGTGAGAGGTGGCGAGCCCGTCGCCCATTAGCACGATATCTTGTCCGTATCCATTAGTCGCCTTTTACGACATATAAAAAAATCCCATGGGAGAAACATGCATGATAAAATTATTAATGCTTTTCAATAAAAATATTTGGTACTCCACATATAATTGAAAAAAAAAGAAAAACTTAATAAACTTTTAGGTTTTTTTTTTCAATTTTTATATGTGGAGTACCAAATTTTTTTATTGAAAAGCATTATTAATAATTTTATCATGCATGTTTCTCCCATAGGATTTTTTTATAAGTTGTATAATTTCTTCATAATAAAATGCAATGTGTGAAAAACGGTCAATGTTAAAAAGAGAGGGTAGATTTAGGAAGGAGCCCCCTTAACGGAAAACACGAACAATTTAGATAGCCGTTTCGACCGATCTTTCATTCAGTACGATGGTACCAGCCCGGGCTGGTTAAACCCTACCGCCTAGTAAGGTAAGGGAAGGGACTTACAGTTTTTCGTGAAATCCGAACCACGGAAGGACGCAGGCTCAGCCTCCAACGATCGAACGGTCACCCATCCAAGTTCTGACCGCGCCCAGGTGTGCTTATTATCACGAACGACAGTCGACGAATCGCACCACTGAGCTACCGACACTGTTGTGGATGGGAAGAAGTTAACAATTTTCATAGCTGTTTTGACTGACTTTCAATAAGTGTGGTGGTATCAGTCGGGATGGCTTGAACCATCTAGTGAGGTAAGGGAAGGTATCTACTGTTTTAGGTGGAACGCGAAACACGGCCAGCCTGAACAGTCGCACTGTCACCCATCCAAAGTGCGACCACACACGGGCATGGCATGCCGGTTTGCTCTTCCTGATAACTAAAATTAAATAAATTAAAATAATGTGTTTTTTTTTATGGAAACTGACACTGTTGGCTACATCACCTACAACATCCGTGATGTCAGCCCATAACACCGGGTGAACTAGGCGCCATGTCAGTGCTTCCCTTCGATCGTGTCGGCTACACTGAACTGGACGGAAAACACAAACTATTTACATAGCCGTTTCGACCGACGTTTCATTCAGTGCGGTGGTACCAACCCGGGCGGGTTGAACCCTACCACCCAGTAAGTTAAGAAGGGAAGGGACCTACAGTTTTAAGTGGAGTCCGAACACCCCGGTCAGCCTCCAACAAACAGTCGAGCGGTCACCCATCCAAGTACTGACTGACAGTCGACTGTCCGCTGAGCTATCGAGGCTGACAGAATGAATGTATGTGTGTGTGTGTGTGTGTGTAGCATGAGGTGGCAGAACAGCGGCAGGCTCTCGGCAAGATGATGGGGCTGTGGCAGGAGCTGATGGAGAGGTTCAAGGACATCACCGACAACATGGGTCGCAGCGAGCGTGTAGTGCAGGTACGCACCTGTTAGATATGTGCCCGCGAGACCAGCTCCTCATCATCACACACGGACAGGGATTGCATCCATACACAATTCACTTACCACCGATGCGAATTGATCGGTTCTGTAGGTCCATGACCAGTGTGTCCTCCCGGTTATGACGTACGGGTGTGAAACGTGGACTCTGACGGTCGCTGTTGTCCAAAGGTTGAAAGTTGCCCAGCGAGCAATGGAGCGAGCCATGCTGGGAATATCGCTACGTGATATGGTGCGTAACGAGGCAATCCGCCGACGCACTAAAGTAGTCGATATTGGACACCGGGTGGCAAAGCTCAAGTGGCAGTGGGCTGGGCACGTTAGCCGAAGGGACGATGACCGTTGGAGTAACCGTGTCCTACACTGGCGGCCGTGGACAGGAAAACGGAGTGTGGGAAGACCATCCGCCAGGTGGGACGACGACATCAAGTACGCCGGCGGAAATCAGTGGTTCCGTATCGCTGAAGGCCGGGAGGACTGGAGGAAAATTGGATTCGTATGTCCAGCAGTGGACGCTTACACGCTGACTGACTGTAGTCGGGTAAAAACTTATATGAAACTATAAAATGTAGATGAAGAAGCGGCTATCTCTATAAATTAACGACTTTATTTATTTATTGGACGACGACGCTCAAAAACATAAGCCCCACATATTATTATAAGAAAAATAATGATAAATGATAATAAAATGAAGAGCCTCGACGACCATCTTGAGAGTCTCTCGCTGAGTGGTCGCTCTGCTCGACACTGCACGCATCGTCCGGAGGTTCCTCTCTTTGGGACCCGACCATCGGTGCGGCCGCCAAAATCACCTCTCCTCGCGAAACCACGCTCAGTTAGGTGCCGTGCCAGCAGATTTGCGGACTGTTGCTAGGCTGTAGAGCCCGTTAATACGACGCTTGAAGACACCCAGGTTAAAGGATTCAGGAAATACACTCGCTGGAAGACAGTTCCACACTCTAGCGGTGCGACAAAGAAACGATTTAGAGAACCGATGGGTTCTCAAAAGCCCAATGTCAACAACAAAAGGGTGCTGAGTCTCTCTGCGACGAGTCATGCGGAGATAGGACGGGTGGCAGGGAATAAGGGATGCTAGTTCCACAGAGCAGCATCCGTGATAGTATCTGTAATACAGACTAACCAAACCCACAAATCTACATCACCGTGGCGTGGCGCGCCAGAGACCCGGTGGAGGGGCTATGGCGCTCTGGCGCCGCTCCAAATCCGCGGGTCAGCGCTGCGTCACGCTACGCCACGCCACAATAGTGTAGTTCTAGCTTTAGTCTGAGCCAGGATTTCTTTATTGATAGTTAGAACTTTCAGGTCACGGTTCAGTAGCTCATTGGTGACAAACCTATGTAGGTTTGTTTTGTTTGTTTGCTGCCCAGCCTCTTGGGAAGGCGGGTGGGCCATTCTCCGCACTGAGACCTCAAGACGGTCCGTTGTACGTTGGCGCTCGGCTAGTGTTACTCCAGCCACCCGAGCTCTTTCATGAAGTGGAGCACTCTTCTTGGTCGCTTCCACACTCCATGGGCAGTTCCCACGTTCCCAAGAAACTGCAGTCGTTCTGATGCCACCACCGGGCACTCCAGGAGCACGTGGGTGGCTGTTTTGTCCTGCGCCATGCGACCTCTGCATAGGGGGCTGTCGGTGACACCTATGATGAACGAGTGTCTGTTGAGTGGGCAGTGACTTGTAAGGAATCTCACCGCTATTTGGAGTTGACCCCTGTGAAACTTTAGCCGGGGCTTCCTGAGTCGCAGGTCCAGTTTAGGAATAGCGTCCCGGCATTGCCTGCAGTCCCTGGTGTTGGCCCAAAGATTTTCATGTTTAGTTTTTGTTGTTGATGAGGCCAATATTTAAACTGGCTGATTGGTACGGGCACACACTCCAGCTGTATGTAATGTAGCAGCACCTATGTAGGTAAGAAATATTACAAATAGGCAATTTTTTTTTTATGTAAACCAGCATTTGTGGCTGTGCCGAGGGACCAATGGTGCAGTCGACAGAGCCAAAATCACCTCTCCTCGCGAAACCACGCTCAGTTAGGTGCCATGCCAGCAGATTTGCAGACTGTTGCTAGGCTGTCTAGCCCGTTAATACGACGCTTGAAGACACCCAGGTTAAAGGATTCAGGAAATACACTCGCCGGAAGACAGTTCCACACTCTAGCGATAAAGAAACGATTTAGAGAATGATTATATGTCGATTTTATTTATGTATCTTATACGAGCGAGATAATTATAAATGAACAAAATGTTGGTGAGGTGAGGAAGTAAGCGAGGGGGGGGGGGGGCGCATTCAGTGCTGACAACCTAACCTCTTTGACAGCTCGAAGTGCACAGTTAAAAAAATGGGGTTATAATGTTGCAGGAGACGGCGGTGGCGGCGCGGGAGGGCGCCATCACTCAGATGCAGCTGTGGCGGGAGTGCATGCAGCGCTACGAGTCTGTTGCGCGCGACGTCGGCGACACGGACGCCAGGCTGAAGGTACCACACCGCCTCTCCGGCAATAGTTTAAACTTCAATCGCTTCACTGAACATATCCGGACCCCTTGCAGGCACAGAGGTATTTAAGAGAATATTTTCATCATCATCATCATCAGCCTGTATCAGTCCACTGCTGGACATAGGCCCCTCCCAAGGCACGCCACCACACGCGGTCTTCCGCGGATGAATAAAGTGGATGGATGAGAAGAGAATATAAGAAGATATAAATCAATCGCTCCATGTTAAAAGGGCCGAAGCGCCAATTTTTGACAAAATGAGTTATGAATGCCATTCTGTCAAAAAACTCCATACGCACCTTCCACATTGATTTGCAACAAATTAGCCAGATAGAGGGCAAAAAAAATATTTATATCTGAGTTCCATGTTTTATCTTTAATTGTGTAACATTAATAACATTAAACATAGATTTTCTATACGTTTCGTTTTTATTTCAAACTGAAATTTGTAATATTTGCTAAAGGGGCCTAAGTTTACAGTTTAAAAAAATAAATAAAAAATAATCTAACAATCACAGTTATTTTTAAGTAAGCATTTACGATCAGGAAACGATAGTTTTATTAGATTTAAAATAAAAATAATTAACATATCCTTTTAAATTTTATACCAGACATTTTTTTCTCCTTTCCGTTAAGTTCGGGTCCGTGGAGATAGGGCCTTTTAGCGTGGAGCGATTCAAATAGCCTAAATTTTATACATTCATGATTACATTTCTTTAAACTATAATTTTGTTAATAATTCCAAACTTCTATGACAAACTATAATTATACAACAAAAATATTTTTTTTTTTAAACAAAAAGAATTAACGATGAAGAATTCCAATTGGCTCTGCAATACCTAAGCATACGCCGAGCGGCTTTGTTGCATGCTGACTGTGTGCTGTGAAGGAAGGTGTGGATCTAAGCTTACGATGGCTTCACCGAACATATCCGGGCCCATCGGCAGTAGAGGAGGGTATTAATCGAGGCCGGGACTAGCGAGTGGCCACTCTAAATTTCCCGCGCATGCTTCACGTTTCGGCTCGCATCAAGCCCTCGTCAGCTAGTCTGCGTTGACTAGGACGCGGGGAAACACCAGTCCCGCTTTCGACCTCCCTCTCTCTGCCTATCCATATTCTGTATGATGCTTCCAGTGACGTTTTCGAAGCTCTCTCCATGTATGAGCTTAGCGTCGTTCTTGGCAGCCCTAGATTCTTGAAGAGACTGTAGAGCGACTTCGCTGGTAGTCTACTTGCTCCGACTTCCACAGCAAAGAGATCAGTCTTGAATCCGTTTCTCACAATCCGATCTACCAAGTTGCAGTACTTGTTAAGTTTGATGTTGTGGTCCTTCAATGTGTTGCTTTCCCATGGAAGTGTAAGTGGAAGTGTAAGTGGAAGAATAAGATGTGAAGATGTACGCCGTAGTCGAATGTGTATTGAGAAAATAAAACTATACTCTGTTTCGCGAGACAAGCCAGTACTAGAACGGTAATAACAATGCGCAGTGAAGGACTATTGGTCCACGTCAACTCGCTAAAGCTGCGGTCATACGGGCCGCCGGCTAGCCGAGTGCTGCTGCCACGCTCAGTCGTGTTTCCAACCTCGCGCAGTGCGGACGTGTCAACATTCAATTTTTTTTTCTGTTTTTTCATTGTGCCGTCTGAAAGTTGGTGACATGGCTGATTCAACAACCGAATCCGCCTGTAACACGAACGAACGAACTGTGAAACGAGCAAAGCGTCCGTTGCAATCGACGGAAAAACAAATGATTTTCGCCCGCCGAGCCAAGCACACAGCACAAGTACGACAAGTGTAAACGCGCCTTAACAAAATGAAAGCATTAAGCAGGCCTGTTGGGGATAATGGGCAGGGTCTAACGATCAGCCGTCTCTGTCTTAGGACTATGGTAAACATGAGATAGCAACTCTCAGTACTGGCCTGTTTCGAAAAATAAAGTATAGCGTGTGTACAGGAGGAGCTGCAGAAGCAGAAGACGGAGATATCGGAGATGTCGGGCATGTGGCAGGAGTGCCTCGCGCGCTACCGCGAGATGTGTATTGAGAGAATAAGACTAGCGTGTGTACAGGAGGAGCTGCAGAAGCAGAAGACGGAGATATCGGAGATGTCGGGCATGTGGCAGGAGTGCCTCGGGCGCTACCGCGAGATGTGTATTGAGAGAATAAGACTAGCGTGTGTACAGGAGGAGCTGCAGAAGCAGAAGACGGAGATATCGGAGATGTCGGGCATGTGGCAGGAGTGCCTCGCGCGCTACCGCGAGATGTGTATTGAGAGAATAAGACTAGCGTGTGTACAGGAGGAGCTGCAGAAGCAGAAGACGGAGATACCGGAGATGTCGGGCATGTGGCAGGAGTGCCTCGCGCGCTACCGCGAGATGTGTATTGAGAGAATAAGACTAGCGTGTGTACAGGAGGAGCTGCAGAAGCAGAAGACGGAGATATCGGAGATGTCGGGCATGTGGCAGGAGTGCCTCGCGCGCTACCGCGAGATGTGTATTGAGAGAATAAGACTAGCGTGTGTACAGGAGGAGCTGCAGAAGCAGAAGACGGAGATATCGGAGATGTCGGGCATGTGGCAGGAGTGCCTCGCGCGCTACCGAGAGATGAGCACACACCTCACATCGCTCAAGCAGCAGGCGAGTTCCACATTTCCTTGTTCCTTCTATTTTATTGTGTACTAAGTTTCATGCACGCGATTCCGTAGTCCGCATTCCACCTCCGCACTACGCGTACTGGGCAGGGGATGCGCCCCTATACAATCGACCTACCGAGGACCAACCGGTTCTGTAGGTCTTTTATTCACAGATTCGGGAAAATGTCGAACGCACTCCCTGCTCATCTATTTGCTTCCAAGTACAGCCAGGGGTTTTTCAAAAGGGGCGTGAAAAGGCTCCTGTCAGGCCGGCCTGGCATATGCAATCCCCGTGCATATGTCCATGGGCATCGTGAGTCACCTACTCGTAAGCGAAACGATGTCACATGTCGGGCTTTCCATAAAAAGAAAATGTAATCTGTTGTTATTTGCTGCCCACCCTCTTAGGGGGAGGGGGTTGGACCATTCTCCGCACTGAGACGTCAAGACGGTCCGTTGTACGTTGGCGCCCGGGTAATGTTACTCCATCCACCCGAGCTCTTTCGTGAAGTGGAGCACTTTTTTGGTCGCATCCACACTCCATGTGAGCTGTCAAAGATGCCAGTTTTTTTATAGTTCTGTGGGTGAAGCGAGAACTGCGTGAAGTCACTATAAAGATAAAAGCAAGGCAACACCGATGAATGGTGACCACAACAGCTGCTTTGATCTTTTTAAAGTTGAACAGGTACCATTATGAAACGTCTACCAGCCTCGTTAGCTTGGCGGTGCTGTGAATCGACTACCGATTGTGAATTAAGCACACTCGGGCGCGGTGAGAACTTGGATGGGTCACAATTTCGGCGGGCCGTGTTTCAGATTAAAACTGTAGGTCTCTCCTGTCACTCGGTGATGGGGTTTATCCCGTTCCGATTGGTACCACCGCACTGAGATAAGGTCGGTCGAAACGGCTATTAAAATGGTTCGTGTTTTCCGTCCAGTTCAGTGTAGCCGGCACGAACCGCTCACCGAGGTGTGGTGCGCTGACATGTCTGGTAGTTATGGTGATCAGTGGCGGCTGGTGACCTATGGGACTGGGTGTGCGGCGCACATCACACCCAGTCCCATAGGTACCTAGCGCACGATGTGCGCTAACTTACTCGTAGTACTAAACCCAAACGTGAATCTAATGGATACCGAGACGTGATTTTTTATTTTATTTTCATGTCTGAGTTAATTGACCAAATTATGTACGACCGAAGGGAAGCACTGACGTGGCACCAAGTTCATCCGGTGTTATGGGCTGACATCACGGATGTTGTAGGTGATGTAGCCAACCGTGCCAGTATCCATAAAAAAAAAAAATGTAAAAGTATTCTCACTCAACAGATACATAGTTGAAAGACAAAATAAGGTAAGGATAAAAGTGATAAAATTATTAAAATATATGTAATAAAAATGTACTCACTTTTAGATTGAAATATGTAGGTATGGTGTTTTGAAGAACACGCCAGCGAATTTATGAAAATTATGAAGAAATCAGTCACATACACACACACACCACACACACTACAGTTTGATTGGGTAGGTCTAATATTGTTCTATTTATAATGTAAGTCTATTCGTCGGGTTTTATCTTGCGCAAATATTTCTATCACTTTTTTGTCACGCACTAGAAACATAACCATAGTCCTAATTGCTCGAAGAACCAAAGCGACGCTTCACTGCGCAGTGGCCGGCCACTGAGCCGCGGCCGCCGGGGCGCCGCCGCGCGCGAGGCGTGGCCGGCGCGCGCGCCCGGCCTCCGGCCAGCCTTGCCGCGCCGGGCAATGAAGAAAACTTCACAATGTACTGTTAACTGACGAAAAGTCGTTCAAACTGCTAAAAAACTGATTTGCAAAACATCCCGGCGCGGCAAAGATATATTACGTTCAATATTTCATCTATATTACGTACAATATTTCATCTAAGCGGCGCCGCGGCGCGGAGCGGCCATTATCAGTCGACGCGACGACGACGGGCCTCGCCCCGAACTGAGAGAGATGGCGGCGCGGCGCGACGAGACGAAGAGTTTAGATCGCTCCCGCCGCGCCCGCGCCCCCCGCCCGCGCGTGCCTGCGGTCGGGTTTACGATCGCGGCTTACATCGGCTCATCGTCGGCTGGCTCGGTCGCGACGTGTCGCACGCGCGTCACGTCGCGACCGAGCCAGCCGCCGATGACGCCGACCACAATATACTGCCCTTCTTTTTCCGTCGTGTGTCACACGCAGAATGCATCCTTGTTCCACACATAATCGTATGAAGAGTGTTTTGTTTCACACGGCGGGGCAGCGGCGTTTAAAATTTTTTCATAGTAACACGTTCGCGGTGTTTTGTGATGCACACGGCGGCGAGCTCGGCGGCGATACGTAGTAAGTAGTACGTATTACGTACAGCAAAATCGTGCCTTGTAGTCTAGGAAATAGGAACGAATTCAGTTTGATATTTTTACTTCGATCGGCGAGATTCATGGAGAATCAATACTAATAATAAATCTGTAAGGGATGGTCATGGAGTAAGTTACTTTGTTTTAGGAAATATTGAGTTTGTAGCCTCTATGTATGATACTAAAGCTAAATTGACGATTTTTAGAAATCTTTTCTGTATGTATGTATGTATGTATGTATGTTCCTCCATAACTCTTAAAGCCATAATCCGAATTTGATGAAACTTAGTACAAACCCATTTTACTATACGGGACACAGGATAGGCTTACTAAAATTCACTTCCGGCTACGCTAAGATGTGGCTCCCATACAAATCGAATTGTTCCAAGCGCCGAAATAATGGGCGGCGCGGAGCGGGGGGGGGGTTAGTAGCGCGTCTCGCGGAGACTGGCAGCCCGGCGGCGGCGAAGGCGCGGGACGCGGCGCGGGGTGCGGTCTATTCGGTGGTCTGGTGGCGGAGCGCGGTGTGTGTGTGTATGCATTGTCTCGGCAGAGTTTCTTATATTTTAATTCGATTCATAATATTATGTAGGTTAACTTCGTTAGGTATCTATTTGATTAATTTTAGGTGCAAACCTATGTAAAAGTGTTATTGCGAGTCGATGTTAGCGGATATTTATTTAACTGAAGTTCCTATTTGATTTAAGTTAATTGATCGTATGTTTATATATTGTACGTACGTACAACGTACGTACGTACGTAGTATATATTGTACGTAGTGTAGTATGTGCGGTATATTAGCGAAGAGATTCTTATTTTTACCCGATTACGGTGAAGCGAAAAGGAGAGTTATATTTTTGACCGGTATGTATGTATGTATGTATGTTCAACTGTTCCCTCATAATAACTTCGACACTACTTATCATAATTTGACAAATGAGGTATCGTTGGATGCGTCTTGACCGTACGCTGGTCGTCAAGACGCATCCAACGTCTATAGGCTATAGGATATGGCGCCCTCTAGAGGACATAAGTAATGATAAAAAATTTCCCGCGGCTTCGCTCGCGTGAAATTCGTATTTCAAAGGAAAAAAGTAAGTAACTAAGGGCGAGCTGGGTAAACGATAAACCGTCTCGAAGAAAGTGAGTAACTTTTTGAGGCCGAAGGCGAAGTTGCGTTCAGGAAGACGATAAACCTTCTCGAAGACAGTAAGTAACTATGGGCGAGGCCGAAGGCCGAGCTGCGTTCAGGAAGAGGATAAACCATCTTTAAGAAAGTAAGTAACAAAGGGCGAGGCCGAAGGCCGAGCTGCGTTCAGGAAGAGGATAACCTTTTCGAAGAAAGTAAGTAATTATGGGCGAGGCCGAAGGCCGAGCTGCGTTCAGGATGAGGGTAAACTTTTCGAAGAAAGTAAGTAACAGGGGGCGAGGCTGATGGCGGAGCTGCGTTCAGGAAAACGATAAACCTTCTCGAAGACAGTAAGTAACTATGGGCGAGGCCGAAGGCCGAGCTGCGTTCAGGAAGAGGATAACCTTTTCGAAGAAAGTAAGTAACAGAGGGCGAGGCCGAAGGCCGAGCTGCGTTCAGGAAGACGATAAACCTTTTCGAAGACAGTAAGTAACTATGGGCGAGGCCGAAGGCCGAGCTGCATTCAACATGCGGGTAAACTTTTCGAAGAAAGTAAGTAACAGAGGGCGAGGCCGAAGGCCGAGCTGCGTTCAGGAAGAGGATGACCTGTTCGAAGAAAGTAAGTAACAGAGGGCGAGGCCGAAGGCCGAGCTTCGTTCAGGAAGACGATAAACCTTTTCGAAGACAGTAAGTAACTATAGGCGAGGCCGAAGGCCGAGCAGCGTTCAGGAAGACGATAAATTCTCGAAGACAGTAAGTAACTATGGGCAAGGCCGAAGGCCGAGATGTGTTCAGGAAGAGGATAAACCTTTTCGAAGAAAGTAAGTAACAAAGAAGTTACTTTCTTCGAGAAGATTTATGGTCTTCCTGAACGCAGCTCGGCCTTCGGACTCGCCCTCGGTTACTTACATTCTTCGAAAAGGTTATCCTCTTCCTGAACGCAACTCGGCCTTCGGCCTCGCCCTTTGTTACTTACTTCTTAAAGATGGTTTATCCTCTTCCTGAACGCAGCTCGGCCTTCGGCCTCGCCCATAGTTACTTACTATCTTCGAAAAGGTTTATCGTCTTCCTGAACGCAGCTCGGCCTTCGGCCTCGCCCTCTGTTACTTACTTTCTTAGAAAATGTTATCCTCTTCCTGAACGCAGCTCGGCCTTCGGCCTCGCCCTCTGTTACTTACTTTCTTCGAAAAGTTTACCCTCATCCTGAACGAAGCTCGGCCTTCGGCCTCGCCCATAGTTACTTACTTTCTTCGAAAAGGTTATCCTCTTCCTGAACGCAGCTCGGCCTTCAGCCTCGCCCTTTGTTACTTACTTTCTTATAGATGGTTTGTCCTCTTCCTGAACGCAGCTCGGCCTTCGGCCTTGCCCATAGTTACTTACTGTCTTCGAGAAGGTTTATCGTCTTCCTGAACGCAACTCCGCCTTCGGCCTCAAAAAGTTACTCACTTTCTTCGAGATGGTTTATCGTTTACCTGAACCCAGCTCGCCCTTAGTTACTTACTTTCTTCCTTTGAAATACAAATTTCACGCGAGCGAAGCCGCGGGCAAAAGCTAGTGTTTAATATTTTAATTTATTTATTTCTTTCGGGTGAAGGCGCTCTTTGGTGGTAGTGCGGCGCACGAACGCACTTAAGGGCCAGCCGCCACTGATGGTGATGTACCCAACCATGTCAAATAAAAAAAAAATTACTTGTATTCCACACTGGGCAGGGATTGCATCCCTACACGCTGGACTTACCGCGGATGCGTACCAATCGATTCTGCAGATTTTTCCTCTGCAGAACCGGTAAACTCTGGAACGCTCTCCCCAAGTACAGTCTCGGGTCCTTCAAGAGGGGCGTGAATGGGCACCTGTCAGGCCGCCATGGCATTCACAACCCCCGCATACGACCGAATGTCCATGGGTGTCGCTGACATCTTATGGGTGGCTCGGCGCCATATGTCGCGCTGTCAATAAAAAAAAATCCAAACGCCTGTTTTTCTCTTTTTATGTAATTTTTATTGAAGGTGAATTTTCCAGATAAGTGTAGAGCAGACGTCGCCGCCGCCCCCGCTGCTGACCGCGCGTGCGCCCCCCACGCCGGGGGTGGGCGAGGGCTCGCCCACCCCCTACCCCTACGCCGTGCCACCGCCCCAGCTCTATCCGGTATTAATCTTCATTTATTTTTATTGGTAACTAGTTAAGGCGCCTAGTAACTCCAACAGCGTAAGGCGTAGTAGTTTTCATAAGAGGTTTTTTCATAAATTGCGATCCTTTGCATTAGAACTTTGAAAAGCGTGTGATCGATAGATATATAACAAATGGCGTCATTTTGCTATAAAAATTCCATTCAAATTCTCTTTAGTTTCTGAGGAGGGGAAAGGTGTGGAACTAAGCTTGTGATGGCTTCACCGAACATATCCGGTCCCATCGGCAGTAGAGGAGGGTGTTAATCGAGGCCGGGACTAGCGAGTGGCCACTCTAAATTTCCCGCGCATGCTTCACGTTTCGGCTCGCATCAAGCCCTCGTCAGCTAGTCTGCGTTGACTAGGACGCGGGGAAACCACCAGTCCCGCTCTCGACCTCCCTCTCTCTACCTATCCATATTCTGTAGGATGCTTCCAGTGACGTTTTCGAAGCTCTCTCCATGTATGAGCTTAGCGTCGATCTTGGCAACCCTAGATTCTTGAAGAGACTGTAGAGCGACTTCGCTGGTAGTCCTCTTGCTTCGACTTCCACAGCGAAGAGATCAAGTCTTAAAAATTCACGCGGAAGAAAAAATCGACATTTGCTTACCTCAAAGTTTGTATAGAAAATGATAACATTTTACAACCAAAAACGTGTGATCCTGAAACAACCTGTATATGACCGGTGACCGTCGGCTAATGTACAACAATGTACGCAGATGTACGGTGGATCGCCGATGCGTGCGCGCGCGTCCGCGCCGTCGGCGCCGCCGCCCGCGTGGTGGTGGCAGCGGAGCTGCGCGGGCTCGCCCGCGCGCCAGCAGCGGCGCCCCTCCTCGCTCGACAGCCGCAGCGAACACTCGCGCTCCCGACACCGCAAGCATAGGGACAGGGAGAGAGGCGAGTATTGTGTACTACTTATTGAGCACTATTACTAGCAAGATGGTGCATCACTTCGGCGATCCATTTCTTTCTTTAAATCAAAACCAATTTATTTATTAATCCAAAACAGTGGATTAGTATAGTATAGTATGTATTATTTGTACGTAGTATCTAAGTTCTATATATGTTTATGTATGTATATGCTGTTTGTATTTTATGTATTGTATAAATAGGTATGCATCTTCATAAAATAATTCCTCCTCCCTTTCGCTTGCACTACCCATATTTCTTTCTCTATATTTTATTCCCCATCACCCAAAGGTTGACTGGAAGAAATCACTTGTAGTGATAAGTCCGCCTTTGCGCACTCCTGTATTTCTTGTTTTTTGTCGTTTTGCATCTTGTTTCTTATCGTGTACTGTTCTTCCTTCAATTTGTGTGCAATAAAGAGTTTCTATTCTATTCTATTCTAAAACATTGTATACAGCTGAAAATTTAATAGATAGGTAACATACAATTTGCTTATAACTAATTGGAACACATAAATTGTATTTAGTAATATTAGTACCTAATGTTCTATTTTTATCGTGGGTCGTATTTGTTTCCTGGATCCCTGCTTCCCAAGCTAGCATTCTCTGTGTTATTGAAAGTAGGGTCGTACGTATAGTCTCTCCAATTATCATGTATCTCCATACATTTCTTAAACCTACATTTTGACGTGTGGCGATTTAATTTTTTTCCTTATTCGGCAATATATCTGCTAAAGTGGTTCAGTGTGGTGCGGGTTTAGCAGTTAGTATTAAAAAGACACTTCGTAAATTGTTGACAGATATGTGAGTGCAGCAACCCGTTGAGATCTGAGTCCATGCCTACACAATTGGGGACTATAGCCCGTTCAAAGTTATTTTACCTCTAGCCATCAAGTTGGCTAACCTGAGCTCTGTGTTGCCATAATTGGTTCGTCCTATTTCCCTGTACGAAATATTTGAATATATTTTTAGAATAGATTAGAATAGAAACTCTTTATTGCATACAAATTTAAAGAAGAACAGTACACGACAAGAAACAAGAAATGCAGGAGTACAACAGGTACTCATACATAATTTCCACTACTACGGGTAAAATATTAATAGCAAGTTTTACGCAGGGTTCGTAAACGTTAGAAAAAATATCCGTGCACTAACGTTTTGATAGGTTGATTTTGGTAGCGTTTGAAGACAAACGCTACAAAAACATCAGAATAGGAACCGTTTGCAAACTAACATAAAACTAACGTTAGAAATAACCCCGAAATAAACGTTATTTCTATCAAAACGCTAGAGCGCCGCGGCGGCGCGGCGGCAGCCTACCTAACTGACTGAATTGATAGTTTAAACGTTAGTTGAATCGTTATTTTGTTTCGTTATTATCATTTCGCTATGGCAGCGGTTTTCGTGTGGGGGGGAAATAACTATCACTAACACAAACGAATAGAATAACGTTAGTTTAACGATTTTCAAACGTTTGGCGGGTAGCGTTTGATAAATTTCAAACGTTAGTTTGCCTTCGTTATTTTTTAGTGATAGTTTTTATTTTGATAGTCTCCTAACGTTTGCGCGAAATAACGTTATTACGATCCCTGGTTTTACGACCGTAGTACTAGTGACAGCAAGTGGTGCCAACCTAGAGGAAGATACAATGACATGTGTCAGAGGTAAAATAACTGTGAACGCTCTGTAGACGTTAGAGATGTGTCAGAGCACGATGTCAGAGTGTTGCGTTATGTGTGCATGTATGAACATTTATGTTTTGTTTTTCAGCAGACAAGCACCACGGCAAAGAAAGGAGCAGCTCAAAAGTGCACGTCTCGCACTCGGATCGCAGACGGAAGAAATAAAGCAGGCCGCTGGTTGTGCGTTCATACAACGTGTCTAGTCTAATGTGAATTAAATTTGTAAGTGCGCAAGTAACTATTTGATAAAAGAAACAGTAAACACTTTAAAAAATAATCAGCTTTATTTCCATTTTCATAAATTACTTCCTGTTTGTTCTGCCTGAAAAGAAATCTATCTCCACCTGACGCGGGGCTATGAAAGCTGGGCGGTTGTGTTCGTTTCGGCCCAGAATGACCACTTCCTAAAATGACCACTTCCCAAAAGGACCACATCCCAGAATGACCATTCCCAGATCGTCCACTTCCCATAATGACCATTTTCCATAATGAATACTGCTGTTACTATCACTACTGTTTTCATTTGGTCAGATTTTCAAATCGTTGGACTTTCAAATGGTCAGATTTGCAATTCGTCAGTATTTCAAATGGTCAGAATACAGTCACCGTAATTAAAGTGGAACCCCGAAGACTTGGTAAGACTACTGGGAATGGTTCTAAAGTACAAGGGCAGCAGAAATTGAAAGGAGGTTTCCATAATTATGGAAAGTGGTCATTGTGGGAAAGTAGTCTTTACGGGAAGGGAACGATCTGGGAATGATCATTCTGGGATGTCCTTTTAGGAAGTGGTCATTCTGGGCCGAAACGGTTGTGTTGGTCGGTGCGCCAATGTGCGAGTGTACCTCAGCCCCGCGCATCTGTACAGTGGCGCTAACACACGACACCCAGCTCTCCTTATCCTTCGCACCATAGTGAACTGGGGGTGAACATTGGCATCACCATTAAAAGGCCACTAGCCACTTTCTCTGTGATCGATCACTGATCTGTTATTTTAGGGAGAGGTTTTCTAAGATCAAAAATCTGAATATTTTATTTTATGCTATGCAATGTAGGTTTCTGGCCAGAGCACATGCACCGGCCTGCCAATATGATATCTGAGAAGGTGTCATACCAGAGAAGAGAACACCTAACCTTTGGATTGTCCGTTAAATGTAAGATGATGTTTTGCAAATGTAGCTAATTTATTACTGTTGGCTAATGAAATTAAACGAGTAGGAATAGAGATGTATTTTTAATTGGCATCATTATTCGAGGCACACATTATAACCATCCTACATTTAACAGACTATAGAGGAGAGAGAGCGCAGAATATTGACGCGAATACATCAAGAGAGATGACGATTATCTTTTGTAAAATTAGATATTTTAGCGAGAACTCTCTAGAAGCTCTAGAAAACAAAATCTAGAGTTTAGAGATGTTATTCTTTCAGAAATAACAAATAGCTCAGTGGATCAAGGTTTTGAGCTTTCATTAATTCATAACATTTTCAATTAATCATTTCAGATAAGAAAAACCGGACTTTTAGGCTTCAGTCAATATAATCAATAATACACGGGGCGTCGTATGAAGTATGTATGTATACGAAAAAAGTAATGTTTCTATCGGAAATACTTCATTCCTTTTACCTAGATACATATATTACCAACATTTTGAAACAAAAATCTTCCTCTAATATTCTATCGTTGAGGAGTAGGTACTTAAAAAACTGAAAAAAAAAATCACTGAAAATTTCTGTAAGATCTCTAAAAATCTAATACATATAACACTAGCGAACGAGAAAATAGAAACTAAGTATTATGAATTAATGCAAGCTGACCCCTTTTTCAAGCTTCAACCGCTGGGCTTAGTATGTCAAAGGTTATATTGTCTTCCCTTTCCGTCAAACTCGAACCTGGCCAGACGACACGTGACCTCAAAGGCACAAAAGTTTTGATTCGTAGCAACATATGAAGTACTTTACGTTAAACGGCCTTAAGTCTAGAATTTGTTTGCACTTTCCGTTATTGAATACACGTAACTTTTAACGTATGTCCTGCTGTAACAATTTTTTGTTTATAATTGTGAAGTTTCATGTCCATCTGTCCAAAAAATACAGCTTGTTGCATGTTGACACTACCTGGTATGCCACCTATGGTAAATTAAATTGTTGAATACTGATTCTTTATTTATTCTTTATTCATCATTCGTATGGTAGTACACTATGCTTGAATTTGTCCTGTTTAGTTTTTACAATCTTACGATTACTTTGGAATTTATGTAAACTGATTTCAGTGCTTTTAGCCGTTACCCGCTTTGTATCCATTTTGAGCTGTTAGAATATTTAGCATTTTTCACCCTTACATACTAAGAAATAAAGTACATTTTCAACAAATCACAATAATATATTATGACAGTACATACTAAATATCTAAACTTTTAACACATCTTATACTAACACACAATTTTCCACATTACATTTTCTCATAGTATATAAAATACATACATTTTTACTACCTATATAAAGGTCAAATGTATTGAGTTCAGCGGATGTACAGGGAACCACGCGCGCTCACTCATCTAAAAACTCGTTCGATTTCAACCAATCAGGGGGTCTACCGGAAACAACTCACACGTTCACTTACACAAAAGTTCGAAGACTTCAACCAATAGCCGTGTCGGGTGCATTACCTAACGCTTTCTGATTTAAATCGAGCGAGTTTTTGGTTGAGTTAACACGTGTCGAGTTGTCCCTGGTAGACCGCCTGGTTCCTTCACGGTTCAGTATTATGGAAGACCAAGTCTAACTAATTAGTGGTCAAATGAACGAACATATTGTATCTAAATGTTTCGCCACGAACAAACGGTGGCTGTCGAAGCCTCAGGCGCAGCCAGTTCCACCCCCGAGGTGCCAGTCCGGCTTGAAGGCGGACTAATGTCGCTGGGGAAAGGCTATTAAGGCGAGACGGAAGTTAACTTTCTCCATAACAAAATCGTCTTTCGGCATTTATGTTTTCTAGACCCCTAAACCTTATCCGATTTTACAATTTAGTTTTTCTTGTCTCAAGGACAGTCCAAACTGCGTTCCTGTAATTTTTTTGTTTAGATGAAATAAACATATAACACCGGATTAGCTCCGAAATTTATATTTCGACCAAGAAAATTTGAATTTTTTATTTTTTGATGTTATGAAGTTCATTAAGCTTTGAGTCATCAATCACTTTAGATATTCAAAAAATAAAAAGACAGGAACGTAGATTCGACTGTCCTTATTACAACAAAAAATAATAGTAAAAATGTGATAAGATTTCGGGGGGTAAAAAACATAAATGCCGAAAGACGATTATGTATGGAGAAAGTGAACTTCCGTCTCGTCTTACTTAACCTGCGATTTGAAGATCCGTGGATTGTAGGAGTGGGGAAAGATATTCCCCGGAAGCCCGTTCCACACTTTTGCAGTGCGACACAAGAATGTTTAAGAGTTTGTTAGTTATATCAGTTAAAAATGAACCTGTGACCGCTGTCACACAGAGTCTACTTTTAATGAACTTGAATAATTTTCAGCTGCATTCTCGGGGCTTTTTTGGGGGTACACATAATTATGTCACATTAGTAGATAGGTACTACACGCAGACATTTATGGAGTAAAAGCATTAACAAAATTTGAGCGGGCGGGTCTTAAAAAGGCAGATCCGGTTATAAAATGAAACTTATATGTTACACACGATACATAAATATTTTAAGACCACACTCGACACGTACAATTGCGACCAAGTGTTTTCATAGTTTTGGTTTTAAAGTATGATTGAAAAGTACTAGGATTGCATATGTTTTTTAAATTGTAAGTAAATAATTAAAATTCAATAATTTCAAACACTTCAAAATGTAAAACAATCCTAGTATTTTTCATTCAGACTTAAAAAACAGAAAAACACTACTAACGAGTTTAGTCGGAATCGCAAGCGGTAAGTGTGCTCGTAACAGTTTCACATAAGTATTCAAAATATTGTGCTTGTGCATTTGATTTGGCAGTGAGCAAGAAATGCATTTGAATAAATCTGAACATACTTAAATCTTAATTTGAGGTAATAGTTAACTAAATGGATGGAAAGAATCCTGCGGTATTTCGTTTTCAAAATTTCGTTATTTATATCATATATTTTAATTAGATACATCATCATCAGCCTGTGTGGTGGCGTGCCTTGGGAGAGGTCTATGTCCAGCAGTGGACCGATACAGGCTTATGATGATTAGATACAAGTTCACTCATATTCTAGACTTATCAATTCTAAATCGTTATTATGTAAGGCATTCCTCGCTTGGATGGATTTATTTTTTTGTTTAGATTGCTATATACATACATACAGGATGTAACAAGACGTAGTAGGTGTCGTGTCCGAGAGATGATGACCCTACACCAAAGAGCAAGAACATTCCTACACATACATCTTAAAACAAAACCGCTCCTTACCAAGCGGCACTACACGACGTTGGGGTGAAACAGAAACAGGAAGAGAGCAGTGGAGGAAAGGTGACGCATGACCCCGCACCGGCGAAGTTGGCAGTGGCGCCTATTTACACGACTTGTATGTTTCTGAAAACTTCATCTATTAATATCTGGATATTTAATAACTTTTAAAAGAAACATTATTTAGATTTTTAGCTCCAGATGACCTATGAAATAGGTCATTAAAATCCTTCGAATATTATGCCTTTTTACCGCCGAATGCCGAATATTTTGATTTTTTTTTACATATGATAGACCCGAGAATCTTCAAGAGATCCGTTTTATCTACCTCTTACCTGGCATGGTACCTCGCTGAGCGTGGTTTCGTAAGGTATAGTATTACGGGTATAAGCATCAGGCCAGGCCTTCGTCACTCGCTCAAGGTCGCGCGTTAAATGCCTACCGCTTGGTGTGTCACTTAATGCACAAGCAAACAGTGGGCTGCCGCTATCCAGCCAGAGCGAGTACGCCAGTACGCCAGTACTAATATCTATTCTGTGATCAGGCCACCACGGCACTTGTCAAAATTGAAGATTTATTATACTGTGCGTGTGAAATAGGTACTTCGACAATATTTTTCACTTTTCACAAATAATTCGGTAATTTCTGAAATTAACCAATCCTAAATTGCCCCTCGTTTTATTCGCAAAACCGCCGAGCTTACAGACAAAGTGTACCTATGTTTAAACATAGGCCGGTACTTAAAAAGAATAGCCCCACTGCATCTCTCCGTGCATATCGTAAAAGGCGACTAAGGAAAAAGGACAAGATGCCGTGCTAAAAGGCGACAGGTCAGCCACCTCTCACTTTGGCACTGCCCTTCCACCGAGTCGTGCAGCAGGTGGGTCTTCGTGCCTTACCTGCTGCTTGTTAGCTGTTATATATTGTCCTAATACGTTGCTAAATGCGGTGGTCGGTGTTGTGCTGTAATTTACAAGAGTCCTCGCAGCACAACACCTATTACTCTGCTTATACCGATTGACGGGATACAGCGTGTGGTATGTATTGTTAGTTAAATTCCGTTCTCTCAATGCACATAACTATTTATATAAACAGCTTCTTATAGTCACGTACTCATTTATCTAAATAACGTATACAGTTTGACGGATGACACACTTTTAACATAAGATGGCGACATCATCGCAATTAAAAATATTCTACCGCAGTAAATTGAATAAATAGGATACACTCAGCCTAATAATATGCACACTTCCGGTACAGTCAGTCACTAGAGTCCATCATCTCGTTTTATCAGTACGCCTGGAAAAAAAAGAAAAAGTCGACGTTAATGTCGTGCCAGTTAATACAAAAATATACAAATAAATAAAAAAAAAAACACTTTGAAAAAAAAACATCCTGGTCGGGACGTATTTTTTCTCTTCATTTTCAGTTTTGCATATATCTAAAAAGAAAAATATAAAAATGCTTTTAGTACTAACATATAAAAAATATACAGTGGTGGCCATATAATTAAGAACGATTATTTTAAGAACAGATTTTTTTCAAACAAAGTTGCATAACTTATTGGGTAAATTTTCTTTAATTTTTTGTGGTATGGCAAAATACTTACATACTATTTGTGCATTCATTATACACAAGCAATAAAAAAAAACTATGAAATTGTATATACAATACATGAACCTAACATCTGAACCCATAGTACTATACATACAGGCTGGTCACATAATTAAGAACGCAGATTAATTTATTTTTAATCATAATTTTAATTTAGAACACTTTGTGCTATGTCACGTTTTGTATAATGTTGGCGCCATTTGTTGCTGTAAGAATACTAAAACGTGTTTATTTCATTTAAAACGATGGGAAAAAAGTTGTGATCAACCTTTAAGAGAAGTTATAATAAGACTTCGCGAGAACGACTGGTCGTATAAAAAGATAGCAGGCCATCTGCAATGTTCAAAAACCATGGTTTTCCACGCTGTGAAGCATTTCAATATGTATCAAACTACTTCAAATATACCGCGCGCGCCTAAACAGAGGAAGACATCTCGTCGAGAAGATAGAAACATCGTTCGCTTGGCTAAAAAAATTCCATTGAAAGGGTCCAATGAAATAAAAAAAGATGTTTTTGGCGAAAACAACCCCTCAGCAATCTCGGCACGCACTATCTGAAGGCGTTTAGTAGAAGAGAAGTTATTCCGAAGGATAGCACGGAAAGTACCCATGTTGACATTGCGCCATAGGCAAGTCCGTATCGCATTTGCAAGAAGATATGAAAACTGGACAGTTAGACAGTGGAAAAATGTTCTTTTTTCTGATGAAACTAAAATAAACAGGGTGTGCTCTGATGGAAGACAATACGTACGACGCCCTGCGAATAAAGCATTCGACCCCAAGTTCACAAGAGTTACATTAAAGCATGGCGGTGGAAACGTGAAAATTTGGGGGTACTTTTCTGGTCATGGAGTCGGGCCTGCTAGGCTCATAGAAGGCAACATGGATCAGTATCAATACAAAGATATACTGGAGGAAACAATGTTACCCTATGCTGAAGATGTACTTCCGGTCATTTGGACATTCCAGCACGACAACGACCCAAAGCATACTGCACGGTCGGTGAAGGAATTCCTCGACTCACAAACTCTTTCTGTCTTAGATTGGCCAGCTAACAGCCCGGATTTAAATCCTATAGGACATCTCTGGTACGAAGTCAAGAAAAAGGTATCAAATAGACAATGTGGCAATTTAAGAGAACTGTACGACGTTTTTTTGGAAGAATCCATTCTTCCAAAAAAACGTCGTACAGTTCTCTTAAATTGCGTTCCAACGCTCTTTCTCTTGAAAAATGTCAAAAATTGATAGACTCAATGCCTCGCCGGTGTAAGGCTGTAATTAAGAGCCGTGGACATGCCACTAAGTATTAAGTTAGATCAAGGAAGTAGTATCTTCTCTTCTACAATGTAAATGATCTTACTTTAATATAAATTTATTGACTTCAAGTTCAACCTGATAAAATTTTTGAACAGTTTACTTATCGTTCTTAATTATTTGTCCACCTAATTTATACGTAAATTTGTTAGTGTTCAAAATAAATGTGCTTTATTAAAAAATCCCACGTTTGATTTTATATCTGCATTCATAATTCAGTTTGCTTTATCCACATACCCATTTCATAGAACAACAAATTACTTCTGAGAAGAAACACAAAAAATTACGACATGCTTTATTAAAAATTTCCTCTAACTAAATATCGTTCTTAATAATATGGCCACCACGTATATAAATAAAAAAACATGTTTCTCGTATGGGGGGACTCCCTTAATTATTAACTTTTTGTTTTTTTTATTTTTTATTATTTGTTAGGATATCCGCATATCTGTATAAATAACACATATTGTGCGAAAATTTCACCAAGCTATCTAATACTCTCCAAAAGATAGGTACACTGTACATGCCTTATATAATTTTTTTCATTATTCAGGTACTGAGTCCTATTACAGATTTTAATATTAAATATTATAATCATGATAAAAATATAATTAAACAAGTAAAATTTTACAAAAATACAGGTAGGTATAAAATAAAATATGCGTAATAAATAATATATGAAATTCAATTTAAAATTAAAACAAATTCTATAAAAATAAGAATTATTTAAATTTCCATAATTTCGTCAAATCAAATAAAGGCTAAAACAAAATAAAATCAACATAAAACATCAGCGACACATTAAAGGTGACAGGGACAGACGGACAGACGGTCAGACGGCGTAGGCTTAGTAAGGCGGGACCCTAAAAATATAAATTTTTTAATAAAATTTTATTAAATATAATGACATGGTTAGTTTAACCCCTTGATCTAACTTGCGGAACAAGTGAACTTATTGTAAAACATGCCAAAAACATTAAAATAAAAATCTAATGGGCTAACTTTTATTTTTATTTCTTTAGAATACATTAGGTAAATCTTCCTACCGCGGACCGCGTCTTCAGCTACAAAGTATTTGGCAACCCTCCTGCCTAAATCGAGTCTGCGCCGAAGAGTGAACCCCGTACGAGCTGTAAAGCCTTACTAGGTGGTAGGGTTTATCCCGCCCGGGTTGATACCAACGCACTGAATGATATCGTCGGTCGAAACGGCTATGTAAATAGTTCGTGTTTTCCGTCCAGTACAGTGTAGCCGGCGTGAAATGAAGGGATGCACTGACATGGCACTTAGTTCACCCGGTGTTGATGTTGTAGTTGTAGGTGATGTAGCCAACTGTGTCAGTTTCCATACAAAAACAAAAACAAAATTAAGTTTGCCTCAAAAAGTGCAAGGGGTTCTCCGGGTATAAATTAACTAGGAAAATTATGATAAGATTACCTTAACGCCATAGGGAACCTCGTAGCCACCTTTGCTCTGCATCTGGTTCTGGACAGCGTGCAGCAGTGAGCTCGGCATCTCCACGTCCGTGGAACCTGAAACATCATTCCGCAATCCCGCGTTAGATTTCTGTCTGTATGTCAACCGTTTCTACCGCGCCAGTGATGGGAACATGGTGAGGAAAAACCACAGAAAAACATTAAGAAACAGCTAAGCAGCAGCAGATTTGCAACAAGAGTACTAACGCAAATGTCCCAGAAACAAGCGATTCGGTCTCGCGCACCGAGGGTTCCGTACCACCGCGTAATTGGCCATTTTTAACACACGACACAAAAAAACGGAGGGGTGTTATAAGTTTGACGTGTGTGAGTGTGAGTATGTGTGTGTCTGTCTGTGGCATCGTAGCTCCCAAACGGATGGACCGATTTGGATGCGGTTTTTTTTATTAGGAACTTGTTTAATCGGGATGGTTCTTAGCTATGTTTGTAATCAAGTAATCAAGTAATTAAGTAATAAAAAAATTAATTCTCTTAAAAAGTGAACCGATTTGCATGCGTTTTTTTAAAGCTTGAAATAAAAGTTAAATTGCAAATTTAAAAAACCCCCGACCTTTCAAAAGTAAAAAATAATTTCCATTTACTTACTTAAAGCAGTCGGGGGACCGCTAAGTAAATAAAATATAAAAACTCAGAGCTGCGCGGGAACTTCCTTTGCGGTCCACCGACTCCTTTAAATAGATAAGTAAATGGAATTATTTTTGGCTCTTTTTAAAGGTCGGCGTTTCTTTTTATCATTTGTTGTTTTAATTTCGAGCTTACACATAAGTATATAATCATATCAAGTTTGACGCTTGTAGGTATTAGCGATTTTACAATATTTAGAGCAGAAACAAAACAAAACAAAAATTTAGAAGAAAACACGTTTCTTGTATGGCGATCCGCCTTAATTATTTACTCTTTATTATTTGTCAGAATATCCGCCATAATAACACATTCTGTGAAAATTTCAACTGACTACCTATTACGCTCCAAATAAGACACAACCCTTTAAAGGAGGATTTATTAGTAATAGGCTTCCGTACGGATACAGAACCCTAAAAAAAGGTGTGGAGCCTAATCTGGTGGTCTACCGGGTGCTCCGAAGCCGTCCACCAGGCACAATAACTATTAGATTCACAACGGTGAATCATGGTATTATTACTAACTTGGAGGCCATGCATAGACATAACTCATTCATATCATAACATAATATGACGAATCATACTGAATATGAATAATATGAATATGTCTCAATGAAATATGAACACCAGTTCATACAAAGAACATACAATTAAATATCAGAAAGAACTTTAAAACTAAAACTAGCCTAAAACAAAACTTACTTATCTATCTAATACAATAAAACTAAACATCAACCTATAAATAAAAAAAAATTTCTAGCTCAGCCGAGGCAGCCATAGTCCCTTATGCTTAATAGTGTTCCCTATAAAAATATAAAAACAAATATCGAAATATTGTTCATGTTGTGTGTTCGGCGAAATAAGTTTTAACTGAATCTGAATCTAACTCACAATTTTTTTTAGGATGAAGCGAAATCTTTGTTTATCAATTTGTTCCAATCCTTCCTTACCTTTAATAAAATCCAACGTCTGCTTTCTGTCTGAGTGTCTGTCTGTCCGCTTATAACTCGAGAACTACTGAACCGATTTTAATAAAACAAAATTCTACGGATAGCTTGATTCTTCCCATCAACTATAGGCTACTTACTATCACGCTAAATGGCTTATGGGGTTAGCAGAGAAGTCAAATATGAAAGCCGGCGGAGCCGCGGGCACAGCTTGTTATACAATAAAAAGAAGAATAAATATTAAAAACTAAACTAGCTTAAAAATTAATTATAATAAAATAAACTATAAATTAAACATAATTTAACTAGATACATATAAAAAACAAATTGTATAAGGACCTACTAATTTATTAAAGGGGAATTTCGTTACGCTGGTCTTCATTTCAGACTAATAAACAAATCATCGCAATCCTTTTACACGTTTTAATGTTCTGTGTTTCGTTTGCTACTGACACGGTTAATCGTCGCTCGATAGTTTCGTAACTTGAACTCGATAAAAAAACCAACCAAATTGCGAAAAAATAAATGACAACTCTGTTTGCACATGGACGGAGGGCACGCTCGCAACGATGATGTGCGGAGAAGTATTTGTTTGTGCAATGCTAGTAGGTATATTCTCGAGAACCGCTCTCGTCTGCTTTCGTTGAATAATGATTAATGATTCACACTGGGCGAGACTCTGGCTTGCTGGGCCACGTTCGTCGTCGTTGTCGTGTGCATTGTGTCTGTTCACGTTGTTTTTTTTAAACGGTTTTTTTATTTTATATTATTGTTGATTGTTTATTTTATTGTATAATTTCATCCATATGTAGGTAACCTACGCTTGGATATGTCGAAAATTACGCTGTCTCTAAATTCAATGCGAAGAAGAACTGACAAAGAAACTTCGCAAGTCACAATGTTTTGTTAGTACCTTATATATAAGTACCTATTATATTATAGTAACTTACAAATAATTAACCCATACTACCGCTCACAAGAGCATTAATATTTACAGCATAAACATGAATACTGAAGAATCTGACCACTCTGCCTATTTTTATCATCATTCATTGAATCAAGAATCAAGATAGCATTTTTCTCTCAAATGACTACTTTATTAGGTTCATTAACAAATTGTATTCTACAGAATGTAGGGATCTATCTATCTGCAACCACAGAATACTTAATATTTCAACTACGGAGTCGAAAGGCAATTTTAGGAGCTCAGGTAACCATGACTTTCAAGTCATTGCCTGGGACACTAAATACTTTTGTACTGGTATTGGTAACGGCACAGAATACATAATAGTACTGAACTGGTAACGACTAACGAGTTATTTTTAGCCATTACTCCGCACATGCTCATCCTTGTGTCGAGTGGTAGAGGATTGTCACTTATACTTAAGGTGACTATAGCAGCGTTGTCACGATCTTTCATAGAGCTTGGAGATCGCTCTATCTATTTATTATTGAACTACAGAGACGGGTTTCCCACCAGCGCATTCATTGGGTTTTAGGAATAATTTGCCTAAATTATGCAAGTTTTCAAGGGAAGTATATAAATATTTATAAGTAATTTTATGTTATTTATTACAAATGTTATTTTTTTTTATGTAAACCAACTGTGCCGGGAGTGGTTATGATTATGTAAGCTGGCTGTGTCGAGAGACCAATGGTGCGCAATTAGGCACCATACCAGCAGATTTGCGAACTGCTGCTAGGCTGTCTGACCTACGACGTTTGAAGACGCCCGGAATGATTAGGGAAACACACTCGTCGGAAGACACTTCCACACCGTTGCGGTGCGACAAAGAAACGATTTTGAGAACCGATGGGTTCTCAAAAGTCCAATGTTAACAACAAAAGGGGGCTGAGTCTTTCTGCGCCGAGAGGTGCGGAGATAGTACGGGTGGCAGGGAATAAGGGATGCTAGTTCCACAGAGCATCTATTTAAATATAAATAATTATTTTTATTTTTATAATATTTTAATTTTATTATATAAATATCTGGCATAGTGCTGGCCCCCATAGTCCGTTGGAAGATTAGGTACAGCCAATAACACCACTCCTCGCGTTCAGCGAGGCTTCACGCCAGCTATAAGACGAAAAATAATGTAGTTTAATTTATTGAAACGCCTCTCGAAACCGGTTATAGATATTATTACAAACGGGTAGCCCATTTCATATTTTTAACCTGTAGAAACACAATAATGCATTTAGATAAACGATGGGTTCTCAAAAGTTGGGATCATTTACAATATTTTTCAGTTTCTATGAAGTATCCCCAACGTTCTAAAATACCGCATGCCGTATTATAGCTGCGGCGAGACGTGCGCACGTCTCTCTCTACCTCATGGAGTAAGGTGGCTTAAATACGGTGCATCAGAATATGGATTACTCAATATTCGCCTAACTGCGACGACCGATCCGTGGCGGTAGTAGTGTGTAGTAAGTATAACCTGTACCCTAATCACGAGATTAACCTACTACGCAGCGTAGTAGTACACGGCGTAGCGTAGCGTAGCGGCTGCCGCTACGCTACGCTACGCTGTGTTCTCCGCATCATTTTGTATGTAGAAACGGAGCAGTGCCTCTAGTGATATATTTGCGAACTTCGTTTCTCCATACAAAATTATGCGGAGAACACGGTGTAGCGTAGCGTAGCGTAGTAGGTCAAATCTCGTATTAGGGTACTGGTTATCTAAAGAAAGTGATTGAAAATGGCGGCGTTTTACAGCTTTACAGTCGGCATACAAAAGTTTTTATTTGCATAGTATATTTTTATATTTGCAAATTTTTGTCTTGGAACAATTGCTTTATTTTCTTTAGACGGCAATACTGTATGAGCGAGAGGCAAATAGGAGCGTAGCCATTTTCAATCCCTTTCTTTAAATAACCAGGTAGTAAGTCGCCTTAAACCATCTTGGTGAGAGCATAGCAGGCCATGTGTTAGAGATTAAAGCCACAGCGTGCTTATCGCTCTTCTTGTTAGCATGTCGTAAACTCACAGACACGACACGAGACACACTCGAGCACGCAGGCGCACTATTAGGTGGGGTCAGTTGTGCTGTTCTGTTACGATGGGAACTGGTTTGGGAGGCGAGAGAAGGTAGAAAATCGCCTCTAAAATGGAAGATATGACACAGTTTATATTGATTCAGCCTTTGCCCGCGGCAGTGAAGCGTCTGAGATGCGGTGAATCTCTTAAATTTGTTTGTCAGCCTCTCGGTAGCTCAGTGGTGCGGTCGGTCGACTTTTGTTAAGCAACCCTGAGCACGTGACCAGTACTTGGATGGGTGACCGCTCGACCGTTGGAGGCTGACCGTGGTTCGAATTCCAAGTAAAACTAACCCTTCCCTTCTTACCTTACTAGGTGGTAGGATTTATCCCGCCTGGGTTGGTAACACCGCACTGAATGAAACGTGGTCGGTCGGAACGGCTATGTAAATAGTTCGAGTTTTCAGTCCAGTTCAGTGTAGCCGATACGAAATGAAGGGAAGCACGACGTGGCACCAAGTTTACCCGGTGTTATGGGCTGATACCGTTGGCTACATCACCTACAACATTCGTGATGTCAGCCCATAACACAGGGTGAACTAGGTGCCATGTCAGTGCTTCCCTTCATTTCATGTCGGCTACACTAAACTGGACGGAAAACACGAACTATTTACATAGCCGTTTCGACCGACGTTTCGCTCAGTGCGGTGGTACCAACCCGGCCGGGATAAACCCTACCACCTAGTAATAGTACGAGAGCGCACCGTAAAAAACCAACGTCATCGAGTACCAAGATGGGACTAGTTTGTGGTGGTCTAGAATAGGATAGGCATCTAAAATATACAGGGTTGCCTGAGCAAATCCTGGCACGTTTTGTGTAAAAGGTAATTAAACATGTCATTTTTTTGGTGCAATTTACGTCATCGAGTACCAACTGGAGACCTGGCACATTCGATAAAGGTCATCAAGAAGAGCACAAAAATACTAGGTTGCCTCGTCCTACCTTGGCAGTTTTTGGAGTCGGGCAAATTTAAGAGTGGTGAAAAATGGTCAAATTTACGTCATCGAGTACCAAGATGACAGTCACACCATTCGATAGTTCTGATAACCTAATTCATAAAAAACCTTGGTTGCCTGCCCTCACCTTGGAGCATTTCCTAGTCGGCCAAGTTGAATATCGGATAGCCGCCTTGTTACTAAGTTCTAAAATCGTTCATGTGTAATCATAGGAGACCGTTTAAAGATATATTTATTATAAAACTGTGAACACTTTATTAATCCAGCTATACCAGTGGTAGTCAAACCGCGGCCCGCGGGCCGCATGCGGTCCGCGGGCGGTATTTGTACGCATTGTCACAAACAGCGCAGATAATAATATATATTTTAGCTTTTACTCAGTATGAAAATATTATCTGCGCTGTGAGTGTGTGTGCGCGCTTGACGACAAAAACTGATGCGTGAATATTCAGAGCAAGTGAGCGGGTGGCGGGACTGGCGGGAGAAGAGTTTCGGTAAATTTTCCAAATGTTGCTGCTCTGCGATTCGACGTATCTATTGCCGATAGTATCTATCAAAATATGGTTATACTTGAAGAACTATTTAAAGAATAATATAAAAAAATTAAAGAGTCGCTGGAATTTGGAATCTGCGAAGGAAAACAAGGTATTAGTCGTAAAACTCTCACACCGTAACCGGTCTTTTTTGCCCGGTAACCTCGTGAGGCCTGCCGTCACTTTGGCCGCCCTATGTAAAATAGCACAGTCGCCGTAGTCGACTGGTTGGTGAGTAGGAGCCATGGGTAGGAGCGGTCACTTTGTCCGCCATAAGTTAGGGCGGCCGCAGTGACTGACTACTGGCTAAGGGCGAGCGGCATCGAAGCCGCTGCAGCTGCGAGGGGTGAAGAGAACTGCCAATGAGAAGCGAATGTCAGTCAAACTGCCTGCTTGCTCGACATCGACCCCGGCGCCCGCCGGGGCGATGGTGCTAGAAGGAGTTCCGCCAGTTCGATTACCACAGCGAAGAAGAACTTCGCTGGGTCGTACCCTGGTCGTTGACGGTAGGACGGCGAGGTGGTTCCGGACCTGCGAAGTTAAACGGATATGTTAGTATCGACAGAGAGCGCCGTGTTGATGGATCCCACAGTTGGTAGTCGCAAGCGCTAGCGATCAGCGGGCTATCGTGTCAGTACGCCCCTTGAAGAAGCCCGTGGATAGCGTCTGGAGATACTCCTCCAGCGGTGCTATCCCTGTACGTACGGTGTACGGTGCGGTCTCTGTATTGGTTGGCGTTTCTGTGGACCAGGGCGCACCTGTGGTGATGCACAAGAATTTGTGTTGCCTGACCCTCATCTTGCTGATGAGTCCTTTGGCCGAAGGGTCGCTGTGTTAAGCCTTGGTAGTGTTCTCTGGAGCTGAATGGAGTTCACCAAATTACGAATCTAGCAATCTACTATGCCAGTGGCGGTTCACACTCAAGTAGAGCTCAGCAAGTCCGACATTCATTGCGACGATGTCAGTAGGATTTGCCACCGTCCTAGACCTCGCACAGCTGAGAAATGTCAGGCGACAGGCAATCATCCTGCGCCTAAATGGGATCTATTTTCACCTTCAATATGTTGTAGACTAGTTCTCCACCATGTCGCCCGGTTCGGTACCACAGGTCGCAGGCGAAAAACTCCTGATGTCACTTTCCTGCACTTGGAGGTCAGCCTGTAATTAGCTGGTAACTTAGCCATTGCACACGGATTGACGCAGTTGGTGTCCGGAACTACTAGGATATCGACCCATCCACCTAGTTTATGGACCTTGTCCTGACTATTGAGCCAAATGGCTACATGGTGAGGATTGAGGCTCCCCTCGGTAACTCCGACCATTGCTTTATTCGCTCAACTATGCCAACTGTACACTTCGCAGAAGCACGTGAATGTAGTACGCGGACAGTTTGGCATTACCGGTTAGCACAATGGGATGACTTCCGTTCCTTCCTGGGTGCATACCCTTGGCGCGACGTTTGCTTCTCTTTTTCAGACCTATCCCTGTGTGCCCAATCGGTCGTCGATGTGATCGCACTGGGTATGAGTTTCTCCATCCATCGTTCCCATCGGCGGACGCCTTAAGCCTTGGTTCGATCGTCATTCCAGGCTGGTTATTGACGATAAGAACTAGGCCTATAGGAAATAGCTGCAAAATAGGTCTTTCAGCCTCGGTAGCTCAGTGGTACGGTCTGTCAACTGTTATTAAGCATCCCTGGGCGCTTACTTGGATGGGTGGCCGCTAGACCATTGGATGCTGACCAAGGTTCGGATTCTAAGTTAAGCTGTAGGTGCCTCCCCTTCTTGCATTACTAGGTGGTAGGGTTTATCCGGGCCGGGTTGGTACCACCGCACTGAACGATACGTCGGTCCAAATGGCTATGTAAATAGTTCGTGTTTCAGGTCCAGTTCAGTGTAGCCGACATGTGGAGGGCAGCACTGACATGACACCTAGTTCACCCGGTGTTATGGGCTGACATCACAGATGTTGCAGGTGATGTAACCAAACGTGTCCGTTTCCATTTTAAAAAGTCGAGAATAGACGAGAGCTCAACGTCGCTGCTAGGTTCTACAAAGGAACGCAAAAGTTGGCCAAGTTCAGGCGCGGCCGTGGAATTGGCGCGAAACTCGCACCTACCTCTTCGGGTAGCCGCGCCTTCTGGTTTCTCGTCCTTTGATCGGAATTTATGCCGTCTTGCTACCTCCGCTGGAGCGTTCGGTCGGATGGTTTGCTCGAGTTATGTGCCCAGCAGCAGGCGATTTCCGCTGACGATGCAGACGACTTCTGAGGACAGCACCTCGGCCGGCCGCCTGCATAGCAATGCAGGCGGCCGGCCGAGGTGCTGTAGGCGAGAACACTCTTCACTGAAGACTCCGATATATTTTAGTTAGTCTGTAAGCTATCGCCGACCTGAAAAGAACTCTGTAAAATTACTACTAATTAATTAAATACTTTTTAAAAAGTAAATAACCGGTGTCGACTACGTAATTCTCGCTATACTCGCGAAGGAAAAGGTAAATGTCTTTGCACGCCTTTTCGCATCCAACTCCAACATGGATGACCTGGGCGCCTACCCCCGTCATTACTCCATTGCGGCCGTATGATGGCAAATATTACGTTCCACCCCAGAGTCGTCTATAAAACGCACGTGGGTTGAATATTTCGAAGAGGAGCTAGGAGCTAGCCTGACGGCGTTCCAGCGATCGTTTTGAGAAGTTGTGCACTGGAATTGGCGCCATTCCTCACCAGCCTATTCAAATGCCCCTATTCCTCCGGTTCTATGCCTTCTTGCTGGAAGAGAGCTTCGGTCCGGTCGGTTTCGGACCCAGCGAACCCATCAAAATATCGCCCTATTTCGATAACCTCACTCTTCACTAATGTTATGGAACGTATGGTCAACTCAGCGCTCCCGACGTATCTAGAAGACTTTGAACTCCTCGACGACAAGCAGTACGGCTTACTCAAGTAAAGGTCGACTGGAGATCTTCTAGCGTACGTCACACATTTGTAGGCTGAAAGGCTCGATGGTTTTAGGGAATCGCTGGCGGCCGCTCTGGATATTTCCAAAGCATTATCGCGCCGCCGGGCACCGGGAAATACTAAGCAAGCTACGGCGTCCTAACAAAACTGTGCACTTGGATTTCCAGTGTTTGAGTGGTCGGTTGATCTTTGTCGCCCTAGGTGGTGCCTGTCTGGTCGATTAATCAATCAATGCTTGTGTTTCACAAGGGTCCGTGCTGTCGCCAATGCTGTTTCTTTTATTTATCAACAAGGGTTCATCAACGACTGGAAGGGTAGAGGGGCCTCAGCAGCAAATGCGAGGCGCGAAACTGTTGCTCAGGTTGACCTGGTTTTCGAAAAAGTATCCTCTTGGGAAAGGAGAACTTGGTCAACATCAAGGTAGCCAAAACGAAAGCTTGCGCCTTCTCTACTAAGGCTGATCCATCTCATCTTCAAGCTACTTTCCAGGATGTCTCCAACCAAGTCCCCAACGACGGTAGTCTGGACGTCCTGGGTGGGGAATGTGTCCAGAGACGTTGGATTTTGATCGTTCATAGAGTTGAAGGCGAAACTATTGTCTCGAAAAGCATATAGGGGTACAGAGACGTGCGAGTTAGAACGACAGAGAGATGCTCAACAACCGGATTGTCTCTTTTTAAATCCCGATTTACTGCCACGTACTGTATAGTAAACAAAAAATGTGTCTTCGAGATGTTTAATACAACGACAAACATGTTTTAGTTAATTTATATGTGACATAATTTAAAGTATTGAGGTGTACTGTGTTCTCTAAAGTAATTTAAAGTAAAGGTGTACGGCGTTACTTATTTCTTCTATGTTGGCGTCTTTGGGACTACATGCAATCCTCATTGCGTCTTCCGGCTGCAATTTTTAAGATGTTCATTTTTGAAAATGAAACTTCTCAGAGGTACGTCGAAAGAAACTTTGTTAAAATAGTGTGGAGTTTTGAAAACATTTAAGGGTGCTAGGCTTTCTCAAAAATGTTATGTCCTCCTGCTTTTCACGATGTTCGATGAAGTAAGCTTTAGGTTGTGTGCCGTGTTTTAGTTCGATGATTTCGTTCATCAACTGGCTGAATAATTTCATGTCATTTTCAAAATGTTACGGGCTTTCTTTGTCAAAGTCAAAGTCAAAAGTCAAAACATTTATTTTGTCTTCATATTTAGTACACATAAGTAATTACAGTACATTCAATATTAAACAATCGTCAATTTCTTATTTCTAAATTAAAGTAATGTCCATAGTACGAGGGCTTTCTTTGTAGAAATAAAGCAATTATTAATACTTTTCACATCGTTAATTCTTTTTTTAATTTATGTCAAATATTCCTTCAAATATGACACCATATCTTGATAGATATTAGATATGTCGAATCGCAGGGCAGCAACAGTGGGAAAATTTGCCGAAACTCTTCTCCCGTCAGTCCCGCCACCCGCTCACTTGCTCTGCATATTTCCGCATCAGTTTTGTCGTCAAGTGCGCACACACACTCACAGCGCAGATAATATTTTCATACTGAGTAAAAGTAAAATATATATTATTATCTGCGCTGTTTGTGACAATGCGTACAAATATCGCCCGCGGACCGCATGCGGCCCGCGGGCCGCGGTTTGACTACCACTGGTATAGCTGGATTAATAAAGTGTTCACAGTTTTATGATAAATATATCTTTAAACGGTCCTATGATTACACATGAACGATTTTAGAACTTAGTAACAAGGCGGCTATCCGATATTCAACTTGGCCGACTAGAAAATGCTCCAAGGTGAGGTCAGGCAACCAAGGTTTTTTATGAATTAGGTTATCAGAACTATCGAATGGTGTGACTGTCATCTTGGTACTCGATGACGTAAATTTGACCATTTTTCACCACTCTTAAATTTGCCCGACTCCAAAAACTGCCAAGGTAGGACGAGGCAACCTAGTATTTTTGTGCTCTTCTTGATGACCTTTATTGAATGTGCCAGGTCTCCAGTTGGTACTCGATGACGTAAATTGCACCAAAAAAATGACGTGTTTAATTACCTTTTACACAAAACGTGCCAGGATTTGCTCAGGCAACCCTGTATATTTTAGATGCCTATCCTATTCTAGACCACCACAAACTAGTCCCATCTTGGTACTCGATGACGTTGGTTTTTTACGGTGCGCTCTCGTACTATAAGGTAAGAAGGGAAGGGACCTACAGTTTAACGTGGTATCCGAACCACGGTCAGCCTCCAACAGTCGGGCGTTCATCCATCCAATAACTGACCGCACCATTAAGCTGCCGAGGCTGACGATCCCTTAGTCGACTTTTACGACATGCGACGGGGAGAGATGCAGTGGGACTATTCTTTTTAAGTACCGACCCCACACGGTACAAACAATCCATACGGCAGCCAATCACACCTCAGTGATCTAGGTGCCGTGCCATGTCAGTGCTTCTTGTAACACTTACATACTAACTACCTAGTTAGTACCGGTGGTGATGGATGACTTCTTTTTATACTTGTAAGCGCGACATTTGGCGCCGAGCCACCCATAAGGTGCCTAGCGACGCCCATGGACATTCGGTCGCATGCGGGGGCTGCGAATGCCATGCCGGCCTGACAGGTGCCCATTGACGCCTCTCTTGAAGGACCCGAGACTGTACTTGGGGGGAACGTACGTGGACTCTTGACGGTTGGAGTTGCCCAAAGGTTGAAAGTTGCCCAGCGAGCAATGGAGCGAGTCATGCTGGGCATGAAGGATGCTGGGATATGGTGCGTAACGAGGCAATCCATCGACGCATCAAAGTAGTCGGTATTGGACACCGGGTGGCTACGCTCAAGTGGCAGTGGACCGGGCACGTCAGCCGAAGAGACGACGACCGTTGCAGTAACCGTGTCCTACACTGGCGGCCGTGGATAGGAAAACGGGAGTGCGGGACTGCCACCCACCAGTTGGGATCAAGATATCAAGGACGTTCGGCGGAAAGCAGTGGTTCCGTACCGCTGAAGGCCGGGAGGACTGGAGGAATATTGGGGAGGCGTACGTCCATCAGGTACCTGTACCGGATCGGGCATGTGCTCAAAAAGGGTCAAGTGCGTAGTACCCGTAACCGACGAGCATGCATGAAGAACATTATGGGAGACGGGAGTGGAAGAGGCGGCAGAGGTGTGTCAGGATCGTGGCGCGTGGAGATCCGTTGTCTCTGTCTACCCCACCGGGAAACAGGCATGCATGACGCTATGTATGTATGGACGCATACACACACGCTGGATGACTGACATACTATGCACTAGTATTATACAATAGGTACATGTTTATACTTAAGAATAAGTGACATTGTACTAGACTAGCTAGACCAGTGCTCCACTGTGCCAAGTATCCGGTTCCCGAACAAAACAAAAGGTCTGTAGGATGAGTCACGAGGTATATTTACCTTGTGAGTGAGCGCCGGCGCAGCCCGAGAGGTCAACAGCTCCTCTCTCTCGTCTGGGACACTAAGCTAGACTGATAAGTAGGTAAGTGCTAATTGTTGAGCGTACCTATCTATGTTATACCTGTGAGCTTTTATGTCTCAGTCGCCCATACCGGATTAAGAGGATTCATATGGCAAAACAACGAAAATTGTTATATTTTTAACAGACGGCGTAGGCTTAGTAATAGGGTCCAGTACAACGGATACGGAACCCTAAAAAAACGAACTTATGGGTCTCACTCCGGTGTTGTCGTCCATCCGCCTATCGTGTCACAAGCTCCCAGAGTCAAACGGTACACGCTAAATACTTAAAAGGCATATGTATGACCCAATGTTGCGGTTTAAATATTTTTATACCCACCAAATCCACATTGTGAAACCGGTTCGTCATCTTTCATGTTGCAATGGCGGAGCAATGTTCGCCTAGACCAGATCAACTCTGATCTGGTCACCTGTCCCTGCGTAAGGGTGGCTCGGTGCCCTATTAGGACTGTGGGCCTTCCCGGGAAACTTCAGGCATGTCGCTAGCTACCTCAACTGATTAAAGTTAGGAGAACCAGACAAGGCAAGGCAAGGCAACTTCGAAACCAAACGTGGGTAGAGTTAGTACGACATAACTAAAAAAGGCGCGTCGCCGGCATCAGAAGGAAATTATAATTGAAATATCATTTGTTGGTAGTTTTCGATTTATTTTGCTGTCATTTTGTATAGCATTAATGCCCAAGATTCTGAAAATCTGTAAATGTAGTTTTTTATTTTATTTTTAAATTTTTCAATTACATTATATTGTTCTTAAATTTGTAATATAATTTTATTCCTCATCATCACCCAAACGTTGACTGGAAGAAATCACTTGCAGTGATAATTCCGCCTTTGCGCACTCTTGCATTTCTTGTCTATTGTCGTGTAAGTACTGTTCTTCTTTAAATTGTGTGCAATAAAGAGTTTCTATTCTATTCTATTCTCTGTGGTGCTATGGATCGACTTCCCATGGAGAAGTTAAGCACACCCGGGCGCAGTCAGAACTGGATGGGTGGCCGTTCGACCGTTGACGCTGGCCGTGCTTCGGATTCCACGTAAAACTGTGCGTCCCTTCCGTAGGTGTATTGATACTACCGCACTGAATGAATGAAAGATCGGTTTCCGTTCAGTGTAGCCATCACGGACCAGGTTCCGGTTCAGGTTACTTAAACCAAACGAGTGACGACCAATATGGCCTCTTTATCAGTAGATAAATTTATCGATATCACGCATTCGCTCATACATGTAGTGCCGCCCAAGGGCGTATCCAGGTACAGGCAGGGGGGGGGGGGGGGGGCGTTGGGCGCCCCCTCTAGCAGGATGTGGGTAAGTGCTCGGAGTGATTCCGAACCGAAGAGTAAATAAGTAATTTTTTTTTTTGGGAATCACGACATATGGCGTGCTCCAGACTAACGCAGGGGTAAAGGCAAGGGAATTTTAAGCAATGTTCCATTATTATAAAATCACCATTAAAAAATCAGAGTCCAATGTTAAATTGTGATTAATTGATTTTAAAGAAAAATCAAAAAGTTTCTGCCAATACTACCATTTAGAATCCTCCGTTTATGGAGCCGAACAATGGTATAAAGTCCAAACTAAGGAATGACAAGAGATTACGCGATCTACCAAGAATACAAAGATTCCGTGCCAAACGACAGGCGACGGTGCTGCCACTCAAGTAAATAATATATATCTCTTAAACAAAGCCATAACTGGAAAAAACGAGCCATGAAGCTGTAGTTGATTTTGATTATGATATTCTAAGATCCTTTTTTTTTTTTTTTTGAAACTGACACGGTAGGCTACATCACCTACATACAACATCCGTGATGTCAGCCCATAACACCGGGTGAACTTGGTGCCACGTCAGTGCTTCCCTTCGGTCGTGCCGGCTACACTGAACTGGACGGAAAACACAAACTATTTACATAGCCGTTTCGACCGACCTTTCATTCAGTGCGGTGGTACCAATCCGGGCGGATTTCGATGGCCACCGTAATCCGTTATTATGTTTATGGATAACTAGCTTTTGCCCGCGGCTTCGCTCGCGTGAAATTCGTATTTCAAAGGAAGAAAGTAAGTAACTAAGGCCGATCTGCGTTAAGGTAAACGATAAACCTTCTCAACTAAAGTAAGTAACTAAGGGCGAGGCCGAAGGCCGAGCTGCGTTCAGGAAGACTATAAACCTTTTCGAAAAAATTAAGTAATTGAGGGCGAGGCCGAAGGCCGAGCTGCGTTCAGGAAGACTATAAACCTTCTTGATGAAAGTACGTAACTGAGGGCGAGGCCGAAGGCTGAGCTGCGTTCAGGAAGATGATGACCTTTTCGGAGAAAGTAAGTAACAGAGGGCGAGGCCGAAGGCCGAGCTGCGTTCAGGAAGACCATAAACCTTCTCGATGAAAGTAAGTAACTAAGGGTGAGGCCGAAGGCCGAGCTGCGTTCAAGAAGACTATAAACCTTTTCGAAGAAATTAAGTAATTGAGGGCGAGGCCGAAGGCCGAGCTGCGTTCAGGAAGACTATAAACCTTCTTGATGAAAGTACGTAACTGAGGGCGAGGCCGAAGGCCGAGCTGCGTTCAGGAAGACGATGACCTTTTCGGAGAAAGTAAGTAACAGAGGGCGAGGCCGAAGGCCGAGCTGCGTTCAGGAAGACCATAAACCGTCTTGAAGAAAGTAAGTAACTATCGCCCATAGTTACCTACTGTCATCGAGAAGGTTTAGCGTCTTCCAGGATACAGCTCGGCCTTCGGCAACGCCCTTAGTTACTTACTTTCTTCGAGAAGGACTTCCTGAACGCAGCTCGACCTTCAGCCTCGCCTCAGTTACTTTTTTTTTTTTTTTTTTTTATTTAGTTTATTTTTAGGGCTTTTAACAATAATTTGTTAATATCAGCCCCATAGTACTCATCTTCTCCATCCCTTAGGGCCCAGAGTCCCTAAGGTATAGAGAACGCTCCACAAAGTTCAACACAATTACTAAATCCCTCTCACTTGGGCTCGCCAACATCCCCAGTTACTTACTTTCTTCTTTTGAAATACGAATTTCTTCTCCCTCTCCCTCTCCCTCTCCCTCTCCCTCTCCCTCTCCCTCTCCCTCTCAATCTCCCTCTCCATCTCCCTCTCCCTCTCCCTCTCCCTCTACCTCTACCTCTCCCTCTCCCTCTTCCTCTCCCTCTCAATCTCCCTCTCCATCTCCCTCTCCATCTCCCTCTCCCTCTCCCTCCCCCTTGCCATCACCCTTCCCCCCTCCCCCCTCCCCTCCCCCGCCCCCTTTACTGTAATATACACTTAATTTACAGGAAAACGTAAACGAAAATCCCAATCCTTCTAGTTCTCACAGAAAACGCGATGGTACGGAACCCTCTTTACGCGAGTTCGACTCGAACTTGACCACTTTAAAAAAAAAATTGTTACCATGGGATATACACTTAATTTACAGGAAAACGTAAACGAAAATCCCAATCCTTCTAGTTCTCACAGAAAACGCGATGGTACGGAACCCTCTTTACGCAAGTTCGACTCGAACTTGACCACTTTTAAAAAAAAAAATTTACCGTGGGATATACACTTAATTTACAGGAAAATGTAAACGAAAATCCCAATCCTTCTAGTTCTCACAGAAAACGCGATGGTACGGAACCCTCTGTACGCGAGCTCGGCTCGAACTTGACCACTTTTTTTAAAAATTATGTTACTCCGGGATATACACTACCCATATACGAAGTTTCGTCCAAATCCGTCCAGCCGTTCAGGCGTGAAAGAGGAACAAACAAACAAACAAACAAACATACTTTCACATTTATGATATTAGTGAGATGAGATGAGATCAGAGCAATACAAAACTGTTTCTTAGAATATCATAATCAAAATCAACTACAGCTTCATGGCTTGTTTTTTCCAGTTATGGCTTTGTTTAAGAGATATATATTATTTACTTGAGTGGCAGCACCGTCGCCTGTCATTTTGCAGGAAACGCTCTTAATAAAATAAATATTTATTTCCATTAAGTAATAAACATATTTACCTATCAGTTTTCCCTTGTCTGCCCCCCTCTGAACAAAATACTGGCTACGCCCTTGGCCGCCGTGTTTGTAATACGTATAATATATAATATAACACGCAATACTCCCAAAAGTTTGACAACATAACATATCGATAACACACATGTCGCCCTAATCCCACACGACGACGACGACGCTTCGGCTATGAAATGCGTTTACTGGTTGGGATTAATTTGCCACTTGGCGAATAGGTTGGTTGCTCTTATCCGTGAGTGGATCTGTCACTTGACTAACGCCCTGGTATTCTGGTATCACGTCTGAGTAGTTCGAATGCTATCAGTCAATAAGTCTGATTATTTGGCTTTGGGGATTCCCCTGTCTATGTTTTTTGTTTTGTTTGGGATAAACCACTGAACCTGTGTATCTATAATATTTTTTTAATATTATTGTCCGTAGGTGCCTAGCTATTTCGGTGAGTGCGTTCCCTAATCATATGACCTTCTTTTCTTAATTAGTCTTCAAAAGCCGCACTGAGAATTTTTGTTTTAATAAACTGTTTAGTAAAGTAATTTTTTACTCAAATGTACGTACCAATACTAAATAAAGTTACCTAAACCGAGTTAGTTGCGGCAACTAACCACAATTTTGTAAAACCCTCTTTTGTAACCAACTACCGAAGTAATAGCTACTATTTACACAATTAATTGTTCACTGAATTGTTTGGCTACACGTGACCAAACGTGAGCTATTTTGCCTCTACTAGTTCAGCTATACATTACCTATCTATTTAGCTCTTATTCAACAGTTTTTCTTTAACAAACAGTTAAGTAGGAAGCAACCAAACTGATTTACTAAACTCGGTTTAGTTGTGGTCGGTTAGTTGTGGTAACTGCTAGTTTTGTAACATAAAACAACATCTAAATTGTTTTGTAACATATTCCACAAATTTAATTACTAACTGACAAACCGTTTTTTCAGTGCGTGCCAATAAAATCTACGACAGCCTTTTTGTCAGCCTTGTCGCTGGCATGGCACCCTATTTGGCGTGGTTTCGCGAGGGGTGGTGTTATTGGCTGTGTCTGATAGCGATGGCGATAGTCATCATCATCATGCATATATTTTCAGTAAGTATACGATGATGATGGATTGATGATGATGACTAACCATATCTAACGCTAATCACAATATTTACTTACTTACTCATGGTCCACGGACGAATTTATTAGACAACAAAGAAATATTTCGTAATGCCAAAATGTACCCTAATCACTTTATATGAATACTTAGTGATTTCAAAGTTCCTATCTCTGATATTATCTTAATTATTTGAGTACCCGACTAGTAAAAACTAAGGAAACAACAGGGAAAGTTGAGAAAGCGCTGTATTCTGTCTCCCTGTCTATTCGAAGGATTCGACTACACCATTTTCTCAACTTTCCTCGTTATTTCCTTAGTTTTTGGTATAAACAGATTTTAAATCATTTTGAATTTTTGAACTTATGCTTTCTTACGGACGTTATGAAAATATCTATGAAAGTGAAAATATGGTTTGAGGTAATGAGGAGTTAACTCAGAAATTTCGTCACCGGTAATTTGTATGCTGCGCCTGTGATCGTAATTTGTATGCTGTGCCTGTGATCGTCATCACCACCGTCACAGCATACAAATTATTTGTATGTAGGTATTCGAAAGATTCGGCCTCCTCAAGAAATTCAAAAAAGTGGTGCTTCCCGACAGATAAGCGGAGAGAAAGAGGTCGAGGTAGAGGTAAATGTAAAGGTAGAGATAGTAGAGAGAGAGAGGGAAGGCGTATACACGTACGTACACCCAACGTTTTTTTAATTTAATTAATTTATATTATAGTTTAGTTTAAAAGTTCATCGACAAGCTAGGCGATATGCATGTTGACAAGTCTGGTGACCCACGTGCCAAGGCTCATCTGACATCTCGTACGGCGAATTAGCCTCGAAATTCAGATGGGGGAAAGCAGCCAGTGTTCTGGGTACCGCTGAGGCTACGACGGTCGAACTGGACGAAATGTTTGTACTGTAACCTTTTAAAACTCTTCACAACGATATTCTGTCTCAGTTTGGGGTTTTTCAAAAGGGGCGTCAAAAGGCTCCTGTCATGCTGGCATGGCATTCGCAATCCCCGTGCATCACAGAATGTCAATGGGCATCGTTAGACACGTACTATCGAACTAGATAAAACTAGAAAAAAAACTAGATAGAAAAAAAAATCACGCTAAATAAACCTCGACCTAAATCCTACGAATCTCAGCACAGTCTTTAAAGATTTTTTTTACACATATGAAACATCGACTTTTAATAGAAGTACCTACACTCAATACGCAAGCGAGAAGAGTCAGATATTTCTTATTTTTGTACCCGAACTGTACTTACAGACCATCTCCATTTGTGAAGACGAAAAAACAAATTTACCTCAACACTTTTTGCTTCAATTCATTCACTATAAGTTGGCCGCGAGACAAACAGAACAATATATTGTACCTAGTTGGCTTCGGCGACAAGTGTCAAACTAAAGGCGATAGAGTCTAACTAAAGGTACATCGTTTTGCGCAGTACATAGATTCGCTTCCGGCTTCTGCGCGCGCGCGCGTTGAAATCTTTTATTCGCAATTACGATTTTTTGTTCCACCTCGAATAAATTTGTTTGAACGAATAGCTAACTAGTAAATTTGTTGATTCACTAAATCTAATGCATTATGGATATTCGTCTGTTTTTAATAGCGATGAATATAATTAACATTATTTTTGGCTTAGATCGTCTGCTGGCCTGGCTGAGACACAATTAGAACTTGAAAACACGTTTCAATAAATATGTATATTAGGAAAAGTTTTCGGTCGTTACCTGGGATAGGGTTGGCCAAAACATACTTTTGTTATTACGTAGAATGTGTCTTGGAATTTCGGGCTGTATTGCACACGGGCAAATTAATCGGAAATGAAGTCAGCTTTAGTTAGAAAAAGTCGTTTTGGCGCTACCGTCGCAATATTTTAGTATGTTGAAAACGATACTACGGCGGCGCACCGTACTCTGTATACCCGAAACTTCCATTCCCAGCCATTAAAATAGAAAAAATCCGGCCACACGGTGCAGGGAGCATATAGGAGAACTCGACGTATTCTACGTAAAATTTGTGATCGTATTACTGCTGACACAACCCCGGGTGTTTTATTAATACAACAATATACAATTTTCTTGTTCAGCCTGAGGCTCGATTATGACATTGTTTTTATTTCGTTGCTCAAATTAATATTTGTATGGAGAAAGGATGCATCGCCTCTCTCAGCGGCCCAGGTGGTAGTAAAATTGCAATACAAATATTTACTTGAGCGCAACGAAATATAAAAAAAAATATATCATAATCTAGGCTCTGGTCCAGAGTGGAGATGGATTATCGAAATAGTTGGTGGACGTATCTCTACCGTTGGGAGAGACAAAACGTTGAAGGTGAACTTATCCCCTTGATGACATGGACAACACAACATTGATAGTTCCGTAACCATAATGGCATGGATGATTAAAATAATCAAAGAACAATACATACTCATACCTATGTGCCCCGTGTGCTGGAAGTTGGTGGGAGCACCGATCATGGAGCGGTCTATCCTCCGTCTCGTGCGCTGTGCGGTGGCAGCTGGCTGGTAGCAACACGCGAACCATTGCAGCCACATCTCACCGTTTCCGGCCATTTTGTTTATAACCTACAAACGATTGTCACTCTCACAACTGTTACACCGGCGGCGTTGTATCCAACGCCTGCGGGTTAAAAACTTTAAACCGGCGGGATTTTCAAATTTAGAACATGTCAAACGCGCGAGAATTTCACGTTCACTGATCTTTTCACGCACTTGTATCCAACACAACACCCAATTTGCGTTTAAAACGTTTAAACGTAGAATATGCGCGGAATTTTCAAATTTAGAACGAGTTACAGATATTGCCGCGGTGGAATAGTTTCACTCTTCGTATCCACCGTATGTAAATTTATGCTTGTTTACACGATTAAACTTTGAAATATTTTTATATGATTGCGGGCTGGTTTCTCCTGCGTTGTTTCCGCTAGGCGTATAGTTGCCGAGTAAACCGTTAGCTCGGCTCACCGTGAAGATAACGCCATCCAGTGATAAGACCTGCAAGATACAAACAGTTTTACTGATATATTTGCAGTAACTTAAGAAGCAGAAGAGGATTGTTTGTGAAGATTATCTACTCAGTTCTACCTATGTGTCACACAATGTATCTTTGTTCACTAATTGGGTGAATCACACGACCATATCGCCGACTGTATTTGTGTTGCCTAGTTACAACGTGTATCTAGCTAGTTTAACCATGGATGTTCGACACGATTTCTCGCAGACTGGCTGGCGCGGTGGTAAAAAGCTCAATAGCTTCGCTCTACAAACACGAGCTGTGTATAGAGTCGTGTGGCATTGAGCTGAGATTTCTTGGATTTCACTTTGTTTTGAGTCCGTAATCGAGGTCGACTGGACTACAATATTATTTTTAATCAGTATATCTAAATGTGGAAGCAATGTATTTATAATGTAAACAATTGTGATTACAGGAGATACAGATTTACATAACTATATTGTTTATTGTTTATTCTATAATTTCATCCACATGTAGGTAACCTACGCTTGGACATGTCGAAAATTCCGCCAGTTCTAAATTCAATGCGAAGAAGAACTGACAAACAAACTTCGCAAGTCACAATGTTTTGTTAGTACCTTATAAGTATTATATTATAGTAACTTATATATAACAATTTTCAGTTGTTTTTGAAGGTATATAGAGGTTCTGTAGTTTATACATATAAATATATACACTATTGTTCCACATAATTTTAATGTAGCATACAATGAAACATGAAACAATAACATGAGGAGCGAAGGCGGACTTATCCATAAATAAAGCAATTCCTTCCGTTAATATACCAGACGAGTAACTAGAGTACTTCACAGGAGATTCACGGCACTGTGGTACAAAAATGGTTTGTAAATGTTAAAGACATTTACAAAAGACATTTGTAAACACGAGTAAATATTTTACTGGTTTAGGTAGTATATACTGTTGATTATCCAAATATGTAAAAATAAAATAAAATACTAACTCGTGGTTAAACCGAATAAAAAAGGTTATTTAAAGAAACAGTTTTTAACAGTTTACTGTAAAATTCAATCCTTTAATAATAACAATACGGACACAACTGAGCACAATCTACCAGCTGACTGAACTAAAAATTCAAAGATTACCACAGTTAATTTACATAATAATTACGACAGACAAACAAACCCACACAATTTTATTCTAATGCATACTACAACGCTCATACTACCATCTGCAGTACATCACATTAACCTTTTTCTTCCAATGTAAAAGTTGGAAACTGCCGCTGTTGATACGAGAGTAAAAGGCAGGTAGATTCTAAAAAAATCACCGAAGTCGCAATACATTCTCATATCGGCTTCGGCATTACGCTCAAAACCTTCCCACGGATCAGACGTGTGCGCGCAGCTGCTCTCTACCTACTTTCTGTTTTATTAAGGATCTATACAGCGCGATGTGACGTAGCGCGTTCTTCCATTCGTCGAGTGTCGTCGGGAGTGTATCGGGGGCCGGGAGAAGTATGGCATGGGAGAGTGTTGAGCACAGATCACACTGTCACACGTCCAAACTGAGTGGATGCGTCCTCGACCCGGATAGAATTGAGAGTCGTCGCCATCCATGTAGAAATTCGCACACAAAGACATTTTTTGTTTTACAATATTTTTTTTTGACGTGATAACGTCTTATAAATTTATGAACACCGTCTGCACGCACGAATATCGCGTCACGTTCCATCTGAGCCTGTGTGTGCAAGTGAGAGCGCGTAACAAGCGATAGAGAGGCACAATCGGCCCAAGCGTCGGCTTGTAAAAGTACCAGGGCCGCAGAAATTAAAACGAGGTTACTCGTACCATAATATCTGGCCGGTCGGAAAATATTTCAAATTTAGAATATTCATGAAACAAGGGTTGTATGACGTTATCACGTAAAAAAAAAAGTTTTAAAAAACATAAAACCGACTTCCTAAAAAAAGTAAAACTAAAAAACTATTTAAAATAAAAATATAAAAACCGCCTTCAAAAATATATGAAATAAAAACCTAAAAAAAAAAACGAACCCTAGAGTTGAAGGCGGTGCTAAAAAGGCTACACAAATCACAAAGGATATTATCATCCGCTCATGTTTTCTTTCATGCATCATTTTGCTTGCTTTAGCACCGCCTTCAACTCTAGGGTTCGTTTTTTTTTTTAGGTTTTTATTTCATATATTTTTGAAGGCGGTTTTTATATTTTTATTTTAAATAGTTTTTTAGTTTTACTTTTTTTAGGAAGTCGGTTTTATGTTTTTTAAAACTTTTTTTTTATTTCACAGTTTTTTTTTAGTTATTTTTTGCTATTGATGTACTCGCTTTCCAATCCGATCTTGACCCAATTAAAATAGGACCACGTCAGCTTCGATAGCTCAGTGGTGCAGACAGTCAACTGTCGCTATTGAATTTTAAGCAACGCTGGGTGCGGTCAGTGCTTAGATGGGTGACCGCTGACCGTTGGAGGCTGACCAAGGTTCGGATTCCTCGTAAAACTGTAAGTCCCTTCCCTCGTAATTTTACTTGGTGGTAGGGTTTAACCTTCCCGGGTTGGTACCACCGCACTGAATTAAACGTCGGTCGAAACGGCTATGTAAATAGTTTGTGTTTTCCGACCAGTTCAGTGTAGTCAGCACGATCAAAGGGGGAAGCACTGACATGGCACTGGTGTTATGGGCTGACATCACGGACGTTGTAGGTGATGTTGCAGAACTTAGTAGAATGGACAGACATAAACGTGTTACGGAAGCCTACTTTTATTATAAAATAACCGTCGGAGGACCTTGGTTGAAAATTGTAAAATTTAGTAGAACGGATAGACATGCATATGTTACGGAACCCTACATTCATTTTGCAGAACTTAGTAGAATGGACAGACATAAACGTGTTACGGAACCCTACTTAACAGTTGCACTCCGGGAGTGCCGGCAGATCCCGTGCCACTCTAACTTAACCCTTAACGCAATGACTTAAGGTTTCATTTTAAAAATGACGCTGACGCGATGTCGCGAGTTATACATTTTTACCCACCTAAAAAAGTGCCAAGAGCCGCTAAAGAAGTTTTCACTTCAAAAACCTCAGGGTTATCCCCTTTCAAATAAAAAAAAAAAGAATTTTCAAAATCGGCCCACAATTGACGGAGTAATCGCGTAACAAACATCCAAAAAAAGAAAACATACCGTCGAATTGAGAATCTTTTAGGTCTAAAGTAAATTTCTCGTGAAGACAAATGCAACGAGCCCAAACACGATGGGTTTATCATGTGTAGTTTAGGAGTTCCTATGGCCACCTTCTGTCTCCATCATCAAACCAGCTCGATGGTACTCGGTACAGTAGGTACTGGCCAGGTACCATAATAAATTAAGCGCCGGTCGGAAAAGATAAAAAAATTTCAAATTTAGAATATTCATGAAACAAGGGTCCGAATATGTATCACTAGTATATCGATTCATGTATTTCAACAGGACAGAGAAAATTTCAAAATATTAGGTATTTAATACTTTTTAGTTTTTTTTTTTTGTTTTTTGGAAATCGGTTTAATATTTTTTAAAACAGTTTTTATTTCATTCTTTTTAGTAATATTACATAAAAAAGAATAATCGAAATCGAATAATCGAAATCGATTGAAGTGGTACAGAATTATTCGCCATATGTGTCAGACTGCAAATTGCTGAATAAGTCCACATCACAAATGTTTTGCTGAAGGTAACCACACACCATACTAATTTATCAAACTGAAAATTGCCGAAAACGACCACATCACAAGTTTTGCTGAAGGTAACCACACACCATAGTATTATGCTGATTTTTCGAAAACCACTGAACCAATTTCGATAAAATTGAAATGGGACCACCTCGGAAGTATGACCTAACTAACAAAAAAAGAATTTTCTAAATCGGCCCTCAATTGACGGAGAAATCGTGTTACAAACATACAAAAAAATAAAAATAAAAAAAAAAATAAAAAAAAAAAACATACAGACGAATTGAGAACCTCCTCCTTTTTTGGAAGTCGGTTAAAAACTATCGTCCGTAAACCGACTTTACAGACAACCAATTTTTTTTTAGTACGAAGGAAGCTTAAGGAGTAAATGAGGAAATTTTGACATGAAATATTTTTTACGCAAAACACAATTTTTTTTTTCTTATTGATTGGCAAATACATGCCGTTTCGCTAAAACTGCCGACTTTAAGTTTCATTCTAAGTATGAAAATTAGACATTTTTAAGAATGAGACTTTATTTTAAAAGTATGTACCTACAGAATATTTTATACAACCTGCACGTTGAATTTTCTGTATATTTTAAAAACCGAGTACCTATGTTTACCGAGTACCTGAGTTTACCCCCATAATAAAATTCACATTACACACGATATTGAAACCGTAATATTTATTGATCGTGACATTTCTTGAGCAAATATTCATATCGGTGTGAATTTATTGCTATGTCTTTTATGCTTAAAAGAACGTTAAAGATTTAATTACCTAGTTATATTTATGTGTTCCTTACATTGATTGCTTTTACTTTATATTACATCGAATACCTGATAAAACCATCGTCTCAAGTAACATGTACGTCCGTTCGTAGAACAAATAATATCGAATTGATTGATCCTAAAATTAAAGTAAAAAAAAAATATTATGTTATTTGTTTGTTTTTTTTTTTGTTTATTTGTTTATTATGTGTGATCTTATCCGTTAAACTTAAGAGAACGTTAAATTCCTTTATTAAATTTTATTACCTAGTCATATTTATTTCCTTAAATTGATTCTGACGAGAATAATACTTAACATTGCGGTACCAAAAATATTATTAACTGAATAAAATTGTTGAACTTTGAATCACACGCTGGCGCACGCGATACAATTGAAAAAGCATGCTCTCGACCAGTGGACTTGTATCCAGGGGACGATGAGCAGCAGTCAGTCGTCTTTGAAGATACAAAACTCTTCAATCGCTAGTATCGTTCATTTGACACCTAGGTATCTCTTATTCGGCTTCAATCTACAGCATGTCTAAAACGTGTGGGTGCGGTATCAGTTAAACCTTAGCTTTTATTCGCCCATGGAGGGACTTGGAGTAATTATGCCGCGGGCGAAAAATCTGTTCCCTTAGTCCGTTTTATAAGTACTACCATGGCCGGTGCTCTGATGAATCCCTCATCCTTCCGGCCCCCATCCGTCTCACCGCACTCGCTCGGAAGTTCGGAACATCCATATTTTCTTGATACGTAACTTCTGAGAACTCATCGCTCATCAAATATGAGATGGCCTTCCGGCAGAGGTGTCAGTGGGGGCACAATTGGGCCCGGGACTGTGCACAAGCCTAGCATTGCAGCGAGAGGGCACCTTGATGTACGCCGGGCGCTGCGAGCAGCGCTCACAGTGCGGGCTTGTTGTGGACACAAATTACGCCCAAATCCCAAGCGACAGCTCTGCCTTCCGGTGCGTGTGTACTATCTGGAACCTGGAGATCTTCAAATAAGACGATTACCCTTTTCTCCGCCTTATAGCTTCGCTGAGCGTGATTTTTTTTATTTTTACGGAAACTGACACGGTTGGCTATATCACCTACAACATCCGTGATGTCAGCCCATAACACCGGGTGAACTTGGTGCCACGTCAGTGCTTCCCTTCGGTCGTGCCGGCTACACTGAACTGGATGGAAAACACAAACTATTTACATAGCCGTTTCGACCGACCTTTCATTCAGTGCGGTGGTAACAACTCGGGCGGGTTAGACCCTACCACCTAGTAATATAAGAAGGGAGCCATATCCATTAGTCGCCTTTTACGACATACACAGGGAAAGATGCAGTGGGGCTATTCTTTATTAAGTACCGGCCCAACACGGTACAGCGACGGTACGGATTTAGCGAGGAGTTGGCTGTGTCTGATCTCCCGTCTGACTTTTGTGCACAGCCGGCTGTTTGTAAAACTAATTCTAATCCGTAAGAGTAAATATTAGTCTGGAGTCATCCTATCTCCTATCTCAAGTAGAGACAACTGGAACTGAGCACAGATAAGACAAACTGACAGACACGAGAGATAAGTGATCGCGGCGTGTCGATCTATCGTGCACTAGTGGCGTGATGGACGGCACAGCTCCGTATCGCCAGATGACGTTCACAGAAGCAGATCCAGCTGTATGTGAAAATAAGATTGTCTGACAAGAATTTCCGGGAAAATGTACCATGCGTCTTTGATAAGGATACCCGTCGTGTTTACTGTGTTTGCGCAAGACCATTGGCAACCTAAATGTCTCGTCAGCCTCTGCTGTAAGCCTCAATATTAGAGAGATATTGAGAACTGGGTTACCAAATGTACGCTAAGATTATGAGACGGTAGGTAACACAGAGGTAACTATCTATTTGAAAGATTTAAAAAAAGTTGAAGAATTAGCTATTTAAACTGAAATTATTCCACAGAATGAGACTGTTAAATATGAAATAGAAGTGTCTGTGACCAATAATTGAAATCAACACAATCTACTAGAATTATTTAGTAACGAAACGCGTTTTGCAATTGGTTGTCGAATGCAGAAGTTTCTGACGAAAATACCTTACTCGACGTTACTCTATAGTTGTAGGTAGAGTACACGGATATAGCATACGATCGTTTGAGTCTTCACAACAATTTCACCACTGTAAACATAAAATTTCTACAAAACCCATCGAAGACTTGAGCTTACAAAAAGATTAAAAAATGATTTAAATTCTGGTTTGGAACTAAAAATTATTAATATTAAAATTAACATTTTATAATACCCGACTATGAAAACGAACGAAACGAGGAACCATAACGTTAGACAGCAGTAGAAAATGCTGTAGTCGGGGTGTAGAAGGACTCGAATCGATAGGCAGCCCAACCACAGCTTTTTCTATTGCTCTCCTTGGGCGGCTTAGGTTGGGACACTCAGTCAAAACAAATTTCTCCGGAGAAGATGACAAGCCGGTTCGTAGACGAACTAATGTCTCCAGGAAAACAACATTTATCCGCGATTTGAATAGTTTATTATGCGTACTTACTTCCTTAGTTTCACTCTTGTCAACGACACAAATAAGCAGTTGTAACTATGAATTACAACAGTGCCGCCGCCGCCGCCGCCGTACCACTCGGTCGGTGTTACGCGGCTTTTGTTAATTTGAAATTAACGAGGTTTCTAGGATTTAGCCTTTTTCTCCGTCGGTGAGCCGTGTCGGACATCGATCGGTCGCTGGTCGACTTTCGCTGTCATTTCCTGCACCTTTTTTTTACCCGACCACGGCGACGTCAAAAGGAATATGTAAGTTTAACGCGTGTGCATGTGATGCATGTGACTATCTATGTTCCACTACTACTCTACAGACTAAAGTATTGGACCAATTTGAATTAGTAAGGTGTCGTTTGATTTGTCTGACGCGCACTGTTAGTCTTGAAACACGAGAAATTTTTTTTTTATTAAAAATGGCGTGCACCACTACTATATTCAACTGTCAAAAAATGAATGTATCCAAAACCCACCCGGTGTGGTATCATTGGCTAGAGCGATTTAAAAAATATACTACATTTTATGGTATAGAAATAAATATATTTAAATAAAACATATAAGTAATGAAATGTTTACAAACGCCTACTACGACAAACGAAGAAAACGAGATAGTTGATCTCTGTTGTATTAGCAGCTGTATTTGGGTGTTTCGGAGAATTAGAATGGAAAGAGGACCCGAAAACGACATTTTCTACTCGTTTTTAATAGTCGGGTTTTAAAGCATTTTATATTTTTCTAATTTTTGTCAACAATGTTTTCTAGGATATAGCCTTTTTCTCCGTCGCTGAGCCGTGTCGGACGTCGATCGGTCGCTGGTCGACTTTCGCTGCCGTTTCCTCACATTTTTTAGGAAAACACTCGAGTGGATTAATAGCGGCTTTAGCTAGAACGATAAAAAAGGCTTTAGTTTCGATTAACTGTGTCGCAAAATATTGATTAATAAGAGAAGTGTTTATAATTTTTCCGTGAAAGCTCAGGTTACAAAATAAGGTCATCATAGCTGTAGAATGTATCGAAGTTGTGTAGTTTGTAGATTACTAAATTTGACGACCTCGCCCGGAGAGGTTTCGGCACGCTGCTCGTGGTAATGCCATCAGCGAGCACACTGAGATTTTGGCTGCACGTCGAGATCACGGAAACACAGGAACAGGTGGAAGGGCCTCATTGACTGCACTGCAGCAGTAGAGAGTCGCTCTTTCTAAATTAAACCGACGACGAGATTAAAGGGCCTGCTCGAAAGCTAACTAGAAAAAACTAACAATATAATAGAATCACTGTCAGACGACCTAAACTTGTTCAAGTCCAGATTGGAGTACTGCTCGCACCTGCTGGATGGCTCTGTCAAATACAAGCTTGCGCCTGTGGACTTGATCCAGCGTCGAGCCGTGCGACTAGTGGGTGAACCCGAAGTGTCCCGCGATCTAGCAACACTGCAACTCCACAGGAATGTCGGCCTCCTAAGTGTTTTTTATCGCTTATTCCACGGGGAGTGCTCGGACGGAGGAGCTGTTTATCGAAAACGAATATGAAAGGTTTGAAACTCACAATAGAAACGCTAATGAGGTTATCAGTAATGTAATGACTCGTACAATGCGCGCTGTAACCGGATAAGAAATCTCTTTATCTCTCTTACACAATAAGCGACCCGACCAAGAGGGACTAGTTTGAAGGTTTAGAGACAGAAGGTTCAGACGACTGTCGAGAAAATGAGGAAATGATGCACGCAAAGAGCTCACGTATAAATAGCATACACTCATATAATTATACTCAGCACCCTTTTGTTGTTGACATTGGGCTTTTGAAAACCCATCGGTTCTCTAAATCGTTTCTTTGTCGCACCGCTAGAGTGTGGAACTGTCTTCCGTAGAGTGTTTTTCCTGAATCCTTTAACCTGGGTGTCTTCAAGCGTAGCCTAGCAACAGTCCGCAAATCTGCTGGCTTGGCACCTAACTGAGCGTGGTTTCGCGAGGAGAGGTGATTTTGGCTCTGTCGACTGCATCATTGGTTTCTCGGCACAGGCACTCATGCTGGTCTAAATAAAAAAAATAATTACAAAAACGTGGAGATTCCGATCACGATCCTCGTCGCTAGACATCCAGTCCGCTTGTATGGAATAAAACATTGCGACCGCAAATTTAAGATGGCTGCCATTCTAGCGATGTCGCTACTAGAGAGCGGTCACTTTGCGGTTGCGACAGACGTTGATCGACGATCCACTGATCCGTCGCGAGATCGGTTGGAGCATGGCCTTAAATATTCAGAAATAGCGTGGTCGTCATACATTGCAAATTTTACGTTGTTGCCAACTTTTGGTCGGCATGCAATACATTTGGAACAGAGAGAAGTTACGTGAGTAAACAAGGCTTTATTACAGCCTCGTTAGCTCGGTCGGTGGTGCTATGCAGAGGCGTTGGAACTTAAGCACACTATGTGCGGTCGGACTTTGGATGGATGACCGGCCAACGTTGAGGCTGGTCGTGGTTATGGTTCCACGTAAAGTTCTCTAGATATTTTCCTATAAGAAGGGAGGCATATCCCATAGTCGCCTTTTACGACATACACGGGGAGAGATGCAGTGGGGCTATTCTTTCAAAGTACCGGCCCCACACGGTACAAATACTAGGTGATGGAGTTAGCTCGTCCGCATTGGCACCTACTACCACCGCACTGCACCGAGTCGTCGCGTCGATTGACCGAGTCACCGAGTTGTCCGTCAAAGAGGCTATGAAAATAGTTAATGTTTTCCTTCTCAATGTAGCCGGCACGACCTTTGGTGGTCGGAAGCCTGTACTACTAGTAGTAGACTGTATCTATGTACTGCACCTGTTATGTCCAGTTCAAAAGTGCACTCCATTCGAAACAAAGATATGTTAAAGAGAAGACATGTGAAATTTTGGTGTACTTTTCTTTCACCTTCTCGGCAAATTGATCCCTCTTCTATGTATAATTTCGATGGCTCGAAGTCACTTGCGCTTGCGCTGTTGCACTCTCCCGCCCAGCGAGGCCGTTTCACTTTTCTTCACCATTGTTTATTCAATGAACGAGATCACTTTCAGCTTTGTGGTCGGTTATGTGACTGTCTTCTTTGGTGTTTCGACATCAAAGTCTTCGGATTGGTTTATACCCTCTACGACTGACGTTTCTAAAATCAGAGGCGATATCGAGGCAGTGTTGCGTAGCGTCCTAGGTAACTTGGTAAATCGCCGAGAGTGTAGGCACATTGGGGTAGTAATTATTTTATCATTATTGAAATGGGACTAATGGGACGGACGAACCCACTATTCCGGGGGGATTTGGGGTCGGCGGGCTTGAATCGCTGCGTGTGTAGCGAAATGGGGTCTAGCTATTTGAAGCACCCGGCTTTGCCGCCTCCATCGATGCCCTGATATACCCGGCTCTTATTTTAGGGACGTGAGTGGCCCGTGTATCATTGCCTCAATTATTGGTTGCTGTTCAAGAAAACTTCGTGACATTCTGTTTACTTTGATAATTATGTCCGTCAGAGATATTTTAAATAATATCAGTATGTGGAATTTATCATCTTCTTAGTGCAAACATAAAATAAACACTTCTAAATGGGAACGAGAACAGACCGAAAAGAGACCGAGAAGAAAATGACAATAGACTGAGAAGAGAATGAGAACAGACCGAGAAGAGAATGAGAAGAGAATGAGGATAGACAGATAAGAGACCGAAAAGAGAATGAGAATAGACTGAGAAGAGAATGAGAACGGACCGAGATGAGAATGAGAATGGACTGAGAAGAGAATGAGAACAGAATGAGAAGAGATTGAGAACAGACTGAGAAGAGAATGAGAACAGACCGAGAAGAGGCCGAGAAGAGAATGAAAAGAGAATTAGAACAGACCAAAAAGCGATAGCCCATACAATACGTGCAGTATTTTCAATGTTGTACCGCAGAGCTTAAATATAATAGGATTTCGGCAAAGATTTCGGGGGATAATTTTTTTCTGGATACTCTTTTATATTAACCGTTATAGTTTAACATAGCGATTCCGGGGTCGTTTTAGTTCGAGGACCCCATAGCGCTGCCTTGCATAGTGACAGCTATGCAATTTGAATTATTTTAGTATGCTCGCACTATCCATAGATTGTTAAATTACAACGAACTGCATTTCTATAAAAACTCAGCATACCTCATACCGAGCACAACTATTATCCCAAAATGGCAGACAAAGCTCATCCTCACTACCCTAAATAGAAACCTTGGAGCGTACGTTTATCTCTTTCGTTCTTATAGTTCGTAAGAAGGCAAGAAGGAGACAGTAAGAAAGTGTCTGGAGTAACGAGTATTTCTGTCCGATCGGTAGGCGCCCGCTACTTGCGTGACTCATCCTGCGGGTGCGTTCCGAAGTCACATCAATCAGCATGTACGAAAATAATGGACGAATGTACGAAAGTACGAAAGGTTGACTAAAGGAAATCACTATTAATGATAAGTCCGCCTTTGTGCGCTGTTGTTCAGTATGTGTTTATTATTGTGTTATTTGGTGTGCCTGCAATAAAGAATTGATATTCTATTCTATTTACTGATTTACTGACGGGTGTACATCCGCTGCGGCTGTGGGATAGTAGTATGACTGTTATGAGAGTTCAAATTTTTATCGTGAATTTAAATTAATTTAGAGTGGCCACTCGCTAGTCCCGACCTCGATTAACACCCTTCTCTACTGCCGATGGGCCCGGATATGTTCGGTGAAGCCATCGCAAGCTGAGTTCCACACCTTCCTAGATCGTAGGCTCAAATTCTAGCCGACTGGGTTGGTACCACCGTACTGGATGTAAGATGGCCGCATAGCAGCCTCGGTTGTGTTCTCCTCTAGTGCAGTATAGCCAGCAATCCAGGGAAATCTCCGGTATGGCACCTACCTTCTCGGAGATGATATTGACTGGTCGGAGCATATGCTTTGGCTCCTCCGACTCCGCCACCCATACCGGATTACATAAAAAAATTATAGTTCATATTTTCTTTACGGAACCTGACATTATTGGGTACATGGTGAAATCATTTATTTAAAATAACAAAATGAAAAATTAAAATTTACAGAAAATTAATAAAAAATTAAACTAACTAAATTAAGTAAAAGTATTGGGTACATTACATACTGCACCCGGTTGTCAGCCCTGAACACCTTGGTGAACTAAGTGCCCTTCAGTATTGGGTGGTAAGTGCCAAGTGGTATTTTAATTTTGGAACACACTCTGAATCCAAATGCGGGCCCGCTGTCCTTTTATTGACATTGTCATTGCTATGAGGGCACTATTTATATATTTATACCGTCAGGGGGAATGTTTGTATAGATTCGCGTATAAACAGAGGGTACAGCACAGCACAGCACTACATTTTGTATCTAACAGTGAGGGCAATAAGAGTGAATTTACCTTGGTTTACTTTAATTTATAAGTTGTTTTAGTTTAGGTAATTTGAATTTGATAAGTAGTTTAAATTTCTATTTTAATTTGTTATAATTTATAAGTTTATAATAACATTATCTTTAGTTTAATTTTAATTGGGTAAACTACTCACTGACGCGTCTGGGGACCGCCGTGCCCGGGCGCATGTCAAGCAGCGGATCAGCCTGGCGATCCTGAGGGAGAATGCCGCTTCAGTCATGGGGACCATGCTAATGGTCTGTATGGACGATTATTTTTATTTATATAGTTAGATTTATTTTTATAGTTAATTTAGTTATTTTTAGGTCTAAATTTCATTATTTTTAATTATTTTATTTCAAATAAAGTATTATACGCCAGAAAAAAATATTATTCCTAAGGTAACATCCTTACCTATAATAAAATCCAACGTCTGCTTTCTGTCTGTCTGAGTGTCTGTCTGTCCGCTTATAACTCGAGAACCACTGAACCGATTTTAATAAAACAAAATTGTACGGATAGCTTGATTCTTCCCATCAACTATAGGCTACTTACTATCACGCTAAATGGCTTATGAGGTTAGCAGTGAAGTGAAATATGAGAGCGGGCGGAGCCGCGGGCACAGCTTGTATCTGTATAATATTTACCTTGGTCGGAAATGTATTGAATGTAAGTAGCGTTTACATTGTATTGTATGGCTTGTCACGTTGTATTGTTGTGTTATTGTCCGTTATGCCTGAATGTGACGAAGATAATAAGACGATAATGCAGACTGTTGTCAGCTGTTGTTACCAACGAATCACAAAATAGAGAAGGGAAGGACGAGACGAGAAGTGAAGATAAGAATTTTTATGGAATAGTGTTGGTTCCAATTTTTATAATATTAAATGTGCCATCGCGTGTTAGTATTACCGCACTGATAACACGAAGGTCGGCCGGAACAAAACAAAAATGTATGAAATAAAAAAAAATCGAACGCTAGAGTTGAAGGCGGTCGGTTATTTTTGCTTGCTTTAGCACCGCCTTCAACTCTAGGGTTAGATTTTTTTTTATTTCATACATTTTTGAAAGCGGTTTTTATATTTTTTTAAATAGTTTTTTATTTTAGTAATTTTTTGCTATGTACTCGGCGAATTCCGCCTCGCTTTCCAATCCGATCTTGACCAAATTAAAATGGGACCAACATTCAAATAAGAAAAGAATTTTCAAAATCGGTCCACCCAGTCGAAAGTTCTGAGGTGAAAAACATAAAAAAAAATACAGTCGAATTGAGAACCTCCTCCTTTTTTTGAAGTCGGTTAAAAAAAGATATTTTTTATTCAATTCAGGTAGCGCCGGCATGGCGCCTAGTTCCGACAGGATTATTGTTTTATACATTTTGCAGGATGAGTTTTTCAGGTTATAGCCAATCACCTAAGAAATATCTGTGGAAAACTAGGTGTTTATGGCGAATTTGTCACACTTTGATCTGCCGTGTCTTTTATATTTCCAACTCTAACGTACATAAACCAACCTATCTCCCCATCACTCGTCGCAGATAAACTGAACAACCTTTTGTTGTTGACTTTTGAGAACGCATCGTTTCTCAAAATCGTTGCTCTGCACCGCTGGGGTGTGAAATTCCACACCGGCGAGATTGTGCACTGCGCACACTCAGCAAACTGAAGACAGCTCGCACAGCGGAAATGGCATATGAGGTCATGAAGGGAACACCACACGACAGCTCCGAAATTGCGGGACCACAATTGAGTCGTATAGTTCCAGAACCCGCCAACTCCGTTTAGGAAAATTTTACAGTAAGACGAAAAAACGATACCTCGATAAAAATACCAGCTCATTCAAACTACGAGGGAGCTGGAACGAATGTTAATTTTTCTTTGCGATTCACTGCGGATTGGGCTGTGTTAGGAACATAAAATCTTAACAGATAAGTGACAAATTTAATACTTTATTCGAAACAGTTTATAACTACTTTTTTTGGAGAAATGGATTTGGCGGGTTCTGGAACTATACGACACGTGAGAAATGATTTCCGACGAGAACGAGCAACGGAACAGTGGCCAACCTCACAGACAGTGTTACCACCCACAATCCGCAAATCTGCTGGCATGATGTATCTCTGAGCACGGTTTCGAGGCGAGGTGGATTTGACTGCTTCTGGTTTCTCTGGTCCTTCGGCACAGCCACCCATACTGGTTTTAATAAAAAAAAGAAAATTTACGGTTTCCGTAACTCAACATCGCAAACCTTGACGATTACTTTAAAGCGGTTATAATTAGGAAACAATTACCTGTCTTCGTATTTCTGTTCGTCACGTTTGACCGTGAAGTGTGCCAACGTTCTGCGGAAACCGTAAACACTCAACATAAGTGCAGGAGACACTTTTGTGTCGAAAATATCTGCAAAACATCCCGGAAGCGCTGACAGGGAATCTGGCTACTAAAGTCAAAACAATGTTTTGTTTATTGTTATTTTATTCATCATCTCTCGGCAGTAGGTACTCGTACTTGTCATATTTACCATTGTAACATTCCGCCAGTGTCTGACAAGAAACTTCACTGGACACTTTTTCAATATTCACTTATTTTAATTTACTAAAATACTTGCCGCTACTTACCTAATCAAGCATCAATCAAAGAGGCAACGCGGCTAGTGTTTTTGATACGGTGGTGGGGGAGTCGGCGACGGAGATGGATGATTTTTTTTTTATTTAATAGGTCTTAATTTTAGTTTTTTTTTTTCATTGTTATTTTTTACTCATCCATCACCCAAAGACTGCAAACTGTACAATTCATGACACATGTCATGTAATAATCCATTGACAAAGTGAAATTTTTTGTTATATGAATTTATATGCCCACCACGTTGCCACTTGAAGCAGGCCAGTCTCCACAAACAGCGCCCGTTTACGAGCACCACACCTGGGCCAGCAATCGCCTCCATCAACCATATTATAGGATGAGAGACGACACGACCCGGATCAAGTGTCAGCAAAGAACTTAAAGCCATGCACTACCCCAGTGGCAACATGAAATGAAATACTACTGTTTCTGTCACAAACCACTACAGTGTCCTTATCGCATAACTAATAACATTTACATCACAACAATAAATTATATTTATTTTGTGATTCTGACAGGTTACTCCATACCGGAAATATATCTGTAATAAATCCGGTGTAAGTATACTGTATGTATAGTGCAAAGACATTAAACTCACCCTCTTCCATATAGACCGGACAACAAGAACAAAATCGTAATCTACTACTTAGATCCTAGTGGTACAAAGTCGTTCAGTCTAGCGCCACCAGTCCGCATGTGAGGTCGTATTCGTGTGCTAGAGAAAGAAGAAAATCTAAGAAAATATGCCAAGTTGCGCATTGCGGTATTGCAAAGCTCGATATCAAAATACGACTGAACATGTAATCAGTTTATTTTCATAAGTATTGTGTATATTTATTCAATATTTGAATATAATACATAATTTCCATAGATGATTCTAGAACAACGATCAACTATGCCATATTGAAACAATAAAAAGCGCCCTCTGTTATACAGTAGCTTTACTACTATTATAGTACGAGATCCCACAACCAATATTTTTGTCTCATAGTATTACGTTCAAAACCGCAAAATCCATAACTTCGATTGTTCTCAACCCGATACTAAATGTTTTTCGTGTAGCGTCTCCTGACAGTATTTTTTAAAAATGGCAACCAATTTGATCGAACCGTGTCATAGTATTCCGTCTGATTTTCGGAATGTTGTTGAATTACCGATCTAAGATAACCAGAGCATGTTTTTCAGACGTCAGTAGCGGTGCGCGTACCAGACCATTACAAAAATAGGAAATGAGGCAAAAAAAAAATATTATTATACCTAACCTAACCTAACCTAACGTATGAAATTGCCGTTTCATATAGAAAAAATCATACAATTGTTTTTTATGAAAAATACATATATTTTTTAATCGAAGTATTGGCCATTATTATCAATGCACTTTTGCCATTTTACTGGAAGTTCATTGATGCCTCTACAAAAACAGAATGTTTCAGAATTTCTGTGCCCATTCAACAAGTTAAGACAAGCTTCGACGCGATTTTGTTGTTGTTGTTCAGTGAGTTCATACGGTACCCAATTTCCGAGCTTTTTTATCTTTCCAATTTGACGTAAATGAATTAGTATCGTTTTATCACTTACATTGAAGGCTGCTGCTAATTCCGACGTGGTTTGTGATGAATCTGCTTCAACTATGGCTTTCAATTCATCGTTATCGACTTTCGCCTCCGGTCGGCCACGGGACTCATCATTAAGATGAAATTTTTCAGAACGGAAGGGATCAAACCAAAAACCCACAGTGCGTTCCCTTGCGGTACCTGGTCCATACACGCCGATCATATTGCATGCCGTCTGTGCTGCGTTGGTGCCGTGATGGGATTCATATTCGAGTTCGAGATTCATTTCGAGTTTTCCAGGGTCACAGAACCAGCGATGTAAAAAAAAACCGAACGGTGGGAAAACAAACGAACAACAGATTTTGAAGAGAGAATAATTTGCCTTTATAACAGAAAATATTTGAATCTGGAATTCCTACGCAAAAAAAAGTTTGCCACTTTCAAAGTGGTCAGTTTGTAGAAACGGCAATTTCATAGGTATGCACCTAATATTGTAGCTCAAACAGTCTCAAAATCATTTTGACAAGTGAATTGGGGTCAATTGATCAAAACGGAATAGTAAATAAAATTTAACGATTTTATCGCTTTTATGAAATCAACTATCATTTTGGTCGTTGGCTCTCGTCCTATTAGATAGAGATGTGATGAGAAGTACCTAGGGTTACCAGATGCAAAATTGAAAAAGGAGGACATTTGAAGCAGTGAATTCTATAAGGGCCCAATATGGCCAAAAACAGAAAATAAAAATTTTACAGGAGAGAGTAAAAACTTCATAACTTTGAAATGAAACAACAAACATTTCTGTATTTTTTTTATGATAACTAAACTACCTATAATATGTAAGTATTACTGCAAAAATATACATAAAAAAATTAAAGTGATTTTATGGACAAATTTTTAAAAAATCATTGAATGGGCCTTTGTCGAACCCAACAAAATTTTTCACACTTTGTATTAACAAAAACTTTCACAAAAGTACAACAAAACAATCAGCAAGAAACCTAACCTCGCACAGAACCATAATAACGGACTTTGACATTCAACTGATGCCACACTTCAACATTGACATCTAACAGTTACAATCGCCTAAATCAAATTTGCGGTAAAAGGGCCCAATTATGTAATAGGTATTGGGCCCTTGTTTCACTCATAATTTATTTTGATCTCTTTTCATACATCAAGGCGATTCGTTCCACCTTTAAAGAATACGAAAAAGAAAAAAAAGCATTTTCGTAAAAAAAACATATTGGGCCCTTATGGAACTCACCGCTTCATTTACTCTGGAAAGGTTCGAATTAGAGAAATGTTATTAATAAAATAAAACTTATTTTAACTTTGCATTATATTTTCAGAACTACATATTTTTGACGATAACTGGTCACTTTTTTAGAAAATACGTATAAAAGTTAGAGAATGTAACATTTGTACTGAGTAAAGATTATAACTTCTTTGTCCATTGTGCGCTAATAATGGAAAACTCTCGTTCAGTGTTTGCATTTTGCGATGAAATACAAAAATAAAACTGAGCGGGTGAATGCAACGCGGGGGGGGGGGGGGGGGGGGGGGGAACTTTGAATAATTGGCTTAATTCAAATAAAGAGGACAAATTGAGGACGGAAGGAGGACGTTTCTAATTGATCCGAAAAGGAGGACATGTCCTCGTTTGGGATACCATCTGGTAACCCTAGATGCACCTCTATTGGCGTCACCTATCGACCGATAGATGAGTTGTTTTTGCTATTCAAAGCTAGATGGCGTATTATAACCTTGAGCTCAAAATATTTATATGGAAATATTGCCAATGTCCTCTCTATAACCCCTTTTAATCTCTTTGGTATAGTGCCATAGTCAAATTCAAATTTGATAAGTGACTTTATAAAGTTATAGCTATGCCCGCGGCTCCGCCCGCTCTCATATTTCACTTCACTGCTAACCTCATAAGCTATTTAGCGTGATAGTAAGTAGCCTATAGTTGATGGGAAGAATCAAGCTATCCGTAGAATTTTGTTTTATTAAAATCGGTTCAGTGGTTCTCGAGTTATAAGCGGACAGACAGACAGAAAGCAGACGTTGGATTTTATTATAGGTAAGGACTAGCTTTTGCCCGCGGCTTCGCTCGCATGAAATTCGTATTTAAAAAGAAGAAGGCAAGTAAGCCCGTTACCGTACCTTTATTTCAATCTTATCGTAACCGGAACCCAATATTTAGCCTATGCTGTGTCTCGTATAGTTTAAATGTGCTTGTACAACATACATATATACATACAGAGAAGATTTCTAAAAATCGAAAATTTAGTTTTAGTATCATATATACGTAGAGTCTATAAAAGCAATATCTCATAAAACAAAGTAACTTACTCCTTGACCATCCCTTACAGATTTATTATTAGTAATGATTGTTTGATTCAGTTCCTTGGATCATTCTAAGCATAGGCGCCGACTCCGTGGGTGCTCGGGGGCTCCAGTACCCACGAGCGGTGAATCATGGGTGCGGAGCACCCACGACTATATATTTTTTATATGTAATCCAGTATAGTTGGCAGAGTCGGAGGGGCCAAAGCACACGCTCCGACCAGCCAATATCACCTCCGAGAAGGTAGGTATAAATTCGGCGTGAAATGCAAAACATTGTGCGAATGTTTTGCGAATCCATGCTGCCGGGTGCCGGGAGAATTAGAGAAAAATTGGAGAAGCGTATGTCCAGCAGTGGACGGCAACACGCTGATGATGATTGATCTAGGATTTTATACTTATCTATCTTCTTTTCTTCTCTTCTATATTAAGTGTATAAAGTAAGAGAAAACATTTGCATGAGCACCCACGAGGATTTCTAAAAGTCGGCGCCCCTGATTCTAAGTATGTTTCTTGGGGGACGGTTATAGAATATTTTGCCGCGAAGCGAAGCGAGCACGGCAAGGGAACAGCTGGTACCACTGGCTGGTACAATGTAATTTGTTTGACCTAGATATTGCGAGTGCAGGGAGTAAGGAGTCGCATTCCTAAATGCGTGCCAGACATCTCACCAGACATCACAAATCATATGCGTGACCAACACGCAACGCACTCAATACGATGCGCGCGCACTATATACTCGAACATACATACATAATCAGCTCCAATTTCGCTCTAAACAAGTGGTTCTCAAACTTCTTACGGTCATGGAACTCATGGATCACTTTTAAAATGTCATAAGTACCGCACGGAGTGTAAAGAAGATACATTGTTTTTATGTTAGAGAAAAGTCATAAAATTAGAAAAATTTTAATCTATTTATAGGTAATACTTAGAAAAATACAACACGCTGTATCCCGAAAATCGGGGTAAGCAGAGTAATCGGTGTTGTGCTGCAAGAACTCTGGTAAATTACTGCACAACGCCGATCACCACGTTTAACAAAGTATTCGGACAAGAGAACTATCAAGCAGAAAGGAAGGCATGCTGCACGACTCGGTGGAAGGATCGTGCCAAGGTGAGTGGTGGCTAGCCTGTCGCTCTGTAGCACGTCACCTCGCCATTATCCTTCCATAGTCACCTCTTACGACATGCACGGGGAGAGATGCTGTGGGGCAATTATTTTTAATTTCCAGCCCCACACGGTACCATTTATTTATAGGTAATACAACTAAGTAAAAAGTACTCGTAAGTATGCCGATCAGTATAGAATGAGTGAATCTTGTGGCCGCGGACTCCGGCACACGTCATGGATCCCAGACTCCCTCAGTTTAAGAAACCCTGGCTCTAAACTGTTCTCATTTGACAGAAAGTAAGACGCGTTTAATGTAAGTAACCGGTTAGTGCTCTCTGTGTACATCTTTACATATTCGCAATTCAGATTCAGATGCAAAATATTGATCTGCTACCGACACATTAAATACATACGCAACACATTCCTGAACGTAAGAACAAATATTTGGACCTAAGAACAAATATCTTAACTAAGAACTCATTATTTTTAAGAACAAATACTTCTCGAACAAAAGTCAAAATTCATGAAACCTTTGAGTTAGGATTACAATCTTGTATCTACATATCTTTATGTATTGAACCAAATCTTAGGACCTAAGAACCTATCTTGAACCTAAGAACACATCCTTGGAACTAAGAACAACCGTTGGTCCTAAAAATAAATTCTCGTACTGAAATCAAATTCTAAAAACCTAAGAACAGATTATTGAAAATAAGAACAAATCCTTGAACCTAAGATCGATTTTTTAACCTGAGAATAAATCCTTGGACCCAAGCTTGACACCAAAAACAAAATCATTGGACCTAAAAAAAATCCTCAAATTAATTATATAGGTGACCGACCTAAGAACACGTCCTTGAACTCCGTTAGAACAACTGATTAGTCTATTCCGCTATTAGTCCATACATTTCACAACATCACAGCGTTTAGCGGCCTGACTATGATCGTTGCGACCTCAGATCAGGAAAGGAAGGTTGCGACTGTAATGCGAAGACGATTCCTTCATCGCAGGAGAGTTTTGACGCAGTGGACAAACTGCACTATGGGAGTTTTCAACGAATCTTAACAAAACCGACATGCGCCGCCTCAACATTAGGCTAAGCGACGCATCTTCTATAATTTGATCCTGGTTATTTTTTTTAAACCACCATAATCTCTGTTGGGAGAAAATTCGCATAGTGCAGTTTGTCCACTGAGCCAAAACTCTCTCCTGCGATGAAGGACTCGTATTGCGAAGGGCACGGCATGGCCGGCACGGCAAGTGGCGCGCGGCGGAGCGACGCAGCCGCGCGCCGCAAGTCGTCGCGTCGTCGCGTCGCGTATAAATAGCAGACGAACGCAGCGTGGGTCCGCGCGACGTGAGATGAGATTACTCTGATATTAGACGATGCATCAGAACAGGTTAAGGAATAGTGCATTAGTGCGTCCTATCTCCGCATGACTCGTCGCAGAGAGACTCAGCACCCTTTTGTTGTTCACATTGGGCTTTTGAGAACCCATCGGTTCTCTAAATCGTTTCTTTGTCGCACCGCTAGGGCGTGGAACTGTCTTCCGGCGAGTGTGTTTCCCGAATCCTTTAACCTGGGTGTCTTCAAACGTCGTATTAACAGGCCAGACAGCCTAGCCGCAACAGACCGCAAATCTGCTGGCATGGCACCTAACTGAGCGTGGTTTCGCGAGGAGAGGTGTTTTTGGCTCTGTCGAATGCACCATTAGTCTTTCGGCACAGCCACCCATGTTGGTTTACATAAAAAAAATATTGTATCGTTGTTTATTCGTATTTTTTTAAATAGAAATCGCGACATGTGGCGCCGATCCACCCACGAGGTGTCTAACGACGTACATGGATATTCGGCCGTACGCGGGAGTTGCGAATGCCATGCCGGCCCGACAGTTGCCTATTCACGCCTCTCTTGAAGGACCCAAGACTATACTTAGGGGGAAATATGTGGGCAGGGAGAGCGTTCCAGAGTTTAACAGTTCTGTGGAGGAATTATCTGCAGAACCGATTGGTACGCATCCGTGGTAATGTAATTCCAGCGTATATAGTGATGCAATCCCTGCCCAGTGCGCGTTGTGCGGAGGTGGAAAGGGAACGGCGGTATCGCGCTTAACAGCTCCAGTATTTAGTGTGATGATATGTGTAGACGCATTATGGTGAGGCTATCTATCACATCCTGTTCCTGCTGGAACTACGTGCCATGCCAGTGCTTTCCCGCTTGGCAGCATGCCCAACATTGAGAAGACGATTAAATAATCCAGAAGCGATGATAGACAGGTCTAGCAAACCCAGAGGCCTGTCGATAGGGTCTGCGGCTGCGTGAGTCACCCGCTCTTAGCACACAAGGATCTAATCTCGTCCCCTCCTCTATCTACAGAGTAAACTCATCCAATAAATTTACTCGGTACAGTCGTGGAAAGTTGATGCCTCCTCTAACCAACTGAAATACTCCGCGACCGAACGCGCATCATGGTTGCGGAAGCATACTGTACGATAAACAATACGAAATAGGGCACCCACCCCTCCCCCGCCCCGCCGCCGCCCAGCCCCGCCGCCAGGCGCATCGCATGAAGCTGAAAATTGTTGCGACATCGGTATGTTCAGAGTTTGAAGATTGCGTTCAAAGAGCGTTTGTGTAGCGGATGTCAGCTCACAAAGCTTGTATATACTTTTACGCGACGGAGGTCGAGATGACGGATTAATCTGTATCATTTTTGACAGCGGCATCGCTCGCGTGAAATTCAGTCGGTTTGTACCGCGCCCTTGGGTATGTCACGTACAGATTTTTAATTTACATAGATATGGCCGCTAACACAAACCGAAAATTAAGACATACGTACGTCCAAAGTAAGGCTTTGCCAGAATATAGGTACATACCACACGCTGTACCCCGACATTCGAAGTAAGCAAAGTAGTCGGTGTTGTGCTGCAAGAACTATTATGGGCAATATACATAGGTACCTATGTATTTAATTCAATGCTTAATTTATTCTGCACATGTATAATGTCTGGGTGTGCTGGCTGTGTGATACTGTGGCCAATGCCGTTTTATTTTATTTTATGTAATCCGGTATGGGTGGCCGAGTTGGAGCGGCCAAAGCACATGACGAACCATACTGAATATGCATATGTCTCAATGTAATATTGTTATTGTTGTGTGTTCTTTATGGCGAAATAAATATCTGAATCTGAATTAAATGATGATAATGATGATGATAAATATCTGAATGAATTAAACCAGATTTCTAATAAAAAAAACCGCTCCCAAATCGGTCCATCCGTTTGGGAGCTACGATGCCACAGACAGACACAGACAGACACACCCATACACTAGGGGCGGCTGTGACCAATAAATTTTAGTGAAGCGACTAAAAATCCACCTACATAAAGTTTTAATTTCGAGAACAGGGCATGCCCAAAATCTAGCAATAAATAAACATACACGTTGATTGCGTTAATTAATGCGTATAAGACAGATAAATATAACATAGAAATTACTAATAAACTGTCGGGGATACAACAGGAGCGGGGAGGCTGAGGTGAGGGCAGCGGGAGCGGGTGGGGGTCTCAATGTAATATTGTTATTGTTGTGTGTTCTTTATGGCGAAATAAATATCTGAATCTGAATCTGTATCATGCTCCGACCAGCCAATATCACCTCGGAGTGAGTAGGTGCCATTGAATTGCTGGAGACTTCCGTTTACATTTCTGGCTATACCGGACTAGAGGAGAGCACAACCGAGGCTGCTATGCGGCCATCTTACATCCACTACGGTGGTACCAACCCAGCCGGCTACAATTTGAGCCTACCACCTAGTATGGGCAAGGGAAGGGACCTACAGTTTTTCACCGGTTCCGAACGGTGAAGCAGCAGGAGTATAGGTATGCACGTAATTGTTTTCGTCAGAAAAAACAAACTCATTGGTACACGTCGACCTGATTCGAACCTCGGACGACTCGCAAGAGAAGCCGACGCCCAGACCACTCGGCCACCCGCCGCTAAACTTTAATCGCATCGCATCGGTATTGTTCGGAGCAGTGGGAACATCGCCGCCTAGACACAATGGTGTCACCTCGGTGTCACCTCGTGACTCAATATTCTAATTGCTGTAGCACTAAGATACAACACGAGTTCAAATCAAAATCTATAAAAAAGGCGATTATAAAAAAAAAAAAACAACATAAAAAACCCGACTGCTAAAAAAATTAAGGAAACAAGTAAAGATCAGTAGAAAATGCTGTAGTCGGGCTCTATCTGTCTATTCGAATCCAACACTACACCAAACTACAGCCAGGCCGTACGCACTCTATGTACTTGCGCTCGCTAACTACCTACCGCCCGGTGGACCGCCGGCGATCTAATTCAGTGCAAATTCGTCAGCCGCGCGAAGCATACCTATACGCTCGCCCACGCAACTGCGCGCAAAGCAATAATCACTTTACACTCGATCGTTTAGGTACATTTTCGCACGCAGCGATTGGCGACGTGAAACATTAGGCTATTAAAGCCGAAGGTATGGCAACATCTAACATATTAACCCCCCAACCCTCTCCTGCAACACCGGGCCCTTTCTCTGTCGCGGTCTGACGCACCCACACAGGGTCAGAGGATCGTGGCGGGAACTGGGACCGAATTTCGGGCCCCACCTTCGTTGCCGACTGTCGCACCTTCTCAGGGGCACATGACAGCGACGAGGTCGGGGACCGGGTGGACGCCCTTTGAGCCGCAGCATGCGCCAAAGGGTCCACAGCAGCAGAGGGACTCGCAAATGGTGATAGCTCAATCACCAGGAGCGGGGGCACCTAGTAGCAGCAGCTGGACCTTGGTGGCAAGGCCATCAAAAAAGCAGAGACAACGAGAAAAGAAGCGGTCGGAGGCCAAGCGCCCCCCACCACACGAGGGACCCTCAGTGGAAGAGCCCTCACGGGTGGGGGCTGCGAAGCCGACGACAGCCGGGACCAGCAAAACCCAGAAACGGCAGAATCAAGAACGGACCAAATCGGGAGCCAAACCACCGCCGCGACAGCAGACAGCGCGACAAAAAAGAGATCGCCCAGTTTCGACCCCATCACCAAAAGAGGTGAAGCGGTCGAAGCTGGTAGACCAGTCATCGCGCACTAAAACAACCATAAGCTACGCGGAAGCTACGACAGGCGTCGAGCTAGCCGTGGCAATCACCCTCTCGCCCTCTGCTGACATCACGGAGGACGAGTTCAAATCAATAAAGGACACCATCCACGATAAGATAGACGACACTTGCTTGGACATCTCAAACGTCGATTTTGAAAACCCAGAGACACCGTCGTTCCAGGGCAAAATGTTCCTGTGCGACGGTGCCATAAAAATGGCGTTTGTAGATGAACGCAGTGTCGGCTGGATGAAGCGGACCATCTTGACAATGACGTCACCACGACCAGGCCACACCCTCACCTTGGTGGGGCAATCGGAACTACAAGCAAAATTCAAAGCCGGTCTTTTCCTTCCTGACTTTGATAAGCCAGCAATCAGGGCCCACGCTCTCCTCACTGCGTGCAATGCAAAGTGGTACAGGATCGATCGCTGGTCCCTGTACAATGTAACAGCCTACGGACCTGAAGAACGCTCCCCAGGCATGTTCCTCACCCTGGGTGTACCCAGGGATGAGGTCAAAAAGGTCATGGAGAGGGGGAGGCAGGTAAGCTTCCGGTCAGGAGCAATTTACCTGCGGTTCTTCACGAACGATGGCCTGAGCGACTATCCTCCGACTGACCCGGAGCTGAAGACCACGGCGATAGCTCCAACGGACCCAACGGCAGCAGTGCCAATGGACACTACCACACCGGATACCGTAGGTAAGCAGGCGTCGGTCCCCTATATACCTCCCCAACCCCAGCCAAGCTGGGGGGCAAGGGTAGAGGATATGGAGGAATCGACGCAATCATCAACAGCATCAGAAGACGTTGTGGACAGGGAAGAGGAAGATCGCATCCTTCACTCCCCTGACCACAACTAAGGTAATACAGTGTAACCTCCAGCACAGCCAATCTGCGACGGCTACACTACGCAGACAGCTGGAGGTACACGATAGCACAATCGCGCTTATCCAAGAGCCGTGGATACGAAAAAGCGCAATTTGCGGACTTGGAAACGGAGGTAAGATTTTTATAAATCCCACTGTCAGCAATCCACGAACATGCATTTACATACCTAAACACATGTCAGCATTATTACTAACCGAATTCTGTTCCAGAAATTTAACAGCAGTCACCTTACAACACAAAGGTGACACAACACTATCTAAGCCGGTCGTACTGGTGTCGGCATATATGCCTCTAGACGAGGAACTACCGCCGGCCGAACTACAAGAGTTGGTACGACACTGCGAAGCACAGAAGATCGACATCATCATAGCCACGGACTCCAATGCACACCACACACTCTGGGGGAGTCCAGACAACAACAAAAGAGGTGAGGATCTGATTGAATTTCTCTTCACATCTAATCTGGAACTTCTGAACAGAGGGGCTGAACCGACGTTTGTTTCCTCAAGGTACCAAACCATAATCGACTTAACCTTAGCCTCCACAGGAGCGGCGGCACTAACATCTGACTGGCATGTATCAACAGATGTATCATGCTCAGACCACCGCTACATCTACTTCAACATCAAATGGACAAATGACAAGACAATAGACAAATGGCGCAATCCGCGCAAAACCAATGTCACAGCATACAAAGAACAGATAGACAGGGACATCAGAAGAATACCACTACTTCCGATGGATTCCACGACAAAGAACATAGAAATTAACGTGAACAACCTAACAAACAGCATCGCAGATATCTTCAAGAAGACATGCCCAGAAATAGAAGCAAACAGCGACAAAAAGGGTAGGTGGTGGAACCCGGAGCTGGAAAAGATAAAGAAAAAAGTGGGAAAGCTCTTCAATAGGGCCATGAACACTAGGACAGAAGCAGACTGGGAGGCATACACGCAAGCCAGGACCCACTACAAGCAGAGAATACAATTCCACAAAAGACAATCATGGAGACGCTTCTGTGGAAACATAGCAAGCAACAACGAAGCCTCTAAAGTGAGGAAAATACTAGCAAAAGACAAACACTGTGAGATGGGTTCACTGAAAAAACCGGATGGGACTTACGCTAGATCGGAGTCAGACATAAGAGCAATACTACTGGAGACACACTTTCCAGGGTGCGAAATAAAGGAGGCAACATCATGGGCAGTAGCTCCTGACAACAACAGCAAACCGAATCCGGAGGACTGGAGAATAGCCAGCGAGATTATAACACACGAAAAAGTCCATTGGGCCATAAACACCTTCCGTCCATTCAAATCGCCAGGACTGGATGGGATCTTTCCCGCTCTCCTACAGTGGGGAGACAGACAGATCTCGTACACGCTGGTAGAAATATACAGAGCCTGTATAGCACATAAACACGTGCCAACTGCATGGAGGGAAGTGAAAGCCATCTTCATCCCGAAGCCAGGGAGAAGCGACTACACACTGGCGAAATCATACAGACCAATAAGTCTGACTTCATTCCTACTAAAAACCTTAGAAAGACTTTGCGACAGATTCATAAGAGATGGGCCTCTAAAAATTAAGCCGCTCAATGTCAACCAGCACGCGTACTGCGCAGGTAGATCTACAGAATCAGCACTGCACAGCGTTGTATCGAAGATAGACAATGCACTAAGCAACAAACATTCTAGTATTGGCACATTCATTGACATTGAAGGAGCTTTCGACCGGACATCCTTCAAATGTATAAACAATAGTCTGGTAATGTTTGGCGTCCCACATACGTTAACGCAATGGATCAACAATATGCTAAGCACACGGGCAGTACAAATAACAATCAACAACACAACTAGAGCGATAGTAGCAAAGGGGTGCCCACAAGGGGGTGTGCTCTCCCCACTACTGTGGGACATGGTCGTGGACAGTCTGATAAGTAGGCTGAACGAAATCGGCTATTACACGGTAGGCTACGCAGACGACATAGTCATAATCATCAACGGCAGCAATGAAAAGATCATATGTGAACTCATGCAGAGCGCACTGCAAACAACAGAAAGATGGTGTACAGACAATGAACTAGCCATAAATCCGGCGAAAACAGAGCTGGTTCTGTTCACCAATAAGAGAAAACTCGCACCAGACCTACCAATGCCCAAACTATTTGGGGAACCTCTCAAACTATCACCTGAGGTAAAATACCTAGGTGTGATTCTGGATAGCAAACTAAACTGGGATAAACACCTGACCAACAAGATAAACAAAGCTAAAATCACATTCTGGCAATGTAGAAGAATGTTGGGTAAAACATGGGGATTACAACCGCACATAATACAATGGCTGTATACAACAGTCATCAGACCGATGCTAACATATGGCGCGATTGTGTGGTGGTCAAGGACCAAACTTACAACCGCACAACAGAAGCTTCAAAGCCTACAAAGGCTAGCGTGTGTATCAACAACTGGCTGCATGAGAACAACCCCAACGGCGGCACTGGAGGTGCTACTGGGAATACTACCGCTGCACATCTTCGTACAACAGGAGGCAACGGCAGCAGCTTTCAGACTAAAACTATCTGGTACCTGGGGTAATAACCCAGGCAGGCACGGTACCAGCCTAACAGACGCAATTAAACAAAAACCAATGCTAACAGCTATATGTGACAGAATACCGGCCACACATATCTTTGTTAAGGGATACAACATACAACTCTACGAAGAGCAGAAGAATTCCACACGCGAAATAGACGTCTACACGGATGGATCCAAAACAGCAAATGGAACAGGAGCCGGCATATTCTCAATGGACCTAAACATTAGGTCAGCCATGCCACTGGGCAAGTACAACAGCATATTCCAAGCCGAATGTGTTGCAATAACACAAGCAGCATACAGCATAGCAAACAAAAAGATCAAGGAGTATGGCATACGCATACTATCCGACAGCGCTTCGGTACTCCAAGCCTTAACCAGCAACACCATTAAATCAAGCCTCATTTTGGAATGCCACCAAGCACTAGAGATTATCGCCAAACACAACAGAGTCACCCTTCAATGGATAAAAGGACACAGTGGATGTTTAGGCAACGACGCAGCAGACGAACTGGCAAGGAGGGGAGCAGGGTGGGTGGTCGATGGACCTGAGCCGATAGTGCCCCTCCCGTTTAATCAACTAAGATCATGGATCAGAGGACACGCAAAAGACCAACACCAACAGATATGGTCACAAATAAACGACTGCAAGCAGACAAGAGCGGCGGTGCCAACCATCAACAGGAAGCTCACAAAGGGTATACTACAGCTAAACAAAGGTAAAATCAGATTGGTGGTGGGAATCTTAACAGGACACTATCCACTAAATAAGCACTTATTCATTATAGGTAAAACAGATAGCCCTCTGTGCAGGGGTTGCATGGGGGCTGAAGAAACGCCATCCCACGTGCTGCTACTGTTGTGGGTTGGAGTTTCTCATCTTGTGGTTAAAATGAAAGTCGACTTCTTCCCAATATGTGGTGTAATGAAATGACTGATATGTAAATTAATGACATTGATGTAAGTAAACAAAAGAGCGTGCGCCCGCACTGGCGGCTGATGGACGGCACACTCGCTGCGCTCGCCTCGCGGCGGCGGCACCGCGCGGTGGCGCGGCGTGAGGTGTGGGGCGGGGGGCAGCCCCTCCCCCGCTGCTGCACTGATGGCTCTAACATACCCCCCGGCGTTGAAAGCTTGCTCTTTCAACGGGTTTCTGCGGGAGAACAGGTGACGTCGTCGTTGAGTGGAAGAGGGCAGATTTTGGAGAAGGCTCGTCGCACCACTCCTCGCGCTGTCTTGATATCGGCGACCCTGGCAACACCGTCGCGCCCAGGATACACCTGCACGATGCGCCCGAGGCTCCACCGTAGCGGAGGGAGGTCGTCGTCCTTTATGACGACCATGGTCCCTTCGATGAGTTGGCTAGTTGTGGCTCTCCACTTCACGCGCTGCTGCAATTCGGCGACGTACTCCTTGTGCCATCGGCGCCAGAAGTGCTGGCGAAGCTGCTCGACTCTCTGGTATCGTGTGAGTCGATTCACGGCGACGTCTTCGAACCTGGGACTCGGCACAGAAGTTAAAGCTCGTCCGATGAGGATGTGGCCTGGAGTCAGAGGAAGGAGGTCGTCGTGATGGGAAGACAGGGGAGACAAAGGACGGGAGTTTAATATTGCCTCTATTTGCACCAAAACAGAATACAACTCCTCAAACGTCAGATGTGAATTTCCTAGTACACGTTTTAGGTGATGCTTGGTCGATTTGACTCCCGCTTCCCACAGTCCGCCAAAATGTGGAGCATATGCTGGCGTGAAGTGAAACTGAATTGACTGATTTGACATATCTTCAGACAACGCCTTGGAATTTTCCTTAAAGAACTTGTAAAGTTCGTTGCGTGCCCCAACGAAGGACGTACCATTGTCTGAACTTATGTCAGTCGGTTTGCCCCGACGCGCAATGAAGCGTCGTAAGGCTAACAAATATGACTCTTTGGTTAAATCGCTGACCAGCTCCAGGTGGATGGCCTTAGTGGTGAAACACACGAAAACAGCAATATACGTTTTGATCAGCCGGCAACCACGACCCTTCCTATCTGCTGCCATCACAGGACCTGCATAATCGACGCCCGTGGACTGGAATGGAAACCCTGGAACGACGCGCTGCTCAGGTAAGTGACCCATGATTGGACTAACTGGTTTTGGTTTCAGGCGGCTGCATCGGACACATTGGTGAGTAATTTTCTTTGCTAAGTTTCTCCCCCTTACAGGCCAGAATGATTCCCTGATGGACGAGAGAAGGAGCTGTGGTCCAGCATGCATTAACTGTAAGTGTTCGTGTCTAAATAGTAAATGTGAAACTGGGTGGTCCGCGCTGATTATAATGGGATGTTTCTTTTCAAATGCGAAATCTGAATTTTCAAGTCGACCTCCCACGCGCATAAGGCCGGAGGGGTCGATGAATGGATTTAAGCTGGCGATAGCGCCTTTTAAAACTTGATTTTTCTTTTGCAAGATTGTCAACTCTAATGGAAATGACTCCACCTGCACGACCTTGAATAGGTGAACAGTTGCAGCATCCAGTTCTTGTACGGTAAGTGGACCGTTTTTTCTAATGTTTTCTTTTCTAGCGTTATGAATAAACCGCAGGACATAAGCTATTGAACGCTTAAGCCGTTGGAAGTTTGAGAACCGCGAGAACGGGAAGACGTCTGGAGAAGCAAACGAGATCAAACATTGAGTTTGTGGTCTCATTTCAGGTAAGTCTTCGTCGCACTCACCTGCCTGGAACTTGGGCCAAGCCGGTTCTTGGTGAGTGAGAAACTGTGGACCCGACCACCATAATGCTGAACGTTCAACGATATTGGGACTAACACCACGAGACAGCAGATCTGCAGGATTTTCTGCGGTGGGCACGTGACGCCATGTATGTTTATTGCAGAGTTCCTGAATATCTGCAACTCGATTTTTAACGAATGGTTTGAGTTTGCTGGGGTTGGTTTTCAACCAGCCCAAAACTATGGAAGAGTCAGTCCATAGAAAGCATCTTTGAATGTTTAACCGTAGTGAGCCGATAACCTTTGTCGTGAGTCGTGCACCTACCAACGCACCGCACAGCTCAAGGCGCGGAATTGTTGTTGGTTTTATCGGTGCGACCTTGCTTTTGGAGCACAACAGATGAACTTCGATGTGCTCTGAATTTATTGAACGGACGTACGTGCACGCCCCGTATGCGTCCTGAGACGCATCACAAAATGTGTGTATTTCAATGACATTTGGGCCATCGCAAATGACTCGTCTTGGAATCCGTACCAGCTCTAATTGTGGCAGATGTGATACGAATTTTATCCAAGCAGAACGAACCTCTTCTGGGAGAGGGTCGTCCCATGATAGTTTGTGAAGCCAAAGCTTCTGGAGGATGATTTTTGCCTGAATTATGGAAAGACTGAGAAGACCTAAAGGGTCGAAAATGTGCGCAATGGTCGACAATATGCTCCGTTTCGTAAATGTGAGTTGGTCATTCTGAACGTTTATACTGATGTTCAGTTCGTCCGTTGTGCTCGACCAGCCCAATCCGAGAGTCTTGCATTGATTTTCTGCGCTCAGGTCTAGATTCAGGTTGTCCGTGTTAGGTGCAGACAGTAATCTGCGTTCATTCGAACGCCATTTTCTCAAAGTGAGACAACCTGACTCCAGCACCTGGGCAACTTTGCTGCGAATCAATGCAAGCTGCTCAATTGTGTCGGCTCCGGTGAGCATATCGTCGACATAAAAATCTTTGTGTATGATTTCAGATATGATTCCGTCAGTACACTCTTCGGCTAACTGCTTCAGACATCGCACTGCTAAGAAGGGTGCCGATGCAGTCCCATATGTAACTGTGTTTAGCTCGTAGGTTTTTAATTTATGTGAAGGATCCTCTCTCCAGAAGATTTGCTGTAGTCGTCTTTGGTCGTGATTTACAAGGACCTGTCGATACATCTTCTCAATGTCGGCCGAGATTACGAATTTGTGTTGCCTAAAACGAAGAAGTATCGACAGGAGATCGTCTTGTATTGTCGGCCCCACCATCTGGATGTCATTGAAGCACACTCCAGACGTAGTGGGCGCACTTGCATTGAAAACAGCTCGTAGCTTAGTGGTCGAGCTACCTTCACGCACAACACCATGGTGCGGGAGGTAGTACGACTTGACTGATTTGTTGGTAGAATCACTTTCTGTCATGTGACCCAACATTATGTATTCTTTCATGAAATCGACGTACATGGTTCTAAGTGCGGACTGACGCTGTAACCGTCTCTCTAATGACAAGAAACATTGTTTTGCACGCTCGAAGGAGCTACCGAGATCGTCTTCAGTGCCTTTCAGAGGGATCGTGACTGAGAACCTACCGTTGTCGGCGCGAGCCACGGTTTGAGTGAAGTGATTCTCACACGCTCTCTCCTCCGCTGAATACGCCGGCTTAGTGGCGTCCGATAGCTCCTCGATCTGCCAAAACTTGGCCAGCTGTTCCTGCACATCCATATTAATAGCAAAATTGCAATGAGTGTTATTCTGCCTCAGCCCTGTTCCAATGACACCCGAAATCAACCAACCGAGCTGTGTGTTACGAAGTACCGGTCTGTTTCGTCCCAAATTGATCTGTTCCGAGCCGATGATATCCCAAAATACGTCCGCCCCGATGAGGATTTGGACCTCCGCCGGCAGATGGAACGCGTTGTCGGCCAACTTCAAATGAGGTGGGATCTTTAAATCGGCTCGGTTCACCGCAGCGCTCGGTATTGATGACGTAATGGTAGGTAGAACGAGACATGAGATGTTACAACTGAATGGACTCTGTAATGAATGTACGTTGAGATTGCATCTGTTTGTAGTGTAAAGTGTGCTGTTATTGATACCCGAAACTGTTCCTGCCACCTTTACAGTAACCAGATCGAGTTCACTGCATAGCTTCGCTGTGATGAAGCATGAACTGCTACCTGAGTCTAACAGAACGCGGGCGACGTGCTCGCCCCCGCGCCTGTCATACACTTTGACAAGTGCTGTAGATAGGAGTACCTGTGAATTTGATGTATGTGTTGATGCGGACAATGCGACAGAATCGACCGGCTTAGACACCGATTCATCCTGATGGAGTGAAGTATTGTGCTTGGCATGGCACTTCTTGCATGAACCTAGTTTGCATACATTGGCCATGTGACCAGGTCTGAGACAATTGAGACACAACTTGTGCGACCTGACCTTGTCTGCTCTGCTGCTGCATGACAGCTGTAAGAACTGGTCGCATCTGTATATTGCATGCTCACCTTTACACAATGGACACTCGAATTTGGCATTTTCTGTCGTTGTCACTAGACCTTTAATGTTAAATGTCTTGCTGCATGAAGGTGAAGATTTGTTCAAATCCATTGTTTCGAGTAGGTCTGCTCGACCCTTAATGAATTTGCGAAATGTATCGAGAGTTACCTTTTCCTCCTTACCTTTCTGCTCCTCCCACTCGCGAGCTGTCCTGGCGTCTAGTTTGGAGGAGAGGATGTAAAGTAGAAGCGTGTCCCACGATTTAGTCGGTTCTCCGAGCGTGTCTAGCGCCCTTAAGTTTTTATTGAATGTGTCTAAAAGCTGCCTTAAATGAGAATGAGACTCCTTTTTAATAGTTTCGATATTGAACAACGATTTAATATGATTTTGGATTAATAGTCTGGGGTTATCGTATCGATCACGCAATAGGTTCCAGGCTATTGTATAATTAGCGCTTGAAAATTCTAATGATCTAATTACCTGAGCGGCGTCCCCCTCCAGAGCGGCCCGCAAGTAGTGAAATTTCTGCACATCATTGATACTGTCATTAAGATGAATAAGAGACAGGAAGGTGTCGTGAAACTCCAACCAGTGTTCGTGCATGCCGGAGAACTTAGGCAACACTATGGTCGGCAGCTTCACAGTATTTTTCCTTTCAGTAGATGCTGATTCACCACCAACACGATCGCGGCTGGGACTGGTCGCGCCAGATTCTTGAAGTTGAATCTGAATACTTACATCATACAAATTTTGCGCTTTTGCCATGCTCGAATAGTAGTGCTTCTCAAATTCTGCACGTTCGGCCAACTGTGTGGCCTGCACATCTCCCGGAACACTCTCCAGTTCCACTTGTATGTCATCGAATTGATTGTATAATTCTGACATTTTTATCAACCTTAATTTCAACTCAATAACTTGTTGAACAGTTAATGGACTCTGGAGTGTGTTCAAGTAGTTTGCAAATTGAGTTACACGGCCTTTGTAGCCTGCACGCTTCCTCGGCAACTCTTTATCTGCCATTTTACCGTAAATGAGAAGCGGGGATGCGAATTAACCCACCTAGAATGAAATATTTATAAAATTGTAACTCGAAACACCGAAAAATCACTGAAATACGATAAACAGTTTTTTATCTATGAAGTGTCAATCAAATCTTTACAACGTGTCAATCAAATCTATTCATTCGCTTCGAGCGAGCGAGCCTCCGCTGCCTACGGTCATTAGTGCAGGTGCAGCGATGTATCGTAATATCGAGACAGGCCGCGCCCGTGTACAGATTCTGTAGCTTAGAATTGTGACAAATTGATGATTTTAATTTGTGTAACTTTGTGAAGTTATTTTTGTTTTATTTATATACTTGTATTGATATTACGATTTTTAACTTGGGTATGTTTTCATAGTTATAAAGATCTGCTTGAATGAACTGAATGAAAGACTTTAGGTAGGTATGTGTTATAAATTGAATGAAATGAGTTAATCTGTAATCTATGAGTGAACGGTATGAACGAAAGAACGAATGGACTGTATTGACATGATATTATTAATGAATGAATGAATTTGTATAAATGGACTGTATGACTGGATTGCATTTTACTTCGATGCAAATAAGACAAATTGAAAAGATAAATATGGATTGAGAAATTGGAAATAAAGACTTGGAAATAGGGGATTGGAACGGACTTACAGTAACTTGCACCTAGTCCTGGTTCCTGACTCGGCGGATGTCGGCGTCGCTCCCGAAGGTGAGTGTCCTGCTGCTCCTAGGCGTCTCCTGCCGCACTCCTGTCGCTGAGGTAGCCTTGCTTGTGAGCTCCTGCGGGCGGATGGTGCGGGAAGCCGGAGGGACGATGCGATGCGCCGATCCTTTGGTGTTTCTTGACTATTGCGGAATGTTGACTACTTTCATCCGACTCGAAGGACAAGATGTTGTGGGTTGGAGTTTCTCATCTTGTGGTTAAAATGAAAGTCGACTTCTTCCCAATATGTGGTGTAATGAAATGACTGATATGTAAATTAATGACATTGATGTAAGTAAACAAAAGAGCGTGCGCCCGCACTGGCGGCTGATGGACGGCACACTCGCTGCGCTCGCCTCGCGGCGGCGGCACCGCGCGGTGGCGCGGCGTGAGGTGTGGGGCGGGGGGCAGCCCCTCCCCCGCTGCTGCACTGATGGCTCTAACAGCTACAGTGCGAGGGGGTGGCAAATGAGCGGGCAATCATCCTCAAAAACCCGAGGACACTCCAAGAGGCCTGCAAGGACGTCGGACGCCTGCAGGACTTCTGGAAGGAGCTGGGCTGGATGGAGTAGCGGCCGGGGTGATACGCACAACGGGTCCAAGCAGTGAGACCTACATGCGGAAAATGCCCACCAAGAAGATGGAACCTTTTCTATGGAGTGATTTATCTGTTACGAAGTAACTATGAAGTAATCTGTGCTACAGCATTTACTACTGATCTTTCCTTGTTGCCTTAATTTTTTTAGCAGTCAGGTTTGATAATTAGTTTTTTTAAATCGCCTTTTCCAGCTCTTGACAACGATACCCCACTCGATGGGGTTAGAAGGAAAACTGTACGTTGAAGTTGCGATGCGCTCTCAATGCGATTTTGCACCTTGTTGCGAAAGGCAGGAAGACGATGTTTATAGCTGTATAGCATGTGAACGTCAGATTCGCAGGAGACCAAGAGGCGGTTTCATTTGCGGTACTCACTCTACCTACACTAAACAAGTTACAAAAAGTGAGAACTTCGCTGGTGCATTAACCTGCAGAAAATATGACATATCTAGAACTATACTAATTTAAAGCTTTAAAAAAAAACACGCATACAAATCGGTCCACTTTTTAAGATAACTATTTTTTTATTACCTTATTTACTTGTTTACAAACATAGCTAAGAAGTTCTTAGTAAGAAAGAACCATCCCGATTAAACCAGATTTCTAATAAAAAAAACCGCTCCCAAATCGGTCCATCCGTTTGGGAGCTACGATGCCACAGACAGACACAGACAGACACACCCATACACTAGGGGCGGCTTTGACCAATAAATTTTAGTGAGGCGACTAAAAATCCACCTACATAAAGTTTTAATTTCGAGAACAGGACATGCCCAAAATCTAGCAATAAATAAACATACACGTTGATTGCGTTAATTAATGTGTATAAGACAGATAAATATAACATAGAAATTACTAATAAACTGTCGGGAATACAACAGGAGCGGGGAGGCTGAGGTGAGGGCAGCGGGAGCGGGTGGGGGTGCGTAGGGAATGCGGCGTGAACCAATCACATAGTCTATGGACACAGCAGCTTAGAGCAACTAAAGGAGTCCAGACATCGAGCAATTCGAAATTGTATTTTTTTTATTGACAGCGCGACATATGGCGCCGAGCCACCCACAAGGTGTCTAACGACGCCCATGGACATTCGGTCGTATGCGGGGGTTGCGAATGCCATTGTAAAAAAATTTTTTAAAACTAATAGAGCCAATAAGCACTGGGATATTCTTTTCATTGTTATTTCGGCGGACCAAAGAAGTAGATATTGGACGCCACAGGGTGGCTACGTTCAAGTGGCAGTGGGCTGGGCAAGTCAGCCGACGAGACGGCGACCGTTGGAGTAACCGTGTCCTACACTGGCGACCGTGGACAGGAAAACGCAGTGTGGCAAGACCACCCTTTAGGTGGGACGACGACATTAAGTACGTCGGCGGAAATCAGTGATTCCGCACCGCTGAAGGCCGGGAGGACTGGAAGAAAATTAGAAAGGCGTATGAACGACAATGTGATTTATTTACATTGTTCCCTGGCTACTCGTGGAACGTAAACGAAAATTAGCGGCGAGCGGCAATGCAGTTTAACACTATAAAAATTTATTGTTAAATATTAATTGGATTTATTTAATATATCAGCTTGCTATACTAACTGGCTTACAAAGTTACAAGTGCAAACTTGCTTTTTATATGAATAAAAATATTTCCTTAAATATATAAAAAAACGGAAGCTTTATTCAAATAATCGACAGATCGATAGACAGGGCGCGTCACTGCGTCTTCCCATAAGGTCCTTACGTGCGAGCGAGCGTGCGATATTGCCGCTCTCCTTTTTTATGACTGCGCGTGCCAGGAGCGTTGGCGGCTAGTATAGTCACGTCGCGTTTCACGAGAGGGTGAACAGTGTGGTCAGAACTGGACACACAACAAAACACTTACAAAATTTACAAATTATGCGATTAGCATTTATATTCTTTATTCTTTATTCTTTATTCATCATTCGTATGGTAGTACACTACGCTTGAATTTGTCCTGTTAGTTTTTACAATCCGGTTCGATTACACCCACAAAGAAGAGCCGGCAAGAAACTTCGCAGGGTTCTTTTTTTAACGTCTTCAATTACAATACATTGTGACTAGCTACACAATAGACACCGCTTACAGTGTTAAGATATAGTTTGAGAGCTAGAATAACTATAATTTAAGCTTGATAATTCTGACGACATAAAATCAAAAGTTAAAGTAAAAGTATAGATAAAATCAGGTGTATAGAGCCTTTGTCAGAAATTGTTGATACATATCGTATCAAGTCATGTCAGTTATAAATATTCATACCACATTGTAGTACAATGTCAAAAAATAAAATAAATAAATTTGATACTTAATGTATCAATTAGTCAAAGTAATATTTTAGTATGCGTGCTAAATAAACTTGATACTTAATGTATCAATTAGTCAAATTAATATTTAGCATGCGTCAGCAGTATAAATTAAGGTACAGGTTGTACCCTGTCAAAATTCAAAATTTGTATGCAGTCAGAATCTCAAGTGAACATGTTTGAAGCAATTTCAGTTTATACCAGTGATAATATGATGAGCCATCATGATGCGCTATAGAAAAAGCTAGCTAGGATAAGAAGCTGGTCCACTTTAAGTTTAGTCGGCGAAAGCTGGGTTAATTTGTTTTAACGCCGCGCCGCCCGCCGCTAAAACTAGAATCTAAATGTATGCACATCGTCGGTTTTAATGTTACTTTATTGATCATTAGCTCTACATAAATCATGAACAGAACTTGTCTAAAAATACTAAAGAAAAGTGTTTTTATGGGAAGCACCGTGTGGGGTCGGTACTTAAAAAGAATAGCCCCACTGCATCTCTCCCCGTCGCATGTCGTAAAAGTCGACTAAGGGATAAGAAAATTCGTCAGCCTCGGTAGCTCAGTGGCGCGGTTGGTTAGTCAACTGTTATTAAGCAACGCTGAGCGCGGTCAGAGATTGGATGGTTGACCGCTCGACCGTTGGAGGCTGACCGTGGTTCGGATTCCACGTTAAACTGTAGGTCCCTTCCCTTCTTACCTGACTAAGTGGTAGGGTTTATCCCGGCCGGGTTGGTACCACCGCACTGAACGAAACGTCGGTCGAAACGGCTATGTAAATAGTTCGTGTTTTCCGTCCAGCTTAGTGTAGCTGACATGAAATGAAGAGAAGCACTGACATGGCACCTAGTTCACCCTGTGTTATGGGCTGACATCACGGATGTTGTAGGTGATGTAGCCAACCGTGTCAGGTTCCATAAAAAAAAAAAAAGCACGACATACGCCAGCCAGACTAACGCAGAGGTTTTTTTTTTTTTTATTTTTTTTTATTGCTACCGATCTGGGTGGCTCTGTCCGAGGTCGCAACCTCAGGCGCAGCCAATTTAACCCCCGAGGAGGTGCCAGTCCGGCTTGGAGGTGGACTAATGTTGCTGGGGAAAGGCTATTAACCCGCGATTTGAAGATCTGTGGATTGTAGGAGTGGGGGAAGATATTTCCTGGGAGCCCGTTCCACACCTTTGCAGTGCGGCACAAGAACGATTTAGAGAATCGTGCAGTTCGAAGAACTCTTCTGTCGACTACAAACGGGTGTTCCGCGAGTATGGCGGGTTTGGCGAAGGCGAACAGGAGGAGGAGGGATAAGGGAAGCAAGTTCGTCAGAGCAGCGGCCATAGTAGTACCGATAAAACAGGCTCAATGACCCAACGATACGTCTGTGCTTTAGAGGTTGAAGGTCCTTTGTGAGTACGGAGTCACCAATGAGGCGAATGGCTCGTCGCTGAATAGAATCCAAGGCTGAAAGAAGGTACTCAGGGGAACCCTCCCAAAGATGACTGCAATATTCCATCACCGGTCTTACTTGTGCTTTGTAGAGTGTAAGCAGTTGGACCGGCGTGAAAAATCGCCGACAGCGGTAAAGGACTCCTAATTTTCGAGACGCTAGTTTCGCCTTGGACTCTATGAACGATCGAAACCCAACGTCCCTGGACACCTCCATACCCAGGACGCCCAGACTACCATCGTTGGGGACTTGGCTGCCCTGAAAAGTGGCTTGGAGAGGAAACGGATCAGCCTTAGTAGAGAAGGCACAAGCTTGCGTCTTGGCTACGTTGAAGTTGACCAAGTTCTTCTTCCCCCAAGAGGATACTTTTTCGAGAACCTGGTCAACCCGAGCAACAGTTTCGCGTCTCGCGTTTGCTGCTGAGGCCTCTCTACCCTTCCAGTCCTTGATGAACCCTTCGTGCACCGTGCTGTCGTCCGCGTAACAGTGTATTTCGCCGAGCGAGAGCATGTCGTTGATGAACAATAAAAACAGCGTAGGCGACAGCACGGATCCTTGTGGAACACCAGCATTGATTGAGTAGTCGGCCGAGCAGGCACCATCTAGGGTGACAAATATCGACCGGCCACTCAAAAAGCTGGAGATCCAGGTGCACAGTTTTGTAGGGACACCGTAGGCCGGAAGCTTGCTTAAGAGTCCCCGGTGCCAGACGCGATCGAATGCTTTGGATATGTCCAGAGCGACCGCCAGCGATTCCCCAAAACCATCGAGCCTTTCAGCCCATAAATGCGTGACGTACGCTAGAAGATCTCCAGTCGACCTTTGCTTGCGAAAGCCGTATTGTTTGTCGTCGAGGAGTTTAGAGTCTTCTAGGTACGTCAGGAGCGCTGAGTTGACAATACGCTCCATAACCTTACTCAAAAGTGAGGTTATCGCAATAGGGCGATAGTTCGATGGGTTCGCTGGGTCCCCCTTCTTGGGGACCGGCTGGACCGAAGCTCTCTTCCAGCAAGAAGGCATTGATCCGGAGGAATAGGAGCGTTTGAATAGGCGGGTGAGGACTGGCGCCAATTCCAGAGCACAATTTTTCAAGACGATCGCCGGGACGCCGTCAGGCTCACTACTCTTCGAAATATCCAACTCACGTAGTGTTTTATGGACGACTCTGGGGTGGAACCTAATATTTGCCATCATACGCCCGCAATGGGGTAATGAAGGGGGGTTGGCGCCCAGGTCGTCCATGTTTGAGTTGGATGCGAAAAGGCGTGCAAAGATATTCGCCTTTTCTTTCGCGAGTATAGCGAGCGAGCCATCCGGACGTTCCAGCGGAGGTGTAGCAGGACGGCAGAAATTCCGACCGATGGATTTGGCGAGAGACCAGAAGGCGCGGCTACCCGAAGGGCTACGTGCAAGTTTCGCGCCAATTCCACGGTCGTGCCTGAACTTGGCCAAGTTTTGCGTTCGTTTGCAGGACCTAGCAACGACGTTGAGCTCTCGTCTGTTCTCGACAGACCTATTCTGCAGCCATTTCCTATAAGCCTTGTTCTTAGTGTCAATAGCCAGTCTGCATTGACAATCAAACCAAGGCTTATGGCGGCCGCCGATGGGAACGGTGGAGGTAGGTATGAAGAAATTCATACCCTGTGCGATCACATCGACGACCGATTGGGCACACAGGGATGGGTCTGGAGAAGAGAAGCAAACGTCGTGCCAAGGGTAGGCTCCCAGGAAGGAACGGAAGTCATCCCATTGTGCTGACCGGTAGTGCCAAACTGTTCGCGTACTACATTCACGTGCTTCCGCGAAGTGTACAGTTGGCACAGTTGAGCGTACAAGGCAATGGTCGGAGTTTCCGAGGGGAGCTTCGACCCTCACCTTGTAACCATTTGGCTCGGTAGTCAGCACAAGGTCCAACAAACTAGGTCGATGGGCAGGGTTATCAGGTATCCGAGTGGTTCCGGATACCAACTGCGTCAACCCGTGCGCAATGGCCAAGTTGTAAGCCTCCCTGCCGGCATGGTCAGTGATGGGGGAGCCCAACCAGTCTTGGTGTTTAGCATTGAAGTCACCCAGCATCACTAACTCCGCCGTAGGGAACTCGCAAAGCAGTTTGTCTGCCGTACTGCTGAGATGCTCATAAAATGCCTCTGTTCTTGACGCACTGAGGTTAGGGGATCTGTATGCACCCGCGTAAATCCTCACCACGTGGGGAAGATTCACGCGGATCCATAACACAGGAAAAACAGGGTCTTCAAATCGGGTGAGCCGGGTATAGGAGACACCAGATCCAACGTACAAGCAGACACCACCCTTCGCCATGAAACGTTCCTGAAGATTGTAACCAGGAACGTCCAGGTAGGATGCGTCCGCAGGACGCCCGATCTGGGTCTCCGTAAGAAAGAGGAGGTGAGGCCTCGCCGTCTGCAGATGGCAGGCGACGGATGAGAAATTTGTGTGTAGACCTCTTATATTGGCGAGGTCTACCTTAAATTTTGAGGGAGAACGGTGTAATGAATATCCGTATAACTCGAGAACCACTTTATCGAAATACATACGGTTTCCACTGTTACATTCTGTCACTTCTCAAGATGGTTTTAGGCTATAAATCATAACGCTACGTCATCGGCGGCCTGAGCTGTGAGCAAAAAGTCACGCGAAGCGAAGCCAAGGGCGAAAGCTAGTAATATAAACGTCGCTGCAGTTGAGATAGCCATGAAGAATCTTGACTTGGTTTAGCCCGCGCGACCAAAGGAACGCACTGCCACGGCACTTAGTTCACCAAGGTGTTCAAGGTTCAAAATTAAAACGGCATATTTTATCTTGTAATTTGACTAATTGATACATTAAGTATCAAATTTATTTATTTGTTTTAAATAATTATTTTTTGACATTGTACTACAATGTGGTATGAATATTTGTAATTGACATGACTTGATACGATATGTATCAACAATTTCTGACAAAAGCTCTATACACCTGATTTTATTTATACTTTTACTTTTTATTTCATGTGTTCAGAATTATCAAGCTTAAATTATAGTTATTCTAGCTCTCAAAATGTATCTTAACACTGTAAGCGGTTTCTATTGTGTAGTTAGTCACAATTAAATGTATTGTAATCGAAGACGTTGAAAAAAAAATCCCGCGGAGTTTCTTGTTGGCTCTTCTTTGTGGGTGTAATCGAACCGGATTGTAAAAACTAAACAGGACAAATTCAAGCGTAGTGTGACGAATAAAGAATATAATTAATGTAGAGATTCCTCCTGCCTGCCATGTGCCAAGTATTCTGCAGTGCACTATACGAAGCTAGCATAATGCAATCCATTGTGATACACCAGTTAGTTCACATGCGGGTACTTACAAGATCTCATATCGATGGTTATTGTGAGAATTTGCGCTCTTTAGTTTCATGTGGTAACATTTAATAGCTTCATCGTAAGCGAATCGTACTCGTTCTTGAAGATTTGACCTCAAAATAAACAAACAAACGTACAGGTCTAAAGCGTAATCCCTTTCGTTTCGGTTTATTCAAATATATACAGCATGTCTCAGGATAGGGTTTCGTAATTTCAGAGTTCGAAAGGAGTCCATATTTGAACACGAAAACTGAAACTTTTTCTCTGATTCGGTCATTCTATAGTACTTTTTGGTGATAATCGTTTTATCGATCTTTGGTGGACGGTTAACGTCCACCTTTATTAAATAAAAATAAAATTACTACCTTACATGCTTAACTATGAGAATTGTACTGTATGTAGGTAAAATTACAAACACTTAAATTCTAATGAAATCAAAAGAAAAAGGGGACTGGACTAGGTCATTGCACTCCCTAGACCTAGACAGCACTGTTGCTAAATCTCACTGTCCATCGAGTTTTTATTACAATTTTCAATTTTAACATTGGAAATGTTTTTTCGATCGCGTTTTCAGCGAAAGTGCGACATCGCTCTGGCGTCGTCAATTTTGAGGCTACGCGGGTCAATGGGGTATCAGACGAGATCTACAAGATGGTGTAAAAATTGTGTGAAAAAGTCAAAAACTTTTTCGAAAAAGTGCAAAAATGTCGAAAAATTACGTGATTTTTTTGCGACTTCTCAACTTGAATCGACGATATCTCGAAAACGAAAAGCGATATCGAAAAAATTAAAAAAAGCACTCGGGGTATTGAGTTGGGCTACAGTTTGCAAAGAACGGAACCTCGCTATCTGTAAAGGGGTTGGAGAATGCTTTACCTTTATGCGGCGAGTTTTCGCGGCGCACGGCGCGCGCGTGTACTAGTGAGTTTCGTGTACTAGAGCCATAGTAATATAGGTTATAATATAACCTATATAATATTTTTATATTTGATATTTAATTAATTTGTTACTTTAGTTAGTTAGATCTGTTAATTCGTTTGGTTATAAGTATGTTAATATTTAATTAAGAAGACAAATCGTTAAACAAACTTATTAATTGTGAGTACTCTATCTTATAATTTTATGTGTACCTAATAAAAATAATTATTTTGTTTCTTTAAAGAATAAAGATTGTAAAAAATACGTTTTGCCTATGTTCATTTTCAATGTACCCGAAGGTCGTGAGAGGCACGAGATCTGTGGATTTTTGTATGAAAAACAAAAATACGGAATTTCGATTTGAGTGATTAGGATTTTGTTTCTTCTAATAATGAGTACTTTCTATTCCTGAAATTTCTCAAGCCTATTCTGAAACATCCTGTATGTTTGTTTCGCCATAAATAACGCACAACCAAAGGCATAAAGTTGATTCGCCGAGGGACGAACGCCGAGCCGACTACGGCGAAGCCAAAACGAGCGTTATAATTTTTGGCAGCGTATGCTTAGGCATACAGACATAACAAATGCGATGACGAACCATATTCAATTCAATTCTCATATTGGTCTCTTTGGTTCATTTTATGCACTTAGTCATGTATAAACGTTATTCCTATTCTATTTCGATTCAAGCGAAAATTGGCCATCATGAAAACAATAATTTACAATAAATAAAAACATTTACATTATTAAAAATACTAAAATAAACATTTGAAATCAAACCTAACAATAAAATAATAAATGTCCACCAGTGAATATTCAATATGTACTTACGAGTATAATGAATGAAATATTGTTAATGTTGTGTGTTCTTTATGGCGAATTATATATCTGAATCTATGCAAGTACATAATTATATAACGTACCAATGGATGTTCTTCATCTGTAGCTTAAGACGAGGCGGAAGTTGACTTTCTCCATACAAAATCGTCTACATCCGATTTTAATTTTTTTTAACGATAGTCCCATCTACGTTCCTGTCATATTTTTGTTTAGATGAAACATAACTACAACACAGGTGCTAAAAAAAAATATTTTGTCCGAAAATAAATTGATTTTTTTATTTTTTGATGCCATGAAGTTCATTCAGCTTTATTGAGTCATCCATCACTTTAGATATTCAAATAATAAAAAGACAGGAACGTAGATTCGACCTTGATACAAATTGTCCTTATTACAATAAAAAAAAAGAATGGTAAAAAGCGGATAAGGTTTAGGGGGCTAGAAAACATAAATGCCGAAAGACGATTTTGTATGGAGAAAGTTAACGTCCAGTTCCGTCTCGTCTCATTTTTTTTTTAATAGAAAGCGCGACATTTGCTGATCCACCCATAAGGTGTCTAACGACGCCCATGGACATTCGGTCGTAGGCGGGGGTTGCGAATGCCATGCCGGCCTGACAGGTGCCTATTCACGCCTCTCTTGAAGGACCCGAGACTGTACTTGTGGGGAAATATGTGGGCAGGGAGAGTTTACCAGTTCTGTGGAGGAAAGATCTGCAGAACCGATTGGTACGCATCCGTGGTAAGTCCAGCGTATAGGGATGCAATCCCTGCTCAGTGCGCGTTGTGCGGAGGTGGAAAGGGGACGGCGGGATCGCGTTAAACAGCTCCTCCGAGCATTCCCCATGGAATAAGCGATAGAACACACTTAGAGCGCCGACATCCCTACGGATTTGCAGTGGTTCTAGGGTAAATTTTGGGTAAATCACCTTTTATAAATTTCTGCTCTACTGATACTTAACTAGTTCACCGATGTGTTACGGGATGACATCACGGGTGTTGTAGACTACGTGGCCGACCGTGTCAATTTTCATAAAAAAACAAACAGGTTTTTTCGCGAAACGTTTTTGACGACGGATTTTCCCCAACGAGGGAAGGACAAGGCATAGACAACGGATCTCCGAGTACAACGCAACGGTGCGGTCGCCCTAACCTACCTGTGGCGGCCTCCTCTCCGACACTCTGGTGTTGTTCACACATTTATTTATTTATTTATTTTTTTATGGAAACTGACACGGTTGGCTAGATCACCTTTTTTTTATGGAAACTGACACGGTTGGCTACAACACCTACAACATCCGTGATGTCAGCCCATAACACCGGGTGAACTAGGTGCCATGTCATTGCTTCCCTTCATTTCATGTGGGCTACACTGAACTGGACGGAAAACACGAACTATTTACATAGCCATTTCGACCGACGTTTCATTCAGTGCGGTGGTATCAACCCGGGCGGGTTGAACCCTACCACCTAGTAAGGTAAGAAGGGAAAAACCTACAGTTTTACGTGGAATCCGAACCACGGTCGGTCTCCAACGACAGAGCGGTCACATACTGAGCTACCGAGAGGCTGACAATGTTCGTCGGCACTTGCTTGACGCACTCATTGGTGCACATCCGACATTCGCACCTGCGACCTCTCGCTCGAGACAACCTCGAGATATGCCTTAACCACTGTGCTACCGGCCGCTTCTTTATTTAGTATGCGCGGTAAGTTCACGCTGACGTCAGCGGGTCATCGAACCGAACACTCTTCGCCGTAAGTCGTGCTGTCGAATTTTTTGTTCTAGTAACTAAATGTTATTGTCTCGTCATATGTACATACACTAAGTTCGGAAAGAGCAATGCTCGGCATTTCTTTATCTTTATCATCGATAAAATGCGTAATTACGAAATATGACAAAGGAGCAAGGTAGTCGACGTTGCTAAAATTTTTGCGAGCTGAACTCGCAGAACAGTATTTTATTCCTCATCCATCAACCAAAGCTTGACTGTGTGGTGATATCGAGACCTATCCCACAACTGAATAATAAAGATCGATAGTAACCTACATCGCTTCGCGCCAAAGAACCAAGAGAAAGATTCACACAACAGCACCTGTTGGAGGTTTAACACATTGTTGAAATATCAAATACGCCTCGCATAAATACAGATCGCTCGGCAGAACAACAGGGCACTAGCCCATACAACAACATCAGCTGCAGCTACACGTGGAGCCAGAGGACACGACACCGCTTCACCTTTTACCTCACAGCTCTACAACTGGAAGAAATCACTTGTAGTGATAAGACCGCCTTTGCGCACTCCTGCATTTCTCGTTTCTTGTCGTGTACTGCTCTTCCTTCAATTTGTGTGCAATAAAGAGTTTCTATTCTACCAGTTGGTACCACAGCACTGTATGAAAGGTCGGTCGAAACGACTATGTAAATAGTTCGTCTTTTCCGTCCAGTTCAGTGTAGCCGACATGAAATGAAGGGAAGCACTGTCACCCGTTGTTATGGGCTGACATCGCGGATGTTGTAGGTGATGTAGCCAACCGTGTCAGTTTAAAAAAAAATTACATCAGGTGACCTGTAATCCTATGTGAGCGAATGATTTCAAAAACAATTTCCTTATTGTGTGGGGCCGGTACTTACAAAGAATATGCCCTGCCCACTGCATCTCTCCCCGTGCATGTCGTAAAAGGGACTAAGGGATATTTCGGCTAAGGGATAAGGACTAGATGCCGTGCTAAAGGGCGACAGGCTAGCTACCTCTCATCTTGGCACGGTCCTTCGACCGAATCATGCATGATGCAGCATTGGCAGCAGGTGGGTCTTCGTGCCTTACTTGCTGCTTGATATATTTATCCTGTCCGAATACTTTACTAAACGTGGTGGTCGGTGTTGCGCTGTAATTTACAAGAATACCTGCAGCACAATTCCGATTACCCCGATTGTCGGGAAATAGCGTGAGGTATGTATGTATGTATGTTGGTTGGTTCGGCTACGTTTGTGTATGAGCTTATGAGGTATCTGTTGAGCTTGTAAGCTATCTTACAAGGTAAAGTTTTTCTCCTGTTCATCATAAACTCCAAAGATCTAGACCTGATTGTGTGCGGGTGGGTTTTTACGGGTTTTTATGGAAGGAACCTGACGCCGTGATCTCAGCTCATTACGTGTAGGTAGGTACCTCTTCGGTGCTTCATGCTATTTTTTTACAGCCGTTCGACGTGGCTTCACGGATTACGTCAGTCAGCGTGTAAGCGTCCACTGCTGGACATACGCCTCTACAATTTTCCTCCAGTCCTCCCGGCCTTCAGAGGTACGGAATCACTGCTTTTTGCCGACGTACTTGATGTCGTCGTCCCACCCGGTGGGTGGTCTCCCCACACTCTGTTTTCCTGTCCACGGCCTCCGGCGTGTCCAGTGTAGGACACGGTTACTCCACCGGTCGTCGTCTCTTCGGCTGACGTGCCTAGCCCACTGCGTTTTTGTATTGTATTGTTTATTGATCATTCATATGGCAGACTGCGCTCGAACTTGTGAGAAATTGTTCTATCCGGTTCGATTACACCCACGATCTTGATTCAGTGCGGTGATATTTGTAGATATCGTTTTAAGTTTATTTTACTAGATCTTGTATATTAAATATTATTCTTCTGTAATGTTCATTCACTAACCATACTTCTCCATAACTTATCATCGCCCAAAGGTTGACTGGAAGAAATCACTTGCAGTGAAAAGCCCGCCTTTGCGCACTCCTGTATTTCTTGTTTCTTGTCGTGTACTGTTCTTGTTTCTTGTCGTGTACTGTTCTTGTTTCTTGTCGTGTACTGTTCTTGTTTCTTGTCGTGTACTGTTCTTGTTTCTTGTCGTGTACTGTTCTTGTTTCTTGTCGTGTACTGTTCTTGTTTCTTGTCGTGTACTGTTCTTGTTTCTTGTCGTGTACTGTTCTTGTTTCTTGTCGTGTACTGTTCTTGTTTCTTGTCGTGTACTATTCTTGTTTCTTGTCGTGTACTGTTCTTGTTTCTTGTCGTGTACTATTCTTGTTTTTTGTCGTGTACTGTTCTTGTTTCTTGTCGTGTACTATTCTTGTTTCTTGTCGTGTACTGTTCTTGTTTCTTGTCGTGTACTGTTCTTGTTTCTTGTCGTGTACTGTTCTTGTTTCTTGTCGTGTACTGTTCTTGTTTCTTGTCGTGTACTGTTCTTGTTTCTTGTCGTGTACTGTTCTTGTTTCTTGTCGTGTACTATTCTTGTTTCTTGTCGTGTACTGTTCTTGTTTCTTGTCGTGTACTATTCTTGTTTCTTGTCGTGTACTGTTCTTGTTTCTTGTCGTGTACTTTTCTTGTTTCTTGTCGTGTACTGTTCTTGTTTCTTGTCGTGTACTGTTCTTGTTTCTTGTCGTGTACTATTCTTGTTTATTGTCGTGTACTGTTCTTGTTTCTTGTCGTGTACTATTCTTGTTTCTTGTCGTGTACTGTTCTTGTTTCTTGTCGTGTACTATTCTTGTTTCTTGTCGTGTACTGTTCTTGTTTCTTGTCGTGTACTGTTCTTGTTTCTTGTCGTGTACTGTTCTTGTTTCTTGTCGTGTACTGTTCTTGTTTCTTGTCGTGTACTGTTCTTGTTTCTTGTCGTGTACTATTCTTGTTTCTTGTCGTGTACTGTTCTTGTTTCTTGTCGTGTACTATTCTTGTTTCTTGTTGTGTACTGTTCTTGTTTCTTGTCGTGTACTATTCTTGTTTCTTGTCGTGTACTGTTCTTGTTTCTTGTCGTGTACTGTTCTTGTTTCTTGTCGTGTACTGTTCTTGTTTCTTGTCGTGTACTGTTCTTGTTTCTTGTCGTGTACTATTCTTGTTTCTTGTCGTGTACTGTTCTTGTTTCTTGTCGTGTACTATTCTTGTTTCTTGTCGTGTACTGTTCTTGTTTCTTGTCGTGTACTATTCTTGTTTCTTGTCGTGTACTGTTCTTGTTTCTTGTCGTGTACTGTTCTTGTTTCTTGTCGTGTACTATTATTGTTTCAGTTGTGTGCTACTCGGCAAGTTGATGTTCCATTCTAAATGTTTTTTTGTTGTTGTTGTAGGTAGAGAATAAAGCGACATAAATGTGGTTATAGCGTAAACCTTGCGGTCGGCTCGACCTGCTGACTCAGCATGACCTCTATTATACTAAGTATTCACTTCTCAGCAGAAATGCCTCTTCGACATCATTACTCGACTAGACTCGACTGGAGGTTTCTTGTCGATACATACTACCACATTAAAAAAAAATATAAAAACCGCCTTCAAAAAGTATGAAATAATAAAAATTGAACGCTAGAGTTGAAGGCGGTCGGTTATTAATGCTTGCTTTAGCACCGCCGCCGCCGCCGCCGCCTTCAACTCTAGGGTTCGATTTTTTTTATTTCATGCATTTTCAAGGCGGTTTTTATATTTTTTTAAATAGTTTTTTATTTCACCGTTTTTTTAGTAATTTTTTGCTATTAATGTACTCGGCCTCGCGATTCCGCCTCGCTTTCCAAACCGATCATGACCAAATTAAAATGGGACCACAAGGGAAGCACCAGCTTTCCATAAAAAAAAATTTCAAAATCGGTTCACCCAGTCGAAAGTTCTGAGGTAACAAACATAAAAAAATAAAAAATACAGTCGAATTGAGAACCTCCTGCTTTTTCGGAAGTCGGTTAACAATAGGGGTATCCGGACAATAGGGGTAAGCAGAGTAATCGGCGTTGTGTTGCAAGAACTCTGAAATTACAGCACAACATCGACCAGCACCTTGTTGCGACGCGTAAGACGTTCATCGAATTCGCATCAAAAAGTCCAACGAGCGGGTCCGTCCGTCCGTCGACAAAAGTTAGTAGACGATAGTAGATAACGACATAATGAATGACAGACGGACGCTAACACGCAGGCGCTGGCTGCTCGCTGACCAATAACTGTTAATATTTTTCTACTAATCGAATAACGGAGATATATATACGATACATATGCCTGTAGTACATAAATGCGTGTATATACCATTAGTGAACACAGGTTTTGTATAAAGAAAAGTTGCCTTTTGAGCTAAGTTTAGTCAAACCAACTTTGTTCTATGTGTCTGTCTGTCTGTCTTCAGAATATTTATAAGATTACCTAACCTTGTCTATTGTACCTATGTACAACAATTTTGTTTTACTTAATAGTTTCTTTTTTAACTTTATATTTTATTCTTGTTTTTATTTGTAACCGCATAAATGTACGTGTATTTATAAGAACGTTATTTGAGAAGATTCTTTAAACCGATTTACCTAATCTTCGGTTTTGTGTAGAATTTCGTAGTAGGTATGTATGTATTACATTTCAGCTCGCGTTTCAGGGTATGTATTATATGATATGATAATGTATTATCATTATCATATCATATAATCACAATCAATCTAAAATAAGAAGTAAAATGTACTTCCAAAGTGTATGTATTATGAAAATAGAATAGAAAATAAATATTATGTGTAATGCCTTTTTTATATAAGTGTTATGCCTTTTTTATAGAAAGAGCGTGGTGCCTATTCACGGCTCTCTTGAAGGACCCGAGACTATAATATACTGATACGCGTTTGACAAAGATAGACATAATATATTTTGTATTCATTTTTAAGTTTCCGGATTAACCGTAGTAGGTTTAAAGACTTACATAAGTCGACGTTTCGCCCGCTACGTCACGGGCTTCTTCAGGGACTGCGGGAGTTCCTGGAGCCGACGTCTGGTGTCCGTTGTACCAGCGGTCAAACTCTCAACAAACAAGTTTGACGTCTGGTACAACGGACACCAGACGTCGGCTCCAGGAACTCCCGCAGTCATGAAGAAGCCCGTTACTACTGTTAATCCGGAAACTTAAAAATGCATTGTATTTTTCGTCTTTATTTTCACACCATTTAACTAAATGGACTTTTCATCTGGTTCTTCTATGCTTCTGAAGTCTTTTCTAAGCGCACATTATGCGAACTTGAGCCCCGAAACACAGTAACACGGTAACGGCCCGTTATTGGCAACATGTTTTGCATTTTTTTTTATGGAAACTGACACTGTTGGCTACATTACCAACAACATCCGTGATGTCAGCCAGCCCATAACACAGGGTGAACTAGGTGCCATGTCAGTGCTTCCCTTCATTTCATGTCGGCTACATTGAACTGGACGGAAAACACGAACTATTTACATAGCCGTTTCGACCGACCTTTCATTCAGTGCGGGTGTACCAACCCGGCCGTGATAAAACCTACCGCCTAGTAAGGTAAGAAGGGAAGGGACCTACAGTTTGACGTGGAATCCGACCCACGGTCAGCCTCCAACGGTCGAGCGGTCACTCATCCAAGTACTGACCGCACCGCTGAGCTACCGAGGCTGACATAGTCCTCTAGTAATATAATATTCTCGATGGCGATTTCAGAGGAAGTAGAGCGGCGGCTGACTTGCGTCTATCTTCACGTTGCTCTGTTTACAGGAAAATGTTCCGAAATCACGGCTAACTGCGGCGCCGAGTAAAAATAGACGGCGAGCTTCATTCTCTTCTTCTCTCGTGCACATCTTCCTTGTAACTTGGCGGTGGGCGGCGTTAGTCCGCTCTCTTTGTAGTTTACGTCATTTTAAATAAAGTACTGTGCGAGGCCGGTACTTAAAAAGAATAGCCCCACTGCGTCTCTCCCCGTGCATGTCGTAAAAGGCGACTGAGGACGAGATGCCGTGCTAAAGGGCGACAGGCTTGCCACCTCTCACCTTTTTTTTTTTTTTTTTTGATACGCGAGATTCTTGGCGCCGCGCCGTCAGCATGGATTGTTGAGCCGACGACGCCCAAAAGCATTCGTTTTAGAACGGGGGTTGTGAATGCCGTGCCGGCGTGACAGATGCCTTTTTACGCGTCTCTTGGATGATCCTAAGTCATACACTGAAGGAAACACATCAGGAGGAAGTGCATTCCAGAGTTTCACAGTGCGGAAGATAAAAGAAATACTGGAGCGCTTAGTCCGCACTTTAGGCAGCTATAGGTATGCATTCCCTGTCTGTTACGCGTGGACCTATGGTGAAATGGTGAAGTCGGAATTGTTTCGAACAGCTCTTCGGAGCATTCACCGTTGAACAGTCGATAGAACACACTTACTGGACCTATGTCTCTACGGAGCTGCAAAGGTTCAAGTTTGCAGGACACTTCAAAGTCGTTAACTTGGCGAACTGCACGTCTTTGGATCGAGTCTAACAAGCCAAGTCGATACTGAGCAGCCCCACCCCAAAGATGCGAGCAATACTCCACGCATGACCTCACCTGCTACTTATACAGCAGCAGGATTTGGTCAGCCGTAAAGTATCTCCGCGCCTTGTTCAGGACGCCCAGCTTTTTAGAGGCAAGCTTAGCTTTGTCCTCGATGTGACGGTCGAAGTTGAGTTCGCGGGTTAAGTCCACTCCAAGGATACTAAAGTGGTCATCGACGTTCAACCTTGTGCCCTGGAATTCGGGGGCTGAGCGAAATGGCGATTTTTTCGCACTAAACGCACACGCCTGTGTTTTTGTTGCGTTGAACTGTACCAGATTTTCCTGGCCCCATAATGAAATTAGGTGCAGGGTCTTCTCAATTTCAACAACAACACTACGCCTGCCCTTCTCCACTTCCTCCTTACTGGCACTGGGGCGGCTGCCGTAGCGTCCGTGTACCGTGCTGTCATCTGCATAACAGTGAATATCACCAAGGGATAGTAAGTCATTGATATGCAGAAGGAACAGCGTAGGCGATATCACGGAGTCTTGTGGAACGCCAGCGTTCACAGCCATGGCATCAGAGCAGCAGCCGTCTACTAGAACCTGAATGCTGCGGCCATGCAGTAAGTCGGCGATACAGTCGCACAGATCGCAGGGGAGGCCGTAGGACGGCAGCTTGGCTAGAAGTGCCTTGTACCAGACGCGGTCAAAGGCCTTTGATATATCTAGACCAATTGCCATAGCTTCACCAAAGTCTTCAAGCGATTGACCCCAGAGGTGGGTGACGTACACTAGTAGATCCCCGGCCGAACGCTTTGGCCTAAAGCCGTATTGCCTGTCGGAGATGAGGTCATTGGTCTCTAGGTACGTCATTAGTTGAGCGTTAACTTGGCACGGTCCTTCCACCGAGTTGTGCAGCAGGTGGGTCTTTGTGCCTTACTTGCTGCTTGATAGTTATCTTGTGCGAATACTTCGCTAAACGTGGTGGTTGATGTTGTGTTGCAATTTTCCAGAGTGCTTGCAGCACAACACCGAATACTCTGCTTACCCCGATTTTCAAATTTCCTACACTTAATCTGACCACGAATACCGAAAATAAATATTTTATGATAGTGTCCGTTGGTCAGATCAATCTAATAATGCAGTCTCATCTGACCACGGATACTGATCGTCTCAAGGGCGGATACAGGCTCGTGATGGTTACCAAAAAAACTAAAACAAGAAAAACGGGTCCATAGTGAACGTAGTCGGAAAAAGTTGGCCTATTATGCTTTTAATTATTTACTCGATTTACTAGAAAAATACTCAACCAATTTGCATGGCGTTTTCATCACTGAAATAGCACATATCGCACCTTGAGAACTATAAGGCATTAACTGCAAAAAAATGGTAAATTGAGTTAAATATGAGGCATAACTGCAAAAAAAATCCTCTTTTAATAGCTATAAGGCATGTTCTGATAGCATTCTCATAGACCCTTGAATGCCTTATGGCACTGGTGCATCTTTAAAATATTTTCGGAGCTATAAGGCATCAATGGCTACATAATTCCATATCGCGCTTTCAAAACTGTAAGGCATTATTTGTAGATAATGCCATATAGTTTTCATGTTGGCAACGTGTTGCCAACATTGGGGCACATGCGTCCAATCAAGTTGACAAGTTCGTAAGAATTATTCAATTAAAAACCAAATTTGTGGTACCACCGCACTGAACGAAACGTCGGTCGAAACGGCTATGTAAATAGTTCGTGTTTTCCGTCCAGTTTAGTGTAGCCGACATGAAATGAAGGGAAGCACTGACATGGCACCTAGTTCATGTTGTAGGTGATGTAGCCAACCGTGTCAGGTTCCATAAAAAAAATAAAAAAAATATATCTTCACCATGACTTCTATAATTCCTATATTGTAGCGTCCCGATCCCAAACAGAGAATTTGACTATGAATAACATGAAAACATTACTAAGATTGTTTAGAACTAAGCATTTATATTAAAATGTTGATTTAATTGTTTCAATTTCCACTACTACTAGTGATACTTTCTCTCTTTTTTATATAATAAAGCCGTCAATACCTCAGAATTATCTGAGGTATTGACGGTATTATTTTTCAGTTTTCTTGATATATTATTTTTCAGTTTAGAGATGTAAGGCACTATGTGCAAAATATGTGCAAAAAAAGCCTGAAAAAGTAACATTTCCAAAAATAAATCACTACTAATATTAAACCCATTAAATGAACATATTGATTCCCAAAAATTACATTTGTAAGATTATTATACTAAGAGTTATAAAAATATGAATGTTAAAATACGAAGAAAAAAAGACAAAATGCTCATTATCTCGGAAAGTAGTTTTTGTTAGTTAGTGCCTTATAGTTCTCAAGGGGCGATATATTCGGATGCTAATAGGCTATATATACCAGCAACGCAATCTGGAATAGGGGCTGAGCAGTGGAGTCGAAAGTGAGGAAAATTGGATGAGTAATATATTTTGTTATTAGGTCTATAGTTTAACGCGAGCGGAGCGGCGGGATCAGCTACTATGTATATACATAAATGTATGTACATATTTACATACAAATGCAGCTGCCTTTTTCTGCTTCGTCCATATTCATAGGAAGAAATTAAATGCAGTCGTAAAATATCAAGTTCGATGAAGCACAAACTAGATAGGATTCCGTTTGCGTTTGTAAAATGGAGGTTATTCGAAGAACAGACAGACAGGCAGACGGACAGACAGACGAAACCATTTATAACAGCAGAGAAGAAGATAACCCAGCAAACATTTTAGGTCAAACGATTTGAACCAAAGACGAAATTACTAAATTTAGGTAAAACTTACGTAAAATCGACCTAAAATTTTACTTTTGAAGTAATATTTGCCGGCAGTGATCTACTGAGAGTGAAGTTTACGTAATTTCTACCTATGAATCTACCACCAGGTTAGTTTATTTCACAGTCACGTTTACGTCGAGATTTGGGTAGATATTACCAAATTAATCACCAAATTATGACCTGATGGTTGAAATTTCTTATAAGTTGAAAAAAGGTAGAGCAGAGAGGTTATTTCGACCAAAGTTTCAACTTAACTGGAACCTATTAGGTAGTAGAAAAAGTCTCTAGTTTTTTGACGTACAAGTTGAGAACAGGTAAAACTGTAAGTAACTTTGACCAATTTTTTACCTGATTTCGACCTGCAAGTAAATTTAACCTTATGGTATATGTAGGTCAAATTTACTTCAAGGTCCCTAAATATAACTTATTGGTTATCGACTTAAAGGCCAATATTACCAATATTAGAAGTTATTTCGACTTGTAGAGGTAGAATCTACTTATAGGTCGATATTCAAGGTAAAATGGATTTCTAGGTTAGACAGCCATCTTTTTTAAAATCAAGTTTGGCGAAATATAAATAAATAATGTTGTTTACGATCGATTATGCCAATCAAAACACTTTGAATAATATAAATGTTCATTATTTGGTTAAAGAAAACATGTTCGAAAGGAAATAGTAGTAGTAGGTATTTTATTTTGTATTTAATGGTCTCATTTTGTGGTACATAATTTCTAATAAATGCATTATTTCTGAAGCGCTTTGATGTTTTTCGAAGTAGAACCATTAACTCATACAATAAAAAAAAATTGCCATTACTTTTTCTATGCCCGTGAAGCTAAAAAGGCGTATCAAAACTAGTCACATACAAATTAAAACGATGTCTGCTAATATGAATGACATGACTGTCGCCTCCATTTTGCTTTTATGCTAACAAAAATAAAATCTGTTAACACAACTGGAGTGAAAGAATCTTATAGGTCGATTATGAGGCCAAAATTGCTACCCAAATTGGTCCCTTCGACGTCAAATCAACGTCGATATTTCATATAGGTGCGGAATTAGGTGTAAAATTACTTACAAGTCGCTCGACCTATTAGTTAAATCAACCTAAGTTACGTTGAGTCGACGTCGAGGCGACGTCGAGTTTTTCCCCACTTAGGTTGACTCGACGTCGATTCGACGTAGTTTCTACCAAATTAAGTTGCGGCCGTTCAAGTCAGCCGACCTAAATAAGTAAAAATTACGTCGAATCGTCCTAATTTGAACCTAAAATGTTTGCTGGGAATGTATCTTGTGTCAATTCGTAATGGTGTCATTAGTACCCATTTTTTTTATGTCTATGTAACATTGTAAATGCACTGTGAATTTACCTAAATAAATAAATAAATAAATAAATAAATAAATAATTCAACCGAAATTTTCAGTCACTTTTATTAGTCTTTTCTTTTACTCGCCGGAAATTTTTAATCAGTTTTTTTTTCAATGCAAATTAATTTACAAATATCTACAAATTGTCACATCTTATCTTTGCTACTAAGTACCTACATTCCATTTTTTCACATTTCACACACCTAAAGGCTGGCTGTAAGAAATCTCTTCAAAGGATAAGTCCGCCTTCGCACCTCATGTACATGCATTCATTGTGTTATTGTTGTGAAATATTTATGGAGCAATAAATAATTTACTATCTACTCGTATCTATCTATCTAACTGCTAAAAAAAGACCATCAGGGACATTTCACTCGAGCGAGCGCCACTGTTACTGTTTGTACCTACCTACTGTTGCCAAATCGCAATTCACTCGAGTACTAAACAATCCGCGGAGTCGCGGTAAATTATCTATAGATCTTTTAACAGACGAACAAACAATACTTATGTACTAAAAACTCATTAAAATAACATTTGAGTTTTTAAACAAAATATAATAGAACAGAAATGAACTTAGAAAAAAAAAATAAAAATAAAAAAGTAATAATGACAATGGTATATGTATTTCCGAAAAAGGTGGTAAAAACCGAGTGACGGAAGCCTAGTAGAGAGAGGTCATAAAAAAGCGGCCGACGACTGTGAGAAATGGCGAATGGCAAGGCCTCCGACCGTACAGAGGCCTTGCAGACTTGTAGAGTTCAGACATGGCACCTAAACGGATAAACACTCATAGAAACGGCATCGTCATACATTGCTTAAATTTTATTGTGTTATAAACCAATGGTATGCATGCACACCATTTGCAACAGACAGAAGTTAAGAGCGACAGAGATATATTATGTAGGCAGGCACTATTTGGAATTTATAATATTTTATTTAGTATTTTATCCATTTATTTACACATTTTTTTATATTAATTTTACATAATATTTACAAACTTAAAATCTAAAATTAATACAAAAACAAATGGAGTTTCCACCACCGGCGCGGCGGGGCGAGCCCAAGCTACCGATGGTCGGTTCACAAAGAGAGGAACCTCCGGACGATGCGTGCAGTGTCGAGCAGAGCTGCCTTCTGGATCTGGCCCTTGACCCAACCACTCAGCGAGAGCCTCTCAAGGTGGTCGTCGAGGCTCTTCATTTTATTATCATTTATCATTATTTTTCTTATAATAATATGTGGTGCTTATGTTTTTGAGCGTCGTCGTCCAATAAATAAATAAAGTCGTTAATTTATAGAGATAGCCGCTTCTTCATCTACATTTTATAGTTTCATATAAGTTTTTACCCGACTATTACAGTCAGTAAGTGTGTAAGCGTCCACTGCTGGACATACGCCTCTCCAATTTTCCTCCAGTCCTCCCGGCCTTCAGCGATACGGAACCACTGATTTCCGCCGGCGTACTTGATGTCGTCGTCCCACCTGGCGGGTGGTCTTCCCACACTCCGTTTTCCTGTCCACGGCCGCCAGTGTAGGACACGGTTACTCCAACGGTCATCGTCTCTTCGGCTAACGTGCCCAGCCCACTGCCACTTGAGCTTAGCCACCCGGTGTCCAATATCGACTTCTTTGGTGCGTCGGCGGATTGCCTCGTTACGCACCATACCACATAGCGATATTCCCAGCATGGCTCGCTCCATTGCTCGCTGGGCAACTTTCAACCTTTGGACAACAGCGACCGTCAGAGTCCACGTGTCACACCCGTACGTCATAACCGGGAGGACACACTGGTCATATATACGGGTCTTTAAATTTTGCGGAAGGTCAGACTTCAGGACGAATTTTAGTTTTCCAAAGGCAGCCCAACCCAGTTGAATTCGTCTCTCCACCTCCTTAAGCAGACCTTGTCTACCAAGCCGCAGAATTTGACCGAGGTATACGTACTCTTCAACCTGTTCGATCACTTCTCCGCCAATAACAATTTGTCCTCCCGTCCGGTTCATCGTCAGACCAACCTTCATCGACGCTGTATAAAGGTCTTCCAGCATGATCTGAAGCTGATCTCGGGAATTTGACAGAAGAACAATGTCATCGGCGAAACGCAGATGACTGAGAAGATCTCCATTCACGTTTATACCCATGTTGTCCCACTCAAGCATCTTGAACACATCTTCCAATGCGTTTGTGAAGAGCTTGGGTGAGATCACATCCCCCTGCCTTACGCCTTTACCAAGGAGGATGGGTTGGGTATTCTCGTGAAGCCTCACAGTCATCGTCGCGGACCGATACAGACTATGGCGAAAACAAAAGGAGCGTTATGACTTTGAATAAATAAAATAGGGTAGGCAGATTAGGACAAATACTTAGTACGGATTGGCACAACAGCAATGAATGAAGGTCGGTCGAAAATGAAAACAGTCCGTGTTTACCTTCCAGTTCGGCGTCGGCCTGATTTCGACACGAACAAGGTGTGTTGGGTTGGAGCAGATCATGCATTAAAAATCGTGTTTGCGCACAATTTTTTTTTTCACCTCCTCAAGAAGTGGTGATGACGCTTACACGTAGCTACTTCCACGGGCATAACGGAACCCGCACTCCGCAGCCGGACAACACATATCTCGTTCTCTCCCCCCACACTGCTTTCTTATGGTGGTCTCGGCTCCTTTCGAGTAAATTCAGCTCACAAACATTGCGATTATACATTAGCTGATAAGCTGAATTTGAACTTTCATCAAACCATTTTCTAAACTCAAGCGGTATGGAATTTTAAACTGAATGAACGAAGACAAAATTCATACATAAAGTTTTTGAGTTTACCTACGCAAGAAATAAAATTCCCGCCAATATTTTGAAGAAATCAAAGAGAGAAGAGCCGAAGAGATCGCTTCAATCAAGGGATAAGTCCGCCTTTGAACCGAATGTAATTTTATTCACTGCATTGTATACACAATTTAATAAAGAATTTCCATGAAATACTTTCAAATGTACTAAGCAACACTAAGCAAATTCATTCTTACGAACCCTTGTCTGTCAGTCGGGCGGGCTGAACCAAAACAGATAAAACCGAGACTAACTTATTGATTGGTGTGTCTGTGTGTGCCAACAACTAAAATAATAAAAGAAAACAAACCTCTTATCAAAATTGAATCCAATTATCACTCGTCTTGAACCACAGTTTCTATGTATCACCGGAATATGTACTCAAAACTGTCACCGCAAACTTTTATATTCACATTAACGCCAATTAAGTACTAATATGCTGTTTAATTTGTCATAAAAGTCCAGTATTTTACGGCGATTTGTCTCGCAAACCACGACCACCTTGATGGCCGTTCACTCGCTCACTGACTGAACTGAAGTTAGCGCGTATGAGTCAATTCAACCAAACACTCTACCTACTCTACTGAACCGCAGAACGACTTAAACTATTTGCCATATTTTTTTAAAACCATCTCTAAATCCTTACGAATAGAGTAGAAAATAGAAACACAAAAAAATGTAAAGCCAATACAGAACCCCCAACTGTTGTAGTAGACGACCGCAGTTCACTTTGAAGAATTTGTCGTTTTGTTGACAAAAGATTACGCATGCGATGCAGGGATTTTGTACAATGAGGGCCGTTGGATTAGTTTATATAGTGTCGATTGTGGTGTCGATAGTTGGCGTGTCAGCACAGTAGTGTCAGGCTAGCCCCCGCCCCGCCCCGCCCGCCGCCGGATTGTCTAACTAATATTTCTTTTTTCTTCGCACCCCATGGAGTCGGGTCACAGCCTTCTATATTCTACTGATATGATGAAAGAGAGGGCCATGGTGGGGTGTGCGCTTGAATAGGTCATTTAAAAAATATAAAATACCTACTTATTAAAAATACTTACTTAAAGTTTTTATAAAAAAAACTAATCGAACGCCCCTTTTGATAGCAATTTTAATGTTTTTAGGCAGGTTTTAGTTCTTTAGTTATTTGTATTTGTACTACTACTGTTTGTATTAAGTAATTTTTTATTTAGATACGCCAATAAATATCTGAAAAACCTACCAGGTAACCAGGAAACTTGATCGAAATACTCATAGACTATAGCATTTTTTTATGGATACTGACACGGTTGGCCACATCACCTACGACATCCGTGATGTCAGCCCATAACACCGGGTGAACTTGGTGCCACGTCAGTGCTTCCCTTCGGTCGTGCCGGCTACACTGAACTGGACGGAAAACACAAACTATTTACATAGGTAGCCGTTTCGACCGACCTTTCATTCAGTGTGGTGGTACCAATCCGGGCGGGTTAAACCCTACCACCTAGTAATATAAGAAGGGAGTCATATTATCCCTTAGTCGCCTTTTACGACATACACGGGGAGAGATGTAGTGGGGCTATTCTTTTAAAGTACCGGCCCCACACGGTACAAATTTTAGATCAACTAACTATTTTGTTTGATTAGTCCTTCGTAGTCGGGTTTTATAAAACTTGTTAATTGACGGAACAATTTGCTTGTTAAATCTAATCTACGTTGTTGATTAACGAAGTAATCGATCTGTAAAAAAAGTAGAGTAAGTTGCTGCTAACCCATTTGTTCAGCTCTACCAACATTAGTAACACAATGTGTATCGAAATAGTGATTACCCGACTGCAAATGCAAAGGGGCTAGGTAGGTCATGTATTTAACTTAAAAAAAAATCTGCCCGACTATTATAATAGTAGGTTAGGTGGTACCTAATCAATACTAATTATTATATTATGCTATGGTATGGTATTAAAATATGTAGTATTATTTGTCTTCTGCCTGATCTATTATTACATCGCTCAACCCTTCGACCCCTCGACCCCTCGGCCCCACTTTTTTGGGGTTCCGTATGCATACGGAAGCCTATTACTAAGCCTACGTCGTCTGCCTGTCTGTCTCTTAATATTTTTCTGATAAAGTGAATTAAATAAATTAAACAACAACATGTTGTTTAATATATTTGTTGTTAAACAACAACATCCACCGAGTTGAAGCCACCTAGCCGCCAGTGTGTCCAGATTGGGAATCATTTGGGGAAGAGAGATCCTTGCAGAAATTTTTGCGGGAAACATTATGAGTAATATGCTTTTTAACGACATATTTCATGCAAGCCGCTCAGCCAGATCATATTCAGACAGGTCAGTCCACGGAACGGTGTACAGTAATTTGCCGCACCGGAATTTATGACACGGTTCGAAAATTCATCCCCACTTTACGTGTAGGGGAGGGACCCTAAAAAAAAAAATATAAAAAAAATTTTATTTCACCACTTTGTCGGCGTTATTAATATCTATGCCCATACCAACTTACAACTTTCTAGTACTAAGGGTCTCTGAGCTAAGCCGCGGACAGACAGACGGACGGACGGACAGACGGACAGACGGACGGACATGGCGAAACTATAAGGGTTCCTTGTTGACTACGGAACCCTGTCATATGTTCTAACCTTTACCTAACATTATGATGATCCTTTCTCTTTCGCGCTTATTAGGACACCGATTCCAGGTAGACAAAATCGCGGTTGTCAAAATATACCCAGGGAGTTTATTTGTGTTCTTCCTTCGCCCGAAGAAGCTGAGGCTGAGGATACACAATTTTTTAATCTACCTCTCTATCCCCTTTACCGCTGGCCACTCTGCGCCACCCCGCCTCCTCCCCCGAAACCTCAGTTATTGCGATTAGATTTCTTTGATTTCAATACTTTTAGTCTACCATGGATATTCATATTATGGTTGGTATTTGGCTTACCATGGTTGAAATTCGCGGTCACTGTGGCCGACGTTTCGGACTGGCGCGTGCAGTCCATCATCAGGGCGAGTGCCTGGCTGCGGTCGGGCCCGCGGTTAACAGAACAGTTCTGCCCGACCGCAGCCAGGCACTCGCCCTGATGATGGACTGCACGCGCCAGTCCGAAACGTCGGCCACAGTGACCGCGAATTTCAACCATAGTAAGCCAAATACCAACCATTCTTTGATTTCCTTCGCATCGCATGCTCTAGTAATATATGTCGATGGTGTCGCGTCTCAGCTTCGATTAATCAGTGCATCTGCGAACAACGTGATTAGTTCCGGGTGGCTTGACCAGCGTAGGGTAACTTTACACAGAGTTCACACACTTGAATAGAGACTACCGAGGCGTACTTGAGGCCAGTGGACCGTGCCGGGGGCGGGTGGTACGTTGATCGTGTGCACGGAGCGGACGTATTTTTTAGGGTTACGTGGCACCTATGTACAATACAGATGTTTTTTTAAGGTGGAAATAATACTCAAACCGTGCTACCCGAGCACTGATGATTGAAACACAAACCGTCTGCCGATGTAAATAGGTGCGAGATTCATTCTACTCGTGCGGTGGCTGATACGTCGCGCCGACGATGAACGTTTGCGCGAAAATCACACTTTTATTAAATTTCACGTGTTGGAAAGATGGAACAAAATATTTATTTCGCTACGATTGTAGGGAAAAATATTATCTATATTTCTATGAGGGTCTTGTATTGAAACAATTTATGCTTCTCAAGATAATTTAACTTGAATGTACAATTTTCGTACTTTTAGTTATTTTTTGGAGATTTAGTTAAGACCTTTTCAAAGTAGTAAAATATATTTTTTTTCCCTATGTTTGTTAATTAAAGACCAATACATAACACATATTTATTACAGATTTTTTATCTTTACCAATAGCTCAATAATTTCGTTTAAAGTTGACCTTTTGACCCTTATTCTCGCCTTAAGGCTACATGGCCAGTCACGCTGGCAGGGACCCTCATATCATCGGTCAAGTATTTGTCTGTTGTCTGTAGGCATTGTTTTTTATTTAGTTTATTAAATAAACTTTGTTGTTGTTGTTGATTTGGCTTGGGGTTGGCTCTAGGCCTGCAAACTAATCCCGCTTGGTTGAGGACCTTCGTGCAAAACCCCGCAATCTCCAGCTACCCCAGCCAGCCTATGTCTTCCATGAAAGCCACAAGTTGACCGGGGTGTCTGCAGTATTCGGACAATAAACTTTATTTGCAGCCTAGACATAATTTTTGTGTTACTATACATAGCTGTACCGTGTGGGGCCGGTACTTTAAAAGAATAGCCCCACTGCATCTCTCCCCGTGTATGCCGTAAAAGGCGACTAAGGGATATGACTCCCTTCTTATATTACCTACTAGGTGGTAGGGTTTAACCCGCGCGGGCTGGTACCACCGCACTGAATGAAAGGTCGGTCGAAACGGCTATGTACACTGAGAAAAATACTTCGTCTTTACCAGTGGCGGCTGGTGACTTACGTGACCGGCAGTGCGCTAAGTACCTACCTAGGTACTTAAATACCAAATTTCCCAACACATTCCCGTCATGTTATTTTAAGATCGGGACTTACGAATTTTTTAAACGCCTGCGTACGTACCTATCATGAATATTCTTAAGACACTCAATGAGTTGCAAAAAAACAAGAAAAAAAATCCAAACAAGTTTTTTAACTCATTTTTAGTACCTTTATGAACACACCCATAGACCACAACACTACTGCAGCTTTCAAAAAGAAAACAGTAGTAATGTCCCAAAAATACTTCAAAAAGTATATAAAAATAAAAGCATTTGAAAAGTAGGAATTGAACCCGGGATCACCTGATTGTAAGCCTTACCTTTATCCAACGCTTAGGCAAATATCGGCACCACTTAATTCACAGTATCACGCGACAGAAAGCACAAAACCTAACCATATTCCATTTTAAATATTCGCGCGCTAACGGGTATGTGACATCATCACATGACAGCGCAGCGCGCTGACTCTAGGCAGACGGACTCACAAGCAGAACGAATCGCCCGCGACGTGTCGCACGCGCGTCTTTCTACAATATACTGTCCTTCTTTTTCCGTCGTGTGTCACACGCAGAATGCAACCTTGTTCCACACATAATCGTATGAAGAGTGTTTTGTTTCACGCGGCGGGGCAGCGGCGTTTGACATTTTCTCATAGTAGACGTTCGCGGTGTTTTGTAATGCACTCGGCGGCGAGCTCGGCGGCGAGCTCGGCGGCGATACGTCGTATGTAGTACGTATTACGTACAGCAAACTCGTGCCTTGTTGTATAGGAAATAGGAACGAATTCAGTTTGATATTTTTACTTCGATCGGTGACAATCATGGAGAATGTTTAATATTTTAATTGATTTATTTCTTTCGGGTGAAAGCGCTATATTTTGTGGTAGTGCGGCGCACGAGCGCACTTAAGGGCCAGCCGCCACTGGTCTTTACATAATGGTAAAACGGTAATCTCCAGTCAACGTAAGAAATACCCGTAAATGTGTAAGTTACACCATTATTACGTAGGAACTACCAGTAAGTTGGATTTTTTGGTTGGAATAACGTCATTACTCATAATGACATGACTGTATTAACATGCCACTGGTGTTCCTACATTTACATTCGGGAACACCGTTAGTAAGGATGAAGTGCCGTGTCTGATTAGGTAAAATTTAATGACTTGCCGTCAGTCTGCACATTACTGCAAAATGGTGATACCTCAGGTGTAATAATGACGTTACAGCATGTACGACTGGATAACACTGAATGGTTGCCGTTTGTTTGCACATTACCTGCACGTTTAAAAAGTTCGTAACGAACTGACGACAAAATGGTGATACATCAAGTATAACAATGATGTTACGGCAGTAAGACTGGACAAAACTTACTGCTTGCCGTTTGTTTGCACATTGCCTGCACGAAGAAAAAGTTCGTTACGAACTGACGGCAAAATGGTGATACGTCAAGCGTAACAATGATGTTACGGCAGTACGACTGGACCAAACTGACTGCTTGCCGTTTGTTTGCACATTGCCTGCACAAAGAAAAAGTTCGTTACGAACTGACGGCAAAATGGTGATACGTCAAGAGTAAGAATGATGTTACGGCAGTACGACTGGACAAAACTGACTGCTTGCCGTTTGTTTGCACATTACCTGCACGAAGAAAAAGTTCGTTACGAACTGACGGCAAAATGGTGATACGTCAAGTGTAACAATGATGTTACGGCAGTACGACTAGATAAAACTAACTGCTTGCCGTTTGTTTGCACATTCACTTTCCAATGCTTTCCACTGATTTGAAATGCGCGCCAAAACGTGATGTCATTATGTGTACGAGTTGCGATGCGACACCGTACGACGACGTAAAGGTATCTATCTGTGGCCGCACGCAACGCAACGCAAGCATTGAAGCAAGCGAGTTCTTCGACGGCGGCCGCGGCGTGCGTTCTTTCTGTTGGTGATAATTTGATTTGGACGACTGGTGAAGTGGAGTGCGTAACGTTCCGTGTAGTGCAGTTGAAGATATCTGTGTGCGTGTACCATGGCTGACGAGGAAACCAAAATACTATTAGAAACATGGCAGCTTTCTGGTTTAGTCGGTCATTTTCGAAAACAGTGTGTATTAAAAAAGAAGACTAATGGTGATTAATATTGTTGTTCAAACCAAACGTACGATTAAGTAGTTTTTTGTGTAATACCTATTTAAAATAAGTAACACTGCATTCTGTCACTTTCTTACCATTGCTTATGATTACCTCATTAGTGTTTTTTTTTCCATAAGTTTGATTTTGTATAGATTACTCCAGACCAAATTTTTATTTCATTCAATATAATGGTGTTTTAGATTATTTTTGTAAATGAATAAAATACTTGTCTAAATCTTATTTCACCTTTTATTTATAATGAATTAATATTCTGGACCTACCTATAATTCAATAACTGATTTATAAAATTACAACAAAAGTCAGAGATTTGCCATAAAATATATTTAATGTTGAGCATTTTTTTTTCAAACAATTTAGTTTATTTATGCCTCTTATTCACATACGTAAACACTATGATTGTAGAGACATTATTGTAAGTATGTAGAACAGTTGCATTCATGATGTTTTACCATTTACTTCATTAAGTAGGCTTTTGTATTACCATTATTATAAGTATGAATTGACATTTTAGTAAGGTGTATTACTAGTTTCAAAAAATTAGTAGCCAAGCCGGTTATATGATCCTGTTTGTAGGAGGTTTTATCATTATCGTAATGATGCATGACTTTGCCGTACTATATGTAGTACCATTCCTGTATTTTAAGAGGATCGGAAGAAAATTTTGTTCGCATAACCAAAGGGCATAAGTGCACACTATTTTTCGAATGAAAAAAATAATATTCGTATTTCGAATATTCAAAAACAGTACAAGCACAGGTTCATGTCTTAGCTTTATTTATGTTATGTGTAATAGAAGTATTATTTAGGTAGGTATTGATTTAGTACCTACTAAACTAACTAACTAACTAACTAAGTAACTAAATCAATACCTACCTAAATAATACTTCTATTACACATAACTTAAATAAAGCTAAGACATGAACCTGTGCTTGTACTGTTTTTGAATTTTCGAAATACGGATATTATTTTTTTCATTCGAAAAATAGTGTGCACTTATGGCCCTTTGGTTATGCGAACAAAATTTTCTTCCCATCCTCTTAAACTGCAGGAATGGTACTACATATAGTACGGCATGGTCATGCATCATTACGATAATGATAAAACCTTCAATAAACAGGATCATATAAGCGTCTCCTAATTTTTTTAAACGGTAATACACCTTACTAAAATGTCAATTCATACTTATAATAATGGTAATACAAAAGCCCACTTAATGAGATAAATGGTAAAACATCATGATATGCAACTGTTCTACATACTTACAATAATGTCTCTACAATCGGCTACTTATCGACTGGAATGGTCATACGACAGTACCGAACGTGCGTTGTTTACGTAAGAGCTGGTGGGGTGCTCAGTGCCCGCATGGCGTATCGTACTGCTGTAATGACAGCGCCTCCGGTGGGGTACTCAGTGCCCGCATGGCGTATCGTACTGCTGTAATGACAGCGCGTCTCAGCGCATGTTGGAAATTTAACATGCCAGTAATGCAGATACAACATTATGCGTCTACCATTAGCGAGCATGGCGAAACGTCTACCTGTACGCTCGTCCTGTATTGTCATTATTTAAGTCAGATATGTCCTTATTTAAGTAGATTACGTCATTGTTTTTTTCTCAGTGTAAATAGTTTGTGTTTTCCGTCCAGTTCAGCGTAGCCGGCACGACCGAAGGGAAGCACTGACGTGGCACCAATTTCATCCGGTTAAATGGGCTGACATCACGGATGTTGTAGGTGATGTAGCCAGTCGTGTCAGTTTCCATAAAAAAAGAAGCTAATTGCGTAAGTAACATCGACACAGGGTAGATATCAGTTATGGTCCTGTAAACCCGTATTCACTCGCACTCCTCTTTCAAGGCGCCGCTTTCGCTGGTTGGAGTAGGATGCAACACAATCAATCCATCAAAAATAAAGTTTTTATTTTTTTATTCCAAAACTACGGATCGAAACAATAAAGTAAAAAGCTACGGATTTAGATATAGATCGTGGATATTCAACAAATAAAATTTATTTTTTCCAAAGCGTTGTTTTGGTCACATTGGCATGTATACGTTTTTTTAACTAAATTCAGAGGCATGTTCATGATTTTTAGGGTCCCGTCGCAAAATGCGAAAAAAGGGACCCTTATGGGATCGATCTGGTGTCTGTCTGTCTGTCTGTCGGTCACACGCAGATATCTCCGGACGTACTGAACCGATTTCGATAAAAATGACGCCAAATTACGTGTAATTTTTGCCGCTAGATACATTACAGATAAGTTTATCTAATAGTCCTGTCTTTTTTGTTTTTTTAAATAAATCAAATGTCATGTCATTATATAGGTATTTTGAAGGCAATTTCAAAAATATATAACTTTGCTATAATCAATGAGTTTACTTTAACAAATATTTAATTTCTATAAATTACTCAACAAGTAAGAATACTGTCTCGGGCAGGATGAAACGAATATCAAACAAGGGCCAGATAAACGCGTTAAACTTAGACTTACAATCTGAATTCCAGGGTAATAATATTTATAGTTTTAAAGACTTCTTTAATATATTTATAAGATACCTAGACAAGCATCTGCCATTAAAACGTATAGTATGTGTAAATAATAAAAAAACATTTGCCGACTGGGCTACTCCAGCTATTGTTATTTCTAAAGACAAATTATTTCATTTATACGACCTCCTAAAAGTTAACAATAACCCAGATCTTAGATCTTATGTTACACGTTACAGCAAAATCTTTAAACAAGTTACCATTAAAGCCATGCAACTGTTCCTTAGAAACAAAATTATGAATTCAGATAATAAAATCAAAATGGCCTGGAACATAATTAAAGAAGAAACTGGCAAATCTAAAGACTGTAACACCAAGCTAGAGTTAAAAATTGGATCAGAAATTATTTCAGATAATACAGCGATTGCCAATCATGTGAATAAATTTTTTTCCACAATAGCCCATAATACTACTCAAAGTCTAAAGGCTAGTAAAGAAGTATCGTTAAACTACCTCAAATCATTTATCCCTCGGAATTCTGAATCAGCGAAATTTGCATCTGTCACATACCTAGAGACTGAGAGAGTAATAAAGGACCTGAAATCTAAACGTTCCCTAGACCTGTGGAGTCTATCACCTGTATTATTGAAATCTGTAACAAGTGTCATCGGCCCGCTAACAGATATTGTAAATGACTGTCTAGAAAATGGCATATTCCCAGATTCATTAAAAGTAGCCAAAGTTATACCTTTGTATAAAAAGGGATGCCATAACAATGTTGAGAACTATCGTCCTGTTTCTATATTGCCAGTTTTCAGTAAGGTTTTTGAAAAAAATTTGGAAAAACGGCTAATTAAATTCCTTACAGATAATGAACTTTTAAATTGTAAACAATTTGGATTTCGGAAAGGACTCTCAACGGGTGATGCTATAGCTTCTATGGTAAAATCAATATTAACTTCTCTAGACAACTCTCAGCATACTTATGGCATTTTTTGTGACCTATCCAAAGCCTTTGACTGTGTAAATCACGAAATATTATTAATGAAGCTGGAACATTATGGCATAAGAGACAATGAATTGCGTATATTTCAATCATATTTAGAAAATAGAGCTCAAATATGTGACGTCAATGGCTTAAAATCGAATGTAGAATCAATCACAATGGGTGTGCCGCAGGGTTCTATCCTGGGACCATTATTGTTTCTAATATATGTTAACGACATCTCGAGCTGTATAACAGACGATATAGAGATGGTAATGTTTGCAGATGATATCTCAGTTGTACTGAAAAACAATGATATAAGTAAACTGAGAGAATCCTTTTTAACTGTACTAGAATCTCTAAAATCTTGGTTTGAGTGCAACAATCTATTGCTAAATGTCAACAAAACTAATATTATGCACTTTGCTCTTGGGACTCATAGACGTAATAACAATGATAGCATATTAAAAACTGCAGATAACTTGTCATTAAACCTTGCTAATGAACTAACTTTTCTTGGGGTAATATTTGATAAAAGTTTTACTTGGAAAGCCCACATAAACTCTTTAGCTGGTAAGTTGAGTTCCGCATGTTATGCTATCAAAAAAATTAAAGAGCTAGGCGGGACCCATGCTGCAAAAACGGTTTATCATGCTTATTTTGAGAGCATCATGTCATATGGCCTAATGTTTTGGGGAAATGCAGCAGACTCAAATAGAATATTTTTATTACAGAAGAGGGCCTTGAGGTACATCCTAAATATGAAAACTAGAGATACTTGTAGGACAGCGTTCGGAGAGATAGGAATCATGACTTTACCAAGTGCATATGTTTACCAGAACATATGCTATGCCAGAAAATACATTCATGATTCCTCTCTGAATTCCGACAATCATAACTATGACACACGGGGTAAGAATAATGTACAACTAATAAGACATAGATTAGCTAAAACTACAAAAAGCTTTATTTGTAATAGTGTTAGATTTTATAATAAACTGTCTCCTAACATAAAACAATTAGATGACAATAATTTTAAACGACGGATTAAAATAATGTTAATTGAAAAGAGTTATTACAGTATTAAGGATGCATTAACTGACCGTAATTTTATCTAAGAGTCTGACTACTATTTTTCCCACTAACAAATTTTGACAATTCGATACACTTTGTATCATTTGATTTTTAATATGACTTATTACATTTCTTTGTAATAAACGTAAACTAATTGTTTTATTTGACTTGATATAATATGAAATATCAAAATTGACGATGGCACTATACACCAGATATAGGTAATTTAAATAGGCAGTGTGGTCAGATTCTTCAGTATTCATGTTCATGCTGTAAATATTAATGCTCTTGTGAGCGGTAGTATGGGTTAATTATTTGTAAGTTACTATAATATAATACTTTTAAGGTACTAACAAAACATTGTGACTTGCGAAGTTTGTTTGTCAGTTCTTCTTCGCATTGAATTTAGAACTGGCGGAATTTTCGACATGTCCAAGCGTAGGTTACCTACCTGTGGATGAAATTATACAATAAACAATAAACAATTTCGTTTAAAAGTTGACAAAAAACTGCACTTTTGTCGCCGAACTTTGACCTATTAAGGGTTGTTCGAAAATTCTGAAAAAAATAAACAATATAGGTACTCTTATGTAGTTGTGCACAAAACTATTCATTTTAATCAAAATGTCATACATTTGGAGATAAAGTTAAATGTCTGAACAGCCAAAATTTCAATTTTTCGCGTGACTTTTTGGTGACAGCTCAAGCCACCGATAACCTAGCGTTGTGATTGATAGCTTAAAATCATCCCGAGAAGTAACGAAATGTAGCAAAGAAAGCCGCATGTAAATCGATAAAGTGGTTCTCGAGTTATAAGAATATTTCATATATATTACGTACGAGTCACGGTGGGTCGCTCGTAGAAATTTCGCTTTATTTATTGTCAGCTTCGGTAGCTCAGTGCTTTTTTTTATGTAATCCGGCATGAGTGGCTGAGTCGGAGGGGCCAAAGCACATGCTCCGACCAGCCAATATCACCTCCGAGAAGGTAGGTGCCATACCGGAGACTTCCCTGGATTGCGGTTAAACTGCTCCTCCGAGTACTCCACCAGGAATTAGCGATAGAACACACTTAGAGAGCCGACATCCCCACGGAGTTGCAGTGGTTCTAGATCGCGGGACACTTCGAGGTCACCCACTAGTCGCACGGCTCGACGCAAGTCCAGAGGCCCTGGCTGGTATTTGGCAGAGCCATCCCAAGCGAAATCATGGGCGTCGTTAGACACTTTATGGGTGACACGGCGCCAATGATGCGCTTTAAATAAAATAAAAAAATTAAAATAAATTGACATACGTTACACGGCCGCCTCCGCCGCCGCCGGTCGCCCGTAGAAACGTCGCTTTATTTATTTATATGGCAAAATAATAATTAAGATGGAAGTAGGAGATATGGATGAAATGAATTGTAAATAAATGAAATGAAAATATTTATTAACACATAAAATTATACAGTGCAATAAAGGAGGCTCCTGCACTCGACAGTTTCTGTCTCGCAGAAAAACTTTTTTATTAAACGAAGTCACTTCGTCGAAGTGGCATATCCCATATTTTTGTGAAAACTCCATTCAAATTGGTGTTTCATTCAAACTCCATTCAAACTAGTTTACGTGATGAGTGCACAAACATGCAAATAAAGTTAGACTTGATGCTATTTATCATGTAAAGTGTATGCCAGAGTAATTGTTAGTTAGTCAGTCAGTGTCAGAGAGGTGCCATGTCAGTCTTTCCTTTGGTCGTGCCGGCTACATTGATCTGGATGGAAAACATGTTTAATTTTTATAGCCGTTTTCTTCGACCGACATTCGTTCAGTGTTCGTGTACCAATCAAAACGGGTTGATCCCTTCCAGCTAAATATGTACATAAAGGGATGAAACTACAGTTTCAAGTGGAATCCGATCCACAGCCAGCCGAACCATGGTCGTACGGCTACCCATCCAAAGTCCGACCGCACCCTGGTAGAAAATACAATTAGATGAAAGCGAAGCAGTGCGGTTACGGGACCCTCGGCACGTCAACACGGTTCACTTGACCACTTTTTTTTCTATCGAGCGAAGTTAATCAAATCACGTTTTCAAAAAGATATCGATCTGCGCTGATAGCTGAAGTACTATTATATACTAAAACTGAATCTGTCAGGTAAGTAATATTGGCGGTACACTTCTTGAAATTCGAGTCAGACGCCGTCTCACGTCACGGCTCTTTTGTATTTCTTAGTTGGAGTTTACACCATTTTTATTTTATTTTAATTTTTTCGCTGCTTTCAGCATGCATTCAGTGTCGGGGAAATGCGGTATTTCTGTCCGACGCACACTTCACGTCAAAGCACATTTATTTAAAATTATCAATGAGTAAAGATCTTGCTCGCTCAAACGCTAACACCGTGCCAGACGACACGCGATCTGTCGACGATCATCCTGGCCGAAAACCTTGTACAGTATGTAAGTACTGAACATCGAGCTTTAGAAAGAGACAAACCGGTTGTAGAGCGTCGTCCCTGTCGCACATACACGTGCGAGTTGTGCGACAGGGACGACGCTCTACAACCGGATGGTCTCTTTCTAAAGCTCGATGTTCAGTATTTACAGCCGGGTACTGTAATGTATATTTGTAGGTACGTACACACACATACACTCACGTGAAATGTTGAGCCTATTTTATACGTGTCTAGTATGAAGTGAGTCAAACACCCCCTTTTCCCATCTTGAAATTGAAATTCACTACAGAGTTCAAGGCTCAAAGAGCCTCGGAGTCCCGGTATAGACGATTTATTGATTACTAGAATTTTCCCGCGGCTTCGCTCGAGTAAAATTCGAATTTCAAAAGAAGAAAGTACGCCATTAAGGGCGATGCCTCGTACCGTAGATACCTACTCCGGCGCGTGGAACATTTCGGTTTGTATGAGAGCCACATCTTAGCGTAACCGGAACTGAATTTTATTTAGCCTATCCTGTGTCACGTATAGATAAATGTGCTTGTACTAAGTTTCATAGTAGTCGGATGATCGGTTTAAGAGTTATGGAGGAACATACATACATACAGAAAATATTTCTAAAAATCCAATTTTTTTTTTATGGAAACTGATACGGTTGGCTACATCACCTACAACATCCGTGATGTCAGCCCATAACACCGGGTGAACTAGGTGCCATGTCAGTGCTTCCCTTCGGTCGTGCCGGCTACACTGAGCTGGACGGACGGGCGGATTTAGTTTTAGTATCATACATAGAGTCTACAAACGCAATATCTCATAAAACAAAGTAACTTACTCCATGACCATCCCTTACAGATTTATTATTATCTTCAATTGTCACGCTCAACTCTTTTGCTACTACCTACTTATATTCCACTATATTATCGAATCTCAAACATCCAAAGTTTGACTGTAAGAAATCTCTGTAAGGGGGTTGAGTTTTGGATAAAAGAACCAACTGACTTCTGCATGAATCGGAGAAAATAGCGGTTAAAGTTTCCATAGTGTAACTTTTTTGTTACTTTGATTAGACTACCTTTTTTATATAAATAGATGCATTTCAGTAATATACATTTGAGGAAGTATGAAAGTAAAGATATTTGTGACTATACAGCCTGTGAATTAGGATAAAGTAAGTTGGTTCCGTTTTGTTTTTTAACAAATTTAACAGAATGCAAAAAATTATGTTAAGCTAAATGTGCCCAAGTACATGGTTCTTTTTTATCTATACATATAATAAAATCGTAGAGGTAAGAAAGTCTGTACATTGAATGTATTCGGAAAAAAACTAACCAGGGTGGCTTAAAATGAGATACTGAACATGTTAGAACAGTTTTTAGAATTTTTGTTTGTTTGTTTGTTTGTTTGTTTGTTTGTTTGTCTGTACGCGCATCACGTAAAAACCACTGAACGGAATTAGACGAAACTTTGTATAGTGGCAGTTTATATGCCGGGTTAACATAATACGTAAAAAAAAATAACAAAAATAAAAAAAAATTACAATTATAAACATTATTGCGCGTTTAAAATCACGTAGTCCAAAGTACATAATTATATCTTGGGAACTGGCAGCAAATACAATTTGAATAAAATATTCATTCTAAATTTAAAAATAAGTAGATACAACGAAAATGACAGTTCTACTTTTTTATAACTTGAACACAATAGTCTATACATATCTATTCTTTCTATACATATCATAAAATCGTAAATGCAAAAATTTCTATTTGTACGCGCATCTCGCAAAAACCACTGAACGGAATTTGACGAAACTTTTTATAGTGACAGTGTATATCCCGGATGAACATAATAATTAAAAAATATAATAAAAATCACGTAATCCAAAGTAAAGGTAAAAAACAATTTTAAATGTCATGTTGACAACGGAGAAGGTGACGGAGAACTGTCATCTCGACGTGAGCTGGCCGGTGTTATATTGTTTGATAAATAAAAATAATAATTGAAAGTCGAAGTTATGTCGCTGTCATTGGTGCAATAAAATTTATATATCTGTTGCCCGCGGCTTCGCTCGCGTGAAATTCGTATTTAAAAAAAAGAAAGTAAGTAACTAAAGGCGGGCCCGAAGACGGATCTGCGCTCACGTAAACGATATTCTTTCTCGATGAAAGTAACTAAGGGCGAGGCGGAAGGCGGAGCTGAGTTCAGGAAGAAGAAAAACATTCTTGAAGAAAGTAAGTAACTAAGGGCGAGGCCGAAGGCCGAGCTCTATTCTGGAAGACCATAAACCTTCTCGAAGAAAGTAAGTAACTATGGGCGAGGCCGCAGGCCGAGCTGCGTTCAGGAAGAAGCTAAACCATCTTGAATAAAGTAAGTAACCAAGGCGAGGCCGAAGGCCGAGCTACGTTCGGATAATTGAAAAACCATCTCGAAGAAAGCAAGTAACTAAGGGCGAGGCCGAAGGCCGAGCTGCGTTCAGGAAGAAGCTAAACCATCTTGAAGAAAGTAAGCAACTAAGGCGAGGCCGAAGGCCGAGCTACGTTCTGACAAATGATAAACCATCTCGAAGAAAGCAAGTAACTAAGGGCGAGGCCGAAGGCCGAGCTGCGTTCAGGAAGAAGCTAAACCATCTCGAATAAAGTTAATTAATATTAAGATTGAGTTAATTTAATTTAAATTTTATTATAAAGTCCACGCTTCCAACGGCAAATATACCGTGCATCCTAGAACCTCGCGGTTATTCCCGGCTGGATGGCAAGACGCCCGATGCTATCACCTTAGTGCCATGGACTAAGGGTAGTTCTTTGATGTGGGACGCCACTTTTGTTCTCACATTGGCTCCAAGTCACGTTAGGACATCTTCAAGAGCGGCTGGCGCGGCCGAGGCTGGGCCGGAGAGCCTCAAACGCAGCAAATATAGAAATATAATTCAAGATTTCGAATTTGTTGCGTTTGCGGTTGAAATCCTCGGTCCGTGGAGCAGTGAAGCCAAAAGAGGCTTGAGCTGGTTGACGCAACTGGTGTCCCGCCATCAAGGGCTTATGTACTTCATTCAAAGGGTAAGCCTTGCCATCCAGTGGGGTAATGCCGCAAGTGCTCTAAGAACATTTGAAAATGCCCGTTTTGATAGTTATTTTAATGTTTTTTATGTAGGTTTAATTCTTTAGTTATTAATATTACTTTTTCATTTTTATGAAATAAATAGATTGAGTAAACGATATTATATTCTATCGAAGAAAGGAAGTCTTTAAGGGCGAGGCCCGAAGGCGGAAGAGGGTTTTTGGTTTACCTGAACGCAGCTCGGCCTTCGGCCTCGCACTTAGTTCCTTCCTTTCTTCCAGAAGGTTTATCGTCTTCCTGAACGCAGCTCGGCCTTCGGCCTCGCTCTTACTTACTTCCTTTATTTGAGAAAGATTTATCGTTTACCTGAAAGCAGCTCGGCCTTCGGCCTCGACCTTAGTTAGTTACTTTCTTTAAGAAGGTTTATCGATTACCTGAACGCAGCTCGGCCTTCGGCCTCGCCCTTAGCTACTTACATTCTTCTTTGAAATACGAATTTCACGCGAGCGGAGCCGCGGGCTCAGCTAGTTTAACAATAAAATTAAACTTTCCAAGAAAGAACCTTTCAAGAAAAGGGACCACTTTTATCAGCCATTAAAATAATATCATAAAATAATATCATAAAATTTTATTATAAAATGTTAATATGAAATCAAATCCTGTCATATGTGTACACAGACACATTCTGCAAACTAAAATTTAACAAAGGAGGGTGGGCAAAAATGTATGGACGCTGGTACCTCCCATCAATAGTTGCTAATAGCAATGAGTTATATGTCGTTGGAAGGTCTAAAATACTCGTACCTTTGACATGAATCATTGCTATTGGTCACTTTTTGTAGGGGGTACCAAAACGCCCATGGTCCTTTGGTAATGAGTACTCATCAAAATCCTATTTTAAATTAAAACATTTCACATCGTATAGTACTTAGAAAATAAGTCTCTTTTTATTCTAGTTACTGGCACACCGATGGTTTCTTGGTCCGGTTTTTTATTCTTCCGGTCCTTCCAGGTCAAAATCAAGATCAGCGTCAAAGCCATCAACATCGTCATTTATATTGTTAGCTGTAGTCAACCCTTGGTAAAATATCTGAGCATCTTGAGGTATTAAACTCATCATAGATTGTAAATCTTGCAACTTTGTTGGTGAAATTGGTTTTCCATTTGGCCATAATGGGACCAATGCACTTGAAAGTGTACTGCTTTGGCCCTGTCGAGTTTGCTTTCTTTCTATATCAAATTCATTAAAGTTTTCTTGGTCATAATCCTGTTAATGAACATTTTGTAGGTCGCTTTCTTCTTTAGTTGTATTTCACGTACTTTTAACCAGTTTATTTTCACACCTGTTATGTCTTTCTTTCTATTGGCAATGAGTTTTTCCAACCTTTCAGTACTATATAAGGTCTTTCATGTAGGTAACTTTACGCTAAGGGGTGTATGTGTATCAGATACTAATCACGTTCCCCATACCAATTTTTTTTTTCGTATATCAAATACCTTAACCCATCCTACTAAAATAATAGTTTATTGAACGATTATTTCATAGCATGGGTAGGTTTTTTATATCGTACAAAAAAATAAATGGGTATGGGAACGTGATCAGTATCTGATCTGATACACATACTCCCCTTAGCGTAAAGTTACCTACTAATGAAAGACCTTATAGAAGCCTTCTTTCTTCATTTCTCGTACACGTAGTGGGTTTCTCTTCCTGCAGTTAACCATAACATTTTTGTAATCATCTGGTGTGTAAATCCTTTGTTCCGCTTTTAAAGATTTTTCTATGTCACTAGAATCTGATTCATTCGTAAGGAAACTATGTCCAGGTATCAGGAACTTCATTGTACTTTTTTCTAGGTTGATTGTTTCCAAAATACTTTTACATGGTTCTATTGATTTTTTAAAATTTTACACGTAAAAGGTCGAAAACAAGATATACATCAGAGAACCAAGTACATGGTTCTATTAAAATGTTTTTAATAACCTGTCATTTGTGTTAAACAGAGAAGACCCATGTACCTGGTTCTATCTGCTTATTTTTCTTGTCCAAATTTCATACTAATGGATATTTTTCATAACAGAAACTTATTCCTCCTGCCTACAATTATTAAGATACACCTGGTTCTGTTTCATTTAACGATTTTCCTGAGTTTTATATAGCACCTGGCATAATTAACTCATTTTCAGTAAAAATGTTAGTTGGTTCTTTTATGCAAAACTCAACCCGAATAAGCCCCCCTTTGCACCTTATGTAAATTTCCTATTGTAGTTGTTACTGTTTAATGTTTACTGGAGCAATAAAGTATTTTCTATCATCTAGTATTGATTACACATCAAAAGCTATTGTGTTAACCAGATTCAAGTGTCAGGCCTTATGGCAGGCGAACAGGCGCAGAATACGTGTGATGTGATGACATGGGACGTGTGTGGTGCGCTTTTGCAATTTAATTTTGCACTGCGTGGTCGACGCGTATCATATTAATAACACGTGTGACGCTCCTGGAAGCAAAATATCGAACGAAATATTATTTTAAGGGTTCCGGAGCACTGTTTTGTGTAGGAAGTCGCAGGTGATGTAGTTAACCATATACCTACCTACAAACTACAAACACTCATGAGCCCTTCTCACACATCGCTCTGTCACTTATTAAACTCGTATAAAAAATATTTGTATTATTTCAATGTCACATTCGACCATTGATGGGGCAGTTTTTATTATACATTTTCCGTACCCTATTACTAAGCCTACGCCGTCTGTCCGTCTAGACGGCGTAGGCTTAGTAATAGGGTCCCGTACCGGATACGGAACCCTAAAAACGACGAAAACTTGCGTTGCATGCTCGCTATTATGAACAGCCAAAGCGACAGCCAAAGTATATCCAACTTGGCTACGTTTGGCTGTCCATCCTTTGTCCCTACCTACCCCATGATAAAAATGCAGGCGTGACAGGCTGACTACTGTTAGCGCGCACCTTCGTGGCCTCTGCGGGCGGAGGCCGATAGATCTTTAAACGATTATCCCTGTTTTGTCTTCGTACTTCAACCACGCAATAAAACCTTATTAGATAAATAATTTAATGCCATAAATAAAAAAGAGGTTTCGTAAATGTCGTTTTTTTTTCTTCTGGAAACTGACACGATTGGCTACATCACCTACAACGTCCGTGATGTCAGCCCATAACACCGGGTGAACTAGGTGCCATGTCAGTGCTTCCCCCTTTGATCGTGCCGGCTACACTGAACTGGTCGGAAAACACAAACTATTTACATAGCCGTTTAGACCGACGTTTCATTCAGTGCGGTGGTACCAACCCGGGCGGGTTAAACCCTACCACCAATTAAGATTAGGAGGGAAGGGACCTACAGTTTTACGAGGAATCCGAACCTCGGTCAGCCTCCAACGGTCAGCGGTCACCCATCCAAGTACTGACCGCACCCAGCGTTGCTTAACATTCAATAGCGACAGTTTATTATATATTTTGTTTACTTTCAGAGATTGATTCACAACACTATTACATTCCATTCTCGCTTTCCTTCCGGAGGCCACGAACGTACGCGCTGACTGTATGTACTAGAACGACAAGGGAAAGGAACCCTAAAAATAAAAATATTTTTTTACTCATCCGCACGATTCATGACACGACCACGACGACGAAAGCTAAAATTAGCTGAAAACTTTCGTCCTGGCGACAGGACGTGCGCATTGCGCAGTCTGCGCACTGCCCAGCCCGTGGGTGGCGAACTCAGAAGTACATTTTATTAAAAGCTGGTTTGTTTTTGTATTTTCACGCAGAATACGTCGGATTTCGGGCTGAATGATTGCGGTGACGCGGGCGAATGCAAGAAACGACTGATGTCAAACAAAGAGATTGAATGGAAGAAATCACTTGTATGGATAAGTCCGCCTTTGCGCACTCCTGTATTTCTTGTTTCTTGTCGTGTACTGTTCTTCCTTCAATTTGTGTGCAATAAAGAGTTTCTGTTCTATTTATTTTTATTCTATTCTATTCTAATTTCTATGCTATATTATATTCTATTAAGTGCTACCTTCTGTACGACTTTATGTGCAATAAACGTTTTTTTATTTGATTCGATATTCTATTCTAAAGAAATTACATCATCTTTAGCTTCATCCAACTTTTTTTTTTATCTAATCCGGTATGGTTGGCTGAGTCGGAGGGGCCAAATCACATGCTCCGACCAGGCAATATCACCTCCGAGAAGGTAGGTGCTATACCAGAGACTTCCCTGGATTGATGGCTATACTGGACTTGAGGAGAGCACAACCGAGGCTGCTATGCGGCCATCTTACATCCAGTACAGTGGTACCAACCCAGTCGGCTACAATTTGAGCCTACCACCTAGTAAGGGGCAAGGGAAGGGACCTACAGTTACTGGTTCCGAACGGCGAAGCAGCACGTAAATTTTTTCGTCAGAAAAAACTCATTGGTACACGCCGACCCGATTCGAACCTCGGACCTCTCGCATCAGAAGCCGAAGCCCAAACTACTCGGCCACCCGACGCTTAAACTATAGTTCCAATCAGTAGTTTTGGTGCTATTGCCCAACAATCTTGAGCTTTCGCAAATTAGGAGGCTTTGTATTGAAAACGCCTTTTAAAGGGGAAGTTGGTACGTTTTCCAACGTATATTTTGCTATGTTTTTCTCAACAGGCGCTTATGTGTAAGGAGCATTGGATCACACACGTCTGAAAAGGAAATTAAATTAAAATAGATATTTATTGCACAACACTAAAAGATGACAAGAGGCTGACTTAATGCAAAGGCATTTTCTCCCATGCCTGGGATTGTGGGTAAAGATGATGGACGATGCGGTGAAATTTGTGGAGATGAAAATTATAGTATATGGCCAGACGTTCTCACACTTTTTCCGTGGAAGCAGGGGAGGGCTTTGGTTTGGGATGTCACGAGTGCAGCGGGTCTATTCTTGTAAATTCTGACAGCGGAATCTGCGCTGTTGTGGCGCTGAGAGCCACTTCCAAAAGTAGCTCTCAGCGCCACAACAGCGCTGAGTCCGCTGTCAGAATTTACAAGAATAGACCTGCTGATACTTTCGCACCTATTCATGTAGTGGGCTCTACTCAGGTTTTTATTTTATCTAAACCAACATGGGTGGCTGTGCTCAGAGACCAATGGTGCAGTCGGCAGAGCCAAAATCACCTCTCCCTGCGAAACCAGACTCAGTTAGGCGCCATGCCAGCAGATTTACGGACTGTTGCTAGGATGGCTAGCCTGTTAAAACGACATTTGAACAAACCTTAAAGGATTCGGGATATACACTCTTTGTTGCATCTCTCCCGTGCATGTCGTAAAAGGCAACTAAGGGATAAGGACAAGATGACTTGCTAAAGGGGGACAAGATACCTGCCACCTCTTACCTGGGCACGTTCCTTCCACCGAGTCGAGCAGCAGGTGGATCTTCGTGCCTTTAATGATAGTTATCTTGTACGAAAACTTTGCTAAACGTGGTGGTCGGTGTATTTAACAGAACCCTTGCAGCACAACACCGATGATTCTGCTTACCCCGATTGTCGGGATACATCGTGTCGTCAGAAACAGTATGTGTACAGAGAGCGGGTGATTGTGGCAAGGTTCCCCGATTTCCCATACAAGAGCGCAAGGCGGATCTAGGTGGTCGTGGCCTAATTTTACGGTGCCGAGGTGCACCGGAGCGCAGTACTCTTATAGCCTATGTAACTGGAATAGATCTCTTGATTTTTTTTTTTTTTTATGTAATCTGGTATGGGTGGCTGAGTCGGAGGGGCCAAAGCACATGCTCTAACCAGCCAATATCACCTCCGAGAAGGTAGGTGCCATACCGGAGACTTCCCTGGATTGCTGGCTATACTGGACTAGAGGAGAACACAACCGAGGTTGCTTGCGGCCATCTTACATCCAGTACGGTGGTACCAACCCAGTCGGCTACAATTTGAGCCTACCACCTAGTAAGGGGCAAGGGAAGGGACCTACAGTTTTACACCGGTTCCGAACGGTGAAGCAGCGGGTGTAGGTATGCACGTAAATTTTTTCGTCAGAAAAAACTCATTGGTACACGCCGACCGGATTCGAACCTCGGACCTCCCGCATGAGAAGCCGATGCCCAAACCACTCGGCCACCCGCCGCTTGAGACGCGCCTGGCTATCATATCTCGGATCTGCGGCACGTACATAGTTACAATCACAAAAATATATTGCGTATCAAAAAACGGTCACTGTTGCAATCATTGGATACGATTTGAGTAGGTAGATATTTTGATATAGCGGTATGATAAGTAGATATGTAAAGTAGATGTACTTTAAATATCATCCGCTAGGTATATTAAAAAAAATTCACAGATCTCGTGCATTACACGACCTTCGAGGTACATTGAAAACGAACTCAACAAAATAAAAAAAGTATTACATTTATATATTTTTTATTATTTTTCAAAAACACAAGCAGCTTAAAAAATTTAAACTAAAATTTAAACATAATAGGAGATAAGCTTGACATTATGTCTAACTAAAGTAACAAATTAATAAATATCAAATATAAAAATATAATATAGGCATCTTCCTATATACTTGCTATATACGCAACCTACCTATATACTTGCGAAGACAAATCCAACGAGCCCAAACACGATGGGCTTATCATGTTTAGTTTAGGAGTTCCTATGACTTCCTTCCGGCTTCCATGAGGACCCTGGAAATCATATACATATGACTAGAGTACTTGCAAAGACAAATCCAACGAGCCCAACACGGTGGATTTATCATGTGTGGATTAGGAGTTCCTATGGCTTCATTCCGGCTCCATCATCAGGACCCTGGACATCATATATAACAAGAGTACTTGGTAAGACAAATCCAACGAGCCCAAACACGATGGGCTTATCATGTTTAGTTTAGGAGTTCCTATGCCTTCCTTCCGGCTCTATCATCAGGACCCTGGAAATCATATATGACTAGAGTACTTGCGAAGACAAATCCAACGAGCCCAACACGGTGGATTTATCATGTGTTGTTTAGGAGTTCCTATGGCTTCATTCCGGCCCCATAATCAGGACCCTGGACATCATATATGACAAGAGTACTTGCGAAGACAAATCCAAGAGCCCAAACACGATGGTCTTATCATGTCATGTCATTTATCATGTCATATCATTGTACCGTGTGGGGTCGGTACTTAAAAAGAATAGCCCCACTGCATCTCTCCCCGTCGCATGTCGTAAAAGTCGACTAAGGGATAAGAAAATTCGTCAGCCTCGGTAGCTCAGTGGCGCGGTTGGTTAGTCAACTGTTATTAAGCAACGCTGAGCGCGGTCAGTGATTTGATGGGTGACCGCTCGACCGTTGGAGGCTGACCGTGGTTCGGATTCCACGTTAAACTGTAGGTCCCTTCCCTTCTTACTTTACTAGGTGGTAGGGTTTATCCCGGCCGGGTTGGTACCACCGCACTGAACGAAACGTCGGTCGAAACGGCTATGTAAATAGTTCGTGTTTTCCGTCCAGTTTAGTGTAGCCGACATGAAATGAAGGGAAGCACTGACATGGCACCTAGTTCACCCTGTGTTATGGGCTGACATCACGGATGTTGTAGGTGATGTAGCCAACCGTGTCAGGTTCCATAAAAAAAAAAAAAAAAAAAAAAAAAAATGTGTAGTTTAGGAGTTCCTATGGCTTCCTTCCGGCTCCATCATCAGAACCCACCTAACAAACTAACAAAGTCACCCGAGGATCTGCTGAGCCGTGATTTGATTTTTCACAATCTATTTCATACATTCGGATATTCCACCTCGCTCTCTCTACGCTGTTGCACTTCCAAAAGTCGATTTCACACTTTCAGCGAAAATGGGAAAAATTTGAGGGACCACCACGAAACATCATCGATAGACGAATGCTTTTTTTTGACATTCTTTTCGATCGCTTCAGTATAGTCCCCGATTTCCAGCGAGAGTGCGAATGGGCCTTGGTGTCGTGAGTTTTAATGCTACGTATTCACGTAGCATTAAAATTTAGCATAGAATAGTAACACCCCAGATATTGAGTCAATCTACCATATAAAAATATAAAAGTTTAAAATATGTATTTAGAAATATGTTTAAAAGTGCCCTTTTTATACCCCCTAAAAGCGGCTATTTTAAGCGGTTTTTTGCGATTTTCTCAAAAATTCTTAAACTTTTTTCTTCTTTCATTCTTAAAATTTCGTCGATACGCGTCTTTTGAGCCCTCAACCACTCGCTTAGCCCCAAAACTCGCGACACCAGGACGATTTCACACTCTCAGCTAAAATGCGGGGCTATACTGAAGCGATCGAAAAAACATTTTCAATGTTAAAAATACATAATGACATAGTTAAATATATTTACGGTATCTTAGGAAGTAATACAAATTCGAAAATTCAGACATATGATGGAAATCTCTACTCAGCGAACCAAATGCAATAATTGAAAATGAAGAAGCAAAAATTATTTGGGAATTACCCGTTATCACCGACTACCCACTGCCTAACAATAGACCTGACATAGGCCCTCCCATAAGGGAAGCGAGTTCGTCAGAGCAGACTCTACTGGTGCAATTACTCTTGTAAATTACAGCACAACACCGACCACCAGATATAACTATCAAGCAGCAAGTGAGGCACGAAGACCCACCTGCTGCATGACCCGCTCGCTGGAAGGACCATGCCAAGGTGAGAGGTGGCTAGCCTGTCGCCCTTTAGCACGGCACCTTGCCCTTATCCCTTAGTCGCCTTTTACGACAAGCACGGGGAGAGATGCAGTGGGGCTATTATTTTTAAGTACCTGCCCCACACGGTACTCAGTTCTATTTTACATTGTTTTTTAAATGTAACCTCGACATATGGCGCCGAGCCACCCATGAGGTGTCTAACGGTGCCCATGGACATTCGGTCGTATGCGGGGGGTTGTGAATGCCATGCCGGCCTGACAGGTGCCCATTCACCCCGCTCTTGAAGGACCCGAGACTGTACTTTGGGGGAAATATATGAGCAGGGAGAGCGTTCCAGTAGAGTAAAGATCTGCAGAACCAGCGTGTAGGGATGCAATCCCTGCCCAGTGCGCGTGGTGCGGAGGTGGAACATAAACGCCACAAATTCGAACGATTATAACAGATTATCTCTCGCTCGGCCGGCGACTCTGGTGATGACGTCTCCAAATTTTATCCATATCTATTCTTTATCTCACAGAGCTGTCTATAGCATACTTTATGTTCGATGTCGCTTGTGAAACCAAGCGGTCAGTCTTTCAAATACCGGCCACGATGCGGCTCCTAGTGTTCTATTTTGGCCTCTTGGTGGCCTCGCAGGGTATGTACATACACTTTCATTTATTTTTCTTTATAATTTCGAAAACTACGCACCTCTTTCTGTCGTTATTATAACTTTGAAAACAATCCTCTCGTCTCGTCTTGAGAATAATATCTGAAAAATCGAAAGAAAATGTTGGGTATCTTGCAAACTTAGATACCATCTTTTGAACGATACATGCAAGCATGTATGCACGTACAACCGTACACACAGAAAATGGTTTTTTTTTTATGTAATCCGGTATGGGTGGCTGAGTTGGATGGGCCCAAGCGGATGCTCCGACCAGCCAATATCACCTCCGAGAATGTAGGTGCCATACCGGAGACTTCCCTGGATTGCTGGCTATACTGGACTAGAGGAGAACACAACCGAGGCTGCTATGCGGCCATCTTACATCCAGTACGGTGGTACCAACCCAGTCGGCTACAATTTGAGCCTACCACCTGGTAAGGGGCAAGGGAAGGGACCTACAGTTTTACACCGGTTCCGAACGGTGAAGCAGCAGGTGTAGGTATGCACGTAAATTTTTGGTTGGCGGGCGATAAAATGTAAAATCGTGAACGCTGAACAGAGGGTTCCGCAGGTATTTCCTTCTTGTGCGCAGAGCGAGTGCGCGCTCAATCCGCGCCCCAGCACCGCCATAATAATGTTATTTTCCCTATAGCCGTAATGGTGTTCGTAAAATTTAAGATAAAATTAAATAAATAAGCGTTAAAATTATATATAACTAAAACTTGTTTATATGTAGAAACATTTGCATGCATGCAAGCAACGGAAATTGGAAAAAAAATCCTTCCATCTTTTGGCAATTGGGTTTGGGTTTTGATCACTGGACGTTTTGGCAACTAGGTCTTTTGATAACTGGACATTTAGACCTCTAAACATTTTGGCAACTAGGTGTTTTGATAATTGGACGTTTTGAGTATTGGACGTTACATTCTTGGCATTATGATAATTGGATATTTTGACAATTGGGCCAATACACCCCGGAGCCTTTGGATTACATGTCCAAAGCTGCACAAATGGAAAAATAAATAATGATTACTACAAAGAACCAACTAGTACTGTACTTACCTCTTTGAAGTAAATATAATATTGTGAAAATAGGTATAACACAAAAACAGATTATTACAAATTCTTCAAATATGGCGCAAGCCGCCATATTTGCGGTCTATCACCACAGATTACTAACTATCACTACGAATCCAACGATACCTCATTTGAAATCGGTTCCGGCGTTTGAGCTCCAACGGTGGAACATGACGCACGTACATGTACAGTCTCAGGTCCTTCAAGAGGTGCGTGAATGGGCACCTGTCAGGCCGTCATGGCATTCGCATACCCCGCATACAACCAAATGTCCATGGGCGCCATTAGAGACTTCATGGGTGCCTCGGCGCCATATGTTGAGCTTACAATAAAAAATAAAAAATAAAAACATACGTTGGTACCACCGCACTGAATGAAACGTCGCGTCGGTCGAAACGGCTATGTAAATAGTTCGTGTTTTCCGTCCAGTTCAGTGTAGCCGACATGAAATGAAGGGAAGCACTGACACGGCACCAGTTCATCCGGTGTTATGGGCTGACATCACGAATGTTGTAGGTGATGTAGCCAACCGTGTCAGTTTCCTCCTTTTGGCTTCGCCGTATTCGGGTAACAAAAAAAAAAACACGTTCGCTAGTCAAGAACTACTCAGTGAAGAAACGATAGTAACAAACGATAAGTAATTTACATGAGAGGCAAATGCGAACTTATCCTTTACAGGGATTTCTCCCAGTCAAGCTAGGTAGTCTAAAATAAATAAAACACTCCGATCAAGAAACGAAAATCGAATAATATTTTTTCTTGCTTTCTTCCAAGTTCAATTTACCAAACAATTTTTATTTATTTATTTTTCAGCCGCCACGTCTTCGGACGTGCAGAAGCTGCCGCTCGAAGTTATTACGACGACTCTAGGCGAATCTGTCAATGTGCTCATCACGACCAGCGGCCACGCTGTGTACGACTGCCTGGTCCAAACTCCTCGAAAGGATGAGTTCATTATCCTGAGACCTTTGCTGTCCAGTACCAACACCAATGACGATATCGCCGCGGCATCATTAACCAGTACCAGCGGATGCGGTGTTACCATCAGGAACCTGAAGGAGGAATACTTAGGTGACTGGGTGGTCAGCAGTGATGTATACCGCAGTTCCGACGGAGCTGAGTACCGGATCGAGCAACCCTTCCGGATTATTGATGAAGGTAATAATCTTCAAAAGAGTTGCCTTCGTGTCATAATTTATCATATTTTGCATTTATATTTATTATTTCATATTGTTACTTCAATCAAGAAAATATAAAAAAGTAATACCAATAACTAAAGAATTAAAACCTACCTAACAAACATTAAAATAACTATCATAAGGGGCGTTTTGAAAAGTTCCCAGAGCACTTGCGGCATTATCCCGCTGGATTTATTTCATATTATATTTATATATTTATTATTATAGCATGAAAGCAGGATAAATCCTGTGGAAATGCGCCCGTTGAAGAGTATGTGTGGAGTTACAATGAAAGATAGATTGAGAAATAGTGTAGTGCGAGAGCGCTGTGATCTGAAAGAAGATATAGCGACGAGGATTGAGAAAGGAATGCCTTCGGTGGTTCGGCCATGTTGGAAGAATGTATGATAGGAGACTAAAGAAAGATATTTATGGAGCGAATGTGAGTGGAAGAGTCGGGAAGGGTCGCCCTAGACGCACGTACCTAGACCAGATCGGCCATGTGCTCGAAAATTGTCAAGAACAACATTACGAGAGTGGAAGAGGCGGCAGAGGTGTGTCAGGATCTCGGCACGTGGAGATCCGTTATGTCTCTGCCTACCCCATAGGGGAACAAGCGTGACGCTATGTATGTATTCTTTGTATTATATTTGACGTTTCCGAACTCAAGTCTTTTGCCACTATCTAATTATATTTCACAACATACGACTTTCAAACATCTAAAAGTTGACTGGAAGAAATCCCTGTAACTGATAATTCCGCCATTAACCCTCATGTTAATTATATATCGAACTTGTTTCTGTAAAATGTTTTTGGAACAATACAATATTTCTACTATCTACATATATCTATGTACCTACATTTGTATTTCTCTGTCTTGATAATTCTGAAAACTATGCCCTTGTCTATCTATCTATACATTTTACATATGTTTTCAAACTCGTAATGTCTCCACATGTGTTATCGTTTGTATAGAAATTGCATTAACAATGTATGTATATAAATATTTGTTTTTATGAATATTTGTATGTTTTACATAGAATCCGAACTATTGTCACCTCAAGAACGGTCGAGCGGTCATCCGTCCAAGATCAGAAGCTCTGGAGCGGTATTTCTGGATCTGAGTTAATTACATCTGAGTAATTTACATTAGATGCAAATGCGGAATTATCCCTTACAGGGATTTCTCCCAGTCAATCTAGGTAGTCCAAAATAAAACAAAATCTCCGATCAAGAAAGGAAAACCGAATAATATTTTTTCTTGCTTTCTTCCAAGTTCAATTTACCAAACAATTTTTATTTATTATCAGCCGCCACGTCTTCAGAAGTGCAGAAGCTGCCGCGCGAAGATATTACGACGACTCTAGGCGAATCTGTCAATGTGCTCATCACTACCAGCGGCCACGCCGTGGAAGACTGCCTGGTCCAAACTCCTCAAAAGGATGAGTTCATTATCCTGAGACCCTTGCTGTCCAGTATCAACACCAATGACGATATCGCCGCGGCATTATTAACCAGTACCAGCGGATGCGGTATTACCATCAGGACCGTGAAGGAGGAATACTTAGGTGACTGGGTGGTCAGCAGTGATGTATACCGCAGTTCCGACGGAGCCGAGTACCGGATCGAGCAACCCTTCCGGATTATTGATAAAGGTAATTAATAATCTTCAAAAGAGTTGGTGTCATCCTTAACACCACCAAGCTACCGAAGCTGACGATCTTCACATATTTGTTTATTTCAGATGCGGGGACTGCAGAAGAAGTCAGCAAGGAATCCTCAAATTCCCTTTCAGAAGAAGCATCTTCAGCATCTTCAGAACTCCCTAGTCCTCCCTCTGAAGAAGATGACAAGAAGGAATCATCTCAGGAACCCATCGAATCTATCCCCGAAGAAGAAGTACCCGAATCTATCCCGGACGAAGTGCCAACTGTACCTGAATCTGAGTCGGAATCAGAAAGCCCTGAATCTGAAGAGCTACAAGTCCAAATAACAACTCTGGCCACCGTGACATTCGAGACTCCTCTTAGGCGGATTTTGAATACTAGGATCCCGAAAAACCTCGTGCACACCGTGAACAGTTGCCACCTTCGCACTCCTGATGGTGTCGATCTGGAGCTGACTCCACAGTTGGAACACCCTGGGCTGCTGGTGACCCCTGGGAACCTCATGAGCTCCTGTATAATCGAATTGACGGTCGCAGAGGAGATGAACGGAGAATGGCTGCTGTACTCTAAAGAGATGAACAACCGGAACGAGCCGCAGGAGATACGACAACCCTTCATCGTCAACATTGAAGGTTTTTAAATGTTTACATAGTTAATGAATTTTTTTTTATTGAAAGCTCGACATATCGCTCCGGGCCATTCATAACGTGTCTAATGACGCCCATAGACATTCGGTCGTATGCAGGGGTTGCGAATGCCATGCGCGCCTGACAAGTGCCCATTCACGCCCCTCTTGAAAGACCCGAGACTGTACTTGGGGGGAAATATATGAGCAGGGAGAGCGTCCTGAGTTTACAGGTTCCGTAGAGGAAAGCTCTGTTTTCGTTCAGTGCGGTGGTATCAACCCGACCGGGATAAACCCTACCATCTAGTAAGGTACGATAGGAAAGACCTACAGTTTTACGTGAATAGGAACCACCACGGTCAGCCTCCAAAGGTCGAGCGGTCACACATCCAATTACTGACCGCGCCCAGGGTTCCTTAATAAAATTCGACAAAGACGCTGACAAAATATGGCTATGGCTATGTCCATCCTGAAGGTTCATTCTAAATATTAGTCAAATAACTTGTCAAATCAGATGAGTATTTTCTGAGATTGCCTTCTACAGAAACAAACTTGCAAACTTTACATCTTTATAATATTATTGTAGAATACAAATGTGATATTTTAAGATAGGCCAGTGGTTAAACCAAGCACGCTTGTAGAAGCAGGCCTTATTCACTAATCACTAATTAGCCTTCAGTGAATGCCAGTAATCTGATTGTAATCTAAGGTATTATCTGCGTACGTGACTAAATGGTCTCGAACTCGAACCTTGTCGTGCGTTGTATTGCTTTATCTCTATTAGATGAAATCGATTGCTACAACATTCTTGATCTGGGTTGGGAATCTTATTCTGTTGATCCCAACTTGCTACAACATCCTAGATGTCCATTGCATCTGCGTTGGGAATCTTAAGCCAGATGCAATTCTGTTAATCCGAAATCGCTACAACACCCTTGATGTCCATTTCATCTGGGTTGGGAATGTTATTCTGTTGATCCCAACTTGTTATAAAATCCTTGATGTCCATTCCATCTGGGTTGGGAATCTTAAGCCAGATGCAATTCTGTTGATCCCAACTTGCTACAACATCCTTGTTGTCCATTGTATATCTGTTGGGAATCTTTAACCCAGATGCAATTCTGTTGATCCCAACTTGGGATCAAGAGAAATGCTGGCTATGCCGCAGTAAACGTAGGAAAAGTGTTCACAGCACTATGAGTTCGTCGTCTTTGTTGTGAAGACTCTTGGAGTTTGGAGCCCGAGGGTTCCAAGCAGGCAGTGGCCGTTTCGCCGCCGGAGCGCCGTGGATACTCATATTTAGAAATATGTTTAAAAGTGCTCTTTTTAAACCCCCTAAAACAGTTTTTTACGATACGCGTCATTTGACATCCTAAATATTTACGTAGCCTTTAAACTAACGACACCAGGGCGAATTCGCACTCTCGCTGGAAATCGGGGACTATACTGAAGCGATCGAAAAGACATTTTCAATATCAAAAATACTTTCGGTATAATACAGAACGACTCAACATAAACACTAGGATCATACTGAGTTAAGCCGATCCCTATTTCGCCAGAACACCCCCCATGTGGAAGCTATACATACGTCTCTGTCTGCCACTCGGCCACCCCCCGCCAAAATAATAACCGTAGATACAATTTATACGTCAACTGAACAAGCTTGGTACACACTTTCAGAGCCGATCAGCACTTTCCCCAAGGACACTCTCACGATCGCGACTGACGGCAGCTTCTACCTGCGGCTCGACCAGCAGATAGAGGACCTGGAGAGTTGCGACCTGGTGCCGCCGCCAGGTATCACCAGAACCATCGTGAAGGACGACAGGTATGCGCAACATACGCCGTCTGTTCAAAAAATAACCGAACTTTTTAAATTGCTCGGCAACGAAGTATCGTAACTTCGTGCGGCTGGCAACACTGTGTTCATCATAATTTTCCACGTAAATTGCTCTTTACGGATTGTTGATATCTCACTTCTTTCCCGCGTTATTGCTTTTTGAATGCAAGGTGCCGTGTACCGTGTGGGGCCGGTACTTTAAAAGAATAGCCCCACTGCATCTCTCCCCGTGTATGTCGTAAAAGGCGACTAAGGGATATGACTCCCTTCTTATATCACTAGGTGGTAGGGTTTAACCCGCCCGGGTTGGTACCACCGCACTGAATGAAAGGTCGGTCGAAACGGCTATGTAAATGGTTTGTGTTTTCCGTCCAGTTCAGTGTAGCCGGCACGACCGAAGGGAAGCACTGACGTGGCACCAAGTTCACCCGGTGTTATGGGCTGACATCACGGATGTTGTAGGTGATGTAGCCAACCGTGTCAGTTTCCATAAAAAAAAAAAAAAAAAAAAAAAAAAAAAAATGTCTAAGCGTTAGTGGCGATTTTTACAATGTGCGATTTTCGGGAGTAACGATGCAACGTGAAGTTTTACGCGAAACTGAGAAAAACTTTTACTGAAACATTTGAACTTCTGACAGAAGCTTACGGAGATGATGCACTGAGTCGTACACAGTGTTACGGGTGGTTTTGCCGATTTAAAAGTGGTCGTCAATCAGTTGAAGATAACTCTCGACCAGGAAGACCTTCGACCTCAACTGATGAGTGATCACTCAAATTCAGAAAATCAGCTATGATCTGGTGCGGGCGAATCGTCGTCTGACTGTCAGAGAACTTGCAGAAGAGGTGGGGATCTCAATAGGGTCGTGCCATAACATTCTGACCGAGAAATGCGCAAAAAGAGGCCAGAGCTGTGGCGAGCGAGACAACTCATGGTTGCTTCACCACACCAACGCGCCAGCTCACGGAGCATTGTCAATTCGCCAGTTTTGTGTCAACAATCAAATGACTGTCCTCCCTTAACCTCCCTACTCACTAGATCTGGCTCCTTGAGATTTTTTTTATTTCCTACATTAAAATCAGTGCTGAAATGAACCGCTTCGACACTATTGATGGCATTAAAACAAATTCGTCACAGGAATTGAAGAACATTCCGAAAGAAGCTTACCAGGACTGTTTTGCAAAGTGGAAACACCGCTGGGAAAAGTGTGTGAATAGGGGAGGGGAGTACGTTGTAGGGGATAAGGACCAATAATGTGTAAATTGAAAAATAATAATTTTTAAAATAAAGTTCGGCTATTTTTTGAACAGCCCTCGTATATCCGTTTTCATCACATCCGGTTAAATCTCTCCCAACGTTCCGTTCGCCCAACAGGTTGAATTTGTCATACATATAACAAGCGGTCCCCCGACTCCTTTAAATAATCAGAGATTATATTTGACTTTTTAAGCGTCGGGAGTTTTTTAAATTGGTAAATTAATTTAATTAGCAAGCTTTTTTAAAAAAAACCCATGCAAATCGGTCCACTCTGATAATAATTTTTTTTTATTTTTTTTTTTTATGGAAACTGACACGGTTGGCTACGTCACCTACAACATCCGTGATGTCAGCCCATAACACCGGGTGAACTTGGTGCCACGTCAGTGCTTCCCTTCGGTCGTGATTACTTAATTACTTGATTACAAACATAGCTAAGAACTATCCGGATTAAACCAGCTTTCTAATAAAATAACCGCATCCAAATCGGTCCATCCCTTTGGGAGCTACGATGCCACAGACAGACACACCCATACACGCATACACATACACGTTAAACTTATAACACCCCGCTTTTTGCGTCGGGAAAACATAATATTACAGTCCAAAAATTTCCTGAAATTCTAATTCTCATGTTGGCAGATACGTCGATACTTGCGGTTTCATAGTGCGGAATGCGCAGATAAGCGACAGTGGAACTTGGCAGATTCTGGCCAAGGGGCGAATCGCTTACAAAGCAACTGTGAACGTCATAGTAGGTATGTATTCTTTTATTGTTTATTGTTGTTTATTGTTTATTTAGCATCTATTGAAAGTACACTGCGCTCAGATTTGTCATATTTACGTTGTAAGAGTCCGCCAGTTCGATTATCACAGCGAAGAAGAACTGACAAGAAACTTCACTGGAATTTTTTTCAATGTGCACTTAGTCTACTTTACAAAAATGTTTGCCACTGCCTACACACGCATGTGCTGATTCATAATAACAGATACAGCAATTCATGACAAAGTGAAAACATTTTTAATATGAAATTGTACGAAGTTATATACCCACCACACTGCCACATGAAGCATGCCAGTCTCCACAAACAGCGCCCGTTCACGAGCATCACACCTGGGCCAGCCATCGCCTCCCTCAACCATATAGGGTGGGAAACGACCCGGTTGGCGTTACCACAGCAGCGTTGACACGGAGTATGCTCGGTCAGGGTACGCCCTCATACGAGTTGGGTTCGTGCAAGTGTAGTCGCTTTAATTTCATACTAGATCACAAATACAACACGATAGCACTACAGTCTGTCAGCCTCGGTAGCTCAGTGGTGCGGTCGGTCGACTGTTGTTAAGCAGTACTATCACCGATACGGTTGGCTACATCACCTACAACATCCGCGATGTCAGCCCATAACACCGGGTGAACTTGGTGCCACGTCAGTGCTTCCCTTCATTTCATGTCGCTTACTGAACTGGACGGAAAACGCGAACTATTTACATAGCCGTTCCGACTGACGTTTCATTCAGTGTGGTGGTACTAACCCGGGCGGGATAAACTCCTACCACCTAGTAAGGTAAGAAGGGAAGTGCCCTACAGTTTTACGTGGAATCTGAACCACGGTCAGCCTCCAACGGTCGAGCGGTCACCCATCCAAGTACTGACCGCGCTCAGGTTTGCTAAACAACAGTCGACCGACCGCACCACTGAGCTACCGAGGGTGACTCTTATCGGAGCTAGCTCGTATATGCCCCGGTACGTAACTTGGCCTCTGTGCGAGCGGGACAGCGTGCTAGTTTTGAAACTAAACGTATGGATAGTGCTGATTTTGATTGTTACTGTTAATTTCTGAACTATGTTTTCAATGGAAAGAGCTGCTTTTGAAGCAGTATTTTATGACAATTCAATAGCCAATTGTATGAAGAAAAATTGTGCATTCATATGTCGTTTCACAAAAAGTTGTAAAGAGCTACCTTTGATTCTATACCCCTCTCATCTTCTCTATCCCAGAGTTCCATAGGGATAGAGAACGCTCAACTGAGCACTTGCCTTATCCAATGATTGCATTTTTCTTTGCAGATCCCGATCAGCACGACATCCCCGAAGAAGTGAAGCTCACTCAAGGAGAGCCGGTTACACTGGATCTAGGACCCAAAAACGCTCTCTTCTGTCAAGTGAGAGACGCACGGGGTTCCATCGTGTTCAGCGGCTTCAGCGCCTGCAGGGTCGAGTTGGAAGCTGCCATGATGCATCATAAAGGCTGGTGGATTATGTCTGTGGGTGTTCCAGGCAGACTGATAGCCGTGGAGAAGACCTTCCCTGTTAGCGTTCAGGAATCAGGTATTAAACCACAACAGTAACTACATACTTACACACATATCACACACGCTAAATCCCGACAATCGGGGTAAGCAGAGTAATAGGGGTTGCCCTGCAAGAACTCTGGTAAATTACAGCATAACACCGACCACCACGTTTCGCTAAGTATTCGAACAAGATTCAATCGATCAAGCAGCAAGCCACGAAGACCCACCTGCTGCATGACTCGGTGGAAGTACCGTGCCAAGGTGGCGAGCCTGTCGCCCTTTAGCACGGCATCTTGTCCTTATCCCTTAGTCGCCTTTTACGACATGCATGGGGAGAGATGCAGTACCTACCTACCTTTCGAATTATTGTATACTCAATTGAACTCCTTATAATTTGGGGGACTTCAAGCGTCATATTAACAAGTTGGATAGTTCATCGTTATATACCATCAATAAGGTCTGTAAGGGATGGTCATGGAGTAAGTTACTTTTTTTTATGAGATACTGCGTCTGTAGATTCTTTGTATGATACTTACTAAACCTAAATTGACATTTTTTAGAAATATTTTCTGTATGTGTGTATGTTCCTGCATATCTCTTAAACCGATCATCCCAATTCGATGAAACTTAGTACAAGCACATTTAACTATACGCGACACAGGATAGGGTAAATAAAATTCCGTTCCGGTTACGCTAAGATGTGACTCTCATATCCGATCTCGAATTGTTCCGCGCACCGTAATAAAGGTACGGTAGCGGGCTTACTTACTTTCTTTATACAGAGTGTTTCACGATTGGCTTGAAAAACTTCAGGAATAGAAAGTACTCATTATTAGAAGAAAAAAACCCTTATCACTCAAATCGAAATTCCGTATTTTTTATTTTATACAAATATTGAAAATTAATAAAAACTCGTTGGACAGCATCGATGATGGACAGTAAGTAAGTATGGCGTGGCAGGAGTGCTGTCTAGGTCTAGGGAGTGCAATGACCTAGTCCAGTCCCCTTTTCCTTTTGATGTCATTCAAAATTGAAGTGTTTGATATTTACCTTCGTGCAGTTCAATTCTACTAGTTAATATGTAAGTTAGTCATTTTATTTTTATAAAGGCGGACGTTAACCGTCCACCAAAGCTCTATGAAACTGTTTTCATCAAAAAGTACTATAAAATGACCGAATCTGGGAAAGAGTTTCAGAGCTTTTCGTCTTCAAATATGGACCCCTTTCGAACCCTGAAGTTACGAAACCCTACCCTGAAACACCCTGTATAGGTATATTACTTCCTTATTCCTTATTCCTTACCTATAATAAAATCCAACGTCTGCTTTCTGTATGTCTGAGTGTCTGTCTGTCCGCTTATAACTCGAGAACCACTGAACCGATTTTAATAAAACAAAATTCTACGGATAGCTTGATTCTTCCCATCAACTATAGGCTACTTACTATCACGCTAAATAGCTTATGAGGTTAGCAGTGAAGTGAAATATGAGAGCGGGCGGAGCCGCGGGCACAGCTTGTGCTATATAAATATGAATTTCACGCGAGCGAAGCAGCGGCTAGTAGGTTATAATGTTGTTTATCCATCTTATCAGTAGCTTATTAGCTTCTATAATCTATTTAGTAATCACAATATAATACGAAATAGATCCCAATCAACAATTCATTAGTGGAGATAATTTTCACTAATTAGATAAGTGGACCCCTTTCTCTTTAAGTACTTAAGATTGTAGAGGTACAAGCGTGGCGCGTTGTCCTTTGTCCTCTTGAGCCTGCGTATCATCATCATCAGCCTGTATCGGTCCACTGCTGGACATAGGCCTCTCCCAAGGCACGCCACCACACGCGGTCTTCCGCTCTTCTCATCCATCCACTCCCGGCTACCTTTTTTAGGTCATCTGTCCACCTAGCCGGGGGGCGTCCCACGCTACGTTTGCTTGTACGTGGCCTCCATTCGAGCACCCGTCTACCCCATCGGTTGTCGGGTCTACTACTTGATGTGCATTGAGCCTGCGTACCCCTGGGGATACACGCGCCACTTTTTAGAAAGGCGCTGCCTTAGAGGGATTTCTTCTGGTCAACCTTCCAGCCAACAATTAGTTCTCAAATTTACTGGCATGGTTCCTTGCTGAGTGTGGTTTCGTGGCGTGAGGTGGTTTTGGCTGTCTCGACTGCATGATTTTAGGCTTCCGTATCCATACGGAAGCCTATTACTAAGCCTACAACGTCTGTCTGTCCGTCTGTCTATCTGTGCCTCCGTCCGTCCGAGGGTTGTATCTTTTATACCGATAGGTAGCCGGTTGAAATTTTCACAGAATATGTGTTATTATGAGGGATGTGCCAACAAATAATGAAATAGATAAAAATAAAAAAAATTGGGGTCCCCATACAATAAATGTGGTAAGAATCGATTATTCTCGCTACTGAATAATAGATGGCGCCAATTGCATGGTAGAAAGACAAAAATTAGGTGGTCGGTGTTGTGCTGTAATTTACAAGACTACCTGCAGCACAACTCCGATTACTCTGTTCATGTATAGTAATAGTTTGTCATGTCATCACGGATGTTGTAGGTGATGTAGGCAAACGTGTCAGACTCCATAATTTTTTTTTTATAGTATAGCGGAACCCTCCGTGCGCGAGTTAAACTCGCACTTGGCCGATATTTCTCTATGAGCATAAAAATAGGTATTCTAAGTTACTATAATATAATACTTATAAGGTACTAACAAAACATCGTGACTTGCGAAGTTTATTTGTCAGTTCTTCTTCGAATTGAATTTAGAGATGGCGGAATTTTCGACATGTCCAACAAGCGTAGGTTACCTACCTATGAACTGGATGAAATTATACATACATACAACGCGCTGTATCCCGACGATCGGGGTAAGTAGAGTAATCGGAGTTGTGCTGCAGGCACTCTTGTAAATTACAGCACAACACCGACCACCACGTTTAGCCGAGCATTCGAACAAGACAACTATCAAGCAGCAAGTAAGGTACGAAGACGCACCCGCTGCATGACTCGGTGGAAGGATCGTTCCGAAGTGAGAGGTAGCTAGCCTGCCGCCCTTTAGCACGACATCTTATCCTTATCCCTTTGTCGCCTTTTACGATATGCACGGGGAGAGATGCAGTGGGATTTATTTATAAGTACCGGCCTCACACGGTACAATTATACAATAAACAATAAAACGTCTTTATTCAAGAAAATATACAAAAGTAATACGTAAATATCTAAAGAATTAAAACCTACCAACAAACATTAAAATTTATAAATTAAAATTATTAAATAAACTATAACTACCTATCAAATTAAAACTTATAAAAAAAAAACTATAACTAAAAAACCACTAAAAACTAACTTATAAATTATATATTTCCTCAAGGGGCGTCGTCCCCGGGTGGTTCCCAGGATGGCGGCCGCGTTGCCCCTCTGTATCCCCAGACTAACTCGTTGCCGGAGATACGAGAGGCAACACGGGTTTCCAGTTGCGGGTCATTGCCTGGAACCCACCTATTTACCAAATATTTACGCTAGTTCCACCTTCCCTTCCCCCAGTGAAGCTGAACGTGGTGAGTCAGAGTGTGTCACGTGACGCGAACAGAGTGAGACTCAGCTGCAACATGACGAGCGAGCAGGAGACGAGAGTGTGCAAGTTCATCAGACCGGACTCGGCGGTGTTTGTGGCCAGCGAGGGAGTCGGCCAGGGATGGTACAGCTACTTCGGAAACGGCGTCAGGTCAGTGTCACTTTTAGTTGTCCACAGCGTTCCTTCCACTCTGCACTACCAAGCTGCACTACCGGTAGTGCTGTTTGGAATGTTTTGTCCCATCTGCACTACTGCACTACCAGCTGCGATACCGGTAGTGTCGGTTGGAATTATTTCTTCCCTTTTACACTACTGAGTAGTAATGCACAATGGAATTTTAAAGAGCCTTACTTTTTCATTCCCAAATGCACTACCAATAGATTGTGTACGAACGAACTCATACATACAGACATACGAACTCTTTGGTGCTATGTTTTTCCCTTTGTTTTCATTTGGTCAGATTTTCAAATCGTCAGACTTTCAAATGGTCAGATTTGCAATTCGTCAGAATTTCAAATGGTCAGACAGAATACAGTCACCGTAATTCAAGTGGAAACACGAAAGACTAATCTCTATTAGTTTGTTTTTATTTTTAAAGAAACTGATACGGTTGGCTACCTCACCTACAACATCCGTGATGTCAGCACATAACACCGGGTGAACTAGGTGTCATGTCAGTGCTTCATTTCATGTCGGCTACACTGAACTGGACGGAAAACACGAACTATGTACATACCGGTTTCGACCGACAATTCATTCAGTGCGGTGGTACCAACCCGGCCGGGATAAACCCTACCACCTAGTAAGGTAAGAAGGGAAGGGACCTACAGTTTTCACGTGGAATCCGAACCACGGTCAGCCTCTAACGGTCGAGCGGTCACCCATTCAAGTACTGACCGCGCCCAGGGTTGCTTAACAACAGTCTACCGACCTACCCACTGAGCTACCGAGGCTGACAATCATATAATTTATGCATACCTTTTTTTAACTTTTTTTTTTAGTTTATTAAATGTGTTAGTGCTAATTTATTTAATTTTAAATAATAATTTAAATTTTTTTTAGAATGAGAAATAATTACAATTAGAGGGTAATACGCTTTGATTGTAGAGTAGAGATAGAGAAGAGATAAAGAAAAAGACAACCTGTGTTTGTACTTTCCAGAACTCTGGAGTCGGGTCACCATGAAATGGAGTGCGGCCTGCAGATCGACCTGGTGCAGGCGGTTGACCTGGGGCTCTGGCGCTGTTCCTTCGAGGCCGGGGAGCTGGTCTCCAGTGCGTTCCTGAGGGTCGCACAAGACACCAGCTTCGTCGACGATACATACCTGGACTGTAGGTTTTACTTGCAGTAACACAATAGACTTAATATATGCAGCGTTTGGTCGCAGCAGTCTTGGCGTCTGAGTCGTGATCTCAAAGTCCGAGGTTCGAATCCGACGTGACGTGGGTGAAAGTTTTTCCGGTTGAATGTCGTGCATACCTGCTGCTGCATACATACTTCACGGTTCCAGGACCGGTGTAAAACTGTAGGTCCCCTTACCAGGCTTTAGACTCAAATTGTGGCTGACTGGATTGGTACCACCGTACTGGAATAGAGGTGGAATGACTGGCCGCATGTCAGTCAGTCAGTCAGTCAGCGCGTAAGCGTCCACTGCTGGACATACGCCTCTCCAATTTTCCTCCATTCCTCCCGGCCTTCAGCGGTACGGAACCACTGCTTTCCGCCGACGTACTTGATGTCGTCGTCCCACCTGGCGGCTGGTCTTCCCACACTCCGTTTTCCTGTCCACGGGCGCCAGTGTAGGACACGGTTACTCCAGCGGTCATCGTCTCTTCGGCTGACGTGCCCAGCCCATTGCCACTTGAGCTTAGCCACCCAGTATCCAATATCGACTACTTTGGTGCGTCGGCGGGTTGCCTGCTTACGCACCGTATCACGTAGCGTTATTCCCAGCATGGCTCGCTCCATTGCTCGCTGGGCAACTTTCAACCTTTGGACAACAGCGACCGTCAGAGTCCACGTTTCACACCCGTACGTCATAATAACCGCATGTGGCCGCATAGCAGCCTCTGTATTCTCTACTTCCGTATTGTCAGCAATCCAAAGGTGCTGCGGCACCTCTTGTCTCGGCCACCCGTACCTGATTACATTAAACAAAATTAGACTAATGCCCTACAAAGACAGAAATGTGTTAACTTTTTTTTTATTTTTGACGTGATGACGTCACGTCTTATAAATTGATGAGCACCGGCTGCACGCACGAAAGTGTGTAGCGTTGATATTCAAAGTTACCATGGAAACGACTTAAGAAGTAAAATTGTCAAGATCAGACAACAGAAGATTTGATGGCCAGTCACAAGATGATTAATCTTTCTACTGTAAATAGAAATTACTGATCTTTGATCTATGTACTACGATTTATTCCACGTCATCACGTAAAACTATCGTCCGTAAACCGACTTTACAGACAACCAATTTTTTTTTATCGAAGTGACACGGTTTTTTTATATTGTTGTATTGTTTATTAAGCATTCGTTAGACAGCATGACTGTACTCGAATTTGTTACAATTTGTTCTATCCGATTCGATTACACCCACGAAGAAGAACCGGTAAGAAACTTCGCAGGGCTTTTTTCACATCATCTACATCACCTACAACATCCGTGCCTTGCAACATCCTACAACTAGGTGCCATGTCAGTACTTCCCTTCATTACGCGCCGGCTACACTGAACTGAACGGAAAACACGAACTATTTACATAGCCGTTTCGACCGACGTTTCGCTCAGTGTGGTGGTATCAACCCAGCCGGGATAAACCCTACCACCTAGTAAGGTAAGAAGGGAAGGGACCTACAGTTTAACGTGGAATCTGAACCAAGGTCAGCCTCTAACGGTCGAGCGGTCACCCATCCAAGCTCAGTGGTGCGCTCAGCGAGCGCTGAGAGACTGACCTTGTAACTTGCAACTTGTGTGTGTTTTAGTTCTAGAGGTGCAGGCCAGGAGTCAAGTGGTCGAGGGAGTGAGAGGAGGAGAGATTGTGATGTCGTGCAGCGTGTCAGCACTCCTGGACTACTGCTGGTTCCGCTCACAGAACGGCTCTGTCATCTCCGTTGCTCCAGGTATTACGTATTTCTTTGTACATACGCACGTTTTCCAATGGGGTAGGCAGGGGCAACGGAACTCCACGTGCCACGGTGCTGACCACAGATCCAGACAGTAATCGGTGTCGCTACAACTGCTACCAATCAACTTACAACAATCCCAGTACTCAGTGCCTCGCGACTTGATAGTCGATCCGTACAGAGTGGATTATGGTATAAATGCTTGCAATCAGAACCTCCACAGCTTCCCTGGTTCCAGGCGTGCACTTTACAGAGGCATAAAATAGTGTTGGCTCTAATTTTATTGAATTTTTTTTATTTTTTTATGGAAACTTGACACGGTTGGCTACATCACCTACAACATCCGTGATGTCAGCCCATAACACCGGGTGAACTAGGTGCCATGTCAGTGCTTCCCTTCATTTCGCGCCGGCTACACTGAACTGGACGGAAAACACTTTATTTATTTATTTATTTAATATGCTTTATTGTTTAATATAAATTCTATACATCAAATGGCGGACTTATTGCCTAAGGCAATCTCTGCCGGTCAACCACACTATTACAACATATTTTATTGTAGGTATTTAAAGAAACAACACTTAACATATTAATAAATTAATGAAAAAAAAACAACAAAGATAACTTGAACGCCTAAAATAACACTATAATATTATATACATACATGAACATAGATAAAAACTAAGACTTCGATCTGGCCACATTCCATTGAATAAATTTTAATTCGTGATGAAAAAGAGAGATTATCCAAACAGGGATCATTTTATTTTATTTTACCGTGTGGGGCCGGTACTTAAAAAGAATAGCCTCACTGCATCTCTCCCCGTGCATGTCGTAAAAGGCGACTAAGGGATAAGGACAAGATGCCGTGCTAAAGGGCGACAGGCTCGCCACCTCTCACCTTGGCACGGTACTTCCACCGAGTCATACAGCAGGTGGGTCTTCGTGCCTTACTTGCTGCTTGATCGATTGAATCTTGTTCGAATACTTTGCGAAACGTGGTGGTCGGTGTTGTGCTGTAAGTTACCAGAGTTCTTGCAGCACAACACCGATTACTGTGCTTACCCCGATTGTCGGGATTCAGCGTGTGTGATATGGATCATTTTATTTCAAGAAAGGAGATAAAATGTAATGTTTGCGGATTGTGGTCAGATCGATCGTAGAATTCCGAAGAGAATTTGCAGAAGTCGGCGAGCCTAAGTGAAAATTATATTCTATTTACATTAGACTATTGAACGTTCTATAACTTTTAATGACTCTAGCATACAGAAGATAAGTACTATGGGCCTTAAGTATTTAGCTTGTGAAGCATGTGTATATCAGTATGTGCAATAAATAAACGGGGAGTGTTCGGAGGAGCTGTTTAACGCGATTCCGTCGTCCCCATTCCACCTCCGCACTACGCGTACTGGGCAGGGGATGCACCCCTATACAATCGACCTACCGAGGATGCGTACCAACCGGTTCTGTAGGTCTTTTATTCACAGAACCGGGAAAATGTGGAACGCACTCCCTGCTTATCTATTTCCTCCCAAGTACAGCTTGGGGTTTTTCAAAAGGGGCGTGAAAAGGCTCCTGTCAGGCCGGCATTCGCAATCCCCGTGCATCACAGAATGTCCTTGGGCATCGTAAGTCACCTACTCGTAAGTGAAACGATGCCACTATAAAAAAAATGATTTCTTTTATTTGTTTGATACTGTGACCGGATATACCGTGACCAAAGACTATGATCATCACGCTCAGGTGTCGCCACCGAAGACTACGAGTACGTGGGCTCAGGACTGGACGAGGGCGAGTGCGGCGTGAGGATCCACAGGGCCAGCGTGCAGGACACTGGCAGCTGGACCTGCAACGTCGGCGTCGACAGGAGGAGGGACCTCTCCGCCAGGATCAACGTCACTGTACACTGTGAGCGACCTCCTTACTTCAGAGTTCAACATTCGCAGGACCATTAGGATTATTAGGATTGCATTACGTTAATAAAAAAAATCGAGTGAGTCTGCATGTACACATGCAGCCGTTAAACTTAGTTCGTGAATTTGATGTTTGCGCAGTTTGAAACAATTTTTTCGTAAGAAAAAATTTCAACTTTGGTAGCCCATGTTGCCCCACCTAGGCTTCATACAAGTTTTGTTTGAAGTATCAATAATGAATTGAACCTTTGTCTGTTCGTTAGAGTTTGTCTCGATTATTTGGCGTTAACGACTACAGCGCGAGAGGTGTTTGAAGTTTGCGTGTTTTCGCATTTTTTAAAAGATGCCAACTTGAAGGGCTCATTTGGGCCAGAAGGGATGGAATGACAAAATAAAAATGTATTACGTATTTGAAGTTGGTAGATGGATCTTTCATCCGACATATTTTTAGAATTATTGTACGTAGTCTGGTTGCTGAGTACTAAGCGTCGCAAAGTACAAAAAAAGTCTTATTAGGTTTCCGTATCAGGTACGGGACCCTATTACTAAGCCTACGCCGTCTGTCTGTCTGTCTGTCCGACCGTCCATCTGTCCCAGGGCCGTATCTCTTGAACCGTAATAGGTAGCCCGTTGAAATTTTCACAAAAAATGAGTTATTATGGTTATGTGTTTTTATTATTTGTTTTTATATCTAACAACAAATAATAAAAATAAGAAAAAGTTAAAAAATCACGGGGGTTCCCATAGAAGAAACCAAAAAGTGTATGCGCGCGCGCCATCTACCGAATAGATTATGAAGCATTTCATAACACGCCATCTGGATGGCGCGAGTAGCGCTGGCCGTCACATTGCGATACGGGACCCTCGGTGCGCGAGTTCGACTGACACTTGGCCGGTTTTTTTTAGTCGCACCCCCTTACCCGAGCCCAAAGACTTTTCATCAAATTCACGTAAAAGTGGATAGGATTACATTAAAAACAATGTTTCCAGCGTCGCCGATGGTGGTGTCTCATTGGTTCGTGTGGACGAGTCGCAACTTGCTGTCGCTGGTGGTGGAAGGGAGGACCTACAACGGCTCTGCCTTGGACTACTGCCGATTCGTTACACCGAGAGGCGCCGGTGAGTTCATACATATATCATCATTCAGGCAATCAGCCTGTTGTACGCATACTGCTGAGCATACGCATCTCCCATTTTTAGGGTTCCGTATCCGGTACGGGACCCCATTGGCGGAAGGAGGCCTGTGAAGACTGTGTGGGGCCGGTACTTAAAAAGAATAGCCCCACTGCATCTCTCCCCGTGCATGTCGTAAAGGGCGACTAAGGGATAAGGACAAGATGCCGTGCTAAAAGGCGACAGGCTCGCCACCTCTCACCTTGGCACGGTACTTCCACCGAGTCGTGCAGCTGGTGGGTCTTCTTGCTTTACTTGCTGCCTGATCGATTGAATCTTGTTCGAATACTTTGCGAAACGTGGTGGTCGGTGTTTGCTGTAATTTAGCAGGGTTCTTGCAGCACAAAACCGATTACTCTGCTTACCCCGATTGTCGGGATTCAGCGTGTGTGATATGTATGTATGTAAGAAGGTGACAGCTAGTAACTAGAGTGTTTTCATTTTACGAAGGCACGAGGGGTACCAGATAGGAAGTGGTGCGAGAGGCGACTGCGCGGAGCTCAGTAGAGAACGAACTCGATGCCAGGTCGGTACACACGTTCTACACGTCTCCACATCGCTCCGTCGAACCGAGTCGTTCCCTACTGAGCTCCGCGCGGTCTCACCTCACACTACTTCCTACCACATACCCCTCGTGCCTTCGTAAAATGAAAACACTCTAATAAGGTTGAACGTTGCAGGTTTTCACGCAAACAGTGAGGTGCTGCCGCCCGGCTACTCGACGTCGGGCACTGAACTGGACTATGGCCGGTGTCGGCTCTCCGTGCTGAGCCCCGGCTGGGACGAGCATGGTCTCTGGACGGTCGGCGGACGCCTGACGATCGGCGGGCAAGAGCTCCTAGGCGCTACACTACCGCAGCACATGCGGAATCAGCAGGGTTCGTTTTTAGGCTTCCGTATCTGTCGTACCCTATTATTATGCCTACGCCGTTTATCTGTCAGTCTTACCGTCCGTCCGTCTGTCCTTTTTAGGGTTCCGTAGTCAACAAGGAACCCTTATAGTTTCGCTATGTCCGTCCGTCTGTCCGCGGCTTAGCTCAGAGACCCTTAGTACTAGAAAGTTGTAAGTTGGTATGGTATTACTTTAAGTGAGCTAAACTTGTATATATACAATTGGTTTCTCGGAAACGGCTGTAACGATTTGGATGAAATTTAGTATTTAGACAATGTTATTTTTTTTAAGTTTTTCTAGATAGGCGTAGACGCCGAGCGAAGCTCGGTCGCCCAGGTACTATTAATAACGCCGACAAAGTGGTAAAATAAAAATTTTGGTATCATTTTTTTAGGGTACCTCCCCTACTCGTAAAGTGGGGATGAATTTTTTTTTCACTTCTAACCCATCGTGTGGGATGTCGTTGGATAGGTCTTTGGAAAATATTGCGGGTTTGTGAAAAGCATTTTTCGATTTAGGGATCCGTTTGCGAATTATTAAACTTTTAAGTGCTAATTTTTGTTAGGGTCAATTGTCCCCACCCCCTGCCAGCTAAACGGTTGTTATTAGATATGTGAAAAAATTCACAGTAGTAGTATATATATCGAAATTAAAAGGAAAACTATCACAGCTAAGAAGGCTGTACAGGTTGACGAGTAATAGTCGACCAACTTATAAAATGTACGGACGACAGCCATCATTTCACTGTTGAAGAACGTTTTCAAATTAACATTCATTTATTTCCCCTACAAAGTTATACAAATAATCAAATAATTTATATATTGATAGGGTTCCGCAACTACGGAACCCTATCAAATAATTTATATATTGATAGGGTTCCGCAACTACGGAACCCTACACTGCGCGTGGCCCGACACCACAGAATAGAAAAGAGTACTCCGTACAGAAGCTTCTCTGTACAAACACTCACAAAGAAATAGCTACTCTGCGACGACGCGATAAAGTACAAATTGACTCGCACAGAGCTGCATGCCTAACCACGATAACCACCTACATTTCGCTTCTCTTTCTGTTGCGTAACTCTATCTCGAAAGTGCGTCGTTCAGCGCGTGTAAGGGCTGTGTCTTTGGGCTGTTTTTTTGTGAGGAATAAAATAAAGATGATACCTACCAACGATATTATATTTAGCTACGGCAAATTCATGCGAACAAATTCATGCATGCGTTAGCGTCACAATTAGTTTCTCACATGGAAGCGTGCAACCTTTCAGTGATAGTTTTAGTTTTTTTATTGAAAGCGCGACATATGGCGCCGAGCCACCCAAATTTATTCTTTATGCATCATCAATATACAGTACACTGCACTCGGATTCGTCTTATTTTTTAACATTTAATATTCAGCATTTTGCCAGTTCGATTATTATCACAGCAAAGAAGAACTGGCAAGAAACCACCGGATGATTCGGGAAACAGGGATCATTTGAAAGTACACTAATAACTGTGACTATTATGTACAATAACAATATGTGAAAGCCAATAAATATATCTGTTTGATTGTTTATTGTGTACTTAAGTTTTAATTTCAGGACGTTATTCGTGAACTTCCTGGCATTTTGAGTTATGTAGAAACCGCGTTATCCTAACCTAACTAAAACGGGGCATTAACTAATTCGTCAATGTAAATGACTCATATGAGTTTATTTTTTCATCAGGCTTCTCCGCCATCTATACCGTGATAATCGTCCTCATCATCTGCCTCAACGTGGTCTTCCTCTCCGTTCTGATTAACAAGAAGAGTCGCCGCTGGACATCCACCAGAGTCAGCGCCGTCGGAACCAGCATTAGGAACAGCTTCAGGAAACCCAGGACCGCCGCGGCCGGAGCCGCCGCTACCACCGCCGTCGCTTCCAGCACCACCGTCGAAGATGCGCCGCCGGCCTACGACACCACCGTCAGTGGTAGCCAGGCTGGCAGCCAGAGCGTGACCCTTGTCAACACCGATGAACTTCCAAATCAGAGTCACAACTCCAATCGGCTGTAGATTTGTATGTATAGGAAAACGATTAATATATAAACGTTTAATATAAATTATCAGTTTCCTTATAAAAAAACATTATTATACATTCACATTCCTACACACACATACACACACATCCATACATACACTACACACACACACCTACATACAAACATACATTCACAACCAGCAAACCACATCGTAATCATAGAAATAAGATAAGCCCTTTATATGTATATATAAGTTAATCCGTTTACATAACTTGTGCTCTTAAGATACAAACTATGTTTAGTTTAAGAGACAACAACTGCAACACTTAAGGCCCACTTGCACCAACACGAGTTTAGAGTTAAGTAGCGAGTTATGGATTTAAACGCGGTTCCCACAGTCAACGGGTGCTAGCTTAACGAGCTAAACTGGTTTATATCGTTAAATTTGTGTTGGCGCAATTGGCCCTTAACAATGTAATATTATTTCGAAATTAATAAAAAAAATTAACGGTGTTCACGACAGTGGAGGCACAGATGGTGGAGGACCAGTCACTTAGAAGGTTTTGTCTTTATGACAGTAACTAGTATTTTCGATTAGCGAAATAACTAAGCGGTATTGATAGTAACTTTATATGGACGATTATAGTGAAAGCGAAAATGTCTCGGCAGAGACGATGAATCTATTCCCATATAATTGGTTCAAACGAACAAGATTCGAAACCGCTTAACGGTTTGGCAACTGAAAAAAACTCATAACCTTTACAAGTTTCGAAAAGTCATAAACATTTCAAAATATATATTTTATTAAACACAAGCTGTGCCCGCGGCTCCGCCCGCTCTCATATTTCACTTCACTGCTAACCTCATAAGCTATTTAGCGTGATAGTAAGTAGCCTATAGTTGATGGGAAGAATCAAGCTATCCGTAGAATTTTGTTTTATTAAAATCGGTTCAGTGGTTCTCGAGTTATAAGCGGACAGACAGACACTCAGACAGACAGAAAGCAGACGTTGGATTTTATTATAGGTAAGGAAGGATTATAGGTAAGGAAGTGAACGTCAAAGAGTTTGTATTACTTCGCTGCGCTCCTTCATTCATTCATTCATTCATTCATTGCTTCATTGTAAGGAGCGCAGCGACGTAATACAAACTCTTTGGTGAACGAAAACATGCAGATCGGAGAACCTCCTCCTTTATTAATTCGGATAAAAGTGAATAGGGTGGCGCACTCAGACCTTTTAGAACTGAAATAAAAAAAGCCTGTTCAGTGCGAACCTTGTTCACATAGAGAGGGTTCCGTAGCCTCACTGTAAATTCTACACTTTACTCATAAAGGAGAAATCTAACCAATGGCCGATTTCCATTTGTTACTAGCTTCTGAGGAAGGCGTTACAATATTGTATTTCTGTATTTTATTGTTATTGGATAAACATTAAAACTAATATTAATATTATACATGTATACTCAAATAAACTGACTTTCTGTACTTATGTTTATTTTACTTAAATGCATAAAGTTCTTAATAAATTGTATCCTTTTTTTTATTAGGAGAAACTTTGTATTAAATGTCTTTTCACATAATTTTATTTAGAGTACCCACTCTAAGGAATAAGGAAGGTGTTGAACTAACCTTGCGATGGCTTCACCGAACATTTTTTTTTTATGTAATCCGGTATATATGGCTGAGTCGGAGGGGCCAAAGCGCATGCTGCGCTGCGACCAGCCAATATCACTTCCGAGAAAGTAGGTGCCATACAGGATACTTGCCTAAATTGCTGGCTATACTGAACCAGAGGAGAACACAACCGAGGCTGCTATGCGGCCATCTTACATCCAGTACGGTGGTACCAACCCAGCCGGCTACAATTTGAGCCTACCACCTAGTAAGGGGCAAGGGAAGGGACCTACAGTTTTACACCGGTTCCGAACGGTGAAGCAGCAGGTGTAGGTATGCACGTAAATTTGTTCGTCAGAAAAAACTCATTGGTACACGCCGACCGGATTCGAACCTCGGACCTCTCGCATGAGAAGCCGATGCCCAAAGCACTCGGCCACCCGCCGGTTGCTTTAGGATAACACCGAACATATCCGGTATGTCATATGTCAATCGAGGTCGGGACTAGCGTGTGGCCACTCTGTGTAGTTCTCCAGCATGCGTTACGTTTCGGCTCGCGGCAAACCCTCTTCAGCTAGTCTGCGTTGACTAGGACTCGGAGAACCACCAGTCCCGCTCTCGACCGCCCTCTCTCTACCTATCCATTTCTGTACCCTGCGTGCGACGACTTTCAAATGATTGTTCCATGATGAGGTCGTGTGACACAGTGCGGGTGCTATGGCCGCAAGGCTGGTGCGCTCGTGTCAGTGGCGGGTGAATATCCATATTCTTTAGGATGCCTTCTTCTTCTTCTTTTATACGTATAAAGTCGACTAAGGGATAAGAAAATTCGTCAGCCTCGGTAGCTCAGTGGCGCGGTTGGTTAGTCAACTGTTATTAAGCAACGCTGAGCGCGGTCAGTGATTGGATGGGTGACCGCTCGACCGTTGGAGGCTGACCGTTGTTCGGATTCCACGTTAAACTGTAGGTCCCTTCCCTTCTTACCTTACTAGGTGGTAGGGTTTATCCCGGCCGGGTTGGTACCACCGCACTGAACGAAACGTCGGTCGAAACGGCTATGTAAATAGTTCGTGTTTTCCGTCCAGTTTAGTGTAGCCGACATGAAATGAAGGGAAGCACTGACATGGCACCTAGTTCACCCCGTGTTAAGGGCTGACATCACGGATGTTGTAGGTGATGTAGCCAACCGTGTCAGGTTCCATAAAAAAAAAAAACCTATCAACCAAACGAATAGTACATACATACATATCACACACGCTGAATCCCGACAATCGGGGTAAGCAGAGTAATCGGTGTTGTGCTGCAAGAACTCTGGTAACTTACAGCACAACACCGACCGCCACGTTTCGCAAAGTATTCGAACAAGATTCAATCGATCAAGCAGCAAGTAAGGCACGAAGACCCACCTGCTGTATGACTCGGTGGAAGTACCGTGCCAAGGTGAGAGGTGGCGAGCCTGTCGCCGAATAGTGATTTCGTTTATTACTGCCAGCATCCATCCAGTTACCCTTTCGAAGCTCTCTCCATATATTCTATTTTTATATATTTGAAAAATCAACAGTTTATAGTACATACATACCTACATAAAGTTGCAAGCGGTTTTTCATATAAATTACTAAACCAGTAAAAGATTTTCTCGTATTTACATTAAAGACATTTACAAAAAATTGCTGTACCACAGTGCTGTGAAACAAAAAAATTAATACAATTGACAGCTATTATTCAGTAAAAAAGAAGAAGAATAAATAAATAAAGTATAATAAATAATATATATTTTTTTTTTATGGAAACTGACACGGTTGGCTACATCACCTACAACATCCGTGATGTCAGCCCATAACACCGGTTGAACTTGGTGCCACGTTAGTGCTTCCCTTCGGTCGTGCCGGCTTCACTGAACTGGACGGAAAACACAAACTATTTACATAGCCGTTTCGACCGACCTTTCATTCGGTGCGGTGGTACCAACCCGGGCGGGATAAACCCTACCACCTAGTAAGTTGTAGTAGTAGTAGTTAGTCGCCTTTTACGACATACACGGGAAGAGATGCAGTGGGGCTATTCTTTTAAAGTAACGGCCCCACACGGTACAGATATAAAATATAATAGATAATGAAATATGAGCATATATTATGTATGAGTTTCGATTTTGGCACCCCTAGATTCTTGAAGAGACTGTAGAGCGACTTCGCTGGTAGTCCTCTTGCTCCGACTTCCAAAGCGAATCAGTCTTGAATCCGTTTCTCACTATCCGTACTTGTTTACTTCGAACTTATGGTCCTTCGGTATGTTACTTTCCCATGGAACTGTAAGTTTAACAAGTAGAAAGGAGTAGAACAGTAGTAACAATGTATATAACATATTTTTATAACTGTATTTAAAGAACTTAAGTTGCAATAAATTTGTATTGAAGAAATATTAAAGACGTATCATTTTTAGGGTTCTGTATCCGTCGTACGGGACCCTATTACTAAGCCTACGCCGTCTGTCTGTCTGTCTGTCTGTCCGAGGGCTGTATCTCTTGAACCGCTCGTTGAAATTTTCAGAGAATATGTGTAATTATGGCCGATAAAACAACAATTAATAAAAATAAGAAAAAGTAAAAAATTCACGGGTTCCTCATACAAGAAACTAAAAATGTATGTGCGCCATCTACCGAAAAGAGTATGAAGCATTTTAACTAATACATAGATGGCGCGAGTGGCGCTGACCATGACATGGCGATACGGAACACTCGGTGCGCGGCGCGTGTTCGATTCGCACTTGGCCGGTTTTTTCAGTCTCCTGAAAATAGAGCAGCGTTATCAATTTACAGCAGGTCATCGCAGCCGTAATCTGTTCACCCGGTGTTATGGGCTGACATCACGGATGTTGTAGGTTATGTGGCCAACCGTATTTCCATAAAAAAAAAGTGGACGCATACAACCATACTGGCTGACATTGCAACTTTGAAATAATACTTACTCGTGGCAGGCCTCACGCACTCTATGTACTTGCGCGCGCTAACTACCTACCGCCCAGCGGGACGCCGCCGCCGGCGGCGGTCTAATACTGTAGCAATTCGTCAGCCGCGCGAAACATACCTACACGCTCGCCCACGCAACTGCGCGCAGCTGCAAAGCAATAATGCACTTTACACTCGCTCGTTTAGGTACATTTTCGCACGCAGCGATTGGCGACGTGAAACAGTAGGCTATTAAAACCGAAGTTATGGAACTTTTTCTATGGAGTGATTTATCTGTTACGAAATTACTATTAAGTAATCTGTGCTCGTGGCATTACTCGCAGCGTCCAATCTTGTGTTCAGTCATTAATTCTGATGAGGGAAGAGAATTAGTTTCGTTCTACAAAATTGATTACTTACGTGAATAATTGGAAGTATACTTATTCCGTTTCGAATTCATGGTTACACAAACAAAACTGTTGCAGACAGCGAACTAAATACCTAGAAGATGTAAAGCGCGATGAAAGATGGTACTCGGCTTCGAAAGAGATTTGAATATTTTTGACTCGGGTCCTTCAAGAGATGCGTGAATAGGCACCTGTCAGTCCGGCATGGCATTCACAACCCCGCGCATACGTCCGAATGTCCACGGGCGTCGTTAGACACTTTATGGATGGCTCGGAAGTAACTTTTATTTAATTAGTGGATCGGAAAAAACCGCATCCAAATCGGTCCATCCCTTTGGGAGCTACGATGAAAGACACTCATACACACACACACACACACACGTTAAACTTATAACACCCCTCTTTTTTTATCGGGGGTTAAAAAAGTAAATGCCAAATATGTTTTTTTTTTTTTTTTTTTATGGAACCCCGCACGGTTGGCTACATCACCTACAACATCCGTGATGTCAGCCCATAACACAGGGTGAACTAGGTGCCATGTCAGTGCTTCCCTTCATTTCATGTCGGCTACACTAAACTGGACGTAAAACACGAACTATTTACATAGCCGTTTCGACCGACGTTTCGTTCAGTGCGGTGGTACCAACCCGGCCGGGATAAACCCTACCACCTAGTAAGGTAAGAAGGGAAGGGACCTACAGTTTAACGTGGAATCCGAACCACGGTCAGCCTCCAACGGTCGAGCGGTCACCCATCCAATCACTGACCGCGCTCAGCGTTGCTTAATAACAGTTGACTAACCAACCGCGCCACTGAGCTACCGAGGCTGACGAATTTTCTTATCCCTTAGTCGACTTTTACGACATGCGACGGGGAGAGATGCAGTGGGGCTATTCTTTTTAAGTACCGACCCCACAAGGTACAAACGAAGTTACGGTTTTGTAATGCCGCTCCTTTGTAGGGTTCCGTATCCGTCGTACGGGACCCTATTACTAAGCCTACGCCATCTGTCTGTCTGTCTGTTCGAGGGCTGTATCTCTTGAACCGTAAAAATAATAAAAAGTAAAAAAATTCACGTGGGTCCCCATACAAGAACCTAAAAAGTGTATGCGCGCCATCTACCGAAAACAGTATGAAGCATTTTCACTAATCCGTAGATGGCGTGAGTCGCGCTGACCATGACATGGCGATACGGAACCCTCGGCGCGCGAGTTCGACTCGCGCTTGGCCGGTTTTTTCAGTCTCCTGAAAATAGAGCAGCGTTATCAAATACAGCAGGTACATCGTAGCCGTAATCTTAGCACTCTATCGACATCGCCACTTAATATTTCTTTATCTCGCAAAGCAAATACACCACGCTGCTCATGCTGAGTCGTATGTTTTGTGACTAACTGTGTAAAATTGGAAAATAAAAAAAGCAGAAAACAGCGAGGCGTTTGCACGTTTCGACGACGTTGCGACGTAGCGCGGTTCTGAAACGGTTTTATTCGGGAAATTTTATAAAACTGTGTTCTTTTATAAAGTTGTTGGTTACTTATATATAGTAATAATCATAGCATACGATATGAGTGATATTGTTTCAACTGATTGTATAGAGTCAAACTCAACAGGTAGGTATCCATTTCTTTTCTACTGTAACAATAATATTCAAATGATATTTGTTTTATTATGTTACGCCTAAATTCTCAATTAGATCAACGGTGAAACTTTGAAAATAATTATATTTTTGAGATTTTTTTTTTTTTATTGATGCTGACACGGTTGGCTTCATCACTATCACCTACAACATCCGTGATGTCAGCCCATAACACCGGTTGAACCTGGTGCCAAGTCAGTGATTCCCTTCGGTCGTGCCGGCTACACTGAACTGGACGGAAAACACAAACTATTTACATAGCCGTTTCGACCGACCTTTCATTCAGTGCGGTGGTACCAACCCGGGCGGGTTGAACCCTACCACCTAGTAATATAAGAAGGGAGTCATATCTCTTAGTCGCCTTTTACCACATACACGGGGGGAGATGCAGTGGGGCTATTCTTTTAAAGTACCGGCCCCACACGGTACAAAGTACGAGATAATATGTTGTCAATAATAAAATGTTGTTTACTTTATTACGTATGTATGTATTATTTATTGAAACTCCAGTTCATTAAAATTACAATAGGTACAATTAGGCGCGTTTAATGCCGTGAGACATTCTATTCTAACTTGTTCTTGTTCTACAGTGTTCTTGGCCCCATACTCTTCCTAGTATACATTAACGACCTCTGTAACATTGACATAGCCAATGGTAGTGAATCTGCTAAAGTTTTAACTTTTGCTGACGATACTGTGATCCTATTCTGCGGAAGTGACTGGGATGGGTTGAAGATAGAAGTCGAAATGGGTATGGTAAGAGTAAAAAAGTGGCTCCTAGATAATCTGTTAACACTTAATGGCACAAAAACAAAATACATCTGCTTTTCTATTGACAAAAAAAGACAACCTGACCGACATTACGAAATCCGCCTCCGCCTCCATAACTGCTTTACAATGGCTGCCTGTTACGCACCATGCTCATGTGAAATTTTGGAGAGGGTAAACTCTATAAAATATCTGGGTGTAATAGTAGATAAAAACTTAAACTGGAAATTGCACATAACCACCTTGGCCGCGCGCTTAAGAAAACTGCTATATTTTTTCAAAACGGTACGCAACACATTGGGCCGCAATCTTCTAAAATGTGTTTACTACGCCTTATATCATTCACTGATACTGTATTGTATCCCGGTGTGGGGTGGCGCTGCCCAGTGTCATTTGCTTGTGTTAGAGCGAGCTCACAGAGCGGTTCTGAGGGTGATGTACAGTAAACCCTTTCGGTACCCTACAGAAGCGCTCTATACGAAATGTGAGCTCTTAGCGATACGGCAAGTATACGTAAAGTCCCTCCTAGCCAAATTCCATAAAAATCGAGATAAGTTACAGTACGTTACGCACCGATTTCAAACAAGACAACAAGCTGGTAAGCAATGTGTGGTGCCGCTTGTTAGGACAAAATTTGCACAAAGAGCCCACTCCTTCATTGGACCCTCTGTAATTAACAAATTAGATCCTTCTACTAGGGACATAATTAGCGGATATAAATTTAAAAAAAATATTCACAAATGGCTTTTCGAACTAGGTCGCTCTAGAACTGATGAACTGTTGCAATGTATATCCTAACCAATACCTTCTATATTAGATGGTTTTGATCCTAACACATCCCTATGCCCTTCAAGCACGCATTCCTCCTCGCATGCATACACAAAATTTACACTGACATTCGACCCCACACACACACACACACACACACACCTAAGAAAAGGAAGTATAAAGTATAAACACGATGTATAAAGTAAATATTGACAGTTACCTGCCCCCTATAATACGGCTTGCGCTAGTTTAGAGGGCAGGGGTTGCTCCATGTACAAATTAACTTCACTATCTTAAAAATTATGCTGTAATCATGTTTATTATGTTAAAGTTTCTCATATGTGTATAAATAAATAAATTGAAATTGAAATAAAATAAACTAACCTTTGGGATGTGGGAGAAGTACTAACAAGAATATTTTGTTGCAAAGTCTCAGCTTATATTGAAAAAAAAAAGTAGAATTTTGTTTAATGTTTTAACATTTTAAACCATATTATAAACATGTTTTATAAATTTTGGATTTTAAATCAATATAGCATTATTAAAGAAATACATGAATGTAAAAACGAGTACAGAAACTCGGTGCAGAAATTGTGATTATAAAAATTTGGTACATGATACACATTTTAATCATTCCGACTCGGGAATGGGCTAAAATACGGTAGCTAAGAGCTAATAATAACAATAGAAAAATATTTAAAAAATTATCTAGTACCTACATTCCAGCTTTTATTTCGTTTATCATCTGTACAGGGTTATTTAGCAACACCTAACGGACAATTTAAACGATGATTTTGGAGCAAAATACAAAGTACAAAGGCCTAAGTTGAGCTCTTAACTTGATTAAGAGCTCAACTTAGGCCTTTGTATTTTTTTTATCTAAAAAAATAAAATCATTAAAGAGTAAATAAGTAAGCAAATTTTAAAAATATATATGTCATAATTTTTTTTTTTATTAAAACAAATCCAGAATCACCCCAATTGAAATGTTGGTCGTTATTGCTAAATATACATACATACATACATACATACATAGCGTCACTGATCTGAGGTCACGCCTGTTTCCCAGTGGGGTAGGCAGAGACAACGGATCTCCACGTGCCACGATCCTGTCCTGACGCACCTCTGCCGCCTCTTCCACACTTAATGTTCTTCATGCATGATGAAGTCTGTTACGGGTACTGAATTATTGAATTATTGCTGAATCTACGCTGAATCAGCCTGTCGATGGGACGCACAGACACGAGTATGAAAAAATATTTCTATCGCTACCTTTTTTACCGCTACTATGCATTTCCAACTAAACAAACTTCGCGTTGTTTGGGCTCCAACACTTGCTCAAACAAGGCACTCTCGTTTGCCACATACTTTTTTTCATTTCAGTTATGTCTCCACAGCCGCTACGAACGTGTTCCTGAACGAGAGTTCTTCAGGGTAACCTCGATAGTGCGACGATGAAGTGGCTAGGTGTGCAGTCGATATTGGCTCTTATTGCGACCGGCGTAGAGTCGAAATGTGGTGAATATTGTGAGTGTACTTAACACGTTTGCGTTTGAGCATATTTCCGCGTAAAAGACAATTAATTGCAACAAAATTTTAATGAATTACTTTTTAATTAACCTGGCCAACTATACACAACCTAAATACAAACAATTCCTGTCGGAATTGGATGCTTTGACGATAAACATGGACCATTTTCATAACTGTCTCGACCTACCTTCATTTATTGAGGTAATCAATACATACATACATACATGTCAGCCTCGATAGCTCAGTGGTGCAGACAGTCAACTGTCGCTATTGAATGTTAAGCAACGCTGGGCGCGGTCAGTACTTGGATGGGTGACCGCTGACCGTTGGAGGCTGACCGAGGTTCGGATTCCTCGTAAAACTGTAGGTCCCTTCCCTCCTAATCTTACTTGGTGGTAGGGTTTAACCCGCCCGGGTTGGTACCACCGCACTGAATGAAACGTCGGTTGAAACGGCTATGTAAATAGTTTGTGTTTTCCGACCAGTTCAGTGTAGCCGGCACGATCAAAGGGGGGAAGCACTGACATGGCACCTAGTTCACCCGGTGTTATGGGCTGACATCACGGACGTTGTAGGTGATGTAGCCAACTGTGTCAGTTCCCATAAAAAAAAAAATACATACCACACTCTGTATCCCGACAATCGGGGTAAGCAGAGTAATCGATGTTGTGCTGTACTGTAAGTACTCTTGTAAATTATAGCACAACACCGACCACCACGTTTAGCAATGCATTAGGACAAGATAACCTATGAAGTAGCAACCTAGCCTCACCTGCTGCAGGACTCGGTGAAGGACTGTGCCCAGGTGAGAGGTGGCTAGCCTGTCGTCCTTTAGCACGGCACCCTGTCCTTATCCCTTGGTCGCGACATGCACGGGGAGAGATGCAGTGGAGCTATTATTTTTAAGTGCCTACCGGCGCCACACGTTACAATACTTTGCGTTAAACCCTTACAACCAAGTAAGCTACTGGGACCTCATGTTTTTACAGCATCGAATTAACGCACTCGCTGCCCGTACATTTCAGGAGGACGGTCTCGGTTCCTTCAACAGGGGCATGAATAGACACCTGTCACCTGCTAGCATGGCATTCGCAACTCCCGCATAAGACCGAATTTCCATGGGTGTCTTGTAACATGTTTTTTATTTTATGTAAATGTGTAGTGGCCAGTTGGCGGAGAGATATTATAGATATATATATTGTTTATCGAGATAAGTTCTTGTTTTTTATAACACATAAAAGTGGGTGAGCTGAGGTCATGGAGATTATGTAGTTCACAAAAGTAATAACTGTTTATTCTTAAATTCTTATTGGTTAATAAATTTAATTAGTCAGTGTCTGCATTTTTTTATTTTATACACAGTTGGACAATGCCAATCTCACACACTTACTGAATAAGACGAAAGGATGAGAGGTTTATTTTTTTAATGTTATAAATTTTTTTGTGTAACTTAAGACCCACCCCAGAGCAAACTGCCGCGGTAAGAAAAGAAGGTTGCAGTCTGTCGTTAGACACCTTATGGGTGGCAAGACATCACATTTTTTTTATAAAACTGACACGGTTGCCTACATCACCTACAACATCCGTGATGTCAGCCCATAACACCGAGTGAACTTGGTGCCACGTCAGTGCTTCCCTTCGGTCGTGCGTGCCGGCTACGTACCGGCACACGGACGGAAAACACAAACTATTTACATAGCCGTTTCGACCGACCTTTCATTCAGTGCGGTGGTATCAACCCGGGCGGGTTAAACCCTACCATCTAGTAATATAAGAAGGGAGTCATATCCCTTAATCGCCTTTTATGACATACACGGGGAGAAATGCAGTGGGGCTATTCTTTTAAAGTACCGGCCCCGCACGGTACAAGTGTCACATGTCGCACTTGGTACAGCAAATGAAAACAATTTGTGTTTGTTCACAGCGCCCGGTAAAATTCTGCTTGAAGAACCTGCGACTATCGTGGAGACGAAGCTAGGTGAACTAGTAACATTGGCACTGAAACTACCAGACCATCATTATATAAATTGTGTGTTGACGCCACCGAATGGACAATATTATCCACTCAACAGTCTCGATGAAGCAATTTCTGAGCACAATAATTATTACGAATATGTAATTAATGAATCAAATATAAGTGTCACTAAAGACAAACCAGTATTAAACGTTTTAGATAATGAAAGAATAAAATACAGAATCTCATTTAACACGTATCAAAAAGAGCTAGATAATGAAGAAGGAGAAAAAGATGAATGCAAAGAAAGAAAGGCAGAAAACGGATTAGAAGAAAATAAAACGTTTAAAGAATTAGTACTAGGTCCGATTACTGAAGATTATTTCGGAAACTGGGTGATAACTGCGTGTTATGTCAACGCTGGAAGAGAGATAGAAATATTTAAAGTCATCAGCATACACATTGAAGGTGAGTCTGATTCAAGTACGTTTATACTTTGACTCGTTTTTTCTGACGAAGTAAAAATACTTTATTGTTGGTTTTTCTCAGCCTCGGTAGCTCGGTCGGTGGCGCTATGTGTCGATGACCTTTGAGCCTGGCCCTGGCTCGAATTAAATCGAAAACTGTTGGTCCCTTACTAGGTGGTAGGGCTTAAATTGTCCGGATTGTACCACCGCGGCACCGCACCGAAAAGAATGTCGGTCGAAACGGCTATGAAAATTGTTTGTGTTTTCTGCCCAGTTCAGCCGCCCTTTTGTACCCCCTTCAACTCAAGGGTCCGATTATGAATAAAAATATTATTTAACACTTTTCAGTTCTAGTATGATATTTTTTTTTTGGATTGAATTTATTTATTAAAAACATGAATTAAAAATGGAAAAAACAACAGATTAAAATCAAAGTAAAACTAAATTAAAATAAACAACTCCTCCATTGGGAAGGTTAACGTGGTCCCAAGAACCGAAGCAGCGTTCCCCCGCTGAATGGCCACGCTTATCTTTTGAGTTAGGAACGCTCTGGCACGGCGGTCTCCGGACGACTCCATAAGCAGTTTTCCTAACTGCTTCACCAGTTCTTTGGCGTCCGGGCTCCACGCCCCAAGAGTCTCCACGGCAAAAGCGACAAACTCAGTTTTGTTTGATATTACTATACTTACTATGTTTTGCAGTTTGTGCCTAGTTCTAGTTGTTTTTTGAAATCGGTGCAATGTTTTTTAAAACAGTTTTTTATTTCACTCTTTTTAGTTTTTTATTACATAACAAGTTCTGCGTAGAATTGGGCGTTTTTTTTGTTTGTTTTTTTTATTGACAGAGCGAAATATGGCGCCGAGCCACCTATAAGGTGTCTAACGACGCCCATGGACATTCGGTCGTATGCGGGGTTGCGAATGCCACGCCGGCCTGACAGGTGCCCATTCACGCCCCTCTTGAAGGACCCGAGACTGTACTTGGGGGGAAATATATGGGCAGGGAGAGCGTTCCAGATTTTACCGGTTCTGCAGAGGAATGATCTGCAGAATCGATTGGTACGCATCCGTGGTGAGTCCAGCGTGTAGGGATGCAATCCCTGCCCAGCCCAGTGCGCGTGGTGCGGAGGTGGAAAGGGGACGCCGGGATCGCATTAAACAGCTCCTCCGAGCACAAACCTTGGAATAAGCGACAGAACACACTTAGGGAGCCGACATCCCTACACTTCTGGGTCACCCACTAGTCGCACGGCTCGACGCTGGATTGAGTCCAGAGGCGCAAGCTGGTATTTGGCAAGCCATCCCACAGGTGCGAGCAGTACTCCAAGCAGGACCTGATCTGCGATTTATACAGAAGCAGCTTTTGGTCCGGCCGCCGGCGTGAAGTACCGTCGCACCTTGTTGAGTACGCCCAGCTTTTTAGAAGCCAGCTTGGCCTTCCCCTCGATATGGCGACGAAAGTTCAGGTCGTGCGACAGTTCGACTCCGAGGACCCCGAGCTGTTCGTGCTTTGGAATGAAGGAGCCGGTGTGAACGTCGTCGGGCGTTAAACCGACCCGACGACACGTGTTTTCCTGTGATTGGTACACACTTAGAAGTCCATATTTTGAAAACTACTGAACCGATTTTGATGAAACTTGCACTGTTCCCTAAGTTGAAGTAAATTTAATAATTGTCACAGTCCGATTAATAGTTTCGGAGAAATGCGTGGACATACATACATACATATACACATACAAACAACATACATACATACACACATACAAACATACATACACACATACGCTTATGAAATTTGGTACACCTGTTTAGAAGCCCACATAGATTACTTTATACGAATATTGTGCAATTTCAACGATATTACATACATAGATATCGAATTAATAACCTCCTTTTTTTGAAGTCGGTTAAAACTGGATAATAATCTAAATTATTTCAGCTTTCGAAAGGAACTAAAACATTTGACATTATTTTTAAACAAAACAGCTTTACTCACGGTTCTTCACGAGCTATGTGGCTCGACGTTTCGGGCCAACCCTATGGCCCATCATCGAGAGCACTCTGCCTGGTGCGACGGTTGGCAGAGACTGGTTGGCGGTTCTCTGCCAACCGTCGCACCAGGCAGAGTGCTCTTGATGATGGGCCATACGCTTGGCCCGAAACGTCGAGCCACATAGCTCGTGAAGAACCGTGAGTAACGCTGTTTTGTTTAAAAATAATGTCTAACAACCACGGTAATTTAAAAACCCATATAAAACATTTGAGTTTGGTTATAAATAACTTTTTTTGTAGTCGATCTGGTAGACTCTCTGTATGTAGTTTCAATGGCCTAATTTCTCCTCTTCAATTATTTCAGAAGCAATAAAGACGGTCCCTCCAGATTCAACAAACATAGAGTTCCACCAAGACCTATTCCTGAGATTGGATAGGTCCATCCCCGATCTCCAAAGCTGCGAGCTGATGGGACCGCCAGGATCTGGAGACAGGGTCTTCGAGAGAGACCCCGAACACATGGACAGCTGCGGATTCCTCTTGAGGAACGTGAGCTCGAGCGACATGGGTAGTTGGAAGGTTGTGGCAGTAGGCAGTGTTGTGTATGTGGGAACACTTGATGTGAACATTTGAGAATACATTTTATAATGTGGGCGTTCGTTCTAACCTGAGGCGTGCAAATACATTCACGCATGACGATGAGCATAAAATTCTGCGAGTGTTTTTTTTTTTGCAAACCAGCATGGATGGCTGTGCCGAGAGACCAATGGTGCAGTCGACAGAGCCAAAATCACCGCTCCTCGCGAAACCACGCTCAGTTAGGTGCCATGCCAGCAGACTTGTGGACTGTTGCTAGGCTGTCTAGCCCGTTAATACGACGCTTGAAGACACCCAGGTTGAAGGATTTAGGAAATACACTCGCCGGAAGACAGTTCCACACTCTAGCGGTGCGACAAAGAAACGATTTAGAGAACCGATGGGTTCTCAAAAGCCCAATGTCAACAACAAAAGGGTGCTGAGTCTCTCTGCGACGATTCACGCGGAGGTAGGACGGGTGGCAGGGAATAAGGGATGCTGGTACCACAGAGCAGCGTCCGTGATAGTATCTGTAAAACAGACTAAGCGAACCCACAAATCGTCTGTGATTCAGACTCCAGACCATCTGTAAGTTTCGGGTCACCAACAAGACGGATGGCTCGGCGCTGCATCGAGTCCAAGGACGCAAGCAGATAATGCGGACACCCTCCCAGATATGACTGGAGTACTCCATCACCGGCCTAATCTGTGTTTTGTACAACAGGAATAGTTGTGCCGGTGAGAAGAACCGCCGATTGCGGAAAAGTATTCCCAATTTTCTGGATGCAGTTTTGGCCTTAGACTCGATTAGTTGCCGGAAACCCACTTCTTTGGATATAGTGGTGCCCAGGAGGTCCAGGTGCTCCGTGGCGTGACAGGTACGACGCTACCTTGGAAACTAGCTTGGAAGGGAATGTAGTAGTGCTCAGGCCATGTATAGGTGCATGTCAAGCATTTGAGAAAATGCATTTTTGTGCGTACGTGTGTTCGCCGCAGGTTAGGCCGTCCATGCTATATGTTTTTATATTGTTGAAGTTAAACTTCTATAATTATGAAATAAATTAAACATTATGAAAATGGGGAGTAAACTCTCAGAAAAACCCGTCACATCACCGTGATCGTCACCGCATAAACATTATATGTATTGTGCGATGCTGCCTTTGGGGGGGGGGGGGGGGGGGGGGGGGTAGGAGAGAAGTATTACTGACTTTTTTCTACTACACGTCAAAATCAGTTGTATTTTTCAATACATATTGCCCCCTCATTAAGGCAAGCAAAAACATAAACAACAAATAAAACATAACAAACAAAGTTCAATCCATTGGCAACGGAATTAAGTTGTGTATGGATCGACGCGGTATGTTCCATTTTGAGTTTTAAGGTCAACCACTCTAACATTGTCATCAGGGCCCTTAATTACATTTATAATCCTAGCCATGGGCCAAGATGTACGTGAAGTATTGTTCACCTTTATGAAAACTAAGTCACCTATTCTCAGATTTTCTTTCCTGAGCTTCCACTTGGTTCTGTTGAGAAGCGATGAGAGGTAAGACTTCCTCCATACATTCCAGAAATGCTGAGTAATCTGGTTACAACGTCTCCAGAAAGAAAATCTATTGCTAGGTACATCACAGTAATCCTTATCAGGTACGGCTGTTATTGATCTTCCAATAACTAGATGTGCCGGAGTTAGAAAGGTAAAGTCACTAGGATCATTTGTGAAAGGTGTTAATGGCCTAGAATTGAGAATTCCTTCTATTTGTACAATAACTCACTGCCGACAATCCGTTTAAAGTGATATTTGAAAGATTTTACGCACGCTTCTACAAGTCCAGCAAACTGAGGTGAATATGGAGGAATAAATTTGAACTCAATGCCCTTGTTAGCAGAAAATTCTTGTACGCGTTTTCGAAACGCTTCAGAGGTGTGAACCTCGTACATTTTCTTTAGCTCATTATCAGATCCCTTAAATGTGGATCCATTGTCACAAGAAATATTTCTGCAAATTCCTCGTCTTCTTAAGAACCTCGTCAATGCTGATAGGAAGCATTCTGTAGTCAAATCAGAAACAAGCTCAAGATGAATTGTATTACTAGCGAAACATACAAAAATTGCTACATATCCTTTAGTGATAATCACACTGCGAACAAAAGTCCAATCCAATATTTTGGAATGTATGAGCTTCATTTACCCTATTGTAAGGTAAAAAACCCATAATTTGTCCTGCACATTCAGCTCTAAATCGGGTACATTTGACACAGCGATGTAATATTTTCTTTATTTGGCGAACTGCAGACACAATCCAGTATTTTTGACATAAGTTAGCATGAGTCAATTTTAAACCTGAGTGTAGACAATTCATATGTTCTCTTTCAATTATTAAGTCCGTTATATGAGATTTTTTGCAAGAATTATCGGATGCTTTGTACTATAGGGAATACCGGCTTGCTGCAATCTGCCGCCCACGCGAAGTACTCCGCTCTCCTTTTGCGACCTTTCCTCCTTCTTCTTTGGAAAGCAAACGTTCGATGGTGGTCTGTACGGCGAGACAGCGCTCGTCCAGCTCGTCCACCTCCAGCAGCAGGCTCGCCCTTTTGTCCGGCACCAATGCCGCCAGCTCCGACGTGGCTCCGCAAAGCTGCTGTAATGCCTCATCCAGCCTCTTGGGTCTCACCCGCAGCCCGTTTTCATCGATTAAAATCTGCGTTCCTTGTTCCGCAACAAACTTTTCTATTCTTGTTATTTGTGATTTGCACTGAGTGCGTTGATTTTTTATTGCGGCGATTTTCTCAGCCATTTTGCCGGAGAACCTTTTTTACTGAAGATCCCAATGTATATGGGAGCACGACACACTGCCACGTGTGACGTTCACTCGTGGCCAACAAAAGCCTGCACGGCGTGTACTCACCACCTAGGGTTCATCTTCGTTACTTTTCGCTCTGCTACTAATGTTTTTATGTTATTTTTTTAATAAAACCATTTTTAGTGATTTTTTTTTATATACTTTTTCCAATTGAATTGACAGATACATTTTTTCTACTACACGTCAAAATCAGTTGTATTTTTCAATACACCTAGTACATCAGGTTGTGGTGGGATGACATCACGGGTGCGAGCAGTATACATAATCGATGTAGGCAACCAGGTCTGTTTTTTTATTTTTTTTTATTTTAAGGAAACTGACACGGTTGGCTACATCACCTACAATATCCGTGATGTCAGCCCATAACACCGTGTGAACTAGGTGCCATGTCAGTGCTTCCCTTCGATCGTGCCGATGGTTCCATAAGAAAAATTTACAGATTTCGTGCCTTACACGACTATCGAGCGCATTCAAAATGAATCTACGGAATTCGAAAAAATATTGCCGCTGAGCGACACGAGAAAGTCGGGATAAGGAAAAGGTTAGTTGGGTTCTGATGATGAAGCCGGAAGGAAGCTATAGGAACTCCTGAACTACACATGATAAGCCCATCGTGTTTGGGCTCGTTGGATTTGTCTTCGCAAGTACTCTAGTCATAAATTATTTCCAGGGTCCTGATGATGGAGCCGGAAGGAAGCCATAGGAACTCCTAAACTACACATGGTAAATCCACCATATTTGGGCTCGTTGGATATAGGAATGTAGGAATGTAGGAATATAGGTTAGGTTAGGTTAGGTTAGGTCGTCACGTCATTAGCGTCGCCGCGACGCATCTTCTAACCTAACCTATATTCTTATCTTCTATATCCTTATATTATATTTTTATATTCGTATTTATTAATTTGTTACTTTAGTTAGACATAATGTCAAGCTTATCTCTTTTTCTGTCTAAATTTTAGTTTACATTTTTTAAGCTGCTTGTGTTTTTGAAAAATAATAAAAAATATATAAATGTAATATTTCATTTTTTATTTTGTTGAAATCATTTTCAATGCAACGCATCTTCTAACCTAACCTATATTCCTATATTCCTTTATCCAACGAGCCCAAATATGGTGGATTTATCATGTGTAGTTTAGCAGTTCCTATGGCTTCATTCCAGCTCCATCATCAGGACCCTGGACATCATATATGACAAGAGTACTTGCGAAGACAAATCCAACGAGCCCAAATACGATGGGCTTATCATGTGTAGTTTAGGAGTTCCTATGGCTTCCTTCCAGCTCCATCATCAGACCCCAACTAACCTTTTCCTTACCCGACTTTCTCGTGTCGCTCAGCGACATTATTTTTTCGAATTCCGTAGATTCATTTCCAATGTGCTCGATAGTCGTGTGAGGCACGAAATCTGTGAATTTATTTTTTCAAAAAGGTTGAGCTACAGGGCAAACCCGTAACCCGATCATCTTTGTTTTACGCTCAAATTATAGCTGACTAAATTGTCCAGATGATTTTTTCTCAAATCTTTGATATCGTTCTTCGTTTCCAAAATATCGAGCGCCAAAATCAAAAATTCGGAAAAAATTGATTTTTTTTTTCTCACTATTTTGACCATAACTTTTTTCGTTTTTTACTTTCTCGAATAATTCTTTTTGCACCTTACAGCTCGTGAATACGCGTCTTTTGAGCCTTTTTTTAATATCATGTCTTCACAACTCTCCGATATATAAGGGGATCGCACTTTTTCATGAAATCGGGGCCTATATACTGGAACGAACCAAAATACATTTTCAATGTCAAAAACACAAATGCCGGAGCAATGTTTGGTTCTCTCGTTACAAGTGGCCTTGTGAGGACGTTGTTTTAGTTTAGATATCTTAAATTTTTTTTATTGACCCGGAATTATTCCATCCGACAATACCTAAGTTGTTTACATAGTAGCTTAACCGAAGGGGCTTCTCAGGGATTCGAGAGCGCGCGGTATAATGTGTATGAAAATGATATCGAATGCAAATACATACGAGGGTGGATCCAAAACTTCTAAGCCCGATCGAATGCAAATACATACGAGGGTGGATCCAAAACTTCTAAGCCCGACCATGAAATTGAAAGAAAAGTGGGTCCAAATAAATTTTTATTTTCCGACATAGTCTCCATCAAGGTCAATACACTTTTTCCACCTGACCTGCAACTTCTTTATACCTTCGGAAAAAAAATATTCCGGAAGGTCGTCAAAATACTCATTTACTGCGGCTATCACCTCTTCTTTGGTCGAAAATTTCAGGCCACAAACTTTTGGATCTACACTCGTAGATATTCTTCGAGCGCGGTGGCCATGCTACGAGGTTGGCAGAGCACCCCCGGATATGTATTTGAAAGAAAAAGCGGCCTGAGACAGAGCCAATTCACTCCAGAGGAGGTGCCAGTCCGGCTGGTAGGCGGACTTGAGCCCAGACTCAAGTAAGGCAAGTAAGACAAGGCCGCAATTTGAAGATCCGCGGATTGTAGAAGTCGGGAAAGATATTCCACGGAACCCACCCTGAACCACACACTTGCGGTGCGACTATGAACGATTAAGGAAATCGTCGTACTGTTTGTTTGTTTGGTGCCCAGCCTCTTGGGAAGGCGGGTGGGCCATTCTCCGCACTGAGACCTCAAGACAGTTCGTCGTACGTTGGCGCCCGGGTAGTGCTACTCCAGCCACCCGAACTCTTTCATGAAGTGGAGCACTCTTCTTGGTCGCTTCCACACTCCATGGGCAGTTCCCATGTTCCCAAGACTCTGCAGTCGTTCTTCCGCCACCACCGGGCACTCCAGGACCACATGGGCGGCTGTTTCGTCCTCCGCCATGCAGCCTCTGCATAGAGGGCTGTCGGTGACACCTATGATGAACAAGTGCCTGTTGAATGGGCAGTGACCTGTAAGGATTCCCACCGCTGTTCGGAGTTGACCGCTGTGGAACTTTAGCAGGCGCTTCCTCCAGGTCCAGTTTGGGAATAGCGTCCCGGTATTGCCTGCAGTCCCTGGTTTTGGCCCAAAGATTTCATGTTTGCTTTTTGTTAGGGCCTTCTGCACTCCAGCTGGATCGCAGAAGGTCCAGAACCGTCGTATTCCATGAACTCTTCTTTCGACTGCGAGACGACTAGACGGCACTCGAAATTACGTAAATATACGATGTACAATTCGATTGTAGTTAATACACCCGCTGCATTGATTGTGCGGTCAAAGAGTCGCATAACACATTATCGGTAGAAGGAACCGGTTATCAGAGTACAGAGGTAAATATTGTCTTGCTAAAATTGAAGGCCAACATCATGAAGCTAAAAATGTACGAGCACTTTTTGATCTATTGCATTTTTACTGTTATACAATTTCAAATGCGCGGTGTATTTTGATCATGAAATCCAGTATGGATGTTGAGTCAGAAGGACCAGACAGAACACATGTTCCTACACACCACACGCTGTATCCCGACAATCGGGGTAAGCAGAGTAATCGTTGTCGTGCTGCAAGAACTCAGCTAAATTAGAGCACAGCACCTACCACCACGTTTAGTAAAGTATTAGGACTAGATAACTATCAAACAGCAAGTAAGGCAAGAATACCCACCTGCTGCACGAATCGGTGGAAGGGCCGTGCCAAGTTGAGAGGTTAGCCCTTATGCATGGCATCTTTTACGACATGCAGTGGGGCTATTCTTTATAAGAACCGACCCCACGGTTTAGGAAAAGTTATTCGTAAAATCAAGTTTTCAGGGATGTAATACAAGGTGACAGGTGGCCTGTCGCCCTTTAGCACGGCATCTTGTTCTTATCCCTTAGTCGCCTTTTACGACATGCATGGAGAGAGATGTAGTGGGGCTATTCTTTTTAAGTACCGACCCCGCACGATACCGACCAGCCAATATCCCCTTCGAGGAATTGCCATACATACCGGAAACTTGACTTTGGATTGCTGCTTACATAGGGCTAGAGGAGAACACAGTTGAAGCTGCTATGCGGTCATCTTTAGTCCAGTGCGGTGGTATCACTCCAGTCGTTCCATTCATAATTACTGTGAAAGTCTTTGGACAAAGAACGCTTTTAATTTCTGTTAAAATTATTGCAGTTTTTCTACCCGTGGACTTGAGTATCTTAACAACTCCGTGGATCACAAGGAAATAGTATTTCCTCCGTGGAAATAACCGAAAAACACGAACTATTTCTTTATTTGTTTACGCCGTTTCGCCGACCTTCCTGCAGTGCGACCTCAGAGGGCTCTACCAACCTGGGCGATCTATCTACTACACTTCTTAAATTAGGAATGATAAATAAATTGGTGCACGCTATAAACGGGGAACGAAACCTCGACCTTCGCTTAATATGTAAGGCCTTTTCTCTTAGGCCACCTTGGCCAAAATGACATAGTATTGAACATAGGCCTGCCGACGACGGGGGTGGGGGTTTGGGGGTTTCGACCGCCTAGAAAATTTTCTAATCTCGTTCCAGTGCTGGAAATTCCTATGATCAAACTTGAAAACCTCGCAACCCTCAAGGGAAATCCACACACCCATCTCCTCCCCGAACCATAATCCTGGGTACGCCCGTGGTAGGGATATTTCCTCAAAATTTCATACAAAGTGGATGTTGAAAACGGGACAACTAAACTTACCACTCCACAGAACATAATATACTGACTGCGTTTTTTTATGTTCTGTGGTGTGTTCCTACTTTCCGCATGTCCCTAATGACGACCGATTGGGAAGCACTGACGTGGCACCAAGTTCACCCGGTGTTATGGGCTGACATCACGGATGTTGTAGGTGATGTAGCCAACCGTGTCAGTTTCCATAAAAACAAAAAAAAAATATTTACTCCATTTCCTCAATTTGTTTCTCATTCCACGTTTGAATTCCCAAATAAAACCACACGTTTTAAAGCTGTGCTCGCAAAACATCAAGTTGTACATCGATCGAATCAGCGCGTACTTCCGCACTTGCTCCAACTTCACGTCGGTAGATTGAACGGAAATTAGCGAAGATGAAGACAGTTCTGTTGCTATGCACGGTTACACTGCTGGCGGCGACGGCCTTGGCTAAACCACAGGGGCGGGGCTGCATCTATGTCGAAGGGCACTGTAAGTAATTTATTTGTCTAAATAGGTGGCATGAAACGACCATCCTTACGACGAAACGACCATGTGGAAGCACGACTAGGCACCTAGCAATAAAATATGTTTATCTGATAACCTTTGCCTTATTAAAAGAGTCTGAACGTTTCACTGGCATATTAGATCTATATCTTCATTAGTTTAATTTAATTCTAAATAGTTTTTTTTAATTTGTATTATTCAGTTCTGAAAATAAAGATATTATTGAAAGTAGTTATAGTAAAGTAGAACATAGTAGTTCTATATATACATCGAATATTATGTCAGCCTCGGTAGCTCAGTGGTGCGGTCGGTCGACTGTTGTTAAGCAAGCCTGAGCGCGGTCAGTACTTGGATGGGCGACCGCTCGACTGTTGGAGGCTGACCGTGGTTCGGATTCCACCTAAAACTGTAGGTCCCTTCCCTTCTCACCTTACTAGGTGGTAGCGTTTATCCCGCCCGGATTATTACCACCGCACTGAATGAAACGTCTCGGTCGAAACGGCTATGTAAATAGTTCGTGTTTTCCGCCCAGTTCGGTGTAACCGACATGAAATGAAGGGAAGCACTGACATGGCACCTAGTTAGTAGTTCACCCGGTGTTACTACTGTGTACTTAGTTACCATAAAAAAAATCTATATAAGGCGCATAGCACTATTGAGGAGCGTCAGAACAAAAACCCATAAATCCACTTTGGGTCGAAAATTGTTTCATATTTTTTTCTAATAAAATGGGTACGATTACATATAAATATGCTCTCAGACCGCAACAAAATGCCTTGAAACCCTCCCAAAAAATATCAACACATAGGTGTCCGCTTCTAAATACTTTAAATCCGAAAGAAAAGATTTTGTCATGTACTGGTCCGCATCAAAAAACCTTAAATCTCTCTCTTAAAATCTAATGTTTTCAGCTTAATAGAACACATAACCTTGATTTGTTGATGCTTACCTGTCGGTCTTTGGAAATTCTATTTTTATAAAAAATAAGTATAACGTTAACATATACGGTTAAAAAGATACGAAGTTTTTTGTTATTTCTGAAAAAAATGCAAAAGTGGATTTAAGGGTTTTTGTTCTGACGCTCCTCTATTGGTCTTTTAAGGTACGTTGATACGATGCGAGGTTTCACGTACGAGGAGCATGCCGCCGCCGCCTTCTCGAACGAGAAAACTCGCTATCGCGAAACGGTGCGTAAATGCGTTCGAGAATCATTTCTCGTGCGTGAACTCGCATCGTGTCAACCAGGCATTTGATTGGTACTCTTGTTGTTTGACGTACGTGGTCGTCAGATTGGTATTGGATTCCCATGTAAATTGATTCTATTGGCTAGTTAGTATGGGAGTCCCGTCTCTTAAACGGTATTGGTTATAATCTCTTTGGCACCGGCTAACACCTAGTACAGACAGGTACTATGCATAATGGCCTGATATTACGGGTGTAGTGACGACCAAGATATCAGCTCAATACGCCTTCGTTTAGAACTGGATGGAAGTCATGGGCAATTTTCGTAGCCGCATTTCATTCATTACGGTGGTGGTAACAATACGGACCACCTATATGTAAGGGAAGAAACCTACAGCACAGATTACTTAATCCTACAGTTTTACGTGGAAATCGAACGAGACGGTTAGCCTTGACGGCCGACATACAAAGTAATACCGCGGCCGGTGTGCTCAACATCGACGATCTAACGCCGGCGCCGATAACCACCACTACTCAGGCTGACAAAGTGCCGTCAATGTGTTGTATATTGCAGGCCAAGAAGAGTGCCCAGTAGGAACTCACGCGTACACGACCGGTTGCGATGAAATTGAGTCTGAGCGAACGTGCAAGCAACCCCAGTCGAGGAAGCTGCCGGGAATAATATGTGACTACACGCGGTGTGAGTGCGACGAGCCCAATGTCTTGGACGAGGATTCGGGCAAATGCGTGCCCTTAGACCAGTGCCCTAAGGGCACGACTGAGTCCAGCAAGACGTAAGAATTTGTAGGAGTGAGTACAAGTCGTTCTAAGCCCATTCTAAGCCGCAGATCAATAGGTGAACTGGATACGCCACTCAGTCAGCCAGCGTGTATGTATGCGTCCACTACTGGACATACAACTCTCCAATTTTCCTCCAGTCCTCCCGTCCTTCAGTACGGAACCATTGCTTTTCGCCGACGAACTTGATGTCAATACGATACGCCGCTTACCCACCACCACGTAATACAGGGCCACACGCAGTTAAGTTAAGAGTCCGTAATACCTCAGCCAGAGCCAACTGTCATTGTCTCCCTCTACGGAGACAAGCCATGCTGCATCGTGATAGCTCCAGTGCGACGTTGCTATCGCTTACTCGCTCTCGCTTGCCTCCCTGTGACAGGAAGGAGTGAGAGAGAAACACGTAGATTGCGACGGTCGCCCGATAAAGGGTGAGTGTTTCATGTTTCCCTCTCGCTCCTGTCATCGGTAGGCAAGCAAGAGCGAGTAAGCGATAGCAACGTCGCACTGGGGCTATGACGATGCAGCATGGCTTGTCTCCGTAGAGGGAGACAATGACAGTTGGCTCTGCCTCAGCTCGAATTTTTATTTCGCCTTCACTTCTCCGCGTCACCTCACTCTCTCTCGCTCGCACAGTTCTTTCGGTCACGCGAGGTCAAAGCGTGAACGTCGGACGGCTATTGTCGGACGAATACTCTGGTCTGCTTTACATAATTATTGAGATCTTTTATTATGCAAATTTGTATGATCTGATTTAAGATATTTATTGAATGCTAGCTGTTTTATTGTTCGCTTTAGTGGTAACTTTGAATTTATTTTTTGTTTCAATCTATATTTAATGGAATCATGTTTTCGCTAAATTACCCAGCATTCAACCATATAATATCTATTTTAATGCATCGTTGGATCATTGAGAGCAAGTTTTATCGGTACTACTATGGCCGCTGCTCTGACGAACTTGCGGCCCTCATTCCTCATCCCCCTGTTCGCCTTCGCCAAAGCCGCCATACTCTTGCGGGAAACCTTATATTTTGTAGTCGACAGAAAAGCTCTTCGAGCCACGATTCTCTAAATCGTTCTTATGTCGCACTGCAAAGGTATGGAACGGGTTTCCGGGGAATATCTTTCACTATTCCTATACAATCAAAGGATCTTCAAATCGCGGGGTATTGTCTTTCCCCAGCGATGTAAGTCTGCCTTCAAGTCGGACTGGCACATCCTCGGGGGTGAAATTGGCTGCGCCTGAGGCTTTGACCTAGAACGCAGCCACACAGTTCGAAAGCAATAAAAAGAATAAATAAATAATACATAAGGGTAGTTCTTCAGAGACAAAATTTTCGATGTCTATGGGTATATTTCTGTAACCATCTAACGAAACGGCATGATATTTTTTTTTGTACAGTTTAGCTTTATCCCTAACTGGGACGAATTATATTTTTGAAATAATTGCTGTCTAGGTACAAAATAAAAATATTTGAAGCTTGTTCTTCTGATTCATATAACGTGTCCGTTAGCCATTTTCCGGAACAAAATGGTTGATGTCGCATTTTCCCTTTGATAAATCAATATAAATTATAATCATATCGAAGGGAAATGAATTGTCCTCTTACAAAAAAAATGTGTATTAGTTACAACTACGTTAGTGTGTTTATAAATAATTAAATAAGAAGTGTCCGGCGTATAATACTGATTAATGTGGCGTAAGCTGCACTTGACCATGCTTGGTCGGGTAATAATATTGAGAGTCTGGCTTCCCGCGCGGGGGGAAGCCAGTCGTGTAAAGAAAGAGCTAGAAGACGGATATGCGGCTGGTTGGCTTAGATCCCGGTGTTACGAAGGTAAATATCTGATTCATCTGTGCTTGGTTCAGGTGGCATTCTGATTACAATGCCTACTTTATAAAATATATTTTATAGTTTTAAAACTTCAATCTGAGTTTTGTGTGATGCTTTTGTGTTATAGATTCGTGTAGAAAAATTACAATACTCAATTCTGTATGTATGATGAGTTATGCATGATTGTAGGCAAAATCCTGATTCATCTGTGCCTGATTCATATGGTCAAAACCACATATGAATCATAAAATAAATTAGTTTGGGCCCTCTCGAGCACGAAAGCAGCGTTTTTTTGTTGCATTCGGATACAGCCCAACAAGACCTCGACCTTCCCGATGACGACAGCTTTTGGATGGAGACTTCGTCAATCGATGAAAACTTATAACTCCAAAATTCACCAGAGATGTCCATAAAAGAAAGGTGACATCGAAGAAAGCTACAAGCAGCTCAGAATTACAACAGAATTAATTGTACCACCGATCTCAGTGTTCCGGGCTATACACTATTTGAACGTTTTATGCCCAAAAGTGGTGTCTGCCTTTATGGCCGATCCGATGTCTCCAACAAGAGATTATGCCATGTTGAAGACTCCCGATTCCCAGTAATATGGGTCCGCGTGAATCTTCCCCACGTGGTGAGACTCTGTGCGGGCCTGTATCGCTCGCCTAACCTTGGTATCAAAGAGACTGTTGCATTCTTTGAGCACCTCAGCAGAGGGACAGACAAACTGCTTTGTGAACTTCCTACGGCTGAAATTGTAATGGTGGGCGACTTCAATGTCAAACATAAGGAATGGCTTGGGTCCACCATCACCGATCACTCCGGCCGGGAAGCTTACAACTTGGCCATAGCCCACGGATTGTCGCAGATGGTATCAGGATTTACACGCATACCTGACAATCCTGCGCACAAGCCTAGCTTGCTGGACCTTGTGCTGACTTCCGAACCTACAGGATAAAGAGTTAGTGTCAAAGCTCCCCTCGGGAGCTCTGATCACTACCTAGTGTCCTGTACAGTGCCGACTGTGTACTACGCGAAAACGCGCGAGCCTAGCACTCGCACAGTCTGGCACTATAAGACAGCACAATGGGAGAAATTCCGATCCTTTCTAGGAATTTTCCCTTGGAAGGAGGTCTGCTTTGCCTCTTTGGATCCATCAACGTGCGCTGAGTCTATTGCCGAGCTGGTGCAATAGGGTATGGAATATTTTATTCCATTTCTGTTGTACCAGTGGGCGGTAGTCACAAGCCATGGTTCAACTGCCAATGCCGCATAGCTGTAGAGGCCAAGAACCAAGCCTACAGGCGGTGGCTCTCCGCACGTACCGCTGAGGCAAGGCGCGCACTTAACGCCTCCTCCAGGTCTTGCAAGCGAACACTCATCGTGGCCAAGTCCAAACACGATCATAGAATTGGCGAGAGACTAGTGCGATGTCCGACCGGCAGCCGCGCATTCTTGTCTCTCGCCAACTCTATCGGACGAAACTTCTGTCGCTCTGCTACACCACCCCTGGAACGGTCCTGGATCACTCGCTATCCTCGCGAAGGAAAAGGCGAACATTTTTGCTCGTCTTTTCGCATCTAACTCAACGTTGGATGACCAGGGTGCAACTCCTCTCTCGATACCACACTGTGGGATTTCGATGATGGAGCCGAAATGCACCCTAGACAGGTATTCAAATGTTTGAGAACGTTGGACACTTCGAAGAGTAGTGGTCCTGATGGCATTCCAGCCATAGTGCTCAAGATTTGTTCCCCTTTGTTGACACCAATAATCTCCCGTCTTTTCCGTCTCTCCTTCGCCCGTGGGATTGTACCCTCTTGCTGGAAAAGAGCCTCGGTCCAACCGGTTCCAAAGAAGGGAGACTCCGCGAACCCCTCCAACTATCGGCCCATTGCGATAACTTCACTATTATGTAAAGTTATGGAGCGCCTTATTAACACCCAGCTCCTAACGTACTTAGAAGCAAATAAACTCCTGGATGACAAGCAGTACGGATTCCGGAAAGTCGATACTATCATTTTATGTATTTAGCTTTCGCTTACTTTTGTTTATAGACGTCCGGAAATACCAGCCTTCCGGCCATAAAATCCAGACGTCTATCCCGGCACTCTTGCGAGCACAGTAATCATGTATGCCAGATCGAGGCCCCATAGCTGTACCGTTCTTCCGAAAAAATCCCATGGGAAACACAGACTGTGACCTTTCCCCAACCGATCCGAGCCACCACCCGTCCACCCGAGGGAACCCCCGACCGAAGCCGGGAGGCGGGGGTGAAGCCTTCACTGCCACTGGGGTCCGCTCCCTATCCAACCACAGCCTGTGCCCAGGGCCTCAGCACTTTGTACTAGCCGTAGCTTTTGTTTTCACCAGCTATGTATATGCGTGGAAGTGCATATGACCACCACCTAATGTGTACCGGGGATTCCGAAAAGCGCGGTCAACAGGAGATCTTCTAACGTACGTTACGCATATATGGGCCGAAAGATTGGACAATTTTGGGGAGTCGCTGGCAGTCGCCCTGGATATCTCAAAAGGCTTTCGACCGCGTTTGGCACCGAGGCCTTCTAGGCAAGCTTCCGTCCTTCGGCATTCCACCGAAACTCTGCACCTGGATCGCCAGCTTTTTGCAGGTCGTTCCATCTTCGTTACCATCGATGGCTCGAAATCTGAAGACTTTCCAATCAACGCTGGTGTTCCGCAGGGCTCTGTGCTGTCGCCTAAGCTTTTCTTAATATTTATAAACGATCTACTGTCCTTGGGCATGATACACAGCTATGCAGACGACAGCACGGAGCACAAGGGCTATGTTAAGGACTGGAAGAGGAGAAATTCGCGGCACAGGGAGGCTCAACGTTCAGTTGTTGATAAGGTCGATAACGTTGATGGATGAGGAGAACCTTGTCGCCTTCAACGTTAGTAAGACTCAGTGCTGCGCATTATCTGCTAAGGCCTTTCCTTTCCAAACTAGTTTCCAAGGTAGCGCTGTACCTCTCTCGGAGCACCTGGACCTCCTGGGCACCACTATATCTAAAGAAGTGGGTTTCCGGCAACTAATCGAGGCTAAGGCCAAAACTGCATCCAGAAAATTGGGAATACTTTTCCGCAATCGGCGGTTCTTCTCACCGGCACAACTATTCCTGTTGTACAAAACACAGATTAGGCCGGTGATGGAGTACTGCAGTCACATCTGGGAGGGTAGTCCGCATTATCTGCTTGCGTCCTTGGACTCGATACAGCGCCGAGCCATCCGTCTTGTTGGTGACCCGAAACTTACAGATGGTTTGGAGTCTCTGAGTCACAGACGATTTGTGGGTTCGCTTAGTCTGTTTTACAGATACTATCACGGACGCTGCTCTGTGGAACTAGCATCCCTTATTCCCTGCCACCCGTCCTATCTCCGGATGACTCGTCGCAGAGAGACTCAGCACCCTTTTGTTGTTGACATTGGGCTTTTGAGAACCCATCGGTTCTCTAAATCGTTTATTTGTCGCACCGCTAGAGTGTGGAACTGTCTTCCGGCGAGTGTATTTCCTGAATCCTTTAACCTGGGTGTCTTCTAGCGCCGTATTAACGGGCTAGACAGCCTAGCAACAGTCCGCAAATCTGCTGGCATGGCACCTAACTGAGCGTGGTTTCGCGAGGAGAGGTGATTTTGGCTCTGTCGACTGCACCATTGGTCTCTCGGCACAGCCACCCATGCTGGTTTACATAAAAAAAAATCACAAATATTAGCAATTATAGTTAAAATTTCTGTTATATTACAATATTCTCGCTTTCCCATATGGGAGTTCCCATTGGAGTATATACTATAAGAATTATTATATAGGTACCGGTGTTTCAATTTTTTTTTACAAAAATTATTGTTGAATTCAGCAGATTTTTTTCCGTGATATGATCACTAATAATTCTTTTCATGAATATAGATTACTGTTGTTGTTAAAATATGTTTATTTTCTTAATATAGAGCCCATCTACATAAAGTTTTTCATTTTTATTTCTGTTTCTGATTCATCTGTAACAAATTCTGATTCATCTGGGCACAAAATATTTGAACGTCGATATCTTGAAAAATACTTTATAAAAACGAGTCCCTCATTCAAATATATGTTATTTGGTATACCTATTTTCATATGAACATGTGTTACAGTACTGAAAGTGAAATTAAATTTTGGCCATATGAATCAGTCGAAGAATGGAATTTCGAAGAATTACCCATAAACATTACAGAGTGATTGTTGCATTATTTTTTATCTAACATAGCCCCAGCAATGTGGGGGTATTACAGACTCTCAATTTGTGCGTGATTGCTTGGACTGCGAAGTGTGCCTCTCCGCTACTCCCCGAACTGGTGTAACTTAAGCTAGAAACTCATTGGGCCCACGTACGCCACACACGCGAATCTGGGCGCGTCGGTCTCCATACATTTTATATGGAAGAGTGCAGCACGCAGTTTCATTGCGCCCACGCCACCCTACGCTACACGACACACTGCGTGCTGCACTCTTCCATATAAAATGTATGGAGACCGACGCGCCCACGTACGCGTGCGTAGCGTACGTGGGCCCAATGAGTTTCTAGCTTAATGTCTAGTTGTTTACCTACTTTATGTTCTATTTCGATTGTTATGTATTGATTAATTTTCATTAGTATTCAGTGGGTTCCATTCTTCACTGTTTGTTGTTGTTTGTACCTTTATATACATACTATGTTTATAACTAAGTCAGGTTGACTGGCAAACATTGCCTTAGGTAATGAGTCCGCCTTTTGTAAAATTTATAATGGTAATCAATAAAGGATATAATTATTTTATAAATGTATTTCGTGTTTATTTACACATTATATTTACCTTATTTTGTTACATCGTTATGCTTATCCTTATCCTTATTCCTTATGGTAATTCGATGCATTGCTTTCAGGGGGTTATAGTAGAGGTAATTTGTGTTTTTTTTTTAACCATTAATTCCTATTCCGAAAATGCTTGGTTTAAGATTTATTTAAAATTTTGTGTTTTTTTTTTGAAAACGTCAACCTTGCTTTTCTTAATAAAAAAAAAATATTGTGTACAATCAAGCATTGCTATGCTATGTAGCTTACAAAATAATTACAAAACTAAAAAAAAAATTGCAATGGTTTTTCTTTTATTAAGAAAAAATTGTAAGAAGGTTGACGTTTTCGAAAAAAACACAAAATTTTAAATAACTCGTAAACCAAGCATTTTCGGAATAGGAATTAATGGTTAAAAAAAACACAAATTACCTCTGCTATAACCCCCTGAAAGGAATGCATTGAATTACCAGTAACCCTGTATAATTCTTCTGTACGTGTGTTTGTCACCTAACTCCGCCTAAACAGCTGGACCGATTTGGATGAAATTTTGAGTGGAACCCTGGATGGTTTGAAAATACAATTGAACCCGATTGGCGTCGTGATAAGTCCACGCGGACGAAGTCAAGGGCACAGCTAGTAAAGCTAAAAATTATTATAATAAATAACAGTAATTTAGTTAAGAAAATACCGTTTTATTTCAGGAAATACTTTATCTATAGTATAATGCGCGGGGCGGATCTTGGCGTGTCGCCGCCGCAGCGGTTCGTCGGTGTTCTCCCTCGCACCCGCACCGTACTTGTATAGTTTATTCGCGTGGCGGGTCGCCCGCTGCGGCGACGACACGCCGAGATCCGTCCCGGGCACTATAGCCTGCCCACGCTTCTCCGTGAACCTGTCTGATGAGGGCATGCACGGCAATACTTATAGTGTTTTGTTCCAATCAACCTTTGAGTGACGAGTAAGTAAAAACAATAGAAGCAATAACTACTACTACTACACCCCACCTACTCACTTACACACACACACCATCACCCGACCCCCCACACACACACTCACCCTCATTCATACACACTATTATGTTAATCTAACAAAAGTATCATACACACGCACTGAAACAAGTGTTTCAGTAGGAATGATGAATGATGAAGTGATCATTCATTCATTATAGTTACCTACATTTACTTACCGACCTACATACACTCACATACATGCATACTTGAAAAAATAATTTGTATATTTATTTGTACATACATTTATTTTTTTATTTTTTGAGAACCGACCGAGAAAACGGGTTCGAGACGTCACAGACGAAAGTCCAGTGTCTCGACCTGAGCATCAAAAATTAAACAATCCTGTGAAGGGAACATGTTTTCAATTTATTTTTACGCAAATTGTTCTATGTTGTATACCATGTTTCTTTATTTAATAAATTATTTGAATTTGAATTTCAATTTGAAACTAGTTTCATAGTATATTTAATTCAAATGATCACATCAACGTCCCCCTCAGACTCTGTCCGTCTCTGTTGTTTTCTCCTTCTCTTCTCCTTCCTCAGTTTTCTTCGGGCAGTCCTCGAGGAGAACACACTTGCGCGTTTTCAAGTCCCTGACCTTCGGCTCATTGCATTCGCAGCGAGAATAATCGCATATTTTTCCTCTCATATCGAGTGTGGGGTTACGGTTGTCGCAGGTACGTTCGGGCAGCAGATAGCCGCAACCGGTGGTGTAAGCGTGCGTCCCCTCTTCGCACTCTCTGGAGCCTGCAAAATAAATTCGCACGATGTACCTTTTTTTTATGGAAACTGACACGCTTGGGTACAACATCCGTGATGTCGGCCCATAACACCGGGTGAACTTGGTGCCACGTCAGTGCTTCCTTCGGTCGTACCGGCTACACTGAACTGGACGGAAAACACAAACTATTTACAATAGCCGTTTCGACCGACGACCTTTCATTCAGTACGGTGGTACATCGTACCTACGATGGTATTGTGTACCTGCAATCTTTCACTATAATTTCTATCTCTATCTACTCTACTCTCTATATCTCTATCTCTACTTCTTATAACTGGGAACGTCTGTCTGTATGTATGTATGGTTGTGGGTAATCTCCGGAACCACTGAATAGATTTTGATGCGATTTGCACCCATGTAAAGAGTAGAGTTCTTGAGGCTCACTATAGGCTATATACCATCACGCTAAATAGCAATAATGCTGAGCAGTATCAAAGAAAGTATAGTATAAACGGAATTCAGTGTGGAATAGTAGTGCGGGATGGAGGGGAGGAGGGAGCGGGGGAGGGAAAGAGGGAGGGGGAGAGAGGGGGAGAGAGAGAGAGAGAGGGAGGGGGGGAGAGAGAGAGAGAGGGAGGGGGGGAGAGAGAGAGAGAGGGAGAGGGGGAGCGAGAGAGAGAGAGAGAGAGAGAGAGAGAGAGAGAGAGAGAGAGAGATAATATAAGAGAAGCGATCGGTTATTTCATATTTGTGTTTAATTCGGATTTGCTATTAAACCGAGTATACGGCGAGCGAAGCCGCGGGCAAAAGCTAGTCAGGTCATAAAAGATGGTTTGACACGCGTAACTCAATATGTTTACAAACCGAATTTCACTTTTCACCTCTAGCAGTAATAAAGGAAGTCACTATTAGTTTAGTTACCACGATTAAAAAAAAATAAGAAGAACTTTTCACCTTCCGTGGGGGTGGATCACATCACCGCATTTTATGGAAGGGAAGAACGTTATTTGCTACTTTTGGGTGACGCTAACTGAAGCTTTCTAGGGAGATTGATCAATAGGTAGGTAAGTCTTTATCAACAAAATATTATTTCTATAAGCGAGTGATTAAAATTTTTCTTAGGTAGGTACCTATAATTTCAGAGAAATGTTTCAGTCCAAAAAATTTATAAGTAAACGGATTGTTGATCTAACCGTAGTAGGTCAATCTACAATATAAAAATATTAAAGTTAAAAATATACATTTAGAATTATTTTTAAAAGTGTCCTTTTTAAACCTCGTAAAAACGGCAATTTTACGTGGTTTTTACGATTTTCTCAAAAACTCTCAAACTTAAAAAAAAAAATTCAACATAATGTACCCCTCATCGATACGCGTCATTTGACACCCTAAATATTCACGTAACCTCAAAACTTACCAGGGCGAATTCCTACTCTCGCTGGAAATCGGGGACTACACTGAAGCGACCGAAAAGAAATTTTCAATGTGAAAAAATGTGACTAAGATAAAGTTGTTTTTTTTTATGGAAACTGACACGGTTGGCTACATCGCCCACAACATCCGTGATGTCAGCCCATAACACCGGGTGAACTTAGTGCCACGTCAGTGCTTCCCTTCGGTCGTGCCGGCTACACTGAACTGGGCGGAAAACAATAACTATTTACATAGCCGTTTCGACCGACCTTTAATTCAGTGCGGTGGCGACCTTTAATTCAATCCGGGCGGGTTAAACCCTACCACTACCACCTAGTAATATAAGAAGGCAGTCATATCCCTTAGTCGCATTTTACGACATACACGGGTAGAGATGCAGTGGGGCTATTATTATATATCTTTATTTCACATTTTTTTTAATTTTATATTAATTTTACATATCACCTATACTAAAAAGTAATAAAAATATACAAAAATAAAATAAAAACGGTAATACCGCCGGCGGCGGTGGGAGACAAACCTCCCGCCGCCGCCGTGTCGGGGCGGCGCGAGGTATATTATTATTAGTACCGACCCCACACGGTACAAAGTTGTATGTTGTAACTTACATCGTCCCAATATATAAATGCATCCCCTGGATTGTGCGCGAGACTCGGCGACCCCTAGGAAGGTCGCGACCGCCAACAACAACAGTACGGTTTTCATTCTGCAACTTTCACGATATTCACTTGTTTTACAGCAGAAAAAGCTTTTGGTTCGGTCGAAAAGCGACTGCGGATAACGTAGAACTATTAAGTCATTTATATAAAGGCTGGTGATGCGATGGCATAGAGTAAATATTTACCTTACATACGGTTGTGGACAAAGGTTGTGGACGGACGAAAACAGGTTCCTAACTTGTAAATGAGCTTGTAAAGTCGATCTGCATACTGATTCTTGTTGAGGCGGACGCTACTTACTAGTGGAGATGTTAATGCGACCCACCTTGCAAATCTTCAAGAAAGAATGCCACTTGGCCACTTAATGCGACCCACCTTGCAAATCTTCAACAAAGAATGCCACTTGGCCACTTAATGCGACCCACCTTGCAAATCTTCAACAAAGAATGCCACTTGGCCACTTAATGCGACCCACCTTTCAAATCTTCAACAAAGAATGCCACTTGGCCACTTAATGCGACCCACCTTGCAAATCTTCAACAAAGAATGCCACTTGGCCACTTAATGCGACCCACCTTGCAAATCTTCAACAAAGAATGCCACTTGGCCACTTAGCACAGGTGTACGTAGGGGTGTTCTGAGCTGATTTAGCCCTGGAGCCACGAGGAGCCACCGTGCAGGGGAGAGGGGGGGGGGGGAGGGGGTAAAAATGCATCTGACGCCCCTCATGGCTTGGCGAGCTTGATATCTGCATACATTAAGCAACTTTACCAAGTTTGGTGGCGTTTTTGTATAATTTACACACTACTGAACGTTGATGCTGCTATGAAATTTTTTGAAAAAGTATTAAGTAGGTGGTAGTATTGTATTATATTGTTTAGGAGCTTTTGCCCGCGGCTTCGCACGCGTGAAATTCGTATTTTAAAAGAAGAAAGTGAGTAAGCCCGCTACCGTACCTTTATTTCGGCGGGCGGAACATTTCGGTTTGTATGCGAGCCACATCTTAGCGTAACGAACTGAATTTTATTTAGCCTATCCTGTGTCACGGATAGTTAAATGTGCTTGTACTCAGTTTCATCGAATTCGGATGATCGGTTATGGAGGAACATACATACGACTACACACCTCATTTTGTCAGCCTCGTGGTGCAGACAGTCGACTGTCGCTATCGATTGTTAAGCAACGCTGGGCGCGGTCAGTACTTGGATGGGTGACCGCGGTTCGGATTCCACGTAAAACTGTAGGTCCCATCCCTTCTTATCTTACTAGGTGGTAGTGTTCAACCCGCCCGCGTTGGTGCCACCTCACTGAATGAGAGGTCGGTTGAAACGGCTACGTAAAGAGTTCGTGTTTTCCGTCCAGTTCAGTGTAGCCGGCAAGACCTAAGGGAAGCACTGACATAACACGTAGTTCACCAAGGCGTTATGGGCTGACATCACGGCTGTAGTAGGTAGGTGATGTAACCAACAGTGGCAGTTTCCATTCAAAAAAAATTATTATGCAGCAACACTAATATAATTTTATTAGCTAAGGCCTCTTTTACAGAGTAGTAAGCTTTCATTACAAGGGTTGATTTATGTGTTTCTTAAACTATGAACCAGGTATTGCTACAGTGACAGTATCTGGATTTCGGTTCGGAATTCGGAAGCATTATTATTATCGACGATTCCTTCATCGCAGGAGAGCTTTGACGCAGCTGCTGTGGTAGCAGCCAAACTGCACTATGGGAGTTTAACAAAAACGACATGGACCGCCTCAAAATTAGGTTAGGGTTAAATTAAAGATGTAATTTAACCCTGGTTATTTTTTTTAAACCACCAAAACAGGTTAATAATCTCTGTTTGGGGAGAAAACTCGCATAGTGCCGTCCGTCACAGCTGCAGCAAAACTCTCCTGCGATGAAGGACTCGTTTATTATCGTCCCCCTTCCCCTGGATACGCCTGGTAGGTACTTGACTTATTAGGTATACATATTATGTGACAATAATCATAAACAAATATTATGTAATGTTTTCTTAATTTTGCCGCGAAAACTTTTTATCTGGTATAGTCAATGACGTATATAGTGGAATCACAGAGTGGAATAGACAATACGTGGAAACAATTTGCTACTAAAATAAAAACTCACCGTAATATGACATTTACAGACCGACCAAGTTAACTGTGAACTGAGTGGTGCGCTGCCATCGTTTCATTGTTGCCAGTGTTGTGTGAATGTCCCCGTTTTATTTGATGTTTCATTCTCGAACAGTTCAGTTCGTATGTTGCTTTTTTTATGTACAAAACAATTTTATTATACATCTTATAAGAGTAATAAATTAAAATTATTAAATAAACTTAAACTACCTATCAAATAAAATAAAAAACTATAACTAAAAACTACTAAAAACTAAAAAACTTAACTACAAAATAAAATATAAACCTATAACCAATACAAAACTTAATAACCCTCCTCCAGGTGTGACGATGTGGGCACTGTACCGAGGACGCTAGCGGCGTTGCCTCGCTGGATGGCCACACTGATACGCTGCCTCAGGAACTCGAGCGAACGTTGTTCTCCTGAAGCAGCGTACAGGGACATCCCGATGTCTTTCGCGAGCCGCTTTGCCTCCTCAGACCATGCCCCCATCGTCTCCACCGAAAATGTGCTGGTGTGCCACCGAACTGTACTTGGTGTGCTTATGGCGGGCTGCAGTTTCAGCGGCTGCGCCGCGCCGGCGCGCTTCGAGCATGCCTTAACGTGACTGCTGCACAGAGTATCGGCGCAGGTAGCATCCCACACCAGTGACTTTCCCTCACGCCACGGGATGATGGTCATGCCATCTGGACGCTTACCATCGTCCCGGAATAGGCCCACTGGCTCCAGAGTTGAGGGAAAGCCGGCTGATACGAGTGATCTTTTTAATATGTCGTTGAGCATATGGTGACGTGGGATTCTACCCGCGCTCTTCTGGCAGCATAACCCGTGGTGCCCGAATTCGTCAGCAGTATCGCCACATACACACCTGTGGAGAGCATTTGTTTTAGCGCCAAGACGCAGGGAGATGGCTATGCGGATGGAGTGCGGATCCAGGAGCATGCCCGTTGTTGGTGAGGGTATAGCATGCAACCAGGACCCGGACTCTCTCTCACGCAACGCCAAAAGGCGCACCTCGTCTGCGGGTGTTTTTTTTTCCAGTGAATCAAATTTTTTTTCAATGATGGGTTTATCCCATATTTTCTGACTATTAGGTTCGCTGGGGGCATCGGTGCAGGAGGATAAATTCTTCCAGATCTCAAAAGCCTCTGTTTCACCGATCATTGGCTCCTCGGTGTTCTGTTTGGTTTTAGCGAGAATGTCTGTACAGAGAGTGCGGGTGCTGTGAACGGATGATAAGTATGCCGGTGTGCAAATATCAACCAATTTTCTAATGCCCAAACCACCGTAACTTATTGGAAGCGATGCTTGTGTGAAATTAGTTAAATGTATATTTAAAATGTTATTTAATGAATGTTGAATGATGTGGTCAAAATCGTGAAGAAGTGCATATGTCCAGGTAGGCGTGGTGCGCAACAAGTATGTGGTCCTAGGGACTGAAAGGCAGTTCCTTAACAAAAAATATGCAATATGCGGATGAATTGTTTGCAATCTTTCAGTCATAGTTTTAAGAACAGTAAATTTTTTTTCCAACTCTGATTCAGTGGCTTCTTTAAAAATAGGTGCACCAAGAATGGTGAAATCGTTTCTGTTGATAATTTTAATGTCAGGTGCCAGATTACGAAATGAATTTACTATTGTGTGATTAGTGGAGTGATGAAAAAATAATTCACATTTAGAGGGATTGATTTCAAGACCAAGATTCTTTGATTCCCGTAAAAGTTTTTCAAAGTCGGAGAGTACTGATTCCGGGTCACCTCCTAATGTACCATCGTCGAGGTACCAGACGTTCAACTCACTTGTTAATGTTTCGATGAGAGGATGAATGACCTGGAATGATGATGAATGGATGTATGTTGCTTTGTGCAAACAATATTGATACTTATTTTTTTTTTTTGTGGAAACTGACACGGTTGGCTACATCACCTACAACATCCGTGATGTCAGCCCATAACACCAGGTGAACTTGGTGCCACGTCAGTGCTTCCCTTCGGTCGTGCCGGCTACACTGAACTGGACGGAAAACACAAACTATTTACATAGCCGTTTCGACCGACCTTTCATTCAGTGCGGTGGTACCAACCCGGGCGGGTTAAACCCTACCACCTAGTAATATAAGAAGGGAGTCATATCCCTTAGTCGCCTTTTACGACATACACGGGGAGAGATGCAGTGGGGCTATTCTTTTAAAGTACCGGCCCCACACGGTACAATATATATAGTTAGATTGATCTGACCACGGACATAAAAAGGTATCCGTGGTCAGACTAGTCGATCTGACCACGGACACTATGACAAATCGCAAAGATGTCGTTTCCATTTTCATTTGATTTTCATCTTGTCATCGATGCATGGATATGTTTTTTTTTTTATGGAAACTGACACGGTTGGCTACATCACCTACAACGTCCGTGATGTCAGCCCATAACACCGGGTGAACTAGGTGCCATGTCAGTGCTTCCCCCTTTGATCGTGTCGGCTAAACTGAACTGGTCGGATAACACAAACTATTTACATAGCCGTTTAGACCGACGTTTCATTCAGTGCGGTGGTATCAACCCGGGCGGGTTAAACCCTACCACCAAGTAGATTAGGAGGGAAGGGACCTACAGTTTTACGAGGAATCCGAACCTCGGTCAGCCTCCAACAACGGTCAGCGGTCACCCATCCAAGCACTGACCGCACCCAGCGACAGTTGACTGTCTGCCACCACTGAGCTATCGAGGCTGACAAAACATGTTTACTTACTTGTTTCGAGTTTCGTGACGAGGAGTAAATGAGATATTGCACCTATTTTTCTAGCGTGCTGGCCATTTATTGAATAGGTAGGCCTCCAAGTAGGCATGTGACAACGAAATTAAGTACGTTGGGCCAGGGCCGGGAAAATTCTACATACATACATACATATCACACACGCTGAATCCCGATAATCGGGGTAAGCAGAGTAATCGGTGTTGTGCTGCAAGTACTCTGGTCAATTACAGCACAACACCGACCACCACGTTTCGCAAAGTATTCGAACAAGATTAAATCGATCAAGCAGCAAGTAAGGCACGAAGACCCACCTGCTGCATGACTCGGTGGAAGTACCGTGCCAAGGTGAGAGGTGGCGAGCCTGTCGCCCTTTAGCACGGCATCTTGTCCTTATTCCTTAGTCGCCTTTTACGACATGCATGGGGAGAGATACAGTGGGGATATTCTTTTTAAGTACCGGCCCCACACGGTACTATTCACGGAAACTATTATACTATTACTAGTAATCAATAAATCGTCTATCTATACCGGGACTCCGAGGCTTTTTGAGCCTTGAACTCTGGAGTGAATTTCAATTTGTAGATGGGAAAAGGGGGTGTGGTTGGCGCGCCGCTAGTACATAGGTACCGTTTGACTCACTTCATACTAAACACGTATAAAATAGGCAACATTTCACGTGAGCCGATCATCCGAATTCGATGAAATTTAGTACAAGCACATTTAACTATACGTAACACATGATAGGCTAGGCGGTTCCGGTTACGCTAAGACAAGGGTCTTCAACCCGCGGCCCGTTGCGTCCTTGGCGGCCCGACATTAGATTGACAAATTTAAATTCATATGTCTACAAATTATACCTATTTACAGATTACCACTAAAACTGACAACCACTGTCAATTCGGAACGACTTGTGTGTGCTCTGCAATATATAGTATAACTAGCTCCGCCCGCTCTCATATTTCACTTCACTGCTAACCTCATTAGCTATTTAGCGTGTTAGTAAGTAGCCTATAGTTGATGGGAAGAATCAAGCTATCCGTAGAAATTTTTTTTATTAAAATCGGTTCAGTGGTTCTCGAGTTATAAGCGGACAGACAGACACTCAGACAGAAAGCAGACGTTGGATTTTATTATAGGTAAGGAAGGATATCCGCAAAAACAAACGTCAAAGTGACAGCGAATACACCGCACATCCTCTGAACCGTGAGCGTCGTGTTCGATTTTTGATGACGCCAGATGTCATCGCACCGCATCAAATGTCTTTCTTGTGTTGCGGCCCGCCAAACCAATATCAGAATATACTAGGCCCTTGATTTCAGAAAGGTTGAAGACCCTTGCGCTAAGATGTGGCTCTCATACAAACCGAATTGCTCCGCGCGCCGAAATAAAGTTAACACAGGAACGCAGCTCGGCCTTTTTTTTTTCTTACTTAATTTCTTCTTTTTAAATACGAATTTCACGCGAGCGAAGCCGCGGGCAAAAGCTAGTTTATAATACTACTTTAATAACGTACGTAACTACATAATAATACATAATAAAGAAGGTAAGAAAAAATGCAATGCAATTAGTTATGTATGATTTAGGCATGTATTACGATTATATGGGGTAATCACGAGTGACGTTGCCCATATAGTAATTATGCATAAAAATGGAAATAAATTAGGCAATAAAAATACACACAATTTTCTACAAAATTTTATTCGTTTCCACTGTACCTACAGTACTAATCATTACGAATAGGCATTGTACTCCAATCAATAAAGCATTTCCACTCGACGTAATTCCTCTGTCGCTGAATCTTTGCAGTGTGATAAAGTAGGGTTTAAAATACACGTTTGACAAATTATCTAGGATTTTTTATGTTTGGAAGTTAGGTATTTATACCTAAAGATGAAAATCGCTTATAACTGCTGGTGAAAAATTGCTCCGTCCGAAGTTCCTTCCGTATATGATATTATATATTAATAAGAGTATATATATAACATTATCTATGAAAATTTTGATTTCGAATAGGCAGAAATTTGAAAATACCAATTTTGTATCACAACTTCTTCAGAAAAATTGCTCTGTCAATTTTTATTTTATTATATGTCTTAATTTATTTATATATATCGCTTTAGACAAGTATCTAGGAAATTTTCCTTATCGATCACACCTTTACAGATTTTCGGCAATAATTCGCTGTGAAAAATTGCTCTGTCCAAAATTCTTTCGGAATATGATATTATATATTAATAAGAGTATATATATAACATTATCTAGGAAAATTTCGATTTCGAACAGGCAGAAATTTGAAAATACCTATAAAAATTACTGTGTCAATTTTTATTTTTTTTCATCTCCTAATTTCTTTAAATATATCGCTTTTCATAATTATCTAGGAAATTTTCCTTATCGATCACACCTTTACATATTTTTGGCAATAACCCAAGCACTGTGAAAAATTGCTTCGTCTGTTTTTATTAACTTATTAGACACAGAACATCAAAATATAATATAATTGTGTAGTTTCGAGTATCGCAATATAATAAAACAACGTTTAAAAAGCGCGCGCTCGCACTACACTGAACTCGGGGTGCGGGAGGGCTGCGGGAGTGGGGAAGAATAAGCCCGCCCGCCCGCGCGCCAGCAGCTCATCGTCCCGCACCGCGACCGACGAGACGACACGCGAGCGTCGTCGATGCTCGCGGCTCGCTATTCCGCCCGCCACCTCTGTCGTCCCACTACAACGCCGCTCCGCCGCGCCGTCCTGCCGCCTATGGAACGAAAATGTAGGGCCTATCTATATAGTATTAGGAACTTTTAAAATTTAACTTTCGTTCTGTAATTTAATTTGTATGACAGTATGTCGAAACAACTTATTAAACATATTTCATGCACGTACAGTCTGTATGTAAATAAAGTGTATACATTTTTGTAAAGAAACGATTTAAAAAATTAAAAACCGCCTTCAAAAATGTATGAAATAAAAAAAAATCGAACCCTAGAGTTGAAGGCGGTCGGTTATTTTTGCTTGCACCGCCTTCAACTCTAGGGTTTGATTTTTTTTATTTCATACATTTTTGAAGGCGGTTTTTATATATTTTTTAATAGTTTTTTATTTCAGTTTTTTTAGTAATTTTTTGCTATTAATGTACTCGGCGGAATCGCTCGGCTTTTGGCTTCGCGAATCCGCCTCACTTTCCAATCCGATCTTGATGAAATTGAAATGGGACCACGCGGAAAGCACCAGCTTTCAAATAAAAAAAGAATCATCACAATCGGTTCCCTTGGGGACGGAGTCGCGTGTGTCCGCCTGTAAGTATCTACAGGTCGCACTCAGACGACGCGGGGACAGCTCGATTGTTCGAGCACTTGAGTAGAGCGGCAGATGAAGTGCATGTAGTTTCCCTATATATATATATATCCGCGGATATGGTTCTGCTTGGGGATTTTAATGCCCATCACGAGGAGTGGCTGGGCTCCGGGAGAACTGACTTCGAGGGGAGAGCCGCCTACGACTTCGCCCTGACGCATGACTTGCCTCAACTGATAGACCAACCTACCAAAGTGCCAGACATGGACGGTCATGCACCCTCTCTGCTGGATCTTCTGCTGACGACGAACCCTGCTGGATACAAAGTCACAGTGAGCACTCCTCTTGGCTTCTCTGACCACTGTTTAGTGGGGTCCACGGTGCCATTTTTGCCTCCTTAGTCTCGTACTGGAGGAATGCGTCCAATTTGGCACTACGTGTCAGCGGATTGGGACGGGATGCGAGAATACATCACATCCTACCCATGGAGAGAGCTATGCTTCAGTTCGGATGATCTACACCTCGGATGATCTACACCTTGGCTACGGCATTGGCGCATTCCGGCAGAATGCGCCAATGCCGTAGCCGAGGTGGTTCTGGGGGGAATGGAGATGTTCATTCCCAGCGCCCTCGTGCGCCTCGGTGGTAAAAGCCAGGCCTGGTACAGCCGCGACTGTGGTGAAGCTGTCGCAGCTAATGGCGCAGCTTATCGTGCATGGTCGTGCACTCGTACCAGACGCGATCCTAATGTATCCGAACTGAAGAAAGAATACAACCGCCTCTCCAGATCCTGCAAGAGGGCTATCGTCAGGGCCAAATTCGAGCATATCGGCAGAGTTGGTGATAGGCTGAACCAGCACCCAACTGGGAGCCGTGAGTTTTGGTCTCTCGCCAAATCTGTCGTATCGATTTTCTACCGCTCCTCCCTTCCACCTCTACAGTGTCCTGGGGGCTCACTTGCCCACTCCGCAAATGTAAATGCTCTCTTTGCGTAGAACTCCACCCTGGACGATGGGGTGCCATCCCCCCATCCATAACTAGGTGTGAGAACTCCATGCCGGAAGTACAGTTCCGACAACGAACTGTGCGGGCGGAGCTTATCTCCCTAGACACCAGGAAGGCGAGTGGGCCGGATATGATTCCTGCATTGGTGCTGAAACGGTGTGAATTGGTCTCGATATTGCCAAGGCATTCGAATGGGTTTGGCACAAATCGCTTCTGGGCTAGCTTCCGTCGTACGGACTTCCTTCTGGCCTCTGCGACTGGGTCGCCGACTTCCTACATGGGCGTAGCATTCAGGTCCTAGTGGACGGTTGCTCTTCGGACGCCCTGTCAGTGAATGCCGGCGTACCGCAGGGATCTGTGTTGTCTTGTCACCAACACTGTTTCTTCTGCATATCAATGACATGCTGCCACTCGGCAACATAAATTGTTATGCGGATGACAGTACGGCACATGGATCCTATACCAGTGACCCTTCAGTCAGACGGGATGTTGTGGATGAAGAGGCGAAGACTTGTGTCTGATCTCAAACAAACGCTTCGGTCTATTTTTTGTTTTTTTTTTTTTTTTTTTTTATACTAAGCGCGACATGTGGCGCCGAGTCACCCATAAGGTGTCTAGCGACGCCCATGGACATTCGGACGTATGCGGGGGCTGCGAATGCCATGCCGGCCTGACAGGTGCCCATTCACGCCTCTCTTGAAGGACCGAGACTATACTTGGGGGGAAATATGTGGGCAGGTAGAGCGTTCCAGAGTTTACCGGTTCTGTGGAGGAAGGATCTGCAGAACCGATTTGTACGCATCCGCGGTAAGTCCAGCGTATAGGGATGCAATCCCTGCCCAGTGCGCGTTGTACGGAGGTGGAAAGGGGACGGCGGAATCGCGTTAAACAGCTCCTCCGAGCACTCCCCGTGGAATAAGCGATAGAACACGCTTAGGGCGCCGACATCCCTACGAAGTTGCAGCGGTTCTAGATCACGGGACACGTCGGGGTCATCCACTAGTCGCACGGCTCGACGCTGGATCGAGTCCAAAGGCGCAAGCTGGTATTTGGCTGAGCCATCCCACAGGTGCGAGCAGTACTCCAGGCAGGACCTTATCTGCGATTTATACAAAAGCAGCCTTTGGTCCGGCGTGAAGTACCGTCGAACCTTATTGAGTATGCCTAGCTTTTTTGAGGCCAGCTTGGCCTTGCCCTCGATATGGCGCCGGTAGTTTAGGTCGTGCGACAGTTCGACTCCGAGGACCCCGAGGTGGTCGCTTAATTTAAGCGACGTGTCTTGGAAGCAAGGATCTGGTGAGAACGCCGCTCTCTTCGCACTGAACGCGCAAGCTTGTGTTTTTGAAGCGTTGAACTCGACCAAATTACTTCGGCCCCATTCGGAGATAGACCGAAGCGTTTGTTCGAGTTCAGACACAAGTCTTCGCCTCTTTTCATCCACAACCTCTCGTCTGGCTGAAGGGTGACTGGTATAGGATCCGTGTGCTGTACTGTCATCCGCATAACAATGAATGTTGCCGAGTGGCAGCATGTCATTGATATGCAGAAGAAACAGTGTGGGTCACAGCACAGATCCCTGCGGTACGCCGGCATTCACTGACATGGCATCCGACGAGCAACCGTCCACTAGGACCTGTATGCTACGCCCATGTAGGAAGTCGGCGACCCAGTCGCAGAGGCCAGAAGGAAGTCCGTACGCCGGAAGCTTGCCCAGGAGCGATTTGTGCCAAACCCTGTCGAATGCCTAGGCAATATCTAGGCCAATTGCCAAGGATTCACCATGTCCTTCAAGAGGTTATTTGTCTCCAGGTACGCCATGAGCTGGGCATTGATAATGCGCTCCATCACCTTGCAGAGTAGGGAGGTAATCGCTATAGGTCGGTAGTTCGAAGGGTTTGAGCGGTCGCCCTTTTTGGGGACCGCTTGAACAAATGCAGATTTCCAGGCCGCCGGCACACGGGAAGTAGAGTAAGAGAGGCGGAAAAGGCGCGTAAGCACTGGAGCCAGCTCGGGAGCATACCGTTTCAGCACCAATGCAGGAATCCTATCCGGCCCACTCGCCTTCCTGGTGTCTAGGGAGAGAAGCTCCGCCCGCACAGTTCGTTGTCGGAACTGTACTTCCGGCATGGAATTCTCACACCTAGTTATGGATGGAGGGATGGCACCCCCATCGTCCAGGTTGGAGTTCCCCGCAAAGAGAGACACCAATAAATCGGCTTTCTCCTTTGCGGAGTGGGCAAGTGAGCCCCCAGGACACTGCAGTGGTGGAAGTGAGGAGCGGCAAAAATTCGATTCGACAGATTTGGCGAGAGACCAAAACTCACGGCTCCCAGTTGGGTGCTGGTTCAGCCTATCGCCAACTCTGCCGATATGCTCGAATTTGGCCCTGGTAATAGTCCTCTTGCAGGATCTGGAGAGGCGATTGTATTCTTTCTTCAGTTCGGATACATTAGGATCACGTCTGGCACGAGCGCACGACCATGCACGATAAGCTGCGCCATTAGCTGCGACAGCTTCAGCACAGTCGCGGCTGTACCAGGGCTTGCTTTTACCACCGAGGCGGACGAGGGCGCTGGGAATGAACATTTCCATACCCCCCAGAACCACCTCGGCTACGGCATTGGCGCATTCCGACGGATCATCCGAACTGAAGCATAGCTCTCTCCATGGGTAGGGTGCGATGTATTCTCGCATCCCATCCCAATCTGCCGACGCGTAGTGCCAAATTCGACGCAATCCTCCAGTACGGGACTGAGGAGGCGAAAATGGCACCGTGGACCCCACTAGACAGTGGTCAGAGGAGCCAAGAGGAGCGCTCACTGTGACTTTGTATCCAGCAGGGTTCGTCGTCAGCAGAAGATCCAGCAGAGAGGGTACATGACCGTCTATATCTGGCACTCTGGTAGGTTTATCTACCAGTTGAGACAGGTCATGCGTCAGGGCGAAGTCGTAGGCGGCTCTCCCCGCGAAGTCAGTTCTCCCGGAGCCCAGCCACACCTCGTGGTGGGCATTAAAATCTCCAAGCAGAACCATATCCGCGGAGGGAAACCGCTCTTGCACTTCATCTGCCGCTCTACTCAAGTGCTCGAATAATCCGTATTTCCGAATGGGGCCGCTGTACGCAACAGTCGTTCTCACCCCGTGGTGTTAGTGGGTGGACTGTAGTTGGGTGGGGGTGCGACTGTGCACATGTAATATCACGCCGTCACCGCAGCGGTACTCATATTCTGGGTTTGATAGTTTCATAAGGGGTGAAATAGGGTAAATAAGAGACGATTGGGACGTTTACAAGTTTCCCCGAGGCTGGTTTACGCGGCGGCGACGGGTGTTGTCTACTGTTATCTATCAGTCAGTTCAGATCTTATTTTGCGCTTCGTGATAGGATTAGTTTGGCGTAGCGTCTGGATCCGTCTGACTGACTTCGGAAATTCGCTTAGGTGTCGAGCTCCGTCTGGATGGCGGCGGGGAACGCAGGGCAGTATCGGGCTCCATCGGGATGGCGTCGGGGGACGTTGGGCAGTGTCGGGCTCCTTCCGAGCTGCGTCGGGATTCGTCGGACTGGCTTCGAGGCTCGCTTAGATGTCAGACCGCGTCTGGATGGCGTCGGGGGAACGCAGGGCAGTGTCGGACTCCTTCTGAGCAGCGTCGGGATTCGTCGGACTGGTTTCAGAGCTCGCTTAGATGTCGGACTGCGTCTGGGTGGCGTCAGGGGAACGCAGGGCAGTGTCGGACTCCTTCTGAGCAGCGTCGGGATTCGTCGGACTAGCTTTGAGGCTTACTTGGATGTCGGGCTCCGTCTGTATTGTGTCGGGGAACCCCAGGGCAGTGTCGGGCTCTTTCTTAGCAGCGTCGGGATTCGTCGGACTAGCTTCCGAGCTCACTTAGATGTCGGACTCCGTCTGAATGGCGTCGTGGGAACGCAGGGCAATGTTGGACTCCTTCTGAGCATCTTCGGGATTCGTCGGACTAGCTTCCGAGCTCACGTAGATGTCGGACTGCGTCTGGATGGCGTCGGGGGAACACAGGGAAATGTTGGACTCCTTCTGAGCAGCGTCGGGATTCGTCGGACTAGCTTCGAGGTGTAGCGCAAAGTGTGTGGTGGTGTGGTACCTCCTACCTGGATGTTGATGTCTCCGCCCGCAGCCGCACCTTCGATAGCTCGGTCCTTCAGGTGGTGGTCGTCGATCGGCACGGAAACGTCCCGGTGTCCGAGGATCTGCTGGGCCCAGCTACGCACACACTTCGGAAACTACACTCACTATACTTATGCCGTATTAGGTCGCAACAAGCCCTGAGAGCCCGCGCCGCGCTCGATCAGGGTGGATTTTATCTTTTCCAGAGCAAAATGTTTGAACAAAACCGCCCGCTCCCGCTTGTATTTTCGGACGTGTCAGATCACAACAGTCCGTCGCCTAGGCAACCGGACTCTTCTCCTTTCCGCCAGGAGGCGCTGTGTGCTTCTTGCATGAAGACCGCTTCAGGTAGAGTCTTGAGGCGAAGAGAATGGAGGAACGTTTTTTTTTAATTTTTTTTTATTGAAAGCGCGACATATGGCGCCTAGCCACCCATAAGGTGTCTAACGACGCCCATGGACATGCGGTCGTATGCGGGGGTTGCGAATGCCATGCCGGCCTGACATGTGCCCATTCACGCCCCTCTTTAAGGACCCGAGACTGTACTTGGGGGGAAATATATGAGCAGGGAGAGCATTCCAGAGTTTACCGGTTCTGTAGAGGAATGATCTGCAGAATCGATTAGTACGCATCCGCGGTAAGTCCAGCGTATAGGGATGCAATCCCTGCCCAGTTCATGTGGTGCGGAGATGGAAAGGGGACGGCGGGATTGCGTTAAACAGCTCCTCCGAGTACTCCCCATGGAATAAGCGATAGAACACACTTAGAGAGTCGACATCCCTACGGTGTTGCAGTGGTTTTAGATCGCGGGACACTGCGGGGTCACCCACTAGTCGCACGGCTCGACGCTGGATCGAGTCCAGAGGCGCAAGCTGGTATTTGGCAGAGCCATCCCACAGGTGCGAGCAGTACTCCAAGCAGGACCTGATCTGCGATTTATACAAAAGCAGCCTTTGGTCCGGCGTGAAGTACCGTCGCACCTTATTGAGTACGCCCAGCTTTTTAGAAGCCAGCTTGGCCTTCCCCTCGATATGGCGACGAAAGTTCAAGTCGTGCGACAGTTCGACTCCGAGGACCCCGAGGTGTTCGCTTAATTTAAGCGACGTGCCTTGGAATGAAAGAGCCGGTGTGAACGCCGCTCTCTTCGCACTTAACGCGCAAACTTGTGTCTTGGAAGCGTTGAACTCGACCAAATTGCTACGGCCCCATTCGGAAATAGAGCCGAGTGTGTGTTCGAGCTCAGACACAAGTCTTCGCCTCTTCTCATCCACAATATCCCGACTGGCTGAAGGGTGACTGGTGTAGGATCCGTGTGCCGTACTGTCATCCGCATAACAATGTATGTTGCCCAGAGATATGTAGAAGAAACAGCGTGGGTGACAACACAGATCCTTGTGGTACGCCGGCGTTCACTGACATGGCGTCCGACGAGCAACCGTCCACTAGGACCTGAATGCTACGCCCATGTAGGAAGTCGGCGACCCAGTCACAGAGGCCAGAAGGAAGTCCGTAAGCCGGCAATTTGCCCAAGAGCGACTTGTGCCAAAGCCGATCAAATGCCTTGGCAATATCAAGGCCAATTGCCAAGTATTTTTCATTTCATTTTTCATTTATTCATTTCCATCTTAGGTACCATCGGTACACTTGAGTTCGTCACATTTTAGTTTACCAAATTTACAATTGAAACTGTCTGGGTCTAGCCATGGTAAGGGACTAATAATTAGCAATAATATAGGTACATAACTAAAAATTATAAGAATACAGAGAAAAAAAAAACTGTTTTGTGCATGAAAGGCAATTAAAACTAGAGCTAAATTAAAATACTTCGCATCAATAGAATTGTTAAAGGTTAAAAATTCAATTATGTCAATATAAAAAAATATAAAATTAAAATAAAATTAAAATAAATTAAAATAAATTAAAATTCAAAATTAAAATAGGTAGCATCAATTCACCATGACCTTCAAGCGATTCCCCCCAAAGGTGAGTGACGTACGCTAGGAGATCACCAGCAGATCGTTTTGGCCGGAAGCCGTATTGCCGATCGGTGATGAGGTCATTCGTCTCCAGGTACTTCATGAGCTGCGTATTGATAATGCGCTCCATCACCTTACAGAAAAGGGAGGTAATCGCTATAGGTCGGTAGTTTGACGGGTTTGAGCGGTCACACTTTTTAGGGACCGCTTGCAAAAACGCAGATTTCCAGGCCGCCGGCACACGGCAATTGGAGTAGGAGAGACGGAATAGGCGCGTCAGCACTGGGGCCAGCTCGGGAGCACACCTTTTTAACACCAATGCAGGAATCCTATCCGGCCCACTCGCCTTCCTGACGTCTAGGGAGAAAAGTTCCGCCCGTACAGTCCGTTGTCGAAACTGCACTTCCGACATGGAGTTCTCACACCTAGGTATGGATGGGGGAGTGGCACCCCCATCGTCCAGGTTGGAGTTCCCCGCAAAGAGAGATACCAGTAAGTCGGCTTTCTTCTTTGCGGAGTGGACAAGTGAGCCTCCAGGACACTGCAGAGGTGGAAGAGAGGAGCGGCAAATTTGACTCGACATATTTAGCGAGAGACCAGAACTCACGGCTCCCAGTTGGGTGCTGGTTCAGTCTATCGCCGATTCTGCCGATGTGGTCAAATTTGGCCCTGGCAATAACCTTTTTGCAGGATCTGGAGAGGCGGTTGTATTCCTTCTTCAGTTAGGATGCGTTCGGATCACGTCCGGCACGAGCGCGCGACCATGCCCGATAAGCTGCGCATTTAGCTGCGACAGCATCAGCACAGTCGCGGCTGTACCATGGTTGGCTTTTACCACCGAGGTAGACAGAGGCGCTGCGAATAAACATTTCCATTGCCCCCAGAACCACCTCGGCAACGGTACTAGCGCATTGCGACGGATCGCCCGAACTGAAGCAGATCTCTCTCCAAGGGTAGGATGCGAAGTGTTCTCGCATCCCATCCCAATCTGCTGACGCGTAGTGCCAAATTCGACGCGTTCCTCCAGTACGGGACTGAGGAGGCGAAGATGGCACCGTGGACCACACTAAACAATGATCAGAGGAACCCAGCGGGGCTCTCACTGCGACCTTATATCCAGTGGGGTTCGTTGTCAGCAGAAGATCCAGCAGAGAGGGTTCATGACCGTCTATATCTGGCAGCCTGGTGGGCTGGTCTACCAGTTGAGACAGGTCATGCGTCAGGGCGAAGTCGTAGGCGGCTCTCCCCGCAAAGTCAGTTCTCCTGGAGCCTAGCCATGCCTCGTGATGGGCATTGAAGTCTCCAAGAAGAACCAAATCCGCGGTAGGGAACCGCTCTTGGACTTTGTCTGCCGCTCCACTCAGGTACTCAAATAACCGAGCTGTCTCTGCATCACCAGAGTGCGACCTGTACAGACAGGCGTACACCCGCGAGACCGTTCCCAGATCCTCGTGGACCCAAAGTACTGATAGCTCGGAGTCCTCAAGGCAGCGCAGGCGACGACAGCAAATATCTGCCCTGACAAACAAGCAAACCCCGGCTCGCGACCGGAAGGCTTCTTCCAGGGTGTAGCCGGGGTAGTGCAGGTCGATATATTTGTGATTCCGTCAGGAAAAGCAAGGCCGGCTTCTTCGTCTCCAGGTGGTGATGGACGGCATTCAAATTGGTATGCAACCCCCGCACGTTGGTCGAGTCAACGCTAAATAGTGGTGTAAGGGTGTGCACCGCTGATTGAACCTTTTTTTCCTTTTTTTTCGCTGCCATTATTTTTTTAAGAGGGAGGGAAAGAGCATGAAAGGGTGGCTGTGGTGATTCACGGGCAAAGCGTGGACCCTAGCTTCATCGCTTCTTACTCAGGTTAGTGTTGCGCCGACACGGAAGACGGAAAGGCCCCCGGTCCCCCCCGGAAGTGGCCGCCGGAACCCCTACTCCGGTCACCAACCGGCACGACGGACCACTCCGGGATTATGCGCCGGTTGACCGGGGCAGCCTCTCGCGTTGGTTAGACGCGATTGGGCTCCTGTACTACCCGGCGGGCGGCCAGCGGAATAACCGTTTAACCGGGTCTCCCTGTCAACCGTGTCGATGCGTCACCTCTGAACAGCGAATCCGCGTCGGGATCACTGGCCTACTCCTCACCACAGCCAACCCCACCTGCTACTGGGTCCCCGGGAAGTACACCGGAACACAGCGAACTGTTATGCCGGTGTAATTGTTTCTCCCGGGGTGTGGTGGCGAACCCAGCCGATCCGAAGATCTCCCACACGCTGATTGCTGTTCATTTGGCACCACCCAGGAGGCACGTGTGACTTTTATATCGGATTTCTATTATTAATAATTTTAATTTTAATAGGATTCATTTATTATGTTTCATATTATTTTATTTTCTAAATAGAAAAATTTTAAAATGTGTGAATGTTAGTTTGTGACTTGTATATGTTATACAAATAAATATTCTATTCTATTCTATTCTATCTTCAATGGTTACGTTAGGCGGCGCGGCGTAGGCACCTGCTTGGACGACGACGTCGAACTACACTCTGATGATATGTCGCGATCACTACGTAGTAGGTACATTGAGCCACGTCGAAAACAGCAATATACTTTACTTCGCGGTCGTGAACTGACACATTCGTCGCGGTAGTGAACTGAACTGAACTTATTTATTATTAGGCGTTCTGTTTCATAGAACGTAGACATGTTTGATTTTATTTTTAGAAAAAGAACTCTTATTTCCAATGAAATAAGACTCACTATAGGTCCCCAAAGGCAAACCAACCACATAAATTGATTCCATTTTTGCAATATACCGTTTGTTTTTATTATAAATGCCAAAAAGAACCACATAAATTGGTTCCACTTTGCGATATACAGTTTGTTTTTATTATATAATGCCAAAAAGAACCAGATATCTTGGCTCTGTTTTGATAAATACTTTTAGCGTACTTCATTAAAAACAAAAAAGTCCATCTCGCTTGGATCTTTTACGCAAAAAAAAAAATCTGACCAGTTAGCTAGTACCAAGTAGCATAATTCTTTTCTGCTGTTGCGATATACCTCAATTGGGCGGACGAATGTGTAGAAACCTATTAGTATATACCAAGTAGCCTGCCTGGGTCTTTTCTGCAAAAAATAGAGGGTTGATTAGCTCTCGATTGGTATATTTAACTCATTTTTAACCAATTTGTGGGTTGGTGCCTTTTGGCATTTATATGGTCAATTTTCTGAAGAAGTTGTGATACAAAATAGGTATTTTCAAATTTCTGCCTATTCGAAATCGAAATTTTCCTAGATAATGTTGTATGTATACTCTTATTAATATATAATATCATATTCCGAAGGAATTTCGGACGGAGCAATTTTTCACAGCGAATTATTGCCGAAAATCTGTAAAGGTGTGATCGATATGGAAAATTTCCTAGATAATTGTCAAAAGCGATATATTTAAATAAATTAAGACATATAAAAAAATTAAAATTGACAGAGCAATTTTTCTGAAGAAGTTGTGATACAAAATAGATATTTTCAAATTTCTGCCTATTCGAAATCGAAATTTTCCTAGATAATGTTAATATATACTCTTATTAATATATAATATCATATACCGAAGGAATTTCGGACGGAGCAATTTTTCATCAGCAGTTATAAGCGATTTTCATTTTTAGGCATTCATTCATTTTAATACCTAACTTCCAAACATCAAAAATCCTAGATAATTTGTCAAACGTATATTTTAAACACTACTCTATCACACTGCAAAGTTTCAGCGACAGAGGAATTAGTCCGAAGAGCCCATACAAGGAATTTCCTCGTTTCCTGGACTATTGGTTCAGTCTGTGGCGTTAAATAATTTTATGATCGTCAATTTTTATTAATTTAAATTGCGCATTAGTAAGCGTCAACTTGTCAGTGCCTACGTAATTAAAATTTTCGTCTGCTCGATATCGATACCGATGTACAGACATTAGATTATTTCTAACTCAGTCAACCGTACTCGTTCTGTTGGTCTCTTTATTCGAGTTCCCTGCGTCCTCGGTTTTCTTCGGGCAGTTCTCGAGTAGAACGCACTTGCGTGTGCTAAGGTTCCTTACTTTCGGCTCGTCGCATTCGCAGCGGAAGTAGTCGCAGATGCGCCCTCTCGTGTCGAGTGTGGGATTCGGATTGTCGCAGGTACGTTCGGGCATCAAATAACCACAATCGGTTTCAGTGGTGTGAAAGTGGGTGCCCTCCTCGCACCGTAGGGCACCTGAAAGTATGAAAAAAAAAACTCGAGTTATTGAGGAAGCATAATTTTTATATAAGTTTTAAAGAACGTGAACTTCTTTAACTGCGGTAAATATAATTTTATTCTTCCGCATTTTTCGGAGTCGTCGGCGATACAACATTTTGTACTCGCCGGTCTGCCACCCGTCCTCGCTCGAGTGCCTCCCAAGATATAAGACTGGCCCACCAATCAGTCTTGAGTTATAGTCTATTGATCTTCACTATCAGGAGGTAGATTTCCAGTTAGAAATTTCGTCATTATTTTTATAATAATATAAAAGGAGATATTTTTGTGGATCCTGACACGGTTAACTACATCACCTACTATATCCGTGATGTCAGCCCATAGCATGCGTGCATGGCATCTCAGTGCTTCCATTTGGTCATGCCGGCTACACTGAAAACACGAACTATTTTCATATTAGTTTCGAAATATGAAAATATTCAATGCTTTCCTATCATCAAATTGGCAGCATGTTATCTGAATGATATATACCTATGTATACTTACTTACCTGACTGCATAATTAGTTAACGCTTGACTAGGTACGATTAGTTAGTACCTCAATTTTATTAACCCATTGATAACTTGATACTTCAAGTATCTTAATATTCATATATTATTTAGTTTTTGACAATTATACTACACTAGCTGAGCCCGCGGCTCCGCTCGCGTGAAATTCGTATTTCAAAGAAGACAGTAAGTAACTGAGGGCGAGACCGAAGGCCGAGCTGCGTTCAGGAAGACTATAAACCTTCTCGAAGAAAGTAAGTAACTAAGGGCGAGGCCGAAGGCCGAGCTGCGTTCAGGAAGACTATAAACCTTCTCGAAGAAAGTAAGTAACTAAGGGCGAGGCCGAAGGCCGAGCTGCGTTCAGGAAGACGATAAACCTTATCTAAGAAAGTAAGTAATTAAGGGCGAGGCCTAAGGCCGAGCTGCGTTCAGGATAACTATAAACTTTCCCGAAGAAAGTAAGTAACAAAGAGCGAGGCCGAAGGCCGAGCTTCGTTCAAGAAGACTATAAACCTTCTTGAAGAAAGTAAGTAACAAAGGGCGAGGCCGAAGGCCGAGCTGCGTTCAGGAAGACTATAAACCTTCTCGAAGAAAGCAAGTAACAAACGTCGAAGCCGAAGGCCGAGCTGCGTTCAGGAAGACGATAAACATTCTCGAAGACAGTAAGTAACTATGGGCGAAGCCGAAGGCCGAGCTGCGTTCAGGAAGAGGATAAACCTTCTCGAAGAAAGAAAGTAACTGAGGGCGAGGCCCAAGGCCGAGCTGCGTTCAGGAAGAGGATAAACCATGGGTCAGGCCGAAGGCCGAGCTGCGTTAAGGAAGAGGATTAACCTTCTTGATGAAAGTAAGTAACTATGGGCGAGGCCGAAGGCCGAGCTGTATTCTGGAAGACGACAAATCTTCTCGATTTCTCGATGAAAGTAATGGCGTTTAGATAAACGATAAAACTTCTTAAATAAAGTAAGTAACTAACGGCGAGGCTTCAGGCTAAGCTGCATTCTGGAATACAATAAACCTCCACGAAGAAAGTAAGTAACTAAGGGCGAGGCCACCGTCACACCCATCCCCCCTCCCCCCCCCCATTTATTTGTTTTGAGTAGCTTTAATTATAATTTTCCTTTAAAAAAACCGATATTCCCATACAATCTTTAACACTCCGTTTCCGTTTCTCCCTCTCCCTCTCCCTCTCCCTCTCCCTCTCCCTCTCCCTCTCCCTCTCCCTCTTCCTCTCCCTCTCCCTCTCCCTCTCCCTCTCCCTCTCCCTCTCCCTCTCCCTCTCCCTCTCCCTCTCCCTCTCCCTCTCCCTCTCCCTCTCCCTCTCCCTCTCCCTCTCCCTCTCCCTCTCCCTCTCCCTCTCCCTCTCCCTCTCCCTCTCCCTCTCCCTCTCCCTCTCCCTCTCCCTCCATCTCCCTGCCTCTCCCTCCCTTCCGTTGAGTCTGGCCATCATCGATACTTGGAGTAAATATGGCAACCCCAAAGATGGTAAACAGACAGACATACAGACATACATACAGACAGACAGAAAGCAGACGTTGGATTTTATTAAAGGTAAGGAAGAAAGGAAAGGATAAGGATAAGGGGGATTCCATCGCTCTACCTCCACCTCAACTCCCGCCCCTCCCTCACCCCCCTCCCTATATGCCTCTACTTACCCCCCCCCCTCCTCCCCCCCCCCCCCCCCCCCCTTCAGGATATTGTAATGTCATCGGTTCTTACTCGGGTGAATGATTCCGTGTCCGTTACATACAAATATTGCCAAGTGCTCTCATATTTCACTTCACTGCTACCCTCATAAGCCATTTAGCGTGATAGTAAGTAGCCTATAGTTGATGGGAAGAATCAAGCTATCCGTAGAATTTTGTTTTATTAAAATCGGTTCAGTGGTTCTCGAGTTATAAGCGGACAGACAGACACTCAGACATTCAGACATTCAGACAGAAAGCAGACGTTGGATTTTATTATAGGTAAGGAAGGATTGTATGTTTAATATAGTAACATAATTATGTTGAAACAAATTACGTATCAAAGTTTGACAAAGGGTCTTTACACCTGACACACTTAATTAGTAAGTCTTTGTAGTCGGAACTCTCAGAAATATTGTTAATCTTGCTCTCAATCTGTGTTTTCGATAGAGCAATGTTATTATGGGGCTAATGGCTATTCACTAAATACTTGTAATAATATGTATAAAAAAATATATACCCTGCGAAGTTTCTTGCCGGTTCTTCTTCGTGGGTGTAATCGTACCGGATAGAACAAATGGTGACAAGTTCGAGTGCAGACTAACTGTCATATGAATGATCAATAAACAATACAATACAATATCGACCTTAGTTCAGTGCGGTGGACTTGGTTGCATGACCCTACTGTGAAACACTTCATTTATGTGTGAATGAAAACAACACAATAGAAAAATACAGTGCAACTCACAAATGCCGTTAACATAATAACTACAGTCTCTGCTCGACTGTGGCTCCTGTGGAGCGGACTCGACCAGAGCCAGCAGCGCGACGACCGCCACAACTAGAACTGTCTTCATTGTCCTAAGTTGACGTGTATCTAACTACAGGAAGATGTAACTATAAATGACTCGGTCGCAAAACGACGCGTCCAGTTTTATAGGAACACACACAGATCAGAGAAGTAGGAACACATGACGTAATAATATAAAGTTGATAAATACTACTTTATCTCGTTTTTTTATATTAGTCGTAATGTGCGTGCTTTACGCGTAGGAAACCTACTTTATTTACTTGTTACATAACATTAGTTCTAAGTATATTCAAGTGTAATCTAAGCTACCTACGTATAAATATATATTACTCTATAATTTATGTTACATAATTTATCATATACTCTTGCACTGCACATAATTCAAATAAAACAGTTTAATGAATTTCTACATGAAAAGAAACAAGTATATAGGAGTGCGTAAAGGCGGTCTTTTTACTGCAAGTTATTTTTTCCAGTAAACCTTTGGGTGACGGATGAGGAATAAAATTACAAAGAAAAAATATGGACAGAGTAGGGAGGAATACATGTTCTACATATTATAATATACGTAGGTACCTATTTATACAATACACAAATAATTGCAGGCAGCATAATCAATCATACATCCCTACACATGTATAGAACATACATAATACATACAAACAAACAATACTATACTATATTGCACTACATTTCACTGCACTGCACTGCCTGCACTGCCTGCACTGCACTGCACTACACTATACTATACTACAGAATATACTATAAAAAAATTGGAAAAATTTGTTAAGGTAGGATTTCTTCAACGAAGAATTTAATGTACATAATTAAGTATATACTATCTTTTGCGTGCGGCTTCGCTCGCGTGAAATTCGTATTTAAAAAGAAGAAAGTAAGTAAGCGCGCTACCGTACCTTTATTTCGGCCGCGGAACAATTCGGTGTGTACCTATGAGAGACACATCTTAACGTAACCGGAACTGAATTTTATTTAGCCTATCCTGTGTCCCGTATAATCAAATGTACTTGTACTAAGTTTCATCGAATTCAGATGATCGGTTTAAGAGTTATGAAGGAACATACATACATGCATACATACATACATACACAGTGGCGGCTGGTGACTTCAGTGACCGGTAGTGCGCTAAGTTACTTAAATACCAAATTTCCCAACACATTCCCGTCATGTTATTTTAAGATCGGGACTTCCGAATTTTTTAAACGCCTGAGTTTTATTGTGTACGTACCTAGTATGAATATTCTCAAGACCCTCAATGAGTTGCAAAAAAAATCCAAACAAGTTTTTTAACTTATTTTTAATACCTTTATGAATACACCCATAGACCACAACACTACTGCAGCTTTCAAAAAGAAAACAGTATTAATGTCCCAAAAATGCTTCAAAAAAATATATAAAAATAAAAGCATTTGAAAAGTAGGAATTGAACCAGGGATCACCTGATTGTAAAGCCTTACCTTTAACCAACGATTAGGCAAATATCGGCATCACTTAATTCACAGTATCACGTGACAGAAAGCACAAAACCTAACCCTATCCCATTTTAAATATTCGCGCGCTAACGGGTATGTGACATCATCACATCACATGACAGCGCGAGCGCGCTGACTAGTGACTCGCTTCGAGGTAGACGGTTCGCTTTGAGGTAGACGGCAAAGAGTTTGTAAGACGGACTAGTGCAAAACGAATCGCTCGCGACGCGACGTGTCGCACGCGCGGGCATTCACGATATAGCGTCCTTGTTTGGCGCTCGTGCGCCGCACGCAGAACTCCTTTCGGTCCATACTGTTTCTATGAAGTATCTTCTGTCTCACGCGCCAGCGGTGTTTTGCCGATCCCCATACATTCAGTATGGGAGACCCGCGTGCGATTTATATTCCGCACGGCGCGCGCCTTTACTCGCAAAAACGTGCCTTGGCATCTATAAAATAAGGTCGAATTCACATTCGTATTTATTTGGAGTATGATCTTTATGGTTTTAATGGAGTATGTTGTAAGGTATTATTTATTTTGAGTGAAGTGAAGACTTCTCGTGGTATGGTAGTGCGGCGCACGAGCGCACTTTAGGACCAGCCGCCAGTGTACATACATACATACAGAAAAGATTTCTAAAAATCGTCAATTTAATTTTTGTATCATACAACATCAAAACAAAGTAACTTACTCCATGACCATCCCTTACAGATTTATTATTAGTATTGATTGATGTATGTATGGGAGTGACGGACTAGTGCGGTGCGGCCGTGAGTTCCATAGACGAGCAGTAAATGAATCTGTGTAGAAACCAGAAACGTGACGTGGAATAAATTAATAAAAAAATCGGCCAAGTGCGAGTCGAACTCGCGCACCGAGGGTTCCGTATCGCCATGTCATGGTTAGTGCCACTCACGCCATCTATGGTGTGTTATGAAATGCTTCATATTAGTTAAATGTCATGATTAGTTAAAATGCTTCATATTATATTCGGTAGATGGCGCGGCGCGCATACACTTTTTGGTTTCTGCTATGGGAATGGGAACCCTCGTGAATTTTTTACTTTTTCTTATTTTTATTAGGCATTTGTTGTTATATCGGCCATAATAACACATATTCTGTGAAAATTTCAATGTTCTACCTAGTACGGTTCAAGAGATACAGACCTCGGACAGACAGACAGACACAGATCAGAGGATTTCTGTGCAGACAGACGAACGGACGGACGGACGGACGGACGGACGGACGGACGGACGGACGGCGTAGGCTTTAGTAATAGAGTCCCGCACCGGATACGGAACCCTAAAAAGAGGTAGGTACATAAACTGCTCACACAACCATATCCTTGGTGCACATATGATAATGTTGTTGTCATTGGGTTATCTTACTTGGAAGCGTTAAAAACTTAATAATGTTATTGATTTAGTTAGGTACTAAACTTGAATTGACTTGTTGTCATCCAAGTTTTTAATGATAGCATTTATTATAACATTTTATTAGTGGAAACTGACTGAAGTAATATCCTTACTGAAGTAAATACATTTATATTGCATTACTTAACTCCCCTCTTCTCTCTGTCTCTCTCTTGTCATTATGTAAATCTATTATATACATACATATGCGTATGTTAAAGTATTTATGTAGTATTCGTTTGTTTGTAGTATATCATATTGCTTTTCTTCTTAATACATTGCCACAAACTATTCTTCGCCTGCATATACTTCTCCCACATCCCAAAGGTTAGTTAGAATAGAATGCCTCACGGCATTAAGCTCACCTATTGTGCCTATTTTGTATTAAATTGGTGTTCAATAAAGAATATATACATGGTTGGCAAAATCATCTACAACGTCTACAACAACACCCGTGATGTGATGTCACCACATGACACCTTGGTGAGCTAAGTGCTATGTCAGTGCTTCCCTATGGTCGTATCGGTTAGATTGAACTTGGCGGGAGGGACCTAGAGTTTTACGTGGAATCCGATCCACGATATTATTTAAATTTATGTATTGCTCTGTACCTATTTATGTTTTATTATTTATAGAAGTTTTTAATATCTACATGGTAGCTACTCCTTATTTACGTTCTCAACCACTCCACACACTTTTTATTCCAAAGGTTGGCCGGAAGAGTTGTACCTTTTACAACTAGTTTTTAAGTGCAATAAACGTATTTTGATTTGACTTCGCGTTAGTTCCGTTTACAAAATCTACGGAACTACTGCTAATCAAAAATTCTCATTTGTTCCATCATAGAACTGTTCCATGGAACCTCTGCGAAGTATCCTTTTATCTGACAAATATAAAGCAAATAGTATATATATCTAGTTATAATATCCTCCAGGTGGAACGACGACATTAAGTATTTACGTCGGAGGCAATCAGTGTCTCCGTACCGCTGAAGGCCGGGGAACTTGTTGGACAATTGGAGAGGCATATGTCCAGCAGTGGACGCTTACAAGCTGACTTTGACAATTATGCTTAATTTCCTTTCTTTGCCGTGGTACTATTAGAGAAATTAGCAGTGGGATTTTTTTTTTTGCCGTCGTTAGTACCATGGCAATGTTTCTTTTTTTGTTAGCCATGGTATAGGCATATGCAATAAATAAATACACACAATTTTCTAAACAATTATATTCGTTTTCACTGTACAGTACAAATCGTTACACATAGGCATTTGGTTCAATCTGTTGCGTTAAATAATTGTCTATCTGATGCCGATGTACGGAAATAATATTATTTCTTACTCAGACGACCGTACTCGTTCTGTCGGGTCGGTCTCAGTCAAGTTTTCTACGTTCTCGGTTTTCTTCCAGCAGTCCTCGAGTAGAACGCACTCGCGTGTGATAGGGTTCCTCACTTTCGGCTCGTCGCAATCGCAGCGGAAGTAGTCGCAGATGGTGCCCGACGATACAGGATTAGGGTCGTCACAGGTACGTTCGGGCATCAAATGACCACAAAATTGAATGACGTAAAGGTGTTCGCCCTCCTTACATACTTCGTAACCTGAAATTATTTATAGTAAACTCAAGTTTATTGAAGAAGCATTATTTTAATAGGTTTTTATAAGGAACGAGAACAAGAGGTTCTAAAGATAAGGACCGTAGTTTAAAAAAAACCTTGGGGCGGGTTTCCAAAACGTACACCTCGTAAAAAAAAAACAATACAGGAGCATAAAGGACCACAAAATACTGCTATTAGAAAAGACTTAGCTTGCGGAAATCAAAATTGGGGCCACAAAATAAAATTTCACGAAATATTTCATACAAAATATTTTTTTTTTTTTTTTAAGGCACCAAAGCATTGGTTTAGAATATAAATGTGTGTAAAAATAAAGGGATTGGTATGGGTGAATGTTTTGGTGGTTTAAAAAAAAATAACCAGGGTTAATTCATAGAATATGCGTCGCTACGCGACGCATCTTCTATAAATTAACCCTAACCTAATGTTGAGGCGGCGCATGTCGTTTTTGCATAAATTCCTATTGAAAATAAATGTTTTGGTGCATATTTAAAAAAAATAAAAAAATTCGAAAATTAATTTTGTATGAAAAATATTTTTTTCCATTTTTTTTTCTCCGAAACTACGCATTTCCGCAGAATAAAAATTACATATTTAGAATCGTAAAAGCCTAAACTACACGCCTATCATACCAGCTAGTTGAAAGAAAGGTGTACGTATTGGAAACCCCAGCCAAAACCTTACCAAATATTTATAATGTATTGTTATTTGGACGATATGAACTTGTAATAGATATGCAATTTATATTTACAAATGTTAAATTGAATATTAAGTACCTTAGGTACCCATATACGATTATTGATTAGGTAGGAAGATATGTTAAAAACCACGGAAAAACCCTCGAAAAACCTCGACCGGAGATATTTTGTGGAACATGACACTGTTGACTACATCAGCCACTACACCTGTGATGTCAGACCATAGCATGAAGTGCTTCCCTTTGGTCGTATCGGCTACACTGAAAATTCTACCGCACTCAATTATAGGTAGGTACCTACAGTAATATTAAATAACGCGTAATGCAATGTTTTATACAAAATGGGACCACACGGGAAGGACCAGCTTTCAAATAAAAAAAGAATTTTCAAAATCGATTCACCCAGTCGAAAGTTCTGAGGTAACAAACATAAAAAAATACAGTCGAATTAAGTACCTCCTCCTTTTTTTTAAGTCGGTTAAAAAGATAAGATAAACTTAAATATTATACCTTAAATATATACCAGATATACATAAGTAAAGATAGACTAAATCTAAATACACCTAATATAAGGTGTTTCGTTATTCAGGAAGGAAACTTCGGGAGGGTCACATACACACTGCAAATAAACACGTTACGCAAAAAAAATTATATGTTTTAGCATTATTTTTCGAGAAATTTAACAAAACATGTTTGCTATCTAAACATTAAAATGATCAACCTATACCAGCTGTAGGTAACTCGCACTGCACGGGGTTAATGACCGTACTAGTTAGATAGATAGATAGAAAATTCTTTATTGCTCCAGTAAACATTAAACAGTAACAAATACATTGGAAAATTTACATAAGGTGCAAAGGCGGACTTATCCCTTACAGAGATTTCTTACAGTCAACCTTTGGATGTTAGTTCAAAGGCGGAACAGCTGTTTGTTGTGTTTTTGAATGTGTGAGAGGGTGTGTGCGCGTGTGTGAGTATGTGTGGGTACCCTTCACTTACAATAGTCGTCAGGAACTTACATAAGGTACTTACCCACATTTACAAAAATAGCTGAAAATGGCCAACTTGCACTCGATGCAAAGAGGGCCCTCCTCACGATACGAGTGTCACGGTCACCTCTTATTATAGCGAATGCGTTTACAATCCGAGCACGTAACTGTTCTTCATTCTCCACGGTGTGGCCATCCTGCCCATAAACTAGGTCCTTGGACCGTCCCCACTCCCCACACATAAAAATCTAGCTGCGTCAGGTGAGGTGCGAGTCCAAGTACATAGGTCCGAACGTAATCTGTGGTCCGAACAGCTGGTCGCCGAGCAATACACTGAACGAATAAATAAAAGAAAGAAAGCAAGCTCCCCGCGCGCCGCCTCCGCCCCGCACAAGTGCGGTGACTGGCGTGCGCGTGTGTGGCTCTGTCGGCTTGGCGGCACAAGGCCACTAAACCAGGCCTCACGCACTCTATGTACTTGCGCGCGCTAACTACCTACCGCCCCACGGGCCGCCGGCGGTCTTTTTCAGTAGAAATTCGTCTGCTGCGCGAAGTATACATAGACGCTCGCCCACGCAAGTGCGCGCAGCTGCAAAGCAATAACCACTTTACACTCTATCGTTAAGGTACATTTTCGCACGCAGCGATTGGCGTTGTGAAAGAGTAGGCTATTAAAGCCCGAAGGTAGGAACATTTTCTATGGAGTGATTTATCTGTTACGAAGTAACTATTAAGTAATCTGTGACTAAACCTTCTGTCAATTCCGCCTCGCGCCGCCTGCCTACTAGAGATGGATGCCGCGCGCTAGGTACCTACCTACCTACATTTCGTGTTTTACAAACACAGACGTTTGCAAGGTATAGCATGCTCGGTTTTTCAATTTATTTTTTTGTTAGGAGAAAAAATGCTCCTATAAACATATTTTTTTTTACGTAAAGTTATGTAAAGTGTTTATTTGAGTGTGTATGTAACCCTCCCGAAGTTTCGTTCATGAATAACGAAACACCTTATATACATAAATGTATGTTTATATTATAAGTAATTAATTACACTGTAAGTTTACCGCAATAAATAAAATTAAATAAAAATTAATATTTACTAACTCTTAACATAGGCGACATTGGTAGAAGGATCACAAAAGTCTTGAGGACAGGAAGTGCTTCTTTATAATAATTTTAAAAATGTGAATGGAAGATGAGAGACGGAAGTGTGCATTTGAAAACAACAGTATGTACATCACAACACAATAAAAATACAGTGCAAACTCACATTGTCCGTCATTAAAAAGACAGCCTCGGCCATGCTTCGGATACGGCAGCACCGGCAAAAGCGGCCGCGGGTACCTCTGTGGCTCCTGTGGAGCGGACTCGACCAGAGCCAGCAGCGCGACCGCCGCGCACACAACTACAGCTGTCTTCATTATCCTAACTTGACGTGTATCTAACTACAGGAAGATGTAACTATAAATGACTCGTTCGCAAAACGACGCCTCCAGTTTTATAGTAATACACGAGATAGGTAATGATAAAAAATTAAACAGAAGACCCGACTGCGCAAAAAAACCTAACAAAAAGAAGAAAACAAGCTTGCAAATTATATTTTATGAAACCGCTCCACTGTAAGTCGCTGCAGTCGCGGACCTTTATTGCTAATTTTCAAATAGATACTTTTGTGACTCTGCATATTATTCCCTATTTAATTTTGTCAAAATTCTAAATATTTTTAAAATAGGGTCCCGGACTGCTTTGTCTAACGATGGAGGGGTTTCATAAAACATAATTTGGTAGCTTGTTTTTCTTCCTTTTGTTAAGTATTTTACGCATTCGTTTTTTTTTTGTTTTATTTGTAATAATCTATTTTAATTTAGGATTTTTAGTTATAAAAGGAGTTTCATTATTATAAAACGTATCATGTGCCCAGTATTACTCCTGATATCTTACGAATCGATTGACAACAAAATCATCAAAATCCATGCATCCGTTTTTGCTCTAGAGTGTTCTTATTACAGTTTTTGCCCTAAAACTCGATGCACGTAAGTTCATGTATAGCTATATTTATATAATTTTTGTCAGAACTGTAAAAAAGAGACGTACGAGTAGCATTTCAATTGTTGAGGGGGGGGGGGGGGGGGGGGGGGGGGGAATTAAAAAATCGAAATGCAAACCGAACAATGCATATTTATACAACTATTGTTTGTCCCGCAAACATTTCTTTCGGTTTAAATATTATGTAATGTTTTCTTAATTTTGCCGCGAAATCTTTTTATCTGGTATAGTGGAATCACAGAGTGGAATAGACAATACGTCGAAACAATTTACTAATAAAATAAAATCTCATTATAATATGAAATTTTCTTTATATTTTTGACAAATCGCAAAGATGTCGTTTCCATTTTCATCTTGTCATCGATGTATCTCATTTACTTACTTGTTTCGAGTTTCGCGACGAGGAGTAAATTAATACGATATTGCACCTATTTTTCTAGCGTGCTGGCCTTTTATTGAACGATGTAGGCAGGCCTCCAAGTCGGCAGGTGACAACGAAATAAGTACGTTGGACTAGGACGGTTATTTATAATACTACTTTAATAACGTACCTAACTACATAATAATAACGTGCAATTAGTTATGTAGGATTTAGGCGTGTCTTCCGATTATGGGGTAATCACGATTGGCGTTGCTAATCGATCTGCTTTAACAAAATACGAGTAATTATGCCAGTGGCGACTCCTTTCAGTTGGCGAGGTTGGCGCCGCCAAACCAAATAAAATGAATGACACCATTACTACATAAGTATCAAGCTAAAATAAATGTGAAAAAATATCGCAGTTACATTATTTATATCATATAACCCACGATTAATAAGATAAAGCGTCAATCCCGTGCCCGTTACATTATTTGAAATTTCGCGCGCGTCAAACGCGGGCGACGACGAATGACGACACATCAAGGCATTCATTGGCCGGTTGGCTACATTTTGAAGCGCCATCGTATTCCATACAAGGCGGAAGCGGCCGAATGTCCCCCCCGTCCCGCGCGGACCCGCTGCTCAGCCTTTCGAGTTGGCGCAGCGGGGAGTGCATTTAGTGACGCGGTAGCGAGTAGAGCGACTAGCGAGCGAGCTAGGTGTGTGTGTTGCGTTGCGTGTGTGGGTGTGTGCGCGCTGCGACCACACGACGAGTATTCTTGTGCTGTGCGACGTGCGATGCGATGCGACTAGCGAGCTAGGCTAGGTAGGGTGTGTGCGCGTGTGTGTGCGCATTGGCTCGCGAGTTGATAGCTGCATAATATTCCGTTATGTAGGTATGGACTTTGTATGGATGAATCTGTGCAGTGTTGTTAAATTAAAGTGATTTATTGGTAGTTATAATGGCAAACTCCTACCGATCTATCTACGTAGCACTCAAGGACAAGAGAGACTCAGTAATTTGGCACTCTTATCTGTGGAAAAGGAGTTGCTAACAAAATTGAGGAAGAAAGATTTTCACGATCGAGTCATCGAAAATTTCTTGTCTGTGTGGAACGAAGAGTGGACTTCATGTACAAATAAAATGTAACAATTCAAGCTTGTATGCCTGTCTCGTCGTCGTCGTGCCAGAGGAGACGTCGCTGTTGTCGGCTGCAACTCGACTGCTTTGACACAACCAGTAGGTACCTATCTACAGACAGACAAATAAATCGTAAGTGAGAAAAATAAATCATTTAAACTAAATATTATAAACTATCTATATCGTAATCGTCTTTCAGTTTTTGAACTCATTGTGGTAGAAATAAATTAACGCGTAGGTACCTAAGTTATGAAATTATGAAAAAAAAAATCCTTAGCCAGAGCCAACCCAATATTCAGGACCAGGAGTCGCCGCTGAATTATGCTTAAACATGGAAATAATTAGGCAATAAAAATACACACAATTTTCTACAAAATTTTTATCGTTTCCACTGTACCTACAGTACAAATCATTACAAATAGACACTGGTTCAGTCTGTGCCGTTAAATAATTATGATCTTCAATTTTTATTAATTTTACATTGCGCATTAGTAAGCGCCAACTTGTCAGTGACTACGTAATTAAAATTTTCGTCTGCTAGGTATCGATACCGATGTACAGACATTAGTTTATTTCTAACTCAGACGACCGTACTCGTTCTGTCGGTCTCTTTATTCGAGTTCCTAGTCCGGACGTTAGGTCAATCAACCTTTCATTTTGTGATGCAAGTATGAAACTTCGCACATCGATTCTTGGGTCCTAGTACTTGCGATCCGAGATGGTAGCCACCTTGGTAAGTCGTGACTACCCCCTGTTTTGGTTGGTTGAAAGGGGCAATTTGATTAATTTAAGGGAGTTGGTTCGGACAAACCTTTCATTTTGTGATGCAAGTATGAAACTTCGCACATCGATTTTTGGGTCCTAGTACATGCGATCCGAGATGGTAGCCACCTTGATAAGTCGTGACTACCCCCTGTTTTGCGTGGTTGAAAGGGGCAATTTGATTAATTTAAGGGAGTTGGTTCGGGCAAACATTTCATTTTGTGATGCAAGTATGAAACTTGGCACATCGATTCTTGGGTCCTAGTATTTGCGATCCGAGATGGTAGCCACCTTGGTAAGTCGTGACTACCCCCTGTTTTGCGTGGTTGAAAGGGGCAATTTGATTAATTTCCGGGCGTGAGGGAGTTGGTTCGGACAAACCTCCGTACTCATTACAATTGTACTTCACTAAGTTTCGCCCGAGATGATTTATTATATTATACTTGTAGTAGACCGTGTGTACACGCGTTCTCGGCACAATTTTTAGAGCTTTAAAGAGAATAAAGACAAAAATGTTAACCCCTACTAGGCAACACCGCCGTCCCTGCGCCTGCGGCGCCACCTGTGGATCTTCATTGTACCATTTTGTGCTCGCGCGACCGGTACGTTCTCGCTTCGCTCCGATTTTTCGTTCGTTTACGCGCTCCCAAAATGCCGAAACGCCGACACAGCGGCAGCGAGGACCACATCAAGAAGAAGATCCGAAGACTAGAAAGGAAACTATCAAGACGACGGCGGCGTCACCACCACAGTGCGTCATCCGCATCGAGCGAAAATGACTCACCGCCAAGCCGCCGCGCGCCAGCCGACATCGCCTATGACGCGGAGCGAGCGGCGCCATTACCGACCGAGGATGCTTCGCGCCCGGCTTCCCCGTCATCCGACGCACCGGACCTAGAAGGTACTTACCTATATAACATGCATAAGTAACCTCTCAGTTACTGATTGATTATCGTCCGGCGCGCTCATCGCGCGTAGATATACCTAAACTGAGTATGTAGGTCATGAGGTCACTGACCGCCGGACGGAACGTTCCGGAAAAATAAACGTAGGTAATTAGTTTTTTCTTCCACTTTTATCCAGCTTTCTACCCCCAAGATTATAAATGTGGTATAGAATCGTACCTAATACGAATACACACTGCTTTTTTATGCAATTAGAGGAAAGCGCTGTGTAAGTACCTACCTATTAAAATGTCACATGTTACGGCCGTACTGAAGCCAAATACGGCTGCTAAGAAAAGAACACCTAGGCACATGCAGGCATAGGAAAGGCGGCCGTGACTAAACACAGTGCTGGGCCATTGCTGTGCATACGCTTCTACTTTCCGCCACTCTACACAAGGGCGCATCTTCTGAGGTCTCGTTACGCCATAATACTAGTGTTGCGTTCAGCCAACAGGGCTGATTCCTTCACTGCACAATCGACCATAGTGTTGTGTTCAGCCGACAGGGCTGTATCCTTCACGATACTATCAACCATAGTGTGGTATTCGGTCGGCATGCGAACCCCTTCACTAGGTGGTCTACACAGTGCTGTGTACAGTCGACAGGACTGTTACCTCACAAACGTGTAAAGCACAGAACACTCTCCATTGCAGTGTGCGCTGACAACCCGCCGCAGCCCCCGGACGAGTTAGATGACACCCCCGCCGCAGCAGCTGTCATCATCGGCGACAACTCTCCAACGCGCCAGGCACTGCAAGGCGTCACCTGCGGCAAGTCTGCAGATGGGGAGGGAGAAGGCTCGGTACTAAACGACACTATCTTGAATATTTTGGGTGAAGACCCAACTGTCGAACAACATGGTCCAACCCTACATAAAGATATAGTTTCCAGGTGGAAACACATCCTCACAAACGGTCTCAAGAGAGAATCCAAACAAGAACTAAGCAAGCTCTACCTAATTCCAAAAAATTGTACTACGTTGGATGCGCCCGAGTTAAACGCTGAAATAAAATTTTCAATGGCCGAGGCTGCCATCAAACGAGACAAGGCCATTGAAAACAAACAGAAACAAATTGGTATAGCCCTATCCTGCATCGGGATGTCCTTCAACAAGTTGATCACGGCATCACCGGACCCAGAACTCCTCAAGCTCATCTGCGACGCAGGTCGACTGTTGTGTGATGTCCATCATACGGATTCGCTCACACGGAGAAACTACATCATCGCTGGTCTTAATAAAGACACCAAGGATGCCATACAAAACTCCAAAATAGACAAACTCCTATTCGGCGAGGACCTCTCCGAAGGCCTGAAAGCATCTAAGGCTATAGCCAAGTCTGGGAAGGACTTACGACCCCAATCCTCGAAGCAACCTAAAATACAAAATAAAAGACCCTTCGCATCAAGACCAAAAAACTTCAAGAGCCCGACTCTGCAACAGAACAGGAACCACTTCCCCCTGCAGCAGTACTCGGGCAATCGCCAGCACCAGCAGCCGAGGAGGACAACCAACAAGCCGGCGACACCGCGGACCTACCACCAGTCCAACAGGGGTCGCCGCTAACAGATAAGGTACCTATCTGCGGTAGACTGAAATACTTCAGCCAACAGTGGTCAAGTATAACCACTGACAAAACCATCCTTTCATGGATTAAAGGCTACAAAATACCCTTTGCAAGACAGGTGAGACAGGAACATGCTCCTGTCAATACCGCCCCCTCACGTGCGGAGGCAACCGCATACAGCTCTGCTATTAAAGATCTCCTCGGTAGCGGGGCCATAGTTAAATGTACACCTTGCGAGGGACAATATATTTCGAATGTTTTTTTAATACCAAAGTCTAATGGTCAAAAGAGGTTTATTCTCAATCTGAAAAGACTGAATTCATTTATAGATACTAAACATTTTAAGATTGAGGATTTAAGAACTGCAACCAAACTAATGTCAAAGTATTGTCGCATGGCCTCTGTCGATCTAAAGGATGCATATTTTCTAGTGCCTATTCACAAAACACACAGAAAGTACTTAAGATTCCGATGGAGCGATAAGCTGTATGAGTTTTGCGTGTTGCCCTTTGGCTTGAGTACCGCACCCTTTGTGTTCACAAAAGTTCTAAAACCTGTCATGCAATACCTACGATCTCGAGGTCTCATGTCTGTAATATACCTTGACGACATCCTATGTATAGGCAGAGACTATAACGAGTGTTTACAAAATGTCACTCAAACAACAAACCTGTTAACTTACCTAGGGTTCGTTATCAATCATGAAAAGAGTCGCCTCATCCCCAGTGTAAATATTAAATTCCTGGGTTTTTTCCTTAATTCCATGAAATACAATATTTGCCTTCCTGAAGAAAAAATACTAAATATTAAGAAACAGGTTGAAGCTATCATGAAGTTAAAAAATTGCAAAATTAGACAATTCGCCCGATTCATTGGACTACTTGTCTCGGTCTGTCCAGCAGTCCAGTATGGCTGGCTGTATACAAAGAACTTTGAAAGACAAAAATTTCTCAACTTACGCAAACATTACAACAATTACGATAGCTACATGGAGTTAAAATATGACCTGAAACCAGATCTTCAATGGTGGTATGACAACATTGAAAAAGCCACCAATGCCATTAGAAACAATTATAACTTTTGCTTAGAAATCTTCTCTGATTCGTCTAAAAAAGGGTGGGGGGTAGCCTGTGGTAGTGATAAGGCTAGTGGCCTGTGGAATGACGAGGAGCGTAAAGATCACATTAACCTATTGGAACTACGCGCCTCCTTTTTTGGCCTAAAAATTTTTGCCAATAATCTGACAAACTGTCAAGTACTCCTACGAATTGACAATACAACAGCAATCTCTTATATAAATCGAATGGGAGGGATTCAGTTCCCACACCTTAACGCCACTGCTAGGGAAATATGGCAATGGTGTGAATGTCGTAACATTTTTATACATGCCTCATATATAAAATCGGCCGATAACGTGGTAGCAGATGCAGAATCTAGACGCTCCTACTCAGAGATAGAGTGGGAACTAGGTGATTACGCATACAAGAATATAGTAAAAGAATTCGGCCCCCCAGAAATTGACTTATTCGCTAGCAGAGCTAACGCAAAGTGTAAAAGATTTATTTCATGGCACCAGGATCCGGACGCATTCACTATAGATGCTTTTACCATTTCATGGTCTAGTTACTACTTTTATGCTTTCCCTCCAATATCTTTAATCCTGAAATCTCTCCAAAAGATTGTAGCGGAAAGCGCAGAGGGAATTATGGTTGTTCCACGATGGCCCACACAACCGTGGTATCCCCTTTTTCAAAAAATAATAATATCAAAGGTCCTGACATTCCAACCTAATGAGGACCTATTACGCTCTTATTCCAGGAACGGGCAGATCCACCGCAACCTTACCCTGGAGTGCGCAATATTGTCCGGCAAGCGCTACTATCACGAGGCGTCCAGCCAGCGTCCATGGACATCATGATAGCATCGCTTTCTACAAGTTCCCTTAAACAGTACGATAGCTGCTTAAAACGTTGGTATGCCTTCTGCACAGAAAACAATATAGATTACATTCGAGCATCAGCCCTGGACGTCATTAACTTCCTAACAAAACTGTTCAATTTAGGAAGTAAATATGGATCACTTAACTGTTCCAGAGCAGCCTTAACCTTGATTTTGGGTCCAGAAATCAGTAACGACCACCGCATAAAAAGGCTATTTAAGGTTTTGTATAGACTGGCCCCACCTCTGCCAAAATATAATGCAACGTGGGACCCTTCCATTGTCCTTAACTACTTATCAGTACAGTACCCTATCTCTTGAAAACTTAAGTAAAAAACTAGTTACACTTCTCGCTTTAGCGACAGCACACAGAGCCCAAACTCTCTCTGTAATAAATATTCAAAATATTCATGTTCTGAGCGACAAGATATTAATCAACATACCAGACTTTATTAAGACGTCACGAGCTGGGGCTTTACAGCCACAACTTATACTACCTTTTCTTGAAGAAAACCCTGAAATATGTCCTGCAGTTACATTAAACACATATATAAATGTAACCAAGCACATACGTAAATCAGAGCAAACATTACTCATAAGTTTTAAAAAACCGCATCACAAGGTCACGTCGCAGACCATAAGCCGCTGGATTAAGCAAACACTTTGTGATAGCGGCATCGATGTCTCGATATTTACCGCACATAGCACGAGACACGCAGCAACGTCAGCGGCACACAAGCTTGGGGTTAGCCTTGACCTAATAAGAAATACTGCCGGATGGAGCGACTCATCCTCAGTTTTTGCCAGGTTTTATAACCGCAACGTTATTAATGAAACCAGAGACATGTTCACTAGAACAATTTTTTCAAATAATAACAGAACCTAGTCTCAACACTTCTCGAATACGAAATGTACAAGTATGAGTTATTTTTAGTTCACTATTGCTCAATGTGAACAGAACAAAAAATATTTTTGTTATCTATGCTATGTCAAAGCAATTATGATTATCAACATTAAAGGGATTTATGTGGAATAAGTAGATACTCTCATTATTTCACGATTCTCTAAACATCTACAAGTATAATATAATAAATCATCTCGGGCGAAACTTAGTGAAGTACAATTAATAATTAAACGAACTTACCTGTATGTGAAGTTCTATTTTAATTGTACGAACAGTTTCGCCCGAGATGAGGTACTCCCTCCCTAGCCCATACTACAATTCACCTGCATTGCATTGAAACCCTAGATCTGTCGTGAAATAATATTCTCTAAACTAAATGAAGATCCACAGGTGGCGCCGCAGGCGCAGGGACGGCGGTGTTGCCTAGTAGGGGTTAACATTTTTGTCTTTATTCTCTTTAAAGCTCTAAAAATTGTGCCGAGAACGCGTGTACACACGGTCTACTACAAGTATAATATAATAAATCATCTCGGGCGAAACTGTTCGTACAATTAAAATAGAACTTCACATACAGGTAAGTTCGTTTAATTATTAACTAAACGTGCTCACTATTCTTAGAGGTGTCTCTTGCTTCCCGACTGTCCACAAAATAATTCGGATCAAGCTGCGAGTGGTGAGCCACTTAGAGCTCCGTAACCAATGTGGAGAATTGGTAGACATGCGAATAATGTAGATCGGTATGTCGGTGCAACACACACTTATATGTGGATGTGGAATGGATTTTCCACGAGCTAATGACGCTGACGTAAGTCTGTCATTCGAGACCGGTGGATCCCCGGTACACATTAGGTGGTGGTCATATGCACTTCCACGCATATACATAGCTGGTGAAAACAAAAGCCTTTAGGGTAGTACAAAACGCTGAGGCCCTGGGCACAGGTTGTGGTTGGATAGGGTGCTGACCCCAGTGGCAGTGAAGGCTTCACCCCCGGCTCTCGACTTCGGTCGGGGGTTCCCTCGGGTGGACGGGTGGTGGCTCGGATCGGCTGGGGAAAGGTCGCAGCCTGTGTTTCCCACGGGATTTTTTCGGAAGAACGGATGTTCGACAGAGCAGCTATGGGGCCTCGATCTGGCATACATGATCACTGTACTCGCAAGAGTGCAGGTAGTAGACGTCTGGATTTTGTGGCCGAAAGGCTGGTATCTCTGGACGTCTATAAACAAAACGTAAATCAAACAACAAATGATAGTAAAGGAGGTTGTCCACAAAATAAGCAAGTCTTCGAAGTGTAGGTTGCATTCAAGCGACGGGTCTTTACAGGAAAGTGGTGTTCTTGAGATGTGGAGGCTTGTGATCTTTCTTGGCCTCTTGAAAGTTTTGATTTGTTGCATTTCTGGAACGCTCTCCCTGCCCATATATTTCCCCCCAAGTACAGTCTCGGGTCCTTCAAGAGAGGCGTGAATGGGCACCTGTCAGGCCGGCATGGCATTCGCAACCCCCGCGTACTACCGAATGTCCATGGGCGTCGTTAGACACCTTATGGGTGGCTCGGCGCCATATGTCGCGCTATCAATAAAAAAAATAAAAATTCCAGTAGCAAGCTTTATGCCATGAAGCATTATTCTTCATAAGATTGTTCTTAATACCACCCACATCGTTTAATTCAGAAAAGTTAATTTTAAACGGCAAAGCACCAATATCGTAAAATCCTTGAAGATTAGTCGCAAGAGTTCCATAGGCCCTCCTCACTGCAAACGCCATTTCGGGGATTCTGAGCAGGGTTGACTAATCTCTCATCTCGTCTTTCCGACTGACACAACACACACTTGGACCAGTCGATAGCATGCCGAGGACTATCGTCTGGAGCTTCACTTGCTTGCACTGTGCGAAACATGCTGCTCTCAATCCGCTGGTGAAGGTGGTGGCGGAAGAAGGAAGGAGGAAGAATAAAACACAACCACATTGTTACATTGGTCGAATGCGATATAGTTAAGTAAATGCTGTGGGATGGAGTGTGTCAGTAACTTTGTGCACTCAGTTTATGCGTAAAAATGTCTCAATTTCAATAAATATGTATTGCCTTGTTGTACTGTTATCCCATACTATTAAACGAGCAATAGTTTCAATGGGTAGGTATATGGTTATGATTTCGATCAAATTTGCTATATGGGGGTTTTTGGGGGCGAAAAATCGATCTAGCTAGGTCTCATCTATGGGAAAACGCAATTTTCCAAGTTTCCACATACCGAGCAAAGCTCGGTCGCCCAGATACTTCAAGTTAATCTGATTAAAAATGATTGCAAAATACCAAAATAAGCTATTCTAGAGTATTTAGAGCCATTCGGGGCGTACGGGATTGCAATATAGGCATTTTATTCAAATTACCCCTTGGAGATAGACAACCACTCAAAACAGGGGGTAGTCACGACTTACCAAGGTGGCTACCATCTCTTATCGTAAGTACTAGGACCCAAGAATCGATGTGCGAAGTTTCATACTTGCATCACAAAATGAGAGGTTTGTGCGAACCAACTCCCTTAACGTCCGGAAATTAATCAAACTGCCCCTTTCAACCACGCAAAACAGGGGGTAGTCACGGCTTACCAAGGTGGCCACCATCTCGGATCGCAAGTACTAGGACCCAAGAATCGATGTGCGAAGTTTTATACTTGCATCACAAAATGAGAGGTTTGTCCTAACCAACTCCCTTAACGTCCGGACTATCCCTGCGTCCTCCGTTTTCTTCGGGCAGTCCTCGAGTAGAACGCACTTGCGTGTGCTAAGGTCCCTTACTTTCGGCTCTTTTCTATTCTGTGCTTTCGGTTCGTCGTATTCGGAGCGAAAGTAGTCGCAGATGCATTCTCGTGTCGAGTGTAGGATTAGGATTGTCGCAGGTACGTTCGGGCATCAAATAATCACAATCGGTATTAGTAGTGTGAAAGTGGGTGCCCTCCTCGCATTGTATGGCACCTGAAAGTATGATAAACCTGTGTGCGCGATAAACTTGGCTTGAGAAGGTTCTAGTCTATATTCAATAAAACATGTACTCACCGCTACTGGGCACTTAACTGTAACACTCACATTTATTTTTTACATAGTTCATGTCTATATATATTTTATTTATATTTGTTTATAGGTCTTGACCATGGTTTTTTGTTTTTTTTTTAGTTTTTTTTAATGTATTTTTTGGTTTGCGAGTTTGAATGCGATATTTTATATGTTTGCGGTATGCGCGCGCGTTGCATTGCATCGACTGGCTGGCGCGACGTCACTCTCACAGATAGCCTTTTCAGCAGAGCGAGTGGTTTAGGGAATATAGTCCTTACCACGTAGATAATAAGATCGACTCTCATGATAGCATTTACTAAATATAAACCGCCCGCCAAGATCCTAGATCTTAACTTAAATATACCATGAATGAAGAAGTAGGTGAAAATCATACAGTATTAAAAAAAAAGGCTGCGCTCTACAGTGAGCGTATTGAGACATCTTACATGACTAAACATAGATAAACAATGATGCAGAAAAAAAAAATTACTTAAAAAAGCTTTTCAAGCCCTAACAATGATAACATTTATAAAGATTTACAAAACTTACATTCGCCCTCTACTTGAATATGTTTTTCAAATATGGAACCCTTATTTTACCAAGGACATAAAGGAGGATGCTCAAATATTACCCAGGGCCGACAGAAATGAAATCTATCTCAGGTTATCTGTTATATTACGTGTTAAAATGCTGCATATTTACAATTGTCGAAATCGATGGCTAAAGTATAGATTTCACCGAATGTTTCGATAAAAACACAAGGTTGATTTAATCGAAATATTATGGTTTAAAAGGTTAAGGGTCTAATGTGCTATGTCGATTTAGTCACCAGGCATCATTATCAGAGCCCATATAATAAGTTATAAGTAGTTTAGTAAGTTAGTAGTAAGGTGATAAATAAAAAAAATACTTCAAATGAACTTTTATTATAAAACAATCACTTTATTCATTATCTCTCTATATCTAAGATGACATTGTCTAAAGTTAATGCTGGATGGTCAACCTCTTCATCATATCTCGCATATCCTAGATAATACAGTACGCTCATGACATGAGCGCAGCAACCCAGAGTGCCCTGACCGTGTATGCATGAGCAATATGTTTTAAAATCGCATTTCGCGCGTTTTCCCTTTTATACAAAATGTAAGTATAGTATGTTCTGGCTCTTATGTGGCGCCAATGAATGCGACATCTAATGAGGACCTGATCATGATTTTTGTTGACCCGAGTTGTTAGACTTCCCAAGATTAACGAAAGAAGATTTGATTTTGTTTGCTATTGGTACATACATACCACTTAAGGATCACGCGGTCGTACTGTAGCGAGCACATCAAGAGGACAGGCGTGTACGAGGTAGAAATCTTCAGGCACCCAGAACTCATCGCTTTAGGAGATTATAATATTCAGGTCCTCATTAGATGTCGCATTCATTCGCGCCACATAAGAGTCAGAACATACTATACTTACATTTTGTATAAAAGGGAAAACGGGAGAAATGCGATTTTAGAACATATTGCTCATGCATACACGGTCAGCGCACTCTGGGTTGCTGCGCTCATGTCATGAGCGTACTGTATTATCTAAGATATGCGAGATATGATGACGAGGTTGACCATCCAGCATTAACTTTAGACAATATCATTAAAATTTTAGATACAGAGAGAGAATGAATAAAGTGATGGTTTTATAATAAAAGTTAATTTGAAGTATTTTTTTTATTTATCAACGTACTACTAACCTAATAAACTACTTATAGCTTACTAGGTAGGTATATGGGCTCTGATAATGATGACTGGTGTCTAAATCGAGAAGAACCCCTTTTATTTCGCCAATAAAGCTTTTAAGGAACAGCAGGGTACAATTAGGTTAAGTAAGGACGAGATGTTCAACTACTTTAAATCCACATATACCACCCCGGAGGCAGATATAACTTACAGGGATCCACCAGCTCCAAAACCCACAGAAACTGCTCTAGCATTTGATGCTGATTCACCGACGATGGAAGAGCTGGAATACCACATAAAAAGGAAACCAAATAGTTCCGCCCCGGGATCCGATGGCATACCATACATCATATACAAAAAATGTCCATCAGTGCGGAAACACATGTTGAACATCTACAAAAGAATTTGGACGAACAGAGAAGTGCCTGACTGTCTTGGTAAAGCCGTGTTTGTTCTTCTACCAAAAAAGAAAGAAGTTACTGATCCCAAGGATATAAGACCTATAGCCCTTACGAACACAATTTCGAAAATATTCTTCTCCATTATACAGGCCAGACTACTCAAACACATGTGTACCAACGACTACTTACCGAAGAAGTACCAGAAAGGTTTTCTCCCAAGAGTTGCAGGGTGCCTCGAACATAATTCTTTGCTGACTGAATGTCTTAGAGATGCAAAGAAGAATGAGAGACAATTAACTGCCACGTGGTTAGACTTTGAAAACGCCTTCGGTTCGGTGCGCCATGAGTTATTATTAAAGGCGCTAGAGTGGTATAATGTGCCACCTCTGATCTGTAATACCTACTACAAAAAACTTTCCTTTGTAATACAAGTAAAAGGCGAAACGGAGAAGATACCGGAAATTCGTTACGGCATAGGATTTTTCAAGGGTTGCTGCCTCTCTTCTGTCACATTTAAGATTGTTATCAACATTCTAATTGATACGCTTGTCGTAAAAGAAAACAAATGGGGATACAGGTTCAAATATGGAGACACATATATGGCGGCCATCCTGGCATTTGCGGATGATATTACGCTGTTAACCCGCAATCCAAAACAAAATCAGGCGCTTCTTAAGGTGGTAGATGACTATTGTGAATGGACCAAAGGGATGAAGATAAAACCAGCGAAGTGCTACTGTTTGAGCTTAACCAGGAAAGGTTCAAAGTTTACCGAGCAATCCAGGTCTGACAGTAGCCAGAAAACCAATCGCAACCGTGGCTGATGAAGCTCCTTTTAAATTCTTGGGCAAAAGGATCACCAGCAGAGGAAAGGAGCATCCTACTGATGATATTGTTCAACTTTTCGAAGAGAGCCTCCGCCAAACTGACAATCTTCCCCTCCTGGGTACACAAAAGGCATGGATTTACGATAACTACCTGACATCAAAACTTTCATGGCCATTTCTCGTCTACGACTTCACAAAGCAAAACCTGACTAAATTAGACTCGTATGTGACCAGATTCCTGAAATCATGGTTTGGACTGGCTCACCCGGCTGACTCGTCAACGCTATAAATATCTCACAATAACTTTGGACTGAACATTAAGAAACCGTCGATATTTTATCAAAAGGCGAGAATAGCCAAACGATGCATACTCAAAGACTCCAATGATAGCGCTATTCAAGCCTTACCCAACACATCACTATCAGATGAACTGGAATCGAGACTCGACTTCTACAAATCATTCCAAGTTGGTACACGCACCAATAGATCTGGATTGGGCATAGAAACAGCAAAGTCTGATAAAGAAATACTGAATGGTTTTGCTGAGGAGGACATGGAACAAGGCTTTAAACTTCACGCCTTAAACCTAGAAATGCAGAATGATTGGCTAACAGTGGGCGACTTCTGCATCCCTCCTGCATTGAAGTGGAAATCCATAATATACAACTGGTCCCCTGAGCTGCTTAAGTTCTACTTAAATGCATTCCAGCTTACTCTCCCCGACCCGAGTAACCTAGTTAGATGGGGGAAATCTACAAATAGACTATGCCCGTCATGTAAGGAGTTCGTAGGCACGGCCAAACATTTGTTATGCGGATGCAAAATACTACATGAGCGAGGCCAGTATTCCTACCGTCATGATAAAGTCCTCCAAATCATCAGAGAGCCAATAAGCTGCCCAAAGATAGGACTAAACCTTCTTCAATTTTGGGAGCAGCAAAGGTTTGGGAATGTTGATGGACACACATGAGAAGCATTACCAAATGCCTTCGGAAATCTGTACCACAGCATTAAGACCGGATATACTCATATTCTCAAAAGCGACAAAGCATGTAGTACTTGTTGAACCTACAGTTCCATGGGAAAGTAACATACCGAAGGACCACAACATCAAACTTAACAAGTACTGCACTTAGTAGACCGGATTGTGAGAAACTGACTGTCAAAACTGATCTCTTCGCTGTGGAAGTCGGAGCAAGAGGACTACCAGCGAATTCGTCCACAGTCTCTCCAAGAATCTAGGGCTGCCAAGATCGACGCTAAGCTCATACATGGAGAGAGCTTTGAAAACGTCACTGGAAGCATCCTACAGAATATGGATAGGTAGAGAGAGGGAGGTCGAGAGCGGGACTGGTGTTTCCCCGCGTCCTAGTCAACGCAGACTAGCTGACGAGGGCTTGAAGCGAGCCGAAACGTGAAGCATGCGCGGGAAATTTAGAGTGGCCACTCGCTAGTCCCGAACTCGATTAATACCCTCCTCTACTGCCGATGGGCCCGGATATGTTCGGTGAAGTCGCAAGCTTAGATCCACACCTTCCCTTCTACATACATCATACATACATACATACAGAAAAGATTTCTAAAAATCGTCACTTTAGTTTTAGTATTATACAACTTCAAAACAAAGTAACTTACTCCATGACCATACCTTACAGATTTATTGTTAGTATTGATTGATGTATGTATGTATGGGAGTGACGGACGTAGTGCGGCCGTGAGTTCTTTAGACGAGCAGTAAATGAATCTGTGTAGAAACCAGAAACGTGACGTGGAATAAATAAATAAAAAAAACCGGCCAAGTGCGAGTCGAACTCGCGCACCGAGGCTTCCGTATCGCCATGTCATGGTTAGTGCCACTCACGCCATCTATGGTGTGTTATGAAATGCTTCATATTAGTTAAATGTCATGATTACCTAGTTAAAATGCTTCATATTATATTCGGTAGATGGCGCGGCGCGCATACACTTTTTGGTTTCTTCTATGGGAATGGGAACCCCCGTGAATTTTTTACTTTTTCTTATTTTTATTAGGTATATTTGTTGTTATATCGGTCATAATAACACATATTCTGTGAAAATTTCAATGTGCTACCTATTACGGTTCCAGAGATACAGACAGACGGACGGACAGACAGACGGCGTAGGCTTAGTAATAGGGTCCCGGACCGGATACGGAACCCTAAAAAGAGGTAGGTACATAAACTGCCCACACAACCATATCCTTGGTGCACATATGATAATGTTGTTGTCATTGGGTTATCTTACTTGGAAGCGTTAAAAACTTAATTATGTTATTGATTTAGTTAGGTACTAAACTTGAATTGACTTGTTGTCATCCAAGTTTAATGATAACATTATTATAATATTTTTTTAGTGGAAACTGACATGGTTGGCAACATCATCTACAACGTCTACAACAACACCCGTGATCAGGGTTGCCAGATGGTTCAGTTGAAAAAACCGGGCATTTTTCATCAAAGGGTCTTTGTTTTTTCAGGTACAAAATTAAAGTTGATTTTATGTACCAATTGTTTCGTGACCTTTACTTTTGAAAATAGATGGATGATAGAGTAATAAATAAAAGGGTTGAATTGATCGAACTTACTGAAAAATCGAAGAACACAGTAATATTAGTATTAAAATGTTCTGAAAAAGTAAATATTTGTGTTATATCAAGAAAAACCGGACGTTTTGGTGTCCGGTTTTTCATTATTTTGGAGACCGGACACAAACCTCAAAAACCGGACTGTCCGGTCCAAAACCGGACATCTGGCAACCCTGCCCGTGATGTGATGTCACCACATGACACCTTGGTGAGCTAAGTGCTATGTCAGTGCTTCCCTTTGGTCGTATCGGTTAGATTGAACTTGGCGGGAGGGACCTAGAGTTTTACGTGGAATCCGATCTATGATATTATTTAAATTTATGTATTGCTCTGTACCTATTTATGTTTTATTATTTGTAGAAATTTTTAATATCTACATGGTAGCTACTCCTTATTTACGTTCTCAACCACTCCACATACTTTTTATTCCAAAGGTTGCCTGGAAGAGTTGTACCTTTTACAACTAGTTTTTATTAAGTGCAATAAACGTATTTTGATTTGATTTCGCGTTAGTTCCGTTTACAAAATCTACGGAACTACTGCCAATCAAAAATTCTCATTTGTTCCATCATAGAATTGTTCCATGGAACCTCTGCGAAGTGTCCTTTTATCTGACAAATATAAACCAAATAGTATATCTAGTTATAATATCCTCCAGGTGGGACGACGACATTAAGTACGTCAGAGGCAATCAGTGTCTCCGTACCGTTGAAGGTCGGGGAACTTGTTGGACAATTGGAGAGGCATATGTCCAGCAGTGGACGCTTGCAAGCTGACTTTAACAATTATGCTTAATTTCCTTTCTTTGCCGTGGTACTATTAGAGAAATTAGCAGTGGGAATTTTTTTTGCCGTCGATAGTACCACGGCAATGTTTCTTTTTTTTTGTTAGCCATGGTATATGCAATAAATAAATACACACAATTTTCTAAACAATTACATTCGTTTTCACTGTACAGTACAAATCGTTACACATAGGCATTTGGTTCAATCTGTTGCGTTAAATAATTTATGATCGTTAAATGATTTTTTATTAATTTTACATTGCGCATTAGTAAGCGCAAACTTGCCAGTACCTACGCAATTAAAATGTTCGTCTACTATCTGATGACGATGTACGGAAATAATATTATTTCTTACTCAGACCACAGAATATCTAGGTTCTATCTCAGACGACCGTTCTGTCGGTGGTTCTGTCGGGTCGATCTCATAGACCGGACTCTCAGTGAAGTTCCGTTTGCAAAAATTGCGGACCTCATTCTGACTTCTGATATATATTGTATAGATCCCAGACATACAATTAACAGATGTTGCCAACCAGTTTTGTGGTCCCCTCTCCCCCCCTCCTCCCTCACAAATATTATTAGTAAATTACAAAGAGTTTTGGTTTTAATTTTGGAATTTCATTAGAAAATTAGTACGTATGGGTGCTTATATGTGTCATAATTAAAATACTAGCCAGTACACCAATAGAAAAGTATTTTTTTGATGAAATATTACGAAATTTACAAAAAAATTGCTTCAGAGATTTTTTACAAAAAAAAAATTTTTTATGTTTAATGTAAAAAAAAAATTTTTCTTAATCGTTTCAGTTTCATGCCAGGAACAAAAAAGTCTTCCGACACATAGATCTCTTCCTTTTAGAAATTGTGAAAAACCACACTTTTAGTTTTATTAGTATGGAATAGAAAGAGTTTTATTTTTTTTACCAACTTACACGAGATACATCATAATGGTAATGAATACTTTTTTGTTACTGTTATGAAACTGAATCGATTAGGCTATAAAAATCAACCACCTATTTTTTTATTTAAATACATAAAAAAATATTTTACATAAAAAAAAATTCCAAGGTCTAAAAATTTTTTATAGGTTTTACTCCCTATATTATACAGAACCCCCCCTTGGCGTACTATTAACTAATTTTGAAAGACCTTATATATAGATCGCTTTTTTCATAGACTTTTGTATAAGTCGAGGCATGCTTGCATAGAAATTTCACTAGCTGTAATTGACAAATGACAAAGAACCGCGAGCGCGCGCGGCAACATGGCTTTTTATAATGTCGAGGGTATCAGGTAGACGAATCACAAAACATTTCGCGGTCCGCTATTTTTGCAAACGAACATCTCATTGGAGCCTGCTCTATCAGTCAAGTTTTCTATGTTCTCGATTTTCCTCGGGCAGTCCTCGAGTAGAACGCACTTGCTTGTGCTAAGGTCCCTCACTTTCGGTTCGTCGCAATCGCAGCGGGACTCGTCGCAGGAGGGGGCAGATTCGAGTGTAGGATTAGGGTTGTCGCAGGTACGTTCGGGCATCACAAAACCACAACCAATGGAGTAAGAGTGAGTGCCCTCCTCACATTCTTTGTAACCTGAAATTATTTATAGTAAACTCAAGTTTATTGAGGAAGCATTATTTTAATAGGTTTTTATAAGGAACGAGAACAAGAGGTTCTAAAGATAAAGACCGTAGTTTAAAAAAAAAACCTTACCAAATATTTATAATGTATTGTTATTTGGACGATATGAACTTATAATAGATATGCTATTTATATTTACATGTGCCCGCGGCTCCGCCGCTCTCATATTTGACTCTCTGACTACCTCATAAGCCATTTAGCGTGATAGTAAGTAGCCTATAGTTGATGGGAAGAATCAAGCTATCCGTAGAATTTTGTTTTATTAAAATCGGTTCAGTGCTTCTCGAGTTATAAGCGGACAGACAGACAGACAGACAGAAAGCAGACGTTGGATTTTATTATAGATAAGGAAGGAATAAGGAATAAGGAATAAGGAAAGGAAATGTTAAATTGAATACTAGGTACCTTAGGTACCTAGTATTCAATTTAACATATACGATTATTGATTATAAGTATTTAATTACACTGTAAGTTTACCGCAATAAATAAAATAAAAAACACAGGCGACATAGGTAGAAGGATCACAAAAGTATTGAGAACAGGAAGTGCTTCTTTATAATAATTTTAAAAATGTGAATGGAAGATGAGAGGCGGAAGTGTGCATTTGAAAACAACAGTATGTACATCACAACACAATAAAAATACAGTGCAAACTCTGAGGCGTCTGTGGCTCCTGTGGAGCGGACTCGACCAGAGCCAGCAGCGCGACCGCCGCGCACATAGTCCTGTCGCCCGTAGAACATTCATATTACCAAAAAGGTTACCGCTTGGCTTAGTGAAATTGTTATAAATTACGGCATTTTAAACACAAAAACCCAAGTCTTAAAGATCGCGAATGGGCGCAACCGTATTCGGTGACAAGTCGAAAATCGCCAAAAATGTCGGTAAATTACTTTTTGAGGTTACCGATTCTTTTCACTATAGTTGTGGGCATACACTGGTTTAAGACCACATGAAGTCAGCCGATTTTGACGTTAAATTACTTTTTGAGGTTACCGCTTCAAATTTATACAGCAGGTAATAGACCCTCTGTACAAACCACATACCCAATTTAAGACCCTTTCTGTGGGCGCTTTAGATTTTAGGACCCATTTTGTCGGCGAAGAAAATTTTCAAAAAATTGTATTAAAGTACGTAAATACATACATAATGTACTTACCACACGCTGTATTCTGACAATCAGGGTAAGCAGAGTAATCGGCGTTGTGCTGCAAGTACACCTATAAGTCCTGTCGCCCGTAGAACATTCATATTACCAAAAAGGTTACCGCTTGGCTATGTGAAATTGTTATAAATTACGCCATCTTAAACACAAAAGCCCAAATCTGAAAGATCGCAAATGGGCGCAACCATATTCGGTGACAAGTCGAAAATTTCCAAAAATTTCAGTAATTTACTTTTCGAGGTTACCGCTTCTTTTCACTGTAGTTATGTTCTCCAGCTTATTTCAATTACCACACGTCATCGTAAGACCATGGCAAGTGGGCATACACTGATTTAAGACCACATGAAGTCAGCCGATTATGACGATAATTTACTTTTTGAGGTTACCGCTTCAAATTTATACAGCAGCTAATAGACCCTCTGTACAAACCACATACCCATTTTAAGACCCTTTCTGTGGGCGCTTTAGATTTTAAGACCAATTTTGTCGGCGAAGAAAAATAAAAAAAAATGGTATTAAAGTACGTAAATACATACATAATGTACATACCACACGCTGCATTCCGACAATCAGGGTAAACAGAGTAATCGGCGTTGTGCTGCAAGTACACCTAGCCCTGTCGCCCGTAGAACATTCATATTACCAAAAAGGTTACCGCTTGGCTATGTGAAATTGTTATAAATTACGCCATTTTAAATGCTAAAACCCAAATCTGAAAGATGGCAAATGGGCGCAACCATATTCGGTGACAAGTCGAAAATCTCCAAAAATGTCAGTAATTTACTTTTCGAGGTTACCGCTTCTTCTCACTGTAGTTATGTTCTCCAGCTTATTTCAATTACCACACGTCATCGTAAGACCATGGCAAGTGGGCATACGCTGGTTTAAGACCACGTGAAGTCAGCCGATTTTGACGTTAAATTACTTTTTGAGGTTACCGCTTCAAATTTATACAGCAGCTAATAGACCCTCTGTACAAACCACATACCCATTTTAAGACCCTTACTGTGGGCGCTTTAGATTTTAAGACCCATTTTGTCGGCGAAGAAAAATTTAAAAAATTTGTATTAAAGTACGTAAATACATACCACACGCTGTATTCCGACAATCAGAGTAAGCAGAGTAATCGGCGTTGTGCTGCAAGTACACCTATAAGTCCTGTCGCCCGTAGAACATTCATATTACCAAAAAGGTTACCGCTTGGCCATGTGAAATTGTTATAAATTACTCTATTTGAAACACAAAAGCCCAAATCTGAAAGATCGCAAATGGGCGCAACCATATTCTGTGACAAGTCGAAAATCTCCAAAAATTTCAGTAATTTACTTTTCGAGGTTACCGCTTCTTTTCACTGTAGTTATGTTCTCCAGCTTATTTCAATTACCACACGTCATCGTAAGACCATGGCAAGTGGGCATACACTGGTTTAAGACCACATGAAGTCAGCCGATTATGACGATAATTTACTTTTTGAGGTTACCGCTTCAAATTTATACAGCAGCTAATAGACCCTCTGTACAAACCACATACCCATTTTAAGACCCTTTCTGTGGGCGCTTTAGATTTTAAGACCCATTTTGTCGGCGAAGAAAAATTTCAAAAAATGGTATTACAATACGTACGTACATAAATATGTACTGTCATTCAGTTGATTGTGTTACACAACGGTACCACCGATTAATGTGCATAATATGTATGTTTATTATACACAATATATATGCTTATTAAAATATTTATGTAGTATTCCTATGTAGTGTATCATACATATTTCTTTACAGTCTAACACATTGCCACTAACTATTCTTGTTCGCCTGCATGTACTTCTCCCACATCCCAAAGGTTAGTTAGAATAGAATGTCTCGCGGCATTAAGCTCGCCTGTTGTACCTAATTTTTATAAATTGGTGTTCAATAAAGAATATATACATATACATGTACATACCACACGCTGTATTCCGACAATCCGGGTAAGAAGAGTAATGGGCGTTGTGCTGCAAGAACACCGATAAATTATAGCTCAACACCGAAGGTTTAGCAAAGTAATCGAACAAGATAACGATCGAGACCATGGGTCTTACGATGACGTGTGGTAATTGAAATAAGCTGCAGATTATAACTATAGTGAAAAGAAGCGGTAACCTCGAAAAGTAAATTACTGAAATTTTTGGAAATTTTCGACTTGTCACCGAATATGGTTGCGCCTATTTGCGATCTTTCAGATTTGGTCTTTTGTGTTTAAAATGGCGTAATTTATAACAATTTCACATAGCCAAGCGGTAACCTTTTTGGTAATATGAATGTTCTACGGGCGACAGGACTTATAGGTGTACTTGCAGCACAACGCCGATTACTCTGCTTACCCTGATTATCGGAATACAGCGTGTGGTATGTACATTATGTATGTATTTACGTACTTTAATACAATTTTTTTAAATTTTTCCTCGCCGACAAAATGGGTCTTCAAATCTAAAACGCCCACAGAAAGGGTCTTAAAATGGGTATGTGGTTTGTACAGAGGGTCTATTAGCCGCTGTATAAATTTGAAGCGGTAACCTCAAAAAGTAATTTAACGTCAAAATCGGCTGACTTCACGTGGTCTTAAACCAGTGTATGCCCACTTGCCATGGTCTTACGATGACGTGTGGTCAATGAAATAAGCTGGAGAACATAACTACAGTGAGAAGAAGCGGTAACCTCGAAAAGTAAATTACTGACATTTTTGGAGATTTTTGACTTGTCACCGAATATGGTTGCGCCCATTTGCGATCTTTCAGATTTGGGTTTTAGTATTTAAAATGGAATGATTTATAACAATTTCACATAGCCAAGCGGTAACCTTTTTGGTAATATGAATGTTCTACGGTCGACAGGACTAGGTGTACTTGCAGGACAACGCCGATTACTCTGCTTACCCTGATTGTCGGACTGCAGCGTGTGGTATGTACATTATGTATGTATTTACGTACTTTAATACCATTTTTTTTTATTTTTCTTCGCCGACAACATGGATCTTAAAATCTAAAGCGCCCACAGAAAGGCTCTTAAAATGGGTATGTGGTTTGGACAGAGGGTCTATTAGCTGCTGTATAAATTTGAAGCGGTAACCTCAAAAAGTAAATTATAGTCATAATCGGCTGACTTCATGTGGTCTTAAATCAGTGTATGCCCACTTGCCATGGTCTTACGATGACGTGTGGTAATTGAAATAAGCTGGAGAACATAACTACAGTGAAAAGAAGCGGTAACCTCGAAAAGTAAATTACTGAAATTTTTGGAAATTTTCGACTTGTCACCGAATATGGTTGCGCCCATTTGCGATCTTTCAGATTTGGGCTTTTGTGTTTAAGATGGCGTAACTTATAACAATTTCACATAGCCAAGCGGTAACCTTTTTTGTAATATGAATGTTCTACGGGCGATAGGACTTATAGGTGTACTTGCAGCACAACGCCGATTACTCTGCTTACCCTGATTGTCGGAATACAGCGTGTGGTATGTACATTATGTATGTATTTACGTACTTTAATACAATTTTTTGAAATTTTTCTTCACCGACAAAATGGGTCTTAAAATCTAAAGCGCCCACAGAAAGGGTCTTAAATTGGGTATGTGGTTTGTACAGAGGGTCTATTAGCCGCTGTATAAATTTGAAGCGGTAACCTCAAAAAGTAATTTAACGTCAAAATCGGCTGACTTCACGTGGTCTTAAACCAGTGTATGCCCACTTGCCATGGTCTTACGATGACGTGTGGTCATTGAAATAAGCTGGAGAACATAACTACAGTGAGAAGAAGCGGTAACCTCGAAAAGTAAATTACTGACATTTTTGGAGATTTTTGACTTGTCACCGAATATGGTTGCGCCCATTTGCGATCTTTCAGATTTGGGTTTTAGTATTTAAAATGGAATGATTTATAACAATTTCACATAGCCAAGCGGTAACCTTTTTGGTAATATGAATGTTCTACGGGCGACAGGACTAGGTGTACTTGCAGGACAACGCCGATTACTCTGCTTACCCTGATTGTCGGACTGCAGCGTGTGGTATGTACATTATGTATGTATTTACGTACTTTAATACCATTTTTTTTTATTTTTCTTCGCCGACAACATGGATCTTAAAATCTAAAGCGCCCACAGAAAGGCTCTTAAAATGGGTATGTGGTTTGGACAGAGGGTCTATTAGCTGCTGTATAAATTTGAAGCGGTAACCTCAAAAAGTAAATTATAGTCATAATCGGCTGACTTCATGTGGTCTTAAATCAGTGTATGCCCACTTGCCATGGTCTTACGATGACGTGTGGTAATTGAAATAAGCTGGAGAACATAACTACAGTGAAAAGAAGCGGTAACCTCGAAAAGTAAATTACTGAAATTTTTGGAAATTTTCGACTTGTCACCGAATATGGTTGCGCCCATTTGCGATCTTTCAGATTTGGGCTTTTGTGTTTAAGATGGCGTAACTTATAACAATTTCACATAGCCAAGCGGTAACCTTTTTTGTAATATGAATGTTCTACGGGCGACAGGACTTATAGGTGTACTTGCAGCACAACGCCGATTACTCTGCTTACCCTGATTGTCGGAATACAGCGTGTGGTATGTACATTATGTATGTATTTACGTACTTTAATACAATTTTTTGAAATTTTTCTTCACCGACAAAATGGGTCTTAAAATCTAAAGCGCCCACAGAAAGGGTCTTAAATTGGGTATGTGGTTTGTACAGAGGGTCTATTAGCTGCTGTATAAATTTGAAGCGGTAACCTCAAAAAGTAATTTAACGTCAAAATCGGCTGACTTCATGTGGTCTTAAACCAGTGTATGCCCACTTGCCATGGTCTTACGATGACGTGTGGTAATTGAAATAAGCTGGAGAACATAACTACAGTGAAAAGAAGCGGTAATCTCGAAAAGTAAATTACTGAAATTTTTGGAAATTTTCGACTTGTCACCGAATATGGTTGCGCCCATTTGCGATCTTTCAGATTTGGGCTTTTGTGTTTAAAATGGCGTAATTTATAACAATTTCACATAGCCAAGCGGTAACCTTTTTGGTAATATGAATGTTCTACGGGCGACAGGACTTATAGGTGTACTTGCAGCACAACGCCGATTACTCTGCTTACCCTGATTGTCGGAATACAGCGTGTGGTATGTACATTATGTATGTATTTACGTACTTTAATACAATTTTTTGAAATTTTTCTTCGCCGACAAAATGGGTCTTAAAATCTAAAGCGCCCACAGAAAGGGTCTTAAATTGGGTATGTGGTTTGTACAGAGGGTCTATTAATTGCTGTATAAATTTGAAGCGGTAACCTCAAAAAGTAATTTAACGTCAAAATCGGCTGACTTCATGTGGTCTTAAACCAGCGTATGCCCACTTGCCATGGTCTTACGATGACGTGTGGTAATTGAAATAAGCTGGAGAACATAACTATAGTGAAAAGAATCGGTAACCTCAAAAAGTAATTTACCGACATTTTTGGCGATTTTCGACTTGTCACCGAATACGGTTGCGCCCATTCGCGATCTTTAAGACTTGGGTTTTTGTGTTTAAAATGCCGTAATTTATAACAATTTCACTAGGCCAAGCGGTAACCTTATTGGTAATATGAATGTTCTACGGGCGACCGGACTAACACAACAACAGCTGTCTTCATTGTCTCAAAGTCTCAACTTGACGTGTATCTAACTACAGAAGGACGTAACTATAAATGACTCGTTCGCAAAACGAGGCGTCCAGTTTTGTAGTAATACACGAGATAGGTAATGATAAAAAATAAAACAAAAAACCCTACTGCGCAAAAAAACCTAACAGAAAGAAGAAAAACAAGCTAGCAAATTATATTATATTGCTGTGCCCGCGGCTCCGCCCGCTCTTATATTTCACTTCACTGCTAACCTCATAAGCCATTTAGCGTGATAGTAAGTAGCCCATAGTTGATGGGAAGAATCAAGATATACGTAGATTTTTTTCAAATTCAAATCAGTTCAGTGGTTCTCGAGTTATAAGCGGACAGACAGACATACAGACAGACAGAAAGCAAACGTTGGATTTTATTATAGGTATAAAAAGGATGAAACCGCTCCACTGTAAGTCGCTGCAGTCGCGGACCTTTATTGCTACGCTTCAAATAGATAGTTTTGTGACTGCATATCATTCCCTATTTAATTTTGCCAAAATTCTAAATATTTTTAAAATGCCTGCTTCGTCTAACGGTGGAGAGGTTTCATAAAACATTATTGCCTAGCTTGTTTTTCTTCTTTTTGTTAATTTTTTTACGCATTCGGGGTTTTTTTTTTTGTTTTATTTGTAATAATCTGTTTTATTTTAGACTTTTTAGTTATAAAAGGAGTTCCATCCATTATTATAAAACGTATCATGTGCCCAGTGTTACTTCTGATATCTTTCGAATCGATTGACAACAAAATCATCAAAATCCATCAATCCGTTTTTGCTCTAGTTGGTAGAGTGTTCGTATTACAGTTTTTGCCCTAAAACTCGATGCACTTAAGTTTATGTATTGCTATATTTATATATTTTTGTCAAAACTGTCAAGAAGAGACGTACGAGTAGCATTTCGATTGAGGGGAGAGGGAGGGGGGTAAAAAATTAAAATTAATGCATAATAAAATACTTCATCGAAATTCAAACCGAACAATGCATATTTATACAACTGTTGTTTGTCCCGCAAACATGTCTTTCGGTTCGGAAGCATTATTATCGTCCCCCTTCCTCTGGATACGCCTGGTACTTGACTTATTAGGTATATTATGTGACAATAATTATAAACAAATATTATGTAATGTTTTCTTAATTTTGCCGCGAAAACTTTTTATCTGGTATAGTGGAATCACAGAGTGGAATAGACAATACGTGGAAACAATTTGCTACTAAAATAAAAACTCATCATAATATGATATTTTTCTAATATCTTTGACAAATCGCAAAGATGTCGATTTAATTTTCATCTAGTCATCGATGTATGGAGAATACATTTACTTACTTGTTTCGAGTTTCGCGATGAGGAGTAAGTTAATACGATATTGCACCTATTTTTCTAGCGTGCTGGCCTTTTATTGAACGATGTAGGCAGGCCTCCAAGTAGGCAGGTCACAACGAAACTAAGTACGTTGGACCGGGGCCGTTATTTATAATACTACTTTAATAACGTGCGTAACCATATAATAATAACGTAGGTAAAAAAAATAGAGGCATTATTACGCTATGCATTTAGTTATGTAGGATTTAGGCGTGTCATATGATTACATGGGGTAATCACGATTGACGTTGCTAATATCGATCTGCTTTAACAAAATACGAATAATTATGCTTAAACATGGAAATAAATTAGGCAATAAAAATACACACAATTTTCTACAAAATTTTATTCGTTTCCACTGTACCTACAGTACAAATCATTACAAATAGGCATTGGTTCAGTCTGTGGCGTTAAATAATTATGATCGTCGATGAATTTTTATTAATTTTACATTGCGCATTAGTAAGCGCAATCTTGTTAGTACCTACATAATTTAAATTTTCTTCTGCTATCTGATACTGATCTACGGAAATAAGATTATTTCTAACTCAGACGACCGTACTCGTTCTGTCGGTCTCTTTATTCGAGTTTCCTCCGTCAACCGTTTTCTTCGGGCAGTCCTCGAGTAGAACGCACTTGTGTGTGCTAAGGTCGATCTGCTTTAACAAAATACGAGTAATTATGCTTAAACATGGAAATAAATTAGGCAATAAAAATACACACAATTTTGTACAAAATTTTATTCGTTTCCACTGTACCTACAGTACAAATTATTACAAATAGGCATTGGTTCAGTCTGTGGCGTTAATTAATTATGATCGTCAATGAATTTTTATTAATTTTACATTACACATTAGTAAGCGCAAACTTGTTAGTACTTACGTAATTTAAATTTTCGTCTGCTATCTGATACCGATCTACGGAAATAAGATTACGCTGCCTTAGTTCTAATATAGGACATCTTAAAAAAAGTCATTCTTAGTAAATTGCGTTTAAAGATTTTTTGACTGTTTTTTACTTGGAAATTGGTAGTATCATTAATTATCCTGTGGTTGTTATACACCAAAATACTCACAAAAACAATACATTCAAACTGGTTGTAGTTAAAGGGGATTTATATAATTTTTTTATATGTAAATATCAACATAACCTATTTTAGAACTCAACTTCTTTGCTTGCATTTTAAGATGTTTCAGAAACAATTATCTGTTTTTTCAAGGGAAAATATTTATAATTCATAATATATTAATTTGTAAGTCAATTAAGGTAGATAATGCCCAATATCATTTATTAATTATTATTCAGTATTTGCATAATACTGTGTAATTTTTTAAGATAACCTTTTTTAAAAGTGAAAACTTCTGAATATTTTCAAAATGTCCTGATGTGTAAATAAAACGGACTTTTATAAAGAATCATAGTAATTATTATTTAGTTATAATTTGTTGTATATTGTTTATTAAGCATTCATTAGACATCATGACTGTACTCGAATTTGTTACAATTTGTTCTATCCGCTCGATTAGACCCACGAAGAGGAACCGGTAAGAAACTTCGCAGGGCTTTTTTTCATAATCATTTTTACAAGCATTTATTGACTATCCACATAACCGCTCAAGTGCTAATAACACCGCCTACAGTCGATTGAAAATACAGCTTGAGAGCAAGATCAAAAACAGATTTTTGTTTTTTTTTTGTTTTTTTTTAAGTTCTGACTGCAAGGACTTAATTAAGTGGATCAGGTTCAGGTGTAAGGAGCCTTTGTCAAATTTTTGATACGTCATTTGTATCAACGCAATAATGTTAGTAATAAGTATACATACTACAACATAGTATTGTCATATAATAATAAAAAAAATTAAGATACTTGAAGTATCAAGTTGTCAATCGGTTAGTAAATAAATTTGGATACCAATAGTACCTAGTCATGCGCTAACTAATTATGCAGTCAGAACCTCAATATATAGTCCTGTCGGCTAATGCCTCTTTTACAGTATAGTAGGCTTTCTTTACAAGAGTTGATTTTCTAGGTTTCTTAAACAAAGTATCATTTAGATTTTTTACCTCTTCTGGTATTTTATTATACAATCTAACACTGTTGCAAACAAAACTTTTCGACATTTTAGATGACCTGTGCTTCGTAATTAGAACATTATTTTGATGCCTAGTATCATGCTGGTGCATATCAGAGTGAAGCGTAGCATCCAGTATATATTTCCTAGCACAGCAGATATTTTGATAAATATAAACACTGGGTAATGTCATAATTCCTATTTTATCAAATACATTTCTACAAGGGTCCCTCGTCTACATACTGAGTATTGACACGGACGGCCCGGGTCAGCTGCCATCCGGCCAATAAAAGTTTGAGAATCGGTGGTAGCTTGAGTGACAAAAAAAATAAAACCGGGAAGGATGGTCAAATAAAAAAACTAGATTAAATTGTTAATAGAATTTAATTGATACCTTCGTGGCCTCAGTCGTGATGGAAAATTGGCGCTAATTCAGCTTAAATTAATTCAACTGCTACCACAATAATCTTAGTAAGCTAAGGTAAAACAACAAATATTAATGCATGAACATGCGCGGTAAGCAAGCTAAGCGCGACGTTGCTTGCTTGCTGCCACGATCGCCACATCAACTTAGCAACACAAATAAAGTTTACACACAAACATCTCCACGCACGTGTTACAGTATGATTAGTCTTAATTTAACTTAGCTAAATTCATAATAACGAATCCGGCCGGTGTTGTGGACGATGAAGGAACTGCTATCGGAGTGCATGCGCTGTTTCCCCGCAACTGACATAAAGGCTGGGTCTATTCGAGCGAGGTGGAGAAGACGTAAGGGACTAGTATATTGTGGCGGTCCTGTTGCAAAATCTGGTGCGCAGCTGATACTCGTGGTTGCTGCGGCAAACGCTCACCAAATCGTCGGCTGACTGGCTCAACCACACAATGTTTTCGGTCCAGCAGTGGATACCGACGTCGGGGCACCCAACTAGCATAAACGTCTAGCCTGCCTGCAGCGAGCGAAGCTGCTCTAATAGATTGCAGTATACTCTACATATAGAGCAAATTATTCAAATCCTTTTCTTCACCACCACTCCCTTTTTCTTTCAAAACCCCAAAAATTCCTGTCGCTGTCAAAAATTTTTGACAACCTAATTTTTTTCATTTTCTAACATTTAAAACTAATATGGCCTGAAGCAATAATCTGCTTCGTCACAGTGCCTCCCCCCTTGAGGTAGAGGACAAGCTCCGTCCGACCTGTCGTCCCCGTCAGTTATCGTTAGAGGAACACTCAACAGAACTTAAGTAGAACCCAAAGAGGGAAAAAAAAAACGAGGAACGCTACTAAGCAATACCAACAAATTGAAATAAAGATGAAAACAAAATATTATCCAACCTGGAAAACACCCGGGTTCGTCAGATAAAACGTGAACGAAACCGGCAGCCATTATCTACACATAACGTAAAAAAAAATATTATTAGGCAGGTACTCGGGTCTGCCAGATAAACTTGGGCAAAACCAAGCAGTCATTAGTCTAGTTAGGCCCTACGTCGGTAGCGAGCAATACCAACGAGAGAACGTCAAAAACTTCCTCATAGCGTGAGTCAGTTAAAATTAACCACTGCAGTATGAGTACGCAATCGATTTGGCAAAAATATTGGCGAAAAACAGACGGATATTGGAGTCTTGATAACGGCATCGACTCATACCGTATCGGCCTCGCCGTAGGCCGAGGTCAGCTTAAAATCTTTCACACTCCAGTCGCCTATAGATTTACCATCCATGTTCGCTAGTTCATAAACCGTGGAGCTTTTTTTGCGTAGGATTTTACACTGAACGTAGCGCGGAGCTAACTTCGCCGAGAAATACTTCCCGGCGTCGCTACGAGCAAAAGTCTTCCGCCAGACACACTGACCGACGCAGAATTCTTCGGGCTTTCGGCGTAGGTCGTAACGCCTTTTGTTCACCGCATGAGCCCGATCCAGGGCTACCCTAACACGGTCAAAAATTCCCTGAAGTTCGCTTAGATCGTCGGCTCTGGTTTCCGCTGGGGTCAGAAGGTTCTCCGACGGGGTCTCTCCATGTAATCGGTCGTAGAACTGTCCCGTAGATACGAGTTCACGACCGTATGTGAGGAAGGCCGGCGAAAAACCTGTGCTCTCATTGACAGCAGTGTTGACGGCGAATTGGAGCTTCGGAAGGAGGACGTCCCAAGCCCGATGGTCCTCTTTGACAAATATCGCCAACATTGTAATTAATGTACGATTGTACCTTTCGACTAAATTCACCTCCGGCGTATACTTAGGGGCGTAAAAGGTGCTGGGGATACGGTAACGGTGCAACAACTCACGCAGGTCTGAACCAATAAATTCAGTACCGTTATCCGAAAGCACTACGCGGGGTACGCCGTGAACAAGGAACACGAAATTTTCTAATTTCTCAGCAATGGCCCCAGCAGTGGCACGCCTTAAGGGAAAAAACAAACAATATTTACTGAACGCACATGTAACTACCAAAATGTACACGTTTCTTGCGCGTGTGGGTGGAAAAGGTCCGGTAATATCTATTGATATGTATTCAAATGGTCTCGAACAATGTTTCGGCTCCCCCATTTGTCCCAAGGTTGGATGTTGGGCGTGCTTATGAGCCAAACAAAGTTCGCAGTTCCGAACGTAGTTTACCACTGTGCGGTACATTCCGGGCCAAAAGTATTGTAAGGAGACGCGGCGATAAGTTTTATAAACCCCAAGATGCCCTGCGCTAGGCTCGTCGTGACACGAACGTACGACGGCGATTCGCTCCGGAACTGGAATCACTAACTTCCACTCGAACTCGCGCTCCAGATCAAATTTGCTCTTGGTATACCGGTATAGCCGACCATTCCTATAATCAAAATTCGGTATAGATTGCGGGCTGTCCGAGCAAGCTTTTACCATCCTATCATACCAATCGTCCCGGGTGATGGTGATATTAGAGAGCAAAGGCGCCCGACTGAGCGCGTCGGGAATGACGTTATCTCGCCCCTTTCGGTGTTGTACTTCAAAATTGAAAGGCGAAAGGCGAATACCCCAACGCGCTAATCTGCCGGAGGGATTTTCTAACGTCAAAAACCATCTAAGCGATGAATGGTCAGTAAACACTGTGAACTTGGGTCCGCACTCCAAATAACACCTCCAGTGTTCAACCGCAAAAATGACGGCGAGAGCCTCGCGCTCAGTCGCCGAGTAATTAACCTCGCAAGGTGTTAAGGTGCGACTCGCATATGCAACAGTTCGCTCTTTCCCCTCGACCAGCTGGGTCAACCGGGCTCCTAACCCACAAGCAGATGCGTCAGTATGTATCTGGAATGGAATACTCCAATCCGGACAGCACAGAACCGGTGCACTGCTGAGAGCTAATTTCAAATCGTTAAACGACTCCTCTGCCTCCTCCGACCATCGAAACGGAGGTGAACCTCGCTTCGTACTAGTTAATTTATTTAATGGCCCCGCACGCGAAGCGAAGTTTGAAATAAAACGTCTGTTCCATGAAGCAGTGGCGAGGAATCGCCTTACCTCTGTGGAATTTGAAGGCCTAGGCCACTCCATTATAGCCTTAGTCTTCTCGGGATCGGGTCTCAATCCGTCACGATCGACAACATAACCAAGATATTTCAGGCTGCTGCGAAAAAACACAGACTTGTCACTGTTTATTGTTTATTGTTTATTGTATAATTTCATCCACAGGTAGGTAACCTACGCTTGGACATGTCGAAAATTCCGCCAGTTCTAAGTTCAATGCGAAGAAGAACTGACAAACAAACTTCGCAAGTCACAATGTTTTGTTAGTACCTTATAAGTATTATATTATAGTAACTTACAAATAATTAACCCATACTACCGCTCACAAGAGCATTAATATTTACAGCATAAACATGAATACTGAAGAATCTGACCACACTGCCTATTTAAATTACCTATATCTGGTGTATAGTGCCATCGTCAATTTTGATATTTCATATTATATCAAGTCAAATAAAACAATTAGTTTACGTTTATTACAAAGAAATGTAATAAGTCATATTAAAAATCAAATGATACAAAGTGTATCGAATTGTCAAAATTTGTTAGTGGGAAAAATAGTAGTCAGACTCTTAGATAAAATTACGGTCAGTTAATGCATCCTTAATACTGTAATAACTCTTTTCAATTAACATTATTTTAATCCGTCGTTTAAAATTATTGTCATCTAATTGTTTTATGTTAGGAGACAGTTTATTATAAAATCTAACACTATTACAAATAAAGCTTTTTGTAGTTTTAGCTAATCTATGTCTTATTAGTTGTACATTATTCTTACCCCGTGTGTCATAGTTATGATTGTCGGAATTGAGAGAGGAATCATGAATGTATTTTCTGGCATAGCATATGTTCTGGTAAACATATGCACTTGGTAAAGTCATGATTCCTATCTCTCCGAACGCTGTCCTACAAGTATCTCTAGTTTTCATATTTAGGATGTACCTCAATGTTAATAGTTAGGTTGGCCTTTTTCAAAATCTCCAAAACCTTCAACAAAATGTCTAACTAATGTCCCCACCAGGGATGCCAACTGACACGGACGGCCCGGGTCAGCTGCCATCCGGCCAATAAAAGTTTGAGAATCGGTGGTAGCTTGAGTGACAAAAAAAATAAAACCGGGAAGGATGGTCAAATAAAAAAACTAGATTAAATTGTTAATAGAATTTAATTGATACCTTCGTGGCCTCAGTCGTGATGGAAAATTGGCGCTAATTCAGCTTAAATTAATTCAACTGCTACCACAATAATCTTAGTAAGCTAAGGTAAAACAACAAATATTAATGCATGAACATGCGCGGTAAGCAAGCTAAGCGCGACGTTGCTTGCTTGCTGCCACGATCGCCACATCAACTTAGCAACACAAATAAAGTTTACACACAAACATCTCCACGCACGTGTTACAGTATGATTAGTCTTAATTTAACTTAGCTAAATTCATAATAACGAATCCGGCCGGTGTTGTGGACGATGAAGGAACTGCTATCGGAGTGCATGCGCTGTTTCCCCGCAACTGACATAAAGGCTGGGTCTATTCGAGCGAGGTGGAGAAGACGTAAGGGACTAGTATATTGTGGCGGTCCTGTTGCAAAATCTGGTGCGCAGCTGATACTCGTGGTTGCTGCGGCAAACGCTCACCAAATCGTCGGCTGACTGGCTCAACCACACAATGTTTTCGGTCCAGCAGTGGATACCGACGTCGGGGCACCCAACTAGCATAAACGTCTAGCCTGCCTGCAGCGAGCGGAGCTGCTCTAATAGATTGCAGTATACTCTACATATAGAGCAAATTATTCAAATCCTTTTCTTCACCACCACTCCCTTTTTCTTTCAAAACCCCAAAAATTCCTGTCGCTGTCAAAAATTTTTGACAACCTAATTTTTTTCATTTTCTAACATTTAAAACTAATATGGCCTGAAGCAATAATCTGCTTCGTCACAGTATACAGCGCAGTGCTCTATTTGAAGAATAAATATTCTACAATTTCTAACTCAGACGACCGTACTCGTTCTGTCGGTCTTTTTATTCGAGTTCCCTGCGTCCTCCGTTTTCTTCGGGCAGTCCTCGAGTAGAACGCACTTGCGTGTGCTAAGGTCCCTTACTTTCGGTTCGTCGTATTCGCAGCGGAAGTAGTCGCAGATGCACCCTCTCGTGTCGAGTGTAGGATTAGGATTGTCGCAGGTACGTTGGGGCATCAAATAACCACAATCGGTATTAGTGGTGTGAAAGTGGGTGCCCTCCTCGCATTCTATGGCACCTCGCATTATATGAAAGTATGATAAACCTGTGATTGTACTAAGTTTCATCGAATTCAGATGATCAGTTTAAGAGTTATGGAGGAACATACATACATGCATACATACATTCACGACACCCTAGTAGATCGGCAAACTGCGTCTCCACAGGAGTCTCCGCGGCACACCCTCCTCCCCCCCCCCCCCCCCCCCCGCCATTTCTTTCCCCCATCCCCCCACTGCCACGCGATCAAGCGAGTCACCTGCAGCGGTAAGTACCAGCTCTGCCGCCGCCACACCGCCTCCAACCAGGATCGCACACAGCGTGGAAACCACTACGACATCAGGTGGGAAGTCTTCCAAGAAGAGAAACGGAAAGAGAAAGAAGAAGACAGCTGCCAAAGAGCCCCGTTCAGCTGTTGGAAAAGGGAAAGGTCGACAAGGGAAGCCACCGGTCCCCGTGTCTGCATTACTGAGGCTGAGGTACCGAGAGAAGGCAAATTAACTGCACGTGTAAGTCAGCATGGAACCATAGAAGCTTCTCAGCCGACGAACAAGTCTCCATGCACAGACTCACACGCAGCTGTAAGCGGAGCAGCAGCATCTGCAGCAGAAAAATCCTCATCCCACGGCCACTTAGTCCAATGAATAGAGACCAAAAGAGGGGGGTTAACTTACAAACGGTCCGGTAGTTCTAATTTTGATATGTTGTCTAGGATGCTTAGAAGTATATAAAATCGAAAAACCAGAACGAGATAAACAAAACGAGAGAGAGCGGGATGGTGCTCTACGAAACTTTCGGACACCGTTTCTCCCAAACGGCGCACTATTTCTTGGGAATTTGTATGTAACTCCGTTCCTTGACCTCGGGAATCGTCAAAAACTTGAGAAAATATGATATTGGTTGTGTAATTTTTGTAATAATAAGCAAAATAAAATCGCATTATATTTGAATTTCGAGCCAAAAGAGAGCGAATTCATTGTCTATGTCAGCCTATGTAAAATATGAAAACGTCGTGACATTTCTTTGAGCCCGATTTACACTTAGTAAGTAGAGTACCGAGTTAAGTTGATGTTCTATACCAATAGTGAGACTATCGATACTAACAGTAAAACAAATAAAAATTGGTTGTCTGTAAAGTCGGTTTACGGACGATAGTTTTAAGTGATAACGTCATAAAGTGGTAAGACTTCGAACGCTTCTAAAGTACCAGGGCAGAATACATTGAAAGGAGGATAATTACTATTGTGTGTGGTTACCTTCAGCAAAACTTTTGTGATGTGGACTTTTTCAGCAATTTGCAGTTTGACACATATTCATTCTAAATTTGAAATCTTTTCCGACCGGCCAGATGCGCTTAATATATTATGGTACGAGTAACCTCCTTTTAATTTCTGCTGCCCTGGTACTTTAGAGCCAGAGAGATAAATGTGTACAAGCCGACGCTTGGGCCGATTGTGCCTCTCTATCGCTTGTTACGCGCTCCATAGTTCTTGCAGCACAACACCGATTACTCTGCTTACCCCGATTGTCGGGATTCAGCGTGTGTGATATGTCTATGTATGGACCTAGGGTTTTACGTGGAATCCGATCCACGATATTATGTATTTCTTTATATTGCTTTGTACCTATTTATGTTTTATTATTTGTATAAATTTTTAATATCTACACGGTACCTACTCCGGTGGAAGGCCTATCCTATGACAAAGTGATGAGGAATGAGTTGTGGGCAGTGTTGTCCAAGTATGGAGTGGACAGTCACTTGGTACAAGCACTGAAATCTCTCTACGAGGCAAGGGTTCAAGGGCTTGCGTCATGGTAAACGGGGGATACACCGACTGGTTTGGCATCTCTAGAGGGGTCAGACAGGGGTGTGTGGCGTCACTTTGGCTGTTCAATCTATTCATGGACAGCTGCTTGGCTGATCTGAAAGAATATGATTGTGGATTAAGAATGGATGAGTTAGTTGTGAAATGCCTCTTGAACGCCGACGACGTTCCTTCCACTCTGCACTACCAAGCTGACCAGTAGTGCAGTTTGGAATTTTTTTTTCCCATCTGCACTACTGTACTACCAGCTGCGAAACTGGTAGTGTCGTTTGGAATTATTTCTTCCCGTTTGCACTACTGATTAGTAGTGCACAGTGGAATTTTAAAGAGCCTTACTTTTTCATTCCTAACTGCACTACCAAAAAATTGTGTATACGAAATCCTTTGTTTTAATTTGGTCAGATTTTCAAATCGTCAGACTGTGAAATGGTCAGATTTGGTACAATTAAACACATAATCTGAAATTAATATTTTACAAAATCTTTTAAATTATATCGCTGGTCGAAACTTTATTGGTGACTTCATGTTTGTTAATGTTTCTTAATAACTTATATAAAAAAATGGAAACCTCCTTTCAATTTCTGCTGCCCTGGTACTTTAGAACCGTTCCCAGTAGTCTTACCAAGTAGTCTTTCGGGTTTCCACTTTAATTACGGTGACTGTATTCTGACCATTTGAATATTTTATTGCATAAAAAATGACAAAAGGCGAACTTAAAGCCTAAAGGCATTATCTGCCAGTCATGCCTGGGATTGTGAGTAGGGTAGATGGGTAGCGCGGGAAATTAAATGAGAGAATTTTTTCTTTTAAATAGTATAAAAATAAACAATAAAACATAAATAATAATAATGACATACAACTAAATACATTTATTAAAATTATGTTATATTTATATTTTTCTGAAAATAAAGTATTTGATTTTTGTTTTGTTTTTTGTTGTTGTGTTGTTTAATCTCATATACAATCCCGAAAATAACAAAGCACCAAAGATTTACTATATACTTATTTACACGTATACTTTTGGTAGTGCAGTTGGGAATGAAAAAGTAAGGCTCTTTAAAATTCCAATGAAAAAACTAATGAAAAACTCTCACTACTCGATAGATGAATTCCTTAATGAGACATATAAATAATTGTCCATCTCACACACTGAATAAGACAAAAAAGTTTTAAAAAACATAAAACCGACTTCCTAAAAAAAGTAAAACTAAAAATCTATTTAAAATAAAAATATAAAAACCGCCTTCAAAAATATATGAAATAAAAACCTAAAAAAAAAAACGAACCCTAGAGTTGAAGGCGGTGCTAAAAAGGCTACACAAATCACAAAGGATATTATCATCCACTCATGTTTTCTTTCATGCATCATTTTTGCTTGCTTTAGCACCGCCTTCAACTCTAGGGTTCGTTTTTTTTTTAGGTTTTTATTTCATATATTTTTGAAGGCGGTTTTTATATTTTTATTTTAAATAGATTTTTAGTTTTACTTTTTTTAGGAAGTCGGTTTTATGTTTTTTAAAACTTTTTTTTTATTTCTCAGTTTTTTTTAGTAATTTTTTGCTATTAATGTACTCGGCGGAATCGCTCGGCCTTCGGCCTCGCGATTCCGCCTCGCTTTCCAATCCGATCTTGACCCAATTAAAGTAGGACCACGTCAGCTTCGATAGCTCAGTGGTGCAGACAGTCAACTGTCGCTATTGAATGTTAAGCAACGATGGGTGCGGTCAGTACTTGGATGGGTGACCGCTGACCGTTGGAGGCTGACCGAGGTTCGGATTCCTCGTAAAACTGTAGGTCCCTTCCCTCCTAATCTTACTTGGTGGTAGGGTTTAACCTGCCCGGGTTGGTACCACCGCACTGAATTAAACGTCGGTCGAAACGGCTATGTAAATAGTTTGTGTTTTCCGACCAGTTCAGTGTAGTCAGCACGATCAAAGGGGGAAGCACTGACATGGCACTTAGTTTACCCCGTGTTATGGGCTGACATCACGGACGTTGTAGGTGATGTTGCAGAACTTAGTAGAATGGACAGACATAAACGTGTTACGGAACCCTACTTTTATTATAAAATAACCGTCGGAGGACCTTGGTTGAAAATTGTGAAATTTAGTAGAACGGACAGACATACATTTGTTACGGAACCCTACTTTTATTATAAAATAACCGTCGGAGGACCATGGTTGAAAATTGTAAAATTTAGTAGAACGGACAGACATGCATTTGTTACGGAACCCTACATCCATTTTGAAATAAATGTTAAATTTAGTAGAACAGACAGACATGCATTTGTTACGGAACCCTACATTCATTTTGCAGAACTTAGTAGAATGGACAGACATAAACGTGTTACCGAACCCTACTTAACAGTTGCACTCCGGGAGTGCCGGCAGATCCCGTGCCACTCTAACTTAACCCTTAATGCAATGACTTAAGGTTTCATTTTAAAAATGACGCTGACGCGATGTCGCGAGTTATACATTTTTTACCCACCTAAAAAAGTGCCAAGCGCCGCTAAAGAAGTTTTCACTTCAAAAACCTCAGGGTTATCCCCTTTCAAATAAAAAAAAAAAAGAATTTTCAAAATCGGCCCACAATTGACGAGTAATCGCGTAACAAACATCCAAAAAAAGAAAACATACCGTCGAATTGAGAATCTCTTAGGTCTAAAGTAAATTTCTCGTGAAGACAAATGCAACGAGCCCAAACACGATGGGTTTATCATGTGTAGTTTAGGAGTTCCTATGGCCACCTTCTGTCTCCATCATCAGACCAGCTCGATGGTACTCGGTACAGTAGGTACCGGTCAGGTACCATAATAAATTAAGCGCACCTGGCCGGTCGGAAAAGATAAAAAATTTCAAATTTAGAATATTCATGAAACAAGGGTCCGAATATGTATCACTAGTATATCGATTCATGTATTTCAACAGGACAGAGAAAATTTCAAAATATTAGGAATTTAATACTTTTTAGTTCTTTTTTTTTTGTTTTTGGAAATCGGTTTAATATTTTTTAAAACAGTTTTTATTTCATTCTTTTTAGTAATATTACATAAAAAAGAATAATCGAAATCGAATAATCGAAATCGATTGAAGTGGTACAGAATTATTCGCCATATGTGTCAGACTGCAAATTGCTGAATAAGTCCACATCACAAAAGTTTTGCTGAAGGTAACCACACACCATACTAATTTATCAAACTGAAAATTGCCGAAAACGACCACATCACAAGTTTTGCTGAAGGTAACCACACACCATAGTATTATGCTGATTTTTCGAAAACCACTGAACCAATTTCGATAAAATTGAAATGGGACCACCTCGGAAGTATGACCTAACTAACAAAAAAAGAATTTTCTAAATCGGCCCTCAATTGACGGAGAAATCGCGTAACAAACATACAAAAAAAAAAAAAAAAAAATAAATAAAAAAAAAAAAAAAACATACAGACGAATTGAGAACCTCCTCCTTTTTTGGAAGTCGGTTAAAAAGGATGAGAGGTTTATTTTTTTTAATGTTATAAATTTTTTTGTGTAACTTAAGACCCACCCCAGAGCAAACTGCCGCGGTAAGAAAAGAAGGATGCATAAAATGGCATGCATCCTGGCATCGTCGCAGACTGAATCCGGTGCGTGGCTTAATGCATTTCCGTCACCACATCTTGGCACTCTGCTTGACAGAGATACGCTACGCATCGCTTTCTGTCTGCGGTTTGGTGTCAGGATCTGTCAGCAGCATATATGTGTTTGCGGTGAATCCGTGAGGACGTTAGGGCATCATGGTCTTTCCTGCTCCAGGAGTGCTGGCAGGATATCGCGCCACGCTGACATCAACCGTATTCTAAAGCGCTCCCTTGCATCTGCGAATATGCCTAGTATTTTGGAACCTTTTGGCCTGTCTAGAGACGACGGAAAACGGCCAGACGGTCTCACACTCTTGCCGTGGAAGCAGGGGAGGGCTTTGGTTTGGGATGTCACGTGTGCCGATACCTTAGCTCCTAGTCATGTAGTGGGCTCTAGTCAGGTTGCTGGCTATGCCGTAGCAAAGGCAGAAAAAGCGAAACATCTGAAATACAATACTATTAAGCAGCACTACGAGTTCGTTGCCTTTGCTGTGGAGACTCTTGGGGTGTGGAGTCCGGACGCTAAAGACCTCGTGAAGCAGCTAGGTCAGCTGCTTATTGAAGCGTCCGGGGACCGTCGTGCGAAAGCGTTCCTCACTCAAAACATCAGCCTCGCCATCCAGCGCGGGAACGCGGCGGCTGTCCTCGGGACAATGAATGATGTCCCGAGGATGCGTTTAATTTAATTTTTTCTTTGTCTAATAAAGATTTACGCTCCTTGTAAATAATTTTGTATTAATGTTAATATTTTAATTTAAGTACTCAAAAAAAATATTGGTTCACTGTTACTTTAAGTATTTAATTGATTTTATGTTATGTTATTTTTGTTTGTTGAATCTGTAACTTTTTTAAGAATTTTATGGTTTGTCTTTGTATTGTTGTATTTTGTCTTATTTATACCATGTTTTGTTTGTTTGATTGACTTATCTGAGAGGCAACTTGTGTCCAAAGATGAATAAATAAATCTGAAATCTGAAATCAATGTGCACTACTACTTGGTAGAGCAAACGGGAAGAAATAATTCCAAGCGACACTATGTACCGGTTTCGCATGTGTTATTACAGTAGTGCAGATGGGGAAAAAATTCCAAACAGCACTACTGGTAGTGCAGCTTGGTAGTGCAGAGTGGAAGGAACGCGCCAACGATCAAGTGATACTTGAAAATGTGGAACACACTCCCTGCTCATATATTTCCTCCCAAGTACAGCCTGGGGTTTTTCAAAAGTGGCGTGAAAAGGCTCCTGTCAGGCCGGCATGGCATTCGCAAACCCCGTGCATCACAGAATGTCCATGGGCATCGTAAGTCACCTCCTCGTAAGTGAAACGGTGCCACATGTCGCGCTTTCTATAAAAAAAAAAAACTTACGTCGTCGTCGTGAAGGAGATGTAGAAAAGAGAGTGAAAACCGGTAACCAAGTGAATGGGGCGGTGCACGTTATTATGAGCAGCCAAAGCATGTCAACTAGGGCACGTTTGGCTGTCCATGGTAGAGTGCTGGCCCAATCGCTGGCTGGCCCCTACACTTTGTACGGGAGTGAAAGTTAGGCATGGCAGACGAAGCATGAAAGCAGGATTAGTGCTTTGGAAATGCGCGCGTTGAGTAGTATGTGTGAAGTTAAAATGAAAGATAGATTGAGAAATAGTGTAGTGCGAGAGCGCCGTGGGTTGAAAGAAGATATAGTGACAAGGATTGAGAAAGGATTGCTTCGGTGGTTCGGTCATGTTGGAAGAATGGATGATAGGAGACTAACGAAAGAAATTTATGAAGCAAATGTGAGTGGAAGAGTCGGGAAGGGTCGCCCTAGACGCACGTAACTGGACCAGATCGGGCATGTGCTCAAAAAAGGTCAAGTGCGTAGTACCCGTAACTGACGAGCATGCATGAAGAACAATATGGGAGTGGAAGAAAGAGGCGGCAGAGGTGTGTCAGGACCGTGGCACGTGGAGATCCGTTGTCTCTGCCTACCCCACCGGGAAACAGGCGTGACGCTATTTATGTACCTACTCCTTATTTACGTTCTCAACCACACACACTCTTTCATGATATTCCAAAGGTTGTCAGGAAGAGTTGTACCTTTTACAACTAGTTTTTAAGTGCAATAAAGGTATTTTGATTTGATTTGGTATTTTATCTGACAAAAATGTATCTAGGTATATCCTCTAGGTGGAAGGACGACGTACGTTGGAGGCAATCAGTGTCTCCGTGCCGCTGAAGGCCGGGGAACTTGTTGGACAATTGGAGAGGCATATGTCCAGCAGTGGACGCTTACAAGCCGACTATGGCATAATTGTAAAATCGCGATTGACGTTGCTAATGTCGATCTGCTTTAACAATTATTATGCTTAATTTCATTTATTTGACGTGGTACCATTAGAGAAATATAGCAGTGGGAATTTGTTTTTTTTTTTGCGTCGATAGAACCATGGCTATGTTTTTTTTTTGTTAGTCATGGTACAAATTGATATAGGTAGGCAATAAATAAATACACACAATTTTCTAAAAAAAATGTATTCGTATGTATTTACACTGTAGAGTACAAATTGTTACACATAGGCATCGGTTCAGTCTGTGGGTTAAATAACTACGACCGTTATTTATAAATTTTACATTGCGCATTAGTAAGCGTAAACATGTCAGCTATACGTAATTGAAAATTTCGTCTGCTATGCTGTCAGATCGATATCGATGTACGGAAATAATATTATTTCTAAATCAGACGACCGTACTCGTTCTGTCGGTCTCAGTCAATCCGCTCACCCAATGCTCCGTTCTCGGTTTTCTTCGGGCAGTCCTCGAGTAGAACGCACTCGCGTGTGATAGGGTTCCTCACTTTCGGCTCGTCGCAATCGCAGCGGAAGTAGTCGCAGATGCGGCCAATCGTGTCGAGTGTAGGATTAGGGTTGTCGCAGGTACGTTCGGGCATCAAATGACCACAACCCGTGCCGTAACCGTGAGTGCCCTCCTCACATCCTCTGGAACCTGAAATTATTTATAGTAAACTCAAGTTTATTGAGGAAGCATTATTTTAATAAGTTTTTATAAGGAACGAGAACAAGAGGTTCTAAAGATAAGGAGCGTAGTTTAAAAAAAACCTTACCAAATATTTATAATGTATTTTTATTTGGACGATATGAACTTATAATAGATATGCTATTTATATATATATATTTTATGTAAACCAGCATTGGTGGCTGTGCCGAGAGACCAATGGTGCAGTCGACAGAGCCAAAATCACCTCTCCTCGCGAAACCACGCTCAGTTAGGTGCTATGCCAGCAGATTTTCGGACTGTTGCTAGGCTGTCTAGCCCGTTAATACGACGCTTGAAGACACCCAGGTTAAAGGATTCAGGAAATACACTCGCCGGAAGACAGTTCCACACTCTTGCGGTGCGACATAGAAACGATTTAGAGAAGTCAGCCTCGATAGCTCAGTGGTGCAGACAGTCAACTGTCGCTATTGAATGTTAAGCAACGCTGGGTGCGGTCAGTACTTGGATGGGTGACCGCTGACCGTTGGAGGCTCACCGAGGTTCGGATTCCTCGTAAAACTGTAGGTCCCTTCACTCCTAATCTTACTTGGTGGTAGGGTTTAACCCGCCCGAGTTGGTACCACCGCACTGAATGAAACGTCGGTCGAAACGGCTATGTAAATAGTTTGTGTTTTCCGACCAGTTCAGTGTAGCCGGCATGATCAAAGGGGGAAGCACTGACATGGCACCTAGTTCACCCGGTGTTATGGGCTGACATCACGGACGTTGTAGGTGATATATCCAACCGTGTCAGTTTCCATAAAAAAAAAGAACCGATGAGTTCTCAAAAGCCCAATGTCAACAACAACAGGGTGCTGAGTCTCTCTGTGACGAGTCATGCGGAGATAGGACCGGTGGCAGGGAATAAGGGATGCTAGTTCCACAGAGCAGCGTCCGTGATAGTATCTGTAAAACAGACTAAGCGAACCCACAAATCGTCTGTGACTCACGAGACTCCAGACCATCTGTAAGTTTCGGGTCACAAAACAAGACGGATGGCTCGGCGCTGTATCGAGTCCAAGGACGCAAGCAGATAATGCGGACTACCCTCCCAGATGTGACTGCAGTACATCCATCACCGGCCTAATCTGTGTTTTGTACAACAGGAATAGTTGTGCCGGTGAGAAGAACCGCCGATTGCGGAAAAGTATTCCCAATTTTCTGGATGCAGTTTTGGCCTTAGACTCGATTAGTTGCCGGAAACCCGTAATTCCGGATTTACAAATGTTAAATTGAATACTAGGTAGGTACCTTACGTATACGTACTACCCATATGTTAAAAACCACGGAAAAAAAACCCTTTTGGAAAAACCTCGACCGGATATATTTTGTGGAGCATGACACTGTTGACTACATCATCCACTACAGACCACAGCATGAAGTGCTTCCCTTTGGTCGTATCGGCTACGCTGAAAATTCTACCGCACTCAATTATAGGTTATACCTACAGTAATATTAAATAACGCGTAATGCAATGTTTTATACAAAAGATACCTAAGATAAACTTAAATATTATACCTACCTATTATACCAGATATACATAAGTAAAGATAGACTAAATCTAAATACACCTACTATATACATACACTTGAGGAGGAGTGAAAGTTGGGCATGGCAGACGAAGCATGAAAGCAGGATTAATGCTGTGGAAATGCGCGCGTTGAGGAGTATGTGCGGAGTTACAATGAAAGATAGACTGAGAAATAGTGTATTGCGAGAGCGCTGTGGCCTGAAAGAAGATATAGTGACAAGGATTGAGAAAGGGATGCTTCGGTGGTTCGGTCATGTTGGAAGAATGGATGATAGGAGACTAACAAAAGAAATTTATGAAGCAAATGTGAGTGGAAGAGTCGGGAAGGGTCGCCCTAGACGCACTTACCTGGACCAGATCGGGCATGTGCTCAAAAAGGGGCAAGTGCTTAGTACCAGTAACCGACGAGCATGCATGAAGAACATTATGGGAGTGGAAGAGGCGGCAGAGGTGTGTCAGGATCGTGGCACGTGGAGATCCGTTGTCTCTGCCTACCCCACCGGGAAACAGGCGTGACGCTATGTATGTATGTATATACATACATTTATGTTTATATTATAAGCAAAGTTTTTTTTATAAGTAATTAATTACACTGTAAGTTTACCGCAATATATAAAATAAAATAAAAATTAGGTAGTAGCATCCCAAAAGTATTGAAGACAGGAAGTGCTTCTTTATAACGGCTCCTTCATTCCAAGGCACGTCGCTTAAATTAAGCGAACACCTCGGGGTCCTCGGAGTCGAACTGTCGCACGACCTGAACTTTCGTCGCCATATCGAGGGGAAGGCCAAGCTGGCTTCTAAAAAGCTGGGCGTACTCAATAAGGTGCGACGGTACTTCACGCCGGACCAAAAGCTGCTTCTGTATAAATCGCAGATCAGGTCCTGCTTGGAGTACTGCTCGCACCTGTGGGATGGCTCTGCCAAATACCAGCTTGCGCCTCTGGACTCAATCCAGCGTCGAGCCGTGCGACTAGTGGGTGACCCCGAAGTGTCCTGCGATCTAGAACCACTGCAACACCGTAGGGATGGCGGCTCCCTAAGTGTGTTCTATCGCTTATTCCATGGGGAGTGCTCGGAGGAGCTGTTTAATGCGATCCCGCCGTCCCCTTTCCACCTTCGCACCACGCGCACTGGGCAGGGATTGCATCCGTACACGATGGACTTTCCGCGGATGCGTACCAATCGATTCTGCAGATCTTTCCTCTACAGAACCGGTAAACTCTGGAACGCTCTCCCTGCCCATATATTTCCCCCCAAGTACAGTCTCGGGTCCTTCAAGAGGGGCGTGAATGGGCACCTGTCAGGCCGGCATGGCATTCGCAACCCCCGCATACGACCGAATGTCCATGGGCGTCGTTAGACATCTTATGGGTGGCTCGGCGCCATATGTCGCGCTGTCAATAAAAAAAAATAAAATAAAAAAATTACAATTAAAAATGTGAATGGAAGAAAAGAGACGGAAGTGTGCATTTGAAAACAACAGTACATCACAACACAAAAAAATACAGTGCAAACTCACAATGGCCGTTAATATAAATACAGCCTCGGCTCGAATCTGGAATCACCGGGAGAGGCGGCGGCGGCCGCGGGTACCTCTGTGGCTCCTGTGGAGCGGACTCGACCAGAGCCAGCAGCGCGACCGCCGCGCACACAACTACAGCTGTCTTCATTATCCTAACTTGACGTGTATCTAACTACAGGAAGATGTAACTACAAATGACTCGTTCGCAAAACGAGGCGTCCAGTTTTATAGTAATACACGAGCGAGATAGGTAATAATAAAAAATAAAACAAAAAACCCGACTGCGCAAAAAAACCTAACAAAAAGAAGAAAAACCAGCTAGCAAATTATGTTTTATGAAACTCCTCCACTGTAAGCCGCAGTCGGGGTTTTGGTTTTATTTGTAATAATCTGTTTTATTTTAGACTTTTTAGCTATAAAGCAGTTTCATTATTCCTGATATTTACGAATCGATTGACAACTCAATCATCAAAATCCATCCATCCGTTTTTGCTCTAGTCGGTAGAGTGTTCTTATTACAGTTTTTGCCCTAAAACTCGATGCACTTAAGTTTTATCCTTTATTTTCATAAAATATAAAAAAGTAATACTAATAACTAAAGAAATAAACCTACCTAACAAACATTAAAATAACTATCAAAAGGGGCATTTTCAAATGTTCCTAGAACACTTGCTGCATTGCCCCGCTGGTTGGCAAGGCTTACCCTTTGAATGAAGTAGGCCCTTGATTGCGGGACGCCAGTTGCGCCCGCCCGAGCCTCTTCAAGAAGCTTTTGGCTTCACTGCTCCACGGACCGAGGGTTTATGTTATAGCTATATTTATATAATTTTTGTGAAGAAAAATGTTTGAGAAATTAAAATAATTAAAATCTAATTGCTAACCGAACAGTAAATATTTATAAACTGATCCCTCAGGCTCTAATAAAATTACGTATTATACCATTTATTCGTCTTACGAACAGATTTTAAATTCGTATTTAGTTTTATCTAGTCTAAATGGTTTCTCGATAGGAAATTGCCAAAGAAATTGACATAAATACATGCATACGTACATACATACATGCATACACTCGAAAAACGTTACCCTCCTTCTGAGGTAGTCGGGTAATAAAGTTGATAAAGACTACGTCGTGAGCGAGGTGAGGTTTGTATTCGTACCTACCGTGGGTAAGTCGATTTATGTATATGTTTTTATAATAGAACATATGTATATTTTTATAATAAAGTAGACTTCCTACACGTACGGTATTACGACTCAACTACCAGGTAGGTAATAGGTCAGTAGACAGGTCCTACGTAAGTAAGTAGGCACGTATAAAATTTGTTCTAAGTACATATACTCAAGTGTCATTTCAATTAACCAGGTTTTTTTTTTATGGAAACTGACACGGTTGGCTACATCACCTACCACATCCGTGATGTCAGCCCATAACACCGGGTGAACTTGGTGCCACGTCAGTGCTTCCCTTCGGTCGTGCCGGCTACACTGAACTAGACGGAAAACACAAACTATTTACATAGCCGATTACATAGTAAGGGATTGACTCCCTTCTTATATTACTAGGTGGTAGGGTTTAACCCGCCCGGGTTGGTACCACCGCACTGAACGAAAGGTCGGTCGAAACGGCTATGTAAATAGTTTGTGTTTTCCGTCCAGTTCAGTGTAGCCGGCACGACCGAAGGGAAGCGCTGACGTGGCACCAAGTTCATCCGGTGTTATGGGCTGACATCACGGATGTTGTAGGTGATGTAGCCACGCGTGTCAGTTTCCATAAAAAAAAAAAAATAGCCGTTTCGACCGACCTTTCATTCAGTGCGGTGGTACCAACCCGGGCGGGTTAACCCCTACCACCTAGTAATATAAGAAGGGAATCCCTTAGTCGCCTTTTACGACATACACGGGGAGAGATGCAGTGGGGCTATTCTTTTAAAGTACCGACCCCACACGGTACATACGTAAATTTTACGCTATTTTTTCTCATTTTGTTTAGGTTTAGATTTAAATATTTATTTATTTAGTATAGATTTTGAATTTGTTAATTTTATTGATTGTACGAGTAATATCTGTTATACTTATTGTACATATTACTCTATATGTATACCCTGAGCGCGGTCAGTACTTGGCTGGGTGACCGCTCGACCGGTGGAGGCTGACCGTGGTTCGGATTCCACGTAAAACTGTAGGTCCCTACTCTTCTTACCTTAATAGGTGGTACGGTTTATCCCGCCCGGGTTGATACCACCGCACTGAATGAAACGTCGGTCGAGACGGCTATGTAAATAGTTCGTGTTTTCCGTCCAGTTCAATGTAGCCGACATGAAATAAAGGGAAACACTGACATGGCAATTATTTCACCCGGTGTTATGGGGTGACATCACTGATGTTGTAGGTGATGTAGCCAACCGTGTCAGTATCCGTAAAAAATAAAAAATTAAATTAAATAGGTATATCGGAGCAGCAAGGTCGCTCAGTGTACGGAGGAGAAGAGATACAGCGCCGAGCCATCCGTCTTGTTGGTACAAATGATCTGGAGTCCCTGAGTCACAGACGATTTGTGGGTTCGCTTAGTCTGTTTTACAGATAAGTACTAGCACGGATGCTGCTCTGCGGAACTAGCATCCCTTATTCCCTGCCACCCGTCCTATCCCCGCATGACTCGTCGCAGAGAGACTCAGCACCCTTTTGTTGTTGACATTAGGCTACTGAGAACCCATCGGTTCTCTAAATCGTTTCTTTGTCGCACCGCTAGAGTGTGGAACTGTCTTCCGGCGAGTTTATTTCCTGAATCCTTTAACCTGGGTGTCTTCAAGCGTCGTATTAACGGGATAGACAGCCTAGCAACAGTCCGCAAATCTGCTGGCATGGCACCTAACTGAGCGTGGTTTCGCAAGGAGAGGTGATTTTTTTTTTTTTTTTTTTTTTTTTTTATTGAGTTATTACATACACCCCGGGTGTCAATCCCGAGCTCTTTGTAACTTAATTAACTAATGCTTAAACCTATAACAAATATACACATTTTACCTATTATTTTACTATTTTACAATATTTAATACGCTTACTATCTTACTTCACAACGTACAACGGACCGTCCTGAGGTCTCAGTGCGGAGAACGGCCCACCCGCTCTCCCAAGGGGCTGGGCAGCAAACAACAACAACTATCTTACTTCCATTTTATTTACACTTATTAATAAATATTTAATCATATCTACACGAATTGCTTCTACTCACCTATGTTATTTTAGTTATATATATATATATTAGTTATACATTAAACTTTTTTTTTTTTTTTTTTTTTTTTTTTTTAATATTTGACTTATTTGTTTAAAACAATTACATTTTGTATGACATATTCGCAGTATTTGGCAAATTTTTTGCTTGACCTTTTTCCGGACAGAAGGGCCGGCCAATTACCGCACACGACTTCCATCTCAAACTCCATCTCTATCTCCGACCTCTTGGCGGAGAATCTTGGACAGTTGTCGAGCAGGTGTTCAACTGTCTCCTCCGCGTCTCCGCAGAAGCCGCAGATTGGGGAGTCCTTTAATTTGAATCTGTGCAGGTAGTGAGCCAACCCTCCGTGTCCGGTCCAGGCCTGTGTGAGGTAATAGTTTGCTGGGGTTTTCAGGAGGGTTCGATATGCCGTGCGAACGTCTGGAAAGAACTGTTTGGTGACCGCACCCGTGGAGCTGTCGCTATATCTGTGTTGCCATTTCTCCAGAGTGCGTTCACGAATGCACCTTTTTGCGTACGATAGTGGGAAATTTGAGTAATCTGGGGCAGTCTTCTTCTTCAGAGCCGCTTCTTTAGCCAGATAATCGGCTCTCTCGTTTCCTGGCGTGCCCACGTGGGCACGGAGCCAGAAAAGTCGAACACTGCCCCCCTGCTCAGAGATTTTCGAGATGGTCGAACGTATTTCGGCTGCGAGTGGATGGAGGGTGCTGGAGTTGGCAATGAGATCGAGAGAGGACCGGGAGTCACTGAACAGACAGACCGACTCAGTTGTGCCACGCTTCAGTGCCCAGTCAGTCGCCTTAAGAATTGCGAATAATTCCGACTGAAACACTGTGCAGAAGCTTTCGAGCCGGAATTTCCGATGGTGTATTTCCCGGTCTCCATCCCAGCAGGTGAGCGCTGCACCTACTTTTCCCTGGATCTTACTGCCATCCGTATATACTCGGATACTTCCCAATTCGAGCTCGCTCTCCACTTCCGGACTTAGTCTATCTACAGGTGTGTATTTTATTTGGAGACGGAGAGCCGGATGGGGAAGCCTAGTGTAAGGTAATCGCCCCTCCACTTCACGATCAGCTACTTCGTAGAGGGGCATTCCACGTTTGACTTCGTATAATTCCTTTGCTTCCTGTGCTCTCAAATCCAGAGGCAACAGACGTGCCAATGTGACACACGATGTGAATGACGCAGTCCGGTAGGACTTGCATATCCTAATGGCAAAGATTCTTTGGACCGCATTTAGTTTCTTCTGTATATACAGTTTTTTAGTAACGTCGGCCCATGCGCAGGCGGCATAGAGCAGGATCGGTTCAATCACCGAAATGTAAATTGATCGAACTATTTCGGGATTGAGACCCCATGTTGCCCTTGCTACTCTACATAAAGCTTTGGATACATTGACCGTCTTTCTGCATTGGTTTTCAACGTGTTCTCTAAATGTTAGTTTTTCGTCTATCGTTAGCCCCAGCAGTTTTATTTTTCTTGTCCGCTTTATTATTTCTCCGGCCATTTCGATCTTCGGGTCTGGAACATTGCATCTCCGGGTGACGAGCATGGCATTGGTCTTATGTGGAGCGAATTTAAGTTTGTGGTTTAGTCCCCATTTATATACTTTGGATAGAGTGTGATTGGTGGCGGTTTCAACCTCTGTGAATACAGACCCCGCCATGACTATGACGATATCGTCCGCAAATGCTTGGAAGTGTAGTTCGGCGCCAACGATGTCACGAGAGATTCCCTCCAACAGGGCCAGCAATGAGTCCAAGATCACATTCCACATTAAAGGGCCGCATGTTGAACCTTGAATACAACCCTTGTTAGTGGATTTCTTGATCTCAGCTCCTGCATACCTCAACGTCACTTGCCTGTCGGAGAGGTAGCTTCCGACCAGTCGGTACAGGTCGACGGGACAGCTCTTCAGCAGCAGCTGATGCTGCACCGCCGGCCACCAGGCGTTATCAAACGCCCCCTCGATGTCAAGGGAGACCATCACCATGACCCTTTTCTTTTCGATTTGGTTCTTCATGTGCTCCATAACGTCGTAGAGGGCGTCATCTGTTCCACGCTGCGGCATGAATCCGTATTGTTTAGAATTAAGTTGTGACCGTCCTCCCATTGACCACAGCAATCGAGTCGCAAACATCTTTTCCAGGATTTTCCCTAGTATGGGGAGCAGCCCAATCGGTCTATACGATTTTGGGTTGGAGTAGTCGTCTTTCCCCGGTTTGCGGATGACGCAGATAGTTGCGTCCTTCCACAACTTTGGGAAATAACCGAGCTTCAGGCATTTGTTGAGTAAGGAGAGGAAGAGATTCTCGTTACATCCGATTGCAGCTACACAGATGTCGGCTGTGAATCCATCCCGGCCCGGGGCCTTTCTAGGATTCATATTGGTTAACACAGCTTTGACCTCTTCGTTGGTGAACCAGGTTTCCACATTAGTCCTTTCCATCGTCGTCACCGAGTCCTCGACAAAAGTCCTGACCTCGCGATGGTTATCATTCTCCCCATTTTCGGTGTCGTCAGGGAAGAAAGTTTCAGCGAGCAAAATTGCAGAGCTCTTTGGTTCAAGAATGTTTCCTCCAGGATCGGTCAGTAGTAAGTCTTCCGCCTTCGTGGAGGTGCTTCTCAAGACTCTGTAGATTCCGTCCCACATACTCTCCCTGTCCTGAGTAGAGCAGAACTCCCTCCAGCTTAACGTTTGCGCCGATACCATTTCCAGTTTCCATTTTTCGAGCGCTTCTAGGTATTGTTCAACAACGGTTGATTTACGTGTTGGACAAGCATGCCTAACCCTGCGTCGTCTCCGTATGACTTCCTTCCTCATATCAGTTAATTCATCAGTCCACCAAGGGCACCGGTAGGGACGATTTGGTTTTAGAAGAGGAATCGACACATCGCACGCTTCGGTAATGCAGGTAGAGTAGGCCACGATGCAGTTCTCGATGTCGTCCATAGTGTGCTCTTCTATTATTTCCACTGTGTGGACGGTCAACTCTTTGTCCTTAAGGGAGCCCTTCATTGCTTCTTTGAACATTGCCCAATTTGCTTTCCTGGTGTTGTAGCGTCTAGTGGATGGGTTTGGACGTACAACGACGGGATGCGTGAAGTTGACCCTGAAGGTTATGGCGTTGTGGTCCGAGAGCGTAACCAGTTCGGTCCTCACTTTCCATTCGGTGTATTTGCCCAGAAGGGATGCTGAACAGACCGTGATGTCAACGATGCTTGTGCATGCTCTACCGTTTCTATATACCTCAAATGTGGGCTGGGATCCTTCATTCATGATGTGCAGGTCCTGTCCGGATAGGAATTCGGCCAATTGTTGACCACGGGAGTCTTCAGTTGCACTACCCCACCATAGACTCTTGGCGTTTACGTCTCCCCCCAAGATAATGTCTTCGAGCTCGAGTTTGCGCAGAATGTGGCCGACACGATTCAAATATTGGTCGAGATCCTGGTCTCCCTCGAAGTATGCGGAGATCACCCCTAACTGGCAACTGCCCGTATCTAGGACTACCACAGCAATGTTCTCGGTTTGAAGACCAGGGTAGGTTTTGATTCCAATTTTATCATTAGTAACGACTACGGCGGCTTTTACCGGTTTGTCTCTGGACTGTACCATCTGGACTACACGAGTGCCACTGTAGTTCTTCATTTCGCCTCGATTTCCGATGTAGGGTTCTTGGACCAGGACGACATCTGCCTGATTTTTCTGCGATTTTATGATGGCCTCTTCCGTAGCGAGTTGCGACCGTTGTAGGTTGGCTTGGACAAATCTTAATATATTTGTGCCCTTAGCAATATGATATCCTGGACCTTGCTATCCTATCCCACTTGCTTTTCACAGGGCATTTCGGGTCGTACGCACTGTGAACGACTTCAGTCCTTTTCTCTCCTTTGCAAGTGTAACAGCAGGGCTCAGCTCCCTGCCTGCGGGCCTCACAAACAGACATTTTGTGTGGGCCACCGCAGTGCGCGCAGGCTTGGCTCTCATTTTTGCAGATTTTTGAAGAGTGTCCAAATCCGAGGCATTTTCCACATTGGAGTAGGGGTGACTGATCGAACACTCTTACCTTACCTAGCCCGAGGCTGATGGAGCCTGCCTCCATCAACACCTTGTAGATGGACGCAGGCACCTCCAGCGCCAAGTGAATCAATTGTGGATGTCTGGCCGGTCTCCTGAATTTCACCCTGGTTCCAGCATGATCGACATTGGTGATCAGCTTTTTGTTCTGAGCGAATAGATGTTTGATCACCTCTTCATCAGTTAGGGTTTTCCGGATGTTTGTAAGTAGAACCATAGGGTTGTGGAGACGTGCTTCTTCCGCCTTTAGGTTCAAGTTCATTAGCACCGTTTTCATCTTGTCCCTTTCCTCTCTTGATGGAAGGCCCAGTATTACCTTCTGGTTTCTGGCCCTACTTACGCGTGTGAAACCCACCTCCAATTCGTCCAATCTTAGGTCAGCCATCTTATTTATTATTTGCTCTGATGTTTCTTGACCCTTAGACTCAACGATCAGGGCGTGTTCCTCACCCGCGACAGCGCGACACATATCGCTCGAAGCCAATGGGCGACCGAGTGCAGGAGCAAGATTCGCCGCTGTCACCTGGGCATAGGAACGAGCTGCGTTAATCCGCTTGTTCTCCAACTCGGTCGCATTCATTGCTTTAACAATCTCACGGTTTCCCTCGGCGATTCCATCCACCGTTTGCTGCAGCTTGGCCAGAGCCAACTCGTCCGAAATTGAAGTAACGGTTTGTGGCTCGGCTCGCATCCGCTCGCCCAAACTGTGCACGGCATTCCTGATTTCCTCGACCTTTGAGTTCAGGGGCTTCAGTACCTCCGTGATAGACTTTGTAATCTCGTTGTTTGATTCCACTGGGGGAGTCATGTGTCGCTCTGTTGAAGACATCAAGGAGTTCTCAATTCTGATAATTAAGGGTTCCAGGACAGCCCGTAGTGGGTCCATGTGAGAGGTGATTTTGGCTCTGTCGACTGCACCATCGGTCTCTCGGCACAGCCACCCATGCTGGTTTACATAAAAAAAAGAGAGAACGTGGCTAGGAATCGACTTCGAATATCGAGCCATGGTAAACGTGTGCGATATTCGTATTCTGTGATATAGTAGAGTAACTCTACTATATCCGAATATCGAACACGTTCAAGTACGACCATAACAGTTATGGTCGTACTTGCGCAGACCAAAGATGTAGCGAATGATTTTTAAAAGTTAGTTTAGTTAAGTTTGGTAAAGTTAGTCAAACAACCAACACATCTGCAGTATTGGGACTGGGAGTAAGAGGGATTGATCGGTCAACTGTTAAGCACACCTGGACGCGGTCAGTAGTTGGATGGGCGACCGCTCGACCGTTGGGGGCTGAACGTGGTTCGGATTCCACGTAAAACTGTAGGTCCCTTCCCTTCTTACCTTACTAGGTAGGTAGTAGGGTTTATCCCGCCCGGGTTGATACCACCGCACTGAATGAAACGTCGGTCGAAACGGCTATGTAAATGAAATGAAGGGAAGCACTGATATGGCACCTAGTTCACCTGGTGTTATGGGCTGACATCACGGATGTTGTAGGTGATGTAGCCAACCGTGTCAGTTTCCATAAAAATTATAATAATAGCAGACCGGCGGATAGGTACGTAGCTCTCCGAGATGGGGGTGGTTGGTGGTGGCCTACGAGTCTAGTAGAGCTAGACTCGTAGAGGCAAGCTACGAGCGATAGGGGGTGGCCCCTATCGCTCGTAGCTTGCCTCGCGTTGTCTCGGAGAGCTCCGTAGCCACGGCCTGCACCCGCCGGCGCGCTTGGAGGCCTGCCTCCCGCCACCGGCGGAAATTTACCGTTTTATTAGATTTTGTATTAATTTTGTGTATTTTTATTACTTTTAATATAATATGTAAAATTGATATAAATGTTTTTTTTAAACTGACACGGTTGGCTACATCACCTACAACATCCGCGAAGTCAGCCCATAACACCGGGTGAACTAGGTGCCATGTCAGTGCTTCCCTTCATTTCGCGCCGGTTACACTGAACTGGACGGAAAACACGAACTATTTACATAGCCGTTTAGACCGACGTTTCGCTTAGTGCGGTGGTGCCAATCCGCCCGGGATAAACCCTACCACCTAGTAAGGTAAGAAGGGAAGGGGTTTACAGTTTAACGTGGAATTCGAACCACGGTCAGCCTCCAACGGATCAGCGGTCACCCATCCAAGTCCATTCACTGACCGCGCATGACCCCACCACTGAGCTACCGAGGCTGACGAATTTCCTTATCCCTTAGTCGACTTTTACGACATGCGACGGGGAGAGATGCAGTGGGGCTATTATTTTTAAGTACCCGCGACCCCACACGGTACAATACCTGTACCTGTAAATGTACCTGTAAAAACGTGAAATAAAGATATAATAATAATAAACCGACGATCGTTGTGCCCATAGTCGTATCACTGCATGGGCTGATAGCGAAAAGCCTCGACGACCACCTTGAGAGGCTCTCGCTGAGTGGTTTGGTCAAGGGCCAGATCCAGAAGGCAGCCCTCCTCGACACTGCACGCATCGTTCGGAGGTTCCTCTCTTTGGGACCCGACCATCATCGGTAGCCTGGCTGGGCTCGCCCCGCCCCCGCCGCGCCGCCGCCACCGGTGGTGGAAAATCCATTTAGTTTTATATATTTTATTTTGTACTAGCTTTTGCCCGCGGCTTCGCTCGCGTGAAATTCGTATTTAAATAGAAGAAAGTAAGTATGACCGCTACCGTACCTTTATTTCGGCGCGCAGAACAATTCGGTTTGTATGAGAGCTACATTTTAGCGTAACCGGAAGTGAATTTTATTTAGCCTATCCTGTGTCCCGTGTAGGTAAATGTGCTTGTACGAAGTTTCATCGAATTCAGATGATCGGTTTAAGAGTTATGTTGGAACATACATACATACAGAAATGATTTCTAAAAATCGTAAATTTAGTTTTAGTAACATATACAGAGTCTACAAACCCAATATCTCAAAAAACAAAGCAACTTACTCCATGAACATTCCTTACAGATTTATTATTAGTATATATATATATAAGTATATAAGTATAAGTATACCAATCAATATACATATACTTATACTTATACTTATATCATCATCATGATGATGATGATGATGATGATATAAGTATAAGTATAAGTATATTGATTGATGATGATTGATATTGATATTGATTGATATGTTTTTATATTTTATATTCTAATGCATACAAAATAAGTTTTAAAAAAATGTGTGAATAAATGTATAATAATAACAATGGCTTGCTTTTCATTGTTACGATGGTGTATAAATTTTCGATGTTCAGAAGGCCACGGCCACGGTGGGTCGTGGTGTCGGCAAGTAGGTAGGTATACCAATGATTTATATTGAGCCAAAGTTAACACGACAGACCCCCAAAGAGGGTGTACTGAATCAAAAGTTATTGTAGTAAGTAGGTAGAGACATGATAACATTAATTAACCTACCCACCAAGTGCCTACCAACACTTCAATAATATTGACCATCAACATTATATCAGTCTTGTATGTAACATTTGCAAGTTCGACCCCTTGGTCTCATTAGATAACCTTAAGTAGGTAGGTACTTAGCCTGTAGTAATTCGACTATACCTACCTGTTAGCTCTCTACACCGGTATCTAGAACAAAAATAGTTACGTTAAGTATTTTTTTTTTTTTTTTTTTATGGAAACTGACACGGTTGGCTACATCACCTACAACGTCCGTGATGTCAGCCCATAACACCGGGTGAACTAGGTGCCATGTCAGTGCTTCCCCCTTTGATCGTGCCGGCTACACTGAACTGGTCGGAAAACACAAACTATTTACATAGCCGTTTTAACCGACGTTTCATTCAGTGCGGTGGTACCAACCCGGGCGGGTTAAACCCTACCACCAAGTAATATTAGGAGGGAAGGGACCTACAGTTTTACGAGGAATCCGAACCTCGGTCAGCCTCCAACGGTCAGCGGTCACCCATCCAAGTACTGACCGCACCCAGCGTTGCTTAACATTCAATAGCGACAGTTGACTGTCTGCACCACTGAGCTATCGAGGCTGACAAATTTAACCCGTGCTCTTCTGGGGCGAACTTTTTATACAGAAGCTAGAAAAAATAATTGCTACCAAAATTTATGCACGTTTTATATAGCTTTAATTAGATCTTTGAGATCTTTGTATCCACTTTCGTCTGCAGTGTGTCCACGAACGAATGTACGGAAATATCACTGCCTAAACTTAATCTCTTGAAATGTCCGCTCTTTATCTTTTGACGCCCCATTTTATTTTAAAGCACCTACTATTCCCAGGATCAAAATATTTTAGATCGTGGAATAGTATTTTATTTTTACCCGCCTGTTAATTAATATCAATTTGTTCACAGCTTATTCTCTCTCTTTTATACATTATTAGGTTTGTATAGGTGATAGCTGTGCCCGCGGCCCCGCCCGCTCTCATATTTGACTTCTCTGCTAACCATAAGCCATTTAACGTGATGAAATGTAGCCTATAATTGATGGGAAGAACGAAGCTATCTGTAGAAGCAAATTGTATTAAAATCGGTTCAGTGGTTCTCGAGTTATAAGCGGACAGACAGAAATACATACAGACAGAAAGCAGACGTAAGAAAGTTTTTAACACTTCACATTACGATAACCTAATGACAGCAACATTATCATATCTGGACCAAGGATGTTGTTTTGTTAAAGTTGGAAGCTTATGTGCCTACCTTAGAATCTTCTCAACAACGTATGTTATGTGATAATAACATATAAATACATTATTGATAATGTAAAAAGAAAACACCTAGTTAGGTACTTTTATCATTGCATAAAATTAAAAACAACACTCAACTTGGACCAAATTACGTGGTGGCGAGTATACCAGTGTTGCCATAGTTGACATCGAACGACACAATCGAACCGTTGCTTGGTAGGTAGGTAATGTTTTAAGGTTGGCAACTCTGTGTGTGAATCGAATCAGAATGGTAGAAAGACCTGGCATCGAATCGAACCTTGGATGGGTGACCGCTCGACTGTTGGAGGCTGGCCGTGGTTCGGATTCCACGTTAAACTGTAGGTCCCTTCCCTTCTTACCTTACTAGGTTGTAGGGTTTATCCCGGCCGGTCTGGTACCACCGCACTGAGCGAAACGTCGGTCGAAACGGCTATGTAAAAAGTTCGTGTTTTCCGCCCAGTTCAGTGTAGCCGACATGAAATGAAGGGACGCACTGACATGGCACCTAGCTCATCTGGTGTTATGGGCTGACGTCACGGATGTTGTAGGTGATGTAGCCAACCATGTCAGATTCCATAAAAAAAAACCTTTATGTTGGTAAGCAAACATACAAGCATGGCGTCACGCTGTTTTCCGGTGGGGTTGGCAGAGACAACGGATCTCCACGTGCCACGATCCTGACACACCTCTGCCGCCTCTTCCACTCCCATAATGTTCTTCATACATGCTCGTCGGTTACGGGTACTACGCACTTGACCCTTTTTGAGCACCTGCCCGATCTGGTCTGTACAGAATCTTTCAAATAAATCTTCACCCACTTGGTAGACGTCTGAAAATTTTTAAATTTTGCACACATATTTAGAAACAATGACAATACAATAATTTCATAACTTTGATTGAATGCCTTGACCAGGGGCCTATTTAATAAACGCGACAATTTTGTCACTTTTTACCCGACTACGGGGAAGCCAAAAAAGGAAGGGTTATGAGTTTGGCGTGTATGTATGTATGTATGTGACTATCTATATTCCACTCCACAGCCTAAAGTACTGGGCGGATTTCAATAATTCTTGTGCCATTGGATTCGTCTCATTCACGGGAGTGTCATAGGCTATATAACCATTTTCAAAATTCAAAATGGCGGCCGCACGGCGCCAAAATGTCAAATTAATTTTTCAAAATATATTGAGTGGGGTATCAAATTAAAGATAAGTAAATTACGATAATTGAAATATATACTTTTCTATCTATTAAACTTATGTGTACATAGAAATAGAGCAAAATGTATGGATCGCGATTATTCGCGATGAAGCGTGGTCGCCCGCGCACCGTGCCGCCGCGCGCCCCCATGGTTTCGGTACGTTGCATACACCGATGACGCGCGACAACGACGACGCGAAGAAGCGACATGGTATTGTTGGAGCGGCCTTCGGCCTTGCCCTTAGTTACTTACTTTCTTCGAGAAGGTTTATAGTCTTTGTGAACGCAGCTCGGCCTTCGGCCTCGTACATAGTTACGCACTGTCTTCGAGAAGGTTTATTTATAGTCTTCCTGAACGCAGCTCGGCCTTCGGCCTCGCTCTCAGTTACTTACTTTCTTCGAGAAGGTTAATAGTCTTTCTGAACGTAGCTCGGCCTTCGGCCTCGCCCTTAGTTACTTACTTTCTTAGATAAGGTTTTTCGTCTTGAACGCAGTTCGGCCTTTCGGCCTCGCCCATAGTTACTTACTGTCTTCGAGAAGGTTTATTGTCTTCCTGAACGCAGCTCGGCCTTCGGCCTCGCCCTTAATTACTTACTTTCTTCGAAAAGGTTTATGGGTTTCCTGAACGCAGCTCGGCCTTCGGCCTACCCTTAATTACTTACTTTCTTCGAGAAGGTTTATGGTCTTCCTGAACGCAGCTCGGCTTTCGGCCTCGCTCTTAATTACTTATTTACTTAGAGATGGTTTATCGTTTTCCTGAACGCAGCTCGGCCTACGGCCTCGCCCTTTGTTACTTACTTTCTTCGAGGAGGTTTATAGTCTTTCTGAACGCAGCTCGGCCTTCAGCCTCGCCCTCAGTTACTTACTTTCTCCTTTGAAATACGAATTTCACGCGAGCGAAGCCGCGGGCAAAAGGTAGTGCTAAAATAAATTGGTATTACGTAAATGTCTGTCCATGTAGTGTAAGCATAATGTAGTGTACATAGGTACAATATACCTAATACCTACAATATTTTCGGATGCTAGTTACCCTTCCTTCAGCTAAACGGGATATTGTGGAAAAGTATTCCCAATTTTCTGGGTGCAGTTTTAGCCCTAGACTCGATTAGTTGCCGGAAACCTACGTCTTTGGAAATGGTGGTGCCCAGGAGGTCCAGGTGCTTCCAGACAGGTATGATGCTGACTTAGAAACTGGCTTGGAAAGCAAAAGCATCGACCTTTGCAGATAATGCGCAGCACTGAGCCTTGCTAACGTTGAAGGCGTGGGCGTAAGATTTAGGGGGCAACATATCATTGTTATGCAGACGACAGTACGGAACACGGGCTCTACACCAGTCCCCTTCAGCTAGGCGGGATGTTGTGGATAGAGGCGAAGACTTGTGTCTGAACTTGAGGAAACAACGGCTCTATATCCGAATGGGCCGTAGCAAGTTGCCGTTGGTCAAGTTCAACGCCTCCAAGATACAAATTTGCGCGTTCAGTGCGAAGCGGCGTTCACACCAGATCCTTCCTACCAAGGCACATCACTTAAATTTAGCGACCACCTCGGGGTCCTCCGAGTCGAACTTTCGCACGATCTAAACTTCCGGCGCCACACAGAGGGCAAGGCCAAGTTGGCTTCTAAAAAGCTGGGCGTACTCAATAAGGTGCGAGGGTACTTAAGGCCGTATAAATCGCAGATTCGATCCTGCTTGGGATAATAACTAAGTAACTAATAAGATAACTAATAAGTAATCTAATAAGCAAATCAAATAAGTAGATACATATGTACATACCGAACGTCAACGGCTATAATGCACAACGACGGTCTCACTTGTTGAACGAAGAACGCCCGACCACGGCTCTATATTTAGAACGTTAAAAATAATAAATTTATCTAAATTTGTAAAGTTAGTGCTAAGGTAAAATCAATATAAAAAGAGAATTGCTGTATCTGATAAATTTTATGGAAAACATTATTTTGTTATTTTTAGTTACACGATTTTCATAATTAGCTTTTTAAACTATAATTTTCATTTTACGATTATTCTTTATGGCAAAACCGGCCGTCTCGCCGCTGCCACTGTCACCGTTAACACATGCCTGATCTGGCGTGGCCGGGAGCATTTTTATACACGGTGTACACACCTGTGCATAGCCGACGTCTGATAAGAAAAAAAAGGGTAAGAATACTTCAGGAGTTAATGCAAAAGGATCAAGCAAGAATAATTGAAACAACCGTATCCATTAATATAACAATAATTTATTTAATAAGCTTAATTAAATACAATGAAACACTTCTATCAGATCGTAAACCAACACACAGAAAGTTATGTTGTTAACACACAGAATGATATGTTGTTAACATGTTGTTAACACACATAATGTTATGTTGTTAACACACAGAATGTTATGATGTTAACACACATAATGTTATGTTGTTAACACACATAATGGTATGTTGTTAACACATATGTTATTTTGTTAACACGCAGAATGGTATGTTGTTAACACGCATAATGGTATGTTGTTAACACGCAGAATGGTATGTTGTTAACAAACATAATGTTATGTTGTTAACATATAATGTTATGCTGTTAACATACAGTAAGTTATGTTGTTAACACACAGTAAGTTATGTTGTTAACACACATAATGTTATTTTGTTAACACACAGAAGTTGGTCTAAGTCTTAGCAAACTGGGTACGTCGCAACCAACTGGGGACTTAGTATAATAAACGCAGTATAATAAATAATCCAGTGCATTTAGTAATTGGCCCAAAAACCTCAAGTACATTTTTCTTGCTCATTCGAAAGGGTTCATCGACGGAGACTTTAACCCTGAATTTGCGCATTGTAAAAATGAATTAATTACCATAATATTAATTGAAAATATATATATATTAAGAACTAATTACAAAATCCAAGATGGCGGCGGAAGGGGCAATTTGAGCGAGGCGCAAATTCAAGGTTAAGGTCTCAATCGAATACCCTTTCAAAGGAGCAATTAAATAAAAAATGGACTTGAAATTTTTCGATTCATATAAGTATTAAATTGTCCTAAGTGCACTGGACTATAAGGACAGCCGGCTGTGGAGCTACCCAGTCCGAGATGTGTGGTTGTTACGCAAGCCTGGCCTCTGCCGTGCAAACACAAACACCAAGCTACCTTACTTATCCCGTGTCAAGTGAATGTAATACTGCATAGTTTTTAAAATTCAATTGATCAAAAATGAATACTGAATTTAGAATGAGCAAACCGCGGCCTTTAGTGATTACCTTTGACAACTAGAACAGATATAACTCTACTGTCTGTACCTGTATGTATGTACAACGATCTATCTGTCTGTAACGGCTAAATTTATACCTACGTATTTGTGATATCCGCAGCACTCTGTACTAGCTACACAGATATCGCAGCACTAGGTGTGACCGCCCAAGTGTAGTAAGCGAACAGAAAGTCATGTTTTCCACTTGATTTAAGTATTTATTGTTACACGACACGTTACCACAGTTTAACACACAGACGCAAGCAAGGGGTGGTGGGGCGGGGGGTGTGACATGTCTCCCACAACCCATAGACAATACCCTATGCCACAGTATTAGATTGCAGGTCATGTGAAGTGACTACGGTGGTATACTTGCTATTATTCGAGAAACAGAAATGACGTATGAAATAAAGTATCAATAAATTATTGTATACGAGATGGTTCGATGGATTCCACGCAACATTTGCAGTGGGACCACACACTTTTTTTTTCAAAAGTTTTCGTTAATTGCCGTTCCTTCCACTCTGCACTACCAAGCTGCACTACCAGTAGTGCAGTTTGGAATTTTTTTTCCCATCTGCACTACTCTACAACCAGCTGCGAAACTGGTAGTGCCGTTAGGAATTATTTCTTCCCGTTTGCACTAGCGAGTAGTAGTGCACAATGGAATTTTAAAGAGCCTTACTTTTTCATTCCCAACTGCACTACCAAAAGATTGTGTATACGAATCGTTGGTGCTATGTTTTTTCCGAAGTGTATATCAGATTAAACAACACAACAACAAAAAACAAAAATAATTCAAATACTTTATTTTCAGAAAAATATAAATATAACAGATATAGCACATCCGGGAATGCTGGTAACAGGTACTGGCAACACTCCAACCCCTCGCACCTCCCCTCCGCGTCCGGCGCGCAGACGCCGCCGCCCCGCGCGTCTGTCTCTTTGAGTTTCGTGTGTGAGCTTGTCAGGCGAGCGTCATTGTTTGAAATTAATTCTGTTCTGTCTGTGTGTTTCTATCAATATACGTTGATTGAGTGCAAAAGAGTGTATTCCTCCTTTGTGTGCCTCATCTTAGTGCTGCTCAGTACTCTCTAACCTAACCAATAACATCAGGACGCTATAACTGGCGCCCAACGTGGGGCCGACATTCTGTTCGCTTCGTGCATAATAATAGTGTTTGGTGTTTCGTTTGTGGCTTGCCACAGCCACAGGTAGTACTAAGTGTTAAAAAGTAAACGTGAAACTCCGTGGACAGAACACAGTGGACTCGCCTGTCTTGTCACAAAACCCGACGGTTTTGTGGAACGCTTCGTTCGGTTCTTTGTGCGCGTGCGACGCGTAACCGGACTGTGTTCTTGCCGTCGCGCCCCGTGCGTGGGTGGATTGAATTGTGTTTAGTGGCCAACACGAACACTGACGTTCTTCTGTTGTGTGGTTTTCTTTCGCGTTTGTGTTGTATGCGGACTTGACCGAATACGTTCGCGTAACCACATTCTGTTGTGTGGTTTTCTTTCGCGTTTGTGTTGTATGCGGACTTGACCGAGTACGTACGCGTAACCTCACTAAACTGCAGTGTTCTCATCTGGCGTGTGTTGGTCTCACCTACAAGTGAGCTCGTAGGTTTTTCGAACAGTCGCGTGCACAACGTGAACTTTCGTGTTTTTAGTGCCGGACTTTCGTTCATTGGAATGATGTTCGTTTCGTAATCTCGGAACATTCAACATGGTGTTAACCAGATCGGGTGAAAGTGCCAGTGGCGATCGGCAGGTAACGCCGCCGCCGCCTGCGCCGGCTAATGCCGAGCCTGCCGGACAGAGTGATGTGTCGCCGCCTGCACTTGACGCTGCTGCCGCGGCCGGTATGGCCGACACGTCTGTCCGCCCGGGGCCGCCAGTGCCGCCACCCGGCGCACTGGAGCCTCCTCTGCAACCTGGAGACCCTGTGCAGCCGGCACAGCCGTCCTCAGCGCCTCAGATAGTAATGTCTGACCACCAGTTAGCTCAAATCTTGCAAATGCTTCGACCTACAACAGCCCCAACCGTGAGTACAGTAAATATGTCATCTTCAAGTAACTTTGCCAAGTGTACTGCAAGATTCGACGGTTCAAAGGGCAGCGATGTTGCTGCATTCCTAGATGCGATTGCAATTTATAAAGAATGCGTCGCGATGGAAGAGACAATCGCACTAAAGGGTCTTCCTATGCTGCTCACTGGCATGGCCGCCACCTGGTGGCAAGGTGTGAAACACACTGTCGACAGCTGGGAGGAAGCAGTGAACTTGCTCAAACAAACATTCGGGCCACGTCTACCGCCTCACCGTATCTACCGAGAACTGTTCAAACAGGAACAAGGCGTGGAGACTACCGACATCTACGTGTGCAGGGCGCGAGCGCTGATAGCTCAGCTCCCTCCTCGTACCCTTGCTGATGATGTTCAACTAGACATGATCTATGGTCTGCTTCACCAGAGGATTCGCGAGAAGGTACCTCGCAGCGCATTTACGTCGTTTTCGGAACTACTTCAAGAGGCTCGTCGTGTCGAGGACATGTGGGAAGAAGGGCGCTCTCAAGTTCGGAAAACAGGCGCCGTCACAGCCGAGGCTGTGGCACATCCTCAGGCCAACCACCCACCTGCATCATCTGGACACAAGAAATCCAAGTGCGTGTACTGCAAACAATTTGGTCATATCAAGGATGAGTGCACCAAATTATCGGCGAAACAGGCGAATGCTGACACCGTGAAAAAGGAACCTGGTGCAGATCCGGTCATCACCTGCTTCGGATGTGGCACACCGGGCTTCATCCGGTCGAACTGCCCTACCTGCAAGGCTAAGACAGCTCCTGCACAGCCAGCCTTCCAGTCAGTGTCTGCCGTTAGTGCTACTCCGCTCGATCCGCGTGTTAGACCCGTGTTAAGTGTTGAAATCTACGGCGCTCAAGGCCGTATGATAGTGGATACAGGTGCTAAGCAATCACTAGCCAGTGTTAGTCTTAGGGCCCATCTTGTGAAAAACGGAGCTGATTTTGTTAAGGCTGAGACTGAGATCAAACTCGCTGATGGTAGTGTTAAATGTTTAGTTGTAGAAACTGCAAATGTAAATGTAAAGGTGCGAGGAGTGGAAGTGTCCACTCTCTTCATTGTTCTTCCTGGGGCTACAGAGTCTTTATTGGGGATGAATTTCATTCAGGATTCTGGTATCGTCCTCGACTTCGCCTCGAACCGCTACTCTATTGATTCGCGTACCTTCTACAACTTCGAATATGAGTCGGAACATCAGAGCATAGTTTGCTCCTCAGTAAATCTTCGCGACGAGGAGGGCACCTCTTTGGCGCCCCGTGAAAGACATCAAATGTCCGCTCTCCTGGATGAGTATGAAGAGACCTTCAGTCCAGGGGGAGCTCCGACGCAGTTCGCCGTTCATCAGATCAGCACTGGCGACCACGCTCCTATCTTCACTCCACCTTACCGGCTGCCGCCGGCTAAGAAGGACATCATGGTAGCAGAAATTGACAAGATGCTCCAAGAAAATGTCATTGAAGAATGTGAATCAGCGTGGGCGTCGCCTGCATTAATGGTGCCAAAAAAAGATGGCAGTGTACGATTCTGCGTCGATTATCGCAAACTGAATGCGATCACAGCTACAGACAAATACCCTATCCCAGTGATTGATGAGCTGTTGCAGCTCACAAAGGGCCACAATTACATGTCGACAATCGATTTGAAATCTGGATATTGGCAGGTGGCCGTCGCGATTGAAGACCGAGATAAGACGGCATTCACAAGTCCCGTGGGAACGTTTCGTTTTCTGCGTATGCCTTTCGGCTTGAAAAATGCGCCTTCGACGTTTATGCGACTGATCGATCGGTTCAAAGCTGGTCTCAAGGACATTCTAGTGCTAGCATACCTTGATGACATAATAGTCCTATCCCCGAGTTTCGAGCAGCACGTTCAGGACCTGAGGGCCATGTTTGAGAGGCTTAAGTTGTTCAACCTGCGTGCCAACCGTCAGAAATCGGTGTTTGCTCGAGACCGACTACTCTACCTTGGACATGTCATCTCGAGGGAAGGTATAGAACCGGATCCATCCAAGGTAAAAGCCGTCATGGAAATGAAACCGCCGACCAATCTCAAGGAGTTAAAAACCTTTCTGCAAACCTGCTCCTGGTTTCGTAAATTTATCCCAAATTTCTCTGAGATTGCCAGAGCCCTGACAATTCTAGCAAGGAAAAATCAACCGTGGAAATGGGAAGCCGAACAAGAGGAAGCTTTCAAAGTATTGAAGGAAAGGCTTTCAACTGCTCCAGTTTTGCAACAAGCTGACTTCTCCGCTCCTTTCATCCTGCGCACGGATGCAAGTGCCTATGCTCTTGGTGCTGTGCTGCTGCAGGGTGCCAACGTCAAGGACGAACATCCCATCGCATTCATCAGCAGATTACTGACGTCAGCAGAGCGCAATTACCACACCACTGAAAGGGAAGCATTGGCAGTAGTGTGGGCTTTGGAGAAGTTTCGAGGCTATCTAGAAGGAGCTCAAGTATGTGTACTAACGGATCATCAGCCCTTGAAATGGCTGCTGGCTATCAAGACGCCAAGTGGTAGGCTAGCCCGATGGGCGATGCAGATTCAATCATTTAATCTCGATATTCAGTACACCCCTGGAAAAGGAAATGTCGTTGCGGACACCCTGAGTCGTCCCGTTTGCACGACTGCAACACTTGACATCTGTCCAGTCTTCATCGATTTCCCTCAGAGGGGACCTGAGGAAATCCGGAAGGTTCAACTCGAAGATCATGAAGTGAACAAGATTCTCACCGACTTTGAAGGAGATGACCCCGATGCTACTACTCGTTGGACTGATCGTGGATACTATGTATCACAGGGGGTGCTCTTCAGGTGTGACCCAGACGGAGAGTCCGAGGAGCCCCAGTTGGTGGTCCCAGAGTCGCTACGCGCGGAAGTGCTTAAGGAGTTTCATGATGCCCCTACAGCGGGCCATCTTGGATTGGACAGGACCGTGAGAAAGGTTAGGGAGCGGTACTACTTCCCTAACATGAGAACTTATATTGCCAAATACATCAAATCTTGTGACCTATGTCAACGCTTCAAACCGACGAACTTGAAGCCTGCTGGTCTTCTTCAGACACCGGTACAGCATCAGCGATTTGAAGTTCTCGCTATGGATCTGTTTGGGCCTCTCCCCGAGGGCGGCGAGGGACACAAATGGATCTTCCTGGTAGAGGACACTGCCAGCAGATGGGTAGAGCTATTCCCACTGCTCGATGCCACCGCAGAGACCTGCAGCAAGGTTTTAATAGAAGAGGTGTTTCTGCGCTACGGATTTCCGCGCAGAATCATATCGGACAATGGAACTCAGTTTGTATCTGCTGTTATGCAGAAAGTCACTTTCGTGCTAGGTATTAAGCAGAATTTGATACCAGTATATCACCCTGAGGCGAACCCATCTGAAAGAAAGAACAGAGATATGAAGCAGATGTTGGCCATGCTCGTCAATTCGGAGCATCGACGTTGGCCTGAAACTTTGCCAGCGATACGTTTCGCTCTTAACACTGCTTTCAATCAGGGAACTGGAGAAACTGCAGCCTATTTAACGTTTGCCCGTGAATTCCGTTCACCATTTGACGTCCTCAATGACATAAGGACTATTATAGAGAAGGAGAACTTCCTACCGCAGATCACCCCGTATCTCAGGAGTTTTCGGCACGCCCTCCAGGAGGCCAAGTGGAGGATTGAGAAGGAGCAAGACCGTAGAAAGACCGTCGCTGATGAAGCCCGACGCCCATCACCAACCTACATAGAAGGTGACCTGGTCTTGGTGGAAGCCCACCCACTCAGTCAGGCGTCGAGAGGTTTTACCAGCAAGTTTGCGCCGCGTCGTGAGGGTCCCTATAAAATCTCCAGGCAAGTGAGCCCAACCTCTTACGAAGTCGAGGACGGTACAGGAACTTTACGGGGGAAGTATCATGCCAGTGCGCTAACACCATACGTAGGGAGCGATCCCGTCATAGACCATGGTAGGAAAAGGGGTAGGCCAACCAAGTCACGTCCGGGTCGTTCTTGTGACTTGGAGGGGGAGGATATAGCACATCCGGGAATGCTGGTAACAGGTACTGGCAACACTCCAACCCCTCGCACCTCCCCTCCGCGTCCGGCGCGCAGACGCCGCCGCCCCGCGCGTCTGTCTCTTTGAGTTTCGTGTGTGAGCTTGTCAGGCGAGCGTCATTGTTTGAAATTAATTCTGTTCTGTCTGTGTGTTTCTATCAATATACGTTGATTGAGTGCAAAAGAGTGTATTCCTCCTTTGTGTGCCTCATCTTAGTGCTGCTCAGTACTCTCTAACCTAACCAATAACATCAGGACGCTATACATAATTAATAAAAGTATTTAGTTGTATGTCATTATTATTATTTATGTTTTATTGTTTATTCTTATACTATTTAAAAGAGAAAATTCTCCCATTTAATTTTCCGCACTACCCATCTCTACTCACAATCCCAGGCATGACTGGCAGGGTTCTAAAGTTCCAGGGCAGCAGAAATTGAAAGGAGGTTTCCATAATTTTATATAAGTTATTAAGAAACATTAACAAACATGAAGTCACCAATAAGGTTTCAATATCCTTTCAATTTCTGCTGCCCTGGTACTTTAGAACCGTTCCCAGTAATCTTACCAAGTAGTCTTTCGGGTTTCCACTTTAATTACGGTGACTTTATTCTGACCTTTTGAATACTTTATTGCACAAAAAATAGCAAAAGGCGGACTTAAAGCCTAAAGGCATTATCTGCCAGTCATGCCTGGGATTGTGAGTAGGGTAGATGGGTAGTGCGGAAAATTAAATGAGAGAATTTTCTCTTTTAAATAGTATAAGAATAAACAATAAAACATAAATAATAATAATGACATACAACTAAATACTTTTATTAATTATGTTACATTTATATTTTTCTGAAAATAAAGTATTTGAATTTTTTGTTGTTTTTTGTTGTGTTGTTTAATCTGATATACACTCCGGAAAAAAACATAGCACCAACAATTCGTATACACAATCTTTTGGTAGTGCAGTTGGGAATGAAAAAGTAAGGCTCTTTAAAATTCCATTGTGCACTACTACTCGGTAGTGCAAACGGGAAGAAATAATTCCTAACGGCACTACCAGTTTCGCAGCTGGTTGTAGAGTAGTGCAGATGGGAAAAAAAATTCCAAACTGCACTACTGGTAGTGCAGCTTGGTAGTGCAGAGTGGAAGGAACGTTAATTGCTTTGCCCCTTGGAGAAATATCGTAATGTCACTTAGCCTATAATCGTCCCGGGGATATGCCAGATTCCATTAATGACAATCACATGTAAATCAGTTCAGTCATTAACGAGTTTAGCCGTTACACACAAACAGAGACATACATTGCATTCAATCCTGACAGATATAGATTCTGGCAGAGCTAAGTCTTTTATTATTATTGACCACTTGATACTTTTAAGTATCTTAATATAATATTTTTTTAATTTTTTGACAAACTACTGTTACTTTGTTAAATTGTTTTATATACTCATAATATAAACATAATTGAGTTTATACAAATTACGTAAGTATCAAAGTTTGACAAAGGCTCTTCACACTTGATACACTTAAATAACAAGTCTTTGTAGTCAGAACTCTCAGTAAAATTGTTAAGCTAAGCGCAAACTGGTGCGATCAAGGCAATAACGGCGGTGGCGGTGGCGATCAGATAGGTTATATGCAATTGTGTGTGCAAGCGCACACTGGCGCGGGCGATCGCTGCACGCGTGCGGCCAGTGTGCGGTCCGATCGCGGCAGTGGCGGCGGTGGCGATCAGATCGCGCCTGCAGCATCTGATCGCGTGATAATCATAGGAACTGACGAGAGGATGGAGGAAATAATTATAAACCAGGTCTACAATCACTCAATTCTGTACAATACTACTCACGCGGAATTAAAAAAAAGTAAAATTTTTAAAAGTAAAACAAAAGTAAAAAAAAAAGTAAAATTTCTTCAATTTTGTAGTTAAAAGTACGAAAATTACGAAATTACGCAACCACCGCGGCACCACAGCCGTCGAATCTGAACGCTCTAACCTCCCGACTTTTGAACGCCACCGCTACTTTGGCCGCCACCGCTATGACCGCCACCACCGCGCCAGTTTGCGCTTAGCTTTAATCTTGCTCTCAAGCTGTGTTTTCGATAGACTGTAGACACGATGTTATTATGTGGATCATCACTAAAATACACTTAATAATATGTAGGTATGAGAAAAAAAATACCCCGCGAAGTTACTTGCTGGTTCATCTTCGTGGGTGTAATCGAACCGGATAGGACAATTTATTGTGACAAGTTCGAGTGCAATTTTACTGCCATACGAATAATCAATAAACAATAAAAAACAATAAGCAATATTATTGATGTAGTATACAACATGTTATGACTATAACAGTTTATGACTACCCAGGGAAAAATAAGAAAAAAAAATCGGAGTCATTTGTTGTTTATGATATGAGCATTTTTTTTAAAAAACGTTGAAAATTTTACTTAACGCTCTAGCGGTCGATATAGACCGCTCCAGCGTCAACGGGTTAATCTTTTTTTGTGATAAAACTATGGGCATTTTGGTTTTATTTGGGATACTGATCAATAGCAGAGTTATTTAGGCTCGTAGTACCTAAAAATGTTGTATACGAGATGTCAATTTTCAACGTTTTTCAAAAAATGATCATATCATAGAAAATTTACTCCGATTTTTTTTTCTTATTTTTCCCTGGGTAGTCATAAACTGGCCTACTCCCTGGTTCCCGCTTGACGTTGAATTTTGGGACATGTTGTATAGCTTTAAGCTAAATAAACATTAAAATCAACATTTAACGCTACATACATTTGTATATTGAGTGCACTCGATTCTCACAAATTTTTTTTTATTATAATTTGGTTTTCTTTATAAAAATTTTTTTACCTTTTAGTTGCCTTTAATGTTTTTTTTTCATTATTATTAAAGTGACCATGTGGTTTTTAAAACCGTTCACTGAAATATCACTTATCTATCACTGCTCGAGGCAATTTATTCCATGGGTTCACCTACTCGGTTAGAAAGTTTACATAATGGGGTAATTAAAAATAAGACTGTGGCATTATTTCCTATAGGTACTGCAGAAATGTCAACATTACTCTACTATTCAACAATTGGCATAGCCTTAACTGAATTAAACTTCGGTCGAAACGGATATGTAAATAGTTATGCTAGGATATGCGATCCCGCCGTCCCCTTTCCACCTTCGCACCACGCGCACTGGGCAGGGATTGCATCCCTACACGCTGGACTTACCGCGGATGCGTACCAATCGATTCTGCAGATCTTTCCTCTACAGAACCGGTAAACTCTGGAACGCTCTCCCTGCCCATATATTTCCCCCCAAGTACAGTCTCGGGTCCTTCAAGAGGGGCGTGAATGGGCACCTGTCAGGCCGGCATGGCATTCGCAACCCCCGCATACGACCGAATGTCCATGGGCGTCGTTAGACACCTTATGGGTGGCTCGGCGCCATATGTCGCGCTGTCAATAAAAAAAAAAAAAGTTCGTGTTTTCCATCCAGTTCAGTGTAGCCAACATGAAATGAAGGGACGCACTGACATGGCGCCTAGTTCACCCGGTGTTAAGGGCTGACATCACGGATGTTGTAGGTGGTGTAGCCAACCACAACATCCGTGATGTCACCCCGTAACACCAAGTGAACTAGGTGCCATGTTAGTGCTTCCCTTTGGTCGTGCCGGCTACACTGAATGGAAAACACGAACTATTTACATAGCCGCTTCCACCGAACTTTCATTCAGTGCGATGTTAGCAACCCAGGCGGGTTACACCCTACCACCTAGTAAGGTAAGAAGGGATGGGACCTACAGTCTTACGTGGAATCCGAACCACGGTCAGTCTCCAACGGTCGAACGGCCGCTCATCCATGTAGTGACCGCGCCCAGGTGTGCTTATGATCCCGAACAACAGTCGACCGATCTGCACCACTGAGCTACCGAGACTAACCAACAAACTTACACTTCTAAAGAATAATACTTCCTATTTGCAGATATACACAATATATGCATTATAATATAATAAGCGTGTATATTATACACGCTATAAAAATTATTAAGCTATCACAGGCTCTGTGCAATTTTTAGCATTAATTTAAGTCATTAATAAATATAGGCATTCCATTTATACTATACTTAACATCCCTTAAAATTATAACATTGATTTATTACTTATTATTATTAACATTTATTATTCTTTTATTTATTTATTTTAAATAATCAAAATAAATAAATAAATACAAATTTACTATACATGCATGTATGACCCGTGTGCAGGACCTGTATAAAAGAGGATGAAACACCCGCACGCATCCTTTGTGAATGTGAAGTGCTCATTCACAGTAGAAGGCTTGTTCTTGGGGGTTATATTTTTAACTCATGCCAAATACAGGCACTCAACCCCGAGAATATAACTCGGTTCATAGCGGAAATCGGACTTGGGGGTGAGCTGTGGACTTTTGAGAGATCACAACAGACCTTCCCAGGTTGCAGTGACAACAGGGCTCAGGGGCCCTACGGCTTAGCGCGCACTGCGGTAAATTTAGGTACGTTTTTTTCCCCCCGCAAAATCTGTGTACTGTAGAACCACACAGAAGTGCGCGCACTGCGGAAAAAAATTTCACCGAATTTTTTGCATCGTATAGACCTTGTATGAAACCCCTACTGAGAAAAATCCGCGAAGACGGCGGACAGCGCGACACGGCCTGCAGTTGTTCTCGTGGCACGGTGCGGTGAGGTCATGCTGTATCTGATGAAAAAAAATCCCTTCATATGCCGCAATGCCTAACCTTGGGTTGACTCCAGACTCCAGGCACCTTTGGGCCAACACCAGGGACTGCAGGCAATCCCGGGAAGCTATTCCCAAACTGGTACTGCGACTCAGGAAGCGCCTGCTAAAGTTCCACAGGGGTCAACTCTGTATTGCGGTGGGACTTCTTACGGGTCACTGCCCACTCAACAGGCACTTGTTTATAATACCGACATCCCCCTATGCAGAGGTTGCATGGCGGAGGACGAATCAGCCACCCACGTGCTCCTGGAGTGCCCGGTGGTAGCAAAAGAACGACTGCAGTTTCTTGGGAACGTGGGAGCTGCCCATGGAGTGTGGAAGCAACCGAGAAGAGTGCTCCACTTCATGAAAGAGCTCGGGTGGCTGGAGTAGCACTACCCGAGCGCCAACGTACAACGGACCGTCTTAAAGTCCGGCGGAGATGGCCCACCCGCCTTCGCAAGAGGCTGGGCAACAAACAAACAAACAAACAAACAATGCCGCAATGCCGTCAGCGGATGTACCCAATACTGTTTGGGTACTTTTTTCTGCGCGACAGCAAATATACGCAGATGCAGACTTTTGTGTGATAGTTAAAAGAATAGCCCCACTGCATCTCTCCCCGTGTATGTCGTAAAAGGCGACTAAGGGATATGACTCCCTTCTTATATTACTAGGTGGTAGGGTTTAACCCGCCCGGTTTGGTACCACCGCACTGAATGAAATGTCGGTCGAAACGGCTATGTAAATAGTTTGTGTTTTCCGTCCAGTTCAGTGTAGCCGGCACGACCGAAGGGAAGCACTGACGTGGCACCAAGTTCACCCGGTGTTATGGGCTTACATCACGGATGTTGTAGGTGATGTAGCCAACCGTGTCAGTATCCATAAAAAAAAAAAAAAAGAAGTCCATTATCGACGGAAGTTCGGACTCGAATGGCAAAAACGTGCAGATATATTTTCACCGCTGCATACTGGACAACCAGGTTTTCTTTTCCTGATGCAGATTTAAAAACGCACCGCAACCTGAGCTGATCCAAATGTTCACATTGAACCAAAATGTTCATCTTCGAGGCCACAGCATGAAACTAAGTCGAACAATCTTTAACAGCAATACTCGCAAACATTTCACAACAAACAGAGTGGTGGACGACTGGAACCAACTTCCAGAGGAAGTAATAAGCGCACTTAGTACCAACCACAGAGCATCAAATACCTACCGCGGGCGCCCCCTACTAGAGGCGCCCTAAGCGATGATATTTGAAACCCAATAACCGTACGCTGAGCTGCTAGCGCTTCGTATGTGTGTGTGTGCTAGTATCGACACTACACACAAAGAGGAGCAAGTTAGGCACACGCACAAAACAAATGCACACGCACAACACACATATGTAAGTCATAGGCCACGCCCACAGGCTTCAACGCCGTTGTAGAGAAATCGCGCTCACGGCGCCTCTAGTAGGGGCGGGCGCGCGCATTTCATGCTCTGTGGTACCAACCAATTCAAAAATAGACTAGATAAATATCTAACAAATAAAACATAATTCTCAAAAGAGAACTCAAGAACGATAATAAAAAAATAAATAAAAAAATCTAAGATAATGACAAAAACAACAAATTTTAACTGGATTTAGACGTATCAGCCTAGGCTGCCTGTCTCAAATAAATGAATAAATAGATAAAACTCACCGTACCGCAGTGCGCGCTTGTACTAACTCTCACACTTTAAATCATAATCATGCATGTATGTTGCATTAAGAGTGCGACCCTACTATGCGGAAAACGCGTCACAAAATTGTTCAAACGAATTGCTTGATGCGCCAGCGTACTGCGGTTTACCTCATACAATTTCATACACAGAATATTCTGACGCGCCGCTACGTTGCGACTAACGGCAATGCCACGGTGCAAGCGAATCGCTTGAGCGGCAGCGGTGAGCGGCGAGCGGTTTAAACAAACGTATCGGAATGTATTGAGAAGGCCACGCACGCGCGGGGAGCGTCTAGCGGCTACACGCGCGGCGAGCGGTGGCGGCGCGGGACGAAACAAACATAAATATGCCGCATATCGCCAGATGTCTCCGTGGCCGCTAGCGAAACGGGCGGATTTTTGAGCGGTAGCTGTAGTGTAAGTCTATTCTTAGATGTGTGTGTAGACTGCTCGCAAAAATTATGCGACATCATTCATGAAGGTGCAATAGATCGAAAATTTGGAGATAATATGTAACGGCCCGGTGGTGTAGTTGGTTATCGCGTTGGCGGCTCAAGCCAGAGATCCAGATTCAAATCCTGGTCGGGATGTATTTTTTCCAATGATTTTCGATTTGCATTTTTCTGATTAGAAATATATAGTCTATTCTATTCAAGCAAGTTTGATCTCGCCGCTCCGCTCGCTACCGTGGCATGGGCTCGCCGCGCTGGCGGGCCCCTTCCCGCTCCCCGCCGCCGCTCGCCGACGCGCTCGGCACGGTGGCATTGCCCTAAGCGCGGTCGCACTAGTGTGCAGCGACGAGCGGTCCGCATCAGCTGGCGTCGTTGAAGCTGATGCTGGAGTTGTGGCTGCGCATGAAACCGGGAGTCTTGCCCTCCTTCACGATCCTCAGCGCCTGAAGCACGCGCGCCGTGTCCAGCTCCTAGTTTCAACAAGTTTTAGTTGGAAGAATTGAATTTCTAAAAAACCGGCCAAGTGAGGGTTCCGTATCACTGCGTAATTGACCAGTTTTTTTTTTAAATTGTTGTTTCACTTTAGAGTTGGTACTATAATCACACCAAGTTTGACGCTTTTATGTATTACCATTACGATAGAGCAAAAATTAGTTGAAAAAAACAAGTTACTTGCATGGGAGTCCCTTAATTTTTTACTTTTTTTATCATTTGTTAAGATATCCACCATAATAAAACATATTCTGTGAAAATTTCAACCGGCTACCTAATACGGTTCAAAAGATACAGCCCTTTAAAGATAGGACAGACAGACAGATGGACGGCGTAGGCTTAGTTATATATAAGGTGTTTCGTTAGTCATGTCAATAACTTCGTATGTAACCCTACGCAGTCAAACAAACAATTTACGCAAAAAAAAAAAATATGTTTATAGGAGCATTTTTTCTCTGAACAAAAAAATCAAATCAAATAAGTAGCTGTAAAAAGCTTACAACAAACAGCTGTTCTACGTTTGAACATAGTACCGTCATTGACCCCGTACAATGCATGTTACCTACTGTTACACACAGGTTAATGTTTATGCAAACATGTTTTGTTAAATTTCTCGAAAAGTAATGTTAAAAACATATAATTTTTTTTGCGTAACCTGTTTATTTGAGTGTGTATGTAACCCTCCCGAAGTTATTGACATGACTAACAAAACACCTTATATATGGAACCCTAAAAATCTATAATCCGTCGTCCCAGTGTGCATGGGCGTCGCTAGACACCTTATGGGTGGCTCGGCGCCATATGTCGCGCTTACTATAAAAAAAAAACAATCTATTATATCAGCCTGTCAATCTATATCTATATACATATATATATATATATATATATATATATATATCAATCTATTATACAGCCTCGATAGCTCAGTGGTGCAGACAGTCAACTGTCGCTATTGAATGTTAAGCAACCTTGGGTGCGGTCAGTACTTGGACGGGTGACCGCTGACCGTTGGAGGCTGACCGAGGTTCGGATTCCTCGTAAAACTGTAGGTCCCTTGCGTCCTACTCTTACTAGGTGGTAGGGTTTAACCCGCCCGGGTTGGTACCACCGCACTGAATGAAACGTCGGTCTAAACGGCTATGTAAATAATTTGTGTTTTCCGACCAGTTCAGTGTAGCCGGCACGATCAAAGGGGGAAGCACTGACATGGTACCTAGTTCACCCGGTGTTATGGGCTGACATCACGGACGTTGTAGGTGATGTAGCCAACCGTGCCAGTTTCCATAAAAAAAAAAAAATCATATAACATGTACCAACAAAAACAATAAAACAATAACAACAACAGCAAGATACCTTCTCGGAGGCCTTCTCGCTGTCGAGGCATATCTCGGCGGTGCGGCCGTTGAACTGCTCCAGAACCTTCACTCGATAGTCAATACTGGAGGCGACCGGGTTCGCCGTCAGCCAGAGGTTCTCCAGGCACGGCAGCCGGCATATGTGCTGCACCTGTACGCAGACATCGTTCAGTGTGGCCGGCACGACCATGTGGGGCCGGTATTTGTACCGTGTGGGGCCGGTATTTGTACCGTGTGGGGCCGGTATTTGTACTGTGTGGGGCCGGTACTTTAAAAGAATAGCCCCACTGCATCTCTCTCTGCCCGTGTATTTCGTAAAAGGCGACTAAGGGATATGACTCCCTTCTTATATTACTAGGTGGTAGGGTTTAACCCGCCCGGGTTGGTACCACCACACTGAATGAAAGGTCGGTCGAAACGGCTATGTAAATAGTTTGTGTTTTCCGTCCAGTTCAGTGTAGTGTAGAGTGTGGAACTGTCTTCCGGCGAGAGTATTTCCTGAATAATTTAACCTGGGTGTCTTCAAGCGTCGTATTAACGGGCTAGACAGTCTAGCAACAATCCGCAAATCTGCTGGCATGGCACCTAACTGAGCGTGGTTTCGCGAGGAGAGGTGATTTTGGCTCTGTCGACTGCACCATTGGTCCCTCGGCACAGCCACCCATGCTGGTTTACATAAAAAAAAAATTAAGTCATTAATAAATGACCTGAAATAAACTGACCTCCTCCACATCGGTGATCAGGTTGCAGCTCAAATTGAGACTCTCCAGCGAGTAGAGCCGGCCGAAGCCCCTCAGGCTCTCGACCTTGTTCTGCGACAGGTCTATCGAGCGTATGTTGCCGATCCTCTCGTGCCAGCCGTCGCACGCGGTGAAGTTGTTGAGCGACAGATCGAGCGTCGTCAGGTCGTGGAGCGATGACACGTCGGACATCTCGCTGAGCGCGTTGCAAGTGAGCGAGAGCGTGCGGAGACGGGGAACTAGACGTATCGCCCAGTCGATCTGGTGGATGAAGTTGCTGCCGAAGTTGATGACCGTGAGGTTCTTCCATTTCTGAAACATTTTAATTTGACAACTGATATTATGAATTTTTTGAATATTTGACATTAGCAATGTAATGATTGTTGTTTACACATCTTTATTGTAAGTTTAGTTTTAAGTAGGTAGCTAATAATATATAGTGTAAGTTTACTGTTCGCTTCCAACCACAATATTATTGAAACTTTTATATATCCATTTGTGTTTTAGATAGACTATGGGCGGTGTTATTATGTGGCTAGTCACTAAATTCTTGTAAAAATATGTTTAAAAAATACCCTGCGAAGTTTCTTGTCGGTTCTTCTTCGTGGGTGTAATCGAACCGGATAGAACAAATTGTGACAAGTTCGAGAGCAGTCTAACTGCCATATGAATGATCAATAAACAATACAATACAATACAATACATTTTGGAATGGACGAAGGCAATTTTTTGCTCGATGCACAATACCACATTATAACATTATTTTTAAATACACTGTGACTTGTCCGAGTGTGCACAGACACCTAATGGATGCATTAAATTATAAATAAATAAATAGTGTGGGTTCGGTACTTAAAAAGAATTACCCCACTGCATCTCTCCCCATGCATGTCGTAAAAGGCGACTAAGGGATAAGAACAAGATGCCATGCTAAAGGGCGACAGGCTCGCCACCTCTCACCTTGGCACGGTACTTCCACCGAGTCATGCAGCAGGTGGGTCTTCGTGCCTTACTTGCTGCTTGATCGATTTAATCTTGTTCGAATACTTTGCGAAACGTGGTGGTCGGTGTTGTGCTGTAATTTAACAGAGTTCTTGCAGCACAACACCGATAACTCTGGTTACCCCGATTGTCGGGATTCAGCGTGTGTGATATGTATGTATGTATGTATGAGATAGGCGACTCTATTCGTTTGTGTTTTTTTTTTGTTGGTTGTAGTCCGTTAATGTAGGTTTATTAGAATAATAGTTCTTATTAGGTTTCCGTATCCCGTACGGAAGCCTATTACTAAGCATCCGTCGTCTGTCCGTCCGTCCGTCCGTCTGTCCGTGGGCTGTATCTCTTGAACCGTAATAGGTAGCCGGTTGAAACTTTCACAGAATATGTGTTACTATGGCGGATGAAACAACAAATAAGAAAAATAAGAAAAAGTTAAAAATTAAGGGGGGGCCCCCATACAAGAAACGTATCTTTAAAATAGATTAGTCACACTATTGAATAATAGATGGCGCCACAAGCTTTTATACATTGCATTGTAGATAGCCGCTTCTTTAATCTTTGGTCGTTCCAAAAAAAGCATTTTCAGAAGATTGATGTTGTTGTATCGTTGTTTGAATGTTTAAATGAACACACGGATTACATATTACTTTAATACTTTAATATTAGTTAACACAAGCACTGTTAATGGTGTCCCATGATCACCGGAAGAGAGCTGCCAACCTGCGGGCGCAAACACCATGAACTCGGGGTTGCCACACTCTCCCCCCTCTTACGACTAAATTGTAGTTGAACAAAGTACTTATAATAAAAATAATATGAATTAACATAATTATTATTATTTTTTTTTTTAAACCTTTTTTATACGTTATAGCTCTTGAGAGCATGTCAGCATCTGGTTGACATGCCTTTTCCACCACAAACCTTCCACTTCCACTTGGTACGTGACCCCTTGAACCAATATTTGTATAATTTTAGCTAATATCCATTTTTTTCTATTTTTTCTGTAATCCCGAACCATAACTTTATTACCTACCTCGAACGAAACAGAGCGACGGCGGCCCCCTTTTCCGTTTGGTCTTCCTGTTTCTGACTTCGGTGTTCTACTAATGGTCTCAGCAGTGAAAAACGACATCTAAGTTCCCGACCTAACATCATTCTGGCGGGTGAGACGCCCGTCGCTCTGTTCGCCGTTGTACGAAAATCAAATAAAAACAAATTCATTGCGTACTCCAGCGAACGACCGTCTTCCACTATTTTTTTAATGTGGGATTTAAATGTTTCCACAAATCTCTCCGCCGCGCCGTTGGTAGCCGGATAGTAGGGCGGCATGAAGCTTTGTTTTACACCAGTCATTTTGCAGAACCGTTTAAACTCCTCACTGGTCCAAGTGGTTCCGTTGTCCGTTACCAAGTGGAACGGGAATCCGTAACGCACATATAAGCTTTTAAATATAGTAATTGTTTTAGTTGCTGTAATATTTTGCATGACGAATGCCTCTGGCCATTTTGAAAAACTGTCGAAGGTGTGGATCTAAGCTTGCGATGGCTTCACCGAACATATCCGGGCCCATCGGCAGTAGAGGAGGGTATTAATCGAGGCCGGGACTAGCGAGTGGCCACTCTAAATTTCCCGCGCATGCTTCACGTTTCGGCTCGCTTCAAGCCCTCGTCAGCTAGTCTGCGTTGACTAGGACGCGGGGAAACCACCAGTCCCGCTCTCGACCTCCCTCTCTCTACCTATCCATATTCTGTAGGATGCTTCCAGTGACGTTTTTGAAGCTCTCTCCATATATGAGCTTAGCGTCGATCTTGGGAGCCCTAGATTCTTGAAGAGACTGTAGAGCGACTTCGCTGGTAGTCCTCTTGCTCCGACTTCCACAGCGAAGAGATCAGTCTTGAATCCGTTTCTCACAATCCGGTCTACTAAGTTGCAGTACTTGTTAAGCTTGATGTTGTGGTCCTTCGGTATGTTACTTTCCCATGGAACTGTAAGTTCAACAAGTACTACATGCTTTGTCGCTTTTGAGAACATGAGTATATCTGGTCTTAATGCTGTGGTACAGATTTCCGAAGGCATTTGGTAATGCTTCTCATGTGTGTCCATCAACAATTCCCAATCCTTTGCTGCTCCCAAAATTATTATTACTATAAACATTTTGCCGTAAAATGGACCAAGGAAGTCTGCATGTATTCTATGCCATGCTGATGGTGCCCGGTTCCAATTCGTAAGCGGTATTTTGTTTGGAGCGCTGCGGTTTTGTAGACAGATAATACACGACTGCGTAATATCTTCGATCGATTTGTCTAATCCGGGCCACCAGAAGTATGATCGTGCGACTTCCTTCATCCTAGTTATTCCAAAATGGCTAGCATGTAATTCGTTTAATATGTCACCTCGTAATAGTTGGGGAATAACCACACGGTATCCCCACAGCACACATCCCCTATCGACGGTCAGTTCATTTTTTCGCTTAAAAAAACTTTCAAAATGTTCCCCATATTTATTACAACTGGGCCATCCTTCCATACAAAAACGTAAGACTGTCGATAATATTTTGTCTTTCTTTGTTACAATTTGAATATTTTCCCAGTTCAGTTAATCATAGTTAGATGATGTGACATAGTTGAGCATGCACTGGTCGCCTTCATTACACAATTTATCTATAACTTGTGCTCTCTCCTGTGGAACTCGAGACAGGTAGTCGGCTGGGTTTTTGGCTGTAGCAATGTGGCGAATTTTATAATTGAAACCTGATAGAAATATTGCCCAGTGCTGAAGCCTTCTGGCTGACATTTTTGGAATTGCTTTCTTCGGACCAAATATCCTCACTAGGGCCTCATTATCTGTCTCGAGCTCGAAACAGAAACCATACAAATACTCATAAAATTTGTTAATTCCAAAAAAAATGGCGAATGCCTCTTTTTCTATAGTCGGGTATTTTAGCTGTACATCATTTAATTTTTTACTGGCGTAAGCCACAGGTTTGACGGTGCCGTTTGTGTCGCGAACCGACAGGACGGCCGCCACCCTGATATCGGATGCATCACATGTCAGAATTATTTTTGAACATGGATTGAAGTGTGCCATGGTATCAGTTTTGCAAAGGGCTTTCTTTATTTCAACAAATGAATTTTCACAATTTTCTGTCCACTGAAAGTGATCTTTTTTTAAACAGTTGTACAAGGGCTGTAAGATGGATGCCATATCTTTTAAAAATCTGTTGTAATAATTTACTTTGCCCAAAAATGATCTCAACATTTTTATGTTCTTTGGGCGCGGTGCTTTCAATAAAGGGTCAATTTTATTTTTTATAACCTTCACACCAAATTGATCAACGTGAAATCCAAAAACGTCAAGATGGCTAACAACAAATTTACACTTACCTGCTTTTAATTTTAAACCGGAATCTGATAAGCGTTGCAGCACCGCTCTGGTCCTAGTGTAGGCTTCCTCAAAATCTTTGGCCGCAATGTAAATGTTATCAATGTATACCACTACACCTTCCAGCCCAATTAATTTTTGAACGACGAGCCGTTGAAATGACCCCGGTCCGGTACTAACGCCAAACGGTAGAAATAAATATTTGAAAATACCCTTTTCGGTTACGATTGTCACCAACTCCTGTGATGCTTCCTCTAGCGGTGCCTGTAAATACGCTTCACTTAAATCTAATTCACAAAAACATGTATTTCCTTGAAAATTTGCCAATATTTGATTTATGGTAACCAGGGGGAAATGATCAACTTCCAAATGTGGGTTGATGGTGACCTTAAAGTCTCCGCACAAGCGGACGCTTCCATCCTTCTTTAAAACAGGTACAATGGGTGTGCCCCATGCACTATATTCAACGGGTGCAATGCGCTTATGTAGTAGTAGCCGATCAATCTCTTCATTTACTTTTGATTTTAATGCAAACGGTACTGACCGAGGTGGTAAAAATTTTGGCCTCGCTCCCGGTTTTAATTTTAATCGGATAGGTGTTCCCTTGAAATCACCCCAACCTGGTTCAAAAACATCCCTAAATTCAGCATATATTTTATTCATCACCTGGTTCGAGTTCACTTCTACCTGGTTGACCGCAACATTTTGTACAAATTGCGGTGGCCACAATTTTAACACCTGAAGCCAATCTCTGCCAATTACGCGAGGAAGCCCATCCTGCACAACAAAAACACTTATATTTTTTATTTGAACAACTCCGTACTCAATAGATAGAAATACAATTTTCCCCAGTGGTTTTGAAAATGATTGATCGAAATTTGTGAATACCACATCTACCGGAGCAAGCTTTGTGTCTGGGAAAAAATCATTTCTATCTTGAACGGTCACTGTGGTCACTTCCGATCCAGTATCTACTTGGAATTTTAAAAATACATTATTAATTTTTATGCTGAGAAACAAAGGCTTTATTTTCATATCTGTCGTGGAACAACAACTGTTTCTAAGGATCGAGTACCTGTCGTTATCCCCTCCACTGTCCTGGTCCGGATCCAGGTCGACTCCTCTGAGGTCCGCCGCGAGGTTATTGTCGCTATCGTTTTCACTTTCACGACCTAGCGACACCTTCTGAATGGAAACTTTTTTTCCCTGTGTTGTACGTTTTGTACACATTTTGAATATATGGCCTTTCACTCCGCACTCGCTACAGAACTTAAATCGCAAGGAGCACTCACTTTTGAAATGGCCAGTTTTACCGCAGCAAAAACAACCTGCCGACACGACGCCGCCGATACGGGCAGGCGTGCTGCCTGGTGGCGGGCGGGGCAACTGTCGCGCGCTGGCACCGCCGGTGCGCGCGCGCGCGCTCGGCGCGCCGTCTCTCCAGCCACTCCCGCCGCTTGACCTCACGTGGAACATCTCCGCCCCGTCGATGCTGTGGCTCGTGCTTTTCGAGCCTTTATACGCAGCTTCAATTGTGCGCGCGACCTCCTTCAACTTGCTAAGCGGCTGGTCCGCTATCTTCATCAGCTCAAACTTCATCCGCTCGCTGGCCACTCCATTGAGGAGGCACTCCTTTATCTCCTCTTCCACATTGGTAAACTCACACCTGGCCGTCAGCTTGCGCAGCTCGAGGGTATATTGCTCGACTGTTTCGTCGGCGCGTTGATTTCTCCGGCGAAATTCAGCCCGATTTACTAACTTATTGGCCGACGGATGGTAGTGTGTCTGCAATTGCTCGCACAGCTTCTCGTACTTGAATGAGGTTGGCTTCTCGGGCAAGCACAAATTCGAAAGAACCTCGTATACTGCTGGGGATAGTTTGGTTATGAGTAAGGGGACCTTCTTTTCCGGCGGTACGTCGTGTAGAAGAACGAAGCAGTTGAACTGTTCAATGTATTTTTCCCAGCTGCCGCCGGTGAATGTGTCGATGGTCACGTACATGGACATGTTGCTTGCGCTTCTCGGTACCTCGCTCGGACCCTTCACAAAAAGTCTAATCGCCGTTCTCAACTCTTCCGCCGTCGGTGTCGCACTGCAGGTGACCCCCAATTCCCTCGCGATGGCTAACAGTTGCTCCTTTGACTTCTCTTTAATCCACGCAGTGCGACCTTCGCTTAGTGCTTCTCGAATTTGATCGTTCATTCTATAATGTAAACACAAACATTGTTTCCGCTTTTTCAATTGTCTGTCCAAAGAATATAACACGTTATGTCTGTCTGTCAAATTATTTGTTGTGTGGTTGTAGTTGTTGACACTGCCTTTTTTTTTTTAGGTTGCGTTCTTTTGCCGCGCTAGCTTAATTTTGCTACACGCTTACCAGAGAGTAAAATTATTAGTTACTCACTGCTCTTCCGGTCAATTTACCTCACTTGTGAAAAGCGCTGCCAACTTGACGAGAGTTGACTGACATGACGAACTTCACTACCATCGTCTTCGACCGACGACAGGTGATCTTTTTATGGGAAAGAGACTGATCGAGGTGAAAATGGCCGCCGATTCCCACCTTGCCTCGACACATTCCATGCGGTTTCTTCATGAACTTGCCATTCCGTGCGCGCGTGACTTCGTTTCTCGTCGCCAGTTGTTGTATCGTTGTTTGAATGTTTAAATGAACACACGGATTACTTATTACTTTAATACTTTAATATTAGTTAACACAAGCACTGTTAATGGTGTCCCATGATCACCGGAAGAGAGCTGCCAACCTGCGGGCGCAAACACCATGAACTCGGGGTTGCCACAGATGTCTTGACAGATCACTTTAAAAAAATAAAGTGCCGTAACTATGGTAACAGCTATCAGTGGGCAAATATGGATACCTGTCATAAAATAAACTGTCATAAAATAAACAAACATCTGACAATTCAAAATCGAAGACCATGCCACCTGAGCGGATAGGCGGATATTATTGATAGCGGATAGATACGGAAACCTACGCGCGCGAGTAAAACTCACACTTGACAGATTTTTTTTATTGAATCTGACACGGTTAGCTACATCCACATCTGTGATGTCAGCCCATAACACCGGGAAGCACTTCCCTTAATTTCATGTCGGCTACACTGAAATGGACGGAAAACACGAACTATTTACATAGCCGTTTCGACCTACCGGTTACCACCGTAAGGTAAGAAGGGAAGGGACCTACAGTTTTACGTGGATTCTGAACCACGGTCAGCCTCCAACGGTCGAACGGTCACACATCCACGTTGTGTCCGCGCCCAGGTGTGCTTATGATCACGAACGACAGTTGACCGACGGTACCGCCGTAACCGGTGTAAAACTGTAGGTCCCTTCCCTTGCCCCTTACTAGGTGGTAGGCTACACCGCGCAGCTAGCTCACCACGGTGTCGGCCACGCTGTCCGGCTCCTTGTGCACGATGTCGACGAGGAGGAACTCGTTGAGCGACACCGCACCGGCCACCAACACCGACACGCTGCGAAGGGTCTCTCTCAGGCTGCCTGCGAAAGTGCAAACCTTTTAATATAAATAGGACTACAGTAGAGACGCGTTAATCAGAACGCGGCCTAATTCGATGATCGCGCTAATCCAGTCACTCAGTCAGTCAGTGCGTAAGCGTCCACTGCTGGGCATACGCCTCTCCAATTTTCCTCCAGTCCTCCCGGCCTTCAGCGGTACGGAACCACTGCTTACCGCCGACGTACTTGATGTTGTAGTCCCAACTGGCGGGTGGTCTTCCCACGCTCCGTTTTCCTGTCTACGGCCGCAAGCACTGGCGGCTGGTCCTAAAGTGCGCTCGTGCGCCGCACTACCATACCACGAGAAGTCTTCACTTCACTCAAAATAAATAATATCTTACAACATACCTACATTAAAACCATAATGATCGTACTCCAAATAAATACGAATGTGAATTCGACCTTATTTTATAGATCACAAGGCACTTTTTTGCGTTTAAACGCGCGCCCCGTGCGGAAGCGATCGGCAAAACACCGCTGGCGCGTGAGACAAAAGATACTTCATAGAAACAGTATGGGCTGAAATGGAGTTCTGCGTGCGGCGCACGAGCGCCAAACAAGGACGCTATATTGTGAATAGCCGCGCGTGCGACACGTCGCGAGCGATTCGTTTTGCACGAGTCCGTCTGCCTAGAGTCAGCGCGCTGTCATGTGATGTCACATACCCGTTAGCGCGCGAATATTTAAAATGGGATATGGTTAGGTTTTGTGTTTTCTGTCACGTGATACTGGAATTAAGTGGTGCCGATATTTGTCTAAGCGTTCGTTAAAGGTAAGGCTTTACAATCAGGTGATCCCGGGTTCAATTCCTAATTTTCAAATGCTTTTATTTTTATATATTTTTTTGAAGTATTTTTGGGACATTATTACTGTTTTCTTTTTGAAAGCTGCAGTTAGTGTTGTGGTCCATGGGTGTGTTCATAAAGGTACTAAAAATTAGTAAAAAAAATTGTTTGGATTTTTTTTTCTTGTTTTTTGCAACTCATTGAGTGTCTTGAGAATATTCATACTAGGTACGTACATAATACAACGCAGGCGTTTAAAAAATTCGGAAGTCCCGATCTTAAAATAACATGACGGGAATGTGTTGGGAAATTTGGTATTTAAGTACCTAGGTAGATAGGTACTTAGCGCACTACTGGTCACTGAAGTCACCAGCCGCCACTGGCCGCAAGTGTAGGACACGGTTACTCCAACGGTCGTCGTCTCTTCGGCTGACGTGCCCAGCCCATTGCCACTTGAGCTTAACCACCCGGTATCCAATATCGACTACTTTGGTGCGTCGGCGGATTGCCTCGTTATGCACCATATGACGTAGCGTTATTCCCGCGCCTCCGCACTCCTATCCTCGCGCTAATCCGAACGATCGTAAATTCCCAAATTCCTCCGCACCTGCGACCAACCTCGATATTGTTTTACCTTGTTCCCTTAGTTCGCCCGCATTCGTCCAATGAGCCATAAAAGGCTTCGGTGCCTAGGGTTGGCTTTGTCTCTCTTATAAAAATAAATAACAAAAAAATAATCAAGTAATAATGATAAAAACATGGACAGACGGACGGATGGACAGACGGCGGAGGCTTAGTAATAGGCTTCCGTACGAGATACGGAAACCTAAATAGAATAGCCCCACAGAATATCTACCCGCGCATGTTGTAAAATGCGACTAAGTGATAAGATGCCGTGCTAAAGGGCGACAGGATGGCGACCTCTCACCTTGGCACGGTCCTTCCAGTAAAATAAAATAATAATAATAAAAGATAACTCACCAACACTCTGTATGGACGGCAACGGAACCCCAAGAATCGTCAGCTCCTGCAGCGTTTTAAAGCACACCAAATCGAACTGTAAACTGTTGGGTACAACGTTGCTCGTCCCGATCGGCTCGTAGCTGCCCTCGACGTGGAGACTCCTCACCTGGCCGCAGAAGTCGAGGATGTGGCTGAAGTCGTAAGTCTGGTCCTGCTTCTCGGTCGGCGGGCAGGGCATTTTGAGCCGCTCGCTTATTGCGTGCAGCTGAAAAGGAGTTCCGTTTAACACTTTAACAGCTATTCACGTACCTAATACGGGCAGACGCTGTCGTGTCAGGACGCCGATCACGCACCCCGTACGTGACTGACTTTCATATTGTTTATTATAAAATCCCGCTCGTGGAACGTGTTCTGCGTGTGACCCTCTTGTAGTGTATTTAATTAGCTACACACACATGTAAAATTTACCGACATACGGTGCGCGGTATAGGCGGGGGAAGGAGTTTAGCCAGGCGCGGCGCGAAGCGCTCCCCCGCCCCGCCGTTTGCAGTTTGTCCGTTTTTGGCGCGAAATGGCGTACGCGCGTCGGAGTTATCGTCTCAATTCGAGAGAAATCGTTGACGTTGTTGGGAAGACACTTTCTGGAGACACACACGCAAGGATTATACATATTAAACAAAAAAACAAAAAAATTGTAAGAGTTTTTCTTTTTTCGCTTTCAGACAGTATTTGGACGTTCATTTAAAAATATAAATAAATACTTTTAATATGTTTTTTATTTTTATTCTCAAAATATATAAAACCATCCTATAAATTTTTTTTTGCGACTACCCACGAAACAATACAAATCACTGGTGCAACAAAACATAGCTTAAAATAAATAAAAGTGCATAAATATTAATAAAATAAACCAAACTAAATAGCCTGACTCCAGTTTTGTGTGGTGTGGTGTGGGCATCATCATGTCTAAGTGCTATAAGTGTGTAAAGTCACTTGGAAGTGAGGCCATACAGTGTGATGGATGCAAACGTGATTTGTGCATAAAGTGCAGTGAACTGAGTACCACGGAGGCCCGGAGCATGGCTCTCAAGTCCAGGATTTTGATGTTCTTCTGCTCTCAATGTAAGGTAGGAATTTTCCAAGTTCCTCAACTGTTTAAACTCATCGAAGAACTGAAGTCAGAGATCGCAACATTGAGCAAGAATAATGCAAACCCTGCTCCTTCCCACCTGGTCACGACCGAGAATATCATACAAGAAGTCAGGGAGAGAGAATACAGGGCTCGAAACATAATTGCCTTCAACATTCCAGAATGTTCTTCCAATGAAACTCAAGATAAAATTAGGTTTGATGAGGAAAAAGTAACCGAATCTCTGGCAGATATACTCACCGAACCTAAGGCGAAAATTATTAGACTTATTCGACTTGGGAAGCCGTCAGACAAACCCAGGCCCCTCAAAATTGTGTGCAGGTCAAAGTACGACGCCCAGAATATTTTGAAAAACAAAAAAAAAATTAAGGGCACTGTTTCACTCGCATCCGACCAGACACCCATGCAGAGAAATGAACTACTTGAGCTGCGCAAGGAGTTAACTATTCGAACTGAGGCTGGCGAGGCAAATCTTACCATAAAATATGTAAAAGGCAGCCCCACCATTGTCAATATGTCAAAAAACTAATAACTACAACATCACCGGATCCCTTCATTACAATGACCTTGCTTTATACGAATCTGGACTCGCTACATCCAAAATTTGATTTACTTTAGCTAGAAATAAATAAAAACAAGCCATCATTTGTTCTTTTAACTGAAACTTGGCTCAAAAGTGCAGATCGAAGCGGTACTTACCACATACCATATTATACTCTGTACCGTCAGGACCGGATTCATCGCTCGAAGAAACGAGGGGGCGGAGTGGCAATCTATGTCAGAAATAATATTAATGGACATCCAATTATAGCCAGTGTCAACTCTATGTACACACAACCTTCGATAGAAGCACTATACCTGGATATTCGAGTGAACCACTTTCATTTTCTATTAGTCGCTGTGTACCGACCTGATGACAATGATTACATGCAGCACGACCAATTGTTGTATGATAATCTTAAAAGAGCCATGGAAAAGAATACAGTGGTCATCGCAGGCGACTTTAACTACCGTAACATATGTTGGCCTCTCACAGCGACACAGAAGTGTGATGGCTCATCTCTAATCTTTCAAGATTTTTTTCTCAACAGCTCCCTTGTCCAACTGGTCACTGAACCAACGAGATATAGAGAAAATAACACCCCGTCACTGCTCGATCTCATCTTATGCAACGACGACTGCCTCATTACCAACCTTTGGCTCCGATCACCAATTGGTAAAAGTGATCATGTATGCATATACTTTCAGATACAGTATCAAGTTGAAAACTGCTCTATAAAAAACTCTAAACCGAGGAGACTTTTCCATAAAATCAACTTTGAGAGTTTCAACAAAGACCTCGCTACCGACCTTAATATAGACCTCCACGATGCAAATGCTCAAGACAAATGGAAGAAATTTCATAGCCTGGTTCAAGTAAACATTGAAAAGCATGCTCCACTGAAGAGAAATGCCAAACCAAGCAATAAACCATGGATAGACGCAGATGCTATGACAATGATTAAGGAAAAATCTCTCCTGTGGAAGGCTTATGTAAAGGAAAAAAATACAGCAAACTATCAAGCATACAGAGCAACTAACAATAAATGTGTTGCGTATATAAGGAAAGCGAGGAGCCTATTTGAGTCCAAAATAGTACTATCTGGAGATAAAGCATTTTACTCTTACATACGAAACCAAATGTCATCTAAAGTTACAATACCTCCGGCGGTACGAGATTCTAAAGGAAACATGGTAGTAGAGCCGAGCCTAATAGCAGACTGTTTTGCAGAAGAGTTTCAGAAGGCATACTCTTTGGAGACTCCTATAACCACACCCCTTGCACTCGACCAGAGTACTAGAGTAGCAGGGACAATCAATGATATCTCCTTTAACCCGGACACCATAAAGAGAGTACTGGAAAATCTCGACGCTGCTTCATCAACTGGACCAGACGGTATCCCCGGCTCTATCTTAAAAAACTGCTCCAACGTAATACTTCCTGCTTTACAAGATATAATGATTTCCTCCTTTGAATCCGGAATAGTCCCACTGGACTGGAAGCACTCTATAGTGACCCCAATATACAAAAAAGGCGACAAAATGACACCATCAAACTATAGACCAATAAGCTTGACAAGTATCACTTGTAAGTGCATGGAGAGATTAATAGTGAATAGTTTGCAAAACTTTCTCAAGTCCGAGCACATTATATCCACTCACCAGCATGGATTTGTCCCCAGGCGCTCTACGATCACGAATTTACTAATATGTCTAGATCACTGGACCCAAGAGTTTGATTCTAAAAACCCAGTTGATGTGATTTACTTAGATTTTGAACGAGCATTTGATAAAGTTCCACATCGACGTCTCCTGGTAAAATTGGAACATCTTGGAATACGAGGCAAGCTACTAACGTGGATAGAAAACTACCTGGTCGGCAGAACATACCAAGTGAGAGTGGGCGACTGCCTATCGGGAGTGAGAGACGTTCTCAGCGGCGTGCCCCAAGGATCAGTTCTGGCACCAACTCTATTTGGTCTCTACATCTCCGACATCTGCGCTGTTATCCAAGCCATGTCAAGCCTATTCGCCGATGATGCAAAACTCATTGCCAACCCCATTGTGAGCAGTGGGACACTCAGAGATGACCTGGACAGAATATTGGAATGGACCCGCCATTGGCTAATACGAACTAACCCCTCGAAATGCACAGTTTTGCATATAGGGAATAATAACCCGAGACTCCAGTATAAAATCGGAACAGACATAATATTTTCTACACAGGCTCAGAAAGATCTGGGAATAACTATCTCAGAAGATCTAAAATGGGCAAATCATATAGAGACCATAGTCAAACGAGCAAACGCCATACTCTATGTTGTACGAAAATCATTTCAGAACCTGACTATAGAGACATTAATCAAAATTTACAAATCTCACATTAGACCACTCTTGGAATATGGATTTCAAATATGGAATCCTTACTTCGTCAAAGATATTACTCTCCTAGAAAGAGTTCAAAGAAGAGCGACCAAGATACCAAAATCACTGAAGAGGAAACCATACGAGGAAAGACTAAAAATCCTCAACCTGACAACATTGGAGCAACGTAGAGAAAGGGGTGACCTCATAGAAACATACAAGATTCTCAATCAGCATTATGATTGTCCAGAACTGGAGAACCTATTTACTAGAAATACAAATAGTCATCTCCGAGGCCATAGCTTGAAGCTGAATGTCACTGTCAGCTCAACAAATCCGAGACGAAACTTCCTGTCAAATAGAGCAGTGGAAATGTGGAACAAACTGCCCGAAGATGTCGTACAAGCACCCACCACCAATTCCTTTAAAAACAGGCTCGACAAACACCTAAAAAAAACACCAAACTAAACTAACATAAAAATAACAAAGCACCAGTGAACTTAGACATGAACACATCAGCCTAGGCTGTTCGTTCATCAAATAAATAAATAAATAAATAAATAAATAAATAAATAAAAAAATAATTATGCATGTACCACTGATAGTTGTTGGTACTGTGTGGGGTCGGTACTTAATAAGAATAATCCCACTGCATCTCTCCCCGTGCGTGTCGTAAAAGGCGACTAAGGGATAAGCGGCCTGCAGACACCCCGGTCGACTTGTGGCTTCCATGGAAGACATAGGCTGGCTGGGGTAGCTGGAGACTGCGGGGTTTTGCATGAAGGTCCCCAACCAAGCGGGATTAGTTTGCAGGCCTAGAGCCAACCCCGAACCAAAACAACAACAACAACAACAACCACTGATAGTTATTTTTTTATAAATCTTACAATATCACCAAAAATGGCCGGCGTACCAGAGCTAAGTTTATTTACACTTGGACAAGTCAAACATAATTTTTTGAGCCGTCCATTCTCTTAGCTGTAGAAGATGAGAACAGTGTCCGAGTTTTTAGGGTTCCGCATCCGGTACGGGTCCCTATTACTGAGCCTACGCCGTCTGTCTGTCCGTCCGTCCGTCAGTCTGTCCGAGGACTGTATCTCTTAAACCGTAATAGGTAGCCCTTTGTAATTTTCACAGAAATTGTATTATTATGGTCGATATAACAATAAATAATAAAAATAAGAAAAAGTAAAAAATTCACGAGGGTTCCCATAGAAGAAACTAAAAAGTGTTTGCGCGCCCCCCCATCTACCGAACAGAGTATGAAGCATTTTAACTAATCATGAATTTTAACTAATATGAAGCATTTAACGAGCCATAAATGGTGAGAGTGGCGCTCGATACGGAACCCTCGGTGAGCGAGTTCGACACGCACTTGGCCGGTTTTTGTTTTGTTTAATGCCATATTAAAGAGTGGTAAAATATTAAACAAATGGTTAATGATAATTATTGTGGTATCGTTTCATTTGTACGTTCAGCCAGATCTAGTAGATAAATATCAAAATATGAAAAACCAGTTGCCTAAACCTAAACCAAAAACCTAACCATAGGGATGTGAAAGAGGCGGGTGGCCGAGTGGTTTGGGCATCAGCTTCTCATGCGAGAGGTCAAAAGTTCGGATCAGGTCGGCGTGTACCAATGAGTTTTTTCTGATGAAAAAAATTACGTGCATACCTACACCTGCCCCTTACTTGGTGGTAGGCTCAAATTGTAGCCAACTTGGTTGTTACCACCATACTGGATGTAAGATGGCCGCATAGCAGCCTCGGTTCTCCTCTAGTCCAGTATAGCCAGCAATCCAGGGAAGTCTCCAATACGGCACCTACCTTTTCGGAGGTGATATTAGCTGGACGGAGCATGTGCTTTGGCCCCTCCGACTCAGCCTACTTACCTACAGCCTACTACCAGCTTACTATAATACCGGATTACATAAAAAAGGAGCAAATGGGAGCAAATAATAAATGAAAAGAAAATAAACACTAAAAATGCTAGCTCAAGACAGAATGTTTCTAGAAGAATTGGCGCCATCTCCTGGCGTGTAGTAAATACAAATTATTAGCTGTCAGCAATAGGTATTTGCTTAAGTTGACCAAGAGATGGCACCACTCTAAAATAAACTTAATAATAAAACTACCTCAAGCGGAGTGCACTTGTAGGGTGCTCCGCTCTGCAGTATGCCATCCCCATCTGAATACAATTTCTCTGCGAGTGCCTGCAGCAGGAAGAAGATGTCGTAGCGATGTAGGTCGAGGAAGCGTGCGAAGACAGTTGGGGTGGCGAGGCGCAGGTAGCTCAGCGTGCCGCGCAAGTACTCGTCCAGCGCCTCCCGCCGCTGCTCGATGAACTTGGACGTCCTGCAATAGGTAAGAAATGTCTTAGCGATGTAGGTCGAGGAAGCGTGCGAAGACAGTTGGGATGGCGAGGCGCAGGTAGCTCAGCGTGCCGCGCAAGTACTCGTCCAGCGCCTCCCGCCGCTGCTCGATGAACTTGGACGTCCTGCAACAGGTAAGAGATGTCTTAGCGATGTAGGTCGAGGAAGCGTGCGAAGACAATTGGGATGGCGAGGCGCAGGTAGCTCAGCGCGCCGCGCAAGTACTCGTCCAGCGCCTCCCGCCGCTGCTCGATGAACTTGGACGTCCTGCAACAGGTAAGAGATGTCATAGCGATGTAGGTCGAGGAAGCAAGCGAAGACAGTTGGGATGGTGAGGCGCAGGTAGCTCAGCGCGCCGCGCAAGTACTCGTCCAGCGCCTCCCGCCGCTGCTCGATGAACTTGGACGTCCTGCAACAGGTAAGAGAAGTCATAGCGATGTAGGTCGAGGAAGCATGCAAAGACAGTTGGGATGGCGAGGCGCAGGTAGCTCAGCGCGCCGCGCAAGTACTCGTCCAGCGCCTCCCGCCGCTGCTCGATGAACTTGGACGTCCTGCAACAGGTAAGAGATGTCTTAGCAATGTAGGTCGAGGAACCGTGCGAAGACAGTTGGGATGGCGAGGCGCAGGTAGCTCAGCGTGCCGCGCAAGTACTCGTCCAGCGCCTCCCGCCGCTGCTCGATGAACTTGGACGTCCTGCAACAGGTAAGAGATGTCTTAGCGATGTAGGTCGAGGAAGCGTGCGAAGACAATTGGGATGGCGAGGCGCAGGTAGCTCAGCGCGCCGCGCAAGTACTCGTCCAGCGCCTCCCGCCGCTGCTCGATGAACTTGGACGTCCTGCAACAGGTAAGAGATGTCATAGCGATGTAGGTCGAGGAAGCAAGCGAAGACAGTTGGGATGGTGAGGCGCAGGTAGCTCAGCGCGCCGCGCAAGTACTCGTCCAGCGCCTCCCGCCGCTGCTCGATGAACTTGGACGTCCTGCAACAGGTAAGAGAAGTCATAGCGATGTAGGTCGAGGAAGCATGCAAAGACAGTTGGGATGGCGAGGCGCAGGTAGCTCAGCGCGCCGCGCAAGTACTCGTCCAGCGCCTCCCGCCGCTGCTCGATGAACTTGGACGTCCTGCAACAGGTAAGAGATGTCTTAGCAATGTAGGTCGAGGAACCGTGCGAAGACAGTTGGGATGGCGAGGCGCAGGTAGCTCAGCGCGCCGCGCAAGTACTCGTCCAGCGCCTCCCGCCGCTGCTCGATGAACTTGGACGTCCTCTGCAACAGGTAAGAGATGTCTTAGCAATGTAGGTCGAGGAACCGTGCGAAGACAGTTGGGATGGCGAGGCGCAGGTAGCTCAGCGCGCCGCGCAAGTACTCGTCCAGCGCCTCCCGCCGCTGCTCGATGAACTTGGACGTCCTGCAACAGGTAAGAGATGTCATAGCGATGTAGGTCGAGGAAGCGTGCGAAGACAGTTGGGATGGCGAGGCGCAGGTAGCTCAGCGCGCCGCGCAAGTACTCGTCCAGCGCCTCCCGCCGCTGCTCGATGAACTTGGACGTCCTGCAACAGGTAAGAGATGTCGTATCGATGCAGGTCGAGAAAGCGTGCGAACACAGTTGGGGTAGTGAGGCGCAGGTGCCCCGTGCGTGCCCCACAAGTGCTCGATGATACAATCACGCTGTATTCTAACAATCACGGTGAGGAGAGCTCTCAGTGTTGTGCTACAAGAATTCTGGTAACTTACAGCACAATACCGACCACCGAGTATTAAGACAAGATAACTATAATGTGGTAAGTTAAGTATGAAGACACATCCCGCATGACTCGGTGGAAAGACATTGGTGCGTGTGAGTGAAGTCAAATAATATAAGCATACTTATTGCCGATGATCTTCTTCGGTGGCAGCTTGTCCCGCGCGAGGCCGTGCTCGGTGACCAGCCGTTCTTGGAGCTCCGCAAAGTCACTGAAACGTCGCCGAACAGTCCACTCGACTCCGCCAACTTGAACGCGAATGCGGTAGTACGTTACTCCATCTTCCACGACTGCCGCCGTCACCTCTACACTCGCTTCCTCTCTGCGAAGACAAGACAATACATGCAACAGGTAAGAGATGTCATAGCGATGTACATAGGTCGAGAAAGCGTGCGAAGACAGTTGGGGCAGGCCTTCGTCACTCGCTCAAGGTCGCGAGTTAAATGCCTACCGCTTGGCGTAGCGGCTAATCTACAATTAACAGTGGGCTGCCGCTATCCAGCCAGACCGGGCGCGTGGCGCTTTCGAATTTAGAAAATGTCGAAATCACGTAAATATTGTGCAGTGGACGGGTGCAAAAGTCAACAGACAAATGAAAACTTGTCTTTTTTTTTCATTGGCGAGAGACGAAGAAAGGTAAGTGTTTTGTTTAGTAGCATTTTGATTTATTTCTAGTAATTTATTTATTCATATAGTAGGAGGTCATTGATTTAAAATGATATTATTATATTGCCAATAACATTAGTTAGATAACGCCGAACAGCGTGGTGTGTATGGCCTAATTCGTATAAGGATAATAGGTACATTGTAGATGATCATTGATCATTAAATTTATTGATCAAACAAAACTATCACTGGAAGGTTGCACGCAATGCACGCTTCGATGTGAGAAACTAATTGTGACGCTAACGCATGCATAAGTCAAAGTCAAAGTCAAAGTCATTTATTCAGTGATAAGTGATTATAAAAATTAACATAGTGTATATAATTTTTTTTCCTTTTCACTTCGTCATAAAAATTAACCTAGTATAAAATTATATTAAAAATTAGAGTTAAAAATTAAATAATCATATTAAAAATTACAGTTAAACAATTAAAATTAAACATTAAAAACAATATAAAAAATTTAAAAAGTAATAAGGTATTAAAAACATTATTTTTATCATTGCAGCAATTGTCTTATATGTCTAACTTAAAATACGTCATGTCATAAAATGTTTTATTTAAAAGCCATTTATGCAGTTTCTTTTTAAAAGAGACTTCGCTCTCCTCTCTTTGCAATTCAAGGGGCAGTTTGTTATAAATGCTAGCCGCCTTGAATTTTAAGCTTTTTTGGAATTTCGTGGTGCTGTGACTTGGCATTTGAAGTAGTTGCTTGTGCCTGGTAGTGTAGGTGTGTGTGCGTGCGTTGTATTCTGAGCCGTTACACCTCGCAAACAGCACGACTTTCTTCACGTAAGCATCGTACATCGTCAGCATCTTGAGCTTTTTAAATATTGGTGCGCAGTGGTCGTTCCACGCCGATTTGTTTATTATTCGTACTGCACGTTTTTGCAGTACGAATATGTTGTGGGCGTCGCCTGCTACTCCCCAGAATTCTAACCCGAATATCATTGTGGAGTAGAAATATCCGTAATATGCGTTTACCATTGTTTTTATGTCACATGATTGGGCCAGAATTCTGAGACAGTAGCATGCTTTACTCAATTTGGCACAAACACTGTCGATGTGGTCCGAGTACCTGAGGTTGTTGTCGAGCGTAAGACCTAAGAATTTATGGGACTTTTGGAACTCGATGACATCTCCGAAATGTCGAACACACATATTATTTCCTAAATCCCCTCTATTGATTATCGTGAAATGCACACATCCTGTTTTTGATTTATTCATCAGTAGCTTGTTTGCTGTGAACCAGTCGAATAAAGCTATTAAGCAGTATTCTAACTTGTTTAGCAATTCTGTTTGATCTTTTGCTTTAACAATTGCATTGGCATCGTCTGCGTACAATATTAGTAATGCGCATTTTATTGCATCTGGTAAATCATTAATGAAAAGTAAGAATAATAGTGTCGACAATATGGAACCCTGTGGAACGCCGTATGTTATTTTGAAGGGTGCCGAGATTGAATCCGTCAGTTCGAGGTCAAGCATGCTTTTTACTGACACTTGCGCTTTTCTATCGTGTAGGTATGTTCGAAACCAGTCCAAAGCAATCCCACGTATTCCGTAGAATTCTAATTTGTTGAGCAACAAACCGTGGTCTACGAGATCAAACGCCTTAGACAGGTCCACGAACACACCCGCGACTCGTTCTTGTTTGTCAAGACTCTCCAGTATGGCTGTGGTGAGTTGGTAGGTGGCTGACGATATAGATCTGCCGGGACGGAATCCATGCTGCGAGTCGGTAAGTATTCCATTCAGTTTTATAAAGTTCATGAGCCTGCCGTAGATGATGCATGAATTTGTTCGCATGAATTTGCCGTAGCTAAATATCATATCGTTGGTAGCTAGAACGATAAAAGTTGGTAGGTATCATCTTCATTTTATTCCTCACAATAAGACAGCACAAAGACACAGCCCTTAACGCGCTGAACGACGCGCTTTCGAGATAGAGTTACACGACAGAAAGAGAAGCGAAATGTAGGCGGTTATCGTGGTTAGGCATGCAGCTCTGTGCGAGTCAATTTGTACTTTATCGCGTCGTCGCAGAGTAGCTATTTCTTTGTGAGTGTTTGTACAGAGCAGCTTCTGTACGGAGTACTCTTTTCTATTCTGTGGTTGGGGTGGCGGGGCGCAGGTAGCCCAGCTCACCGCGCAAGTACTAATCCAGCGCCTCCTGCCGCTGCTTGATTAACTTGGTCATCCGGTCAATATATGTGGTGGCTCGTGGCATAACATAGTGGTGGCTCTCTGCCTGCAAACTAGTCGCTATCGGTCGGGACCTTCGGGACAAGACCTCTTGTCTCCAGTTACCCCGGCCGGCCTGTGTCCTCCGTAGAGACCACGAGATGGTCAGGGTGGCTGCAAGCCTCCGCAATGAAAGATTCCTCCGTTAATTTGTCACATTGAAATGAAATTGACACAAAGCTGTGAATACTTTTAAAAACATACTGGACAATCCCCCCGTATATCCTTCCTTACCTATAATAAAATCCAACGTCTGCTTTCTGTCTGAGTGTTTGAGTGTATGTCTGTCTGTCCGCTTATAACTCGAGAACCACTGAACCGATTTTAATAAAAAAAAAATCTACGGATAGCTTGATTCTTCCCATCAACTATAGGCTACTTACTATCACGCTAAATGGCTTACGAGGTTAGCAGTGAAGTGAAATATGAGAGCGGGCGGAGCCGCGGGCACAGCTTGTTATTTCTATATGGGACAATCATAATTAAAAAAAAAAAAAAACAAACACAATAATAGTAACTAAATAAGTGTTGTGATATAGGCGCATCAGCTAATAGCTGTCAGCGTTTGAACAACATTTGAACAACCCATAAGTGGATACTGAGGCAAGTCAAAAAAATGGTTAAGTTAATATGACTCTTAACAAAACATGCTCGGCCGTTTCATCCTTCAGCAAGACAAGGCAGAAAAATGGTTTTCCAACTTTTATTCTCGTTACTGAAAGTAACCAGAACTAGAGCTAAAGTTGTGGGATGCATTATGCAAGTAAATTACATTTTTAGAGAAACTAGACTAACATGGCAACAATACGCCCACATATTATGCAAAAATCATAATTAGAGGCGGATGTTGAAGTAAGAATCAAGGAAGCTGATGCAGTAAGGATGTCTCAGCATTACAAATACAGTACAATATATAATATCTATGCAAACTGTTGGTGAAAGTAAAATGATATACTGGATGAAGAAACTTCAGTAAAATGGCAAATCTTACCTATGTTTGATATAGGAAGACATTGTGCAAGTTTGCCTCCAGGGTCAGGAAGCTGCGTGTATGAAACGTATCTTCAAGGCGGTTTGATAGCAGGATGTTTCGTGACGGTGATTGATGAATAATCTTGCAAATATTCTCCCTCGCTTCCTCATCGAAATGATCAAATAAAAATACGTACCTACGTCAACAAAAAAATATATATATAACATTTGGCTGACATTGACATTTTTATTGACGTTGGTGACATTTCAGTGCTGCCACTCTCATTTCATGATATTAAATATATTTTTTTAAGCATTCGATTTAAAAAGTATTTAAAGAAGAACAATTTATTTTATTGCAATGTTATTGTATTATATTATATACATAAGTACATAACAGTAATACAAAATACAACTATACACAATTTCTAAATTTTATTGAGAAATACAGAAACGCGTTAAGCAATTAAATTTAAATTATTAAATCAACTAAAACTACCTAACAAATATAATTTACCTACAAATATAACTAATTAAAAAACTTAAAATAATTAACCTATTAAAAAATCACGCATCCATAAAACTTTCATCCAAATGGCCCGATGACGGGAATGTGCCCACAACGCTCACTATTTGTCAATATTTGATAATAATTAAATATTTCTATTACATTTTATAAGAAATTTTTATAATGTAAAATTAAGTTTTTTTTAGTACTATTTTATATTAGAATTAGTATTTATCTATAGTTCATTCTTTTGTATATTATTTGAATTTGATTATTATGTAGTGACAAAAAAAACCTCTTAACTTTATTTATTTTTATTTTTTTTAGTTACAAAAGATTTATTTATTTTCATTAAAAACTCAAATTAAACAAATAGTTATCAAATGTATCTAAGGTAAAAGTACCTAGCACAGTTGCGGCATTTCGCCGCTGGATGGCAAGGCTAACTCGTTGGATGAAGTAAGCCTTCGATTGCGGGACATCAGTTACATCGACTAGAAGCTTCCCGAGCTTCGAACTCCACGGACCGAGCGTCTCTACCGCAAAAGCAACAAAGTGAAAACTGTCTGCAAGATCACCGTATTTATTGCGTTTGAGGTCCTCTGCCCTGTTCGCGGCAGCCCCGGCTGCCCTAGAGGTCCCCTGAATGTAACTAGGGGCTAACGTATCCACGCAAGTGGCATCCCACATCAAAGACTTACCCTCAGCCCACGGAACCAGAGATATATCGTCAGGCCTCTTGCCATCCCGCCGGGAATGGCCGCAAGGTTCCTGGATGCACGGAATATGTACAGTTTGAAGGGTAGTTTTTATAATATAATTTAAATTATGATGTCTTGACCATCGACCCGCACTCTTAACACATGAGAGGCCATGATGCCCGAGAGACTTCACCTGGGCCCCACAAACACATGTATGCCTTTCACAAATTTTTATACCTAAACGGAGTGCGAATATTGGTCGTTTGCTTTTTCATAAGTGTACATAAGTGGCTAGAAGGATAACATTCGAGCCAGGCTCCAGACTCCTTGCTTGAAACTGCCAGTATGCGTGCGCGGTCTAAGTCGCTGCTATTGTCCAACAGTGCTTGTTGCCTTATTTTTACTATATGTGTGTCCCACCCACTCCTTTTGAAAAATGGCTTTTTCTGGAGCTGGAGGGTCTACATCAGGACATAGGTTCTTCCATGCAGTAACGGCTTCTTTCAAGTACGCAATCTAACACTCAAGACGTGGGGCTTTCAAAATCGAGTGGATGAGGTTGGATGTACTTTGAATTGAAGATATGAAAGCGCAGGTAGGCAGATGTCCTTAACACTTCGGATGCCGAGTCCTCCAGATCTTATTGGTAATGTTGATTAAAGCTAGACTTATCAGACACTTTCGAGTTGAGGATTTTATCAAGGATACCACGAAGTGTGTTATTAATATTTTTAACCATGTCTGTTTCTCTCCATATTGGACTCGAACGTAAGAAATATGTTTAGCTTTGGCATATAAATACATTGTCTTAGTAAGAAGAGGGCCATATGAGTATTTATGTCCTGAAGACGTTCACAATATTTGGAAATTACCTCGGCCTTCTTGTATATTAGTGGACGTATAGCTTCGAGGGTAATAGTGCCCCTATTATTATTAAGAAGGAAAAACGTTTCATTTTGTAAAACTTGAATATTCGGTGCGATATTGTTAAATTTCCTTTCTATTTCATTTTTCTCAGTTCCCGTTTTTAAAATGAATATTTCACATTTAGAGAAATAAATGGAGGCCGAGTTTTTCAAAACCGTCGATTAAGTTTTTCAGATCTACCGAAACTGTATCACATTTTCCACCTTGCGTTCCATCATCTAGGTACCAAATATTTAAATCTGCAGTAATTTGTTCAATTCAATGATCTTATGGATTGCTAAACTGAAGATCGCCGGCCCTAGAGGATGGCAACCTACTCTTGATGAAATTGGTTAATTTTTGTTATAAAAAGATGTGAAGCCGACACGCGTATAGTGCCCGGGACGGATCTCGGCGTGTCGTCGCCGCAGCGGGCGACCCGCCACGCGAATAAACTATACAAGTACGGTGCGGGTGCGAGGGAGAACACCGACGAACCGCTGCGGCGGCGACACGCCAAGATCCGCCCCGCGCATTATAGCACTGCCAGAGGTAGGGAAAAATTTCAGAAATATTTTCTTTTATCGAATTTAGCATATCGTCTCTTTCCAGACTGACAAAAAAATATTTCTTCTGTGTTGAATGAACTCTATCTTCAGGTTCGCTGACTTGGAAAACATGAGAAAGATCATGCATTCAGCATGAGCATGATTAAATTACCAGAAATATATTTTAACTTCCTCAAACCACGATGTATCGTGCTCAAACGTATACGCACCCAGTACGAAATGGTGAATTGAGTTTTGAACGCAGCAACAAATGCTGTCAAAACGTCACCTGTCGAAACGTCATTGGTGCTTGTTGTAATCAAGTTTTTCTCTGTCTTTCATTATTCTTATGATAAGGATAGACCTTGAAAGAAGGACGGAAATGTTGAATTTTTGTGTCAAAATAAAATGTCATAATCGCACCATTTGTGACATTTTGTGAGTCGCGCGGTTTACGTTACGTCCTCCGTGTTTTGGCGGACGAAATTGATAAGAAATAATTCGAAGACGGATCTAGAAAATTGTTACAAAGTGTGCGCAAAAGTGATTTTTCTAACAAGTATAGTCACCTGCCGCGCGGTAAGTTTTTCTTCGGTATTCAATCTTATTTTCCGGTGAGGAACAGGTTCGCACTTGTCAGAAGTACATAATATTTATTCTCTTGACCATTTCAGATGCAATGCAACAGGGGCTTGCAATATCCCAGCATTTCTATGACACATTGTTTTCGCTATTATAATTAGTTAAACATTGAAGATAAATAATATTGCAAAAGATAGCATAATATTTGAATAAGTTTGCTTATGAATAGCCGTTGCCGCTGTTTCGCTTCGCGGAAAAATAGTCTGTAACCATCCTTAGATTTGCCAGAAAACGTCAGTGATAACCCCATGGGAATTGATCAAGTAGTTTTCGACTTATAAGCAAGCATAGAATCGACAAATGCTAAATAGCTAAGCACACAATAGCACACTAGGCAGCTGGTTGCATTGCAACACCAACCTCTAGAGAGGGGGACAACGACTGTTTTTCAACAGCACGTTATAATGATCTGCTGTTTTTATATCGCAGCTGTTTTAAAGTGCTGTATCGTTAGAATGCTGTTTTTGGTGGTGTTGGAATTTGAACCTAACGCTGTTGGAATAACTAGCATAATTGAAATAAGAGATAAATATTATATCACGGGAATACGGCAGGCAGAATTATAATATATTTCTAACGTGCCAGTCTGCTGTTTATGGTTGCTGTTTCTAACAAACAGCAGTCTAGTCTATGATATATTTCCAACGTGCGAGTCTGCTGTTTTATTTAATTATTTAAAATGTAACCTTAAGTCATTGCATTAAGGGTTAAGTTACAAAATACTATAAACACTGCCCTCTATCGAGCGAGAGCTTCAAATACCTACAGGCTACAACAAATAATTTTTATTATATCAACTAGATGGCGGTACGTACGAGATAAATAGCAAAACAGCATTACAGCAAACAGCAGATGTGGTGGAATATTTCTAACGTTATAAATGCTGTAAATTTATAATATAATATGTTGCCTGCTGTATAATATATTCCCCACGACTACCAACCTCCGCACACATGACCCGCAAACCAACGATGGGATGGAGATCAACATACCTGCAAAAGTTCCTATCATGACTGCTGAACTAATTGCGATTTCAAAGGCCCTTTCGTACAGCACATCGACCGGTTCTAATAAGACAGTCATACTCACAGATTCAAAAAGCGCACTTCAACACCTCGTGTCCTGTACGAAGGGCAACCTTGGAAGATCGGTTTCATACGAAATATTAAAAGATATATATAAAATTAGCACCGAAGGTAAGAGCATAACTCTACAATGGATTCCATCGCACGTTGGTATTGCGGGCAACGAGGAGGCTGACTGCCTGGCTAGTAAGGCTTGTACATCTGATGCAATAATTAGTCAATGTAAAACTTTCTGCACTGACCACCTACCTGAAATAAAAAAGAACTGTTATAATATGTGGAAGCAATATTTCGATGAGAGATCAGTGCAGAAAGGTATATGGTACAGAACAATGCAGTGTGGACCGTTAAAAATTCCCTGGTTTGCCAAGAGCGACAGACCGAGAACAGAAATTGTAATGGGCCTGAGACTACGATCTGGACACATTCCAACAAATAAGACAATGTACCTTATGAAGATAGCACAATCACCCAACTGTAGCATATGTGGGATAGAAGAGGACCTACTCCATATACTGTTGGAATGTGCCCGGAACCAAGAACTGAGGCAGAAGCTATTGAGAGACTTAAGAACTGACAGACTTAACCTGTTTTTTAAAGTACATGAAGCCTTGGGGCGAGCTCAGGGGGAGGAGTTTGAATTCATACTAAGTTTTTTTGTAAAGTCACAGGCGTTGAATCGTGCTGAAGTACAATAAAAATCAATATAGTTACTATGGGGCTGGCATAGCCAGGAATGGCTAAAGCCCTAAACAAAATAAAGATTAAAAAAAAAAAAAAAAATGACCCCAGCTGAAGGGTCTACTCGACCGACCATGTTTGGTTGTGACGTTGACGTCGCAGTGCCGTTATCGTCTTCAGTTCTTCTATCAGCAAGCAGTACTGAGTTCGTCATAAATGCCTAATGTGCGTGTTATGTTTCCCCTTGCTCCTTACTAGGTGGTAGGCTCAAATTGTAGCCGACTGGGTTGCTACAACCGTACTGGATGTAAGATGGCCGCATAGCAGCATCGGTTGTGTTCTCTATTCCAGTAAAGCCAGCAATCTAGGGAAGTCTCTTGTATGGCACCTACCTTCTCGGAGGTGATATTGGCTGGTCGGAGCATGTGATTTGGCGCCTCCGGCTCAGCCAGCCATACCGGATTATATAAAAAATAATGTTTTGTCAGAAGATGGCTGGTGTGAAATGGCGGGGGTAGCGGACGGCCATGTTCGGCGCGGTGGCGGTGGGCGTGGCGCTGGTTGCGTCTGCGTTGGCGCTGCGAGATGCACAGCTACCGTTCTGCAACCCGGACACCAGCCATAATAATGAGTAAGATGATTATGAATTCTGTTATGATTGAGTTTCGTGAGGTGAAACAAAATCCCACCAAAACATAAATGTGAAAAAATTGCCAAGGTCGCAACAAAAAAACTTGCAAGATAAGCACTCGGATAACGGCTTTGCTAATAAAAGAAGTGAGATCTAACTGGATACCAAGTTCTTTCGAAGCTCCTTAAATCATAGCTCCTGTTATGCATAACATTCTTCAGTTGCTTTAAAAGAAAGTTTGTTATGTTCTTTGCTACTCAATAGTGCGTCTTGGCAAATTTTTATCCACCTACTTTAATCTTTGAGTTTGAGAACAATTTAGTCAAGTATTTCATTGACAAATAACTAGTTCAATTAGATAAATTTGAATAAGATAAAACTTGCCAAGTTGCACTATTGAGTAGCAAAGAACATAACAAATTTTCTTTTAAAGCAACTGAAGAACGTTATGTATAACAGGAGCTATGATTTAAGGAGCTTCGAAAGAACTTGGTATCCAGTTAGATCTCACTTCTTTTATTAGCAAAGCTGTTGTCCAAGTGCTTATCTTGCAAGTTTTTTTGTTGCGAACTTGGCAATTTTTTCACATTTATATTTTGGTGGGATATCATTATTTTTTGTCAAGTATTATATCTTCTGTTTTTTAAATGATAGGTCATTAAATTACTTAAATACTTTAATCTTACCGTTATTTTCTGCATTTACGTACTGGGAAACTACAGACAAACTCAACTTTTTTCCACCGCAAATCGTAACCATAAATTAGCTTTTCGAGAGACAACCGAACAGCATAGGGGCGCTCGCGCGTATATGTGCGGCTTGTGTTACTTCTTAAAAACTATCTCCTGTCTTTTTCCCACACTGAACTAACCTATACTATATAGCGTGTGTGATATGTATGTATGTACATATACGGTAACGTTCACAAACACGTTCTCGGTTATTAGAGTAAAATCGTTCAAAATACATTGTTCGAAAGTGGCCGCATTAATAACTTTGTCTTCTATACCAAGTCTTAATTTGACGATTTCAGACTTTTTCCTTTATATTCGTCCAATAACCTACCTATACACCAATTTTTAACTTTCTAGGTCACCTGGAAGTAGTCTAAACTTTTGATGAGTGAGTGAGTCAGTCAGTCAGTGATAAAAATAGTGATTTTCGGACGTCATTATCTCGTGAATGGTAAGAGAGTTTGTATTTAAATGTCAGATTTGGTAATTAGAAGAGGGTCTTACTAGACACACAAAATTTCAAGTGTGTAGGTCAAATAGATTTTAAGTTATGGGGGGGTCAAAAGTGGCGCGAGATGGTTTGTGTAATATAACCCTCGGCCGGTGTGTCGCCTTTTTGCTTCGCGAACTTGGCTGACACACTGCCGTGTGTCTAGATTTGTGTTATCTTGGCAATCGATATATTTTGAAAAATTTTACTTTAGCATAATGTACATCACTCACCGTTTGTCATAGATAGATGTAAATTAAAATAATTTTAGCAGCTTTTTTTATTCCTTCATTAGATAAATGCAAAGCCGACAATGAAGAGAAAAAATACACCCCGACCAGGATCCTGGTTGGAGTTGGAATGTAGTATTTTTGTGAGTAGTACAGTTCAGTTTGAGGAATCTTTTTGTCCTAGACAGAGCTTCCACTTCGGCCCAGAAATAAAAAAATAAATACAAAAATCAGAAAAAAAATGTTTTATGGTTGTTTCTGTCCTAATTTTTAATTAAATAAAAACAGAATAATATGCGCCAGGAATCGCTAAATGCACCTACGATTGCACAATTTGATTTTTTATTCAATTTAAATGTGTGAAAATTAAGATTAAAAAAAACCCCACGGAACCCCTGTGACTCTGGGGTTTCGCGGACCATCTTTTGGGAACTGCTGCCATAAAGTTTGCTCTGAGGGAAATTCGGTCTTCCTATGAATTGCTACTTCCATTATTCCTTCCCCTGGCAAACCCCACTCGACAGATATAATAGCGAATTGCCGTGGAAGGTTACTCCTCCTAAAAGTCCCTCCTCTATCGCTTATTCCATGGGGAGAGCTCGGAGGAGCTGTTTAACGCAATCCCACCGTCCCCTTTCCACCTCCGCACCACACACTGGGCAGGGATTGCATCCCTATACGCTGGACTTACCGCGGATGCGTACCAATCGATTCTGCAGATCTTTCCTCTACAGAACCGGTAAACTGGAACGCTCTTCCTGCTCATATATTTCCCCCCAAGTACAGTCTCGGGTCCTTCAAGAGGGGCGTGAATGGGCACCTGTCAGGCCGGCATGGCATTTGCAACCCCCGCATACGACCGAATGTCCATGGGCGTCGTTAGACACCTTATGGGTGGCTGGACGCCATATGTCGCGCTTTCAATAAAAAAAAAAAGTCGTTAAGAATGTCCTAGTATAGTCCTAAAGAGTGTTCTCGTTACAGCCTAGTGATAGTGAGTACTCTGGATGGGCTGCTGACTGCATTCACGGCGGAGGGCGGGGTGAAGGCGTGGGACCTGCAGACTGAACCGCTGCTCTCGTCCAACCTGCATCATGTCGAGGTGATTGTCACACTGAGTGTATGGAGAGGCCCAGCTTATTAGCCAACTATTTAGGAAATTTTCGTGCAGTGCGAAAATTGAACTTACAGCACGGTGTAATTGCTTCCAATTGACCTTGTCACACAACATTGACATTGTTAGTTAGGTTTCTTGACATTTTATCCTTCACCACAGTGACAAATAAATTATGCATGTAAATTCTTCAAAAATCTTCCCATTCTCTTCTACTTCCTGGGATTTGAACCTCAAACTTCCCCACGTGGTGGCTTAAGGCTAAAAGGTATCAAAAGTAAGTTTGTATATTATGTTGATTTATCAAAATAATTTTGTATGTAGATTTTCATTAAACATTTCCCATGCAAACACAGAAGATATTATCTTGAACAGAAAAGTTGATACAAAGTAACATTTTTACCCGATGCATATGTATGCCAAATGGTTTTGAAGCGATCACTCAATTACGTTAGTATGATATGCCGAGGGTACATAAGTGTGCTCATCACTAAACTACTTTTTTTTTTATGGAAACTGACACGGTTGGCTACATCACCTACAACATCTGTGATGTCAGCCCATAACACCGGGTGAACTGGGTGCCACGTCAGTACTTCCCTTCGGTCGTGCCGGCTACACTGAACTGGACGGAAAACACAAACCATTTACATAGCCGTTTCGACCGACGTTTCATTCAGTGCGGTGGTACCAACTCGGGCTGCTTGAACCCTACCACCTAGTAAGGTAAGACAGCAGGCGCCGACTGCTTCGAGGCGGTACGTGAAAAAATGAAACATCATGCTTTACAAATTTAATAATGCGGCAATAAAATGTGCTATAATCCTAATTTAGAAAGTTTTGTTTATATATATTAATAAATATAATTTTAATTCTGATGTTCTTAGCGATATAAAAACCCATTGTCAAAGGCTCCTAATGAGTTCCGAAGAATGTTTTGGAATGGCTGGGTGAAATGGAAATTCTGGGTGTTTAAACAATATTTATTCAGAACTAAATTCAATAAGAAATCAATTTTTAGATTCATTTCCGAGATCACTTACATTCAAGGCAAGATAATCATTAATTGAACTTGGGTGTGATGCTAACCTCCAAAGAGAATTTAAGAATGTAGATATAGAAGATAAGTATTATTATTAGCTTCTTGTAGGTAAAGGTGGTATGCCGCCTAACATATTGGTTTTAGTAGTAGGTAAACTACTTCCCCTCAGGGGGAGGAGTTTGAATTCATACTAAGTTTTTTTGTAAAGTCACAGGCGTTGAATCGTGCTGAAGTACAATAAAAAATCAATATAGTTACTATGGGGCTGGCATAGCCAGGAATGGCTAAAGCCCTAAACAAAATAAAGATTAAAAAAAAAAAAAAAAAAAAAAAACTACTTCCCACCTCATAAGCATGAGCATACGTCTTAGTACATTGTCCGTGGCAAGATGTGAACAGTAGGTACTGCTCGCCGACAGTTGACGTCCGGCGGGAAGTGGGTGAGGCTGGTGCCCTCGCTGAGCGGCGCGCTGTACCGGCTCAGCGGGGACTCGCTGGAGCCGCTCCCACTCAGCGCTGAACAACTCCTGTCCTCCTCGTTCAAGTACTCGGATGAGCTGGTCGTCGCTGGTGCGTTATTCATTTAAATTTTTATCGAATTTTATTTTATGTTTTATTTTTTCTTGAGTCTGCAGGATAGGCCAGACATAATCAATACTAATAATAAATCTGTAGGGGATGGTCATGGATTAAGGTACCTTTTTTTATGAGATATTACGTTTGTAGACTATGAAGGTGTGGAACTAAGCTTGCGATGGCTTCACCGAAAATATCCGGGCCCATCGGCAGTAGAGGAGGGTGTTAATCGAGGTCGGGACTAGCGAGTGATACTATAACTAAATTGACGATTTTTAGAAATCTTTTCTGTATGTATGTATGTTCCTCCATAACTCTTAAACAGATCATAACCGACACAGGATATGCTAAACAAAATTCAGTTTAGGTTATGCTAAGATATGGCTCTCATACAAACCAAATTGTTCCGCACGCCGAAATAAAGGTACGGTAGCGGGCTTACTTACTGTCTTTTTTTACTTGCTTACTTAATTTCAGGCGAGCGAAGCCACGGGCAAAAGCTAGTCAAAAATAATATCTACATAATCAGTCATTTATGAGGAGGGTCATTAATGAATGACCTAACAGGTTCGTTGCCGACTCCGCGAATATGCGGAGTAGGAGGGGGCTTGGCGGATGCCAGCCCCGCGAATACGCGGGACGGCGCGGGCGAACTTGTATGAGTGAGTGTGCCGCCAGCAATCGGCTTGAGCCGTCTATTTTGCATCGGCACTGCGCTTGAACGTTGTAGAAATAAAAATGTACACGTGGTTTTTAAATATTTGTGTTATTCTCACATTTGTTCACGACTCAAATGGAGGACGAAAGTGGGCCTCCAAGATTTAAAAAAAAAAGAAAGTTTCAAGGCCCTTGAAAGAAAGTTATATCGAGATATATCGCCATTCACACTTTCCATAAGCTAATGAATTTTAATTTTAATTATAATTTTTTTATTTATTTTTTTTTTCCTCAGAGACGAGATCCATAAAAAACAACCAAAACATTTAATTATTGATAAACTCCTACAAGTTTTACATTAGATACTTTGGGCAACCCAAAATGACCCTCTATGATTACTGCTTGTCCGTAATAAACAACCTACTGCCAGAAAATAGTGTTGTGCCAAGAGCCAAATTCCAATCACAGTGCCAGGTCCGCATATACGCGGAGTGTTGTTTTTTTTCGGATTTTCAAGATAAATAAAAAAAAATTCATACGAGAGCACAAGTGTAAACCCTAGAAAGTAAATAATGCAAAAAAAAGTACTGGAATTTTTCATAGATTTAGCATCATTAGGCCGGAAGCGAACCTGTTAACCCACTCGTCCAACTTCTCCCCGGCATGTGGTGAATTCAGAAAAAATTTCTTGCATGATTTGTTTTTTATGGAGTTCAAAAAATCCATCTGTGCTTCGAAATAAGTGAATCTTCGCTTGTGTTACATCATTTTGTGGCTAATTTCATCAGTATTACTTGGCAAAAGAGTTTATTAATCTGAGTTTATTCGTTTACAAAATATTTGAGTTTATTTTTTGAGAATCTACGCGCACCTAAAATGACGTGGAACTCAAGGGGTGAAGCATGTTTTTAAAGTGTGAGACTCAAAGGGTTAAAGGCGACTAAGGGATAAGGACAAGATGCCGTGCTAAATAGCGACAGGCTCGCCACCTCTCACCTTGGCATGGAGCATATTTCCGAATATCGCACGCGTTTACAATGGCTCGATATTCGAAGTCGCAGGAATAGCCACGTCTTATCTCTTCTCTTCCGTACACTGAACGACCCTGCTGCTCCGATATACCTAAGTGAGCGGTTTAATTTTCTCCGTTATCATGGTCTCTCTCTGAGATCCACTGACAACTTACTCCTAGCAATACCAGCCCACTGGAGTTCGTTCTACACTGACGCAGTTACAGTTAGTGCGGCTCGCATGTGGAATCAGCTTCCTGAGGAGATACGTCGCTCCACTACTATCCACATGTTCAAAGAACGTATCCACAAACGATTTCTGAAACCACATGGCAATGAGTAGGTAAAATAAATATAAATACTCATCGATGCCCTTGCGTCTTCAATCCAGTTGAAATATATGTAAAGTATGTATATAAGTATGTATGTATAGTATATAAGAGTTGATGTAGGTATATTATAATATGTATATTTCTTATTGTATATATGTATTGTATATTGTATATATGTGCGCCGTGTGTGAATGAGAGAGGGTGAGGATGTGTGAGGTGTGTGCGTGTGTTTTGTACGTGTACTGTGTATATGTATGTCTGCAAGTGATGTGTATGTAGGCTGTGTGAGGGTGTTTATATGTTAAATGAGAGAGTGTGCCGTTTTTTGTTTTTGTCTGTTTGTATTAATTTTGTATAGGTATTTTATTTTATAATTATATAAAATTAATATAAATATGTACCTAGAAAAAACGTGAAAATAAAGAAATAAAACTAATAAATAATATTAATACAATAATACCGCCGCGGCGGTATTACTATTTTTATTTGTTTGTATTAATTTTGTGTATTTTTATTAACTTTTGTAGTTATAATATATGTAAAATTAATATAAATGTAATATAAAAATGTGAAATAAAGATAAATAATAAAAGATAAATTATATAATAAATACTTACAATGGAATAGATACATGGGGATTGATAAACTAAAATGTATCATAGCATTAATTAATCAGAATATCTCTGTTGAATATTCCCAATCGACAAAACGTGAGCGCTGGATAAATCATTCCGAAGCTTATCTTTATAATCCGGCGGCTATCGCAAATGTAATGTTCCGTGATTACAACCCTGCACGAGATTGATAGATGAAAATTAACTTGGTATTTTAGGAGACGGTTTGATTTGGAATAATTTTTGAGACAGAAATTTGGTCAAGCAAATGCTCTTAGAAACAGAGGAAATATTTGAAAATTTTGGTAGTGTAATGTAAGCGGCGGGTGGCCGAGTGGTTTGAGCATCGGCTTCTCATGCGACAGGTCCGCGGTTCGAATCCGGTCGGCGTGTACCAATGAGTTTTTTCTGAAGAAAAAATTTACGTGCATACCTACACCTGCTGCTTCACCGTTCGGAACCGGTGTAAAACTGTAGGTCTCTTCCCTTGCCCCCCTTACTAGGTGGTAGGCTCAAATTGTAGCCGACTGGGTTGATACCACCGTACTGGATATAAGATGGCCGCATAGCAACCTCGGTTGTGTTCTCCTCTAGTCCAGTATAGCCAGCAATCCAGGGAAGTCTCCGGTATGGCACCTATCTTCTCGGAGGTGATATTGGCTGGTCGGAGCATGCGCTTTGGCCCCTCTGACTCAGCCACCCATACCGGATTACATAAAAAAAAAAAAATTATGTATTTTTTTTTTATGGAAACTGACACGGTTGACTACATCACCTACAACATCCGTGATGTCAGCCCATATCACCAGGTGAGCTAGGTGCCACGTCAGTGCTTCCCTTCGGTCGTGCCGGCTACACTGAACTGGACCCAATAAACCCTACCACCTAGTAATATAAGAAGGGAGTCATATCCCTTAGTCTCCTCTTACGACATCCACGGGGAGAGATGCAGTGGGGCTATTCTTTTAAAGTACCAGCCCTATACGGTACATATCTCTATACGTATAATAATCATGAGAATTTTTAGCAATAATCAAAATAAAACGTACTTTGCAACCTTTTAGAGAGTTAATTATTTATCTAGACTGGGCTTCCAATTTTCAAGGAATACGGCTCCCTCAACATTCATGTAAAGGACATATACTGTCTTAAAGAAAATAAGTCATTATCGGCGAGGCCGAAGGCCGGGCTGTGTTCTCGTAAGTGCCATGCTCTCTCCAAGGCACCGGCACTTCTATGTAACGTGTGGGGTCGGTACTTAAAAAGAATAGCCCCACTGCATCTCTCCCCGTCGCATGTCGTAAAAGTCGACTAAGGGATCGTCAGCCTCGGCAGCTTAATGGTGCGGTCAGTTATTGGATGGATGACCGCCCGACTGTTGGAGGCTGACCGTGGTTCGGATTCCACGTTAAACTGTAGGTCCCTTCCCTTCTTACCTTACTAGGTGGTAGGGTTTATCCCGGCCGGGTTGGTACCACCGCACTGAGCGAAACGTCGGTCGAAACGGCTATGTAAATAGTTCGTGTTTTCCGTCCAGTTCAGTGTAGCCGGCGCGAAATGAAGGGAAGCACTGACATGGCACTTAGTTCACCCGGTGTTATGGGCTGACATCACGGATGTTGTAGGTGATGTAGTCAACCGTGTCAAGTTTCCATAAAAAAAAAAAAAAATTTTAAAAATTTATAAAAAGGCATTGAGCCACTTATGGTGAGACTGAAGTCCTAGCTGTGTTCATGTAAATAACGTATTTTCTCAAAGAAAGTTAGTCACTTAGGGCTGGGCTGAAGGACAAGACAAAGTGGGCGGGAGTGTGGTGTACTGGTGCGGGCACGCAGGGCCCATCCTGCTCATTTTTAACGGATTTAAAAAAAGGAGGAGGTTCTCAATTTAACTGTATTTTTTTTATGTTTGTTACCTCAGAACTTTCGACTGGGTGAACCGATTTTGATGATTCTTTTTTTATTTGAAAGCTGGTGCTTCCCGTGTGGTCCCATTTAAATTTGGTCAAGATCGGATTGGAAAGCGAGGCCGAGTACATTAACAGCAAAAAATTACTAAAAAAACTGTGAAATAAAAAACTATTTAAAAAAATATAAAAACCGCCTTCAAAAATGTATGAAATAAAAAAAAGCCCCAGTTGCACTCTGGGAGTGCCGGCAGAAGTGAAAACTTTTTGTATTTCCGAAAATAATTCTTAGGTGGTTATAAAAAAAACTAAACACCCTAAAAAATTTAAACACCGTAACATTGCTTAAAAAAGAAAACAAAAGAAAAAAAAAACCAAAAAAATTTTGAGGGATTCGAACCCATGGTAAAAAAATACGAATCCTACACTCTTACCATTGAGCCACGAAATCACATAAACGACCAAACGAATATCGGATTCCCTTGATTCGCTTTCGGCTTTACTGTCACTGAGAGACGAACAGAATTGATCCCGAGCCACTCGTAACTTAACCCTTAATGCAATGACTTAAGGTTACATTTTAAATAATTAAATAAATCTGTCGCTTTTTCGATGAGGCTACAGATCTGACGCGAGTTTAACATTTTTTACCCATCTAAAAAAGTGCCAAGCGCCGCTAAAGAAGTTTTCACTTTAAAAAAATCGAAGGCGGTATTTATATATTTTTTTTCACAACCGGCGTGTGGTGTGCGCAGGGTCACGACAGACGGAGTGGGCGGGAGTGGAGCCGCGGTCGGGGCGCGTGGTGTACCGGTGCAGCACGCAGGGCTGCTCCAGCGACGAGCAGTCCGCCGGCGCCGCCGTGCCCGATCTGCTCGTGCTTAAGCACAGCGCGCATACCGTCCGAGCGCTCGATCCGAGGAACGGTCAGGAAAAGTGAGAATAAAAATAAATGTTTTCTTTCTGTATTCTCCAGCAAGCTGGACTGAACTTGGCAAAAGTTTTTTACTATTTTTATGGACGTTTCCAATGCGGGGCCTACTACTAATAATGTAGGTAAGAAAAGAATAGAGGCATTCATGCAATTAGCTATGTAGGATTTCGGTGTGTCTTATGTATGACTATATGGAGGCCCGCACCACAATATATGCGTAGAAAAAAAAAAAATCCCATTTCCTTTTTGTGATGCGGGCCCCTAGGCTGCAGCCTAGATAGCCTGCGCATAAAAACGGCCCTGTTCCAATGCCCACTGAACCAATCAAACACAAGCTGAATGTGATATTCCTCTGTCTGTCTGTCTGTCTCTATTGCACTCACTGATGCATTATCCCATTTAAAAGTGGTATGTTGTTGTTAGATGGAACTTCAGCGTAGCCGAACACCAGCTGTCTGGCGGGGAGGGAAGCGCGTGCGCGGCGGGTGAGGGGGCGGAGCTGGCCGTGGCGCTGGTGTTGCCAGACGGAGTCGTCGGAGTGAGAAGGGACGACAATATGTTGTGGCAACATCAGGTATGTCGCTTGTCCAAGACATTCATACCGTGTGGTGGTATGGATTTGGACGAGTTGAACTTTTTTTTCAGCCTCTGTAGCTCAGCGGTGCGGTCGGTCGACTGTTGTTAAGCAACCCTGATCAGTACTTGAATGTGTGACCGCTCCACAGTTGGAAGCCGACCGTGGTTCGGACTCCACGTAAAACTGTAGCGGAAAGGGCAAACCAGTAGCGGCTTCCAGAAGGTCAACTTTGTGAAACCTGGAGCCAATAAGCTGCCCAAAGATAGGACTAAACCTTCTTCAATTTTAGGAGCAGCAAAGGATTGGGAATTGTTGATGGACACACATGAGAAGCATTACCAATGTGATCAATGAGAAGCCTTCAGAAGGAAGTTGTGGATCTAAGCTTGCGATGGCTTCACCGAACATATCCGGGCCCATCGGCAGTAGAGGAGGGTATTAATCGAGGCCGGGACTAGCGAGTGGCCACTCTAAATTTCCCACGCATGCTTCACGTTTCGGCTCGCTTCAAGCCCTCGTCAGCTAGTCTGCGTTGACTAGGACGCGGGGAAACCACCAGTCCCGCTCTCGACCTCCCTCTCTCTACCTATCCATATTCTGTAGGATGCTTCCAGTGACGTTTTCGAAGCTCTCTCCATATATGAGCTTAGCGTCGATCTTGGGAGTCCTAGATTCTTGAAGAGACTGTAGAGCGACTTCGCTGGTAGTCCTCTTGCTCCGACTTCCACAGCGAAGAGATCAGTCTTGAATCCGTTTCTCACAATCCGGTCTACTAAGTTGCAGTACTTGTTAAGCTTGATGTTGTGGTCCTTCGGTATGTTACTTTCCCATGGAACTGTAAGTTCAACAAGTACTACATGCTTTGTCGCTTTTGAGAATATGAGTATATCCGGTCTTAATGCTGTGGTACAGATTTCCGAAGGCATTTGGTAATGCTTCTCATGTGTGTCCATCAACAATTCCCAATCCTTTGCTGCTCCCAAAATTGAAGAAGGTTTAGTCCTATCTTTGGGCAGCTTATTGGCTCCAGGTTTCACAAAGTTGACCTTCTGGAAGCCGCTACTGGTTTGCCCTTTCCTGGTCCGTGCAATTGACAGGTTGATGGCCTCTCTGATGATTTGGAGGACTTTATCATGACGGTAGGAATACTGGCCTCGCTCAAGTAGTATTTTGCATCCGCATAACAAATGTTTGGCCATGCCTACGAACTCCTTACATGACGGGCATTAAGACCGGATATACTCATATTCTCAAAAGCGACAAAGCATATTCAGCACAGTCAGCGGGTGCTAGCTTAACGAGTTAAACTGGTTTATATATTAAATTTGTGTTGGTGCAAGTGGGCCTTAATGTAAAAGGGATACTGGAAGATATTCCCTTCAGCGTTACTCTTGTGGGAACACTTGTGGAAAGTGTAATAAAATTAAAATAAAGTGTAATTCAACAGCTGGCGGCGCCCGTGGCGGACGTATGGACACTGAAGGCGGGAAGGTTGCAACACATAGACGTACTGCACGCGGCCACAGACACCCTGCCCGCCGCCGCCGCCGCACCCGTCTCACTCTATATAGGCGTGCACAATCAGCAGGTGAGTACTTTTTTTTTATGTAATCCTTTGCATTACATAAAAAAAAGTGTGCTGGCTATTTTTTCCAGCAATCGTAGCTAAGAAAATATTTTTTTCCATATTTCCAACACGTGAAATTTGATATACAAGGTGTGTAACGGCCACTACATTAATTTCGCCAGGGCAATCCTTATGTTTTTCCGAGACAAAAAGTAAATAAAGTTTTCCTCTAAAGTGTCTAGTTGTCGAGATATAAATTTTTGAAATAAATTTTTCATCAAGTGTAATTTGACTGGTGCGGGGGGAGGGTGCTGGCGCGGGAACGGTCGGGGTCGAAGAACTCATGCCGGGCCGCCTCCGCGCATCTTTTTGTTCCGCGCACTCGTCCCTGCTCGCTCATTCACCGCACGCCTTTTATTCCCACGTTCGTTCGGAACATTAGATCCTTTTTACACTAAATTAATCAATTAGTTTGTATGAAAACTTTTTATTTAAATGGAATTTAGAAAATAGTTATTTGACTTTTTTGTTGTTGTTGTTTGCTGCCCAGCCTCTTGGGAAGGCGGGTGGGTCATTCTCCGCACTGAGACCTCAAGACGGTCCGTTGTACGTTGCTACTATTGATCCCAATAATTGTTTCCTAAATTTAATGTAGTGGCCGTTAAAAAACCCTGATAGTGTGATTTTGTTGCGAAAACGTTCTTCGTCGGCGCGACGTATCAGCCACCGCACGAATAGAATGAATCTCGCACCTATTTACATCAGCATACGGTTCGTGTTTCAATCATCAGTGCTCGGGTAGCACGGTTTGAGTCTTGTTTCCGCCTTAATGCATTTCCTCTTCATTCTCAAAATTATTGCACATACCGAGGGCTAAGAAAAAAAAAAGACATACAAAAAGCTTTACGTAAATAAATACACGCCTGTCTTGGCTGGGCCGCGTCCTAGTCAACGCAGACTAGCTGCCGAGGGCTTGAAGCGAGCCGAAACGTGAAGCATGCGCGGGAAATTTAGAGTGGCCACTTGCTAGTCCAGACCTCGATTAACACCCTCCTCTACTGCCGATGGGCCCGGATATGTTCGGTGAAGCCATCGCAAGCTTAGTTCCACACCCCCTTTCTATAGTGCAAACTGACTAATCTCTCCAGATATACGTGCAAGAAGGTTCAACGTACGCTTCGCGCGTCCAAACGACAGCAGTCGCGCCGCTGCCGTGGAAGCCCAGACCGGCGAGACCGCAGCTCGCCGGGCCGGAGACGGCGCTGCAGCAGCTTAGCGACAGCGACAACGGAGCCCTGGCGCTCCTCACTCTGTACGGGAAGAACACGCAGAGTTTGGGTATGCCATTTTGGCAACTGTCATTCTAAACAAGCTACATTACTGAGGCACGCAATGTCCGTCTTGAGTGCGCGCGGCAAATGAATTGAGGGTTCTTTGAGCGCGACAAAAAACCGACAGCGGGCGGATCGGCCGAGGCAACGGTCGGTTGCCTCGGCCGCGCGTGCGCTTGCCTCGGGCGAGGCGCGTACTGACTGACCGAGGCATGCGAGCCGAGGCTGTCTCGCGCGGCAGCCGCGCTCAGTCAGTACGCGGCTATTGCTGAGGGCGGCGTTTGATTGACCGTCGATCGGGTCGTCCCTCCCCGACTCTCCACTTCTGCACGCACTGCATTTTTGGCGCACTAGGTTTAAATATTGCAAAGATGCTGTTTAGCATCCCTAGGCTCAGTTACACCCACGAAGAAGAACCGACAAGAAACTTCATAGGGTTTTTTTTTACATATTTCTACAAGTATTTAGTGACTAGCCACATAATAACACCGCCCATCGTCTATCGAAAACACAGCTTGAGAGCAAGATTGACAATTTTGCTGAGAGTTCCGACTATAAAGACTTATTAATTAAGTGAATCAGGTGTAAAGAGCCTTTGTCAAACTTTGATACGTAATTTGTTTCAACATAATTAAAAGACTGTGTGTGGCCGGTACTTAAGAATAGCCCCACTGCATCTCTCCCCGTGCATGTCGTAAAAGCCGACTAAGGGATAAGGACAAGATTCCGTGCACAAGGGCGACAGGTTAGTCACCTCTCACCTTGGTACGGTCTTTCCACCGAGTCATGCAGCAGGTGGACCTTCGTGCCTTACTTGCTGCCTGATAGTTAGTTATCTTGTCCGAATACTTTGCTAAACGTGGTGGTCGGTGTTGTGCTGTAATTTACCAGAGAGTACTTGCAGCACAACACCGATTACTCTGCTTACCCCGGTTGTCGGGATACAGCGTGTGATGTGTATGTATGTATGTATAATTAAAAGAATATGCCTACAGGCAACCACGGGTACTTCCTCCACGCGGACACGAGCGCGACTTGCGATCAGACGACCAACGTGTCGGAGGAGGATCTGCTGGAGGCGGACGTGACCCGGCCGCAGCACGACTACCACGAGACACATCACCATGTCCACGTGCACGTATCCTCTCTCTGGTTCTGGTGGTGAGTTTTTCTTGTGGGGTGGCCAGTTCTTTATTCTTTATTCATCATCCATAGACAGTACACTGCAATCGGATTCGTCATATTTTAACATTTAACATTTAGTATTCTGCCAGTTCGATTATCACAGCGAAGAAGAGCTGGCAAGAACGAAGAAGACTTCGCTGGATACTTTTTTTTACGTCCAGCTGAAGGGGGGAATAGCACTCAGCCAATCGCGGAATAATCGTGGGACTTTAGTCCACCTTGAGCGAAAGTCGTTTCACCACCAATAATGGCCGTAAGTAGTTTTGAAATCAGGGCATTTATGCAATACCCAGCAGTGTCCCTCAGAGGAATTGTTTCTCACCCTTAATTTTTTTTATAGATGTCAATGGGTGATTTGTCATGTAAATTTTTGACATGAATTCGATAGATCGTCCTATTTAAATCCCAGATCTCTCTCATGAATGGTTTCATCTTACCACTAGGCTGCTTGTCAATTTGTAGGTACTTACTAAATTCCGTCAACATCCTACTGCATCGCAAGTGGTAGATTCTTAATTCTAGAAATTCGAGTAACTTCAAAATTTCTTTTAGCAAACAATCACCAAGCTGGGTTATTGTATTTCAGGAAGGAGGTTCTGCTGATAGCAATCAGCTCCGCCCTCCTAATGAATCTGATGATCTGGCCGCGGTTCTTCGCTCCCAAGTTCAGGGCACCAACACCGATACCCGTGAACCAGGTCTGTAGACATCTTAGTAAGCCACTACACGTTGCCCAATGAATGCAAATATTTTAATTTTAAAAAGCAGCAAATAAACTCTCACGCGTCACCGTTCCAAAATTGCAACGGCACCAAAAGGTGACCGAAATGTTGCGTTCCAATTTTGGAACAGCGGAAGGGCCGACTTTCGGCATTGAAATACATGCTCTTTGAATATTGGGATTAGGCTCATTATACTACTAAATAAAGGTGAAGATATTTGGCCCACTTGGTGTGATTCACTTTGGCGCTAGACTAGAGCAAAAAATGAAAGGACTCTTCAGTTGTTTTCTAGACTTGGTGTCGCAAACCATGTTCGCTCACGAATTCGGCGCGTCGACGCCTCAAATAAACACGATTTTTTTGTTGTTTTAGTCATAGTTTGGTGTGTTTGTGTATAAATTCGAAATAATACAACATTTCTTAAGTGAATGTGTTATTATTGGAGGTTTTTATACAATCGCGAACCAACTGTGAAGCAATGAAGGAAATGTTCGCCCTTAATCAAAACACTCACGTGCGTGAACACTCTCTGAAACGAAACAAAACAGCACAAGACTTCATAACCAACAGAGATGTTGAAGATTGAAACCAACTTCCTGAGGACATTATCAGTGCAAATAACGTAAACCAATTTAAAAAGCATTTGAACATTCATCTGAATATAGATTAAAAACTAAGTGAACCAAAACTGAATAAGTAAAAAAAAGAGTCGGAAGTCGTGCGGAGCGCGACGTATGAGCTGTCAAACAAGTTCTTTTTTAAATATGTCTGAATAGGTAATATATATATACTCGTACGCCTTTTGCGACTTCATCGATACTTCCCTCTCCGCAGGAGTACGTGATAGTGGAACGTCACTACGACGTACCGGAGCCGGCCCCGCCTCCGTCGCCCGCGGAGTACAGCAGCCGGTACGCGAGCGACTTCACACCGCTGCGCTGCCTGGGACGCGGAGGCTTCGGTGTCGTGTTCGAGTGCCGCAATAATATAGATCACTGCTCGTATGCCGTCAAGAGGATTACTCTGCCGCGCAGGTTGGACGCGACTTTGGATAATTTATCCCAAACAATCAATAGCATGAACCTTGACTTGCAATGCGTGCACACATGGACTAAATCTTTTGGCCTCAACGTCAATCCAATTAAATCGCAGGCAATGATTGTTGGCAGTGCAAGACAACTGTCGAAGGTTGACACTGTCACCTTGCTCGCGGTTCTTTATGATAGTAAAAAACCTGGGCATCCTCATGGACCAAACACTGTCGTGGGTGCCTCAGGTTAATGAGGTCAGTCAGAAGGTCTTTGCTGCTGCGCACTCCCTGAGACGCCTACAGAACTTTCTCCCAGTTTCCACCAAGATTGCTCTAGCACAATCTCTCTTACTCCCAATTCTTGACTATGCGGATGTCTGCTACCTGGATTTGACCGAAATTCTTCTTGACAAGCTTGAACGCTTGCAGAACCTATGCATCCGACTCGCTGCCGCACTACGTCCGTCACTCCCAAACTGTAAACTCTTTTAAAAAGTCATTGAAGAAATCCTACCTTCATTAATTTTGCCTATTTGTATTAACTTGTGGATTAGTATAGTATAGTATGTATTATTTGTATGTAGTATCTAAGTTCTATATATGGTTATGTTTTTGTATTTTATGTATTGTATAAATAGGTATGTATGTTACATGTAGGTATATTCATAGAATAATTCCTCCTCACTTTCGCTTGCACTACCCATATTTCTTTCTCTGTATTTTATTCCTCATCCATCACCCAAAGGTTGACTGGAAGAAATCACGTGTAGTTATAAGTCCGCTTTTGCGCACTCCTGTATTTCTTGTTTCTTGTCGTGTACTGTTCTTCCTTCAATTTGTGTGCAATGAAGAGTTAGATAAAGAGTTTGTGTGAAATAACGTTAGGAAGGCCATCTATTGATGTTATTCACATTCACCTGCTATTACTGCTGCTCCCCACAGCTACTGTGTTGGTCAGTACTTATATAAGAATATCCCCACTGCATCTCTCCCCGAGCTTAAACGGCGACGAAGGGATAAAGACAAGATGTTGTGCTGAAGGGCGCTAGGATAGTCAACTCTCACCTTGGCACGGTCCTTCCAACGAGTCATGGAGTATATTCTATCTCACGAAGTCCGTTTGGCTCTGGTTGGTTAGTAGTGATGTGTGTGTTGTGTGCGTGGACTGCATCACGATCGTGACTGAGCGCTTTCGAGGTTACGCACACTAATGCAATGTGCATGTGCACGCCTGACAACATTCATAGCCAAGTGGACTTTGTGAGATAGAATATCTGTAAGTCTTCGTGCCTTACTTGCCGCTTGATACATGGAGAGAGCTTCGAAAACGTCACTGGAAGCGTCCCACAGAATAAGGATAGGTAGAGAGAGGGAGGTCGAGAGCGGGACTGGTGGTTTCCGCGCGTCCTAGTCAACGCAGACTAGCTGACGAGGGCTTGATGTGAGCCGAAACGTGAAGCATGGGCGGGAAATTTAGAGTGGCCACTCGCTAGTCCCGACCTCGATTAACACCCTCTTCTACTGCCGAAGGGCCCGGATATGTTTGGTGAAGCCATCGCAAGCTTAGTTCCACACCTTCTATCTTGTCTCAATACTTCGCTAAACGTTATGATCGGTGTTGTGATGTAATTAACCGGAGTTCTTGCAGCACAACACCGATGACTCACCCTGATTGTCGTGATACAGCGTGTGTTGTGCGCGTGTTCCCCCCGCAGGGAGTCGAAGCGGGAGCGCGTGCTGCGCGAGGTGCGCGCGCTGGCCAAGCTGGAGCACGAGCACATCGTGCGCTACTTCAACGCGTGGCTCGAGGAGCCGCCCCCCGCCTGGCAGGAGGAGCGCGACGTACACTGGATCAGGTCGGTGTCTCCTCGCAAGCCTTATAGCCGGCATGCTGCCCCACTGGGATTCGGGTGCTATTAGGTTATTTTTTTTATGGAAACTGACACAGTTGGCTACATCACTTACTACATCCGTGATGTCAGCCAATAACACCTTGGTGAACTAGGTGCCAAGTCTTCGGTCATGCTGGCTCAAATAGACGGAAAACACAATCTATTTACATAGTCGTTTCGACCGACGTTTCGCTTAGTGCGGTGGTACCAACTCTATAAGGTTTCTTCCCCAGTTCTTCCTTATAGATTGAAATGCAGAACAGGACATGACAAAAAAAAATTATGACGAACCATGCTTGCTTATGTCTCAATGTTGTGGGTTCTTTATGTCGAAAGAAGGTGTGGATCTAAGCTTACGATGGCTTCACCGAACATATCCGGGCCCATCGGCAGTAGAGGAGGGTATTAATCGAGGTCGGGACTAGCGAGTGGCCACTCTAAATTTCCCGCGCATGCTTCACGTTTCGGCTCGCTTCAAGCCCTCGTCAGCTAGTCTGCGTTGACTAGGACGCGGGGAAACCACCAGTCCCGCTCTCGACCTCCCTCTCTCTACCTATCCATATTCTGTTGGATGCTTCCAGTGACGTTTTCGAAGCTCTCTCCATATATGAGCTTAGCGTCGATCTTGGGAGCCCTAGATTCTTGAAGAGACTGTAGAGCGACTTCGCTGGTAGTCCTCTTGCTCCGACTTCCACAGCGAAGAGATCAGTCTTGAATCCGTTTCTCACAATCCGGTCTACTAAGTTGCAGTACTTGTTAAGTTTGATGTTGTGGTCCTTCGGTATGTTACTTTCCCATGGAACTGTAAGTTCAACAAGTACTACATGCTTTGTCGCTTTTGAGAATATGAGTATATCCGGTCTTAATGCTGTGGTACAGATTTCCGAAGGCATTTGGTAATGCTTCTCATGTGTGTCCATCAACAATTCCCAATCCTTTGCTGCTCCCAAAATTGAAGAAGGTTTAGTCCTATCTTTGGGCAGCTTATTGGCTCCAGGTTTCACAAAGTTGACCTTCTGGAAGCCGCTACTGGTTTGCCCTTTCCTGGTCCGTGCAATTGACAGGTTGATGGCCTCTCTGATGATTTGGAGGACTTTATCATGACGGTAGGAATACTGGCCTCGCTGAAGTAGTATTTTGCATCCGCATAACAAATGTTTGGCCGTGCCTACGAACTCCTTACATGACGGGCATAGTCTATTTGTAGATTTCCCCCATCTAACTAGGTTACTCGGGTCGGGGAGAGTAAGCTGGAATGCATTTAAGTAGAACTTAAGCAGCTCAGGGGACCAGTTGTATATTATGGATTTCCACTTCAATGCAGGAGGGATGCAGAAGTCACCCACTGTTAGCCAATCATTCTGCATTTCTAGGTTTAAGGCGTGAAGTTTGAAGCCTTGTTCCATGTCCTCCTGAGCAAAACCTTTCAGTATTTCTTTATCAGACTTTGCTGTTTCTATGCCCAATCCAGATCTATTGGTGCGTGTACCAACTTGGAATGATTTGTAGAAGTCGAGTCTCGATTCCAGTTCATCTGATAGTGATGTGTTGGGTAAGGCTTGAATAGCGCTATCATTGGAGTCTTTGAGTATACATCGTTTGGCTATTCTCGCCTTTTGATAAAATATCGACGGTTTCTTAATGTTCAGTCCAAAGTTATTGTGAGATCTGTATAGAGTTGACGAGTCAGCCGGGTGAGCCAGTCCAAACCATGATTTCAGGAATCTGGTCACATACGAGTCTAATTTAGTCAGGTTTTGCTTTGTGAAGTCGTAGACGAGAAATGGCCATGAAAGTTTTGATGTCAGGTAGTTATCGTAAATCCATGCCTTTTGTGTACCCAGGAGGGGAAGATTGTCAGTTTGGCGGAGGCTCTCTTCGAAAAGTTGGACAATATCATCAGTAGGATGCTCCTTTCCTCTGCTGGTGATCCTTTTGCCCAAGAATTTAAAAGGAGCTTCATCAGCCACGGTTGCGATTGGTTTTCCGGCTGCTGTCAGACCTGGATTGCTCGAGGTAAACTTTGAACCTTTCCTGGTTAAGCTCAAACAGTAGCACTTCGCTGGTTTTATCTTCATCCCTTTGGTCCATTCACAATAGTCATCCACCACCTTAAGAAGCGCCTGATTTTGTTTTGGATTGCGGGTTAACAGCGTAATATCATCCGCAAATGCCAGGATGGCCGCCATATATGTGTCTCCATATTTGAACCTGTATCCCCATTTGTTTTCTTTTACGACAAGCGTATCAATTAGAATGTTGATAACAATGTTAAATGTGACAGGAGAGAGGCAGCAACCCTGGAAAAGTCCTATGCCGTAACGAATTTCTGGTGTCTTCTCCGTTTCGCCTTTTACTTGTATTACAAAGGAAAGTTTTTTGTAGTAGGAGGCTATTATATTACAGATCAGAGGTGGCACATTATACCACTCTAGCGCCTTTAATAGTAACTCATGGCGCACCGAACCGAAGGCGTTTTCAAAGTCTAACCACGTGGCAGTTAATTGTCTCTCATTCTTCCTTGCATCTCTAAGACATTCAGTCAGCAAAGAATTATGTTCGAGGCACCCTGCAACTCTTGGGAGAAAACCTTTCTGGTACTTCTTCGGTAAGTAGTCGTTGGTACACATGTGTTTGAGTAGTCTGTATCTGAATCTGAATATGCCGTAAAGACTCTCACTAACCATTAATATTTCTTCTTCCAGGGACTTAGAAGGTGTCACAGTCTCAATGACCGAGGATCACATAGAGAAAGAACCCATAGACACAAAACACACTGCACACTCGGTCGGCCCAGCGCGCAGAGACTCTGTGATGCTGAACCTACAGAAACCGCACTGGGAGAATTCGCTGGACGTGTGCTTTCAGCCCTCAGAGCATCTTTCCAAAAGGAACCGTTCTCTAAGCTGCAACGACTCCTTCAGCGTCGTCTTCAGCGAGAACGGAGGAGAAAAGACCAACGATCAGCCGCAACCGCGAGAGAATGGAATCCCAACGGATGACGATTCGTTCATAGTGTTCGCGCACAGCGAAGACTTAAACCGCAATTCGAAGGGGTCGGGTGATACGCCCTCTGTGAACAAACATTTGGAGATGGTTAAGAATTGCGACAGCGGTGTCGCTAAACCCGGCACCGCTGGGAAGAAGAAGGTAAGGTTTAAACTATGCATTTGAAATAATAAAAGCCCTTTTCATTGATATATGTCACATGATTTCCTTGAAAAACTAATGTTTAAATTTCCAATTTGTCCTCCAAAATTGAAATTCATTCATTAACGCTATGGGTCATCAAATTATTTAAATAGGTACCAAGTTTAAAAAAAAATCTTACAGTAGATTCGGAGAAAATAAGCTGTGACAGACGGACAGACAGGCAGACACGAGAGTGATCCTTAAGAATTCCGTTTTTTCCTCAAGGTACGGAACCCTAATTACCGAAAAAAAATCTATTTTTGATCAAAATTATAAATCCGAAAGGGGTTTGATATAACTTTTTTTGGTAGAGTATTTATTTTCTCACTATAAATTCCACCAGATATTTTTTTATTATTATTTTGAAGGGTTTGAACAGGGTCATATAGACACTGACATCTTAGCCACTATATATAAATATATTATTTCCACTGATGACGACAGACGCGTCGAAATATTTGTGTAATTGTTTTAATAATAATATTATGTAAATAGTAATAATATCATAGTCAGCGGTAGATCGGCTGTATAGGGATGAATTCCCTGCCCCGAGCCGCCCAGTAAGTGTAACACACAAGTAGAAGTGTGGCGGTAAACTGAACAGATTAAACCCAAAAACTGTTTGGCAGGGTCACCGGCGGCACTGGTCGCTGGACCTGTGCGTGCGGAGTACGGGGGACGCGCCGCCGGTGGCTGGAAGCAAGATGTACCTCTACATACAGATGCAGCTGTGCCGGCGGGACAGCCTGCACGACTGGCTGCGCAACAACAGGTGCTACGCCGCCAGGAGGGATCAGGTACCTGCTCGGACTTTTTTGACGTGATAACGTCTAATAAATTGATGAACACCGGCTGCACACACGAAAAAGTGTCACGTTCCATCTGAGCCGTGTCACGTTCCATCTGAGCAGTGTCACGTTCCATATGAGCCTGTGCGTGCAAGCGAGAGCGCGTAACAAGCGATAGAGAGGCACAATCGGCCCAAGTGTCGGCTTGTATAAGTACCAGGGCCGCAGAAATTAAAAGGAGGTTACTCGTACCATAATATCTGGCCGGTCGGAAAAGATTTCAAATTTAGAATATTCATGAAACAAGGGTTGTATGACGTTATCTCACGTAAAACTATCGTCCGTAAACCGACTTTACAGACAACCAATTTTTTTTTTATGTAATCCGGTATAGGTGGCTGAGCTGTAGGGGCCAAAGCACATGCTCCGACCAGCCAATATCACCTCCGAGAAGGTAGGTGCCATACCGGAGACTTCCCTGGATGGCTATACTGGACTAGAGGAGAACACAACCGAGGCTGCTATGCGGCCATCTTACATCCAGTACGGTGGCACCAACCCAGTCAACAATTTGAGCTTACCACCTAGTAAGGGACGAAGCAAGGGACCCACAGTTTTACACCAGTTCCGAACGGTGAAGCAGCAGGTGTGAGTATGCACGTAAATTTTTTCGTCAGAAAAAACTAATTGGTACACGCCGACCGGATTCGAACCTCGGACCTCTCGCATGAGAAGCCGATGCCCAAACCACTCGGCCACCCGCCGCTTAAACTATTCTCTATTGGCTGTTCAGCGCTACTAGCAATTCCTCACGGTCCGTCTCACTCGATCCAATGGGCTTCTCAATACGTTACGCCAACTACCCAAGGACCCTAGAAGACCTGGAGGCATTGAGGAAGAAACGGCCAACATACCCATCGGTATGCTGGAAAGAGTAATAAATGACAAATGTTAGAATACAGTTTACCCAGTATATTGACAAGGGGGGGGGGGGCATAAGCTACCGAATATAATTTTCCAAACCATGTACAAACTTTAGATGTCCTACATTATAAAAATAAAAAATGAAACCATGTTTGCTTCATAAAAGGTCTTTTATTGCATTTTGAAAAAAAAAAGAAGTTGCCGCACCCTGTACAGTGTACATATCAAATCAAATATATTTTATTGCACACTATTAAAAAATCTGTCAAGTGCGAGTTTTACTCGCGCGCGAACGTTTCCGTATCTATCTGCTATCAATAATTCCGCCTATCCGCTCAGGTGGCATGGTCTTCGAATTTGAATTTATCAGATATATTATGTTTATGTTATGACAGGTCTCCATGTTTGCCCACTGACAGCTGTTACCATAGTAACGTCACTTTATTTTTTAAAAGTGATCTGTCAAACATCAAACTTCGGAAAATTCTTTTTTTGGAACGACCAAAGATTAAGAAGCGGCTATCTTCTAGAGACGCCTCAATGAGGTCGATAGCACTTTACGGTGGGAAAGTGACAGCACCTAACAATGCATGCAATGTATAAAAGTCGTTTGCGCCATGTGTTATTAAATAGTGTGACTAATCTATTTTAATAAAATATTTCTTGTATGGGGGCCCCCCTTAATTTTTAACTATTTCCTATTTTTCTTATTTGTTGTTTTATCCGCCATAGTAACGCATATTCTGTGAAAGTTTCAACGGGCTACCTATTACGGTTCAAGATATACAGCCCTCGGACGGACGGACGGACAGACGACGGAGTCTTAGTAATAGGCTTCCGTCTGGGATATGGCAACCTAAAAACATGGGCTACAAAATGCAAATTGTTAACAAACTACGTTCGCGTGCAGGTGACGAGCCTCTTCAGCCAGATAGTCGCGGCCGTGGAGTACGTGCACCTGGCCGGGCTGATCCACCGCGACCTGAAGCCGAGCAACATATTCTTCGCGCCGGACGGCCGCGTGAAGGTCGGCGACTTCGGCCTGGTCACAGCGATCAACGACAGCTCGCAGGACGGAGCGGTGGGGGAGGCGTTCGACCCTCAGACCAGGCATACTTATAAAGTTGGTGAGTACACACATACGTCACACGCTGTATACCCCAGTACTGTGTGGGGTCGGTACTTAATAAGAATAGTCCCACTGCATCTCTCCCCGTGCATGTCGTAAAAGGCGACTAAGGGATAAGCGGCCTACAGACACCCCGGTCGACTTGTCGCTTTCATGCAAGTCATAGGCTGACTGGGGTAGCTGGAGACTGCGGGGTTTTGCACGAAGGTCCCCAACCAAGCGGGATTACTTTGCAGGCCTAGAGCCAATCCCAAACCAAAACAACAACAACAACAACAACGCTGTATACCGACAATTGGGGTGAGCAGATTCATCGGTGTTGTGCTTTGAGAATTTGTATAAATAACAGTACAACACCGACCACCACATCCTAGTCAACGCAGACTAGCTGACGACGAGGGTATGATGAGAGTCAAAATGTCTATTGTGCTGTAAGAGAGGAAGATTCCTAGCCTATTGTGGCTAGGATTTGTTCCATGTACAGATGTTTTATCTCACGAGCGCGGGTGAGCCATACTTGTAGTTGTAATGCGTATAGACACGCGCTCCTGTGTGCGTAAGTACAGGTGGCGTTAGCAAACTCACCCAACTAGCACACAAGCTAAGCTAGCAGCCCTTGTACAGCCTAACAGGTGTATAATAGCCGTTCAAAGGCTTCTGTATCCTCCCGAACATGTATAACAGAATATTAGAAAGTTCTACAAGAGCTAGGTGGAATAGTCGCCGTAAAATGGTAACAAATTATCGCCCCCGTTGTACAAAGGGTTAGTATGTTTCTGTTATATGGGCGTTGAATCTTAAACAGGGTTAAAAATATCTCCTCTAACACTATAAGTTCAATAAGATAAGGTGTGAAGGCTAAAGCTTTTGAGTGGTATTCAAAACATCGTTTGAAACACTTTTGGTGTTAGAGTAGAATATATTGAAACCCATAGCTGTTAAGTTGAGTTTGTGAACGCTTTTGTAACACTTATAACTTCAGTAGAGGTATGAATCTACTTATAGCGCTGAAGGTGATACAGTAGGAATATTTATAGCGATTGTGTGATAAAAGGCTGCATTGGATATAGTAAGAAAATATTTAACCACCAAAAGAATAGAAAATCCGCCAATATTGTCACTGTAGCGCTCAAGGCAGGATAAAAGCTCTACCGTTTTTGACTCATATGCGCGCGCTGTCGTTTCATTCACCATGGATTTTAAAATATGGAAACGGAAAAAAACAGAGTGGTTGCGTTAAGAGAAAGATATCCAGGGATTATTTAAATATCATAAATAATCAAGCTATTGGTTTGCTCAGCTAGGAGGCAAAACGAAGTCGGAAGGAAGAATTTGATTCTGGTTTCACCAACAGTAATAAATAATCCAAGCCAAGTTCATAATAATGAGGGTTCCGTAGTTGTGAGTAGTGCGTCAATTACAAGTAACTGCATTTTGTCCTACAGTGAGAATATTAGTATAGTTGAGAATGTTAACAGTGATTTCGAGGCAACAGGAATTCACGAGGGTTCCAGAGAGAACACCACAAAACATATCCACGACTCTGCTAACCTTTACACTTCAGATGAAGAAGAAACGGCGATTACAAGTGAATTCATAAAAAATCTTGATTTACGAAATGAATTACGAAAATGGGCGGTCGAATTTAACATAGCGCAAGTGGCAGTGAAATGACTATCGAACATTTTGAATAAAAGAATTCCCAATGTTTTACCTGAAGACGTAACTCCCAAAGATGCTCAATGTACATTAGTGTGTGTCGAACACAGAAGCGAATAATATTTCTTCCCATTGTTGCATACCTATTTATAAAATAAAACAATGAATATTTTCTTCATATTATGTTTTATTCAGCACCGGCATAACAGAAATTCACATGCCCATTTGAATCATGAATCTGTCGAATCGGAAAGTTTACGAGCTAATCCCTCCACCAGAAATATCCTTATTATGATGCGTAACGAGCATGGCACTAAGGGTCAAAACATAAATACACGATACGACGTCTCAACGTGCCACGATGCACCGCACAACGTCGCACCATGAAAACTGTCCTGCCGGCCGCCCTGAAACAAACAATTGAACCAATGTTTATTCTTGATTTTAAACTTTTACATGTGTTTTTGGTTCTGACAACGGACTCCTAAAACGTTCCATTAGAGAAATATTAGACTCTCCATTTACTCCTTGGGATCTAGAAAAGAGGGTTAAAGTAAATCTTTAACTCTTTAAGAGAAGTAATCACTTTTGTACAGTAAGTGTAGGGCCTATAGCTCCAAAAGAGCGAATACAATCGCCTCTTTATATCTGAAAGCGGTTGATTGGCGATAGTAAACTGCTAAAGCTATTGCAACGAGACGCCATTACACATGTTGATGAATGCAATATTCGTATGAATATTTTAATATTTTCCACATCAAATGCTTTGAAATTACACAACACACATAAATATTTTCTCATTTAATACCGAATAAAACTCTCACAAAGATTAATTTTTTTTTAAATTAATAATAACAACGTGACCTGCATATGAAAAGCGCATTATTTATATTATTAACTGCATATTTTGGGGGCCCTTGAAAAATTTACCTCAAACATATACCTATATTCACAGTAATCTGTTGTTCGCACTGATTTTTGGCTCATATAAACGAAAATCATTACTTACCTCGTAACTGGTATTCCACTTCTGTTAAAATTTAGTTTCGATCACTTGTTGTGTTGTGGCGCTCTCTTCAAATTAAATTATAATTGTAAATATCTGCTATTGCTATACAATCGAAATGCAGTCTAAGCCTCCATACAGAGGTTAGAGAAGAGCGAAATACGGTCCAAGCTGTACAAAGGCGGCACAAGCGCATAACTTACACGCATAGGAGTACACAAGCGCTTTTAAAGAACCTTTGTATCACCTTTTGGCGAATACAAGCGCTTATATAGAGCCTTTGTATCGCCATAACAGGTTTATAGAGCCACTGTAGAGCGATTGTGGCACTGAAGGTTGCATAATTTTGGGCCCTTTTTGGCGCTGCAGGAGTGTTATATCCCCCTCTAACCCTACTGTAGAGCTTAATTGTACAGGCTAAGCCGTTTCCCAGAACTGTTATACGGCTATTGTACGGCTATTTTGGCAGCTTGTGTGCTAGTTGGGCACACACACACAGGAGCGCGTGTCTATACGCATTACAACTACAAGTATGGCTCGCCCGCGCTCGTGAGATAAAACATCTGTAGCTATTGAAGAGTTCATCATTTGCAACTCGTCGTAGAGAGACTCAGCACCCTTTTGTTGTTGACATTGGGCTTTTGAGAACCCATCGGTTCTCTAAATCGTTTCTTTGTCGCACCGCTAGAGTGTGGAACTGTCTTCCGGCGAGTGTATTTCCTGAATCCTTTAACCTGGGTCGTATTAACGGACTAGACAGCCTAGCAACAGTCCGCAAATCTGCTGGCATGGCACCTAACTGAGCGTGGTTTCGCGAGGAGAGGTGATTTTGGCTCTGTCGACTGCACAATTGGTCTCTCGGCACAGCCACCCATGCTGGTTTACATTAAAAAAAGAAGTAGGGTTACCATCCATCTGGATTTGTCCGGGCATGTCTGGACTTTCGGCCTTATGTCCGGACTTTGTCCGGCTTTTTAATTTATCCACATTGAAATTAAAACATATGTATTGAATCATTCTTCAATCGTTATAAAACTATATACTTGGGCGCGCGGGGTGGGATGGGATAATAATACAACAGTTAAACCCATGGGATTAATTCTTTTATTGTGTGACTAAAATATTCGGACTCTTTTTTTATGTTTTTGACAGGCTTTTTGTAAGAACTTTTTAACCCCTTCCCCCCCCCCCCCCCCCCCCCCCCCCTCCCCTCCCCTCGCCCCTCCAGCCAGCCAGCCAGCTGTCCTACAGCCGCCAGCTTGCGCTCATTTTGTTATTAAATCAATGTCACATATTGACATCATGAGCGGGAAGAAGAATGCTTTGATTCACACAAGACCTTCACACGGACCTCTCCCTACAACTGATAACTATTAATACACATCACACCGCTGCCTACCTATACATACAGTGTACCCCCGTGCCGCACGAATTATTCACAAAACTCTGTCGTCACTCGTTTAGCCAGAACATTATAATAGAGACTTTAGCAACATTGATCCCTATCTCCATAACAAATTGGTATTTAAGAAGCACATAGTGTCTGGAATTTTAAACCCGACGTACGACTAGAAGGCAATTGGGCGAGAAATAAAAAATAAAAAAATCACACACACACACACACCCTCACACACACGCACACACCCTGGTAGGTAAAAAAATTTGTTGTAAAATATATTGTTGTACAAATGGTGTTAATTTCTTCCTTCGTTTTGTTTTGTTTAGTATGTATCTGTCTGTATGTATTTTTTGTGAAATTTATGGGAAATTCAGAGTGGCCACTCGCTAGTCCCGACCTCGATTAATGCCCTCCTCTACTGCCGATGGCTTAGTTCTACACCTTCCTTCCTTTAATTAGTGAAATCTATAATTTGCTTTGTTTTTTGTATAAATAATAACAGTTATATTTTAAATGTAATGCTGTTGATTTCGTTAAAATTAAATAAATAAATAAATTTTCTGACTGCAGGCACCCACCTGTACATGTCGCCGGAGCAACTGCGCGGCGACCCGTATGACTACAAGGTGGATATCTACTCACTCGGCCTGATCCTGTTCGAGCTGCTGCAGCCGTTCTCCACGGAGAGCGAGCGCGTCTGCTGCCTGCTGCGGCTGCGCGAGGGACACTTCCCCGACACCTTCCGCGACACCCTGCCCCACGAGGTCTAATCACATATTTTTTTTTAAGGAAAATGACACGGTTGTCTACATCACCTACAACATCCGCGCATTAAGCGGCGGGTGGCCGAGTGGTTTGGGCATTGGTTTCTCATGCGAGAGGTCCGAGGTTCGAATCCGGTCGGCGTGTACCACAAGAAAAACTGTTTAGTAATGTTTAGAAAAAATTTTTTTTTTTTAATTATGGTAATCATCTCTTTTTATTGTAGTGACTTTGTACACATTATGTTGATTTTGAATATGTTACAATTGTAACACCACTACAATTTTTGGTCTGGAGAATTGTGATATGTATAGGTAGTTTTTAAGGGCATGGGCAAATCTCCGGTAGTATGTTTTTTTTTCACTGTGATTTTTCAAAAATTAATCAGTTTTAATGTAAACTGAACAAAAATTCACTGAAAGGGCTATAGAAACAGTACAGTCTAGGAGTAAACTTAAAAACTATTCATTAAGTACTAGCTACATGTCTCCTCTACTTCCATACCAAATTTTATTCGATTTTGTGGAATAGATATCCAACTAGAGCGGTTAATGTGACTAAAATAGAGAAATTTCAAAGAAAGTTTAAAAAAATCATAACTTCTAAACTATTGATTTTCGCGGAACTAATGTTTTTTTTAAATGAGTCAACATGATGTCCTCCATCTAAAAAAAATGTTTGGACCACTATAACTGGGCCACCCTGTATAAGGTGTTTCGTTAGTCATGTCATTAACTTCGGGAGGGTTACATACACACTCAAATAAACATGTTACGCAAAAAAATTACATGTTTATAGTATTACTTTTCGAGAAATTTAACAAATTAACCTGTGTGTAACAGTAGGTAACTTGAATTGTACGGGGTCAGTGATCGTAATATGTTCAAACACAGCTGTTTGTTGTAAGTAAGTCACAAGATCACTATGATTGGTTTTTACAGCTACTTATTTGATTTTATTTTTTTGTTACGAGAAAAAATGCTCCTATAAACATACGTTTAATTTTGCGTAACATGTTTATTTGAGTGTGTATTATGTAACCCTCCCGAAGTTAATGACATGACTAACGAAACATCTTATATATTATACTGTGTGCAGACGTCCCTGCTGGAGCTGATGCTGAGCGCGGCGCCCGGGGAGCGGCCGACGGCGGCCGGCGTGCGCTCGCGCGCCCCGCTCTGCCAGCAGTCCGACCCTCGCTGGCACTTCACCCTCCCCGGCGCACAGCAGCTCACACCCTGACGCTGCACTTCGTCCTCCGGCTGTTGCTTTTTTGTGTAATCCGGTTTGAGCGGCTGAGACGTGGAGGTCAGAGCCAATCATCACCTGCATGAAGGTGCCTGGACTTCCCTTTGGATTGCTGGCTATATTGGACTGGAGGAGAACACGATGTGGACACCTTTCGTCCAGTACTTGACCACCAACCGATTGGGTTACAGTTTGAGCTACTATCGCATAGTGAATGGCTTGATATGTATCAGTATTTACTAGTACGCAAATATCCTACATGCAGACAAGTTAGAGAGCGTTCCAACTAAGAGTTCCCTTCGCCGTTATGTTGGCTCCACTGTCTATCTGTCAAAACAGCGTTGAGGGTTGCTATGTGTACAGATTTACCCGTAATTATCAGTATTTACCGTATTTTTTGTGCGGTAAATACCGATTACATTATTAGGTAACATAATCTTCACAATCTGGCAGCACGAATTTAAGCACTGACAGTGGAGCCAACATAACGGCGAAGGGAACTTCTAAAAGTTCCCTTCGCCGTACTCTAAAGTACATTTCGTACTAAAGTACACCTGATCGATACGTGTGAAACTGATCCGTTTATGCCGTCCACTATATCGTGTCTACATCACTGCTCTCAGAGGAACCGTGTTCAGAGTTGAATCTAAATTGAAGTTGAAATAATGCTGTCTAGTATGTTGAATCTGGAATCTGTTGTTGAATAAACCAGATTTTGAGTTGCTAAATATTGTCAATAGATGGCCTTACTTTTTTGTGAAAATATTTTTTTAAATACATTATTAGTCAAGAATTGTAGGTAATGTTACTTTTATTGAAGAGAATAAAAATAAAATAAAAAAATAAACAGTTGGCACATTAGAACGGCAATCATCCAACCAGGTTTCAAAGTAGTGTTCACTGAATTTTTTTATAATTTTACGTTTGACACTGTAGATTGAATGTGCCTTCTCTCTTTGAAAACAAGAATTGATCGCCATCTATTGAAATAGTTTGTCACTATTAGTGTCGCCTTTCATTTTGTACTGTCACAGTACTTTGTAAAAATATTATTCTATGCTGTAGAGGCAGTAAGTTTGAGCAATAAATTTTGAAATAAATGTATGTTGTAAGGAGAGAGTTAGGTAGTCTAGGCGTTTTACTTAAATGTATAATGAACGGCTTTTTATGATATTTCTTTACCATTATTGTAAACGGCAAGCCCCTTGCTGTATTTTTATTGTATCTTTTATGTTGCTGTGTGGTTTTCCTAACATTCCTTTCCTACTACAATGTATCGTTCATGAAAATGAGTGTTTTGTTTTTGGAAAATGCGAAATAAACTATTTCAATTCCGTGCAAATTGAGTTCCTTTAAGCAAGCTTTTAAATTATGTTTCCGTTACTAGTGGAATGTTTAAATTACTAATTAGTAATTTTAAACTAGATTTAAATAAGAATAATTATAGAATTTTATTGAATTCATGAATGTACTGAATAGCCATGAATGATGATAAAAATGAGTGTATTTGGTTCTGTAACTATCTTGCATTTCATTAATTAATTTATATTATTTTGAATTAACTTAAAAATCAAGTATTTTTACCAGACTACAGCGAAGCCAAAACAAGGGTTATTGTTTTTTTAGCAAAATTTTTAGACTTTCAACTTGTTTTGTGTAATACTTTCGTTTCACTAAACAAAAAATGGATATTTCCCAAAGATTATGTTGAATAAATTTTTTTTAATATAAATTTAATAATAAAATAATTGAAGTAAACACCACAAACAACTCCATAATGTTTTTGCGAACAGTGCAATTAACCACATTAGCCCCTTGGCTTCCCAAATATTTAATATGCTTACACCCCTTGGCTTCAATGCCACTTTCGCTGCGCGAAAATTAGCTAATTTAGGCGCGGGAAAAGAGAGAGAGAGCGCGCGTCACGCTTCATTTTTGTGCAAAAGGGAGCTCAACGCCCGAGGGGTCAATGCCCGTTTTTGCGCCTGCCCTAGGAACACGCTTTATATATAGTTGCTAAAATGTTTAGCGTTTAATGTATGATTTAAAGTGTAGATCAATTTTGAGCCTTCGTTGAAGGGAGGTAGCTGTTTTCTTTTTAGTTTTTTTAATCTAATGTTAAACACAATATTTTCACACATTGAGTATATTACTGTAAATGTTTAAGACAGTGCCTAAAGTCGCCACAAAAAAGTGATAAAAATTACTATTGACAACCATTCACTAAAAGAAAATAGTGAAATAACGGCGAAAAGAATTTTTATCACTACTGTGGGCTAAAAATAAATACTAGACAGGTGAACGAAATAATAAAAATGCATTCAAACATGTTACACCTAGTTTTTTTTTACTTGCCGCCTCACATAACTATTTATCTATAACAGCGGTTCCCAAATGGCTTTCCTCGGAAGGGTCACAGGGGTTCCGTGGGTTACAGCCTGAAAAATCACAAAACGCTCTCCCTAATCAAAAACGTGTAATATTCGTAGTATATAAAATTTCAATTTCAAACTATAATCTTGCTATTGAAATCAAACAACATGATAATCCGCCAACAATTTATTATCAAAAATTATGTATAGGTCACATTAATTTAGTTTTTACGTTCACAATAGCTTTTTTTTTTTTTTTTTTTTATATATTTTTTTTTTTTTTTTATATTTGTTACTGCAATCTGTCTGTGAGCCGACATTCATCAGTAGTTGTGCATTTGAAATAGGTCTTGTATGGTAAGTGTCCATTGACAGTTCCATATACTTTATTCTCAGTCATTTCACTCTGTTATGAGATCTTGAGGTGCTCTTCTTTTCAATCTGTTGAAAACTTTCCTAGAAGCCATCAACTCGGTTGCCAGCTTGTTTGGGTGCCTTTCGACTCTTTTTTTGTATGCCTCAGTTCTGGCTTTTGCTTCCTTCTTTACAGTTGGAATCTCAAGGTCCCGATGCAGCTGATTATTGGTGACATACCAAGGTGCGTCAACAACCATACGAAGGGTTTTTGATTGGAACCGCTGTAGGATTTCGAGGTTTGAATTGGCCGCAGTGCCCCACAGTTGAATACCGTAGCACCAAATAGGTTTGAGGATACATTTGTACAGCAACAATTTGTTTTCCATGGAGAGTTGAGATTTACGGCACAGCAGCCAGTAAAGTTTTCTGAGTTGTTGGCTCAGCGCTTTCCGTTTTGTGAATATGTGCTTTCTCCAAGTAAGACGTCTGTCCAAGTATAGTCCCAAGTATCTAGCATCGTCCGCTTGGGGGATTTCAACTCCATTTAATGTTACCGGCGGACATGTGTCACGTCTAATGGTGAAGGTCACTTGTACAGATTTGGTTTCATTGGCCTTGATACGCCAATCTTTTAGCCATGCAGATATGTTATTTAGGCTCCTCTGTAGCATGCGAGATGCCTCAACAGGGTCCACGTGAACAGCCAAAGCAGCTGTGTCATCTGCAAACGTCCCCATCAGGACGTCGTGAGTCAGTGGGAGGTCGGAGGTATATAACAGGTAGAGTACTGGGCCCATCACGCTTCCCTGTGGAACACCCGCTTGGATGTTGTGCAGGCTGGTTGTATCTTCACCCTGCTTTACAAAGAAGTGCCTATTATTTAGGTATGATTTTATGAATATGTAATAGTTTATTGGCAAGGTCTTTTTTATTTTAAAAAGGAGGCCATCATGCCAGACACGGTCGAAAGCCTGGGATATATCAAGGAATGCCGCAGAGCAGTACTCCTTCCTTTCGAAAGTTATGTTTATCTTTTCAACAAGCCTATGTATTTGTTCAATTGTTCCATGGCCTTCGCGGAATCCAAACTGATGGTCTGGAATCAGTTCATTTTTGTCTATGATTGGCTTCAGTCTCCTTAGAAACAAGGTTTCCAGAATTTTAGATGGAATTGGTAGCAGACTAATTGGACGATATGATTTGACATCTTCAGGGCTTTTCCCCGGCTTAGGGACTATAATAATTTGCGCCACCTTCCATTGAAGTGGGACATAACATCGGACTAGAATATCGTTGTATAGCTCAGTTAAAAAGATAAAACCCTCTTCTGGTAGTTCCTTCATAATTTTCGCAGTAATTAGGTCATATCCAGGAGCTTTATGTTGTGCGAGTTTTTGTATGACATATTTTACCTCGTTTTTGGCGAATTTCTTTATGGGTAGGTCTAGTTGATGTGTTTGTCTTAGATAGTCAGTAACTGATATTCCTGTCTCAGGTGATCCCGTGTTTGGATTTGGTGTGAACACTTCTTCCAGGTGAGTGGCAAATGTTTCAGCCTTTTCAGCATCGCTGGAAGCCCAAGCATTGTCCCTTTTACGTATTGGAGGTTGAAAAGCAGTAGGTCTTTTAAGCTTTTTTGTTGCCTTCCAAAGAGAATAATCTGTGGCTTTTGTCGCGTCCAAGTTCTTCATATAGGTTTCAATTCCTTGGTTCCGGTCATCCTCTAGCAGTTGTTTCAGCTGAGCGGTTAAGGCGTTTAGGCGTGTTTTGTCCTCAGGGAATCTGGTCTGCTGCCAGCGTTTTCTGGCTTGGCGTTTCTTTGCTAGCATTTCCCGTATTGTCATGGGACATTGAACTGAGCTTAATTTAGAGCTGCTTGGCATGGAATTCCAGGATGACTGTTGAACGCAATTATTGAAGAATTCGACTGCGTCTTCGATGTCATTCTCAGACTTTAGTGGTAATTTCACATTAAGACCTTCTGCACACAGTTTTTGAAAAAAGGGCCAGTCAGTTTTATTATTGTGGAGACGGCATGTTTTGGCCACTTGGTTAATTTGTCTGCTTATTGTAACAAAAACTGGAGAGTGATCAGATGAGAGTTCTGTACTTGATTTGCACGTCATGTAATTATTTGCAATGCCTTTGGTCACACAGAAGTCTATTAAGTCAGGGATCTTCTTTATATCTGTAGGCCAGTATGTTGGCTCCCCAGTTGACACAACACGGAGATAGTTTGCATGGATGGCATTAAGGAGCTGGCGACCTTTAGTGGTTATTAAGCGTGAGCCCCACACTGTGTGCTTAGCATTGTAATCTTCTCCAGCTATGAACCTGTGGCCCAGAGATTTAAAGAAAGTTCCATAGTCTTCACTTCTGATGTTGTGTTTGGGTGGGCTGTAGACGGCTGATACGGTTATCGATCCTTTCCAATCTTGTACAACTATGCTTGTTGCTTGTATTTCATTTGTACAATATTGTTCTAACTGATAATGTTTAATGTTATTTTTTATCAGGATAGCCGTCCCACCATGTGCAGTTCCATCTGGGTGATCTGTATGATAGAATTTGTAATTCGGCATGATAAGGAAACTCCTTTTTGTAAAATGGGTTTCGGATACTAGTAAGATATCCACTTTGTTAAGCTCGAGAAAAGATTTTACCTCTAGGGTATGTTGTGACAGCCCATTTGCATTCCATACAACTAATTTGAGTTGATCGAATTTTGTGATAAATTAGTTGTGAGCTTCAAAAGGAGATTTGTTATAGTGGACATCTGTAGCATTATCTGCTTAAACATGTCAATTAGTGTGGCATTTGCATTATTCACAGTTGGAGGGAGGTTTTCATCAAGGGCTTTGTCGTTTGGAGGAGGAACATTCGTTTTTATTGCTTGGGCAAATGTCAAATTTGGGGTCCTTGTATGGTTGCTTATTAGGTTTTCTGAGCCTGTTTCTTTTGGCTGGCTTTTTGATAAAAAGATATTTCTCATCGGTGGGAATTTAGATTTTTGGAGTTCTCTGTACACTGAACACCCCTTATAATTTGCTGGATGATTTCCATCACATAATACACATTTCACCGAGTCTGATCTACCCTTTCTTGCACAGTTAGCTGAACTGTGGTTTCCAGCGCACTTGATACATTTTGGTTGACGTCGACAGTAGGTTTTGGTGTGACCATATTGTTGGCAATTAGCGCATTGAGGAAGTTCGCGTTTAGGTCGCGGTGGTTCAAAGCTAATACGACAGGGCAGTAAGTTTTTAACCTCATAAATAGATTTGTTATTGCTTTGAGGTTGGAGTTCTATGATGAAGATAGGGAGTGGATTTTTTGTTATTCTTTGCTTTATGTTCCAAATGTTAGTGGTGATGTGTCCGAGCTCCTCGAGTGCACTTTTTATTTCATCCATATCAGTTGAGTGGTGCATATTCTTTAATACAACCTTAAAACTTCTTTCTCGTTTCGGTTTGTAAGTATAAAATTCAGTTTCTTTTAATTCTAGTTGTTTTATAATGGTTGTATAGTCTTCAGAAGTTTTCGGTTGGATTCTGACTTGTTCGTTGCGTAGCACCTTGATTTCGTATCTGCTATTTATGTGGTCATTAAGCAGTTGTATTAGTGGCTGTATGTTACTGACCTTGTCCACAAATATAGGTGGTGGCTTCGATGGTCTCTCTATGGGTTCCGTGTTTGTCTCTTCTTCATTTTCTATATCGAGGCTGGCAAACCTATTTGAGGTCTGTATTGGTTGGCTCAGCCAGTAGGCACTCAATTCAGATTGTTTCCGCTTTCTTGGTTGTTCAGGGCTTTCATGTTGCCTTTTTCGTGGAGTGTCCTTATTGATACTTTGATCTTGTTCTATTCTTTTCGCAGTGTCTCTGATTTTATTGCCATTTGTTTCAAGGCTTGAGGGTCGGATACCACTGAACGAATGAGAGCGCGCCCGGCTTGTGAAGAGGCCCCTATGAAATACTTGTTGAGTTAGGGTTTTTTGGTAACCTGTTTGTTTATTGCAATTTGATGTTTGCATTGGCTCTCCAGCAGCATTTGCCAACGCAGCAGCCTGGTGAGTCACTGCTACGTGGCCTTCGGTTAAAGGTGTCACGCCTTCCAGCCCGGATACTGGAAGACGACGGTGGTCAGCCGGATTGCGCGACGAGTTTCCTTGCAGAAGCGGCACAAAGTTGCCCCCCCCCCAGAATACGCGGGGCAGCCTGAGCTATGCTCAGGGAGGGATTCTCCGGCACGGCCGGTACCCTCCTGGGGTAATTTCTCTTTATTTGTGTCGGTTATCATGGTGTTTTGTGGGTTTGTAGATACAGAGGGCCCCATACCTCTGTACGGTTTTAATTCAGAGTTGCCTTCTCCTAGCCAACAGTTGCCCTCTGAGGCTGACGAGTGTTGGCTCCCGGGTTTGTGTTAAACGGAGTTTTCCTTCGCCGTTCGGGATGTGAAGGTTATTTAGTTCCTTCCAGCTCCCTGCGGCTGCCACCAGCGGGTGCTGGCGGTTGTCGGGTTAATTAACCGCCGCCCGATGCTCGGCGTTGTTACTCTTTTAGCACCACCCGGGGTACACGTGTAGGGTGTTAGATGGTAAATCCTACGGACGCGAGTAACGGCAATACCCCTCACAATAGCTAATTAACTTTTTTAATTGACTTGGTGTTCCGCCAACAGAAGGACGGTAATTTAGGGATCCGTTCCGTAGACGAAAATAATTGGGAACCGCTGATCTATGCATCCTCTAATATCAAGATAATTACCTACATTTATGATTTGTAGCTCTGCAATTTATCTATCTGGAAGTACAAATTATGCCAAGATCCTGATACACCACTGCCGCCTCTTCCAGTTTCTTCATATTATGTGCTCGTCGGTTAACTTCATATAGTGAACACGGGGAGATATGCTGGCTCCACCTACCGCATTGGGAAAGAGGTGTGGATGTGTAAAAAATTTCTATCTCTGTCTGTTGTGATATTGTAAAATAATAATTTTATGGATTTGCTTGAACTGCAGGCAGATGGATTTTTTTTAAGAAATATCTACGTCACATAGCACGTATACCTTGGTGAACTAGTTATTAATTAGTTGCCATGCCATCCTAGGACTTCCCTTTAGTCTTCCAGCTACTAACACTAAACAGAAATGAAAATGAACTGCTGGATAACTGTTGTAAGTATAAAAAAGAAATAATGTTCTATGATTTTATATCACTTGACAAATTGTGTTTTATTTCGTCTAAACAATTTAAACATCTTTGATTTTTTATATAGAAATTGTTTTACAATACTTTTATTTAACCATAGCTTGTAAGTTTTAATTCATCAACACAAACTACTCGTATTATACAGTGCGATGATACAAAACCGTAGATGAAAAAAATAATTATGATCGAAGTACCAAACCCATTTTTAACCGACTTCAAAAAAGGAGGAGGTTCTATGTTCGGCTGTATGTATTTTTTTTTATGTATATTCAGCAATATCTTCCCCAATTGTGAACCGATTTCGATCGCGAGGCCGAAGGCCGAGCGATTCCGCATAGTACATTAATAGCAAATAAAAATTACTAAAAAAACTGTGAAATAAAAAACTATTTAAAAAAATATAAAAACCGCCTTCAAAAATGTATGAAATAAAAAAATCAAAATCGAACCCTAGAGTTGAAGGCGGTGGTGCTAAAGGAAGCAAAAATAACCGACCGCCTTCAACTCTAGGGTTCGATTTTTATTTTTTTATTTCATACATTTTTGAAGGCGGTTTTTATATTTTTTTAAATAGTTTTTTATTTCACAGTTTTTTTAGTAATTTTTATTTTTATTTGAATCCTAGGGTTAAAGTCTTAACTAGGAAATAAGTATTCTGTGACTGTGACTATTACCTATTGTAATATCAATGTCAATGACCAAGCCGGACGGGTAACGGGTTAACTAACTCACAGAGTGCATTATAGTTAACCCCCACCACTAAGGTAAGGGAGGGAGTGACCTACTTGCACACAACGCTTTTGCCTATACAGGTTCATGTAGAATCCGAACTAATGTCGGAACGGTCACCCATGAGTCCCATGACCCATCCAAAGTCCGACCGAGACTGGGTGTGCATCGCTTACATCACCTAAATTCTGAGGCTGACAAATGGTTTGCGAAAATGTTAAATGAAATTCACTACTCTACTATGGATTTAGATTATTACGAAATTGTGGTGGGCATTCAAAATAAGTACAAGTTGTTTGTTTTGTAGGTAGGTGTAGGTATTAACTTTGGGGGTAGGTACTTAATATAATTTCGAATAGTAAAACCAGTAAAACAAACCAGTTCCAGGGTTGCCAACCGTATAGTATAATTTTTTCCTCGTACATAAGCAGCTAAAAATCTCGTATTTTCGCTTTCAAATATCGTACATTCATTCATTATGCATCTAAAAATGTGATAAAATAAAAAAATAAGGCATACTATTGAATATAGGACGTTTTACATAATGAAATGAACTATAACATCACTTTGTATAAGTATAGAGCGTTCCTACAAAAAGTTCCCTTCGCCGTTATGTTGGCTCCACTGTCAGTGTAACTGTCAGTGCTTAAATTCGTGCTGCCAGATTGTGAAGATTATATTACCTAATAATGTAATCGGTATTTACCGTACAAAAAATACGGTAAATACTGATAATTACGGGTAAATCTGTACACATAGCAACCCTCAACGCTGTTTTGACAGATAGACAGTAGAGCCAACATAACGGCGAAGGGAACTTTTAGTTAGAACGCTCTCTAGTACAAAACACTCCACACGTAGGGAACAGATAAAAATAGATATTGCGCCATGCATGTGTGATAAAGACGAATAATGCGAGAAACAAAATGTATTATTTCTCTCTCGGGGATTTCCCGATACATGACAAACTAACCATGACTATAGACTTGTATTGCTTGGATTGGATCTTACGATTATGCTAAAAAATGTTGCCTGCAATGAAAATTAATTTTATACATTTCCCTATGTTAGAATATCGTACGAGGCTGATAGTGTCCTCGTACCTCGTACAGAAGACCACAAATCTCGTATTTGTATAAGAAACTTCGCACGGTCGGCTACACTGCTCCGTTCATAATATTCCTGAAAATAATTTATCTTCAAAAATGTTGCTAAATTAAACGAAAAAACTTGGAAATGCTTCAAACAAGTGTGAATTAACTTTTTTATCAAAATACGGTCAATGTATAAGTACTTTTAGAATTTGAACGTTTACTGCCAGGCTTACGTATAACCAATGTTGAGAAGTTAGAGTTACTAGGTGCGCCTCTGTCCACTGAAGCAACTCCTGAGTTTCTTGATAGGAAAACTTCCAGAGTAGAATTATTACTCAGCCGCTTACACTCGCTGCATACCCAGTCCCCACGTTGGTTATGTACTGTATAATAATGTGTCTAGCAATGCCAAAAATTACTTACCTAACCAGGACATTGCCGACTTGGTTCAAAAATCGTCACTCAGCCCTGCCTGAATGACATCATTAAGAGAGCCCTTTATTCAATAAATGTTCCATCAGGGTTTGCACCCGTAGGCCTGAGTAGGGATGACGTGAAGAGAACGGACGGGATGACGCTGACACCTTGGTCCAGGGGCAGGGCTCTGGTGTGAGACGCTACTTGCGCAGATACTTTGGCTGATTCCCACGTATTTGCGACTTCACGGACAGCTGCTAAAAATCGTTCTAAATTATCGGAAATGTCAGGAGCACCTAACTGCGAAACATTCCTCAGGCAACGGATATCCCTTGCTATCCAGCGTGGAAATACAGTGAGTGTCTTAGGTACCCTTCGCGGTCATTTCGGGGACAGATTAAACGAGATTTTTATATATTAAAGTTTTTAGTTAAATTGTCTATTATGTAATGGTATTTTTGCTGTTGAAAAAATAAATTCATCTAAATATAGTATCTTCCTCATCGTCTGTTACGCGCTCATATTTTAGCTAAATAATATTTTCGTATCCGTGAAATACGGCGAGGCTAATTTAGCTTCGCTAATACACTGCATGGCATGCGTAATTTTTTTTGGATTACCATTACCACTTTAGTGACGGAAGAAAATGAATTATGGTGGTTATATCCTCTTTGGTATTTGTACGAAATATTTTACTGAACGATACACGCACACGCACGCTTTATTATTGCTTTATTTATTACCTGGTATTACCAGCGTAAATAAAGAAACGTGCAATCGCACATATCGCTGCAATATCTTAATCATCGGCTTACCGGTGCGATTATGGCGAGCGCATCGCTGCAGCTTGACGTTTCAAGTCCTCTATGGGACCCGTTCTCAAGAGGACGTGCTAGCTCCTCGGGCAGCCAGCACGTCACTGACAGCAATGCGCTCGCCATAATCGCACCGGTAAGCCGATATCATTAATTAATATGAGTGCGGAGACGGTGCGCTGCAATATCGTACGATCTAACTATCGTATGCGAGGCGGGCACGATTTTCAAAGTCTTTCTTTATTTTTGCGAGATAAAACAACTTGCGGCACAACACCAATTACTCTGCTTACCACAATTGTCGCGTATTAAAATATATAGGTATAATGTATGTGCCATTGTATTGTATTTTAATATAGTACTGACTTTACATTTTAAACTTTTGAGGTAGGAGGTAAGTATTAAATACCATTTTATGTTTTATTTTAGGTACCTGATTTAAAAGTTAATAACAGTACTATGAAATGATGGTAGGACTACGAAACAACGAACTCCTGTGTTCATACGTATTTGTATGATGCAATGAGCAACTGACGAAAAGTTAAGTCTCTGTCGTGATAAATATTAAACTCAGTCGGGTAAAAATACGAGAAAACACATTTTGGTTATTAGTGCATTGTATTGTGCTTCCATCACTCACTGTCTTTTTGTCTTTGCTTTGCTTAAGCGTTGCCAGAAGGTTACTTTTGTAACCTTTTAGGTTACTTTTAACGCTGAAAGGTTACTTCTAGGTTATACGACTCAAAAGGTTACTTTTAGGTGATTTTTCAGAATTAGTTTGTATAATAAATTTTAAATTTCTTTTCTTACACGAAACGGATTAAACGGCGGAAATAGATCTAGGTTTGTGTCACAGACTATTATACTTTACTGTGGATTCAATGCGAGTTCTGTGGGCAGAACTCTGTTTTATATTTTTTTCATGTTGGCATGGCAACGCAACACTTCGCTCGTAAATCGTCGTGGTTCTGTGTGTATTCTAAACACATGTTAAAAAATAGGCCTTTCTCTATCACACTAAAGGGTGTGAATAACCAAATCACAAAAGCGTCTCGCTTGCTCGCTCGATCAATCTAATTCGCTCTTTTCGAGTTCGTTTGCTGTCGTTCGTTCGTGTCGCCTCGATCGTCGTGTCGTGTTGGTCGATGAATCAAAGAAAGTTTAGTTGTGTTTGTTTGTGTCGTTCAGGCCTACTTACATAGTGGTTAGAATTGAATTTTTGATTTGAAACGTATTTTTTTACACATATTTTTTAAACGATTCCTAAAAAAAAATTTCAATCCAATCAGTATGTTGGGTACCGTCTATCCTTTTTAGTTCAGTGTAATTAACATTTTATGATCTTAATTTCAGGTGTTTAGCTAGTAAAATGCAACTTAAAATGGAAAACCACTAAATCATTCACATTTCTGTAAGTTAATACAACCAACATATATCCATCAACTTTGAATACATTACTAACTGAAAAAAAATGAAAGGTTACTTTTCACACTAAAAGGTTACTTTTTTCTATTTGATTGAGATAACTTTTGACAAGACCCCGCTGGCAACACTGGCTTGCTTGCTTTCTAGTCTAGCTAGACTAGCCCTAGTAGTATTATATTCTTTGCCCTAGTAGTATTATATTCTTTGTTCTTTGCTTCAAAGAATATAATCTTTGCTTCGTCGTTTTCTGGCGCCTGGCGGTGAATGAGGTTGTTTTCTCTTTAAAACATCGTCCAGTTTGTATATGTTTGTCCAGCCGAGAAGCAGAATTGGGCGCATAGAGATTGGGCGATCTGCCTGCATTTGGATTCATCTGTGAAGGTCTAGCGAGTGCTGCGATATAAATGACGGTGGGAACGTATAACCGCCATCAGGCGCAGAGGAAGAAGTAAGTTCTCGAAGGAATACAATTTTTAACTTGATTTTAACGTTTTCTGCTGGTTTACGTAGTATTTAGGACAAGAAAAGTTCTATTAAAATTTCGCCCCCGATGTAACCTATAATGCTGCTGACGCTGTTCTAAATTTTCCAATGTCAATAGGAATTTGGAAATGCTAATAACTACCTACCATCTAATCAATTGTGACTTCCTTTAGATGTGATAGTTTTGTACCACAGTTTACAATAGTAAACTGATCAGTATGCTAATAAGTAGGGCTGCCATCTCTAAATCAATAAACTAAGTTAAAAAACCGGCCAAGTGCGAGTCGAACTCGCACACCGAGAGTTCCGTATCGCCATGTCATGGCTAGCGCCACTCATGCCATCTAGATGGCGTGTTGTGAAATGCTTCATGTTAGTTAAATGTCATGATTAGTTAAAATGCTTCATAATCTATTCGGTAGATGGCGCGCATATGCTTTTTGGTTTCTTCTGTGAATTTTTTACTTTTTCTTATTTTTATTATTTGTTGTTATATCGGCCATAATAATAACACATATTCTGTGAAAATTTCAACGGGCTACCTATTACGGTTCAAGAGATACAGCCCTCGGACGGACAGACAGACGGCGTAGGCTTAGTAATAGGGTCCCGTACCGGATACGGAACCCTAAAAATGAGTAAAACCCCAATTATTCATGTAAACCATGTATATTTAATTTTATTCAACCCGGAGGGTGTGTCTCACGTGTCGCTTGCGAGGCCAGTCGCTACGGAATGATAAACCTTCGGCTCTATCATAGAATTGACATAGGTAGGGTTATTATTACTCGTGCCATGCCTTAGTGCGAGCAGGCGGGATTTTGAAATCCCGTGTGCTTAGGTAACATCCGGGTTACCTAAGCACACGGGATTTTAAAATCTTCTTCTTCTTCTCACTTCAATAAATCCACCCGGATACATTCAAAACTAGAATCACGGGGAGACCGTGTGGGGCCGGTACTTTAAAAGAACCACCCCACTGTATCTCTCCCCGTGTATGTCGTAAAAGGCGACTAAGGGATATGACTCCCTTCTTATATTACTAGGTGGTAGGGTTTATCCCGCCCGGGTTGGTACCACCGCACTGAATGAAAGGTCGGTCGAAACGGCTATGTAAATAGTTTGTTTTCCGTCCAGTTCAGTGTAGCCGGCACGACCGAAGGGAAGCACTGATGTGGCACCTAGTTCACCCGGTGTTATGGGCTGACATCACGGATGTTGTAGGTGATGTAGCCAACCGTGTCAGCTAGAACGATAAAAAAGGTATGGACGCCGGACTGTCAAATGCTTGTATGAGAACTAGCGTCGCCGAGTTGCGGGGAGCGGAGTGTACTTACCGATGATAAGATATTCCACTATTGTGCACACTAAACTTAAACAGAGCATGCGGGCATTTTAAACAGGTTTTTGCGAACGCAGCCGATGACAGACTGACGGGCCAGCGCGCGACCGTCCAATGAAACAAGTATGCTTTTACTTATAACGTGTTACGCTGGCGAGGATAGGGTTCGGGGTCCATACCTTTTTTATCGTTCTAGCGTGTCAGTTTCCATAAAAAAAAACTGACGGTTGGTAGCCCTACTAATATACAAAACCCTTGTTGCGGCTGTCTTGACAGTCTTTTAGAATGGTGTTAATACTTAATAGTCTAGGTGTATTGAATGTCGTCACGGTACGCTTGCAGGCAAGCGGCGCTAGCGGCGGCGTTCCCGCAAGGAATCCGCTGCCAGAAATGCCTCGAGTTCGGACACTGGAGCTACGAGTGCACGGGCAAGCGCAAGGTGGTCGTGCGCCAGTCGCGCACGCAGCTCCTTAAACGCAACCTGAAGGCGCGTGAAGAGGGCAAACTTGTGTAAGTCTATTTTTGTTCTCTGATTTTTAAAGTCCCGTACCGTACAAGGTACGGAAGCCTATTAGGTACTAATTTTCTTCTTCTTCGTCCGTCTGTCCCTGCTACCCTTAAAGGGCTGTATCTTTTGAACCGTAATAGGTAGCCTGTTGAAATTTTGACAGAATATGTGTTATTGTGACGGATATAATATCCTCACAATAAAAAAAAAGTAAAAAATTTTGGTGTCCCCATACGTGAAATCTGTTTTTATAATAAATGTATTTTACTTTATATTTTTGCTCTATCGTAAAAACAGTAATACAAGTGTCAAACTTGATGTGATTATAGTGTAAACTCTAACTAAAGTAAAATAACAAATAACAAAACCCAGCAAATTACGCGGTGGTGCGGAACCCTCAGTGTGCAAGTCCAACTCGCACTTGGCTAGTTTTTAGATTTCCGTATCCCGTACGGAAGCCTATTACTAAGCCTATGCCGTCTGTCAGTCTGTCCGTCCGTCTGTCTGTCTGTCCGAGGGCTGTATCTCTTGAACCGTAATAGGTAGCCCGTTGAAATTTTCACAGAATATGTGTTATTATGGCAGATATAACAACAAATTATAAAAAATAGGAAAAGTAAACAATTAAGGGGGGCTCCCATACAAGAATTATTTTTTTTTTTATGGTGCGGAAACCTTGGTGCGCCAGTCCGACTCGCACTTGGCCGGTTTTAAGCTGTCTCTTTTTAAACTGTATGTGCTTGTGGTTTTATTATTATTTATTTAGATGAACGAGTAGCGGAAGCTGGTGTGCTCATATCTGGTGTGTTCACTGGTTTCTATGTTGGTTTATTTTGTTTTTATTTTTTCTTCTGTGTTGTATAGTGTTTTAAAGGCATCTTCAGGCAGTTTATTCCGTTGTCTACTATTCTGTTGCTTGAGAATATTATATTTTGTCAACATTGGTAGCTCCGTGGTAACATGCACGTTCAATCGTCCAAGCTAAGCACACTGGGGGCAGTTGGGCACGTTGAGGTAGTACTCTGTACCTTAGGTCCTTATACCTTACTATGCGGTAGCCGTACCACCAGGCTGATTGAAGGTTGGTTGAAGTGGCTACGAAAATAGTTTAGAGTTTTTTCATTCAGTTCATTGTAGCCGGGAAGATCAAAGGGAAGCACAGCATGGCACCTAGCTCGCCGAGCTGACATCACGAGGGTACTTAGTGATGTATGTAAGCAAACATTTACCATCCATAACATAGGCGCCTACTTTTCCAAACTGTCGTGGGCGCTCGCTCGGTGCTATGATAAATTACTGGATTATAAATCGAACACATGCTACTACGATCATAGGTAGGTGGTACTTCTGTCTGTGCAGTGCCTGTCTTTACCCCCGCCTGTGTCCTGTAAAAAACTCTACCGAAAAGCGGGTTTTATGGGGGTGCTCCATAAAGGTGTGGAGCACCCTCGGAGTCAGCGCCCCTGCCCCATCCATAAAGAAATGGGATAATATTATTTTTTTAGGTTTCCGGATTAACAGTAGTAGGTTTAAAGACTTACATAAGTCGACATTTCGCCCGCTACGTCACGGGCTTCTTCAGGGACTGTGGGACAGTGTTGGGCATTAATCAATTAATTAATTGACTAAAATGTAATTGCAATTAAAATCAATTGCAATTAAACTTTTAATTGCATGTTGCAATTAATTTATTTGGATTAACACTGTTAATTGTATCATGCAATTAAATCAATTGCAATTAACTTTTTTAATTTAATAAAAAAAAAAAACAATTAAAACTAACAACAATTTAATTGTGCCCAACACTGCTGCGGGAGTTCCTGGAGCCGACGTCTGGTGTCCAGGAACTCCCGCAGTCCCTGAAGAAGCCGTAGACGTGACGTAGCGGGCGAAACGTCGACTTATGTCGTCTTTAAACCTACTACTGTTAATCCCGAAACGTAAAAATGAATATAATTAATAACAGAGTAACCTTAAAAATAATAGAAATGTGATAAGTTTCTGTTTCACTTTCAGGCAGAAAAAGGAGGAAGATAAAGGCAAAGCGCCCGCAAAGAAGAAAAAGAAATACGTCTCCAGCAGCTCGTCCAGCTCCAGCTCCAGCGACAGCAGTTCCGACTGCGACAGTTCCGACTCCGACAGCTCAACGTCTCCCAGTTCCGATTCCGACAGTTCCGACTCGGACAGTTCTAGTTCCAGCGACAGCGATTAATTAGACCGTCAGTTGTATTGCATAAATTATTTAACCCTTTCGCTATTATAAGTTTGTACAGTGCGACATAGCGACTAAGAATGTATGCGAACCGGGGGCGCTAAAGTAAAAAATGTTTTCCTGTAAACCAGTGGCGGCTCTGGCCAATGAATTTTAGTGAGACACCACCTACATAATAGCATTTTATTAATGTTGTATTGCAGTTTTCATTTCGAGGACAGGACATGCCCAAAGTCTAGCAATAAATAAACATCCATGTTGATTTTTTTTTTCTTTACCTTCCAGATAATTAAGTGAGGCAGCGTGAGGCGGCGCCTCACTTGCTTCACCTGGGGAACCGCCACTGCTGTAAACTATAAGAGAGGCCCTATACTCCCAAATAATTTTTTTTTTTTCAAAATTTTAGATGCATTAGTTTTGTAGATAATCAGGGGGAAGCCCTTACATTAGCATGATGCACTTGAAAACATATATTTTTTTATCTTTCCAATTTGCCCTCCAAAATTTAAATTAATTCATTTACGCTATACATCCGTGATTGGGGAATTGCAACTTTGTATATGTACCAAATTTCAAAAAGACAGACAAACATATGACCCAGCGAGGCCGCGGGAATAGCTAACATAAGAAATAACCGCAAAACAAATTGATAATCGAAGAGCCGGTTGAGTCACAACAGAATGACATTTCCACATTTAGTCTCTGCAGACCACATGCATTCTTGCCTATGTCGCACTATAAATATGTAAATAAGGAAATAAAGATAGTACATATGTTTTTTTTAATGGATGACTGTGACTGGGTGTCCCTCGGCACGACCAGTGGTGCAGTCGACAGAGCCAAAGGTTTCAATCAAGCCCAATACCAGCGATTGGCCAATCTTACAGCGCACTAAACGTTTCGGTTCTCGTCAACTAGAGAGCGTTTCAACTAAAAGTTCCCTTCGCCGTTATGTTGGCTCCACTGTTTATCTGTCAAAACAGCGTTAAGGGTTGCTATGTGTACAGATTTACCCGTAATTATTAGTATTTACGGTATTTATTATACGGTAAATCCCGATTACATTATTGGGTAAAATAATCTTCACAATCTGGCAACACGAATTTAAGCACTGACAGTGGAGTCAACATAACGGCGAAGGGAACTTTTAGTTGAAACGCTCTATAGCAGTGGTGCCCAAACGGTCGATCGCGATCGACCGGTCGATCGCAAGAGGCTTTTATGTCGATCGCTGAAAATATATAGAGCAAGAAGTGACTCGTAGAAACATCAAAGAATTCATAATATTTGATGTGACAAACATTTTCCGGGTGGTGTCGTTTTCCACAAGGACCGCAATATTAACCAATATCAAGGATGTAATGAACATAGCTTTCAATTCAAACAAAAATGACTATTGAACAACCAAAACTTTTGGTACAAGTGTCGATCTCACAACCTTTAATTTTTGTAGGTAGATCTTCATATAAAAAAGTATGAGCACCACTGCTCTATAGTCTACGTTGACTAGTCCTTCGCTTGACTTCCCACTTTCTACTGATCCAAATTCTGCATGAGGTTTCCAGTTTACTGTTGTTTTTTATTGAGCATTCTAATGGCAGTAAGACTGCACTCGAACTTGTCACAATTTGTTCTGTCCAGTTCGATTACACCCACGAAATAGAACCGGCTAGAAACTTTGAAGGATATTTTTTTTTTATAGATATTATTACAAGTACTTTAGTGACTATCCACATAATTACATCGCCTACAGTCTATCAAAAATAAAATGCGGCAATAGCGTATAGATATAGGTGTAAAATATTACGGCTTCTGATTGATTCTAAAAAACACGCTATTTGAGACATATTTACATATTTGTGAGAATGGTAAGTCCTTGATCAGAGCATGCATGCATAATTAGATTTTCTAGTGTCATCTTCCAAATGTAAAATAACATTGCATTAGATATAAACATTCGGACCGGTAGAATAAAAAATGTGGCTTTTATTTTCCACTAAAATTGTCGATGACAATACGGTCCGCGCGCGAGCTCCGAGGAAGCTTAAGGAATGTTTACGTAATGACCTAGTGCAATGATTTAGTCGGTATTACGTTATCAATATTAATTAATTATGAAATTATTCTATAATTACTGTCGCAATCAGAAAAATCAGTGCTTGAAGAATTTGATGTAGGTACTATCGTCACTCCTCACGTACTTCAATAATAAATGAGTCGGTAGCATTCCCCATTAGGCCGTCCCTTTGCCAGTAATGTTCCTCTAATACTAAGACATGGTCACAATATGAATATTCTTTCGTGATAGCTTGTTCGGTAAGGCTCGTCAGAGAAGTCAGAGGTAATGTTATGTTCCCTCACAAGCACATGACTAATACGGCATTGATAAGTGTTCTCATGTCAAAGCCAACACTCGTACTGGGAGAGTGCGGGGTATGAAGCCCGCTTCCCCGCCCCCGATTCCTCGGAGCTCCCGCGTGGGTAGTGCTTTGAATGTGGAGTAATTGACGTGCGACGTGTTACCTACTATGTCGAAAGGCATTACCAGTTTTTTTATACATACTGTTAATAGGTTGATACTCCTGGCATCGTTCACCCCTGAAATTTTGCATTAAACTTATCTTGTTAACCTTATTGGCCAGTCTCGGGAGGGATATGGAGGAAAATTGGAGAGGCGTATGTCCAGCAGTGGACGCTTACACGCTGACTGACTGACTGGGAGGGATATGATTGTGAAGTGTGGTTTCTCCGTACATTTGATTAAATAAACGCAGACAATGTAGTTAGCATTTGGCTGCACTTCAAAAGAATGATTTTGCTAGTTACTGAACTTGGTGCAACACCCCCTGCAGTGCAGTTTACCTATAGGAAACTGTAGCTAGAAGGTGGATCTCGTAAAATAATATTTCCGTAAAGGTAATTTAGATTATTTTGACTTTTGGGAATTGGCCGAATGAAAAGGTCAATTAGTAGCAATACTGCCCCAAAAACTGTTGGCTACAATCCAATTAATTAGTAGTTTGTCAATTAGATTTTAAATGCGTAGAAATGATTCTTCAGATGATCCAGTACATGTAGGAAATCACAGAATTTGGAAAATATTGTTTATTTCGACAAAACTTATGAGATTACTTGTACATAACATTTTGTAGATTGATTGGAAAATAAAAATTATTGACATTTTTATGAGAATTTTTAATACTGCCCCAAAAACTGTTGGCTACAATCCAATTTATTCAATGTAAAAATAAAAAATACATGAATCGATCATAATATCTTTGAACGCCAACAGTTTTAAAAACTGCAGTTATTATTGTATGTCACTTTAGTCTTCCATCAACTAAAGCCGCGTCTCCTGCGAATGTTTTTTTTCGAAACATTACACAGAAACATTGAAACATTGGGGCGTGGCCATATCCAAATTTGTATGAAAACCATAGAGAAATAATGTTTTTGTTTCATGTTTTTTGTGTCTTGTTTCGAAAAAACATACGAGACCCGGCTTAACATGTTCAACATTTTATTTATGTGTAAAACATTCAACAACTTGGTGTACAAATTGGTTAGACTGACGCACAGAGCACGGAACGCCCCCCGCCCGCGCCCCCTACTAGAGGCGCCCTGAGCGCGATTTCCTTACAACGGCGTTGAAGCCTGTGGGCGTGGCCTATGACTTTCATATGTGTGTTGTGCGTGTGCATTTGTTTCGTGCGTGTGCCTAACTTGCTCCTCTTTGTGTGTAGTGTCGATACTAACACACACACACACACACACACACACACATATACGAAGCGCTAGTAGCACTGCGTCCAGTTATTGGGTTTCAAATATCGCTTAGGGTGCCTCTAGTAGGCGGCGCGGGCGGGGGGCGTTCAGTGCTCTGTGGACTGACGCATCAACACAAATTCCCAGCTGTCGTTGCTGTTGTTGTTTTTGGGGTTGGCTCTATGCCTGCAAACTAGTCCCGCTTGGTAAGGCACCTTCGTGCAAAACCCCCCGATCTCCAGCTACCCCAGCCAGCCTATGTCCTCCATGAAGGCCACAAGACGACCGGGTGTCTGCAGATCTATCTCTTATATAGATAAATGTACATGGAATCGGAAATGGAATTTTAACCTCTCCAGATGCCAAAATCCGGGTCATAGTTTGAACAGCCTTGTTAAACATCTTCATACAAGCGCGCCGATTCTGCACTCACACAAGCGCGCGCCAGCGCACGCTGTCCGTACACAACCACTACTTACATTCTCACTTCCCTCGCTTGTAGTCAGAGGCCGCCCCAAACATCGAGTGCAAGTCGAATTGAGAACATTGTAATATGTTTGCGTGGAATTCAAATATCAAGTTGATTTCTACGCATAGTAGGTACGGCATGACATGGAGATGCCTAATGATGGCAATAAATAGTGACGTGTAGTGATGAGATGAGTGATCACTCAGTAACTAACACGTATCTTTTTAGTGTTCCGGGCCATTGACAAAACGGAACACTTTGCTCACTTTGTCAGGTGTCTGTCCGTTCCACCATGATGGGCTCACCACCTGTCAATTGTGTTAGTGTTGTGAGTTGTGACAGCCCTGGTGGCACGGTGCGGCGTAGGTAATTATTTAAAAAACGGGCTCCAGTCGCCCTACTCGTCTCCTTTTACTATGTCCGAGTGTTGCAGCCACCTAGATCATCTGCTGTACTTTATTTAGACAGACCGGCCTAAATGTGAAACAAACCGTAGAGAAGATAAAAGACTGGAAAAACCAGCTCACTTTCTATGGACATAAAATCTAATTCAGTATAGCTAGCGATCAACAGGGATGTCTCCGGTGTGGCACCTTCCCAAAGGTGATATTGGCTGGTCGGAACATCAGCACTGCAGCATCTGACTCGGCCAGTGGCGACATATTGGGTTGGCTCTGGCTAAAGAATTTTTTTTTCATAATTTCATAACTTAGGTACCTACACATTAATTTATTTCTACCACAATGAGTTCAAAAACTGAAAGACGATTACGATATAGATAGTTTATAATATTTAGTTTAAATGATTTATTTTTCTCACTTACGATTTATTTGTCTGTAGATAGGTACCTCTGGTTGTGTCAAAGCAGTCGAACTGCATTGCAGCCGACAACAGCGACGTCTCCTCTGGCACGACGACGCACGACGAGACAGGCATACAAGCTTGAATTGTTACATTTTATTTGTACATGAAGTTCACTCTTCGTTCCACAGACAAGAAATTTTCGATGACTCGATCGTGAAAATCGTCCTTCCTCAATTTTGTTAGCAACTCCTTTTCCACAGATAAGAGTGCCAAATTACTGAGTCTCTCTTGTCCTTGAGTGCTCCGTAGATAGCTCGGTAGGAGTTTGCCATTATAATTACCAATAAATCACTATAATTTAACAACACTGCACAGGATTCATCCATACAAAGTCCATACCTACATAACGGAATATATGCAGCTATCAACTCGCGAGCCAATGTGCACACACACACACGCGCACACAACAGCCCGCTAGTCGCATCGCATCGCACGTCGCACAGCACAAGAATACTCGTCGTGTGGTCGCAGCGCGCACACACCCACACACGCAACACACACACCTAGCTCGCTCGCTAGTCGCTCTACTCGCTACCGCGTCACTAAATGCACTCCTTGCTCGCCAACTCGAAAGGCTGAGCAGCGGGTCCGCGCGGGACGGGGGGGATATTCGGCCGCTTCCGCCTTGTATGGAATACGATGGTGCTTTAAAATGTAGCCAACCGGCCAATGAATGCCTTGATGTGTCGTCATTCGTCGTCGCCTGCGTTTGACGCGTGCAAAATTTCAAGTGCAAAATTTCAAATTATGTAATCTTATTAATCGTGGGTTATATGATATAAATAATATAACTCCGATATTTTTTCACATTTATTTTAGCTTGATACTTCTGTAGTAATGGTGTCATTCATTTTATTTGGTTTGGCGGCGCCAACCTCGCCAACTGAGAGGAGTCGCCACTGGACTCGGCCACCGACACCGGATTGCATACAAAATATAAAATTATTATTATTTTACAGGTGTAAATTAATGTCAGTAACGGTGTCTAGTAACGGTTGAAGAGTTCCACTGTCAACCTCCTGACACCATCAGACCGTCGTCACAAAGTGTATTGGTGGAAGTATGGGACACTCGTCCAAACCAACCAAATGAGCCCAAACTCGAGGGGGTTATTAGTAACGGTCGAAGAGTTCCACTGTCCACCTGCTGTCTCCATCATCAGAACCTCGTCACCAAGTGTATTGGTGGAAGTATGGAGCACTCGTCCGAACCAACGAAATGAACCCAAACTCGAGGGGGTTACTAGTAACGGTTGATGAGTTCCACTGTCCACCTTCTGTCTCCATCATCAGACCCTCGTTACCAAGTTGAAATTATCATAACATTGTATTGTCGCGGGAACTCAATGTGTGTGCAAAGTTTCATAAGGAATCGGTTCAGTAGAAGTAGTTGAAAAAGTTGTCGCAAAATTTGAAACAAACAAACAAGGGGTCAAGCTAAATAAAACCGTTTAAAAATAGTTTCTCTGGGGTTTTGATAGACGTATTTGTACATTTCGGCACAATACAATATTTATACGTTGTGAAAAAGTGAAACCAGGCACAAATCGGACACTTAATTTGTTTTAAACACAAATTAACCAAACATAAACACTGCGCGCCTTATCGCTTAGAACAGTTAACTGGCGGCGGTGCGGAGCGGCGTGCGTCCCAGTGACGTCACGCACTCCGCGCCGCGACTATTCGACGATCGGCGCATTCATTTGATTGCTACTAGCTCATTTTTGGTCGTACGACAAAAATAATTGTACCAATGTTTTGGATTTTTCATGGACTTCAATACTACATTCAAAACTAAAAACCGCGTTGATCCTCATTTCGCCACCATCTCGCAAAATTTCTGATACAAATTAACCCCCTAAAACAGTTGTGTCCAACTGGATTCGCCTTAAGTGCTACTTCAATATTTCTGTCAAGCCCAGCGGGCACCTTGAAGTAGGGACAGTATAGTACCTATGTATGACGTTTACCTGTAAATTTTAATGGGATATCTGGCTATTTAGATTTTCAGACAAATTTACAAAATCTGTTATATAATTTAATACGACGACTGCATGACAGCATTAGAATTTTTTTTACATATTCTGGAATCAACGTATTTCTAAATGTATTTTTTTAAATGATTAAATTCAACCATCTTTGTCGCGTGCTACCGGGGACCCACGTACTACCGGTTGGAGACCGCTGCCCTAAAAGGTTGAACATTAATTACACCCTGCATTCACCACACAAACAACAACCGTGCACACACCGGACAGTCTTAAGCGACGCTTGGTACGTCGGGTAACGTATGCACAATCATCTTCCGCCTAGCGTCATACGCAAACCCATTGATCTTAAAGATACGACTCTCATAGAACGGCTTAAGATCAGCGATGTTGATCTGCCTAGCTCTCTCGACGAGCTCCTGCTCCGAGACTTCGACGCTAGATGGCGCTGAGTTGTGCAGACCGCGCATGTAGGCCAGCTGGTCCATAACCAGTTGTCGGAGGACGTAGTATAGGAGCTCGCTGTGGTCCTTCTTGTAGGAGAGATACTTTTGGAATGTCTGAAATAAAAAACATACATTGTTTATGTCTTAATGTACAATGTGAACCGAGAAACATCCAAATGAACTGACCATAGGACTGATGTCAACAGACTTGTTGTTGTTGTTTGGTTTGGGGTTGGCTCTAGGCCTGCAAACTAATCCCGCTTGGTTGGGGAGCTTCGTGCAAAACCGCGCAATCTCCAGACCGCAACAACGGAAGATGGAGAACGGAGTATGTCCCTTCGTTGGTTGTCAAGCACACTGCATTCCAACAAAACATGCTCGGCCGTTAATGTACAATGTGAACCGAGAAACATCCAAATGAACTGACCATAGGACTGATGTTAACAGACTTGCCCTGAGGTAAGACCCACCGTAAAATTTTATGATCTGCATAATATGACCAGTGCGTCCTCCCAGCTGTTATGTTATGACTTATGACGTACGGGTGTGAAATGTGGACTGTTGACCTTCCAAAGGTTGAAAGTACGGATGTAACGAATACCCGTATTCACATTCGAAATTCCGAATATTCGGTTCATTATTAATCGTATCCGTATTCGGTTGTAAGATACCGAATATTTATCGAATATTTTACTTCGCGTGTTTTACTAATGAAAGAGTGAGGTGCAACAATATTGGTAGGTGTCGCCACACCTACCAATATACGTGCAAATCAACTGGCGCGTAGTGTGTGCGGTGGGTTGCAGGCGAAGGAGAGAATATGCCTATAGCGCAAAACGTGTCTGTTTTTGCTTGTTTTCAAAACAAAAGAACGTACGCGTGGCGCGGGTGACGGAAGGTGACTGGAGTGTTGTTTCATTTTTTTTCTTCAAAATGCAGTGTCAAATAATCAAAAACAGAGAAAAACATTAAAACAAGTCCGTATTCACATAATTTTAAGAATTTTTAATAGAAAATTTAAGTGTTTTTTCATTTGGATATAAAATTTCATATAATTTTTTTTAATATTCGTATTCGTATTCGCGAATATAATTTTGGAATATTCGTATTCGCGAATGTGGAAAAATAGGCATTCGATACATACAACACTAGTTGAAAGTTGCCCAGCGAGCAATGGAGCGAGTAATGCTGGGAACATCGCTATGTGGATACAATAATATAAATAAATAAATAAAGCCTGTGTATATTATGTAATAGTACGTACGTTGCGCATAGCCCGCATGACGCTGTACTTCTGCGTGGCGATGAAGGACTCGAGCATGGTGCGTATCGCGATGTTCACGTCTAGCTCCGACACCGCCGGCCGCAGGTGCATGCGCGCGTGCGCCTCCGCCATGCGGATCACTGCCGCAACCGTGTATTTAATTAGTTCCATCTACTTGAAACACGTATGGTCAATGCAAACACAGATAATAAAATAATGTATCAGGTAGATATTTGAATTTCCGCGCCAACTGACAGACTGACCAGATTCTTTTATTTCTACCTACATTAAAATTAGTTTTTCTCCATACCGATTTTTTCCTCCTACTTCACTTCCTTCCTTACACAAGCAAGCACCAAAAAATTACGCTTCCGCGCGCCTTGCATCGCATCGACTCCCTTGTCGCCGTGAGCTCCCGGGTACGCATATACGCCGGTCGAGAGCACATCAGAAAGTCCGCGTGTGCAACGGTGCAGGAGTGTATCACAGTAACTCGAGGGAAGCGATCGAAGTCAAACGGTAGGCATCAAGACCGTCGCAACAACCGCACGTCCAGGCCTGGACACACAGCTGCGTGCGTCGCTGGAGCGAGTCTGCGCCATCCATCCATCACACGTAATTGGACACCAGGGTGAGCGAGGAGGCGACGCTCAAAGTCGCCGGCGCATGAAGGAACCAGGTGCGTCCTCTATCCTCCTCTCCTTGGCCTGACCAACGTACACAAATACTGTCTCCTGGCGACTGGCGGCGGGTGGCCGAGTGGTTTGGGCATCGGCTTCTCATGCGAGAGGTCCGCGGTTCGAATCCCGTCGGCCAATACCAATGAGTTTTTTCTGACGAAAAAATTTACGTGCATACCTACACCTGCTGCTTCACCATTCGGAACCGGTGTAAAACTGTTTAGGTCCCTTCCCTTGCCCCTTACTAGGTGGTAGGCTCAATTTGTAGCCGACTGGGTTGGTACCACCGTACTGGATGTAAGATGGCCGCATAGCAACCTCGGTTGTGTTCTCCTCTAGTCCAGTATAGCCAGCAATCCAGGGAAGTCTCCGGTATGGCACCTACCTTCTCGGAGGCGATATTGGCTGGTCGGAGCATGCGCTTTGGCCCCTCCAGATCAGCCATAAAAAAAATCATCTGTTAAACATAAAAAAAATAATAACTTCTCACAATTCACAAACTCACAAACTAAATTCCACAATATTCACTTTACCAATAATAAATTACTATAAACTTCAAGAAGACAACAATTTTTTCTTTATGAGTGAGGTAATTATCAACTCGACCGTTCTGGGGAAGTGCTGGGAACAAACTGAATTTCAAAATAATTCTCTTCAAACTCAATGTGTGACTTTCCTTTGTCATATACATATACATAGGCTGCCATTGGTCAGTTCTGTTTCCGTACATATAACCCAACTCTTAAGCGGGGACTCCACTGCGGCGCACGGCCACGCTGCGCACGTGTGTCTAGATTCGCTCCTATGGATTTATATGGAGGCGTCTCCACTGCGAGCTGCGTGCAGCTGCGTGGATGTGTGACGTCACACCCACGGCTACGCGTGTGTTTGGCTTTGCTAGGCGAGCGAAGCCAGACCCAAGCTGCTTGCTCCCCTCCACCCGCGCACGCACGCTTCTCTGCGCACGATATGACTTTCAAGCCAAAATCTATGTTTTCTTTTGGGTACATTTTCGTCGTATTCGGTGTCACTGTCACTATTGTCGGAAGAACTGTCGAGATCGAGTAAAATCAACGCTTGCGCCGCCTCCGCCATAGGTAGTACGCCAGTAGGCACGTCCGCTTCGTTTGAAATGTTCCAACAAATGAAGCGCGTGGCTCGGCATAGCTGGCTGTGGAGTCGCCCACGTACACGCGCATCCGTGTGCTTGGCTAGGCCATGCGTGTGCGTGCACATCCGTGCGCCGCTGTGGAGTCCCAGCTTTACGCCTCCCTGCTTCGTCAACCGCATTGGTTCGGCCAGCGCCCGGTGATTCGGAGTCTGGCCATAGTGACGGAACGTCCGCGACGGACGTTCCCCGCAAATAGCAGCAGTATTATGGGCTGTCATCACGGATGTTGTAGGTGATGTAGCCAACTGTGTCAGTTTCCATAAAAAAAAAGTATGGAAGTGCTAGCACTCCTACGCACGTTGACTAGGTACAACTGAAGGTGCGGACGCACTAGGGTGAATTTAATTATAGCCTTCGTACTCTTGACAATCGAAAAGCCTAAAATATTGAAGTGCGTGCAATATTTCATTTGTCAGCCTCGGTAGGTCAGTGGTGCCGTCGGTCGACTGTTGCTAAGCAACGCTGAGCGCGGTCAGTACTTGGATGGGTGACCGCTCGACCGTTGGAGGCTGACCGTGCTTCGGATTCCACGTAAAACTGTAGGTCCCTTCCCTTCTTACCTTACTAGGTGGTAGGGTTTATCCCGGCCGGGTTGGTACCACCGCACTGAGCGAAACGTCGTCGGTCGAAAACGGCTATGTAAATAGTTCGTGTTTTCCGTCCAGTTCAGTGTAGCCGACATGAAATTAAGGGAAGTACTGACATGGCACCTAGTTCACCCGGTGTTATGGGCTGACATCACGGATGTTGTAGGTGATGTAACCAACCGTGTCAGTTTCCATAAAAAAAAATAAAAAATATTTTGTTAACAAAGACGCGGTGAAAGGTGGTGTAGCGTGAGTGGTTACCGGACTCGATGTGCCGCACAGTGATGGGCAAGCTGCCTGTGGCGAGTGATTCCTGGCGGAGCTGGCTGTACATCTTCGCCACCTTGTCTTGGTCCATGTTCTGAGGCAACAACAACATCATTATTTTATTAACCTGAGTATTTTATCTAACCGGTATGGGTGTCTGTGCTGTGGGACCAGAGGTACCCAAACAGCCAAATCCACCTCATTACATACATGCTGCATCCCGACAGTCGGGGTAAGCAGAGTAATCGTTGTTGTGCCGCAAGTACTCTTGTAAATTACAGCACAACACAGATGTTTAGCAAAGTATTCAGACATAAGATAGCTATATCAAGCAGCAAGTAAAGCATGAAGACCCACCTGCTGCATGACTCGATGGAAGGACCGTGCCAAGGTGAGAGAGGCGGCTAGCCTATCGCCCTTTAGCGCGGCATCACATCCTTATCCCTCAGTCGCCTTTTAAGACATGCACGGAGAGAGATGCAGTGGGACGACCGTACCGTTTAAGTACCGGCCCCACACAGGCACAATTAAACCACAAATTCACCTCACCTCCTCGCGAAACTACAGTCAGGGAGACACTATAACAGCAGATTTGCAGAGAGATGATTATGTATGTAGTTCTCGACTTATAAGCGAACATAGAAACTGCAGATTTTCAGCTTACCACATTCACACGGGGGTGTACCACCGGTGTACATTTCTGGTCAGACTATTAGGAAACAATAAAACTGTATAAATAAAAAAATGAAAAGTACCTGCAGTTTAGGCCTGCAGTTTTCTCTTGAGTAGACGATGTACTTCTTGAGGAGGTCCTGCGGTAGCGTGAGGTCGGGCTCCGGAGCCTCCTCGGCCGGGGGCTGGCCGCGCTGTGTCGGATGGTGACGGATGTGCGACCCCACTACGAACCTGCCATTTGTTATGAAAGAGCGGTTACTTTTCAGGACAGCGTTCTTCATTGTTGTATATTGTGTATTGTATATTGTTTATTAAGCATTCATTAGACAGCATGACTGTACTCGAATTTGTCACAATTTGTTCTATCCTCTCAGAAGAAGAGGGCCTTGCGGTACATCTTAAATATGAAAACTAGAGATACTTGTAGGACAGCATTCGGAGAGATAGGAATCATGACTTTACCAAGTGCATATGTTTACCAGAACATATGCTATGCCAGAAAATATATTCATGATTCCTCTCTTAACTCCGACAATCATAACTATGACACACGGGGTAAAAATAATGTACAATTAATAAGACATAGATTATCAAAAACGTCAAAAAGCTTTATCTGTAATAGTGTTAGATTTTATAATAAACTGTCTTCTAACATAAAACAATTAGATGACAATAATTTTAAAGGACGGATTAAACTAATGTTAATTGAAAAGAGTTATTATACTTTAAGGATGCGTTAACTGACCGTAATTTTATATAAGAGTCTGACTGCTGTTTTTCCCACTAACAACTTTGACAATTGGATACACTTTGTATCATTAGATTTTTAATATGACTTATTACATTTCTTTGTAATAAACGTTGATTTGACTTGATATATGAAGTATCAAAATTGACGATGGCACTATACACCAGATATAGGTAATGTAAATAGGCAGAGTGGTCAGATTCTTGAGTGTTCATGCTTATGCTGTAAATATTAATGTTCTTGTGAGCGGTAGTATGCGTTAATTATTGTAAATTACTTGAATTATAATACTTATATATAAGGTACTAACAAAACATTGTGACTTGCGAAGTTTGTTTGTCAGTTCTTCTTCGCATTGAATTTAGAACTGGCGGAATTTTCGACATGTCCAAGCGTAGGTTACCTACCTATGGATGAAATTATACAATAAACAATAAACAATAAACAATATCCGATTCGATTATACCCACGAAGAAGAACCGGTAAGAAACTTCGCAGGGTTTTTTTTCATAATAATTTTTACAAGCATTTAGTGACTATCCACATAATAACACCGCCTACAGTCGATAAAAAATACAGCTTGAGAGCAAGATCAAAAACAGATTTTTGTTTTGTTTTTGAAGTTCTGACTAACCCCTTTGGCTTCACAAATATTTAATATGCTTCCACCCCTTGGCTTACGTCTTACGTCTTGAGGTGCCCGTGGCGGAGAATGGGCCACCCACCCCCCAAGAGGCTGGGCAGCAAACAACAACCCCTTGGCTTCCGTGCCATTTTCGCCGCGCGAAAATTCGCGAATCCGAACACGGAAAACACAAAACATGCCCGCATTTTTGTCTGGATTTTTTCTAAACCAAAATTGTCAATTCTTTACATATCATATACAAAATGTAGGGTGAAGAAGGCTGCCACTAAAATGCAGAACAATGTACATACGTGGCCATTTAATCTTATAAAAAAAAAAAAAAAATAAGAAAAGCAAGGACAAGGAAAAAAAGAGGCGTCAGAATATTTTTTTTTTTCTGTTTGAGTGTGAAATTGTCTGTGTGTTTAATGCCAATGGAAATAAAATAAATAAACCATAATGTTGATAAAGGGTTACAATATGGTTACAAACTATGACGGTTCCTAAAGATGATTTATAATTTTTAAAATAGAATGATATTAAATTAATGGAATATATTTATTTTTCATTAGTTTATTTGTCATAAAGGTCCTGAAATATGATTAGTAATTTTGACTACTGCAATAAATGTAATTAATAAGTAAATAATAATAATTATTATTATATAAATTTAATAAACTAAATTAATGCTGAATGAATAACAAAACTCACTTGGCGAGATGTCTGTCCTGCATAGGGTCAGCCTCGTCGCGCACTACGCACAAGATGTCGAAACGAGACAGGATCGGCTCGGACAGTGCCACGTTCTCGGAGAATGTGAGGCTCGCGTCGTAGCGACCGCCGATCGGGTTCGACGCCGCTATTATCGAGCATCTGTCGGTGATACAAGTCCTGTTAGTAGTGCGACTGTCCGCCAAGAGATGGCGCCACAGCGATACGAGTTGTATTAGTCTGCCCAGAGACGGCGCCACTACTGTTTTGCATAGAATCTACCAGCAGAAAATGTTGAACCGAGACAGGATCGGCTCGGACAGTGCCACATTCTCGGAGAATGTGAGGCTCGCGTCATAGCGACCGCCGATCGGGTTCGACGCCGCTATTATCGAGCATCTGTCGGTGATACAATTCGTGTTAGTAGTGCGACTGTCCGCCAAGAGATGGCGCCACAGCGATACGAGTTGCATTAGTTTGCCCAGAGACGGTGCCACTACTGTTTTGCATAGAATCTACCAGCAGAAGATGTTGAACCGAGACAGGATCGGGTCGGACAGTGCCACGTTCTCGGATAATGTGAGGTTTGCGTCGTAGCGACCGCCGATCGGATTCGAAGCCACTATTATCGAGCATCTGTCGGTGATACAAGTCGTGTTAGAGTCCGCTGCGACTGTCCGCCAAGAGAAGGCGCCACAGTGATACGAGTTGCATTAGTCTGCCCATAGATGGCGCCACAACTGTCTTGCATAGAATCTGCTTTGTCGCGGCATCAGCAGATGATGTCGAACCGAGACAGGATTCGCTCGAACAAAAAGCGAGCCACCGCGTGTTCCTTGGTTCTCCACGACCCCTCTCTCCAGACACAATCCTGTAATAGGACTTAGAGTTCGTTCTGGACACAGTTAATTGAATAGCTGAAGAAAATTGACTGCACTGTATGATATTGCGTGACACTGCGGATATTTAATGAAGAAAATCAAATTTAAAAATAGAAGATCAATTCCACGTATTCATGGACTGTACCAGGAACGAAGAGCCGCGACGGAACCTGCAGAATTCTCTCAAAACTGATAGATTTCATCGTTTTTTTTAATTCATGAGTGTTTAACCAAACCAAACTCACAAAACATTTGGAGAAGTGATTAGATTTTCAGTCTCTTGGTTGCTCTTAGGAGTGAGTACTGACCAATAGACTGAGAAACAGTGCTCGAATTGAACTGGAACGCCGCACTATGAAAAATGGTAGAACATGCCCAGATTAAAAATCGTTTTTACAAAAACCCTAATTGGCTTGATTTTTTTAGTCCCTGCGGTGTACTGCAACACTCACCTGGCCTGCAGAGAGGTAACCATGCCCGCCTTGGATATGGAGATGGACTGTTGCTCCATGGCCTCGTGGATGGAGGTTCGGTCCTGGTCGTTCATCTTGTCGAACTCATCGATCAGGCACACGCCGCGGTCCGCCAGCACCAGCGCCCCAGCCTCCAGTGTCCAGTCCCTGCGGTGTACTGCAACACTCACCTGGCCTGCAGAGAGGTGACGATGCCCGCCTTGGATATGGAGATGGACTGTTGCTCCATGGCCTCGTGGATGGAGGTTCGGTCCTGGTCGTTCATCTTGTCGAACTCATCGATCAGGCACACGCCGCGGTCCGCCAGCACCAGCGCCCCAGCCTCCAGTGTCCAGTCCCTGCAGTGTATTTATTCATTTTTAGAATATGATAGAATAGCGCTGTGTTTCAGCGAACGATCGACGAAGTTAAGCAACTCGTGCACAGACGGACTTTGGGCTTCTTCGGGCTCCACCCTGTACGATATTTTAACGGAGTTATTAATTAAATTAGTTTTCGAGCGCAAAATACTACGGTAGTGTGACCGACTCGACGCTCGCTACATTGCGACGTTGCCGCTCCGCTCTGTGCATTGTCGACGCCCGCACATGTTCATCGGTCTATTCACACAGGAGCATTTCGTAAATGGAGTGTCTTTATTTAGTTTAGTATGAAAAAAAAAAGTTCACTGGGAAGTTCGCTGACAGCGAGAGTAGATATTTTCACAGCCAACATAGAGAATTATTTAGACCCTAGACCATACATGGGATATGCTTTCGAAAAGAAATTAGTTGCCTACAATCTTCAGTCTGATCAGTACAGTGACACCGTAGAACAATATGTGATCTATCTTTTTTGCTCCAAATAGGGTCAGGAGTACCTGGTTTGTTTTATGACCTATGGTAATAAAATGCCCTGTATGTTAAAAAATCTACAGATCCACACTACGCGCAACTATCAAAGGCATTGAAAATGTAATTTATAAATATAGCACACGATAAAATTTGACAAATTTGTTAATAGGAATTCACCTCGCACGTAAGGAACCCGCTACTGCCTACAGTTTTTGTCCGCCCGCCTCCTAAGATGGCTCAAACTGTAGCTTAATTCAATCCCGAGATACCATTCTGTCTCTTGAATAGCGAGCTCAAAAAAAAGTTATTGGGAAATTCTCGATCCAAGTCGGCGAAATTTTTTTGAAATTTTGGAAAATCTCAAAAAGTTACAAACCGATTTTGGTAATTTAAATTGCACTTTAAAGCCCTTCGGCAGACGCACGTTTTGACATATCTGCGAAACTACAAGCAAATTCACAATTTCATAAATCGGGGCACTATACTCGAACGAAAACATAAACATTTTCAATGTTAAAAAATTTTGTATCTATCTGGCTGCTTGCTCATAAGCAGATCATGTTCCATCTAGTACGGAACCACTTCCAACCTTAACAGCCGGACGGTCGCCCATCCAAACACCATACAAAGGCACACAAAAGTGTTGACAGAGGCTTACCGTGTGGTGGGGCTACGCCGCACGTATGCGGTGAGACCGACCGCGCTAGCCCCTTGGCCCGTGGTGAACACCGCACGCGGGGCTATCTGCAACACGAGATAAATTATTTTGAAGGTCTTTTGTTTAATTGAATTGTATTTCTTTATTTTACAATTTTATACAAATTCATATTAATTATACATCACGGATATTGTAGGTCGGAAATTTAGCCAACCGTGCCAGTTTACATAAAAGGGACAGCCTAATGGAGAATGCTACCAACTCATTTATTATTGAAGTACGTGAGGAGAGTGACGATAGCACATCAAATTCTTCAAGCACTGATTTTTCTGATTGCTAATTATAGAATATAGAATAATTTCATAATAAATTAATATAGATACAGATGTTTTATCTAACGAGCGCGGGTGAGCCATAGTAGTTGTAATGCGTATAGACACTGTAGCGTTATTCCTGACTATGATTAGAATTTTGAAAATTACGCGCTCCTGTGTGTGTAGCGTTAGCGCAGGCAGGGGCGTGCATCCCATAAAGGCAGAAAAGCACTGCCTACCCTGAGTTAAAGTCCCAATTCCACCTATCCAAACAATCAAATTAAAACTTAAAGAACTACTCAAGTTCACGACAAAACGTATGATTTAAAATTGGCGCGCGCTCCTCCCTCTCGGCGCGGCCGCTCGCGCGGACGCAACGCCACCGCGCGGCAAAGGCAGACAACACGACTACCTGGTGGTCACTCACACTATTACTCAAATCCTGCGTCATTATATGCTGGAATTTTGCGTGTGTATGCGTGTTTCGATGCGCGGTTTAGTACGCCAGGGCAGGACTGCCTTTCACTAACACCACAACAATGCCTCGTAACGTAGGTGTAGCTGGTCTAGCATCGTTCGCGCGCGCGCGCCGCCGCGCCGCCGCCGGCGCGGCGGTGCAATTGTCTGATACAGTTTATAAAGAAGTGTTATAATCTTTTGTTTATGTTTTTACAAATAAAAAAAGTACCGCCCCTCTTCTCTACTTATTTCTATTTCATCTTTTTGTAGTCAATATTCACTGCACTGCATACTCTTTATTGTGATTGGTTCTGTTTAAATCACTCAAAATGCGTTTTAAAAAGTCACCCTTAGTATCTGTATTTATGACATTGTGTAGTTAATTAGAATTTATTCATTTTATGGATATCTGAGGTGCATTGAAAAAAAAAATAATCTGCTGGACAGAACATCTTCATGTGGACATAAAGAAGATGTAAGAGATGAAAACCGGGCTGCAGTAAAAATTAAAATTAATTCAACTTGTTTCTAAATTAAGTACTTATTTTGAATCTTAATTGTTGCCTGCCTACCCGGTCTTAAATGTCTGTGCACGCCACTGAGCGCAGGTAGCGCTCCCGAGATTACGCAGACAAAGACGACGTCAGCCTCGATAGCTCAGTGGTGCAGACAGTCAACTGTCGCTATTGAATGTTAAGCAACGCTGGGTGCGGTCAGTACTTGGATGGGTGACCGCTGACCGTTCAACTGACATGGCACCTAGTTCACCCGGTGCTATGGGCTGACATCACGGACGTTGTAGGTGATGTAGCCAACCATGTCAGTTTCCATAAAAAAAAAGACAGTGTGCATGTATATTTACACATTTACACACACAAGCGTGACTCAGCCGCGCTCGTGAGATAAAACATCTGTAACGTAATATCAACTAAATGACTGCACTAGGTCATTTCATTACGTAAACATTCCTTAAGCTTGCTCGGAGCTCGCGCGCGGACTGTACGTACCTTTTCAGTGTACTTGAGGAACTGTGACTTGGCTGTGCCGGGGTCCCCGCAGATCAGCACGTTGATGTCCCCGCGCACCTTGTGCTTCTCCCCTGCGACCGACCGGTCAACATTGTTTAGCATCCGAGAGCTTTGCCTCTATTGTTATACATACACCATGTCCCAAAACTCAACATCAAGCGGGAACCATAGACTCCCTGGATCCCTGGCAGGGAGTAGGCCAGTTTATGACTACCCAGGGAAAAATAAGAAAAAAAAAATCGGAGTCATTAATTATTATTTTTTAAATGTAACTGAATATTTTTTTTTGTCAAATTACAGGCATTCTGGTTTTATTTGGGATACTGATCAGTAGCAGAGTTATTTAGGCTGCCAATAAAACAAATTGAACAATTATATTTGCAAATTTGTAGTCGTAGTAGGTACCTAAAAATATCAATTTTCAAAGTTTTTTAAAAAAAATGCTCATATCATCGTAAAAAACTAATGACTCCGATTTTTTTTTATTTTTCCCTGGGTAGTCATAAACAGGCCTACTTCCTGGTTCTCGCTTGCCGTTGAGTTTTGGCACACCCTGTATATATCCTGTAACGGCTAAACTAGAAAACTACTGAACTGATTCACATGCTTGCCTTCACTTGCTACCCTCATCCCTCCTCCTCCTGTTCACCTTCGCCAAAGCCGCTGTACTCTCGCGAAACACCCCTTCGTAATCGAAAGAAGAGGTTCTTCGAACTGCACAATTCTCTACATCGTTCTTGTGTCGCAGTGCAAATGTGTGGAACAGACTTCCGGGGAATATTTTTCCTTATTCCTACAATATAGGTAAGGGTAACCTAGGTAAGGGAAGGGGCCGACAGTTTTACGTGGAGTCCGAACCACGGCCAGCCTAAACCGTCGAACGGTCACCCGTCCAAGTTCTCCCCGCGCCCAGGTGTGCTTAAGATCACCAACGGCGCACACCAATGAGCCACCGAGGCTGACAAGTTCTAATAAAATCAGATTTTCTTACCTGGGTTCTTGCTCTCCCCACCAAACAGTGCCAAGGCCAGTCCCCTCTTGATATAATCATGTCCGTATATAGACGGGGCGATGCTGGACATGATCCTCTCCCCGATCTTCGGGTCCTTGGACAGCTTCACGATATTGGCGACGTCCTCGTCGGTGAGGGACTCGACGATGTGCTTGCAGTCTTTCACCACGATGTAGTTAGCGAGGATCACCGTCGCGAACACCGGGAAGCCCTGTCGTAGAGAACATTGTTCATACACTGTGTGTCACTGGAAAATATATAAATATTTATTTAAAAAGAACACATGCTTTTTTATTTTATTATTTTATATATTTCGGCGAATGCCGTCTTCAGTAATTAATTATCTCCACCACTCCACCACCTCCACCAGCTCCAAAACCCAAAGAACCTGCTGTAGCATTTGATGCTGATTCACCGACGATGGAAGAGCTGGAATACCACATAAAAAGGAAACCAAATAGTTCCGCCCCGGGACCCGATGGCATACCATACATCATATACAAAAAATGTCCATCAGTGCGGAAACACATGTTGAACATCTACAAAAGAATTTGGATGAACAGAGAAGTGCCAGACTGTCTTGGTAAAGCCGTGTTTGTTCTTTTACCAAAAAAGAAAGAAGTTACTGATCCCAAGGATATTAGACCTATAGCCCTTACGAACACAATTTCGAAAATATTCTTCTCCATTATACAGGCCAGACTACTCAAACACATGTGTACCAACGACTACTTACCGAAGAAGTACCAGAAAGGTTTTCTCCCAAGAGTTGCAGGGTGCCTCGAACATAATTCTTTGCTGACTGAATGTCTTAGAGATGCAAGGAAGAATGAGAGACAATTAACTGCCACGTGGTTAGACTTTGAAAACGCCTTCGGTTCGGTGCGCCATGAGTTACTATTAAAGGCGCTAGAGTGGTATAATGTGCCACCTCTGATCTGTAATATAATAGCCTCCTACTACAAAAAACTTTCCTTTGTAATACAAGTAAAAGGCGAAACGGAGAAGACACCAGAAATTCGTTACGGCATAGGACTTTTCCAGGGTTGCTGCCTCTCTCCTGTCACATTTAACATTGTTATCAACATTCTAATTGATACGCTTGTCGTAAAAGAAAACAAATGGGGATACAGGTTCAAATATGGAGACACATATATGGCGGCCATCCTGGCATTTGCGGATGATATTACGCTGTTAACCCGCAATCCAAAACAAAATCAGGCGCTTCTTAAGGTGGTGGATGACTATTGTGAATGGACCAAAGGGATGAAGATAAAACCAGCGAAGTGCTACTGTTTGAGCTTAACCAGGAAAGGTTCAAAGTTTACCTCGAGCAATCCAGGTCTGACAGTAGCCGGAAAACCAATCGCAACCGTGGCTGATGAAGCTCCTTTTAAATTCTTGGGCAAAAGGATCACCAGCAGAGGAAAGGAGCATCCTACTGATGATATTGTCCAACTTTTCGAAGAGAGCCTCCGCCAAACTGACAATCTTCCCCTCCTGGGTACACAAAAGGCATGGATTTACGATAACTACCTGACATCAAAACTTTCATGGCCATTTCTCGTCTACGACTTCACAAAGCAAAACCTGGCTAAATTAGACTCGTATGTGACCAGATTCCTGAAATCATGGTTTGGACTGGCTCACCCGGCTGACTCGTCAACGCTATACAGATCTCACAATAACTTTGGACTGAACATTAAGAAACCGTCGATATTTTATCAAAAGGCGAGAATAGCCAAACGATGTATACTCAAAGACTCCAATGATAGCGCTATTCAAGCCTTACCCAACACATCACTATCAGATGAACTGGAATCGAGACTCGACTTCTACAAATCATTCCAAGTTGGTACACGCACCAATAGATCTGGATTGGGCATAGAAACAGCAAAGTCTGATAAAGAAATACTGAAAGGTTTTGCTCAGGAGGACATGGAACAAGGCTTCAAACTTCACGCCTTAAACCTAGAAATGCAGAATGATTGGCTTACAGTGGGTGACTTCTGCATCCCTCCTGCATTGAAGTGGAAATCCATAATATACAACTGGTCCCCTGAGCTGCTTAAGTTCAACTTAAATGCATTCCAGCTTACTCTCCCCGACCCGAGTAACCTAGTTAGATGGGGGAAATCTACAAATAGACTATGCCCGTCATGTAAGGAGTTCGTAGGCACGGCCAAACATTTGTTATGCGGATGCAAAATACTACTTGAGCGAGGCCAGTATTCCTACCGTCATGATAAAGTCCTCCAAATCATCAGAGAGGCCATCAACCTGTCAATTGCACGGACCAGGAAAGGGCAAACCAGTAGCGGCTTCCAGAAGGTCAACTTTGTGAAACCTGGAGCCAATAAGCTGCCCAAAGATAGGACTAAACCTTCTTCAATTTTGGGAGCAGCAAAGGATTGGGAATTGTTGATGGACACACATGAGAAGCATTACCAAATGCCTTCGGAAATCTGTACCACAGCATTAAGACCGGATATACTCATATTCTCAAAAGCGACAAAGCATGTAGTACTTGTTGAACTTACAGTTCCATGGGAAAGTAACATACCGAAGGACCACAACATCAAACTTAACAAGTACTGCAACTTAGTAGACCGGATTGTGAGAAACGGATTCAAGACTGATCTCTTCGCTGTGGAAGTCGGAGCAAGAGGACTACCAGCGAAGTCGCTCTACAGTCTCTTCAAGAATCTAGGGCTCCCAAGATCGACGCTAAGCTCATATATGGAGAGAGCTTCGAAAACGTCACTGGAAGCATCCTACAGAATATGGATAGGTAGAGAGAGGGAGGTCGAGAGCGGGACTGGTGGTTTCCCCGCGTCCTAGTCAACGCAGACTAGCTGACGAGGGCTTGAAGCGAGCCGAAACGTGAAGCATGCGCGGGAAATTTAGAGTGGCCACTCGCTAGTCCCGACCTCGATTAATACCCTCCTCTACTGCCGATGGGCCCGGATATGTTCGGTGAAGCCATCGTAAGCTTAGATCCACACCTTCCTTTATGAATAAATATTATTTATTTTATTTATTTTTATTATTTATTTTTTGTAAATAAATAATATTTATTCATAATATAGATAATTAATTACTGAAGACGGCATTCGCCGAAATATATAAAATAAAATAAAAAAACATGTGTTCTTTTTAAATAAATATTTAGAAGCACTACAAAGTGATATATATATTTTCTTTTAATATAAAAATATTATCATAAATTCATTGGAAAATTTGTTTTTTAATGTAATCCGGTATGGGTGGCTGAGTTGGAGGGGCTAAAGCGCATGCTCCGACCAGCCAATATCACCTCCGAGAAGGTAGGTGCCATACCGGAGACTTCCCTGGATTGCTGGCTATACTGGACTAGAGGAGAACGCAACCGAGGCGGCCATCTTACATCCAGTATGGTGGTACCAAACCAGTCGGCTACAATTTGAGCCTTCCACCTAGTAAGGGGCAAGGGAAGGGACCTACAGTTTTACACCGGTTTCGAACGGTGAAGCAGCAGGTGTAGGTAGGTATGCACGTAAATTTTTTCGTCAGAAAAAACTCATTGGTACACGCCGACGGGATTCGAACCGCGGACCTCTCGCATGAGAAGCCGATGCCCAAACCACTCGGCCACCCGCCGCATGCTTCTAGTCTAGTAAATAATAAAGGAAGAACTACAGCAAGTGCTCAATCACATAACCCTAATCAAATTGGGCCAAGCCTGCTGAACACGACAGGCAATGTGAACAGAGTAAAGCGGACAGTCTTTCTCCACATACCTAACTGAGGAAGCTGAACCTCCCACCATAAGGGAGCCACATTGATGGATGTGGCACCTCCCACTATAACGGGAGCCACATTGATGGATGTGGCACCTCCCACTATAAGGGGAGCCACATTGATGGATGTGGCACTTTCCACTATAAGGGGAGCCACATTGATGGATGTGGCACCTCCCACTATAAGGCGAGCCACATTGATGGATGTGGCACCTCCCACTATAAGGGGAGCCGCATTGATGGATGTTGGCACCTTCAACCTTCACGCCTTCAGAATGTTGGTATTTTTTTTTATAGAAAGCGCGACATGTGGCCCAAAGCCACCCATAAGGTGTCTAACGACGCCCATGGACATTCGGTCGTACGCAGGTGTTGTGAATGCCATGTCGGACTGTCAGGTGCCTATTCACTATTCACTCTCTCGAAGGACCCGAGACTATACTTGGGGAAACATGTGGGCAGGGAGAGCGTTCCAGAGTTTACCAGTACCAGTGTTTTTTTTATTTCTTATGGAAACTGACACGGTTGGCTACATCACCAAAAACGTCCGTGATGTCAGCCCATAACACCGGGTGAACTAGGTGCCATGTCAGTGCCGGCTACACTGAACTGGTCGGAAAAGACAAACTATTTACATAGCCGTTCCGACCGACGTTTCATTCAGTGCGGTGGTACCAACCCGGGCGGGTTAAACCCTACCACCAAGTAAGATTAGGAGGGATGGGTATGGAAAAGTTAAGATAATACCTGCTCTGTGTTGAGTGAGCCGTCGTAGTTGTTGGTGTAGATGCCGGTGAGGTCGACCTCGTCGCCGGGCTTGCAGCGGTCGCACAGGTCCGCCAGCAGGATGCAGTCCTTGCTGCGCGGGATCCGCCCCGCCGGGATGCGCCCGGGCGACTCCTGGATTGTCACCTTCTGGTAGTTTCGGTACACCGTTTGTTCCATGTTCACCTGCAAGTCATGAAATATTATTATACTAGTTTTATCAATGACGTGTATATAGTCCGTATTTTTTTTATTTAAGTCGGAGGAATGTGCACTTTGACTGACATTAGAGGGTTGCTTGGCTTCACACAATTGTTGATTGTAGTCTAAAAGTGCTATCAACTTTTATCAATTTAATATTTAGTGTTAGTCATAATGCGACTAAGTCCTAGAATTAAATACAAGTTTAAAAAAAATGTTTTTCTTTCTGATATCACTACGCACACCACAGATTACTAGTGTACACACACACACACACACACAACCCTTCACACATATATACTACAAAAAAAAGTAAATATTCGCTTGTTGACAGCACTTTATTAGTTAAATCAGTCAGCGTGTATGCGTCCACTGCTGGACATACGCCTCTCCAATTTTCATCCAGTCTACCCGGCCTTCAGCAGTCGGTCGGATTATAAGCACATTAGGGCGCGGTCAGTGGACGGATGGGTGACCGCTCGACCGTTGGAGGCCGACTTTGGTTCGGATTCCACTTAAAACTGTAGGTCCCTTCCCTTCGCACCTTACTTGGTGGTAGTGTTTAACCCGCCCGGGTTAGTACCACCGCTATGAATGAAAGGCTATTTAAATTGTTTGTGTTTTCTGTCCAGTTCAGTGTAGTCGGCAAGACCGAAGGGAAGCACTGCCATGGCACCAAGTTCACCAAGGTGTTATGAGCTGACATCATGGATGTAGTAGGTGATGTAGCCAACCGTCTCAGTTTTGGTAAAAAAAAAAAGAGACGACGGACGCACCATGAAAGGCCCCGCGCTCTGACACTCCGGGCAGGAGCCCGGCGTGACCTCCGAGTTCTGGGACTGCACGAACGGGCCGAGGATGTAGCCGCAACGGTTGCAGTCGTACTTCACGACAGACAGCTGCGGCAGCACACCGGTCGTCGCCGTTATCACACCCACCGTGCGCACCTGCAATCGTTTATATTAACATTACAAACAAACTAGAGCGCATTTTCGGCTTTGCATTAATCTAATGAAGAAATATAAAACTTCACCTTCGAATGTAAAACATAAATAAAACATAATCTCCAGAAGAGTGCTCAAGAATGATAATAAAAAAAAAAATAATAGCCTGGGCTCGCCCCGCCGCTGGTGGTGGAAACTCCATTTTTTATTGTCAATTTTGTATATTTATATATTAGATATTAAATATGTACAAAATTACTTTTAAGAAATGTGTGAACAAAGAAATTACATAATAAGAAAATCTAAGATAATGCCAAAAACAACAAATTTTTACTGGATTTAGACGTATAAGCCTAGGCTGGCTCTAAAATAAATAAATAAATAAATAAATAAAAATAACTACTACTAGAAATACAAATAGTCATGTCCGAGGCCATAGCTTCAAGCTGAATGTCACTGTCAGCTCAACAAATCCGAGACGAAACTTCCTGTCAAATAGAGCAGTGGAAATGTGGAACAAACTGCCCGAAGATGTCGTACAAGCACCCATCACCAATTCCTTTAAAAACAGGCTCGACAAACACCTACAAAAAAACACCAAACTAAACTAACATCAAAATAAAAAACTACAGGGGATGTCAAGTTTACCAAGAGATCATGGCACGAAAAAACAATAGATCAGTGAGAACTCCAAGAAACATGCAAAACCAACCAAACTATAATGCAACAGAACCAAATAACAAACCATCAAAAGACCGCGACTCCCATACATTTACATTTGCAGAAGCGGTAAAGACACCCAGGGACCAAAACAAGGCCCAGCCATCCAACAGTCTTGAGATGCTTATGATAAAGCAGTCAGAAAAGATTGATATTCTCATTCAACAAATAAGTAGTTTGGTGAACCTTATAACAACGTTGGTCAATCAATCAAAGAAATAGATAATCTGAGAATCGCAACCTGGAACACAAATGGTCTTTTGGCCAATAAAGATGAAGTTGAAAGCCTAATAATTCTCAATAAATTAGATGTATTGCTTATTTCGGAATCACACATGACGGATAGTAAATCTTTTAACATAAAAGGATTTTTGTGCTACTTTACCAACCACCCAGACATGTCGGCACATGGTGGGACAGCAATAATTGTAAAAAATAATATCAAACATCACATCCTGCCTGGATACCGACATGAACACCTGCAGGGTACATCAATTTCAATAGATGAGTGGCAAGGTCCTCTTACTCTCTCGTCTATATACTGTCCACCCAAACACAACATCAGCGATGAAATGTTCTCTGAATTCTTCAGCACTCTTGGTCACCGATTTGTAGCAGGCGGTGATTGGAACGCAAAGCACGTTAAATGGGGATCAAGAATGATACTGACAAGGGGTAGAGCACTTAAAATGTCTATAGACAGAAACAGACTAGAGGCTATATCAACAGGTGAACCGACATACTGGCCTACGGATACGAATAAAACTCCCGACCTACTAGACTTTTACATCACAAAAGGAATCAGTGACCTCTATCACACAGTAGAATCGTGCCTAGATGGCTCATCAGATCACTCCCCAGTTATAATGACCTTGAGCACCAAAATTATAACTAAATCAAATGTGTGTACACTATACAACAAATAAACTGATTGGAGTGCTTTCCAGGACTGTCTTGAAAATGAGCTTGACCTTCGCATACCCCTCAAGGACAGCGACAATGTTGATGAAGCCGTGCTCTACTTTACGAGGACTATACAAGAGATAGCGTGGAGAGTTACACCGTCAGTACAAAATAATGTGACCTTCTCAAAAAATTATACCATGCAAATCAAGGGGAAAGTTCAAGAGAAACGTAAACTAAGGCGGAGATGGCAACTAAGCCGACATCCAGTTGACAAAGCCAATCTCAATAAGGCTAAACGTGAACTGAAATCGCTGATCGCTGAACAGAATAATAAAACCCTACAGGACAAACTGGAAAAATGTGGCTGTGATAATAGGAGTGAATACAATCTGTGGAAAATGACAAAGTCTTTCAACCAACCTCAAAAGCCCGTACCACCACTGAAACGCTCTAATGGAACATGGGTAAAGACTGACTTAGAGAAATGTGAACTGTTCGCAGATCATCTCGAAAATGTGTTCAAACCGAACGACTCCCAAAACGAAAACGAACACACAGCGAGAGATAGACGAGTTACTGCAAAGCGACCAGCAGATGTCACCGCCTCTAAAAACAGTAACGCCAAGAGAGGTATTCAGAGAAATTAGAGGCATGCAAAACTTAAAAGCACCGGGATACGATCTGATCACTGCAGAACTGCTAAAAAGGCTACCGAGAAAAGGAATAGTAATGATAACAATTATCTTTAATGCCATCTTAAGAATACAATACTTTCCTTCTATGTGGAAAATATCGCAGATCATATTAATACACAAAGCTGGTAAGCCGCCAACTGATGTCTCATCCTACAGGCCCATAAGTTTGCTGCCAGTATTATCCAAACTCTTTGAAAAAATCTTCCTCGGTAGACTCAAACCCCTACTGAGAAGAGAATATCATACCGGATCATCAGTTTGGATTTCGATCAAGCCACTCAACCATAGAGCAGGTACATCGCATAGTCAGAAAGATACGACAGTCTCTCGAGAAGAAGGAATACTGCTCAGCGGTTTTCCTAGATATCCAACAGGCCTTTGATCGCGTATGGCACAAGGGACTTCTGTACAAAATAAAAAAGACATTACCAAACACTGTGTTTATGCTGATAAAATCCTATCTGGAGAACCGGCTCTTCCAAGTCAAATATAATGAAGACCAATCCACTACTCGAAAGTGTCGAGCTGGAGTTCCACAGGGCTCTGTTTTTGGCCCTGTACTGTACACCATTTTCAAAGCTGATCTTCCCGAATCAGACCATATACTCGGAGCAACATACGCAGATGACACAGCTTTTCTATCGAGCAGTTCAGATCCAGCAATGGCTTCAGTAATGCTACAAAACCATATTGAGAAAGTAGACCACTGGCTGGATATCTGGCATATACAAGTTAGCGCTACCAAATCGATACATATTACATTCACGTTAAGACAAGGCGACTGTCCACCGATCAGGCTCAAAGGTAATATACTGCCGCATAAAACTAGTGTAAAGTACCTCGGATGTCACTTGGACCGACGACTGACTTGGAAGAACCACATCACAGCGAAGAAAGAGGAACTAAACCACAAATATAGAAATCTCCACTGGCTCCTGGATAGACAGTCCAAACTTTCACTTACTAATAAACTCCTTGTGTACAAAACAATCCTCAAGCCGGTGTGGACGTATGGCATCGAACTATGGGGATCTGCCAGCACATCAAACGTGGAAATTCTCCAGCGATTCCAGAACAAGGTTCTACGCGGAATCTGCGGTGCCACATGGTTCACCAAAAATAGTGAAGTCCACGAGTACCTGGAAATGGTAACAGTGAAGGAGGAAGTGAAAAATCGGCTGGAAAGTTACAAATTGCGTCTGCAGCACCATGTGAACCCGCTGGCACTACAGCTTCTAAATACAAGAGACGACATCGCCCGACTCAAAAGAAACAACCTACTCCTGTTTAAATAGGAAGATGGAAGGAATATGGAGGCTGTTGTCAATGGATGGCAGCTTCCCCGCGTCACTTAAACAATACCATCAAACCTGATAAAGGCTTATAAAGGCTGATTGCAGGTGGAAGAGGAGAAAAAAAAAAAAAAAAAAAAAAGCACCAGTGAACTTAGACATGAACACATCAGCCTAGGCTGTTCGTTCATCAAATAAATAAATAAATAAAAAAATAAATAAACATACAACCGACTCACCAACTGATTCAAATGCAGCTTCCTGAACATGCGCAACTCCTCAATGAGAGGCAGATCGGATATTCGCACGTGTATCTCCGAAGTCACTCTCTCGTAGCTCGGGAACATCTGAAGCACCAGATCCTTGGCGACCTCGTCGAAGATCTGGAGCATCTGAAAGGGTGCCTCCGGTAGGAAGTACGCGAGGATGTGCGCCCCTCGAGCCAACAGGTGGAACTCCAGGTGGAAGGACGCGAGGTTGTTTTCGCACATGCGACGGATGCGGTCCTTGTAGATGTACTGATTTTTTGAGTTTGTGTACGTTCGGAGGAAATTTTTGAATCTGCAAAGATAATGTTTGGTTAGTATTTTAGTATTTTTACTTGAGAGTAGTGGTACAGAAAAAATACTAACAAACAACTAACAAAACATACAAACATCTCCTAAGCACCGGGGTGCCGCATTCGAAGGCAGCTTCAAATAAACGGCAACCCGGTGCTGGAATAACATCACACCCCCAATTAGACAACTTACCGTTCGGAACCGGTGTAAAACTGTAGGTCCCTTCCCTTGCCCCTTACTAGGTGGTAGGCTCAAATTGTAGCCAACTGGGTTGGTACCACCATACTGGATGTAAGATGGCCGCATAGCAGCCTCGGTTGTGTTCTCCTCTAGTCCATTATAGCCAGCAATCCAGGGAAGTCTCCGGTATGGCACCTACCTTCTCGGAGGTGATATTGGCTGGTCGGAGCATGCGCTTTGGCCCCTCCGACTCAGCCACCCATACCGGATAACATAAAAAAAAAGTGCCACATGCTGCGCCTACACCTTTTTTTCAATTCACGACATCTGTATATTGTATAAATGTTATTTAATTAAGGGAATTGAAAATGATAATTTATAATTTGAATTTGACACAGTCAAATTAAAATTATATATAAGTCAGTCAGTCCGAATGGACTAAAACAGTCCATCACCTGTTAGCAATCTCAGTCCTAGGTCCGAGCATGGACACCCACTCCTTGATGCTGTAACCCTTCGTGTCCTCCAAGTTCTCAATACTCTCGATTCCTTCTTCGGCCGGCTCCACGGAGCCGACGGCCGCTTTCTCGGCGGCGCGGCGACGCTTGGCGCGCGGCCCCGCCTCGCTCTCCTCATCCGATTCGTCTGGGGGATAGTTTTCATTGGTTAGCAGCAGTCACATGATGGCTGAGATTTTAAATATGGCGTTCGCACGCGCGCGCTTTACGTTAAGTGTCATTTTTTTTTTTTTTTTTAATCTTAATTTAAGTTTAGGGCTTCAGCCGTATTCGGAAATGTCAGCCCCATGGTGACTTTCAAGTTGATAGAGTTCAGAAATTAATTTAAACATCCCTCAAAGTGAGAGAACTTTTAAAGAATTTTATAATTTTATAACGTCATCACTCACTCACTAGAGTAGCGAGCGAGAGCGAGACTTGAACTGAACGAACTGATCGAGTGAGTTGTCTGACAGCGAGCGAGCGAGTGAGGGGCCTGATAGACTGACCGACCGATCCGCGCCGCGAAGTGGATCAGTAACTGATCCGTCTAGCCAAGAGTAAAAGATTTGAATCACTCAATCACTGAATTTATGCGACTCTGTTGGCTCGGTCAATCACTCAGTTGCCAAGACTATGGTACGGAACCCACCCGCACTTGGCGGTTTTTTTTTTCATATTTAAACAGGCCGGTGCACCGGTGGCTGTGCCAAAAACTCTGACGGGAGATTAATCTATAAGGCAGACAAAAAGGTGACACACACCCTTTGAAGATTTCATTGGCAAAATGATGTGATTTTGGTTCTGAAACACAACTTACCATAGAGCAGATCGCGGTCATCTCGCCTCATGGTGCCCTCGTCCCTGTCGCGGCGCTGCAGGGCCCGCTCGGCCGCCACCCGGTCCTCCACCGACATGGCGTCGTAGTCCGCGTCGTCCAGCGCCTCGGCGTCGTAGCGGTCCAGCGCGGGCATCGGCCGGTAGTCACTGTTGCAAATCTAACGTTAACTTCTTCTGTTTTACGTAGAATTCGATACCACGGTCAGCCTCAACGGTTGGATGGTCACCATCACATGACTAACATCACAAAGAAAATCTACTTATTGTCACATTTCAATTTCAGATGGTACAAGTACAAAAAAAAAAGTTTAGTTCGGTATTTATTTGTAACTATTTTTATCCAGTAAACATTTAACAGTAACAAGTACATTAGAAAATTTACATAAGGTGCAAAGCGGACTTGTCCCGTAGAGAGATTTCTTACAGATGTAAAGTTTGTTTTGAAGCATGTGTGCCGCAGCTCCCTCTCGGCGTAGTAGAGCTGCAGCGTACAGAAAAAAAACTGCTTGAAAGTGAGGCATTCCGTTTAAACCTCTATGAGGTACGGAACCTAAAGAAGATTCAGCTCACTTCTCTGTTGGCTATACTAACTTCTCCATGTTGTCCCCAAACAGCTCCTCGCCCTCCTCCTCCTCCTGGGGCTCCGCGTCGCCCAGGATCTCGCCCTCGTCCTCGAACATCTCGTAGTCGCGCGCCGGCGACGTCTGCCGCGACCGCGCGCCGTCCCGCCCCGCATCTGCGTCGCCTCCCGCGCTCACGCCGGGGCTGCTCTCCGCAGGGGAACTCTACCGACCAAATAAAAACGATTTATTTAGGTTTGAGTTCCATCTGGGCTTCTCTCCGCGTGGAAACTTCAGAACAAGGATTAGTTCCGGTGGAGGGTTATGAAGGCGTCTCCGTGTGGCCAATCTGTGTTTTTACTCACCATCGTGTAGTGTGTGTACACTCAAACGGCGAAACTAAACTACCTACACACAATACGATCAACACGTAACGAAAGAAACCGAAAAACTTGCAAATCAAAACCACGCGATTGACTTGCTCGACTCTGGCTGCTCTCGCTCGTTCATTCGTTGACAAACGAATGACAGTAATGTCAAAAAAGCGCGCGAATAAAGATAAACACAAGCCAAAAGTTGTTGTTGCTGTTGTTGTTTTTGCCATAAATAGGCAGGCAAAGATCATTTGACCATACAGCCAATTCCCAATTTTCTTCTTTTATAGGTATTTTTGTAATTATATTTTTCCAATTGTATTTCTTATATAATATATATTATGTAACACATATTATGTGTAAATGGCTAGGTGGGTATGTATTTGAAAGATTCTTTCGAAAGATGTAGGGATATTTGTAATTTTCCATAAGCTTGTCTATCCTATCATGCATGAGTAATATTTGGGTTGTGAAAGCGGGACAGTTCAACAAAAATATAGCTGCAAACTTATTATTAAAGTGCTGTCTCTATCTACTCGCGTTAGGGCTCGGCTACACGACCGATTGTATCACCTTTTAGACTGTTCTAGTTGATTTTCTTCCCAACCCAACTGTTTAGTCGTTGAGGTCATCGAAGATTACCAAGTTGAGGTGTGTACACGGACGATTGTTCAGTCTCGTTCGCTCTGAAAAAGTCGGCGGCCGATTGGAAAGTGGGCCGCTGTAGGCGTTGCACAACTTTTTGACGTGATAACGTCACGTCTTATAAATTGATGAACACCGGCTGCACGCACGAAAAAATGTCACGTTCCATCTGAGCCTGTGTGTGCAAGCGAGAGCGCGTAACAAGCGATAGAGAGGCACAATCGGCCCAAGCCGAAAGCGAACCAAGGTAATCCGATATTCGTTTGTTCGTTTATGTGATTTCGTGGCTCAGTGGTAAGAGTGTAGGATTTATATTTTTTGGCCATGGGCTCGAATCCCTCAAATTATTTTTTTTTTTCATTTTTAAGCAATGTTACGGACTGTGTTTAATTTTTTTTTAGGGTGTTTAGTTTTTTTTATAACCACCTAAGAATTATTTTCGGAAATACAACAACGACATGCGTAGTAAGAAAAACGGCATGCGTAGTCTTACCACTTTATGACGTTATCACGTAAAACTATCGTCCGTAAACCGAATTTACAGACAACCAATTTTTTTTAGTTGTAACAACGAGTCGTGAGGAGACGGTGCCATGCCAACTAAACAGTTAGGGTCGTGTAGCCACGTAAATTTTTTTTAAATTACTTGTGCGGTTTGCGCAACTTGGCTTGGAGCTTGGATCTACTTGGAGCGAGTAGGATTATTTCTTTGGCTTGGAGTTTGTTCGTTCATCGATCGACTGTAAAAAATTTTGTTCCCGTATTGAATCATCAGTGTTATTGTCGTTCTTTCTCTATTTAATGAACTTATTAGAAGAGAACAACACTTTTTTTATGTTTTTTATTACTTTAAATTGTCGTTGTTATTTTATTTATTTTATTTTTTTTATTGAAAGCGCGACATATGGCGCCGAGCCACCCATAAGGTGTCTAACGACGCCCATGGACATTCGGTCGTATGCGGGGGTTGCGAATGCCATGCCGGCCTGACAGGTGCCCATTCACGCCCCTCTTGAAGGACCCGAGACTGTACTTGGGGGGAAACATATGAGCAGGGAGAGCGTTCCAGAGTTTACCGGTTCTGTAGAGGAAGGATCTGCAGAATCGATTAGTACGCATCCGCGGTAAGTCCAGCGTATAGGGATGCAATCCCTGCCCAGTGCGTGTGGTGCGGAGGTGGAAAGGGGACGGCGGGTTTTATTTAGCAAAATGTTCCTTTTGGTTTCCATACGTCTGTAAAGTCGGTTTACGGGCGATAGTTTTACGTGATAACGTCATTGCTAGCTCTGACGTCACGCGAGAAGAGAGATAAATGTGTACAAGCCGAGGCTTGGGCCGATTGTGCCTCTCTATCGCTTGTTACGCGCTCTCGCTTGCACACACAGCTCAGATGGAACTTTTTCGTGAGTGCAGCCGGTGTTCATCAATATATAAGACGTTATCACGTCAAAAATAAGGAATAAAGAAAAGATTAATTTCAAACAGTGCTTAAAATTTGATTGCCTTTATTGGTACGTAGGTACATAATGTTGACATAAAAAATAAATACCTATTATGGCTGTCAGGTAAGATTAGTTACTGTATAAAATAAATAACTAATGCGAGGTTTACACTCAGCCCTTGATACTGCTCCTCGCGCTGCCGCGATTATTGCCCAAAATACTTCTGCGGCAGCATCGACGCGAGTATCGTGTTTACACTCAGCCCATGATACTGCTCCTGATGCTGCCGTGATTATTGCCCATGTTCGCGGACGAAGTTCTTGCGGCGAACTTCGAACTGAATTTGGTCATTATTTCCATAATTTAAATACAGTAGTTGATATTTAAAATTACCTAATAAAATATAATATACCTAATAATAGTATGTATATATTTATATATATATCTCATATATATGTCGGAGATTCAACCGGATTAGATTCTTCGTGGGTAGCGACGTCGTCGGCCATCTTTGCCTTGTATAGCTGTCAGTGCGCACATCCGGCGCAGGTGACGTCCCGACAAAAAGTGAGTTGTGCGGTATCGATCGCGCTACTGACTGACTGTATGAGTGAGTGACTGAATGACTGAACGACTGAACAAACTACTCTAGCCATCATCTGTCATTCGGCAGTGTTGCCACATTAAAAATTCAAATGTCAACGGCTACTTCATATTCTCTGACACGGCCATTCTGCGGGTCAACGCGCTCTCGCGTTGTCTTTATCGAAACAAGCAAAGCGTAAAGGCTTTCAGCAAACTATACTCTGATTAGGTAAAACGTTATGAAACGAAACGCACATCATAAAAGATTTTTTTTTTTTTTTAAGTGCAATATCTATCAGTAGTCACACACATCATTAACCTCTACATAGCTTTCAACTATACGAAGCTTAACAGCGTCCATACATCACATTATAGTAAAGCGTGAGTTATTAAAAGGCTTAAGAAAGCGTTCACAATCCTTATGTTACAGCAAAGCGTCGATAGAGCCTTCAGCTTGCTCAAACAGTGAAGCGTTAACCTTCAAACTCGTTTACTCTACAGCAAAGCGATAAAACAGCTTTCAGCACATCGACATAGTGAAGCGTTAAGCTTCAAACTCGTTTAGTCTTCAACAAAGCGATAAAACAGCTTTCAGCACATCGACATAGTGAAGCGTTAAGCTTCAAACTCGTTTACTCTACAGCAAAGCGATAAAACAGCTTTCAGCACATCGACATAGTGAAGCGTTAAGCTTCAAACTCGTTTACTCTACAACAAAGCGATAAAACAGCTTTCAGCACATCGACATAGTGAAGCGTTAAGCTTCAAACTCGTTTACTCTACAGCAAAGCGATAAAACAGCTTTCAGCACATCGACATAGTGAAGCGTTAAGCTTCAAACTCGTTTACTCTACAACAAAGCGATAAAACAGCTTTCAGCACATCGACATAGTGAAGCGTTAAGCTTCAAACTCGTTTACTCTACAGCAAAGCGATAAAACAGCTTTCAGCACATCGACATAGTGAAGCGTTAAGCTTCAAACTCGTTTACTCTACAGCAAAGCGATAAAACAGCTTTCAGCACATCGACATAGTGAAGCCTTAAGCTTCAAACTCGTTTACTCTACAGCAAAGCGATAAAACAGCTTTCAGCCCGTCCACATAGTGAAGCGTTAAGCTTCCAACTTGTTTACTCTCCAGCAAAGCGTCAAAACAGCTTTCAGCCCATTCACATAGTGAAGCGTTAAGCTTCCAACTTGTTTACTCTACAGCAAAGCGTTAAAACAGCTTTCAGCCCATTCACATAGTGAAGCGTTAAGCTTCCAACTTGTTTACTCTACAGCAAAGCGTTAAAACAGCTTTCAGCCCATCGACATAGTGAAGCGTTAAGCTTCAAACTTTCCACTGTACAGCAAAGCGTTAAACAGCTTTCAACTTACACTTTTGTCAAAGCGTAGAAGCTTTTATATCACATCGTATACAAAGCGTATGAGCCCTCAGTATAAACAATGTCGCAGTATTTAATCCTCCAAATAGGTCCCATTACCCTTCATAAACAAAATAAATTCAAAATTCTCAAATATTTAAATATTCACAGATCAGCACACGATCAACGCATCAATCCATAACGACATAAGTAAGGGTAACAAAATCAATCACAGGGATGCACTATGCAGTACTGACTGTGCACTTGTACCAGGCGTGTACCATGACAACAATCGGATACTATCAAAACTAAACAGGGTTCAGACATTCTGAGACATCCGGTAAGCTAAGAATATTTACGTAGTCGCTCATGACACACGCACTGTTCACGACCCCCAGCTCTACCCTACAACGATCATTAGCACACACTTTCGGTGAAAACAGTACAACAGCGCACACACCTCCGGTGCAAATAGTACAATAACGCACATACTTTCAGTGTAAATGTATCAAAACAGTTCACATACTTCCAGTGTAAACGGCACCACAACAGTTCACCTACTTCCAGTGTAAACGGTACCACATAAAAGGTTCAATGAATGATTCAATTCCGGCACTATTTATATCTAACGGCTCTCATTAAACCCGCTCGTTCATCCCGAATTTATCCTCCCCACACACGCCACGCTGAGCAACCAAAATGGTCTGCAAACCCGATGAATTGGTTATCGTGGTCACACCACTCCATTGTAAAACAACTTGCTAGATAACCAGCCATTCAAAGTTTCAATTCAAATTTTTCACACCGTCATACCCTACCATATCATCATGCCAACCATGACACAACTGTGTCCAGTGAGCTCGCAGTTCGTAGAGCTCATAGTAGCAAAGCATAGCTTGTCCGATGAGGGCCGCAACGCACTGGTTGGAACCGCACCCACAGCGGATTGGCACGCACAGTACGTCGAAACATTCACTGTATGAAGCAAACCGCACTCTGACTGAAAACTAAGAGACATTTATCTCTCTTAGGATGTGTTATCGTATCCCTCACATCACATTCACATCCCATTGATTTGGCATAGTTTGCTCAACGTACAGCCCAGAACCTACCCAATATTTGAGTTAATTACAAATTAGTGAATCATGTGGCAGTTTTATATTATTTACTGCAACAAATTTTTCACTCATTTCTTTCATCGATAGAATCTGCAATGAGGAAGTATGACAGAGAACCATGGTAGAGTACTATACTTTAAGAAAACTTGAAGGCAGAGGTGTCAGTGGACTGGGCACATCGGCCCCGATCACCGCTGGGGTAGACGGGTGCTCGAATGGGGCCACGCGCGAGCAAATACAATGTGGGACGCACCTCAGCAAGGCGGAGAGACAACCCAAAGGTAGCAGAGACTGCACGCTGTGATGCACCCTGAGAAAGGCTCGCGTCCAACGGCGAATCAATACGGGCCGATCATGATGATGACTACAAAAGTCAGTAAAAATACTAAGATATTTTCGCTCTGATTTCACATTTTTCAATACTCATCTGAAACGAGGTGACTCTGTCAAGCAGGGATAGTTCACACACGTCCGTTGTGACTCCTATTACATACCGGATTGGCAAGTAGTTCTATCACATATTCCAATTATTCTCAAAATCAGAATGCAGTCTTCAGAACATTTAACTGTTGCGAAACCAGCAACACAATAGGTGGAAATCACTTTAGTGTTTCAAATGAAATACAAAAACAGATTTCCAACAATCTACAGGCAGAAGGCATTCCAGTTCATTGCTGCAGGGCCCCCCGCACCTTGCCCACAGTAACGGTGTGCCCCCACAGCATACATCCATTCAATGCAAGACGTACACGCAAAGACTCGCACCGCACCGTGCTGGCACGCACACCGGGCCGCGAGTGCAGCGCAGCACACGGGCCCGCACAGGACGACACCGTCCGTACGACTGTCAGGCCAATACCGTTGTGTATCCGTGAGCTCACACGGAGACGCATAGACCCTTGCATTCCTCATTGTTACCAAGCTCTTGCAGTCCATAGCCTGACCGCTCTGCGAGCACTTCTCGAAGCGTTGAAGCGAAGGGCCGAGATCAGCGCCCCGTCTGAGCACCGCTCCTTCAACTGCTGATCAGCTCCAGCACACTACTGCAACGAATGTCCAGCCCGAAAGAGAAACACGATGGTCCACGACGACACCCTAATAATGATCTGCAGCCAGTGATCGGTTCGAGGTGCTCCGAAGCAATCGCCGACGAGGACCCATGTTCAGCTAAAGAGGCATTAATCGTTACTGTCAATAGCAGTTGACACCGACAAGTCATCTGAAGTCATCTGCAACTCATGAACAATACTCACATCACACACATATTTCAGAAGTAGGTGACAAACACAGCACCCCATGGCTTCACCGAACACATCCGGACCCATTGCATGTAGGAGAAGGTTTTAATCGAGCACGAGACCAGCCTGCGGCCAATTTTTCTCTCTCAGAGCGCCAGACATTTCGGCCAACGTCCAGCCCGGCAAGCCAGTCTGTGACGTTGTTGGTGTAGCACCGCAGATAAACTGTGCAGCTTCCCACGAATAGTTGTGAACACACACAAGTTAGATTCGGAACCTTTATAGAAAAGAAACCAAGCACAGCACATATTAAGCGCCCCATACCTACTGTCCGCAGCGCGCGCAGTCTGACAGCCAATATGCCAAACTGACGCCAAAAGTCTGTTCGCGCAACCCTCTCGGTCGTCACAAACGCATCTCACTGTCCAGTCAAGCGAACACTTGTGAATAGCTGCAAACCAATTCAACAATTCTGCCAATGAAATAATACAGAGGAATCAGTCTGCCAATTCAACCTCAGTTTATCAGAATTGATTCTGCAGATAGAATCGTCAATATGTTTCTCAGTTTGATGTTACATACTAGTTAACAGCGCTCCACTGGTATTCGCCATTCCATCCGGTGTGCAACATGATTCATTCACTCGACCGACATGCACGACGTGCATGACGACACGCACACCTCCCGGCTAGCCAAGCAAGCCATAGCAGTATTGGCGGTAACCAAACAACAATCATCCGTATACACAGATCAAACAGCAACAAATCATTAACGTCCCCTGTGCATAGGGCGTCTTTTAGAAAGTAGATCATCACAAGCAGAGCTATTATCTGAATATCCATCCAGTAAAGGTACTTTATATGAGACACCCGGCGGCGAGGGCACACTTTCAACTTTATTCAGCACGCACCTGTGCTCCCACTGGTAATACCACAAACTACCAATAATGTGATCGATCCCAGTCGGCGCGCCTTACTTACCGAACTCGCCGCTCGCATGCGCGCGACACGTCTGCGTGGGCGCCGCCCGCGCTGTCGCACACGCGCCGGCCGGACGCGCTGTTTGGCCGCCGCGCGCGCCATTCGCTCGTGTATTAGTTCACCAAACATACCAAATACGATCCATTGCTGTGAAGCTGCCAACCATTGGATTCGCACGCCGCTCGCGGTCGTCAGGTCAACACCGCCGTCCACGCACGCGTCGCCGGCACCACCGCCGCCGATCGCGCACGCATCGCTTCCGACGTGTCCGCGCAGCCGCCTCCGTCCGCACGCGCCGATGCGCATGCAGGGCATATTCCTCCATCATGCAACGTCGACCGCCGTGAAAAATTGTTTTCTGGTGGCAGTAGATATCGCGAAGTAGACCTCGGAGGGCTTTTGAGCAGATCCCACCGCTGCTGTCGGAGATTCAACCGGATTAGATTCTTCGTGGGTAGCGACGTCGTCGGCCATCTTTGCCTTGTATAGCTGTCAGTGCGCACATCCGGCGCAGGCGACGTCCCGACAAAAAGTGAGTTGTGCGGTATCGATCGCGCTACTGACTGACTGTATGAGTGAGTGACTGAATGACTGAACGACTGAACAAACTACTCTAGCCATCATCTGTCATTCGGCAGTGTTGCCACATTAAAAATTCAAATGTCAACGGCTACTTCATATTCTCTGACATATATGTAAACTATATCTCATATGTATTCATATATGTATATACTTTTTAATTTACTTGTTCGTACTTATTATATGTATATTCTATATTTATTATGTATATTATAGGTATTTTATATTATACACATACTGACTCACACACACAACCTACTTATGTATATTTCACAACATACGACTCTCAACCATCCAAAGGTTGATTGGGAGAAATCCCCGCAAAGGATAAGTCTAACTTTGCCCCTAATGTATCACTTTAACTTATTTATGTAAAAATGTTTTGTAGAAATAAATAATTTCTATCAATCCAGTAAAATAAATATAATTAAATACAATAATAAAATGATTGTTTTTCGAACGCACACAAGACAAGATCGACGAACGGCGACCCGGCGGCAAGTGAGCGAGAGAGAGGGCTGAATGTGAACACGATACTCGCGCTCATGCTGCCAGTCCTTTGACAAAAACCGACAATTTCGGGAGCATCGGCAGCGCGAGCGGCATGACGAGTATCAGCGCGGCGCGAGTATCGTGTTTACATTCTCGCGCTGCATACTGCCCTGCTCACTTCCCTGCCCTGTTAGGTAGGCCCTAGTAGTTTTTTTTTTTTTATTAGAAAAATGCAACGCGAAAAACATTGGAAAAAATACATCCCGGCCAGGATTCGAACCTGGGTCTTTGGCTTGAGCCGCCAACGCGATAACCAACTACGCCACCGGACCGTTACGTATTATCTCCAAATTTTCGCTCTCTTGCACCTTCATGATGATGTCGCATAATTTTTGCGAACGGTCAACTTGCACGGTTCAATCTTGAACCATATACCTTTTTTCGCGTTGCATTTTTCTAATAAAAATATAAATAAAGCGAGTATGTACGTGCTTAGTACTAACATATAAACATAAAATATTAGTAGGCCCTAGTAGTATTATATTCTTTGCCTGTAGGGCTGAGTGTAAACCTTGCTTAAGCGATGCAATTTTTTTTTCATGCCATAAAACAAACCCTCCACAAAAAAAGAAAAAAGGCGGCTGGACGGCTGCGTCCGGAAAATCTAGGAAATTTTCTCTTTCTGCCTCTGTTTTGTTTGGTAAAACTAGCAACCTGTGTAGTGATTTGATTACGACGGAGCTGGATCATGGCTGTTGTAGTGGCTGGTCGGAGACGGTCAGGCGGCAGGAAAAACCCGCTTTTTGTAGCTGGGCATGTTGACCATATCATCACTGTGCAGGTATTCTCTATTGACTGTAATTTTACTTGTTCAAATCACATTAGAATGTCCCAGATAGATGGTTGTTCTCTCTAAGGTAGAAAGCCAAATGCTCCTCAAAATCCTTGCTCAATAAGTTTTATGTTTTTTATTTATGGGTAGCTGTGCTGAGGGACCAATGGTGCAGTCAACAGAGATAAAATCACCTCTCCACGCGATACCACGCTCAGTTAGGCGCCATACCAGCGGCTTTGCGGACTGTTGCTAGGCTGTCAAACCTGTTAGTACCTACGTGAAAAGGCTCCTGTCAGGCCGGCATGGCATTCACAATCCCCGTGCATCACAGAATGTCCATGGGCATCGTTAGACACCTAATTGTAGGTGAAATGATGCCAAAAGTCGCGATATGCATAAAAAAAAATTAAAATTTGAAGACCAGGTTAAAGGATTCGAGAAACACCCTCGCCGGAAGACGATTCCACACCCTAGCGGTGCTAATGCGATAAGGTGCGATGTAATAAGTAGTAATATAAAAACTATTTTTCTCTTCAAATATATTTTTCTTTTTTTTTCCAGGGAGCAGACACGGAAGTATCCACCAAATACAAAAACGGCCTATCACCAGTTACAGAGCACGTTGTGAACGGTATAATTCATTCCACGATGGAAGGACTTAAGTCCAACATGAAGATCAACCTCCCGGTCATCAGCGACGACACCAACGAAGACCAAGACGACGTCGAGGGGCTGGAAGCCAAAAAGACTCCGCAGAAGAATGGGTACCAGCCGGTAAACGTTTACAGCAGTCGGGAGATTATTGATCTGTCGCCGATTTATGAGAATTCTTCGGACGCCTGCTCCAGCCATGATGATCTGAGGGAGAGCACAAATGAGATTGATGTTCTGAAGAGGTATTCTATATTTTATTTATAAATTAATTTAAATCTGGACTGGTCCACTGCTGGACACAGGCCTCTCCCACACGCGGTCTTCTGCTGCTCTCATCCATTCACTCCCAGCTACCTTTTTTTAAGTCGTCTGTCCACCCAGCCGGGGGGCGCCCCACGCTACGTTTGCTTGTACGTGGCCTCCATTCCGTCTACCCCATTACGGCAAGGAAATGAGGCACTTTTATCGTAGCACAAATCCGATTACTGAGCAGTTTTTACATCTATCGTCGTGGGTGCTCCACACCGAACACACAACGCTTGTGGGTGCTGGTGCCCCCGAGCACCCACGGAGTTGGCGCCTATGCCGGCAGCAAATAATGCTTGTAGAGCTTTATAAATAGACAATCCGGTCTTAGAGCGTCGTCCCTGTCGTCCGAACTCGCACGTCGACTTAAAAAAATAAAAAAATTAATGATTAACTAATAAACTTACCCAACGTGTCACTTCTTAACCAAATTATTAAAGGGTCAAAGTTTTATTAAAACGTAGGAGAGTCGTGCCTGCCTATCTGCGAGTTTTATGTACATTCTTTGACTGCAGTCAATTTCACTAAATTTCACACACACACACACACACACACACACACACACACACACACACCCTCACAGAGACACAATCGCACTCAGAACTCAATCAAGCACATTTACACTCCTTATTAAGTGGTAAACTATTTTGGTTTTTCTGTTTTATATTTTTTTAGATACCCGTAAAATTTCTCTAATGTTTAATTCTCTCACGTTTTGAGGTGTTACATGTGGTGTTACACAAAGTGTTATATTATATAACACTGTAATGGGTATTGTATGCACCCACCGTCTCTCATGCATGATACAGCCGGTTAGGCCAGTTTGGGAGATGGTGTTTGCACACAACACCGAACAATATTGCAAAGTCTGTTATGTATGAAATAGGAACAATCTGTCGTTGTGTAAAAGTGTGAAAATAATAAATGAAATTTTGAATTTGAGTTTGAGTTTTGAGTCTGTCTAGCTAGGGACAGGGAGGACGCTCTACAACCGGACGGATGGTCTCTTTCTAAAGATCAACACGAATTATTTGCTGCCAGGAACTGTATGTATGTATTTATTCGTGTAAAATGTTCAATACGCCATCTTTTTTTTCTTAAATATTTATTTGGTTTAAGGCTTTAGCCATTTTTGGCTATGCCAGCCGCATAGTAACTGTACTGATTCAGCACGAATCAATGCCTGTGACTTTACAAAAAAACTTAGTACGTATGGATACAATTAGCGCCGTCTTTCAGTAGCAAGATGCTGAACACCGAAACCAACGACAGCTCATCGGCCACACCCAACAGCCTGTCGCAGACGCACTCCGAGAACAGCTTCGAGCTATCCGGTCTCACCGACAGCATCAAGAACAGCAACAAACGTAAGAAGCGCGTCAACATAGTCCAGGAGATATCCGTCGACACCGACATCACCGACACTGAAATAACAGCCCTACGCGTAGAGTCGGAGAGTTCACTCTCGCCCGACTGCTCGACAGCCGACTCCAAGGACGGCTACCTCACGATGACTGGCACCATCAAGAGAGGTAAGAAAAAAGGTCAAAATGTCGACGTCAAGTTGAATATATCGAGGGAGGAACTTGAGATAATTGAAGCGGCGATTGTGGCAGAGGAATACAACAAGATGGATATATCGAAATGTTCGTTGCGCAGCGGGCCGCACGTGTTCATATTTACACTCGTAACTATCCCATTCGTCGCTTGTATGTCGGGTTTGTATTCATTTTACATTGGAACGATAACTTGGTATAACATATTTACTCACGTCACGGAGGAGATCAACTTTTGGAAGCGAATCTCATTGTCTCCCGTTGTGATCTTGTTGTATCCGTTTCTAATCGTTGTGTTTACGTTGGGGCTGGGTCTGTATGCCGGTATTGCGCAGCTGACTTTTAGCAGTTCGAACTGGTGGAAGGAGGTTTGCGATTTTGAAAAGGGCTTCTACGGTTGGTTGTGCAACTCGCTTGGACTGTCTGAGTGCAGTCCGTATGAGGTGGTCGTTTTGACTGATGTTAAAGGTACTTAGAGTCTGATGTCCATCGGGAGACAATAAAGGTCAAGCGTCTGCATATCAACATTGCATGCATCAACTCAGATGAAACCGGATAAAACAAGTTGAGTTCTCGAGAGTATTATTACTGCCATAAGAACGCTCATATACATACATACATATCACTCACGCTGAATCCCGAAAATCTGGTTAAGCAGAGTAATCGGTGTTGTGCTGCAAGAACTCTGGTAAATTACAGCACAAAACCGACCACCACGTTTCGCAAAGTATTCAAACACGATTCAATCGATCAAGCAGCAAGTAAGGCACGAAGACCCACCCGCTGCATGACTCGGTGGAAGTACAGTGTTGGCACTGTGAGAGGTGGCGATCCTGTCGCCCTTTAGCACGGCATCTTGCCCTTATCCCTTAGTCGCCTTTTACGGCGTGCATGGGGAGAGATGCAGTGGGGCTATTCTTTTTAAGTACCGGCCCCACACGGTACTCAACAAGAATGCTCAATAAACAACAAAACTGATTTTTAGAAGAAGGTACTTTTTTTTTTTAATATAATCTGGTATGTTTGGCTAAGTCGGAGGGCCAAAAGCACATGCTCCGACCAGCCAATATCACCTCCGAGAAGGTAGTTGCCATACCGGAGACTTCCCTGGATTGCTGGCTATACTGGACTAGAGGAGAACACAACTGAGGCTGCTATGCGGCCATCTTACATCCAGTACGGTGGTACCAACCCAGTCGGCTACAATTTGAGCCTACCACCTAGTAAGGGGCTCGGGAAGGGACCTACAGTTTTACACCGGTTCCGAACGGAGAATCAGCAGGCGTAGGTATGCACTTAAATTTTTTCGTCAGAAAAAACTCATTGGTACACGCCGACCGGATTCGAATCTCGGACCTCTCGCATGAGAAACCGATGCCCAAACCACTTGGCCACCCGCCGCTTGAATTGGAATACCGACGCGATGAAGCATTTCGGCCTTGCCGACGCTTCGATGCGTGCTGACCGTCCGGCGCTGATAAGTGGAACGCACGTCTATGGCAAACGATACCAAGAGTACAAAGATCCGTTGTGTCTTTTACGTTTGATCCTTACGATGCGAATATGTGAATGCTTACCTTAATCAGGCAATGTAACCGCTGGCATAATTAGAGGAATTAGTGAATTATTGTATGCTAAAGTGCATGCATGACACTTTGGAAGACATTGAATTTGAATAGTGTAATCATTCCTTTTAATTTATTTTCTCTTCATTCGAAATTGTTTACATTCCATTAGACCATAGTACCATGACATACATCAGATACTTCGTTTGTTTTTGAGAAGAATTTGAGAAGAGAAAGGTTGGTGTAGGTATTTTTATAAAAATATGTGGTGATGAGAAATTTTTTTTATTTTAAAATATTGTTGACGGGCAGGTGCACCAACAGACAAACACTGAACTGATGGGTATGATGGGATACAGAATCTTAATAGTGGTTATTTTAACTTTTATATTCTGTACTTAAATATTTATTTAGCACTAGATATATGCAAACCACCTGACTGTGTGAAATGCGATAGGTAAAAGTAGGACGTATAGTCATTAGTTAAGTGATATTTACTCGTGTAACCTTTTTATACAATTTTATAGTGGTAGGTAATGAATTTGACACGATGATACCAACATAATATGTAATTTTTAGTGAAAATGAGCAATGATCGAAGCCAAGCCGTGACAGAATATTCCTGTCATTTGCGGTGTGATATATGTAGTGTTCATTCATACGGGTGAATTAAAAAAAACACCTGCTGTAGCAGGAGGGGGTTAATCAGTATACAATACTAAGTCGATTGAAAAAAATAGTCGTGGATAAAAATAAAATATAAAGTTATCCATGTCCATACATTTCTTGAAATTATTATCAACTTTTTTATGGAAACTGACACGGGTGACTACACCACGTCTACTACACTCGTGCTGTCTGTACAGAACTGGACGGAAAACACGAACACTTTACATAGCCGCTTCGACGGACCTTTAATTCAATGCTATGGTATCAAACACGGGTGGGTTGTTTTTTTTGTGTTTAGGCCTTAAACTTTAGGGGGCCGTCGCTGCCTGTACATGGTCCCGAAAAGTTCAGTCCATTGCGCAGAACCCCCTCAACTCTGCGGCCTGGGTGTCTGCAGACCTGACCCGGGTTAAACCCGCTTGGAAAAGTAAGAAGGGAAGGGACCTAGTTTTACATGGAATGCGAACCACGGTCAGTCTCCAACGGTAGAACAGTCACCCATCTGGGCTCTGACTGCATTTGTGCTTAAGAACACGAACGGCGGCCGATCCATCGCACGATCGAGCTACCGAGGCTGAGTTTCCAGTGCTGACAACCCGCCTCTGCTGCAACCAGTATTTTTAAATTCACCTGGTTCAGCTTTTTATTGGCTAATGAGCTTTTGAAAACATGAGCTTTCATATCATCGCTTAGGTGTTTAGTGTGAAATATCAATGTAATGTGATATTTTATTTTAGAGTTTTAAGACAATACTAAGAATGTGTGCCATCAACGGGAGAGTCTCTGCGTGCACCCCAGGCACTGTATTATAACCAGTGATCGGCGTAGGTAGTGCTATTCCAGGGATTTGGTGACTGTTATCTTAACATGGATATTCCTTAACGTAAGTTAACTAGTCCACCTTAGGTTTTGTTTCTGTGAACAAATGTGGTTGATTTTCAATATTTGCAAATAAATTTTGCTGTTTTGAAAATTAGTTTTGTTCTTATCTTCATTATCTTCATCCATGATGTCAGCCCATAACACCGGTGAACTAGGTGCCCCGGATCCCGGGATCATCAATCCCGGAATCCCGTGGGATGTCCATATAAACATCTTCATTCATGTTCATTGACCCCAAATGGCACTAACTACGCCGATAACTGATTATAACACTGATTGGCATTAGTACCTGGAATGCAAAATTTTACATATTGAAATGAGCGTGGAATAGGCGTCGTTTCGGAGGTGTGTCAGTTTCGCGGCACGAGGTTGTGCACTATCTCCGTCTACTCCGCTGGGAAGCTGGTGTGACGTAAGGTTCCAGTTAGATCATAGACGAACAATGTTTAAATTGAACCAAAACGTCATCATCTTCAAGGCCACAGCATGAAAATAAGTCGAATAATCTTTAACAGCAATACTCGCAAAAATTTCATAACAAACAGAGTGGTGGACGACTGGAACCAACTTCCAGAGGAAGTAATAAGCGCACTTAGTACCAACCAATTCAAAAATAGCCTAGAAATAAAACATAATTCTCAAAAAGAGTGCTCAAGAACGATAATTAAATAAAAAATTAATAAAAAAATAATCCAAGATAATGACAAAAACTACAAACTTTAACTGGATTTAGACGTATCAGCCAAGGCTGCCTGTCTAAAATAAATAAATAAATGAATTAATGAAAAAAAAACATGGTTCACTAATTCCAGAGACCTATATTACTGTACAGTATAACAGTGGTGTTGTCCCACTTGATATGAAAGTTTGAGCTACACAGAACTATAATTTTATGAGGCTAGAATGCAGATTTTGTGGAAACGCTAGGGTGACCATGACTACTCGCCGCATACATAGCTCATAATATTATGTTATACATAACTAATATTTCCATCACGCAGTAGATGCAACGAGAAAACTGGACATGTGTGAAGTCCGACTCCTCTTCTTGTTTGTTTGCACTAACAAGCACGTGCAACCAAACTACGACCAGCCCATGTACCGGCGTTACAAACTCGCCGATGTATGTGAAACATTCTCACTCAACCAATCAGAAGGCGTTCGGTGAGGCATCCGGCGCGGCTATTGGTTGAAATATGCGAGTATTTGTGTGAGTTAGCGAGTGAGTTAACGCCGGTAGACCCGCAGAGCTCTTGGACTTAACCACCCTCTCTCAAAACAGTTTTAAAAGTTTCAAGTTCTTCCAACATTCTTCCTGATAGGGTAACCACAGTGTTTTTAAAAATTATATTTTTTTATTATTATTTTATTTAGATGAGCTAGCAGCGGTGGAGGAAGCTGGCTTGCTATCTATACCTACATAATATGTATTCATGTTCACTGGTGGTTTATTTTATTTTTGTTGTTATATGGTTTATCTAGTCTGTTGTTCTATCTAGTTGTTTATCTAGAATGAGTTTGTGGTGGGCGCTTGGATGACATCTTCGCGCAGTTTCTGTTTCATAAGAAGTGCAGAATTGTTAAGCTCGTTGACTCTTTCAAAATGTACAACACTAGAAAACATTGAAAGTTATTTTGTCATTCACGCACACATCTTGTTCATGGTGTATATATAATATTATAAATTATAAAATAATGTACCTAGCGCATATGACAGAATGTTACAGCTAGATGGGACTTTGCATACATATTTTAACATATTATTATTTTGTTAATCGACAGGTTCAAAATAAGGTTTTTGTGCAATAAAACACAATATTCATAACAATATGCTGTAATAACATGATTATCTTAAATTAATCTATAAACTAGAAAACTAGATAAATTAGCTATAAATCCCTTCAACATATCCATTTTGTAACTAATCTTGATTGTGTGACTAATTCATAATTTGTATAGTTGCTATACAAACTATCAACAATTTTTTTTAAATGATTGTATACGCATAAAAAGACAATTTCAAACAATAGAGCATTTTAAAGCTTTTTAGTGTAGGAATTTTTTTAATAACTTTACAACGATAGTATGCGAGTCACAATTGTGTATTTGTGCTAAGAATGTATGTAACAGGTAATTTTCACCCGACGAACGATTGACCATAAATTATATGACCAATTTGAGTGCCCAAATCGGTCGCTAGCGGCGTTTGCATCTTTTTCCATACTGCCTTTCTTTTGGTCGAACAGCGAGCGGGCGAAAATAACTTGTAATCGACGTGCAGTTCGCTTTTAAGACGTTTAATGTAAGAAAAGACTGATATATTCTAGTCACCGATTTATTTTCTTCGCGTAAAGAAAATATTTTACAAAACATACACACATTTTTTATTTATCTCCTAAACCAGTGTTCACGTCACGCTCCATTAGGCTCTACTCACACGTACCGCAATGACAACACAAAGTGGTTGTGCCCGTCGTTGGCTTGTGTAGCGGATGGCACGCGTGAGGGCTATAACGCGTTTGATTTATTTTATTTTAGACAGGCAGCCTGGGCTGATCTATCTAAATCAACTTCATAGATTATTGGTGTAGTTATATATAATTTTTTTCACTTAGGGGTCGTACACAAATTACGTAACACATTTTGGGGGGGTCCGGCCCGGCGTTACGGTCTTTGTAACGCCGTTTGTGTTACGTCACAATTTTAATATATCAAAATTTGTGCATGTTCAAGTTTTGAATTCCCACGTAATTTAACTGAGCAAGCACGAATGCGCGTGCCCTCTAGATCACACCTCACGAGCATGACTCGTTGACGTGCCGGTCAGTCGCGGCTGACAGCGGTTAGTAGGTACAAACAAACTCAGACAGACTCAGTCAGTGTGCTAATGTGTGGGTACTGTTTTGTGTTTTGTGCGACACTAATATTCAAAGGTCATGGTATCGAGTCTACGTAACGGAATGAAGAGGGGGTGGGGGGGGGTCTCCACCAAACGTACGGTCCGGTTACATTGGGGGGGGGTCGAAAATTTAGAATTTTGCGTTACATAATTTGTGGACGACCCCTTATTCGGTTTTTCATTGCAGCGTGGTTCAAATGTGCTACGTGTGAGTTAAGCCTTATCTACTGGCCCTATTGTAATGTAGCAAATCTTCAAATAAAGTAAATTGCTAATGGATACGGAACCCTAAAAAGAGCAAACTTATTTGGAATTTCTCATCACTTGTCGCAGTTTTGTTAAAAGGGTTAAAAACCAAATGGTTGAACCGTTTTATCACAATTTTAACGCGAAGATAAAAGGGTTGAATAATATGCGATTTGACACAATGGTTTTATTCGCCTTTAACAAAACACTAACTTGATGACAAATCATCTACTAGTGTCCCAATGTGACGTGACGCGAACTCCGCACAATTTGTTAGCTAGTCCGCGCGCGCGCCCTCACGCGGGCTCAGTCTTGTCTTGCACCTTGCCCTTGAGTTCCTGGTCCAGCCGTTCCTTGGCGCGCACTATCTTTGACTGGAGATAGAAGGAGCCGCCTTTTGACTTTTCATTGGCTGTGAACAGGTGGTCGTAACTCTTTTCTATGGTTTCCTGCGGGTAAACATTAAGTTAAAGGATTAATAATTTCCAAAAAATTGCTATAACATATCTACATAGGCCGTTTCAGGATAGGGTTTCGTAACTTCAGGGTTCGAAAGGGGTCCATATTTGAAGACGAAAAGCAGTTTTCCCAAATTCGGTCATTTTTGGTGAAAATTGTTTCATCTAGATTTGGTGGACAGACGTCTGCCTTTATTAAATAAAGATAAAATGACAATCTTGCATGCTTAACCCTTTCGGCGCCAGTCGCACATATTTGTGTGCACCTATAGTCATTTTGTGAGGCCGGGCGCACACATATGTGATTTAGAAAAAGTGCTTTCATATAAATAGGTGGCGCCAGTCGCACATATTTGTGTGCGCCTATAGTCATTTTGTGAGGCCAGGCGCACACATATGTGATTTAGAAAAAGTGCTTTCATATAAATAGGTGGCGCCAGTCGCACATATTTGTGTGCACCTATAGTCATTTTGTGAGGCCAGGCGCACACATATGTGATTTAGAAAAAGTGCTTTCATATAAATAGGTGGCGCCAGTCGCACATATTTGTGTGCACCTATAGTCATTTTGTGAGGCCAGGCGCACACATATGTGATTTAGGAAAAGTGCTTTCATATAAATAGGTGGCGCCAGTCGCACATATTTGTGTGCACCTATAGTCATTTTGTGAGGCCAGGCGCACACATATGTGATTTAGAAAAAGTGCTTTCATATAAATAGGTGGCGCCAGTCGCACATATTTGTGTGCACCTATAGTCATTTTGTGAGGCCAGGCGCACACATATGTGATTTAGAAAAAGTGCTTTCATATAAATAGGTTGCGCCAGTCGCACATATTTGTGCGCGCGCGCCTATAGTCATTTTGTGAGGCCAGGCGCACACATATGTGATTTAGAAAAAGTGCTTTCATATAAATAGGTGGCGCCAGTCGCACATATTTGTGTGCACCTATAGTCATTTTGTGAGGCCAGGCGCACACATATGTGATTTAGAAAAAGTGCTTTCATATAAATAGGTGGCGCCAGTCGCACATATTTGTGCGCGCGCGCCTATAGTCATTTTGTGAGGCCAGGCGCACACATATGTGATTTAGAAAAAGTGCTTTCATATAAATAGGTGGCGCCAGTCGCACATATTTGTGCGCGCCTATAGTCATTTTGTGAGGCCAGGCGCACACATATGTGATTTCGAAAAGTGCTTTCAAAAATAGGTTTAATTGTAGTAGTAGTACGGTGGAAGTTTCGTAAAGCCTTGGCCTGGGCGCATGACTGGGCCCTAGCGGTCCCGGCGACGAAAGGGTTAACTAGTAGAATTGAACTGCATGTAGGTAAATTCCGAACACTTAAAGTTGAATGATATGAAAAGAAAAAGTGGACTGGACTAGGTCATTGCACTACCTAGACCTAGACAGCACTGTTGCCAAATCTCCCCAGACAACTATCCATCGAGTTTTTATTACAATTTTCAATTTTTGTATGAAAAAGATAATACGCAATTTAGATTTGAGTAATAAGAATTTTTTTCTTCTAATAATGAGTACTTTTTATTCCTGAAGTTTCTCAAGGATCTCCTGAAACAACCTGTATAGATAAATAATATTTATTCTCTAAATTTGATGTAAAAAAATTAACATCAAATTTTTTTCCCAACATTTTTTTTTATTGTTTCCGAACTAGCTGGCTGCGTCCAAGGTCGAAGCTTCAGGCGCAGCCAATATCACCACCAAGGAGGTGCCAGTCCGGCTTGGAGGTGGACTAATGTCGCTGGGGAAAGGCTATTTACCCGCGATTTGAAGATCTGTGGATTGTAGGAGTGGGGAAACATATTCCGCGGAAGCCCGTTCCACACCTTTGCAGTGCGGCACAAGAACGATTTAGAGAATCGTGCTGTTCGAAGTACTTGTCTGTCCACTACAAAGGGGTGTTCCGCTTGGCGGGTTTGGCGAAGGCGAACAGGAGGAGGAGGGATAAGAGAAGCAATTTCGTCAGAGCAGCATAAATTTATAAATTTATGCAACACAACACATACATTTCCAAAACTAATTAATCGATATGACATCAACACCGTCAGTCTGGGCTTTTACTTCAGGGTATGGCACCTAGGCCCGGTCGGTCCACCAAGTTCTGACCGTGCCCAGGTGTGCTTATGATCACGAACGGGGGTCGACCGATCGCACGACTGAGCTACCGAGGCTGACAACAATGATTTTACAATAAGTAACAACAACCTTCTCAAGTTTATCCACATTGAGTATCTGCATGGCCTCCTCTACGGTGAGTCCTGTGGCAGCGTTGGCGGCGGCGCGGCGCGCGCCCTGCGGTCCGCCCCCCGCACGCTTCGCCGCCTCCTGTGACGCTGCGATCTCTTGCTTGAGCGCTCGTGCGAACGCTCGCCCTATCACCTGACAGAACACCATTACATAAAGTTTTGACGTGAATACGATGAACGTCTTACGTTTCGCAACAAGGGGGGCATTCCAGAAAGTTGGCGACATCAAGTATGCACTTTCGACGGCTTCGTGCTGCTAACAGAGTTTCCCAAACTTGTTTTTCTCGTAGACCACTTTCAAAATTTTGCTGGCTTCTGTGAATCCCCTCCTGTTTTATTCCCAAAACTCATAAAAAAATGTATAGATTAGATCTAACGATGGAAATTTGCATCGCGGCTAAGTTCCAACCCTAAATTCGGAGCGTTGTTGTTGTTTTGGTTTGGGGTTGGCTCTAGGCCTGCAAACTAATCCTGCTTGGTTGGGGACCTTCATGCAAAACGCCGCAGTCTCCAGCTACCCCAGCCACCCTATGTCTCCCATGAAAGCCACAAGTCGACCGGGGTGTCTGCAGGCCGCTTATCCCTTAGTCGCCTTTTACGACATGCACGGGGAGAGATGCAGTGGGACTATTCTTATTAAGTACCGACCCCACACAGTACTAAATTAGGAGCGGTAAAAAGAAAAAGAAAAATAGTATATATTTTCTTGTGTTCTATTTGCTAATAATATGTAATAAAAACATCACGGCTTTTACACTCAGACGGGTGCGTTCGGAAATGCGCCTGGATCGCGCGGTGCGTTCAAAAATCTTTAATTTTACTTTCGAGTTACCTAATTATAGATGCTCTGAAATGTTGTGCAATGCTTGTAGAATTGGGAGAAATAGTTGTACTGAATATCGAATATGCAAGTTCTTACTAGTCAAGCCAACATTATTGTTCCTTACTATCGAAACTAGAAAAATTTTCGTGGACCCCAACTTACAACTTGTGAACCCCCATTTTTTTTTTCACACCAACGTAGACCCCCGTCGAGTCTCCCGTGGACCCCTGGCGGACTTTGGGAATCTATGTGCTAAACTATACAACCTACAAACGTGAACGCTACCACACCTTTTCCTGTCCCTGAAGAAGCCCGTGATGTAGCGGGAGAAACGTCGACTTATGTAAGTCTTCAGTACCTACTCTTAATCCGGAAACATTTAAAATTAGTACATAAATTATGGATAATTTAAAACATACAGAACCCATAATGCAAGCAGAAAAGAGAAAAAAGGGACCAGATAAAGCCTATATGATGAATGAACATTGTCCTGGGACAAATTTTGTATCGCTTTTGCAGCGGAAGCTGTGCAGGTAGGCGGTAAATTGGATATAAAAGTAGTTTAGTATGTTTTCGAAACTTTTACATATGTTGCTCTCGCTGAGTGGTTGGGTCAAGGGCCAGATCCAGAAGGCAGCCCTTTGACACAGGCATCGTCCAGAGGTTTCTCTCCCTAGTGCCCGACCATCGGTAGCTTAGGTTCAAACCCCGGCAGTGGTTTGAACCCAAGCTAATGGATAGATAATAATAAGAAAGTGGAAAATCCATTTAGTTTTATATTTAATTTGTATAGGTATGTTTTTATATTTTCTATTCGGGGCGGGTTTCCAAAACGTACACCTCGTAAAAAAAAATACAAAATACAGGAGCATAAAGGATCACAAAATACTGCTATTAGAAAAGACTTGAAAAGAAATTGGGGCCAAAAAGAAAATTTCCCGAAATATTTCATACAAAATAATTATTTTTTGTTTTTTTTTAAGGCACCAAAACATTGGTTTAGAATATAAATGTATGTAAAAACAAAGGAAGTGGTATGGGTTAATGTTTTGGTGGTTTAAAAAAAAAATAACCAGGGTTAATTCATAGAATCTGCGTCGCGACGCATCTTCTATAAATTAACCCTAACCTAATGTTGAGGCGGCGCATGTCGTTTTTCCATAAATTCCTATTGAAAATAAATGTTTTGGTGCATTTAAAAAATAAATAAAAAAATTCGAAAATTAATTTTGTATGAAAAATACTTTTTTCCACATTTTTTTTCTCTGAAACTACGCATTTCCGCAGAAAAAAAATTACATCACCAGAAAGCCTACACTACAGACCTATCGCACCAGTTAGTTGAAATAAAGGTGTACGTATTGTAAACCCCAGCCTTATATTCTAGTGCATAGAAAATAAGGTTAAAAAAGTATGTAAATAAATGTAAGGAATAATAATAACCTAACCTTACTTATATTTTAATGTTGCGTGTTATATGTAGCATTAAATAATACAGTTTATATCTCATGGACATATGCTTTGGGATACGTATTTTATATAAATTAACAGACTTATTACAGCCTCAAGTTTGATTTATAGTAAAGTGGGTTTGCAGTTTGCCTAAACTGTTACCTGTCCGCCGAGGACGATGATTTGCGCTATGTACTTCGCCATTACTCCTTCTGTAATGTTCTCAAGCGCGAGTCTGTCCGGGGTCGTGAGAAATATCCTTTTACAGGAATTTATTTTGCTATTCTAATTACATCACTCACAAATTCGATTTGCGGATTTTGCGGTGCGTGCAGGCAGCGCAGCATGCGTGCTAAGCAGTATTGCCACCTCGATTTTGCAAAAACGCGCTAGTCGGTCTTCAAAAAAAACTACCGAAAGAGCTGGTTTCATCCATTCCATGTTATGTCTTTTCGCCAATATTAGGTATTTATACTCTACCTATTCCGATCCCTGGGGCCCTACCGGCATTTCTCGCTTGAAATATGCGAGGGAGTTTACTCGTACTCCTTCTCACTTTTAGCGTCATTCGTATCGGTACCGGCGTTCAAGTGAGTGTCGACCTACCATAGATAAGACGGCCTAGATTACTTGCGATTACTTATTAATAACTTATGTTATCTAATTATTTATATGTTGCATTTATAATTTATGGAAATTCGTGAACATTTATGCCAAAAAAATTATTAATTACTACCTTTTTACTTTTTACTGATAGAAATGAGTGATTAGCATAGACTATGTCGACCTAGACCATGTGCAAGTGTCAGTCAATCAACTGTCATGTTTAATAAAAAAAAAAAATAAGAAGAATTTACCAATTTTAACCGTACTTGAGTGTAACCAAAGAGGTTTAATGTCTTTGAGTGTAACGCAACATGAGCCAAGTGCAGGCACCTCATCCACACTCCACTCCCGGCCAACTGCGGTGCAAAGAGATATGATGTGATGGCGGAGTTCATGGAACAAAATCCGCAGTTGGCGCGGGGCCGGCTGTCGGGAGAGAATGCGATGCTCGCGCCTCTGGATGGGCCTAACGGAGCGCCTTAAAGCATCGGGGGGCTGCGCCATAACATGGCAACAGTAGCACAAGGTGTGTTATATTTATGTATTCACAAATTCCTTTCAAACATCAAACTTAATAAGTCGTATTACAATGGTCGTACTAATATAATATTTTACAAATATGTTCATGTTTTTTTTCAGTATTGGACGGACAATAGACAGTAGTTCACTTAAAAAACTTGGCCGGTAGAGCCAGGCGGCAGGCCCACGGAACGTGTGTGGGCCGGCGGCACCGGTAGCTCTGCTGGAGCAATAGGACGAGCGGATGCTGGCGGTGTTGGGACAGGGCTTCGGACTTTCGGACTCGGGGACTCCGAGGTCATGGTGAACACTCTACCGGTAAGCATATTTTAAATCACATTGGTATTTATTTACTGTAGTGTTGTTTACATACTTCATTGTATGTATGTAGCCAACGACTGTTTATGCACTATCTAGACGGTGACGTGCAGCAGGGCAGGAAAAATGTATGCAATACCGTGACGGTATGCTCGAAACCTGCTGCCGCGTCGCGGTCATGTCACCGCTGCCGCGACGCTATCGTCTAGTATGCAAGCAGCAGTTTTAGGGAAGAAAACAAGGAAAACATTTCTTTTTAATAAATTTTATTTTCAACAACACTACTCTCTCTTGAATAAAAGTAAAGTAGGTAACATAGAAGCAAAATTTTTCACAATAAAGTACCGAGCTATAATTGCGACGGGCCGACGCACGTCTATATAATATATGAATATCCTTATAACTCGAGAACCACTTTATTAATTTACATACTGTTTTCACTGTTACAATCTGTCATTTCTTAGGATGGTTTTACGTTAAATCATAAATATAAATCATAAAGATATATCATCTGCATCATTATGCCTTAAAGTTAAAAAAGATAGATGCCTAATTAAATTATTTTTTTCCATTAAGGTACGCCTGCTGGCCGCCCCCCTCGTGAGCTTCGTGCAAATCAACCCGCCTATGCGCGAGGTTATTGAGGAGTACGAGCGGATACACGCTGAAGACAGGCGGCAGGACATGGCCCTCAGAGAGTGGTGCCTGGTGTCTCAGGAGGAGTTTCGGCGGCAACAGTTGGAGCTTCTGCGGCAGTTTCTGCAGGTAAAAAAAATGTTTTAATGTAAGTATTGCTATATAATATATACAGGCTGTTGCAGCAGTCACTACATTAAGTCCGGGAGCAGATTCATGGGATTAACAGAAATAATAAAGGTGTACGATGAATTCAGACTAAATAAAAACATTCAGTAACCATATAAACTAATTCCCATTTCAATACTAAACAAAAGTTTTTTGGAGGAAAAAACGGAACCCTTATAGGACATATTTTTTTTTTTTTTTATGGAACCTGACACGGTTGGCTACATCACCTACAACATCCGTGATGTCAGCCCATAACACAGGGTGAACTAGGTGCCATGTCAGTGCTTCCCTTCATTTCATGTCGGCTACATTAAACTGGACGGAAAACACGAACTATTTACATAGCCGTTTCGACCGACGTTTCGTTCAGTGCGGTGGTACCAACCCGGCCGGGATAAACCCTACCACCTAGTAAGGTAAGAAGGGAAGGGACCTACAGTTTAACGTGGAATCCGAACCACGGTCAGCCTCCAACGGTCGAGCGGTCACCCATCCAATCACTGACCGCGCTCAGCGTTGCTTAATAACAGTTGACTAACCAACCGCGCCACTGAGCTACCGAGGCTGACGAATTTTCTTATCCCTTAGTGGACTTTTACGACATGCGACGGGGAGAGATGCAGTGGGGCTATTCTTTTTAAGTACCGACCTTAAGAAATTATTTTTATATATTTTTTCAGTTTTGTAATTACGCGTTTCTTGATTTTCAAAACCACAATTATTTTGATAAATATACACGGTGTTAACTTAAATAGGCAACATTCCCGAAAGGGGGTTGTTTTGGGTCACATACTGATGCCGAAAAAGGGGGTAATTTTTTTTTAGCTTTGGTTTTAAAATTTTCAATTTCTATATTTGGTATAAAAACATGGTATTTCATAATAGGAATCACACTGCATTACCAAAAAAATCGAAAGCTGAGTAATTTTTCAAATAAATCAAAAAAATCACATTCATATCGACACGATACAACAGCTAGCGCGCGACACGTTGTCAGTCAGCTGGGTACGCACGGTCGCAGGCGCGAGGCGCGCGGCGCCGCCATTCCAAAGAGAAATTGTCGCTGAGGTAAAATTTTGAAGAAAATATGCAAATTTTTTTAAACTATTTTAGATTTTATTTTTTAGTACCACAAAATAATCAGTATACGAAATGGTTTAATATTCGGTATTAAAATTGAAATGTCGCGAAAAAAGTTAACACCGTGTATAACAAAATATATGTTGTGTGGTAGTACGGAACCCTCAGTGCGCGAGTTAAACTCGCACTTGGCACCTGTTTTTAAATGTCCAAGCAATGTAATGGTCTAATGTGATCCAAATACATCTAAGTACCTACGCTAATCAAAACAATATAATTTAAAGATATTTTTTGTTTTAACTTGCAGGACAACCGAGGGCGTTTTCAACAAACCCCAGCAGTGGCTCACTTGGGACAATGAACACCCTCCCTACATAAACGGAGCACATCCTCGGGTTTGGTGCAGCACACTACCATCTGCTGGTTGCAAGCACCAAGTCCTTCCACAAATCAATACCAGCATGTGCTCAGCGTTAGATGCTCAATTAGTTCTTTAGTTTACCTAATTAGGTTTTTGTGTAAATTGTATGTGTAAATAAAAATATTTTATTCTTATTGTTTTGTTTACTTTTTTTACCAGAGATAAGAATACCTTCATTGTTGAGAGAAGCGTTTATGGGAACCGTATATACCTATGACCCTCTGTGCGTTGGTAAGTATCACTTGCATAAAAGGAAGGGCAGTCATTATCTAGCAAATACAATTTAAAATAATGCGCAATGTTCTTTGGAGATAAACTAGACAGTGCGGTTGTAGAGTGTCGTCTCTGTCGCAATAACTCGCAGGTATCTGTATGACCGAGACAATGCTCTACAACCAGAAAGTCATCAAAGCATGATGCGCATTATTTACCGCCGCGTACTGTACACTAGAATTGGTTACTAATAATTAAGAGCAACATTTGATTCAGCATAGAAAGTAGAGGTTGATGCAAAGCTATTGTAGTTTTTCAACCTTCTGTCGCACAGATGACAAAAAAGAAGAGGTTACAATTTTACAAATTTCAAGTTGATAAGTGACATCTATTACCATAATCGTTTTTATTACCTATTTATCATAGGTATGTACTTTATAAATATTGGTGAGTGCATAGGTAGGTAGGTACTAGAAAGAATTCAGAGATAAACACATGATACATAAAAAGAAATAGGTAAGTACATACCTTGGAAGTGGGTGATATAGCGTCGGCTTTCTTTCGTTGGTGTCGGCCGGTTGCCTCGAGTGGATTCTGCTGAGTGATAGCCTCGCTTGTTCGCGCCGATGTTCTTGCTGTAAGCTCATCGACGCACGTCGGCCGGATTCCAGCAAAAGAGTCCAAGCCAAGACCGCGCCGACCGCCCGCCGCTTACGTAAATGTTTCGTAGAAAGAAAGAAACCACAAAAGAAAACATCGCGAAGCGAATGTCGTGTTTGCTTGTTTGCAAAGAGGATATCATAGAGTAACTTATATGGTGGAGGATATAACCACTGCTTGTTTGTTTACGAACCGCTGTAATTTTTTTTTTAATAATTATTGGCTTGGATGCCGGGTCCTGCATTTTCTTTAATTTTATTTCCTATAATTTCTATATTTTCTACAGTATTTATTATGTATTTGTAAATACTTTTATAATATTTTTGTTCAGTTAATAAATTTATTTCGATGTTTTCGTCAGTTTTCTCATGAAGTGAACGCCAAGAAGTTGATCCTTAGCTTGCGAGTTTAGCGGCAAATATCGGGGAGTTTATCTGTCAAAGAAACGTCAAAAACCCCGGTGCCAATTGTTTGATAGATCGACTCCGTGTCGACTCATAGCATTCTGTATTCCGTCCTTGTCATCTTGAAAGGACATATAGAGAAGGCTATAATCGACTAGATCGACAGCTCTAGCGAGTAAAATGTGGGAGTGCGAGAATGACGTCACTCGCCAGTTTCACCGGTGCCATTATAGCGTTCTCGCCACATTTCTCGCACTCACACGGGCGAGTGAGTGAACGCCGGTAGACCTACTGGTAATAAAGCACCAGATTTCGCGATAGGCGCTGTTTCTAAACGCGTCCGCATACTAATAAAAGCACCAGATTAGGTGCGAAAAGTACCAAGGTGGCAGCACTGATAAGAAGAGAAGTGTCAAACAGATGTAAGTGTCAGTCAGCTGTCAAGGAAGAAAATGGTTGTCCGTACTCTGCGTGCGTACATCCAGAATCGATGTTCCCATGAGTAGAACATAGAAGTGCATTCCGGTTGTTCGTCCGGTTCCGGTGCTGCAACGCAATTTAGTGTACGCCGGAGAAATAGAAAATTAGTCAATCGTAGTAGTTCAATCTAATAGAAAAGAAAGTTTATTTTCTATTAGATTCTCATGGCAGTCTAGCAATGAAACTACGATTGACTAAAGAAAGTTTAAAACGTCAAAAGTATCTGTATCAGTGTTGCCATGTTAGGAGATTTTCTCCTAGATTCAGGAGAATTTCAGTGGTGCTAGGAGAACTTTTTGCCTGTCAGGAGAGTAGGAGAAAATTTAGGAGAAAGAAAATCACTACAGGAGAAGATTTAGGAGTGAGAAACTCAGGATTAAAATTAAAACATATATTTACTAGTAACAAACAAATATGTCGGAATGTACGGTGATGATAACACAATGAATGAACTGCTTATGAATCAACCAACCAACTTGTCAAGTCACACAATATACGATAGGATTTTGTCTTTTGATAAGAGCAAGGTTCACCTTCTTGCTCTTTGGATAGGATAACGTGACACTCTGTGAGTGTGTGCGTGCATCGATCGACCAACCAGCCGACTACCGGGCGGGCCAAACCGAACGAACATTTTGTTATCATTAACAATCAATGTTATTTACATGTATTCTTTGTAATAATCAGTCAGTAGTATTACTAAGCCTACGTCGACAGTTTGTCCGTCAGTCCCTGAGGTCAGTCCGCACTACTTTAAGGGCTGTATCTTTTGTACCACAATAGGTAGCTGGTTTTGATTTTCACAGATTTTTTCAGAGATTGGCGGACATCCTATCAAATAATAAGAAAAAAAATTAAGGGCCTTCCCATACAAGAAACGTGTTTAAAAAAAATTGTTTGTTTTTGCTGTAACGTAAAAAAGGTAAGTACAAGTGTCAAACTTGGTGTGCTTAAAAAAACAAATAATTAAAACAGACAAATTACGTGGTGGTTGGAATGGCAATCGTGGCTATGACGGGAGGACAAATCATTATTGGCGGAGAAGTGATCGAACAGGTTGAAGGAAGAGTAGGTACGTAGGTATATCTCGGTCAAATACTGCTTGGTAGAGAAGGTCTCCTTAAGGAGGTCGAGGGACGAATTCAATGAGTTGGGCTGTCTCGGAAATTTAAAATTTGCCCCGAGGTCTGACCCGTATATATTATGACCAGTGCGTCCTCCTAGTACGGGTGTGAAACGTGAGCTCTGACTATAGGTAGTTGTTTTCAAAGTTGCCCAGCGAGCGATGGAACTAGCCATGTAGGGCTGGGTCTGGGAGTATAGCTACGCGAAATGGTGCGTAATAAAAGAGGCAATCCGCCGACGCACCAAAGTAATCGATATTGGAAACCAGGTGGATAAGCTAAAACGGCAGTGGGCTGGGCACGTTAGCCGAAGGCACGACGACCGTTGGAGTAACCATGTACTACATTGGCGGCCGTGGACAGGAAAACGGAGTGTGGGAAGACCACCCGCCAGGTGGGACGCCGCAATGAAGTATGTCGGCGGAAAACGGTGGTCCGTACCGCTGAAGGCCGAGAGACTGGAGGAAAATTGAAGGCGAATGTCCAGCAGTAGACAATTACACGCTGACTGACTGACAGAGAACCCTCGGTGCGCGAGTTCGACTCGCACTTGACCGGTTTTCAGGCTGAAAAAGATACAGCTCTTTATATGTAAGACAGACAGACGGACGGACAGATGGCCTAGGTTTAGTAATATGGTCCCGTACGGATAAGGAACACTAAAAATGTGGTGAAATTTTTATATTTGAATAACAGGAGAATTTTTTAGGAGGATGTAAATTTTCTAGGAGATTTTTAGGAGATTTTCGAAGTCAATCTAGGAGAATTTCAAAATTTGAGTTGGCAACACTGATCTGTATACCTAATCTCTGAACATCAATAAAAAGTAAGGTTACACTGGCGGTTGTTTTCATTTGTTTCATTCATCAGTTTTATTGGAAGAATTGTATGAATTCTGTTATAATTACGCTGCGATGTTGAAGGTATTCCACCAACTTTTATCAATGGAAAAGCTGAGTTTATGTTGTTTTCCTCTTTCTAACCTCAAAACATCCGGCAGCTATGTTTAATAAGTTATGTTAGTGTCACAAAATGTTTAGAAAAGAAAGAGGAGAAGAGTACGACATAGAAAACAAAACCACATTTGATAGATTTCCCGAGTGCACCACTGGGCTTTCGCCTGTGTCGATGCACTCAGGCACAGCATATATATGGCTAAAGCAGTATGGAAACTAGGCCTATTTGTTAAAATAAGTACCTACGCTCCATTGGAGCGTTAGGGATGTCAATCAAATTTTTTGTAAAATTGTAAAATTATTATTCATTAAAACATTTATTTAGGTTCTTTATTGTAATGATCAAATAATCAATATAATCAATCATCAATAATAAGTTCAAAACGTGGTTGCTATAAATATGAATTGATATAACTTTTCTCGACTTTTGTCAACTTTTAGTAATTTTTGTAAATTGTTTACAACTTTTGTCAGCTCTTGTCAACCATTGTAAATGTTTGTCAACTTTTCTCATCTTTTGCCAATTTCAGTCATCTTTTGTCAACTTTTATCGACTGTTGTCAAGTCTTGCCAATGTTTGTCAACCTTGGTAAACTTTTGTCAGCTTTCGTCAACATTTGTCAACTTTTGTCATCTTTTGTCAACTTTTATCGACTGTTGTCAACTTTGGCAATCTTTGTCAACCTTGGTCAACTTTCGTCAACATTTGCCGACTTTTGTCATCTTTTGTCAACGTTTGTCAACTTTTGTCTATTTTTCTCGATTTTTGTGAAATTATAGCCACTTTCGTCATCTTTTATTAACTTTTCTCATCTTTTATCAACTTTTCTCATCTTTTGCCAATTTCTGTCACCTTTTGTCAACTTTTATCGACTGTTGTCAACTCTTGTCAAGTTTTGTAAACTTTTGAGAACTTTTATCAACTCTCGGTAACTTATGTAAACTCTTGTCAACTTTTGTCAACATTTGTCAACTTTTGTCAACTTTCGTCAACTTTTGTCAACTTTCGTCAACGTTTGTCTACTTTAATGGCTTTTGTCGACTTTTGTTAACTTACAGCCACTTTCGTCATCTTTTGTCAATTTTTGCCAACTTCTATCAGCTTTTGTAAAATTTTAACGACTGTTGTCAACTTTCGGAAATTTTTGTCAACTTTTGCCAACTTCTGTCACTTTTATGAACTTAGGCCAGCTTCCGTCAACTTTCGCCATCTTTTGTCAACTTTTACTAACTTCTGTCAACTTTTAACCACTATTGTCAACGTTTGCCAAGTTCTGTCACTTTTATGAACTTTTGTCAGCTTTCGTGAACTTTTGTCAACTCTTGTCAACTTTCGTCAACTATTGTTAATTAATGTCAACTAAGTATTGTCAACTTTTTTCATATTTTGTAAACGTTTGTCAACTTATGTCAGCTGTTTGTCAACTTATGTCAGCTGTCTGTCAACTTATGTCAGCTGTTTGTCAACTTTTCCCATCTTTTGTCCAGTTTGTCAACTTTCGTTAACTCTTGTCAACTCCTTGTTAACGAAAGCTGACAAAAGTTCATAAAAGTGACAAAAGTTGACAACAGTGGTTAAAATATGATAAAAGCTGACGAAAGTGGCTATAAGTTCACAAAAGTCGAGAAGTATACAAAAGTTGACAAACGTTGACAAAAGATGACAAAATGTTGACGAAAGTTGACTAAGGTTGACAAACAACCACAACAGTTGACAACAGTCGATAAAAGTTGACAAAGATGACAAATATTGACGAAAGTTGACAAAAGTTGACCAAGGTTAGGTTGACATTGACACGAGTTGACAACAATCGATAAAAGTTGACACAGGTCGATAAAAGTTGACAAAAGATGACAAAAGTTGACCAAGGTTGACAAACATTGACAAGAGTTGACAACAGTCGATAAAAGTTGACAAAAGAAAATATTGACGAAAGTTGACAAAAGTTGACCAAGGTTGACAAACATTGACAAGAGTTGACAACAGTCGATAAAAGTTGACAAAAGATGACAAAAGTTGACAAATATTGACCAAAGTTGACAAAAGTTGACCAAGGTTGACAAACATTGACAAGAGTTGACAACAGTCGATAAAAGTTGACAAAAGGTGACAGAAGTGGGCAAAGATAAGAAATGTTGACAAAAGTTGACAAGAGTTGACATAAGTTACCGAGAGTTGGCAAAAGTTCTCAAAAGTTTACAAACTTGACAAGAGTTGACAACAGTTGATAAAAGTTGACAAAAGATGACAAAAGTTGACAAATATTGACGAAAGTTGACTAAGGTTGACAAACATTGACAAGAGTTGACAACAGTCGATAAAAGTTGACAAAAGATGACAAAAGTTGACAAATATTGACGAAAGTTGACAAAAGTTGACCAAGGTTGACAAACATTGACAAGAGTTGACAACAGTCGACAAAAGGTGACACAAGTTGGCAAAAGATGAGAAAAGTTGACAAAAGTTGACAAGAGTTGACATAAGTTACCGACAGTTGACAAAAGTTCTCAAAAGTTTACAAACTTGACAAGAGTTGATAACAGTCGATAAAAGTTGACAAAAGGTGACAGAAGTTGGCAAAAGATAAGAAAAGTTGACAAAAGTTGACAAGAGTTGACATAAGTTACCGAGAGTTGGCAAAAGTTCTCAAAAGTTTCCAAAACTTGACAAGAGTTGACAACAGTCGATAAAAGTTGACAAAAGGTGACAGAAGTTGGCAAAAGATGAGAAAAGTTGAGAAAAGTTGACAAAAGTTGACAAGAGTTGACATAAGTTACCGAGAGTTGACAAAAGTTCTCAAAAGTTTACAAAACTTGACAAGAGTTGACAACAGTCGATAAAAGTTGACAAAAGGTGACAGAAGTTGGCAAAAGATGAGAAAAGTTGAGAAAAGTTGACAAAAGTTGACAAGAGTTGACATAAGTTACCGAGAGTTGACAAAAGTTCTCAAAAGTTTACAAAACTTGACAAGAGTTGACAACAGTCGATAAAAGTTGACAAAGGTGACAGAAGTTGGCAAAAGATAAGAAAAGTTGACAAGAGTTGGCAACAGTCAGTAAAAGTTGACAAAATTTGACAGAAGTTGGCAAAAGTTGACAAAAGTTGTCAACATTTGTCAAAAGTTAATATAAGGTGACAACAGTCGAAAAACGTTTGTAAACATTTTTTTGCATTCTAAAGATCGCGGACTGTCCGTGGCGCATGCAACAAAAACAAACACGACCACTCGGACGCGGCACCCGCGACTGATTGTTTGCGACATTCGCTTCGGGGCCTTGTTGAGGCGTGCGTGTGTGTGAGTGCGTCGTTTCGATCGTTTTGTACGTAGTTTCCATACTGCTTTAGCCATATATATGCTGTGACTCAGGTTTCTCGAAGACAAGACTAATGCCGGCACTTCACTTGGCTTAGCGTATTCGTGTTTGTTGCAAATATTTTAGTTTTATCTCGCTCTAAACAAGCCATTAAAGGGAGACGAAACGGAAATTGTTGCCAAATACACGAATACGCTAAGCCAAGTGAAGTGCCGGCATAAAAAGTAAATTCAACAAACATTGGAAGCAACATTATTTTATTTTATAGTATATTAAATTAATTATGTCTAAACAAAGGTACATAATTGCATTTTAGTTACCTATCGGACATGACACGCTGGACTTATATCCTGCGCTGAATATAGTGAAATCAACATACAGGCTGCTTTCCCTTCTGCTATATTTGGCTGGGGTTTCCAATACATGCGCCTTTATTTCAACTAACTGGTACGATAGACTTGTAGTTTAGGCTTTTACGATTCTAAAGATGTAATTTTTATTCTGCGGAAATGTGTAGTTTCGGAGAAAAAAATTTTTGAAAAAAATTTTTTTCATACAAAATAAATTTTAGAAATGTTTTATTTATTTTTTAAATGCACCGAAACATTTATTTTCAATAGCTACGCGACGCATCTTCTATAAATTAACCCTGGTAATTTTTTTTTAACCACCAAATCATTCACCCATAGTTTCCTTGTTTTTATAGGTATACATTTATATACAAAACCAATGTTTTGGTGCCTTAAAAAAAATACTTTTTGACGTGATGATGTCACGTCTTATAAATTGATGAACACCGGCTGCACGCACGAAGAAGTGTAACGTTCCATCTAAACCTGTGTGTGCAAGCGAGAGCGCGATAGAGAGGCATATACAATAGTAGAAAATACAAAATATATTTCTCCGTCTTTTGCGAGCCTCGAAGTTCGAACCCGCGGTCCCTGCCACCATCACTGACCAGATGTGTTATCCACGCCGGCTATCGACCGTGTACTTATCGCTGCAAATTTTCTCAACAGTATGTGGACATACAACATGGAGCGACATCTAGCGTCCACATCTAGCGTCAATATTAAATTAAATACTTCAGCCAGCGGTATACTTGATTAGCAGTTAGGTAATTGTTGCAACGTTGAAAATGTAGATGGCGTTATGTAGGTTTTTTAAATATAAATTAAACAAAAATTAATACTCGTTATTTTCTCATATTTTTTATTAGTTATTATCACATCTTTATCATGTATTTAAATTAATTTTACATGGTGAATATCCGCCGAATCGTCCGTAAACCAACTTTACAGACAACCAAATTTTTTTTAAAATTTTGTGTAAAATTTTATTTTTGGCCCGAATTTTGATTTTTTTTTACGAGGCGCAGGTATTGGAAACCCGCCCCCTATATTTATTGAAATATGTGTTTCTTTATGAATGTAATGCTGAAGTGAAAAAAATAATATTTCTTATGATAATGTTCAGGGTCTAGTGAGTGTGGTAACTGGCGGCGCGTCGGGCCTGGGCCGAGCGACGGCGGAGCGCCTCGTGCAAGCCGGCGGGAAGGTGCTCGTGTGCGACGTTCAGACGGCGCGGGGTCAGGAGGTCGTCGGCGCTCTTGGAGACAATGCCACCTTCGCCAAGTGTGATGTGAGTATATAGCAATAGACAATGGTTTTGAATAAAATAAAATAATATTTACCTAATAATAATATAAAAAAGTAATACTAATAACTAAAGAAATAAACCTAACCTAACAAACATTAAAATAACTATCAAAAGGGGCATTTTCAAATGTTGCTAGAACACTTGCGGCATTACCCCGCTGGATGGCAAGGCTTACCCTTTGAATGAAGTAGGCCCTTGGTTGTGGGACGCCAGTTGCGTTCACCAGCTTTTTTTTTTTAATCTTTATTTTGTTTAGGGCTTTAGCCATTCCTGGCTATGCCAGCCCCATAGTAACTATATTGATTTTTTATTGTACTTCAGCACGATTCAACGCCTGTGTCCACCAGCTTTTGCTTTTGGCTTCACTGCTCCACGGACCGAGGGATTCAACCGCAAACGCAACAACTGTGTATTGGGCTATTGCTGTGTGTGCACTATTTGTTGTACATATATACATGTAAAAAAATATATATATATATATATAATTATGGTATGTCACTTTCTGTTACTTTGTTAGGGTTCGTCTTCTCCCTGTATTTGATTATTATTTAAGTTATGTGTCGTATTTCCTCTGTATTTCATCTTCATTAAATGTACTGTTTGCCACGTTATATATCTATAAGTATAATAGGTGCCTAACGATGCTGGAGGCAAACTTAATTATTGTTTGTATATTTCTGTATTTTCTTGTTTGTTCGTTTCTGTTTGTTTTGGCCAAATAAATAAAATAAAATAAAATAAAATAAAATTCGAAATCTTGAATAATAATATAGTTAGAGGAATACTTTAAGATAGTATTGAAGCTGGTCATACATGTACCTTTATTTTAACTTGCACGCACTCTATTTTTAGGGTTCCGTGTCCGGTACGGGACCCTATTACTAAGCCTACGCCGTCCGTCCGTCCGTCTGTCCGAGGGCTGTATCTTTTAAACCAGGCATGGGCAACCTACGGCCCACGGGCCACATCCGGCCCGCGAGGTCTTTTTGTCCGGCCCGCGATTCTTTCCTGTAAATTATTTGGGTCCGGCCCGACTAGCCGAAATATTCATTCAAAAATCGCGCCGCGCCGGGCTGCTGCGCTTTTGCGGCGAGCGCAGCAGTCTCTTCACTTGATTCAGTTCAGTTGCAGGGTGTTATTTACTTACTTTCACCTTTACTTAATATAAATAGGCATTGATGCAAGTAGGTAGGGTACACATTTTAGAAATGTACACTTAATCTGGCCCGCGACTCGACAGCAAAACAATGATTTGGCCCCTGGACCAAAAAGGTTGCCCATGCCTGTTTTAAACTGTAATAGGTAGCCCTTTGAAATTATCACAGAATACGTGTTATTAGTGCCGATATAACAATAAGTAATAAAAATAACCACAGTTTATTTTTATTTTATTTTATTTTTTCTTATATTTCCATATGTTATGTTTCCTAGCTGGTAATTAATGCAATCCCTTATGGAAATCTTTAATAGGCCATCGTAAGTGTTCATTCTAAGTGTATAATTTGTATTTATAACTTGTGTGGTTGATTTACTGAAAAATAAAGAAAAAGTAAAAAATTCACGGGGGTTCTCATAGAAGAAACTAAAAAGGGTATCAAGCCATCTACCGAAAAGAGTATGAAGCATTTTAACTAATCATGAATTTTAACTAATATTAAGCATTTCATAAACACACCATAGATGGTGTGAGTGGCGCTGACCATGACATGACGATACAGTACCCTCGGTGCGCGAGTTCGACTCGCACTTGGCCAGTTTTTTTATTTATTATAATTTTTTTAATTCTTATGATACTACAAGCTGTCAGGAATTTGATATTCAACAGCAAGTTATAAATGAACTCAATTTCTAGTACTTTCAATGTACCTTATTAGGTGGTGGGCTCAAATTGTACCCGGCTTGGTTGCTACCAACGTACTGGCGAAAAATGGCTGCCTCTGCTGAGTTCTACTATAGTCCAGTGTAGCCAGCAAGCCAAAGGTGTTGGCGATCTCGGGTATGCCACAACCTCGGGGGTGATGTTGGTGATTCCAGCCTCTCGACTCAGCCACCTGGCTGCATGAACTGATAAGAATTCATTTTAGTTGTTTCTTTATCTCTCAGTGTAATTATGGATGGGTGACAGCTCGACCGTTGGAGGCTGACCACGGTTCGGATTCCACGTAAAACTGTAGGTACCATCCCTTCTTACCTTACTAGGTGGAAGGGTTTATCCCGCCCGGATTGGTAACACCCACAGATCATCAAATGCGCGCGCCCCTCCTAGAGGCGCCCTGAGCGCGATTTCTCTACAACGCCGTTGAAACCTGTGGGCGTGGCCTATGACTTACATATGTGTGTTGTGCGTGTGCATTTGTTTTGTGGGTGTGCCTAACTTGCTCCTCTTTGTGTGTAGTGTCGATACTAGCACACACACACACATACGAAGCGCTAGCAGCACTGCGTGTAGTTTTTGGGTTTCAAATATTATCGCTTAGGGCGTCTCTAGTAGGGGGCGCGCGCGCGGTAGGTATTTGATGCTCTGTGGTAACACCGCACTGAATGAGAGGTCGGTTGAAACGGCTATGTAAAAAATTCGTGTTTTCCGTTCAGTTCAGTGCAGCCGGCACGACCGAAGGGAAGCACTGACATGGCACGTAGTTCACCAAGGTGTTATGTGCTGACATCACGGATGTAGTAGGTGATGTAGCTAACCGTGTCAGTTTCCATAAGAAAAAAAATAAATCTTTATTAATTGCGATCTCTCCCTGCAGATATGCTCCGAGCAGGAAGTGCAGACAGCTCTGAACGCGGCTGTGGAGCGGTTCGGCCGCGTCGACTCGGTGGTGAACTGCGCCGGTATAGCCATCGCTTACAAAACTTACAACTTCATTAAGCAGTCACCACACACTCTTGAGGACTTCACTAAAGTCATTCAGGTGGGCATTTAAAATATTTTATTTTGTTTTATTTATTTTTTATTGATTCCGAACTGGGTGGCTCGGCCTGTGGCAAATCCGTGGATTGTAGGAGTGGAGAAAGATATTCCCCGGAAGCCCGTTCCTTTGAGAGAATCGTGCAGTTTGACTAACTCTTTTGTCGACTACAAAGAGGTGTTTCGCGAGAGTATGGCAGGTTTGGCAAAGGCGAACAAGAGGAGGAGGGATAACGGAAGCTTTTTTTTTTATGGAATCTGACACGGTTGGCTACATCACCTACAACATCCGTGATGTCAGCCCATAACACCTTATTGAGTTGGCACCTTATTGAGTTGGCACCTTATTGAGCTGGTACCTTATTGAGCTGGCACCTTATTGAGCTGGTACATTATTGAGCTGGTACCTTATTGAACTGACACCTTATTGAGCTGGTACCTCATTGAGTTGGCACCTTATTGAGCTGGTACCTTATTGAGCTGGCACCTTATTGAGCTGGCACATAATTGAGCTGGCACCTTATTGAGCTGGCACCTTATTGCGCTGGCACCATATTGAGCTGGTACCTTATTGAGCTGGCGTCTTATTGAGCTGTCACCTTGTTGAGCTTGCACCTTATTGAGCTGGCACCTTATTGAGCTGGCACATAATTAAGCTGGCACCTTATTGAGCTGGCACCTTATTGCGCTGGCACCATATTGAGCTGGTACCTTATTGAGCTGGCGTCTTATTGAGCTGTCACCTTGTTGAGCTTGCACCTTATTGAGCTGGCACCTTATTGAGCTGGCACATAATTGAGCTGGCACCTTATTGAGCTGGCACCTTATTGCGCTGGCACCATATTGAGCTGGTACCTTATTGAGCTGGCGTCTTATTGAGCTGTCACCTTGTTGAGCTTGCACCTTATTGAGCTGGCACCTTATTGAGCTGGCACATAATTAAGCTGGCACCTTATTGAGCTGGCACCTTATTGCGCTGGCACCATATTGAGCTGGTACCTTATTGAGCTGGCGTCTTATTGAGCTGTCACCTTGTTGAGCTTGCACCTTATTGAGCTGGCACCTTATTGCGCTGCCACCTTATTGAGCCTTGACCTTATTTATTTATTTATTTTGGCACAAACAACAGAAATATGTCACAACATGTTAAAATACAAAAATAACTATAATTTACCGACATAGTTCCTAAACGTTTGTACACTTCGTGGTTAATTTATTGCAGTAAAATAAATTAAAAAAATAGAACAATAATAATTAGTACAGAAAAAAAAAGTTAAATATGAAAAATTAAAACTAATAACAATAACTAGAAATATGTAGGCGAATGACAGGAAAATTAAATTTATAAGCTAACAGAAACGAAATGTGTGTGTATAACATGTGTGTATCCAGGAACGCGAATAGAAGAAAGAACATACCGCACGTACACACAATTACAGTGCACGAAAAATATCCTGTACACGTTTTTTAAACCTGTGAGACGAGTAACTGAATATATCCACTTCAGCATCATAATCTCTAACAGATTCATATAAACGACACATTCATAATATAGGGTTATAGTATGCCATTTTATTGTTACAAAGCGGAAGCAAAAACAACTTAGGTCGCCTAGTCCTAGCACAACAAGTGTTAAAACAAATTTTTGAAAGAATAGTAGTATGTAGCTGGGCATTAATTATATTATAGAGGCACATTATGTCCAGCATATTACGTCGAACGACAAGAGAATCTAATTTAAAATGTTGCAATCTCTGGTCATATGTTTTCAATGACTTTTTAAACCATGTCTAATCGATATTGCCCGAAGAAATTTTTAACACTTTCTATACGGTCTCTATGCATAGTGGGGTAACCATATTACAGAGGCATACTCTAGACGGCTTCTGACAAGACTCTGATATAAATTGATTACACTACTGTAATTTTTGAAACCTTTGGTTATCCGTAATATAAATCCAAGGAGTTGATTAGATTTTTTTACCACTGCTTCATAATGATTACTTAAGGTTAATTTAGAGTCCAATGTAACGCCTAAGTCCCTTGCTGAGTTTGAGCGTGTTAAGTTCTGACCATCTAGAGTGTAATTGAAATGTATTGTACATTTCAATTACACTCTAGTTTTATCTTTCGGTAAGTTTATCTTTAGTAAGTTTATCTTTCGGGTAAATTATATTACAAAGCACTTCGAAATGTTGAGGAACATGAGATTCGATTGGCACCAATCTGCTACAAGATTTAGGTCGTTTTGTAAGTCAGTGCAGTCTTCAACATTTCGAATTACTTTGCATATTTTTAAGTCATCGGCATATAGCAAGCAAAAACAGCTAAGTATCATCAGATCAGATCATTAATAAATAACAAAAATAGAAGTGGCCCAAGGTGTGAACCCTGCGGAACACCGGAGGTAACAGCTACTGGTTAAGATCTAAATCCATTCACAGTAACAATTTGACATCGATTATAAACATATGATGTAATTCAACGCAAGAGGCTACCGTGAATCCCGTGAGCAGCTAGTTTTAGGCAGAGGAGTCTGTGATTGACCTTATCAAAAGCCTTACGAAAATCCGTGTAAATAGCATCAACCTGGTTACGTTTATTAAAAGCCTCATAAATGTAATTGGTGTATTCCAACAGATTACTCGTAGTTGACTTTGCTTTAATAAACCCGTGCTGGAGAGGGTTCAGCATATTTTTAACGTGATTATATACGGAATCAAAAATTAAAGATTCAAAAATTTTGCCAAAACATGATAACATGCTAATGGGCCTGTAATTACTACAGTGTGATTTGTCACCGCTTTTAAAAACAGGAACAATGTTGGCTATCTTCCAGACCTCAGGAAATATACCGGATTTTAACGATTTAGCAAATATAATGTTCAAAGGCTGAGAGAGTACATTGGCGCTTATTGCGCTGCAATCTTATTGAGCTGACGTCTTATTGACCTGGCACTTTAATAAGATACTGACACCTTACTAATATTCCACCCTGAATATGCTCATGACTTCATCTCCTCAGGTGAACACGATAGGCACGTTCAACGTGATCCGCCTGTCGGCCGGCGTGATCGGCCGCAACGCACCGAACGCGGACGGACAGAGAGGCGTGATCGTGAATACGGCCTGCACGTCTGCGTACGACGGCCAGATAGGCCAGGCGGCGTACGCGGCGTCGAAGGCCGCCGTCGTGGGCATGACGCTGCCCATAGCGAGGGATCTCGCCGGGCAGGGGATAAGAGTTGTTACCTTGGCACCGGGTATGTAGGCAATGAGACATGACTAAATAGGTACTTTATAAATAGTTTGTGTTTTCTGTCGAGTTCAGTGTAGCCGGCGAGGCCGAAGGGAAGCACTGAAATGGCACCTAGTTCACCAATCACCAAGGTGTTTTTGGGATGACATCACGGATGTAGCCAACCGTGTCAGTTTCCATATTTAAAAAAAGAAAATTTTTTTTTATGGAAACTGACACGGTTGGCTACATCACCTACAACATCCGTGATGTCAGCCCATAACACCGGGTGAACTAGGTGCAATTTTTTTTTATGTAATCCGGTATGGGTGGCCGAATCAGAGGGGCCAGAGCACATGCTCCGATTTGATTGCTGGCTATACTGGACTGGAGGAGAACACAACCGAGGCTGCTATGTGGGCATCTTACATCCAGTACGGTGGTACTAACCCGGTCGGCTACAATTTGAGCCTACCATCTACCACCACCGATAGTTCGTAAAATATAGCTTGATATGCGTGACAGATGACAAGGTGGCAAGGGTTAGGGGTAAGCGCACATTCGAACTGCTAAAATACTACCACCTTCTAAGGTAAGGGAAGGGACTTAATTACTGTTTCATGTGTGTAAAACATTGAAACACCAACGAGCTTTCAATGTTTACAAATTCTGTTCTTCTGAAACTGCCGATTCTAACCCAATTTTTCCTTCCAGGTTTATTCGACACGCCGATACTGTCGTATCTACCAGATAAAGTGCGTTTGTACCTAGCACGCATGATCCCGTTCCCCCCGCGGCTCGGACGGCCGGACGAGTTTGCACATCTCGTCACGAGCGTCATCGAGAACCCCATGCTCAACGGGGAGGTGATACGGCTGGACGGCGCGTACAGAATGTTCCCGTTGTAGTAGTGATAGGCTAAGTGAATTATTGTATATCGAAATATAGGGTGTCAAGACTGTGTGTGTTGTTTTATTTGGTTTGGTGGAATTTTTTAAAGTTATCGTTTGGCAAACTTATGTCTCAGAGTGATACATATTTTTTTTACCACTCCATAACACCCAACTGAATAAAAATGATTTGGTTTTATTCACAGTCTGGTTTTGAAATTATTTATTTCTAAACCATAATGAGTGTTGTACATTTTTTTAATTATGTCTTCAAACGTCGTATTAACAGGCTAGACAGCCTAGCAACAGTCCGCAAATCTGCTGGCATGGCACCTAACTGAGTGTGGTTTCGCGAGGAGAGGTGTTTTTGGCTCTGTCGAATGTGCCATAGGTCTTTCGGCACAGCCACCCATGTTGGTTTATATAAAAAAAATTCTTTTACATCTCTAGACAGTGATACCTACAGTAGAAACCAAACTTAAATGCGGCTGTGAGGTGCGCCCGTGTGTCTGCGCAAAAGACGATTATTAGAGCAGAGGGCGGTAGGTGTGCAAAGGGGGTATCGGCGCACCCTACCGCGCTCCCCCGCGTTGCTAGGATACAACCGCGCGCCGCCGCCGCCCGCGTCCTGTCGCCCGCGCACGCCCCGCTCTCGTCTGTGCGTGCGCCATTGTACAGTCACTCACTATTTATTTGTGTCTTCCGTAGTTGTCGCGATAGATTTTTTGCTAATGGTGGTTATTAGTAGGTATTCGTGATTGTTGCAAACATTTTAGTTTTATCTCGGTCTATCCAAGCCATTAAAGGGAGACGAAACGGAAATGTTTGCCAAATATTTGTGTACATACAGCCATGTGTGGTGCTAGCATGAGAAATGTTTATTGGCGAAGTGCCTTTACCGGGGTCACCCGAACGGCACACACACGTCGTCGTCCGTCAGTTCAAACCGGTTTTAACCATGATCGATACATCGGTGTGCATAAACATAATATAATGCAGCAAGCATGCAGCAAGACTCTCTTTTTACCTACAAATGATAATGTAATAATTTTATAAATTTTCTGCCAAAATATTCGATTGTATATTTTATTTGACTATACATGCGCAGTCAAGCGGCCGAACTTCAGGCCAATACGCATTTAAGTTTGGTTTCCACTGTACTCCCCTCGATGGATTTGCAAAGAAAAACATTATAAAAAATTTTGTCAGACTGGACTCTGGCGCTTGGCGAATGCCATATTTATAAATTTTTGTCACATTTTTTACTCGCTATAATATGACAAATTGTTGTACACGTCATTCATCAAAATCCACAAGTTGATGGGAGTATTCCGTTTGAACCTTTCAACATAAGGAACTCACAAAAAAAAAAAAGATATCATTTACAGATTTATTAAATCGAACAAACAAGTGGCTTATTGTTTTTTGAAACAGATTTCCATGTAGCTGAACTGAACAACAGAAAAATATCATCAAAATCCATTCAGCCGTTTTAGAGTTACATGGGAACAAACAAAGATACTCAACCACCTACATACAAATCTCTAAACAACCCTTGTCTAATGTGACGTCAGACATCTTCTAAGCCAACCTCATTGTTCTACCTCAGGTATTCGAAGAATGGGGCGACTGCCCACAGTATCGCCGTCCCTATCTCTCTTAGTGACTCTGGAACGTGTGCGAGCGAGATTTACTATCAGGAATGTGTTCACATATGCACTCGTGTAGTATACGCAAAGTTTTGAGTTTGAGAGTGCGAATTTTTAGGAAAGTAATGTGGATACTATTTATTAATATTTAAACCCCTATTCGGGATTAGTCCTTAATGGAGATGTATTTATGAGACACTGACAGCGACATGGCACCTAGTTCACCAAGGTGTTATGAGCTGAAGTCACGGGTGTTGTAGGTGATGTAGGTAAACAACCGTGTGAGTTTCCATAAAAAAATTTAATAATGCCATGTATATATTATGTATGTAAAATAAATTATATATTTTTTTTATGGAAACTGACACGGTTGGGTTAGGTTCACACATCACCTACAACATCCGTGATGTCGGCCCGGGTAACATCTCGACAAAATATAATGCAACACCGGTTGAACTAGGTGCCATGCCAGTGCTTCCCTTCATTCATGTCGGCTACACTGAATAATATAATATTATACTTACATACCACACGTTGTATTCTTCGTGGTAAGCAGAGTAATCGGTGTTGTGTCGCAAGTACTCATGTAAATTACAGCACAACACCAACCTCCACGTTTAGCAATGCATAGGACAAGATAAGTACCTATCAAGCAGAAAGTAAGGCACGAAGACCCACCTGCTGCCTGACTGTGTGGAAGGACCATTTCAAAGTTAGATTTGGTTATCCCGTCGCCCTTTAGCACGGCAACTTGTCCTTTTACGACATGCACCGGGCGAGATGCAGGGGGGCTATTCTTTTGAAGTTATATTATTATATAATTATAAGTATTATATAATTAGTTATATTATTATATATTATATAATTTATAATAATATACCAAATTTATATACCTACTACATATAAGTACGTCCTTAGAGACCTATAGAACTGATTGGTACACATTTGCAATATCTCAATAGTGTAGGGAGGCAATGTTTGTCCATCGTGGTGCGGAACGAAGGTGTAAATTATATATTCAACCTCTAAAGCACAGACGTATCGTTGGGTCATTAAGCCTGTTTTATAGGTACTACTATGGCCGCTGCTCTGACGAACTTGCTTCCCTTATCCCTCCTCCTCCTGTTCGCCTTCGCCATACCCGCTATACTGTCGCGGAACACCCCTTTTTAGTCGACAGAACACGATTCTCTAAATCGTTCTTGTGCCGCACTGCAAAGGTGTGGAACGGGATCCCAGGGAATATCTTTCCACACTCCTACAACCCACGGATCTTCAAATCGCGGGTTAATAGCCTTTCCCCAGCGACATTAGTCCACCTCCAAGCCGGAACGGCACCTTCTCGGCGGTGAAATTAGCTGCGCCTGAGGCTTCGACCTCGGGCAGAGACACCCAGCTCGGAAGCAATAAAAAAAAAGCGCGAGTGTCCAAAACCGAAACAATGATGACATTCAGAGGACTGAACGAGCTGAAGCTGGTTTTATTTAAATTTCCAGATTTATCTCAAACAATATAAACTCTACATCCATGGTGGCGCAAGCGCGTGGTATGTTGCAAACTCCTAAGAAATATTCCTTCTCGCTCGCACCATGGGAGACGTGCATGGGTGCGTGAGGGACGCACGCACGAGTTCTGACAGACTACAAAGTTCCCGAGTAGCGGGACAACGACCAGCTTTCTTAAGAAAAAGCTGAGCTGCGAGCGCGAGTGATGTAACTCGGAAAGAATAATGAAAGAAAGGTCGATCGTTAGATTAGTAATATGCATTCATATGTTATTTATTTGTCAGCCTCGGTAGTTCAGTGGTGCGGTCGGTCGACTGTTATTAAGCAACCCTGGGCGCCGTCAGTACTTGGATGGGTGACCGCTCGACCGTTGGAGGCTGACCGTGGTTCGGATTCCACGTTAAACTTTAGGTCCCTTCTCTTGTTACCTTACTAGGTGGTAGAGTTTATCCCGCCCGGGTTGGTACCACCGCACTGAACGAAATGTCGGTTGAAACGGCTATGTAAATAGTTCGTGTTTTCCATCCAGTTCAGTGTAGCCGACATGAAATGAAGGGAACCACTGACATGGCACCTAGTTCACCAGGTGTTGTAGGCCTAAATTACAGATGTTGTAGGTGATGTAGCCAACCGTATCAGTTTTAATAAAAAATTATAAATCATTCTTCGTTTATTTTAATTATCAAATTTCCTTACCTTAGGCGTTAATTTCCATCGACACGATCGTAAAAAGTTGCATTGAAAACAAAACTTTCTTCCCAAATTTGCGACTTCTCAGCTGTCTAGTATCTCTATACCTATTCATAAAACAGTCAAACACGCGCCCTATTTATCGTTCTAATAAATTTAATTATCGTCTGTAACGTAAAATTAAACTTTAAATACGATTGAAACTAAATATAATGTAAGTTTAAGATTTCCTAATAAAATTAAATAAAAATAAAACAGAGTTGCAACGTTGTTGTTTTTTCGGTATTTGCCCCTTCGGACATCTACAAAAAATATTATAACCTTGTATGTGTTCTATCTACACGTACGCACGCACACAGACCTAATCCCACCAGTGTTGCCAATAAGATCGAAAAAGCCTTCAAGTCCGCCAAATATTGTGCTAACTTTAAACACTTATTTCCCTAAGCTTTTACCAATTTACTTTTTTAGTATTTATTTTGAAATTAAAATTATTATGCACACAATTATAGTTTGATATGATTGAAATATTTTGAAAAAGTTTACATACATAAGCCTATATGAGGATTTTCATCCCAAAAGTGTATAGCAACACGCAGTACAGCCTTCGTCACACCAGAGGCAAGTCGCAGGCTGTGTTTCATTCCCAACTAGTTGTATTTTGACATTCCGTCCGTATGTGTCTGTAAATCCTAAATGCCAGAGTTGTAACGCAATAAGTTTTCATATTCAGTGTCCAGCGCTGTGTCAAAAGTTTGAAGTGGTACGAAACGAGCCTAGTCGAGGCACAAGTTAGATTCCGGTTTTGGAAACGTGGTTGGGTTGGTGGCAATTTCACTGCGATCACTTGCCTGTGTTGTGCTGTTTCGAAGTAACTTCAAAAGTGCATTAAGTATATCAAAAGTGTACTGTGTGGGGCCGGTACTTAATAAAAATAGCCCCACTGCATCTCTCCCCGTGCATGTAGTAAAAGGCGACTAAGGCATAAGGACAAGATGCCGTGTATAAGGGCGACAGGGTAGCCACCTCTCAACTTGGCACGGTGTTTCCACCGCGTCATGCAGCAGGTGGGCCTTCATGCCTTACTTGCTGCTTGATCTGAGTTATCTTGTCCGAATACTTTGCTAAACGTGGTGGTCGGTGTCGTGCTGCAATTTGCCAGAATACTTGTAGCACAACACCGATTACTCTGCTTACTCCGATTGTCGGGATATGGCGTATGGTGTACTGTATTTTGTAACATGCCTACTGTACATACCTACACAAGTTGTTTCATAAATACATATTGGTAGGTATATTCCGCAATGTAGTGATCTAAAACTGACTAACTCTTGCATTGTACCATAAGTTCGCCTACTGGAAGATAGGAAATGTTTAAATATGTATGTAATGTGGTACAGAAAACCACATACAGATGAAAACCAGTCTCGGTAATTCAGTGGTTATAAGCAACACTGGGCGCGGTCAGTACTTGGATGGGTGGCGGCTCGACCGTTGAAGGCTGACCGTGGTTCGGATTCCACGTTAAACTGCAGGTTAATAAAAATAAGTTACTGGCTAACAAAAGCTGATCAATCTCAAATACCGAATCACTCTCCACGAAATAAATCTACTTACCTACTTATATATAAATGAAACACTGTCATATAATAAATAAACTTGTATGTGCCTACTTACTTACGGAAGTTTAAAAAGTGCAAACGTGCTACTAAAAATCTGTGAAATGTGTTAGTAGAGAAGGGCCGTGTTCCTGGGAGGCCTAAACCCAGAAGTGATGTGAAGAGTGTGTGAAAAAGTGTGAACAATATGGAACTACTTCGCCTCCATTCTGTAAGGAAAAAGGATAATTATATTTAGGTAAGTAATTTAATTCATTGTTATGTCCTGGCTATGAGGTTTTTTATTTTACACAGGATTTCATATTGTGTGGTTTTTTTTATTTAGGTCCATCCACCCAGACTCGTTTCATACATACAAAAACTTATATCTATCTATTAACAATTATTTGAAGCTATCTACACTTACGAACAAACACAGCTTAGTTAATGTAAATAAAGCTAAGTAAGTTATATAAAAAGCTTACAAAATAGTATGAAAGACAACAAATGAATGAATAAATACAATAAATAAATATGTATTTAAAATAATACATCTAACACTAATTAAAATACAATCAATCATGTGTTTCCTGACTCCTTCAACCCAACGTCAACGTCCCAACAGCGTTGGCAGCTGTAGATACAGATAGTTCGCTAATCTGCTGGTTGGTACGGTACCTACAATAAATTTAATTTAACTTTAAATTTACAATAAATTAAATTTACTTATTTTACAAAAATATTTTTCAATTATTTAAAAATAATTTTACAATAATAATTAACTATATATATTTTTTAATAATATACTTTAACCCTCTCTCTACCTTAAAATGTATCTTTAAATTGTAAAATTATTTTTATTAAAATTAAATTTATTAAGTACACATATACAATTATAACTCTAGTGTGGTTTCGTGAAGGTGAAGTTGGCTGTGTCGAGCACCTTTGTTTCCTCGACCGGCACAGCTACCCGTACCGGTTCTCATAAAAATATATATTCTAAAAGTCACGCCTTTTTACCATTGGGATAAGCAGAGTCAACGGATCCCGAAGACCCAGGATCCTGACGTCGTCGCCGCCTCTTCCACTCTCATAATGTTCTTTATACATAAAAATAAATAAAAACATAAAAAGTATAAATAGTTAAGAACCTATAATAAACTTATTCCATTATTACTATGATTACTAACGTATTATGGTTTGATTGTATGTTATGTTATGTTTTTGTGTTTTTAAGAATAAAATATTTTTACCTTTTTTTTTTTACTTTTACAATCGACATTATTTTCAAAGAAATACGTGTACAAGATAATATCCTTATGCGTGGAAGTATTTTGTTGGTATGAGTACTTTTATTATACTGTTACATAACATCATGCCCGTTGCACCCCGACAATCCGGGTAAGCAGAGTAATCGGTGCTGTGCTGCAGGAACTCGGATTAATTACAGCAGAACGTTTAGTAAAACATTAGTACAACAGTCAGGCAACAAACAGTTATCTACTGCATGACTGTGGAAGGACCGTGCCAAGTAGAGAGTTGGCTAGGCTATCGCCCTTCACTCCTTAGTCGCTTTTTACGAAATGCACGGGGAGAGATACAGTGAGCCCATTCTTTTCAAGTCCCGAGCCAAACACGGTACCGACATAATATTATTTTCTGAATAAATGCGCCAGCAAAGGTTTCCTTATGCGTTGAAGTCTTTTATTATAGTGTCCTGTTACATCCTGTTAAATAACATCATCACGCTGATCGGGGTAAGCAGAAGAATCGGTGTTGTGCTGCAAGAACTCTGATTAATTACAGCAAACACCGCATTTAGTAAAACATAAGTGCCTAGCCAAAAACGGTACCCACATATTATTTTCTGAACAAATTGCGCCAGCGAAGGTTTCCTAAATGCGTTTAAGTCTTTTATTATAGTGTTACATAACATCGTGCCCGCTGTACCCCGACAATCAGGGTAAGCAGAGTAATCGGTTTTGTGCTGCAAGAACTCGGATTAATTTACAGCAGAACACCAAACACTACATTTAGTAAAACATAAGTGCAGAGTATACACGGTACCACATATTATTTTCTAAACAAATTGCGCCAGCAATTTTTTTTATGGAAACTGACACGGTTGGCTACATCCCCTGCAACATCCGTGATGTCAGCCCATAACACCGGGTGAACTTGGTGCCACGTCAGTGCTTCCCTTCGGTCGTGCCGGCTACCTTAAGCGTTGAAGTCTTTCTTTTATTATATTGTTACATAACATCATGCCCGCTGTACCCCGACAATCCGAGTAATTAGAGTAATCGGTGTTGTGCTGCAAGGGCTCGGATTAATAACAGCACAACACCAATCACCACATTTAGTAAAACATAAGTGTAGAGCCAAACACGGTACCCACATATTATTTTCTAAACAAATTGCGCCAGCAAACGTTTCCTTACGCGTTGAAGTCTTTTACAAGCGATTGTTCTGTGGACTATTTCTTAAATGTTTTTCTTGTTAGAGGAAAGTGTTTTATAGTCTAGAATTGCTGAGCGTAATTGGTACCTGTTGCCATTCTATTATGGTCGTTAATTGAATGCCATTGACCTATTAATGTGTTTTGTGTTCCGTTATACCTACCTACATAGTGAAGAATGCCGTTACTTATCGAACTTGACACGTTTGGCTACAGTACAGCACCTGGTGCACGCGTGACGTCAGCCCATTACACAATGTTCCTGTTGGAACTAGGTGCAGTGTCACGGTTCACTTTGGTTGTGTCGGTTACACTGAACTGGCCGGAACGCACCGATTATTTTTCATAGCTGTTTCCACCGACGTTAATTTAAGTGCGGTGGTACTAATCTGCAAAAGAGAAAGAACGCGCAGGCGCCAATGCGCGCAGGACCGGCGACCATTTGTCGGCCTCGGTATCTCAGTGGTGACATCTATCGACCGCCTATTGTGATCATTAGCAGACCTAGGCGCGGTAAGAATTTTAATGGGTGACCGTTCAACCGTTGAGGCTGACCGTGGTTCGGATTCCACGTAAAACTGTAGGTGTTCATTCTTAACTTACTATAGGGTTGGTGCTGGAACAACTGAATGAAAGGTCGCTCGAAGCGGCAAAATGCAAATAGTTTGTGTTTTCCGTCCAGTTCAGTCGATAGTAGCCGGCGCGACCGAAGCGAAGCACTGACATGGCACCTAGTTCAGCATGAGGCGTTATGGGCTGACATCGTGGGTGTTGTAGGCGATGTTGCCAACCGTGTCAGTTTCCATAAAAAAACCCTTTCGCTTAAAATATTTTTTCGTTTGCTAGGAGCCGCTCAAAGCAATGCTGCCAAAATAAAAACCATATCTCAATAAGTATTCGTCAGCCTCGATAGCTCAGTGGTGCAGACAGTCGACTGTTACTATTGATTGATTTGGTAAGGTTGGTATCTCTGGACGTCTATAAACAAAACGTAAATCAAATAATGATAGTAAAGAAGTTGTTGCTATTGATTGTTAAGCAACGCTGGGCGCGGTCAGTACTTGGATGGGTGACCACTCGACCGTTGGAGGCTGACCGTGGTTTGGATTCCACGTAAAACTGTAGGTTCCTTCTCTTCTTACCTTACTAGGTGGTAGGGTTCAACCCGCCCGGGTTGGTACCGCCGCACTGAATGAAACGTCGGTCTAAACGGCTATGTAAATAGTTTGTCTTATCCGTCTAGTTCAGTGTAGCCGGTACGACCGAAAGGAAGCACTGACATGGCACCTAGTTCACCCGGTGTTATGGGCTGATAACACGGATGTTGTAGGTGATGTAGACAAACGCGTCAGTTTTCATAAAAAAAATAAAAAAAATAGAACTTACAAAAAGGTGTTTTGTATAATATTTTTGTCTCTAAAGAGGTTTGAGAACGCGCCGGTGAAAGTCCACGCACGGTACGCATACATACATACGCATGCACATACATACAACCTTTTTAAAGTATGTACATATATATGGTACATATAAGTTTTCTATGTGAATACCTGTGGAGGATAAGAGACTCATATTCCCACACAGCACAACAAATCACAAGCCTTATTGTAGTGTTCAGACAGGGCACTGTTCCTCGGGTGCTAAACCTGGGATGAGTCTCACAGCGGGCCGATGTGGTATGAGTTTAACTTTTTTTGACGTGATGACGTCACGTCTTATAAATTGATGAGCACCGGCTGCACGCACGAAAGCGTGTCACGTTGATATTCAAAGTTACCATGGAAACGTCTTAAGAACTGTCAAGATCAGACAACAGAAGTTTTGATGGCCAGTCACAAGATGATTAATCTTTCTACTGGAAATAGAAATTACTGATCTTTGATCTATGTACTACGATTATTCCACGTCATCGCGTAAAACTATCGTCCGTAAACCGACTTTACAGACAAAAATTTTTTTTTATGTAATCCGGTATGCGTGGCTGAGTCAGAGGGGCCAAAGAACATGCTTTGACTGGCCAATATCACCTCCGAGAAGGTAGGTGCCATACCGGAGACTTCCCTGGATTGCTGGCTATACAGAACTAGAGGAGAAAACAACCGAGGCTACTATGCGGCCATCTTACATCCAGTACGGTGGTACCAACCCAGTCGGCTACAATTTGAGCCTACCACCTAGAACAAGGGGCGAGGGAAGGGAGCTACAGTTTTACACCGGTTTCGAACGGTGAAGCAGCAGATCATTGGTACACGCCGATCGGATTCGAACCACCCGCCGCTTTGACCCAGGAAACACCACCCGGTCGCAACGAAGTCACTGGTTTGAGAAGAAGTCGTAGTGTGGTAATTGTTCCAACACATTGGCGACAAAAATTTTGGTCACAAGTGTTCCGGAACAACGACCGAAAGGCTACAGACCTATTGCTACCTAAATTTTTGGTAGCAAATATTCCCGAACGGCGACCGAACGGCGCCCGAACTATTGCTACCTTAATTTTGGTAGCAAATGTTCCCGAACGACGACCGAACCGTGCTTCATCGTCTGTGACTAAAATTTCGGTCGCCAATGTGACCGAACGGCGACTGAAATGTTCCTACACATTGGTAATAGACAAATATGTCCAGAACATTACAGTGGTTTTCAAATAGTCTTCGTTCGTCAGTACTGAGCAAGAATGGAGCAGAAACCTAAAAAAAATCAATATTTGAGTACATTTAACAGAAAACTGAATAATATAGAGTTAGTGATACAGGCAATTGAGTTGAAGGCGGTACAAACCTTAATATAAAATTATGCTGCAAGATTGTACTGCAATATGTTTGGTGCCGACTCAAAATTAGTTACGTACATTAATTTAGGATCTAGATTAGTTATTAAGACTCATCATCATCATCATCATCAGCCTGTGTCGGTTCACTGCTGGACATAGGCCTCACCCAAGGGAGGCCACCAAACGCGGTCTTCCACTCTTCTCATTCATCATCGACTAAAAAGGTTTATTTTATTTTTCGCTTTTTAGTTCATTTTCTCGTCAGTAGATTTTTTTGGTAAAAAGTTTTATTTTGTGTGCCGTATGGTTTATACGACTACGAACAAAGATTACCTTTATTCATGTCCAGAAATTCAATTCAGGAATTGCTCCTAGCCAACCCCTCGTTTGTGAAACTGATGAACCAAAAGCATACACGATAAATGATATTAAGACGAGACGGAAATTAACTTTCTCCATACAAAATTGTCTTTCGGGGTTTATGTTTTTTACCCCCCTAAGTAATAAGGACAGTCGAATCTACGTTCCTGTAAGTGAAAACTTCTTTAGCGGCGCTTGGCACTTTTTTTTGGATGGGTAAAAAATGTTAAACTCGCGTCAGATCTGATTCGCGTCAGATCCTTAGCCTGTTATTTAAAATGTAATCTTAAGTCATAAGTATGTATATAAGTATGTATGTATAGTATATTGATGTAGGTATATTATAGTATGTATATTTCTTATTGTATATGTAATTATGTATATGCAAGGATTTATAGTGATTGTATGTATCTTTGTACAATTTGTATATGTGTGTATTTATATTTCATACAACTGTTCCCTGTTTAGTACTGCATTGTCCGCCCCTACGTGTTTTCCACATCCCAAAGGTTAGTTCGTAAATAATGCCGCAAGGCATTAAACTCGCCTTTTGTAACCTTTTTATACGGTGTACAATAAAGTATATTTTCATTTTTCATTTCATTTCAAGTCATTGCATTAAGGGTTAAGTTACTAAGTCTCTCAGTGACAGTAAAGCCGAAAGCGAATCAAGGGAATCCGATATTCGTTTGGTCATTTATGTGATTTCGTGGCTCAATGGTGAGAGTGTAGGATTTCTACTTTTTGACCATGGTTTCGAATCCCACAAAATGTTTTTTGTTTTTTTTTCTTTTGTTTTCTTTTTTAAGCAATGTTACGGTGTTTAAATTTTTTTAGGGTGTTTAGTTTTTTTTATAACCACCTAAGAATTATTTTCGGAAATACAAAAAGTTTTCACTTCTGCCGGCACTCCCGGAGTGCAACTGAGGTATTTTTTTAATATCTAAAGTGATGTCTCCATAAAGCTCAATGAACTTCATGACAAAAAAATAAACAGTTAAATTTGTTTCGGTCGAAATAAAATTGTTTAGCTCCGGTGTTTTATATTTCATCTAAACAAAAACGACAACGGCAGGAACGTAGAACGTATCAGTTACAAGGTGGTAGGGTTTATCCCGACCAGATTGGTACCACCGCACTGAGCGAAACGTCGGTGGAAACGGCTATGTAAATAGTTCGTGTTTTCTGTCCAGTTCAGTGTAGCCGACATGAAATGAAGGGAATCATTGACATGGCACCTAGTTCACCCGGTGTTATCACATCAAGGATCCTCACGGATGTTGTAGGTGATGTAGCCAATCGTGTCAGTTTCAATTTTTTTATTGACAGCGCGAAATTTGACGCCGAGCCACCCATAAGGTGTCTAACGACGCCCATGGACATTCGGTCGTATGCAGGGGTTGCGAATACCATGCCGGCCTGACAGGTGCCCATTCACGCCCCTCTTGAAGGACCCGAGACTGTACTTGGGGGGAAATATATGGGCAGGGAGAGCGTTCCAGAGTTTATCAGTTCTGTAGAGGAATAATCTGCAGAATCGATTGGTACGCATCCGCGGTAAGTCCAGCGTGTAGGGATGCAATCCCTGCCCAGTGCGCGTGGTGCGAAGGTGGAAAGGGGACGCCGGGATCGCATTAAACAGCTCCTCCGAGCACTCCCCATGGAATAAGCGATAGAAGACACCTAGGGAGCCGACAACCCTACGGTGTTGCAGTGGTTCAAGATCGCAGGATACTTCAGGGTCACCCACTAGTCGCACGGCTCGACGCTGGATTGAGTCCAGAGGCGCAAGCTGGTATTTGGCCGAGCCATCCCACAGGTGCGAGCTGTACTCCAAGCAGGACCTGATCTGCGATTTATACAGAAGCAGCTTTTGGTCCGGCGTGAAGTACCGTCGCACCTTATTGAGTACGCCCAGCTTTATAGAAGCCAGCTTGGCCTTCCCCTCGATATGGCGACGAAAGTTCAGGTCGTGCGACAGTTCGACTCCGAGGACCCCGAGGTGTTCGCTTAATTTGAGCGACGTGCCTTGGAATGAAGGAGCCGGTGTGAACGCCGCTCTCTTCGCACTGAACGCGCAAACTTGTGTCTTGGAAGCGTTGAACTCGACCAAATTACTACCGCCCCATTCGAAAATAGAGCTGAGTGTGTGTTCGAGCTCAGACACCAGTCTTCGCCTCTTCTCATCCACAACATCCCGACTGGCTGAAGGGTGACTGTTGTAGGATCCGTGTGCCGTGCTGTCATCTGAATAACAATGTATGTTGCTCAGAGACAGCATATCATTGATATGCAGAAGAAACAGCGTGGGTGACAACACAGATCCTTGTGGTACGCCGGCGTTCACTGACATGGCGTCCGACGAGCAACCGTCCACTAGGACCTGAATGCTACGTCTATGTAGGAAGTCGGCGACCCAGTCACAGAGGCCAGAAGGAAGTCTGTAAGCGGGCAATTTACCCAAGAGCGACTTGTGCCAAACCCGGTCAAAGGCCTTGGCAATATCAAGGCCAATTGCCAAGGATTCACCATGACCTTCAAGCGATTCCCCCCAAAGGTGAGTGACGTACGCTAGGAGGTCACCAGCAGATCGTTTTGGCCGGAAGCCGTATTGCCGATCGCTGATGAGGTCATTCGTCTCTAGGTACTTCATGAGCTGCGCATTGATAATGCGCTCCATCACCTTACAGAGGAGGGAGGTAATCGCTATAGGTCGGTAGTTTGACGGGTTAAGGCGGTCACCCTTTTTGGGGACCGCTTGCACAAACGCAGATTTCCAGGCCGCCGGCACACGGCCATTGGAGTAGGAGAGACGGAATAGGCGCTTCAGCACTGGAGCCAGCTCGGGAGCACACCTTTTTAACACCAATGCAGGAATCCTATGCAATCCGGCCCACTCGTTTTCCTGACGTCTAGGGAGAGAAGCTCCGCCCGTACAGTCCATACTAGTTTTTTTTTCATAAAAAAAAACTAGTTTGAGCTGTCCTTAAGACAAGAAAAAAAAAATTAAAAAATCTGATAACGTTTAAGGGGATAGAAAACATAAATGCCGAAAGACGATTTTGTATGGAGAAAGTTAACTTCCGTCTCGTCCTAAGGTGAATTGTGACTGCGTCTGACTCGAATTTCAAGAAGTGTACCGCCAATATTACTTACCTGACAGATTCAGTTTTAATATAATATGTAAAACTTCATCTATCAGCGCAGATCGATAGCTTTTTGAAAACACAATTTGATTAACTTCGCTCGATAGAAAAAAATCATGAACATGCCTCTGAATTTAGTTATAAAAACGTATTTAAGGCCACATGATCAAATCAAGGCTTTGGAAAAAATATATTTTATATCTATCTTCTTCCCGTTTTCAGAACCTATCTTCTCACGGTGTCCCACTTCGGTCTAGTCATGACAATATTTTAGCAATCTCCTCTCATAAAACTGGTTTTTATACGAACTCATTTTCTGTTCACGCAGCTCGACTGTGGAATTCACTACCACACTTTATCCGACATTGTAAATCGCTTGCCTTATTCAAAAAACACCTAAAACTGTATTACCTCCGTCAATGTGAAGTAAAAACCTAAAAAACAAAAAACAACTTTTGTTTCATACTTGGATGGACAAGTATATATGTATGTATATTTATTTGTGTATAATATTCTATATATTTATTAATGTATATGTATTAAACACAAGCTGTGCCCGCGGCTCCGCCCGCTCTCATATTTCACTTCACTGCTAACCTCATAAGCCATTTAGCGTGATAGTAAGTAGCCTATAGTTGATGGGAAGAATCAAGCTATCCGTAGAATTTTTTTTTATTAAAATCGGTTCAGTGGTTCTCGAGTTATAAGCGGACAGACAGACATACAGACAGAAAGCAGACGTTGGATTTTATTAAAGGTAAGGAAGGAAAGGATGTATGGCTTATATTTTACTAGCATGTAATTATATGTATTGTTAATAAGTATTCTTATTATTATTTTATATTCAATTGTCACGCTCAACTCTTTTGCTACTACCTACCTACAATCCACTATATTATCGAATCTCAAACATCCAAAGGTTGACTGTAAGAAATCTCTGTAAGGGATAAGTCCGCCTTTGCGCCTTATGTAAATTTTCCAATGTATTTTTATTGTCTAATGTTTACTGGAGCAATAAAGAATTTTCTATCTATCTATCTATTTTATTTCTTGAATATATATAAATCCGTAGTTCGAATCGACTCTAAAGAAGATTTCGAACATTTTGTGGGCCAATGTAGAATTTACCCGTTCCCCCATTCGCTCGGAACAGCTGTAACAGCGTTGGACTTGGAATTCATTTCCCGCGTTATTACAATGGAATACGGCATTTTAAAATATTGCAGTTTGAGAAGGGCTGCAAGAAAAAAATTCAATATAATTTCGGTAACATTTTGAACGTAAAGTGGTCGCACCGCGGTTTGCTTGCGCCATATTGGAACAAAATTGAGCTATAACGTACAAGATGTTATTGCCTACGAATATCCCCAAAAATTACAAAATCTTCAATTTTATTTGGTACACGAGAGCAAGAAAAGTACTTCAAGCCCTTTGGAAGTCTTCTTTAAGAACATTTCACAATTTTCATGTACTGTCTAAGTATCATGCACTTTGTAATTTTGCTGTATTGGAAGGGCGCTTTAAAAATATATATTTACTTTTAAAATTCAATCGTAAAAATTGACTTCGCAGGGAAATTTTACCCGCGAACAGTCGAATATCCACGATGACGAAATGCCTAATTCATTTACGAACAGTTGCGAACAGCTGGGTAATAAAAAGGCGACAATGATTATCGAACGCTCTTGATTCCACGTTTGTTTTTGTCTCTCAGACACCGTAAACCGCTTAGCACTTTGCAAATGCAAAGACGTTTGTCTAATCGTTTGTCTCACGTTCATTCGGGATAATTCGGAAATAATGTCACAAACTAGTCGCAAATGTGTGGTAACGTCGATTGCTTTTTGTGGTAGCAAAAAGTTACCTAATGAAGCGATTTCTTCCCCACTTTTGGTAACTGCGACCGTGCGGTGTGCACTCTGCGACCAAAATTTTTTTAAGTGTGCACACAATTCTTTGTTGCGGTTCTAGAACGGCGACCAAATTGTGACCGAATGTGTTTCCTGGGGAGAAGCCGATGCCCAAACCACTCGGCCACCCGCCGCTTTGAGAAGCCGATGCCCAAACCACTCGGCCACCCGCCGCTTTGAGAAGCCGATGCCCAAACCACTCGGCGACCCGCCGCTTTGAGAAGCCGATGCCCAAACCACTCGGCCACCCGCCGCTTTGAGAAGCCGATGCCCAAACCACTCGGCGACCCGCCGCTTAATTGTTTATAAAGAGAACATACATACATGCATTCTCCACAAGCGACCGGAAGCGTACTCCTACCCCCAGAATTTTGTTCTTAACTATTCAGTGACGCACCAAGGTAAGTCGATATTGGATAACGGGTTGCTAAGCTCAAGTGGCAATGGGCTGGGCACGTCAGCTGAGAAGACGACGACCGTTGAAGTAACCGTGTTCTACACTGGCGGCCGTGGACAGGAAAACGGAGTGTGGGAAGACCACCCGCCAGGTGGGACGACGACATCAAGTACGTCGGCGGAAACCAGTGGTTCCGTACCGCTCAAGGCCGGGAGGATGTCCCGTGTGGGGCCGGTACTTTAAAATAATAGCCCCAATGCATCGCTCCCCGTGTATGTCGTAAAAGACGACTAAGGGATATGACTCCCTTCTTATATTACTAGGTGGTAGGGTTTAACCCGCCCGGGTTGGTACCACCGCACTGAATGAAAGGTCGGTCGAAACGGCTATGTAAATAGTTTGTGTTATCCGTCCAGTTCAGTGTAGCCGGCACGACCGAAGGGAAGCACTGACGTGGCACCAAGTTCAACCGGTGTTATGGGCTCACATCGTGGATGTTGTAGGTGATGTAGACAACCGTGTCAGTTTCCATAAAAAAAAAAAAGGAAAAAAAAAAAAGAGGACTGGAGGAAAATTGGAGAGTTGTATGTCCAGCAGTGGACGCTTACACGCTGACTGACTGACTGACTGACATTCTCTCGTAACTAGTCGATCTGAGGAACGAGCCACAGCTGTGGGTGCGCGCGGTCATCTCCTGGCGCGATCAGCGTTGCGCACCGCCTATCGGCCGGTCAGCGAACTTGTGCGACTCCTAGTGCGCGCGCCCTCACTGTCACGAGCTGCAATATTGTGATGTGACGTGAGTTTTTTTGTTTTTGACGTGATAACGTCACGTCTTATAAATTGATGAACACCGGCTGCACGCACGAAAAAGTGTCACGTTCCATCTGAGCCTGTGTGTGCAAGCGAGAGCGCGTAACAAGCGATAGAGAGGCACAATCGGCCCAAGCGTCGGCTTGTACACATTTATCTCTCTGGTTCTAAAGTACCAGGGCAGCAGAAATTGAAAGGATATGACGTTATCACGTAAAACTATCGTCCGTAAACCGACTTTATTTTTTATGGAAACTGACACGGTTGGCTACATCACCTTCAATATCCGTGATGTCAGCCCATAACACCGGGTGAACTAGGTGCCATGTCAGTGCTTCCCTTCGATCGTGCCGGCTACACTGAACTGGACGGAAAACACAAACTATTTACATAGCCGTTTCGACCGACGTTTCATTCAGTGCGGTGGTACCAACCCGGGCGGGTTAAACCCTACCACCAAGTAAGATTAGGAGGGAAGGGACCTACAGTTTTACGAGGAATCCGAACCTCGGTCAGCCTCCAACGGTCAGCGGTCACCCATCCAAGTACTGACCGCACCCAGCGTTGCTTAACATTCAATAGCGACAGTTGACTGTCTGCACCACTGAGCTATCGAGGCTGACAAATTGGTTGACAAACATCCAATATTGTGATGTGACGTGAGTTTTTTTGTTTTTGACGTGATAACGTCACGTCTTATAAATTGATGAACACCGGCTGCACGCACGAAAAAGGGTCACGTTCCATCTGAGCCTGTGTGTGCAAGCGAGAGCGCGTAACAAGCGATAGAGAGGCACAATCGGCCCAAGCGTCGGCTTGTACACATTTATCTCTCTGGTTCTAAAGTACCAGGGCAGCAGAAATTGAAAGGATATGACGTTATCATGTAAAACTATCGTCCGTAAACCGACTTAATTTTTTATGGAAACTGACAAGGTTGGCTACATCACCTTCAATATCCATGATGTCAGCCCATAACACCGGGTGAACTAGGTGCCATGTCAGTGCTTCCCTTCGATCGTGCCGGACGTACTGGACGGAAAACACAAACTATTTACATAGCCGTTTCGACCGACGTTTCATTCAGTGCGGTGGTACCAACCCGGACGGGTTGAACCCTACCACCGAGTAAGGTAGGAAGGGAAGGGACCTACAGTTTTACGTGGAATCCGAACCACGGTCAGCCTCCACGGTCGAGCGGTCACCCATCCAAGTACTGACCGCGCCCAGCGTTGCTTAACAATCAATAGCAACAGTCGACTGTCTACTGAGCTATCGAGGCTGACGTGACTTTTTTTTATTGATAGCGCGACATATGGCGCCGAGCCACCCATAAGGTGTCTAACGACGCCCATGGACATTCGTATTCGGACTGCAACGTATCGTCTGCGGCTGTGTGTAGGTATACGCACGATGTCCCAAATGAGATGACGAATACTGAAAGGAAGGTGTCATTCTGCAAACACCTTTTGTTCAGATTAAGATATTTATTTCGTAATAAAGAACACACAACATTGACAATAATTTTCATTGAGATACTCGTATATGCATCAGTATGGTTCGTCATCATTTATTTTTTTTCAATGCAATCTGTGATGTTGCGGGGAAGAAACCTTATAGAGCTTTTTTATTGTTTTTAAATATTGTGTTGTAAAATAAAATAAAAATAAAAATACCTTTGGGGTATGATATTGATAACTGCTATAGTGAGTGGCGGAAAGAAATATATATATTATTAAAAGGGTACAGAAATACAAAAAATAAGATAAATGTAAATATGAATAGTTACACATGATGTAAATATAATTTACATACGAAACTTTATTAAGGTTACTATAACATAATGTGTAAACCTCTCATACATCTGGTGTGTTTTCCAAATGTATCGAGGCGTCGAATTATTTTCGGTTTTAAAATACCTATGTTGAAGGACTAACGAAAATGAAAGAAAATATATTTTATATTTATTTAATTTGTTCTTAAAATGTCTTAAACTTAAAACACTGAAATATCCTAAAAACATTATAAAAAAAATACGTGTATTCTGAAAGTAGCAAATTTTGCATTTCAATTACATTAAACAATCAAATACAAAGTACACAAGTAAAAAGTTTTTTTAAGCAAAAAAAAAAAGTCATAATGAAAGTTGAATGTTTATATCCATACATAGTTGAATTTATGAGTACATGGAGTACATACCAGTTGGTACTTCGTGCAGTTGTCTCTAAAATTAAGATTGATTTATAGAAAGTTGCCACAGGCACCAAGTACGCAGTAGAGCCTCGATAATCCGTACTTAGGCTAATGCGAACGCCTCTATAATCCGAAACAAGTGAAGCCAAGTGACCCCCTCTCGCTGACGAATCTAGGAATGACGAATCTATTATTTTTTGACGATTCTCCTACTCCAAATGTCAAGAAAATACCCTATTTGCAAGACATATCTGCACTTAACACTTGCTTGGACTGGGCTGACGAAAATGACCCATCGTTGAAAAGATGATGCTACGTAATTTGAGGAACAAGGCTTTTTATTTGTCAATAAATAGAACCCGCCAGGCTAAAATAGATCAGTTTATAACTAAGTAACAGTTTTTTGTGTATGTTATGATTCAGAAGGTCACTCAATATATTTTTTCAGAGTATACAGCTGTTTTATCGAATTTGTCTATCCAACATACTATAATCCGAACGCTTCGTGAATCCGAACTGGGGTAGTTTTTTGGTAGGTAGTTCGGATTATCAAGGCTCTACTGTAGTGTTAATTTAAACATAAATAAATTTAATCTGCACAAACATAGCAAACCTACATACGCAAATCTACAAAGTGGTATCAATCATTGCTATATAGATAGCCTGTTTTAGAGGGATAATATTTTTTTTCGTTCTGCACGCTTAGTCAAATCATTGGATTCAATAGGGAGCAAATGTCGCGGGTCATGTTTCGCGACTTCTACGGTGTATGTTGCGGGCAACATCTCGGAACATGCAGCGGGACACGTTCCCTGTACACATCAGTGGAGATAATAAAAAATGAAAAAATTAAAATGAAAATATTTAGATGAGATATGGCTCGCATTTAAATTCCTGATGAAAAAAAGAGATTCTCCAAATTGTGATCAGCGTAACAAGGAGTATGATTTATACCATTTGCTGATGGAGTGTGGTCAGAACGAGGAATTGAGGAGGTAATTGCAGACGTCACTTAGGGTGGACAGACTCAATTTGTTTTTTATTAGTATTCATAAACTGTTGGCGAGCCCAAGTGAGAGGGATTTAGTAATTGTGTTGGATTTCGTTGGGCGTTCTCTATCCCTTAGGGACTCTGGGCCCTAAGTGATAGGGAAGATGAGTACTGTGGGGCTGATATTAACAAATCATTGTTAAAAGCTCTAAAAATAATAATAAAAAAAAAAGTCGCACGAAGTCCCGCGCTATGTTGCATGAAACATTCGCTCAAGATTGCACGCGGCACGTGCGCTCTATGTTGCGCTGAACGTTGCGAGAGCGTTTGCCCCTAGTGAGTTCAAGGCTTTAGGTTTGCCAAATTTTAATTGTATACCTGATTATTTAATACCTAAAGCAACTACAATCCCATTCATTTACAGTCGTGCGAAGATGTCCCCTTCGCCTCGTCGGTAGGCTCGCGCTTGCGCCTCATGGCCAAGCGTTTGGCCCAGGCGAGATCCTTGGCGATCCTTGCGACGGCCTTCTTGGCTCCGCTTCTGCGCAGGTCCTGCGAGCCCAGCGAACTTCCGGTCGTCGAGCTCCAGACCGAACTGGAGGTCGACTCTGACGCCTTCACGAATGTCTGCGTCGACCGGCCCGACCTGCGGAAGACATAACGTTTTTTGCGGTTACATTCCATTCCATGGTTAAGGTTTTTTAGGGTTACATTACTTGCCATTCTATGGTTGAGACATAAAATTTTTCATGGTTACATTCCATTTCATGGTTAAGGTTTTTAGGGTTACATTACTTGCCATTCTATGGTTGAGACATAAAAATTTTTATGGTTACATTCCATTCCATGGTTAAGGTTTTTTAGGGTTACATTACTTGCCATTCTATGGTTGAGACATACAATTTTTTATGGTTACATTCCATTCCATGGTTAAGGTTTTTTAGGGTTACATTACTTGCCATTCTATGGTTGAGACATACAATGTTTTATGGTTACATTCCATTCCATGGTTAAGGTTTTTTAGGGTTACATTACTTGCCATTCTATGGTTGAGACATAAAAATTTTTATGGTTACATTCCATTCCATGGTTAAGGTTTTTTAGGGTTACATTACTTGCCATTCTATGGTTGAGACATACAATTTTTTATGGTTACATTCCATTCCATGGTTAAGGTTTTTTAGGGTTACATTACTTGCCATTCTATGGTTGAGACATAAAAATTTTTATGGTTACATTCCATTCCATGGTTAAGGTTTTTTAGGGTTACATTACTTGCCATTCTATGTTTGAGACATAAAAAATTGTATGGTTACATTCCATTCCATGGTTAAGATTTTTAGGGTTACATTACTTGCCATTCTATGGTTGAGACATACAATTTTTTATGGTTACATTCCATTCCATGGTTAAGGTTTTTTAGGGTTACATTACTTGCCATTCTATGGTTGAGACATAAAAAAATTTATGGTTACATTCCATTCCATGGTTAAGGTTTTTTAGGGTTACATTACTTGCCATTCTATGGTTGAGACATAAAAAAATTTATGGTTACATTCCATTCCATGGTTAAGGTTTTTTAGGGTTACATTACATGCAATTCTATGGTTGAGACATACAATTTTATATGGTTACATAATGTAACTTGGAATGTAACTTACATTCCATTATATGGTTAAGACAACGTTTTTTTTAATTCAATTCTATGGTTGAGACTTACATACTTGGTTTTTTTTTATATAATCAGGTATGGACGGCTGATTCGGAGGGGCCAAAGCGCATGCTCCGACCAGCCAATAACCTCAGAGAAGGTAGGTGCCATACCAGAGACTTCCCTGGATTGCTGGCTATACTGGACTAGAGGAGAACACAACCGAGGCTGCTATGCGGCCATCTTACATCCAGTACGGTGGTACAACCCAGTCGGCTACAATTTGAGCCTACCACCTAGTAAGGGGCAAGGGAAGGGTCCTACAGTTTTACACCGGTTCCGAACGGTGAAGCAGCAGGTGTAGATGATATGCACGTACATTTTTTCGTCAAGAAAAAATTCATTGGTACACGCCGACCGGATTCGAACCTCGGACCTCTCGCATGAGAAGCCGAAGCCACTCGGCCATCCGCCGGCGCCGCTTGGATTGAAATAACTAAGGATAGTTTAAGAACCTGACAGAATTGGTGGCTTCGCTCGTGGAGTAGACAGGCGGTCTTGCGGACCCCTCAGATCTGCTGAAACATATAAGGGTTCAAGATTTCTTGCCGCAAAAACTAAGTTGAAAATAAATTCAGTCAGCCTCGGTCAGCTCAGTGGTGTGGTCGGTTGACTGTCGCTCGGATCATAAACACACGCGAGCGCGAGTCAGTGGAGCGAGTCAGTGGATGGATGGGTGACTGATCGAACGTTGGACCGTGGTTTTATTTTAATTTTATGGAAACTGACACGGTTGGCTACATCACCTGCAACATTCGTGATGTCAGCCCATAACACCGGGTGAACTAGGTGCCATGTCAGTGCTTCCCTTCAGTCGTGCTGGCTACACTGAACTGAACGGAAAACACAAACTATTTACATAGCCATTTCGACCGACGTTTCATTCAGTGCGGTGGTACCAACCCGGGCGGGTTGAACCCTACCACCTAGTAAGGTAAGAAGGGAAGGGACCTACAGTTTTACGTGGAATCCAAACCACGGTCAGCCTCCAACTGTCGAGCGGTCACCCATCCAAGTAATACCCGCACCCAGCGTTGCTTTATAACATTCAATAGCGACAGTTGACTGCACCACTGAGCTATCGAGGCTAACTGTTTATTTTCTATCTATCTATTTATTTATGTCTATCTATTTATGTCTCGCCTTTCACGGTCCTAGCAACGCAGCCCCTGGGGGGGCGCGTCCGGAGATACGGGCCGCGAAGCAACCGCTCACGCACTCGCCTTGCGTGAATGTAGTGAATTGTTACAGAACCCTCTGTCTGCGTATGAACAACGTTCACACTTAATAGGTTTCTTTTAGTTGGACAGTCGACACGGTTCAGCTGCTCTCTCATTTCAGTCAGTTGACGTCAGTGTGAAGTCAATAGCTAAAAATAATTTCATTTTGAATGGACAAGTATGTAAGTATGTATTTAGGTATTATGTATTATATAAACTGTAATTCATATGTATTTAATTTATAGTTTTATGTGTTTAATTTAATTTATAATTTGCTTTTTCTACGTTTAATTAACTAGTACGTACTTATATGTAGTATATATTATAGTTTATCATAGTTATTTTCCATAATTATATTATACAAGCTGTGCCCGCGGCTCCGCCCGCTCTCATATTTCACTTCATTGCTAACCTCATAAGCCATTTAGCGTGATAGTAAGTAGCCTATAGAACTCCGCGGCGCGCGTCGTTACCGGCTACCTACCCAATCGTTATGTATGAATAATTCAAACTTTAATAAACTTTTACAATTATTATCTCAGTAATTGTTACAAATGGAAACATGCTTTCTTAGCAAAAGGTGTTTAATATGTAAAAGAGAGTTTTTTAAAAATATTTAATAAATATAAAAAAATGACCCCCCTTTTTTATAAATTATATTATTATTTTGATATGATCTATTTCCGATACAGAACACCCCCTTTACGTTTCAACTATTAAAAAAAAAAGACCTTATATATCACAACATACGACTCTCAAACATCCAAAGGTTGACTGGGAGAAATCCCTGTAAGGGATAAGTCCGCCTTTGCCCCTCATGTAAATTACCTTTCGTTTGTTACTTTTAATTGTTTTGGCGCAATAAAGTATTTCTATCTATCTATCTCATTTGGCGAGAATATTACCTGCTAGTCTTCTTAACTTGAATCTGTGAGAGTGTGGCCTGGATGGTTGGCGGACTCACGTCCGAGCGGAGGTTGCAGCTATGCGCCGTGGAGCACGCTGATGTAGATAGGCTGGTTGGGGCGGGATCATGATGGTACACCACCTTGGATGAGTGATAAGTTGTTAAATATTCTTAATAGTTTTTTTTTTTTTTTTTATGGAAACTGACACGGTTGGCTACATCACCCACAACATCCGTGATGTCAGCCCATAACACCGGGTGAACGTGGTGCCACGTTAGCCTTCCCTTCGGTCGTGCCGGCTACACTGAACTGGACGGAAAACACAAACCATTTACATAGCCGTTTCGACCGACCTTTCATTCAGTGCGGTGGTACCAACCCGGGCGGGTTAAACCCTACCACCTAGTAATATAAGAAGGGAGTCATATCCCTTAGTCGCCTTTTACGACATACACGGGGAGAGATGCAGTGGGGCTATTCTTTTAAAGTACCGGCCCCACACGGTACAGTGCAGACAGTTTACTGTCGCTATTGATTGTTAAGCAACGCTGGACCGGTCAGTACTTGGATGGGTGACCGCTCAGCCGTTGGAGGCTGACCGTGGTTCGGATTCCACGTAAAACTATAGGGCCATTCCCTTCTTAACTTACTAGGTGGTAGGGTTCAACCCGCCCGGGTTGATACCACCGCACTGAATGAAACGTCGGTCGAAACGGCTATGTAAATAGTTTATGTTTTCCGTTCAGTTCAGTGTAGCCGACATGAAATGAAGGGAAGCACTGACTTGGCACCTAGTTCACCCGGTGTTATGGACTGACATCACGGATGTTGTATTGTAGGTGATGTAGCGAACCGTGTCAGTTTCCATAATAAATAAAAAAATATAAAATAAATAATTCTGCATTAGATAGATTTACTCCTTAAATAAAGTGTAAACATGCGTACCGAACAGGATATGATGATACCCGGAACATGCCAAAGTTCGAGCGGCCAACGCGATACCAATTTCGCCATTGCGACAGCTATTACTAGTGAAACCTGGAGCCAATAAGCTGCCCAAAGATAGGACTAAACCTTCTTCAATTTTGGGAGCAGCAAAGGATTGGGAATTGTTGATGGACACACATGAGAAGCATTACCAAATGCCTTCGGAAATCTGTACCACAGCATTAAGACCGGATATACTCATATTCTCAAAAGCGACAAAGCATGTAGTAATTGTTGAATGTAAGTTCAATGGGAAAGTAACATACCGAAGGACCACAACATCAAACTTAACAAGTACTGCAACTTAGTAGACCGATTGTGAGAAACGGATTCAAGACTGATCTCTTCGCTGTGGAAGCCGGAGCAAGAGGACTACCAGCGAAGTCGCTCTACAGTCTCTTCAAGAATCTAGGGCTCCCATGATCGACGCTAAGCTCATATATGGAGAGAGCTTCGAAAACGTCACTGGAAGCATCCTACAGAATATGGATAGGTAGAGAGAGGGAGGTCGAGAGCGGGGACTGGTGGTTTCCCCGCGTCCTAGTCAACGCAGACTAGCTGACGAGGGCTTGAAGCGAGCCGAAACGTGAAGCACGCGCGGGAAATTTAGAGTGGCCACTCGCTAGTCCCGGCCTCGATTAATACCCTCCTCTACTGCCGATGGGCCCGGATATGTTCGGTGAAGCCATCGCATGCTTAGATCCACACCTTCCTTCAAGAGCTTTCGTCACACCATAGAAGATGCAACTTTTCGAAATTGGGAGAAAATACGCCAGAGTTCCAGGTTCGAATCCTGATCGGGACGCATTTACCTCTTAATTTTCATACATACATACATATCACACACGCTGAATCCCGACAATCGGGGTAAGCAGAGTAATCGGTATTGTGCTGCAAGAACTCTTGTCAATTACAGCACAACACCGACCACCACGTTTCGCAAAGTATTCGAACAAGATTAAATCGATCAAGCAGCAAGTATGGCACGAAGACCCACCCGCTGCATGACTCGGTGGAAGTACCGTGCCAAGGTGAGGGGTGGCGAGCCTGTCGCCATTTAGCACGGCATCTGGTCCTTATCCCTTAGTCGCCTTTTACGACATGCATGGGGAGAGATGCAGTGGGGATATTCTTTTTAAGTACCGGCCCCACACGGTTCATTTTCGACTTTGCATTTTATTTAATCAAGAAATATGAAGAGTGTAGATACATTTATTTATTTATTTTATTTAATATACTTTATTGTTTAATATAAATGATACAACAAATGGCGGACTTATTGCCTAAGGCTATTTCTGCCAGTCAACCACCCTATTACAACATTTACGTGGGTATTTAAAGAAAAAGAAACACTTAACTAATAACATGTTAATAAATTAATGAAAAAAAAAACAACAAAAAACCAGCCAATTTTTTTTTTTTTATGTAATCCGGTATGGGTGGCTGAGTTGGAGGGGCCAAAGCGCATGCTCCGACCAGCCAATCCACATCATCATCAATATCACATCAATCCAAGGAGATACCATACCGGAGACTTCGTTTTGGCTTTTGCTGCACTAAAGAACACAGCAAAGGCTCTATTCTACCTCCGCATCAGGCGCACCGGGCAGGATTGCATCCTTACACGCTGGACTTACCGCGGATGCGCGTACTAATCGGTTCTGCAGAGCTATCCTCTAAGAACCGGTAAACTCTGGAACGCTCTCCCTGCCCTTATATCCCCCCCCCCCCCCCCCCCCCTCCCCCCCCCCCCAAGTACAGTCTCGGGTCTTTCAAGAGGGGCGTGAATGGGCACCTATCAGGCCGGCATGGGATTCGCAACCCCACATACGACCGAATGTCCATGGGCGTCGTTATACGGAGGTTACACGCTAGGTTTTCCAGTAGTTCAGTCCGTGACCTTGGTCACGACCAGACTGACGCCAGACTAACGCCAGACGTAATCAGTCTGCCATGAGTCTAGTATCAAAATATTTTAAAATCCATCAGTCTGGTCCATCATTCCAAACCATCCATCCATCGAAGTAGATTAAACGGTCAGTCTGGACCATGGTTTAACCAGACTGATGGACTGAACTGATGCCAAACCTCCGTCTTTGACACCTTATGGGTGGTTCGGCGTAATGTGTCGCGCAATCAATAAAAAAATGGGGCCATCTATCGTCCAGTACAGTGGTATCGTTCCATTCGGGTACATATTGAGCCTACCACCTAGTCAGAGGACAAGGCAGGTCATCATACCTGTGATGTCAGCCCACCAAACCTTGGTGAACTAGGTGCCATATATGTCAGTGTTTTCACCAGTCCTGGATTTCCCATTAGGCCGTATAGGCCGCGACCTAGGGGCGGCAAACTTCAGGGAGCGGCAGAACTCCGAAGACGCTAAAAAATATTACAAGTAACACTTGCGCTTTGGTACAGTGTAAGCCGTCAAGTTCGTGCGCGATTATGGACGCAATACTAAAGCAAGTCACTTGTGGATAGAGTTTTATTAAAATGGTAAATATCATTTGGGTAAGGTTTTAATTCCCCATTGTGACTTAGTATATTCCTATCCTATGTTATTTGTGTTTTGTGCGGTCGCCGAAAGCCAAGTGGCCTATACTTAAGAACAGTACAAGTCCGGCACTGGTTTTCACCAATGATCTTGCCGGCTATATTGAACTTGACAGAAACTACACGAACTAGTTTCATGACCGTTTCGACAGACCTTCATGAATGAAGGCTGATGTGCGGTGTTATCAGTCACCTAACCTACTGCCTAGTAAGTACATAATTGTTTTTTTATGTTTGTTGCTTGTGGCACAGATTACTTAATAGTTACTCTTGTGGTTTGGTTTAAAGATATAGTAAATTTAGAAACCTGTCTAATCTCAGCTTCGACGCACTCTGGAACAGGCATCTGCTTCATTGCTTGCTCGTTCAAGTCGTAGGCTCAAATTGTAGCCGACTGGGTTGGTACCACCGTACTGGATGTAAGATGGTTGCATAGCAGCCTCGGTTGTGTTCCCCTCTAGTCCAGTATAGCCAGCAATCCAGGGAAGTCTCCGGTATGGCACCTACCTTCTCGGAGGTGATATTGGTTAGTCAGAGCATGTGCTTTGGCCCCTCCGACACAGCCACCCATACCGGAATATATAAAACAAAATAGTAAATTTAGAAACCTGTCTGATCTCAGCTTCGACGCACTCTGGAACAGGCATCTGCTTCATTACTTGCTCGTTCAAGTCGTACACACTCTCCGTCTTCAATGGAAGCGACCTCGAAACACGAGTGTGATTACTCACTCTTTCGATATCTTCCCAATTAGTGTTGACAACGGCTTCTAGCTCGGTGTATGATTTAGCTGGAGGTCTTTTCATGAAAATTTGAGGAGGATTTTTCAGAATACGTTCTTGCCTTTTGCGAGTTGCCCAGCTCATAATGGATATAAATATCCACAAGCTAAAAGCAATTACTATCACTAACTGGATAAGAATAAATTTGTTGAATTTCTGAAATATTTCATCAGTGTGGCGTTCCACCAGCCTCACTTCAGTATATAATCCCGATGGATCTTGGTTATCACAAAATTCCTGCACAGTGGCAGCCACACGAAGAACGCCACCAAAGCCCGCGTACCAGCGCTCGTCTTCCAAATGAGGAGCTACCTCGGTCTGTACCCAATGGCATAGATCCCTGTTGAACCTTAAGAAAGCTTCCTGGCGACACTGCAACGGAGATTCTTGGAGAACACACTCCGCTGCCATCCTGTAGAACCTGACGAGCGAATGGGCGGATCTTCGTGATGATAAACCAATTAGAGTACTCTCCTTCAAAGGAAGAGCCATCGACGAAGGTTTGCTGACTTCATCCAGCTTCGGCATAGGAATTATGATGCATTCTTTAGGATCCCGCAACCGAATCAGCATAGAGCAAGGTTCATCTGGTTTTGGGCTGATTTCTATTATCTTCACGTTGAAGGCGTAACTCCTTTCTATCTTCTTCGGTGGACTCCAGCCAAGACCCTGAGTGTTTAAATAATCTTTCACTTCATCGTAGAGGGCACTCAGATCATTGACATCATCGTAATTTAGTGATCCTGCATAATATGCATATTTAGCTTTGGGAAGTAACTCCATACGAAGGTACCCTCCAACCGTGTCGGCCAGAGCTTGCTTCAGGATTTCTCTTGCCTCTTTGTTTTTGGTGTGCTTGACTTTCTTGAGCGCTGTGCTGAAATACCGCAAGATATCCTTCACGTAAACACTGTCTATGTCATTAGGCGACGTTTCTGGTGGGAGAATATGTTGGATGATGCGACGAGCTCTCAGCAACGCCAGATCTACGTCGCTCCAGTATAATCGGTGATTTTCGCCAAAGAACACACTGCCGACGCTGAGATTCGAAGACTTGACCAGGAGAATGCTCGCGAAGAAGACTGTGGCTTGTAAAAACTGAATGAGCATTGAGCATAGTTGAATTGTTGTGGTTTCTTTGACGTTTGACGTGTTGTGACATTTTCTTAAAGGATTTCGTTTTTATAACTTTGTGGCTTTGACAAACCATCAGATAGATACCAAAAAGAAACATATAGTTCTAATAATTTCATAATTCACTCAACTCTGCCAAAAGATAAGATAGCATTTTTGCACAAGCGCAGTTCTGCACTTTCTCTGTGCGAAGATTATGCATAGATCAATATTGAAAACTATATTAAAATTAAATAGATAAGATATTTTATTGAAAACTAAGAATTAAATATTTTCTTACATCAATATTTGGTTTTAGGAATTTTTATAATATATATATATTTTGTACATTAGAAATAATAAAAAAGGCACATATTTTTCATTCTATTTCGACTTATAGGTCGTCGTCGGATATTATCGTTATCTGACGACGAAATCGAAATATCATGAAAAATGTGTTTTTTTAAATTTCTAATAGACAAAATATATACCTATTATAAATGTAATAATTATTAAAAACTAACAAACAATGGGTATAAGTGATAGATAAACTATATTAACTTAACGATTTAAAACTAAGGTCTCGGATAAATTGGGAAAACTTTTAGTAGATAAATCTGGTGACCGCCCCGTGCCAAAGCTTTCTTTGTTCGGCGAATCGCCATTGAGATTCAGAGGTGTAACGCGGCGTGCGTACTTGGCACTTGCACCGGTGCAGCGACTCTGTCAAATTTAAATGAAATATTTTATTTATAGGTAGTTTTAATTTTTATTTATTTGTTTATTTTTTAGGTTTAGTTTATAAGTTATTTTAGTTTAGTTTTATCATACTTTTTAATTTTAGTTTAATTTTATTGTATTGTATATTTTGATTAATTTAAATAAAATTGGTTTTCTTAGGTCTAGTTAAATAAATTAGTAAAAAAATAAATAATAAAAGCCGTCCAGGGACACGAGCCGGAATTGAAGCGGTGCCGAAAGCCACCAGTTTTTCAATGGAAACGGATCCCGGTATCAGTGGATACAAATCGGCGTGATCAGTTTCCAATTCAATCTGATCCCGGGATCCGTGGAGACAACCCCCACCAAAGACGTCGGTGCCTATTAACCGAGATAGAAAATCTCATCCATACCATAGGGCACCATAGACGATGGGCACCGACGACGGCGGAAGGGCCCCCATAACGCTCGCAGCGTCCCCCCTCTGCACGACCAAACTGACGCGCTGGAGAAGGAACGAGCCGGCCCGACTGTCCCCAGAAGATTCAATAATATATTAGCATTTGTAACTATCAAGGTGTTCCCGCTGCTCCATGTCGCGGAAAAAATATATCATATAACCATCCTATATACAGAATGTTTCAGGATAGGGTTTTGTAACTTCAGGGTTCAAAAGGGGTCCATATTTGAAGACGAAAAGCTCTGAAACGTTTTCCCAGATTCTTTTTTGTATCGTATTGTTTATTGATCATTCATATGGCAGTTAGACTGCTCTCGAACTTGTCACAATTTGTTCTATCCGGTTCGATTACACCCACGAAGAAGAACCGACAAGAAACTTCGCAGGGTATTTTTTTAAACATAATTTTTACAACAATTTAGTGACTAGCCACGTAATAACACCGCCCATAGTCTATCTAAAACACAGCTTGAGAGCAAGATTAACAATTTTGCTGAGAGTTCTGACTACAAAGACATTCATTTTATAGTACATTTTGGTGAAAATCGGTTCATCGAAATTTCGTGGACGGTTAACGTCCGCCTTTATTTATTTAATTTTAATGGCATCAAAAGAAAAAGGGGACTGGATTAGGCCATTGCACTCCCCAGACTTGACAACACTGTTGCCAAATCTCCCCATACTCACTGACCATCGAGCTCTTATTAAAATTTCCAATTTTTGTATGAAAAAAAAATACGAAATTTCGATTTGAGTGATGATTTTTTTTTTCTTCTAATAATGAGTACTTTCAATTCCTGAAGTTTCTCAAGCCTATCCTGAAACACCCTCTATAGATGTGCCAGAATACACTGATCTATATCACTGGATGACCCTTTTTCATACATCGCTCCTGAAACAACAATTCTTTTTTTTTATGGACACTGACACGGTTGTCTACATCACCTACAAAATCCGTGATGTCAGCCCATAACACCGCGTGAACTAGGTGCCATGTCAGTGCTTCCCTTCGGTCGTGCCGGCTACACTGAACTGGACGGAAAACACAAACTATTTACATAGCCGTTTCGACCGACCTTTCATTCAGTGCGGTGGTACCAACCCGGGCGGGTTAAACCCTACCACCTAGTAATATAAGAGGGAGTCATATCCCTTAGTCGCCTTTTACGACATACACGGGGAGAGATGCAGTGGGGCTATTCTTTTAAAGTACCGGCCCCACACGGTCCAAGACTGTTTTGTGTGGCTCACCTTATTTTCCTATGTACGCAAATTCGTGGAGCGTTAGCTCATTCATAGCACAGGATTTTTTTTTAGAAAGTGCGACATGTGGCATCGTTTCACTTACGAGTAGGTGACTTACGATGCCCATGGACATTCTGTGATGCACGGGGATTGGAACGCCATGCCGGCCTGACAGGAGCCTTTTCGCGCCCCTTTTGAAAAACCCCAGGCTGTACGTGGGAGGAAATAGTGCGTTCCACATTTTCCCGGTTCTGTGAATACAAGACCTACAGACCCGGTTGGTGCGCATCCTCGGTAGGTCGATTGTATAGGGGTGCATCCCCTGCCCAGTACGCGTAGTGCGGAGGTGGAATGGGGACGACGGAATCGCGTTAAAGAGCTCCTCCGAACGATCCCCGTGATATAGATAGACGATAGAACACACAAAACCCACCTGCTGCATGACTCGGTGGAAGGACCGTGTCAAGATGAGTGGTGGCTATCCTGTCGCCCTTAGCACGGCATCTTGTCCTTATCCCTTAGTCTCCTTTTACGACATCGTTGGTTCATTGAGCCTGTTTTATCGGTACTACTATGGCCGCTGCTCTGACGAACTTGCTTCCCTTATCCCTCCTCCTCCTGTTCGCCTTCGCCAAACCCTCCATACTCTTGCGGAACACCCCTTTGTAGTGGACAGAAGAGTTCTTCGAACTGCACGATTCTCTAAATCGTTCTTGTACCGCACTGCAAAGGCGTGGAACGGGCTTCCGGGGAATATCTTTCCCCACTCCTACAATCCTCGGATCTTCAAATCGCGGGTATAAGCCGCTATTAACAAATAGCCTTTCCCCAGCGACATTAGTCCACCTCCAAGCCGGACCGGCACCTCCTCGGCGGTGAAATTGGCTGCGCCTGAGGCTTCGACCTCGGGCACAGCCACCTAGTTCGGAAGCAATAAAAAAAACTATACATACATATACATACTTACATATATATATATATATTTTAGACTACCTTTGGCCCGCGGCTTCGCTCGCGTTAATTTCGTATTTAAAAAGAAGAAAGTAAGCCCCCTACGGTACCTTTATTTTGGAGCGTGGAACAATTTGGTTTGTATGAGAGCCACATCTTAGCGTAACTGGAACGGAATTTAATTTAGTGTAGTTTAATGTGCTTGTACTAAGTTTCATCGAGTCCAGTTCAGTGTAGCCGGCACGACCGAAGGGAAGCACTACGTGGCACCAAGTTCACCCGGTGTTATGACCTGAGATCACGGATGTTGTAGGTGATGTAGCCAACCGTGTCAGTTTCCATTAAAACATAGAATTCGAATGATCGGTTTAAGAGTTATGGAGGAACATACATACATACAGAAAAGATTTATAAAAATCATCAATTTAGTTTTGGTATCATACATTGAGTCTACAGACTAAGTATCTCATAAAACAAAGTAACTTAAGTAGCTCGAGTTCCTGAGGCAGCGTATCAATGTAGCCATCCAGCGAGGCAACGCCGCTAGCGTCCTCGGTACAGTGCCCACATCGTCACACCTGGAGGAGGGTTATTAAGTTTTGTATTGGTTATAGGTTTATATTTTATTTTGTAGTTAGTTTTTTAGTTTTTAGTAGTTTTTAGTTATAGTTTTTTATTTTATTTGATAGGTAGTTTAAGTTTATTTAATAATTTTAATTTATTACTGTGAAATTTATATTAATAAGTAACTTACTCCATGAGCATCCCTCACACATTTGTTATTGGTATTGATGATTGATGTGATGATATATTTTAACTGGATTGAAGATGCAAGGGCATCGATGAGTATTTATATTGAATCAGAAATCGTTTGTGGATACGTTCTGGATTCTGCCTAGTTCTCCGTGGATGTAGTTGATACAGGCGCAGGCGCCACTAGAGGCGGCAATGGCGCCTGCGCAGTCTGGCCACATTCACCTCGCCCACACGGCTCCGTTGCCCTTGACTCAAATGCTTTGCTCGATTTCAATGGGGAATGTGAGAACGTGAGTCATATGAATGTATGTCATTAACATTTTATTGAAAACTAGCTGTGCCCGCGGCTCCAATCGCGTGAAAGTCGGTTTAATAGCAAATCTGATAGTACCGTGTGGTGCCGGTACTTAAAAAGAATAGCCCCACTGCATCTCTCCCCGTGCATGTCGTAAAAGGCGACTAAGGGATAAGTACAAGATATCTTGCTAAAGGGCGTCGGGCTCGCCACCTCTCACCTTGGCACGGTACTTCCACCGAGTCATGCAGCAGGTGGGTCTTCGTGCCTTACTTGCTGCTTGATCGATTTAATCTTGTTCGAATACTTTGCGAAACGTGGTGGTCGGTGTTGTGCTGTAATTTACTAGAGTACTTGCAGCACAACACCGATTACTCTGCTTACCCTGATTATCGGGATTCAGCGTGTGTGATATGTATATATGTCTGATAGAAGGGTAATTATGAAGTCACCAAGAGCGAAAACTACTCTCTCAAAGAAAGTAACCACAACCACATAAAAATTATTGTTGGAATGTGTCAATTACATGAAAGCCAATCGATACCCAATACTTCTTTAGACCATACTACTCGACCCCTATAAGAGATGGTGTGATTTTTTTAAATGTAAACCAACATTGGTGGCTGTGCCGAGAGACCAATGGTTCAGTCGACAGAGCCAAAATCACCTCTCCTCGCGCAACCACGCAGTTAGGTGGCATGCCAGCAGATTTGCGGACTGTTGCTAGGCTATCTAGCCTGATAATACGACGTTTGAAGACACACACTCGCCGAAAGACAATTCCACAGCCTAGCGAGCGGTGCGAAAAAGAAATGATTTAGAGAACCGATGGGTTCTCAAAAGCCCAATGTCAACAACAAAAGGGTGCTGATTCTCTCTGGGACGATTCATTCGGAGATAGAACGATGTAGGTGATGTTACCTACACAAAAACCTGAAGTGTTATTCTTTATTCATCATCCATGTACAGTACACTGCACTGGAATTCGTCATATTTTAACATTTAACATTTAGCATTTTGGCAGTTCGATTATCACAGAGAAGAAGAACTGGCAAGAAACTTCGCTGGATACTTTTTTTTTACGTCCACTTAGTCTACATTTACAAAAACGTTTGCCACCGCCTACATAGTACCTACGCGTCATCACTACGTGGGCTGTTCCGAAAATTGTTAGCCACAGAATAAATAAAAAATGTTTTTTCCTGAAACTATTTTGATTTGACGGCTAATTTAAATACAAATCTCCTTGATAAAAATTATTGGTCACCTTTGTGTAGTTCTTTTTTTAAATATTTTTAACGGTTATCCGTCACTCATATTTTATTTGCAACAATGGAGGTCTCGCGAGAAGCTTTTCGTGTTATGATTTTCTATGCTTATAAACTAGGGTTAACCTTCAAGGAATCTCACGAAAATTTGCAAGCTGCTTTTAGGGAGTCTGCGCTCCTGCGTTAGCAACAGTTACTTATTGGTTTCGTGAATTTAAACGTGGTCGAGAGAACCTAAACGATGACCCTAGACCCGGCCGACCATCAACTGCAGTCACTCATGAAAACGTCATCAGGGTAGAGTGGCTATTGCGGGAGAATAGACACATTACACATCGGGAGATTCAGGCTGAACTGAAGATTGGGATTGCGAAGTTTGTCTGCCTCAAGCTTTCGGGGAGTTGAATAGCGAGCGCCCAAGGAGAGGCGTCCGTGGCATTCTTTTTCACCAAGATAACGCGCCCGCTCACACCGGTAGAAACATGGATTATTTGACAACTTCGGGGGTACAAAGGTTATCCCATCCTCCGTACAGCCCAGATTTAGCTCCATGCGATTTTTTTTAATTTCCCAAGGTAAAAAAAATGCTTCGCGGGCGAAAATTTAACACTGCAGACGGGGCCGTCGAGAATTTCGGCGGTTATTTTTCGACCTCCCGCAAGATACGTTTTTTTTATGTTTTGAAACCTGGTTCACCTGAATGCATAAGTGCATAAGGATTGGAGGGAAATATTTTGAAAAGCTGTAAATAATTTTTCTTCATATTCTAACTATTTTTTATTTCACTAACAATTTTCGGAACAGCCTATGTATTTCTAAAAATGTATCACAAATGTTGAGTATTTTAGAAATTTATAGATATGTATGAGAGGGTTAGTAAATTTTTTTTTTTTTATGGAAACTGACACGATTGGCTACATCACAGCCCCGGATCTACATATTTTTGGAGGGGGTACAAAATCTTAAAATGCCGCCCTTTTGCGCTCGTTAATTTTTATAGTAAAATGGGTGACATTCTCGAGGTTATTTAGGGGGTTATTCTAGGTCATTTACTAATACTAATGCCAAAAAGGTATGTATTTTTTTCGAGGTTTGGAAAACATAAAAAATATCGAAAAGTGGAAATTTTTTTTTATTAATGAAAAAAAATCATATTCAATTCGACATTATACAATAGTTGGCGCGAACGGGAGTAAAAATTCTTACTTATAGTGTCCATAATCTACGGACGCCGCGTTTCATTGAGTATTTATTCTGCCACATAATAAGTACATAACTAATAGATAAACTCTGGAATGCTCTCCCTGCCCATATATTTCCCCCCAAGTACAGTTTCGGGTCCTTTTAGAGGGGCGTAAATGAGCACCTGTCAGGCGGGCATGTCATTCGCAACCCCCGCATACGACCGAATGTCCACGGGCGTCATTAGACACCTTATGGGTGGATCGGCGCCATATGTCGCGCTGTCAATAAAAAAATAACTCAAATCTTTTTGCATAATATGCAAAAAAGAAACTATATATTTTACATCTTTTTTATAAGTAGTACACTAAAAATAGTGCACAGGTATTTATTTTGTATGTATCACAAAATGATCAGTACACAAAATAGTATATGCAGGCTGTTTCAGGATAAGCTTGAGAAACTTCAGGAATAGAAAGTACTCATTATTAGAAGAAAAAAATCCTTATCACTCAAATCGAAATTCTGTATTTTTGTTTCATACAAAAATTTAAAATTGTTATAAAAACTCGATGGGCAGTGAGATTTGTCAACAGTGCTGTCTAGATCTAAGGAGTGAAATGACCTAGTCCAGTGCCCTTTTTCTTTTGATGTCATTCAAATTTAAGTGTTCGGAATTACCTACATGCAGTACAATTCTACTAGTTAAGCATGTAAGTTAGTCATTTTATTTTTATTTAAATAAAGGTGGACCTTAACCGTCCACCAAAGCTCGATGAAACGACTTTCACCAAAAACTACTAAAAAATTACCGAATCTGGGAAAAAGTTTTAGAGCTTTTCGTCTTCAAATATGGACCGCTTTCGAACCCTGAAGTTACGAAACCCTATCATGAAACATCCTGTATATCGGTATTAACACATCAATTAATACAGGTGCGCACGCCGATATTAAGGCAATCACATACCTTGGAAAATCATATCATTAAAAAAAACGAAATTTTTCGATTTTTAAATACCTAAAAAGTAGTCATGTTAACTTCTTCAAAAAAATGTATGTGATTGATACCTACATCTTTTGTAAAGTGAATTTGGTAGTTTGACATTTATATTTCCATTATTAATGTTCAAAAAATCTTCAAAAAAAGGAGGAGGTTCTCAATTCGACTGTATATTTTTTTTATGTTTGTCCCGTCAGACCTTTCGACTGGGTGAACCGATTTTGATGATTCTTTTTTTATTTGAAAGCTGGTGCTTCCCGTGTGGTCCCATTTCAATTTGGTCAAGATCGGATAGCAAAGCGAGGCGTAGTACATTAGCAAAAAATTACAAAAAAAAACTGTGTAATAAAAAACTATAAAAAAATATATAAAAACCGCCTTCAAAATTGCATGAAATAAAAAAAATCGAACCCTAGAGTTGAAGGCGGTGCTAAAGCAAGCAAAAATAACCGACCGCCTTCAACTCTAGGGTTCGATTTTTTTTATTTCTGGGTTCCTTTATAGAGACATTAAAACAATAATTATATTGAAAACCAAATAGATATATTTTTTTCTAAAATATAAATAGAACTGATTAGGCGTGCGATCCAACCACGCGCGCGAGCGGGGCGGGTGCCGCTCTACCGCCCGCGCCGCGCCGCTGCCGAACGTATGCCGCTCGTTCGGCCGACCGACCGACTACGATACGGCGCGGCGCGGTGCGGAGGCGCGAGGCGACGGCGACGCTCGCTTACTAGACTAGCCGCTGCGCTGCGCCGCCCCCTGCTCCCTCCGCCCCCCCCCCCCCCCTGCTCCCTCCGCCCCGTCCGGATCAACGCCTCCGCTCCACGAATTATTTCGCGACCATCTTATCGAATCGAAATGAAAGACATATTTTATAAGTAATTTACAATTTATCTTTATGTTTATGGGTGTGATTTTGCCGCCCCCAATCTTGCCGCCCGGGGCAAGTGCCCCTTCCCGCCCCCCCCTAGATCCGGCCCTAAATCACCTACAATATCCGTGATGTCAGCCCATAACACCGGGTGAACTAGGTGCCATGTCTGAGCTTCCCTTCATTTCATGTCGGCTACACTGAAGACGGAAAACACGAACTATTTACATAGCCGTTTCGACCGAGGACGTTTCATTCAGTGCGGTGGTACCAACCCGGCGGGATAAACCCTACCACCTAGTAAGGTAAGAAGGGAAGGGACCTACAGTTTTACGTGGAATCCGAACCACGGTCAGCCTCTAACGGTCGAGCGGTCACCCATCTAAGTACTGATCGCGCTCAGCGTTGCTTAACAACAGTCGACCGACCGCACCACTGAGCTACCGGGTCTTTTTTTTTATGGAAACTGACACGGTTGGCTACATCACCTACGACATCCGTGATGTCAGCCCATAACACCGGATGAACTTGGTGCCACATCAGTTCTTCCCTCCGGTCGTGCCGGCTACTGGCACGACCGAAGGGAAATGCCGGCTATTGGACGGAAAACACAAACTATTTACATAGCCGTTTCGACCGACCTTTCATTCAGTGCGGTGGTACCAGCCCGGGCGGGTTAAACCCTACCACCTAGTAATATAAGAAGGGAGTCATATCCCTTAGTCGCCTTTTACGACATACACGGGGAGAGATGCAGTGGGGCTATTCTTTTAAAGTACCGGCCACACACGGTACAAATGCTGACAACAATATCATCTTATTTATCCTGTTTCAGTGTTGCCATGTCAACGGGCGGGTGCGGCGGAGGGGCCGTGCGGCGGCGGCCCCCGCCCCCCGCGCCGCCATCGCTGTCCCACTCTCTCGCTTCGGAACTGAGCGAGCTGGCACTAGACCAGGGCTACCACACGCTGGCGGAGACGGGAGGAGTGCGCAGGAGGCGGGAACCGCTCGCGGCCGTGCACGCACTCTCGGATGCCTTGTGGAGCAAGATTCTTGAACAGGTGTGGTGTTTTTCTTTTTAGGCTACTCTTTTTTTTTAATGTAATCCAGTATGTGTGGCTGAGTCGGAGGGGCCAAGCACAGGCCTACCACAGACAGACTCAATTTGTTTTTTTAATATACATAAACTGTTGGCGAGCCCATGTGAGAGGATTTAGTAATTGTGTTGGATTTCGTTGAGCGTTCTCTATCCCGTACTCTGGGCTCCACCTCCGCACCACGCGCACTGGGCAGGGATTGCATCCCTGCTGGACTTACCACGGATGCGTACCAATCGTTTCTGCAGATGTTTCCTCTACAGAACCGGTAAACTCTGGAACGCTCTCTCTGCTCATATATTTCCCCCCAAGTACAGTCTCAGGTCCTTCAAGAGGGGCGCGAATGGGCACCTCTCAGGCCGGCATGGCATTCGCAACCCCCGCATACGACCGAATGTCCATGGGCGCCGTTAAACACCTCATGGGTGCCTCGGCGCCATATGTCGTTCTTACAATAAAAAAAACGAATCATTGGTTTAAGCCCTAAAAAAATAAAAATAAAGTCATGTTTCGTACCGTGTGGGGCGGGTACTTTAAAAGAATAGCCCCACTGCATCTCTCCCCGCGTATGTCGTAAAAGGCGACTAAGGGATATGACTCCCTTCTTATATTACTAGGTGGTAGGGTTTAACCCGCCCGGGTTTTTACCACCGCACTGAATGAAAGGTCGGTCGAAACGGTATGTAAATAGTTTGTCTTTTCCGTCCAGTTCAGTGTAGCCGGCACGACCGAAGGGAAGCACTGACGTGGCACCAAGTTCACCCGGTATTATGGGCCGACATCACGGATGTTGTAGGTGATGTAGCCAACAGTGTCAGTTTCCATAAAAAAAAATGTGTACATCGCAGCTGGAGGCGTCGGAGCTGTGCCGCGCGGCGCGCGTCTGCCGGCGCTGGGCGAGGCTCGTGGCTCGCCTGGTCGCGCGCCCCGAGACCTGGGCGACCGTGCGGCTGGACGGAGGCTGTCTCGAGCTGGCCGTGCGAGCTGTCGCGAGCCGCGCGGGCCTCGCCGGAGTCGCCGCCTCGAGGGACTGGCGGGCTAGAGGTTAACAAACTCGAACACAGTTGTGTGTACCGTGTGCGGCCGGTACTTTATTATAATTTTTTTTTTATGTAATCCGGTATGGGTGGCTGAGTCAGAGGGGCCAAAGCACATGCTCTGACTAGCCAATATCACCTCCGAGAAGGTAGGTGCCATACCAGAGACTTCCCTGGATTGCTGGCTATACTGTACTATACTATATTATAATAATAACCCTGGTTATTCTTCACATTTTAGGGATTTTTAATATATTTCATTGGCGTCACTAAATTTCATATGGCGAGGAGATTATAGTAGGTAGGTCGAAAACTTCATGAGTAAAATAAAAAAATTCCTTTCCTGACCTACCTCCATATCATATTTCATTCGCATTTGTTCTCCATGACTTTCAACAACCAACCGGTGACAAAAAGAAAGTTCATCATCTTTGTCGGAGCAAGAACATTAAAAGGACATTCCATTCAAGAAAGGGTCGATCCTGAATACCACCGAAAACCGTAAGCAGGAAATACCGACGGAATCACGCCTATGTAACTAAGGTCTTCTGACACACATCCTACAGTCCACTTTTAGCCTTCCAAATCACCAAGCCCCACTGCATCTCTCCCCGTGGATGTCGTAAAAGGCGACTAAGGGATATGACCCTCTTCTTATATATATATATATATTTTTTTTTTTTATTGCTACCGAACTGGGTGGCTCTGTCCGAGGTCGTAACCTCAGGCGCAGCCAATTTCACCCCCGAGGAGGTGCCAGTCCGGCTTGGAGGTGGACTAATGTTGCTGGGGAAAGGCTATTAACCCGCGATTTGAAGATCTGTGGATTGTAGGAGTGGGGGAAGATATTTCCTGGGAGCCCGTTCCACACCTTTGCAGTGCGGCACAAGAACGATTTAGAGAATCGTGCAGTTCGAAGAACTCTTCTGTCGACTACAAACGGGTGTTCCGCGAGAGTATGGCGGGTTTGGCGAAGGCGAACAGGAGGAGGAGGGATAAGGGAAGCAATTTCGTCAGAGCAGCGGCCATAGTAGTACCGATAAAACAGGCTCAATGACCCAACGATACGTCTGTGCTTTAGAGGTTGAAGGTCCTTTGTGAGTACGGAGTCACCAATGAGGCGAATGGCTCGTCGCTGAATAGAATCCAAGGCTGAAAGAAGGTACTCAGAGGAACCCTCCCAAAGATGACTGCAATATTCCATCACCGGTCTTACTTGTGCTTTGTAGAGTGTAAGCAGTTGGACCGGCGTGAAAAATCGCCGACAGCGGTAAAGGACTCCTAATTTTCGAGACGCTAGTTTCGCCTTGGACTCTATGAACGATCGAAACCCAACGTCCCTGGACACCTCCATACCCAGGACGCCCAGACTACCATCGTTGGGGACTTGGCTGCCCTGAAAAGTGGCTTGGAGAGGAAACGGATCAGCCTTAGTAGAGAAGGCACAAGCTTGCGTCTTGGCTACGTTGAAGTTGACCAAGTTCTTCTTCCCCCAAGAGGATACTTTTTCGAGAACCTGGTCAACCCGAGCAACAGTTTCGCGTCTCGCGTTTGCTGCTGAGGCCTCTCTACCCTTCCAGTCCTTGATGAACCCTTCGTGCACCGTGCTGTCGTCCGCGTAACAGTGTATTTCGCCGAGCGAGAGCATGTCGTTGATGAACAATAAAAACAGCGTAGGCGACAGCACGGATCCTTGTGGAACACCAGCATTGATTGAGTAGTCGGCCGAGCAGGCACCATCTAGGGTGACAAATATCGACCGGCCACTCAAAAAGCTGGAGATCCAGGTACACAGTTTTGTAGGGAAATCGTAGGCCGGAAGCTTGCTTAAGAGTCCCCGGTGCCAGATGCGATCGAATGCTTTGGATATGTCCAGAGCGACCGCCAGCGATTCCCCAAAACCATCGAGCCTTTCAGCCCATAAATGCGTGACGTACGCTAGAAGATCTCCAGTCGACCTTTGCTTGCGAAAGCCGTGTTGTTTGTCGTCGAGGAGTTTAGAGTCTTCTAGGTACGTCAGGAGCGCTGAGTTGACAATACGCTCCATAACCTTACTCAAAAGTGAGGTTATCGCAATAGGGCGATAGTTCGATGGGTTCGCTGGGTCCCCCTTCTTGGGGACCCCCCCCTTCTTGGGGGATATTACTAGGTGGTAGGGTTTAACCCGCCCGGGTTGATACCACCGCACTGAATGAAAGGTTGGTCGAAACGGCTATGTAAATAGTTTGTGTTTTCCGTCCAGTTCAGTGTAGCCGGCACGACCTAAGGAAGCACTGACGTGGCACCAAGTTCACCCGGTGTTATGGGCTGACATCACGGATGTTGTATTGTAGGTGATGTAGCCTGGTAGCCAACCGTGTCAGTTTCCATAAAACAAAAACAGTTTTACAAATAGCGGGTACGATCTTGGCGGCACAGCGGCGGCAGCGGGTGGCCGATTGGTTTGGGCATTGGCTTCTCATGTGAGAGGTCCGCGGTTCGAAACCGCTCGGCGTGTACCAACCAATGAGTTTTTTCTGACGAAAAAATTTACGTGCATACCTACACCTGCTGCTTCACCGTTCACCTAAGTGAGCGTGGTTTCGCGAGGACAGGTGTTTTTGGCTCTGTGGAATGCACCATTGGTCTCTCGGCACAGCCGCCCATGTTGGTTTACATAAAAAAAGTCGCCCCTTAGCATAGCATCTTGTCGCGCGCTTACAGTTTCTGTATTTTTTTTTTATGTAATCCGGTATGGGTGGCTTAGTCAGAGGGGTCGAAGCACATGCTCTGACTAGCCAATATCACCTCCGAGAAGGTAGGTGCCATACCGGAGACTTTCCTGGATTGCTGGCTATTACTGGACTAGAGGAGAACACAACCGAGGTGGCTGCTATGCGGCCATCTTACATCCAGTACGGTGGTACCAGCCCAGTCGGCTACAATTTGAGCCTACCACCTAGTAAGGGGCAAGGGGAGGGACCTACAGTTTTACACCGGTTCCGAACAGCAGGTGTAGGTATGCACGTAAATTGTTTCGTCAGAAAAAAACTCATTGGTACACGCCGAACGAATTCGAACCTCGGACCTCTCGCATGAGAAGCCGATGCCCAAACCACTCAGCCACCCGCCGCTTCAACAACTAATAGGTTGTATTGGTTATACCAACAGGTTGTGGAGTGAGTGCTGCGGCGACGCACCTGCTCGCGCGCACGTTCCGAAGCCTCACGCACGTGCAGTTGTCTGCGACTCCCGCGCTGGACGCGCGCGGCCTCGCGCCCGTCCTCCTAGACCTGCCTGATCTGCGCCATCTCGATCTGACAGGTCTGTGTGTACTTTTATTAGTGTTCCGTATCCGGTCAGTCAGCGTGTAAGCGTCCACTGCTGGAAATACGCCTCTCCAATTTTCCTCCAGTCCTCCCGGACATCAGCGGTACGGAACCCGTGCTTTCCGCCGACGTACTTGATGTCGTCCTCCCACCTGACGGGTGGTATTCCCACACTCCGTTTTCCTGTCCACGGCCGCCAGTGTAGGACACGGTTACTCCAACGGTCGTCTGGTGCCGTATCCGGTACGGCACCCTATTACTAAGCCTACGCTGTCTGTCTGTCTGTCCGTCTGTCTGTCCGTCCGTCCGTCTGTCCGAGGGCTGTATCTCTTGAACCGTAATAGTTAGCCCGTTGAAAATTTCACAGAAAATGTGTTATTATGGCCGATATAACAACAAATAATAAAAATAAGAAAAAGTAAAAAAAACACGGGGTTTCCCATAGAAGAAACCAAAAAGTGTATGCGCGCGCGCCATCTCCCGAATAGATTATGAAGCATTTTAACTAATCATGACATTTAACTAATATGAAGCATTACATAACACGCCATCTAGGTGGCGTGAGTGGCGCTAGCCGTGACATGGCGATACGGAACCCTCGGTGCGCGAGTTCGACTCGCACTTGGCCGGTTTTTTTAAAGAAAGAGCTTTTGCCCCCAGCTTCGCTCGCGTGAAATTCGTATTTAAAAAGAAGAAAGTAAGTAAACCCGCTACCGTAATTTTACTTCAACGCGCGGAACAATTCGGTTTGTATGAGAGCCACATCTTAGCGTAACCGGAACTTATTGTATTTAGCCTATCCTGTCTCTCGTATAGCTAATTGTGCTTATACTAAGTTTTATCGAATTCAGTTGATTGGTTTATGTATGAGTTATGGAAGAAAATACAAAAGATTTCTAAAAATGGTCAATTTAGTTTTAGTATCAAACATAGACTCTTCAAACGCAATATCTCATAAAAAACAAAGTAACTTACTCCACGACCATCCCTTTTTTTTTATTATGGAAACTGACTCGGTTGGCTACATCATCTACAACGTCCGTGACGTCAGCCCATAACACCGGGTGAACTAGGTGCCATGTCAGTGCTTCCCCCTTTGATCGTGCCGGTACACTGAACTGCAGGTCTATTCTTGTAAATTCTGACAACGGAATCAGCGCTGTTGTGGCGCTGAGAGTCACTTACCAAAGTAGCTCCCAGCGCCACATCAGCGCTGATTCCGCTGTCAGAATTTACAAGAATAGACCTGCAGGTCGGAAAACACAAACTATTTACATAGCCGTTTCAACCGACGACGTTTCATTCAGTGCGGTGGTACCAACCCGGGCGGGTTAAACCCTACCACCAAGTAAGATTAGGAGGGAAGGGACGTACAGTTTTACGAGGACTCCGAACCTCGTTCAGCCTCCAACGGTCAGCGGTCACCCATCCAAGAACTGACCGCACCCAGCGTTGCTTAACATTCAATATCGACAGTTGACTGTCTGCACCACAAAGCATCAAATGCGCGCGCTGTAGGTATTTGATGCTCTGTGGTCTGCACCAACCACGAGCTATCGAGGCTGACCAAACTACACACATTTACTATTACACATTTATTATTAGTATTGATTATGAAGGAACTTGCTAAAAGCAAGCAGTTGAGAAACTCATTAAGCCCAGTTCTTGCAAGCCGTGTCTCCTGCTTAGAACATATGCTGAAGTGAGGAAATATTCCAAGAACCTTGTCTAACCCGAACCGGATTGTTAGAACATAAAATTTCGAGCGGATTCGTCTTCAGTTTTCGGCAAAAATTTAAGTTTAAGTCATTAATTTTTCCAAGGAACCAAAAGGAAGCAATGGCAGACTAATTCCCAGAAAACAATATGGAATTACCTGACATCACGAATATAGCAGATCAGGACATGTAGTCAACCAACGATGAGTAAATCATTACAAGACCCTCTCAATTACAGGTAGTCCGCGTGTGAACTGGCCGGAGTGGGCGCGGTTGGAGGCGGCGCTGGGGACTCGGCGCGTGCCGCTCGAGTACCTCGACCTCACGGACTGTGCTGCGGTGACGGACCCCGGCCTGCTGTCCGCGCTGCAGACCTGTCCCAACCTGCTCTATCTGTACGTGAGGAGGTGCACTCTAGTCACAGGTACTGTGCCACTTTATTTGTCGCAATATGTACTGGCTCGAGTACCTCGACCTCACGGACTGTGCTGCGGTGACGGGCACCGGCCTGCTGTCCGCGCTGCAGACCTGTCCCAACCTGCTCTATCTGTACGTGAGGAGGTGCACTCTAGTCACAGGTACTCTTCCGCTTTATTTGTCGCAATATGTACTGGCTCGAGTACCCCGACCTCACGGACTGTGCTGCGGTGACGGACCCTGGCCTGCTGTCCGCGCTGCAGACCTGTCCCAACCTGCTCTATCTGTACTTGAGGAGGTGCTCTCTAGTCACAGGTACTCTTCCGCTTTATTTGTCGCAATATGTACTGCCTCGAGTACTTCGACCTCACGGACTGCTGCGGTGACGGACCCCGGCCTGCTGTCCGCGCTGCAGACCTGTCCCAACCTGCTCTATCTGCACGTTACGGTGCTCTCTAGTCACAGGTACTCTTCCGCTTTATTTGTCGCAATATGTACTGGCTCGAGCACCTCGACCTCACGGACTGCTGCGGTGACGGACCCCGGCCTGCTGTCCGCGCTGCAGACCTGTCCCAACCTGCTCTATCTGTACGTGAGGAGGTGCACTCTAGTCACAGGTACTGTGCCACTTTATTTGTCGCAATATGTACTGGCTCGAGTACCCCGACCTCACGGACTGTGCTGCGGTGACGGACCCTGGCCTGCTGCCCGCGCTGCAGACCTGTCCCAACCTGCTCTATCTGTACGTGAGGAGGTGCACTCTAGTCACAGGTACTCTTCCGCTTTATTTGTCGCAATATGTACTGGCTCGAGTACCTCGACCTCACGGACTGTGCTGCGGTGACGGACCCCGGCCTGCTGTCCGCGCTGCAGATCTGTCCCAACCTGCTCTATCTGTACGTGAGGAGGTAGGTGCACTCTAGTCACAGGTACTGTGCCACTTTATTTGTCGAAATATGTACTGGCTCGAGTACCTCGACCTCACGGACTGTGCTGCGGTGACGGACCCCGGCATGCTGTCCGCGCTGCAGACCTGTCCCAACCTGCTCTATCTGTACGTGAGGAGGTGCTCTCTAGTCACAGGTACTCTGCCGTTTTATTTGTCGCAATATGTACTGGCTCGAGTGGCTCGACCTCACGGACTGTGCTGCGGTGACGGGCACCGGCGTGCTGAACGCGCTGCAGACCTGTCCCACCCTGCTTCATATGTACCTGAAGAGGTGCTCTCTTAGTCACACGTACACTACCGCTTTAGTTGTCCGAGTAGATACTTGCTTGAGTATCTCGACCTCATGGATTGTGCTGCGGTGACGGACGCAGAACTTTGGATGTTCTTTGTGGTGGACTGAATCTAAATTGTGAACGTTGCAGACGCGAGCGTGAAGTCAGTCCCTGCGTACTGTTCTGGACTGAAGGAGCTGAGCGTGTCGGACTGCGCGGGCGTCACAGATTTCGGCCTGTACCAGCTGGCGCGGCTCGGGCCTGCGCTGCGTTACCTCTCCGTCGCTAAATGCACTCAGGTATTAATTTTGCGACTTCCAGAGGCGCAAAGCTCATAACGGAGGTGGAGAAATATAGAGAAGGTCCAAATAAACTGGGTACTTCGTCACCACGGAGTAAGGATACGCTGGAAGGGCCATAAAACGTCAGATCAGAAGGTACTATTGAACTTGTACGAAACAACGATGAACATTTTACTTACCGACCTTTTAGTCCGAACTACGATAAAAATAGTTTGTACTCAGACGTATTCCCCTGCTGCTGACTAGAAGGTCTACGCTGAGTCATGCGATCGCGTGCCCAGTGTGAAGTGATTCGACCTGTACTTGAGGTGCGGTGTCGACGCTGACCACGCTCTTTTTCCCCTATTACCAACTCAAATGTTCTGTGGTTCTCATCAAATTGGGCGTAAACGTCATCGACGTGGACGTGGCGTAGCAGCAGTTGTAAATGGAAGCATCAGTGTGCATGCGTGAATTGCGTGATGCATCAGTGATGCTGATGACTGATGAAGCTAGCAATGTCTGATTCCATAAAAATGTGTGCGAATAGGTGTCTGACGCGGGCGTGAGCGCGCTCGCGCGACGCTGCTACCGGCTGCGGTACGTGAACGCGCGCGGGTGCGGCGCGGTGGGCGACGACGGCGTGGCGGCGCTCGCGCGCGGCTGCTCGCGGCTGCGCGCGCTCGACCTCGGCGCGACAGACGTCTCCGAGCCCGGCCTGCAGGTGCGCTTGTTTTTATTTAACCGACTTCTTTGAAAAAAAACTAGCCAAGTTCGAGTCAAACTCGCGCACCGAGGGTCCCGTATCGCCATGTCATGGCTAGCGCCATTCACGCCATCTAGATGGCGTGTTATGAAATGCTTAATTTTGTTTTTATGCAAACTGACACTGTTGGCTACATCACCTACAACGTCCGTGATGTCAGCCCATAACACCGGGTGAACTAGGTGCCATGTCTGTGCTTCCCCCTTTGATCGTGACGGCTACACTGAACTGGTCGGAAAACACAAACTATTTACATAGCCGTTTCGACCGACGTTTCATTCAGTGCGGTGGTACCAACCCGGGCGGGTTAAACCCTACCACCAAGTAAGATTAGGAGGGAAGGGACCTAGAGTTTTACGAGGAAGAACTGACGTGGCACCTAGTTCACCCGGTGTTATGGGCTGACTTCACGGATGTTCTAGGTGATGTAGCCAACCGTGTCAGTTTCCATAAAAAAAAGCCCGCCTTTTGTCACTTTTTGTGCAATAAAGTATATTTTCATTTCATTTCATTTTCATCTAATGAAGAAATATATAAAAGTAGTCATGCAGCAGGTGGATGGGTCTTCGTGCCTTACTTGCTGCTTGATCGATTGAATCTTATTCGAATACTTTGCGAAACGTGGTGGTCGGTGTTGTGCTGTAATTTACCGGAGTTCTTGCAGCACAACACCGATTACTCTGCTTACCCCGATTGTCGGGATTCAGCGTGTGTGATTTGTGGTATATGTGGTAGTAACATTCAAAAATAAACTATTACTCAATCATTTAATGTTTGCCGCAGGTGCTCGCCCGCTGCTGCCCGAACCTCAAGAAGCTGGCCCTGCGCGGCTGCGAGCTACTGGGCGACGAGGGCCTGCAAGCCGTGGCGTACTACTGCCGCGGCCTGCGACAACTCAACATCCAGGACACACCGGTCACGATACGCGGCTACCGGGCCGTCAAGAAGTACTGCAAGCGATGCGTCATCGAGCACACCAACCCGGGCTTCTGTTGACCCATCCTGTCAAGATGTATCGCTAGTATTGGTGTTGTGCGTCATCGAACACACCAACCCGGGCTTCTGTTGACCCATCCTGTCAAGATGTATTGCTAGTATTGCTGTTGTACGTCATCGAACACTCCAACCTGGGCTTCTGTTGACCCATCTTGTCAAGAAGTATCGCTAGTATTGCTGTTGTGCGTCATCGAACATTCCAACCCGGGCTTCTGTTGACCCATCCTGTAAAGATGTAGTATCGCTAGTATTGCTGTTGTCCGTCATAGAACACACCAACCCGGGCTTCTGTTGACCCATCCTGTAAAGATGTATCGCTAGTATGGCTGTTGTACGTCATCGAACACACCAACCCGGGCTTCTGTTAACCTATCCTGTCAAGATGTATCGCTAGTATTGCTGTTGTGCGTCATCACATCAAACACCCCAACCCGGGCTTCTGTTGACCCATCCTGTAAAGATGTATCGCTAGTATTGCTGTTGTACGTCATAGAACACACCAACCCGGGCTTCTGTTGACCCATCCTGTTCTGTCAAGAAATATCGCTAGTATTGGTTTTTTACGTCATAGAACACACCATTCTGTGTTTTTATTGACTTGTTGCGTACGTGAGAACCACAATTCTAGAATATGTCTGTCAACTAAGATTAACTGAAGGAAGGTGTTGAACTAAGATTGCGATGGTTTCACCGAACATATCCGGGCCCATCGGCAGTAGAGGAGGGTGTTAATCGAGGTCGGGACTAGCGAGTGGCCACTCTGAATTTCCCGCGCATGCTTCACGTTTCGGCTCGCATCTAGCCCTTGAAGCTAGTCTGCGTTGACTAGGACGCGGGGAACCACCAGTCCCGCTCTCGACCTCTCTCTCTACCTATCCATATTCTGTAGGATGGTTCCAGTGACGTTTTCGAAGCTCTCTCCATATATGCGCTTAGCGTCGATCTTGGCAGCCCTAGATTCTTGAATAGACTGTAGAGCGACTTCGCTGGTAGTCCTCTTGCTCCGACTTCGACAGCGAAGAGATCAGTCTTGAATCCGTTTCTCACAATCCGCTCTACTAAGTTGCAGTACTTGTTAAATTTGATATTGTGGTTCATCGCAAGAATCTGACTGATCGCAAGAATAAAACCGGAAAACTAAGAAGTAACCTACGTAGTTTGCAAAATGTTTTGAATATGTAGCATTTTCTTTCCACAGAAGTACAAAAGCGCAAGTACAAACTTTACTGCAAGGCAAAGTCAGATTGGACGTCCAAAAGAGTCCGTGTGTTGTGAATGTTGTTATTGGCTGTTTGCGAACTTCTAAGTCCCTCGCGCACCCTCCGCAAGAACGAGTGCCGGACTTGTACTGTTCTTAAGTATAGGCCACTTGACTTTCGCCGCCCGCGCAAAACATATATAACATTGGATAGGAGTATTACTAAGTCGTAATGGGGACTTAAAACCTTTACCCAAATTATATTTAGCATCTATCGAAAACTTTATCCACAAATGTATTGCGTCCAAAATCGCGCACGAACTTGACGGCTTACACTATACCAAAGCGCAAGTGTTACTTGTAATATTCTTTAGCGCCTTCGGAAATCTGCCGCCCCCTGAAGTCTGCCGCCCCTAGGCCGCGGGAAGGCTAATGGGAAATCCAGGACTGACAAGAACCCTCGCCGTCTGTGATTGATTCACGCCGCATTCCTATGCGCCCCCACCCGCTCCCGCTACCCTCACCCCAGCCTCCCCGCTCCGGTTTTATTTTTGCGATTAGTATATGATGTGTTTACTTTTGTACATTAAATTCGGTTTGACAGTGCGTGTATAGTTTTCCAAAAAAAATAAAAAAAAATTATTTTCCTAAAAAGCCTGGTTTTTGCGATACGAATTTATCAAATTTGTGTTTTCTTGATATGTATAACATAATAAGTAGCTTACAAATAAACACTAGCTCAGTTTGTATGCACCGTTTGGGGCCGGTACTTTAAAAGAATAGCCTCACTGCATCTCTCACTCCCCGTGTATTTCGTAAAAGGCGACTAAGAGATATGACTCCCTTCTTATATTACTAGGTGGTAGGGTTTAACCCACCCGGGTTGATACCACCGCACTGAATGGAAGGTCGGTCGAAACGGCTATATAAATATTATGTAGTTTGTGTTCTTCCCTTCATTTCATGTCGGCTATGACCTTACCTACCAACCAAAGAGTTTGTATTACGTGGAGCGCAGCGACATAATACAAACTCTTTTCTACCAACTTATTTCTATAAAATGTGCTTATTTTTTTTAAATAATGAAATAATTTCTGTTTACATAAAATCAACACAATGTTATCTAGAATAAGAAAAATTGTCTGTAAATAAAGTTGTAAATAAATTAAAATGCCATTATAATACAAAATAATCATTATTTAAGATAGCACTAATACAAATTGTCAAAATGTTAAATTCCTATCACAGGTGTCTTGAAATTTTCCGTCTTAGTTTTCTTCCTTTGCAAAGGCAGTGTTTTGCATTGTGATGACTGGAGTAACGGTAGGTACCCAAATTTACCACCACCGTAATTCTATAGGTAACCATAAATCAATTAAATGAAATATTTGAAAAATGTTGTTTTTGTCTTTCACTATACCTATAAAATATTTCCTACAATTAATCGGTAGAATCAGCCGCCCCATGGGTGGAATAGATTAAAAAATAACACATTATTCGCGCAATGCCTAATGCTAAATGGCTATCCCTAAGACGTAGGTATATAAAACCCTAGTTGGGTGGGACTAAGGAAGTTACATCCAAAGATGGGCGTTAAAATCTATCTTGTCCCTTTGTGTATGTATACAAACCTACTACGGACACGGACAACGGACATACAAGTAGGTAACTATGTATGTTTATTTATTTGTATAATAAATTGTATATATTTAATAATTTATATGTATTAACACAAGTATGGCTTTTATTTAACAAACATGTATTTTTACAGAATTTTATACAATTTTTACATTATAAATTAGTATATATAAGTTTTAATAATTATCAAATAATTTAAATCTATATAAAAATTCTATACAAATTCTATAATGTATTAATTTCCTAATGAACCGATTACTCGGAGCTCGCGTGCAGACTATACTTAAGTATACATATCATTAATTTAAGTATTCTTATTATTATTTTATCTTCAGTTCTCACGCTCAACTCTTTTGCTATTATCTACTTACATTCCACTATATTAATCGAATCTCAAACATCCAAAGGTTGACTTTAAGAAATCCCTGTTGTCAGTGGTGCCAAAGTGCCAAAACGGCGATCGACCGGTCCATCCCAAGAGGCTCGATCTCTGAAAATATTTAGAGCAAAAAGTGACTTGTAGAAACATAAAAAAATTCATAATATATTTTCCGGGTGGTGTTGTCTTCCACAAGGACCGCAACATTAACGAAATATATATAGGATGTAATGAACACAGCTTTCAATTGAAACAAAAATGACTACATAAAAATTATTGAACAACGAAAATTGTTGGTACAAGTGTCGATCTCACAAACTTTAATGTTTTGTAGGTAGATCTTCATAGAACTGCTGTAAGGGATAAGTCCGCCATCGCACCATAAGTAAATTTTCTAATATAGGTACCTACTTACTTATTACTATTGAATGTTTATTGGATCAATAAAGCATTTTATATCTATGTACTAATGATGTAGGTATATAAGTATATTTATTGTATTTTATTAGGGAAACACATATAATTATACAAAATACATAATAAATGCGTAAAACAAAATACCTACTCTAAAAAAGTAGAATTAAATGTAGAACCTTATTAATATATGCTTAAGTTGATGTACCTAAAGTGTGGTAGGTACATAATAACATGGACGGCAAAACGGGATTAAAAAATAATATCAATTTCTTGATCTGAGCGGCCATTTTGAACTTTTTAGTTAGGTACGGTTACGTATTGGAGTGATTTAAAGTTTTCGCAATTTTGAAATTCCTTGGGTGGGTAGGACTAAGATCTTGATAAATTGCTTGAAAATCCACATCCGGCGTAAGTCACTAAAGGAGTTATACTTTGTCGCGGATTTCGAAAAACTTTTTCACTTATTCTTCGCGATCGCGACCATTGCTAATCCCTCCATCGATACGACTTTGAATGTTTTAAAGAGTGAAAGTATTTTGTGAAGAGATGGCGAGGTGAACAAGTTTGTTTGCCGCATCGTCGTACGTAAATAACGGTATTTAATTTTGAGAATCTCGCAATAAGAGAAGAAAACAACAGACATTAGAAGTACAACAGAAAAGGCTGTATACTTTAATTAGTATTGCCTGTCCCGTAAAGGGACGAATAAATAAAATAAAAAAAAGATACCATGAATGATTTATCTGAAGACAAGATTACAATTAATTACTTACTAAACGAACAAAAATATTATAAAAGCCTGTACAAATATATAATAAATACAGTAGAAAATATATAAAGAAAAGAAAATTCAAGAAATGGCTGAAGGACCTGGCATCCAAGCCAAAAATTAATAAAAAAAAAAAAAAAAAAGAGGCTCATGGCCTCATGGCTCATGGCATGCGCTGCGCTGTCAATCGCGACTACTACATGTGTGACTGACTACATATGTGTGCGTGGTTTTAGTTTTTTCATGTTGGTACTTCAGAAATACTCCATGCATAGAAACGCTGGTTTTCTTTTTTTGTTCGCGAGTGCCGTCTCTTAAAACGCAGTGATTATTTACTCTGTGGTCAATCGTTCCATAGCGCTATAGCAAACAACAGTTGGACCGTGCATCCAAGCCAAGAAAACAAAATCAATCTGACAGCGTCAGGGAAGTGACATTTGGTTCAGACACATTAGTAATCTGTGGCTTTGAGTGAGAACGCAAGGAAGGAGAAAATTGTTTTCGAAATTGTTTTGCATCTTCACAGAAAATTGTCTTCATTGCCCACGCAATCTTTTGCGTTTGCCATTGTGATTCCGCTAGGTCACAACTACAACTCTTGTGTTGAGCTGTAACTTTTTTCTACATAGTTCGCTCACGCGCGACGCCGAGAATGTCTGCTCTCCAAAAGAATCTAATGAAGAAGCTGCCTCCGCGATGTCCCCGGACCGACGCTGACAAGTAAGATACCTTGGCATTCCGCACTCGCGTTTTTTCCCACCGCATGTACATAGAACCGCTAGCTGAAATTTATCGGTGGAATGGAATGAAGTGTCTCGTATGGAAGTGTAAGCGGCGGGTGGCCGAGTGGTTTGGGCATCGGCCTCTCATGCGAGAGGTCCGAGGTTCGAATCGGTCGGCGTGTACCAATGAGTTTTTTCTGGCGAAAAAATTTACGTGCATACCTACACCTGCTGCTTCACCGTTCGGAACCGGTGTAAAACTGTATGTCCCTTCCCTTGCCCCTTACTAGGTGGTAGGCTCAAATTGTAGCCGACTGGGTTGTTTGTTACCACCGTACTGGATGTAAGATGGCCGCATAGCAACCTCGGTTGTGTTCTCCTTTAGTCCAGTATAGCCAGCAATCCAGGGAACTCTCCGGTATGGCACCTAACTTCTCGGAGGTGATATTGGCTGGTCGGAGCATGTGATTTGGCCCCTCCGAAGTCACCCATACCGGATTACATAAAGAAAGAAAGAGAGAAAGAAAAACGTTTATTCAGCTAAAACTATAAAATAATAAAACAAGATTATAAAAATGTAAAAAACATTTTTTTAGCTGAAAGGGAGCAGACAGCACGATGCAAAACCTAACAAGTACGTAGTTGTGGCTGGTTTTAAGTCTGATTACATAAAAAAAAAATGGAGCATAATCTGTGCGCGCGACAGGCTGGCGCCCGCGGGGCGCGGTAGGCGGTGGGACTACACGCCGGTCGGGTGGCAGCAGTACTTCTCGCGGGCGACGGACGTGCGCACGGCGGGCGGCACGTTCCGCGTCTACTTGTCGCCGGAGCCGGACGAGCCGCGGCGGCCGTGCGTCGTTGCGCTGCACAGCGGCGGCTACTCCGGCCTCAGCTGGGCTCTCTTCATTGTGAGAATTAATGTGTGCGACGCGACAGGCTGGCGCCTGCGGGGCGCGGTAGGCGGCGGGACTACACGCCGGTCGGGTGGCAGCAGTACTTCTCGCGGGCGACGGACGTGCGCACGGCGGGCGGCACGTTCCGCGTCTACTTGTCGCCGGAGCCGGACGAGCCGCGGCGGCCGCGCGTCGTCGCGCTGCACGGCGGCGGCTACTCCGGCCTCAGCTGGGCTCTCTTCACCGTGAGAATTTATTTATTTTCATTCGTTTTGTATGGCGCCAAAGATTTAAATAGTTAGATACAGCTTCGCCATACCCGGCACGCTATCAAATACGTTAGCATTAAATGTATGGCATGCAACTCATTAATATTAGACAGTAACATACGCAATCCATTAGTGCGACAGAGATAGTTATTCGTTCGAGCGCTTTTATTGTTCGCATTTTTGGTGACGAGTGCTAGCGTCCTATTAGGAATCTAAACTATTTAAATCTTTGTATGGCGCGGTCAGAACTTGGATTGTTGAAGCTCACTGTGGTTCAGATTTCACGTAAAACTGTCGGTCCCTACCCATTCTCTTACTATAGTCTGTTTTTTTGGAAGACGGAGTAAATAACTGAGCTTTGCACTACTAGTGATTGTAGTCAATGAAAATAGTATAAACTTTTACACGACACAACACGACACACCTTCACACATATTATGCGCTACCTGTGGCGCTGCCTTAAACTTAACATTTTTCTAGCTAGATTTAGCTTAATATGTTGTCAATTAAATCCACAATTAGGTAAATATATTAGAGTTTACAGGATTTAATTAGTTAATCAATCGATAAAAGTATCGATAGCAACTACATGCCTATTTAAAATTTGCCAGAAACTGGCAACACTCCAAACGTCACTTTCCTCCGTCTTTCAAAAAAACAGACTATAGATAGTAGGGTTTAATCCGACTGGATTCATACCGCCGCGATGAATGGAAGGTCGGTCGAAGCGGCTATGTAAATAGTTCGTATTTTCCATCCAGTTCATTCTAGTAGCCGGCATGACTAAACGGAAGCACTGACATGGCACCTAGTTCTACAAGGTGTTATGAGCCGACATCACGGATGTAGTATGTAATGTGGCCAACCGCTTCAGATTACATAAAAAAAAAAAAATTGGCGAAAAAAGTTGGTGACTCGACTCGTTTTTACTTGTTGGTGAAGAGTGCGAGTCGGACGAGGGTTCGTACCACCGCATAATTGGCCAGTTTTTATTATATGTTGTTTTACATTATAGTTTGCACTATAATCACACCAAGTTTGAAACTTGTACGTATAACCAATTTTTCGATAGAGCAAAAACAAAAACAAAATTGAAAAAAACATCTGTTGTATGGAGATCCTCTTAATTTTTTTCTTTTTGTTTTGTTTAATTATTTGTTAGTATATCCGCCAAAATAACACAACACACAAATTGCAACCATCTGCCTATTACGGTTCAAAAGGTACAGCCCTTTAAAGACGGACAGATGGACGGTCAGGGTCCAGTATGGATACAGAACCCTAAAAAAACCGGCCAAGTGCGAGTCGAACTCGCGCACCGAGGGTTCCGTATCGCCATGTCGCATGCTGGCTAGCGCCACTCACGCCATCTATGGTGTATTATGAAATGCTTCATATTAGTTAAATGTCATGATTAGTTAAAACGCTTCATATTCTATTCGGTAGATGGCGCGGCGCGCATATTTTGGTTTCTTCTATGGGAACCCCCGTTAATTTTTTACTTTTTCCGACGGACAGACAGACAGACGGCGTAGGCTTAGTAATATTTTTTTTTTTTTTTTTTTTTTTTTATTGAAACTGACACGGTTGGCTACATCACCTACAACATCCGTGATGTCAGCCCATAACACCGGGTGAACTTGGTGCCACGTCAGCGCTTCCCTTCGGTCGTGCCGGCTACACTGAACTGGACAGAAAACACAAACTATTTACATAGCCGTTTCGACCGACCTTTCATTCAGTGCGGTGGTACCAACCCGGACGGGTTAAACCCTACCACCTAGTAATATAAGAAGGGAGTCATATCCCTTAGTCGCCTTTTACGACATGCACGGGGAGAAATGCAGTGGGGTTATTCTTTTAATGTACCGGCCCCACACGGTACAATAGGGTCCCGTACCGGATACGGAGCCCTAAAAAGGTGCCTTCGGATTTGCCTCACATAACAAGTGACAAGCGGTGTGCCCGCACGTTGCAGGAAGAGGTGACTCGTATGGTGCACTGCCAGGTGGTGGCGATCGACCTGCGCGGCCACGGCGAGACCACGACCAGCGACGACGACGATTTGAGCGCTGACGTACTCGTCAAGTTAGTCCACATTCATTATTGTTTATTGTATAATTTCATCCATAGTTAGGTAACCTACGCTTGGACATGTCGAAAATTTCTCCAGTTCTAAGTTAAGTGGATGTGGAGAGGTAGCACCTTTGTCCCGGGATGACTGGGCACTGGTCCTCACACACCGCAGGGAATGGAACAACAGGCGATTCAACTCTGCAAGAATGGAGTCCTAGCTTGCCACCCAAGACCGTAGTGCGTGGTGAAGAGCCACATCCTACAAGAGGTGACCCTGTTAACGCAGAACACTACGGATCTAGGCTGGAGAGCCGAAAAACACTCCTGAGGGTGGCGTGTAAGCAGCGCCCTCAGTACTGGGTTGGGGACGATGAGGACGACAGGCGCCAAAAGGGCCCAACACCAGACAGCGGTCGGCGAGGTGCATCAAGCACTGCATCTCGGCGGGCGTTCTGCGAACAACAAAACTCAAAAACACACCATGCAAGCAGGTTTGGAAGATAAACTACCCCAGGAGGGTACCGACAGCTCCGCTGTCGGAGAATCCCTCCTCGAGCAAGTCTCGAGCTGCCCCACGTATTCTGGGGGGGGGGGGGGCACTAACTTGCTGATGGAAGTTGACAGGAGTAGTTCATGCGATCCGGTGTCGAACAGCCGGCGCCTCTCAGTATCCGGGCTGGGAGGTGTGAAATTAGTTACTGGAGGAAATACTACAAAAACCAAGGGTACGGATGCCCTTAGACTCGTTCAACAAACATTCCATCCATGCATGTTCCTCAACAAAGAACAAACATTCCATCCAGGCATGTTCCTCAACAAAGAAAAATCTGCTTCGGCAGACGACTTAATTAATCGAGCAAATATCTCAAAACAAGATATCAGAACTCCACGAAAACCGAGTGTAGGACAACCATGGCAAAGAATCCCACAAATTCGAAAAAGAGAACGATCACCGTCTTCGCAAACCTTGGCCAAATTTCCTAAGAATACACCTGCCAGCTTAGACAAAAAGAAAATAACCAACAGCCAATCAACCTCCAACCGATTCAGCGGACTTCAGGTTGATGTGGAAGATATAGAGGTTCAAGAAAACAACAAGCAACTTAAGGCAAACAAAATAGTGAAAATCTCGAAACCGCCTCCCATAATTCTTTATGGAATCGATGACCTACAAAAACTATCACAATTTGTCGAAGAAGTCGCAAATAAAGATAGCTATAGCTATAAGGTCATATCCAAGAACCAACTGAGACTATCGTGCCAAACTGTGGAGGTGTACAAAAAAGTTATTGACCACATAAGACAAAAGGGCCTAATTGGTCACACATTCACGAGAAAGGAGGAACGGTGTCACCGAATTGTGATTAAAGACTTACATCACACTACACCAATAGAAGTCATTAAAGAAACCATAGAGGCCACCGGTAACAAGATTAGAGGCGAAATCATCTGTGCTCGGAGCAGGACCACAAAAAAACCCCTGGATACTTTCTTCGTGAATCTGGAACCATCTATAAATAACAAAGACACCAAAATGATAAAATATATCTATAACCAGAAAATTAGAATAGAAGATCCAAAGAAGCACATCGGTTTAGTACAGTGTACAAGATGCCAACAGTACGGTCACACGAAAAATAACTGTATGAGGCCGTATCGTTGCGTAAAATGCGCACAAGGACACAAAACTTCGGAATGCACAAAAATAGATAAAGACACACCAGCAACATGCGCTCTCTGCCTTGGCAAGCATCCAGCAACAGGGGATGTCAAGTTTACCAAGAGATCATGGCACGAAAAAACAATAGATCAGTGAGAACTCCAAGAAACATGCAAAATCAACCAAACTATAATGCAACAGAACCAAATAACAAACCATCAAAAGACCGCGACTCCCATACATTTACATTTGCAGAAGCGGTAAAGACACCCAGGGACCAAAACAAGGCCCAGCCATCCAACAGTCTTGAGATGCTTATGATAAAGCAGTCAGAAAAGATTGATATTCTCATTCAACAAATAAGTAGTTTGGTGAACCTTATAACAACGTTGGTCAATCAATCAAAGAAATAGATAATCTGAGAATCGCAACCTGGAACACAAATGGTCTTTTGGCCAATAAAGATGAAGTTGAAAGCCTAATAATTCTCAATAAATTAGATGTATTGCTTATTTCGGAATCACACATGACGGATAGTAAATCTTTTAACATAAAAGGATTTTTGTGCTACTTTACCAACCACCCAGACATGTCGGCACATGGTGGGACAGCAATAATTGTAAAAAATAATATCAAACATCACGTCCTGCCTGGATACAGACATGAACACCTGCAGGGTACATCAATTTCAATAGATGAGTGGCAAGGTCCTCTTACTCTCTCGTCTATATACTGTCCACCCAAACACAACATCAGCGATGAAATGTTCTCTGAATTCTTCAGCACTCTTGGTCACCGATTTGTAGCAGGCGGTGATTGGAACGCAAAGCACGTTAAATGGGGATCAAGAATGATACTGACAAGGGGTAGAGCACTTAAAATGTCTATAGACAGAAACAGACTAGAGGCTATATCAACAGGTGAACCGACATACTGGCCTACGGATACAAATAAAACTCCCGACCTACTAGACTTTTACATCACAAAAGGAATCAGTGACCTCTATCACACAGTAGAATCGTGCCTAGATGGCTCATCAGATCACTCCCCAGTTATAATGACCTTGAGCACCAAAATTATAACTAAATCAAATGTGTGTACACTATACAACAAATTAACTGATTGGAGTGCTTTCCAGGACTGTCTTGAAAATGAGCTTGACCTTCGCATACCCCTCAAGGACAGCGACAATGTTGATGAAGCCGTGCTCTACTTTACGAGGACTATACAAGAGATAGCGTGGAGAGTTACACCCTCAGTACAAAATAATGTAACCTTCTCAAAAAATTATACCATGCAAATCAAGGGGAAAGTTCAAGAGAAACGTAAACTAAGGCGGAGATGGCAACTAAGCCGACATCCAGTTGACAAAGCCAATCTCAATAAGGCTAAACGTGAACTGAAATCGCTGATCGCTGAACAGAATAATAAAACCCTACAGGACAAACTGGAAAAATGTGGCTGTGATAATAGGAGTGAATACAATCTGTGGAAAATGACAAAGTCTTTCAACCCACCTCAAAAGCCCGTACCTCCACTGAAACGCTCTAATGGAACATGGGTAAAGACTGACTTAGAGAAATGTGAACTATTCGCAGATCATCTCGAAAATGTGTTCAAACCGAACGACTCCCAAAACGAAAACGAACACACAGAGCGAGAGATAGACGAATTACTGCAAAGCGACCAGCAGATGTCACCGCCTCTAAAAACAGTAACGCCAAGAGAGGTATTCAGAGAAATTAGAGGCATGCAAAACTTAAAAGCACCGTGATACGATCTGATCACTGCAGAACTGCTAAAAAGGCTACCGAGAAAAGGAATAGTAATGATAACAATTATCTTTAATGCCATCTTAAGAATACAATACTTTCCTTCTATGTGGAAAATATCGCAGATCATATTAATACACAAAGCTGGTAAGCCGCCAACTGATGTCTCATCCTACAGGCCCATAAGTTTGCTGCCAGTATTATCCAAACTCTTTGAAAAAATCTTCCTCGTTAGACTCAAACCCCTACTAAAAGAAGAGAATATCATACCGGATCATCAGTTTGGATTTCGATCAAGCCACTCAACCATAGAGCAGGTACATCGCATAGTCAGAAAGATACGACAGTCTCTCGAGAAGAAGGAATACTGCTAAGCGGTTTTCCTAGATATCCAACAGGCCTTTGATCGCGTATGGCACAAGGGACTTCTGTACAAAATAAAAAAGACATTACCAAACACTGTGTTTATGCTGATAAAATCCTATCTGGAGAACCGGCTCTTCCAAGTCAAATATAATGAAGACCAATCCACTACTCGAAAGTGTCGAGCCGGAGTTCCACAGGGCTCTGTTCTTGGCCCGGTACTGTACACCATTTTCACAGCTGATCTTCCCGAATCAGACCATATACTCGGAGCAACATACGCAGATGACACAGCTTTTCTAACGAGCAGTTCAGATCCAGCAATGGCTTCAGTAATGCTACAAAACCATATTGAGAAAGTAGACCACTGGCTGGATATCTGGCATATACAAGTTAGCGCTACCAAATCGATACATATTACATTCACGTTAAGACAAGGCGACTGTCCACCGATCAGGCTCAAAGGTAATATACTGCCGCATAAAACTAGTGTAAAGTACCTCGGATGTCACTTGGACCGACGACTGACTTGGAAGAACCACATCACAGCGAAGAAAGAGGAACTAAACCACAAATATAGAAATCCCCACTGGCTCCTGGATAGACAGTCCAAACTTTCACTTACTAATAAACTCCTTGTGTACAAAACAATCCTCAAGCCGGTGTGGACGTATGGCATCGAACTATGGGGATCTGCCAGCACATCAAACGTGGAAATTCTCCAGCGATTCCAGAACAAGGTTCTACGCGGAATCTGCGGTGCCACATGGTTCACCAAAAATAGTGAATTCCACGAGTACCTGGAAATGGTAACAGTGAAGGAGGAAGTGAAAAATCGGCTGGAAAGTTACAAATTGCGTCTGCAGCACCATGTGAACCCGCTGGCACTACAGCTTCTAAACACAAGAGACGACATCGCCCGACTCAAAAGAAACAACCTACTCCTGTTTAAATAGGAAGATGGAAGGAATATGGAGGCTGTTGTCAATGGATGGCAGCTTCCCCGCGTCACTTAAACAATACCATCAAACCTGATATAGGCTTATAAAGGCTGATTGCAGGTGGAAGAGGAGAGAAAAAAAAAAAAAAAAAAAAAGTTCTAAGTACACCGTGTGTACAAGTACAGTGTGGGGCCGGTACTTAAAAATAATAGCCCCACTGCATCTCTCCCCGTGCATGTCGTAAAAGGCGACTAAGGGATAAGGACAAGATTCCGTGCTAAACCTGCCATCACTCACCTTGCCACGGGACTTCCGCCGAATTGCATTTTCGAATTCCTTGTGCATACCGTAATTGTACATAGAACAACAATGGAAAACTCTTACCGTGCTAGGTTAGGTTAGGGTTAAAGCCGTCTGCCGCACTGATTGAAGGTCGGTCGAAATTACTATGAAGAGTAGTCAATATTTTCGGGCCAGTTTAGTGTAGCCGACACAAAGTAGGTGTCATGGGCTGACATCACGGGAGTAGTATTCTGATAAAGTCAACTGTTGTTTTTCTTTTATCTGAACGCAGCTCGACATGCGGCCTCGCCCTTGGTTATTTACTTTAGTTGAGAATGTTTATTTGTTCACTTGAATTCGAACGCAGTTATTCTATGCTGTATCGAAAGTTACCTTCTTCGCCTGATCTGACCTGAAAATCTGGTATTTTACGGTAGTATTTTTGAAATTTGAATTTGATGCGAGCGAAGATGCGGGAGGGGGTCTGGGTCCGTGCTCCACCTAGGTTCCCCACCTGGGTGGAGCATGGGATACTTACAATTTATACCATATACCATGCTCCAACTGATAATATTATTGTACAGTCCATGACTTTATTCGCCAATTCCTTATTCGCCAACTCCTGATTTGCCTATTCCCCACTGGCCTACAGCTGTATAGTACAGTACAATACAACCAATAAAATAACAAGGTAACTTGATTATATTGTTTATTTTGAAAAGAAATTAAATTCAGATTCCGCAAATAAAAAAAAAAATATACAACAATTATAAAATATATATTATATAAATAATATAGGCCAGGATTAACAAACATTAACAAACATGAAGTCACTAAAGTACCAGGGAATCAGAAATTTAAAGGAGGTTTCCTTAATTTTATATAAGTTAATTGCTGAGAGGGAAAGAAAAAAAGGGAGATAATCCTGGCCTCTCCCTGGCCTTGGAATGCCTTGGATGAATGAATAAATTCTGGCACCTATTATTGAATACCATGAATACGCGTTTTCGAATAGGTTTCCGTATAAGTTAATCGCTATTATAATAGTGATTAACTTTTATAAAATTATGGAAATTATGCTCCTTTAAATTTCTGCTGCCCTGGTACTTTAGAACCGTTCCCAGTTTATTATGATTTTTTTATTGACGATGAAAGAGAACGGTGAAGGGCGCATAATATTTATGTCACATGTAACATGTTAAGTATAATATTATTACCTCTCTTAGAAATCAATGTTTGATTTATAGTTTTCCCCGTGGACCCACTAAATGACACTCTTGCACACGACTGTACTTAATGGTAGTTGGAGCATGGACATAGCATATAAAATCTAAGTATCCCATGCTCCACCCAGGTGGAGAACATAGGTGGAGCACGGACCCAGACCCGCGGGAGGATGTAGTTTATCACGATAATTTTTTTTATTAAATTGCAGCGACGTAAAGGATGTAATCCAAAAGCTGTTTGGATCGGAGCCTCCGCCCATCGTGCTGGTGGGTCACTCAATGGGCGGCGCGGTGGCGGTGCGCGTCGCAATACACCCACAACTCGAGTTCTGCGTGGAGGGCATAGCCGTCATCGACGTTGTGGAAGGTAAGAGAAGTGATGCATACGCACACACCACACGCCGTATCCCGACAATCGACCACCGACCACCACAGCAAAGTATTCGGACAACATAACTATCAGGCACGAAGGCCCACCTTGTGAATGAGTCGGTGGAAAGACCGTGCCATGGTGAGAGGTAGCTAGCCTGTCGCCCTTATGCACATCACAAGAGAAGTTATATCTGTTGTTTTTAGTTGTCCATACTAAATTTGGCAAAACGGAACAGTAATTTTTTATTGTAACCAGATTGTGTGGCTGGAATCGAGGCCGATTTGACTAAGGTGCAGCCAATTTCTACCGCGAACTGCAATAATGCCGCCCGCGTTACTTCTTAAAGCCGCTTTGACACAATAAAGGCCCGCTTAGACAAAATTATCTTCAATTCTTTCGATCAACTCTTTTGTCGCTACCTATTTACATTCCGCCATATTAATCCCATCTCAAACATCTAAACTCTAAGAAATATCTGTAAGGGATAAGTGCATCTTTACATTTTATGAAATTATTACTGTTGAATGTTTCTTGTAGCAATAAAACATTATCTATCTATCTATCTATCTATATACTTTTCACAAAGTAACTTTGATGCTCGTAAAAGTACACTTTTAACGTAGTTTTAACTAGCATTCAAGATCGAAAGATTCTTGTTCTTGTAGTTTTGGAGCCTCATCCCAAAGCTGCCTCGTAAAATTAGATGAATTTGAGAGTATCCCGCTCATTCTGTTTTTTTTATTGTGATGTGCCAATGCTTTTGCACTTGACCCCATTATTTTGTTTAAGTCAATTGATATCCAAGTGAACTTTGAAAAGTTTGACCGCCATCCAAGTCCACTTTGATTGGACGCCTTCGTCCAAGTGAGATTGATCAGTGTACTTTGCCCAAGCGAACTTTGATTGTGTCAACGCGGCTTAACCGGCTTAACTTATGCCTTGCGACAGGAACGGCGATGGAGTCCCTCGCCAGCATGCAGAGTTTCCTCCGCAGCCGGCCGACGCACTTCCGCAGCATCGAGCACGCCATCGAGTGGTGGCAAGTTACTCTCTTTTCCGTACATATCCAGCACAATCGGGTCAAGCAATCCGTGTTGTGCTGCAAGAAGCTGCTGTTAGCCTCGGTAGCTCAGTATAAAAATAACACATTTTACGTATAGTACATAAATGTACAGTCTTATATAATTTATATTTTATAAATTTTAATATATATTTTATAACATGGATTTCAGTATATATTTGTACTGTGTGGGGCCAGTACTTTAAAAGAATAGCCCCACTGCATCTCTCCCCGTGTATGTCGTAAAAGGCGACTAAGGGATATGACTCCCTTCTTATATTACTAGGTGGTAGGGTTTAACCCGCCCGGGATGGTACCACCGCACTGAATGAAAGGTCGGTCGAAACGGCTATGTAAATAGTTTGTGTTTTCCGTCCAGTTCAGTGTAGCCGGCACGACCGAAGGAAAGCACTAACGTGGCACCAAGTTCACCCGGTGTTATGGGCTGACTTCACGGATGTTGTAGGTGATGTAGCCAACCGTGTCAGTTTCCATAAAAAAAAAAAAATGGAAATTGTTAGTACACAGGTTTGGTTTGTATGTTATTAGAGTGGAATTTAAAAATAATGTAAAGTCACATATATAAGGGAGCGTGTATGAGAACTGCGGCCGACGCACCAAAGTAGTCGATATTGGACACCGGGTGGCTAAGCTTAAGTGGCAGTGGGCTGGGCACGTAAGCCGAAGAGACGATGACCGTTGGAGTAGCCGTGTCCTACACTGGCGGCCGTGGACAGGAAAACGGAGTGTGGGATGACCACCCGCCAGGTTGGACGACGACATCAAGTACGTCGGCGGAAAGCAGTGGTTCCGTATCGCTGAAGGCCGGGAGGACTGGAGGAAAATTGGAGAGGCGTATGTCCAGCAGTGGACGCTTACACGCTGACTGACTGACTGACTGACTGTATGAGAACTTGTCGTGCGTGCTTGGTGAAGCCATCGCTGTGACTGACAACACACTTACTCACGTTTCAGTGTGCGGAGCGGGCAAGTTAGGAATGTGGAGTCCGCAAAAGTGTCCATGCCGAGCCAAATCCTCAAGTAAGTACTATCTCTCTCTGTTCGAAAATTGGAAATGGACTGTATTAAAAATGTGATATTTGGTACAAATAAGCAAACAGGAAAGGGCTACCTTGCTGTGGAGTCGGAGGTGCTTACTGGCGCCCTGGGACGCCGTTACCTGGGTCCTTCCGCCGGTTAGGGGCCCCGCCGTGGAGATCGCCAGGCTTTAGGGCACCAGTGAAGGAAGACTTTGCGCAGGAAGAATTTTTATGACTAAGAATTATCGAGAAGCTTGTGCACGCACGTATCCATGTTCAAAGAACGTATCCACAAACGATTTCTGAAACCACATGGCAATGAGTAGGTAAAATAAATATATATACTCACCGATGCCCTTGCGTCTTCAATCCAGTTGAAATATATATAAGTATGTATATAAGTATGTATGTATAGTATATAAGAGTTGATGTAGGTATATTATAATATGTATATTTCTTATTGTATATATGTAATTATGTATATGTAAGGATTTATATTGATTGTATGTATCTTTGTACAATTTGTATATGTGTGTATTTATATTTCATACAACTGTTCCCGGTTTAGTACTGCATTGTCCGCCCCTACGTCTGTTCCACATCCCAAAGGTTAGTTCGTAAAGAATGCCGCAAGGCATTAAACTCGCCTTTTGTAACCTTTTTATACGGTGTACAATAAAGTATATTTTCATTTTCATTTCATTTCACACACGGTATTATAACGAGAAGCGAGAGAATGAAGGTAGATCACCGTGATGATGCGGAAAAAGCAAAAATTAAAAATATTTTAAATTGAATATCGACCTGTGGAGATTATTTTCATTCTACCCACTGGTTACACTTTATAGTTTTAAGGCTACACATACGAAAACTGAACACTCTCTGCCGCTTTCTCTTCACTTTCTTGACTTTGTTCTCCTCGAGTCCGGTATAGCCAGCAACGCGAAGTCTCCAGTGTGACATCTTCTCGGTGGTTATATTGATCGTCCCTCTGACCGATCCGTGTCAGTTTTATAAAAAGGATTCTTGGCCATGTTATTTATTTATTTATTTAGTTTTTTTTTTTTTATGTAATCCGGTATTGGTGGCTGAGTCAGAAGGGCCAAAGCACATGCTCTGACTAGCCAATATCACCTCCGAGAAGGTAGGTGCCATACCGGAGACTTCCCTGGATTGCTGGCTATACTGGACTAGAGAAGAACACAACCGAGGCTGCTATTCAGCCATCTTACATCCCGTACGGTGGTACCAACCCAGTCGGCTACAATTTGAACCTACCACCTAGCAAGGGGCAAGGGAAGGGACCTACAGTTTTACACCGGTTCCGAACGGTGAAGCAGCAGGTGTAGGTATGCACGTAAATTATTTCGTCAGAAAAAACTCATTGGTACACGCCGACCGGATTCGAACCTCGGACCTCCCGCACGAGAAGCCGATGCCCAAACCACTCGGCCACCCGCCGCTTATTTACTGTATTCGGGAAATAGACAGCCTAGCCAAAACAACATTTCAAAAAACACAAGTCAAATATTGCACCTATAAACATATTAAACATTTTGTCAGCCTCGGTGGCTCAGCGGTGCGGTCGGTCGGCTGTTGTTAAGCAACGCTGAGCGCGGTCAGTACTCTCGCAGTACGGCTCGCATCAAGCCCTCGTCAGCTAGTCTGCGACTAGTGACATAATCCGTAAATGAAGTTTTTATTGGATTTTTTTTTGTGATATCCGGTATTTTTGGGTGGGTTAAAAATATGAATTATCACATGACTGACAAGGCAGGGAAACTTAAGGAATTAGGGAATTAATTATATCCCTAGCATCATTCAAAAGGAGAGATGCTCACATCATCATCATCATTGTCATATCAGCTCGAATGAACAAATTAACACTCCATCCAACTGCTTAAAGTTGATGAAGTGATGCAGATTTAACGTGGAAAAAAATGTGGCACCTGTGTGCGTGGCTGTGCTGGGGATTCAATGACGCAGTCGATGTTTCGATCATATCTCACCAACAGACGGCAGAGAGTAAAATCTAAAGCCGGTTCCTCGAATTTCCTGCCAATAACATATGGTGTCCCCCAGGGTAGCGTCCTTGGACCAGTCCTGTTCTTAATTTACATTGATGGACTCTGCAGGCTACATCTCGTTAACGGCACGGCTATCACGTTTGCGGATGACACAGTGCTCCTTTTTAAAGGTGATAATTGGTGGCAGACCTTCGACACTGCACAGAAAGGCCTGGATCAAGCCATGGGGTGGTTGGATGCGAATGTCCTTACCATGAACAAAGACAAAACCAAGTACATGCCTTTCTCAATCACTGGGAGGAGTAGGCCTGGCAACTTGTATCAGCTAATTGCTCATTCCACAAAAGAGTGCAGAAGAATACACCTTAATGACGATTGTGGATGTGACAGGTTGATGCAGGTTGACAATCTGCGATACCTGGGAGTGATTGTGGATCTTCATCTTGCTTGGAAAGCACACATTGTGGCGCTGAGAGGCAGAGTCCGCAAGCTGGTGTACTTCTTTAGAGAAATCCGCGAGGTTGCGGATGAAACCTTAATACGCTCCGTCTACTTTGCGCTGTGTCACACAATACTCACATATGGCAACTTGGCTTGGGGTGGAGCGGGTAAGACAGCGCTTGGTTCCTTGGAGAGGGCACAAAAATCAGTTCTCAAAGTAATGAGCCATAAACCCTTTCGCTATCCCTCTGCAGCACTCTTCAAGGAGAGCCAAGTATTGGACGTAAGACAGTCCTACATGCTGAGACTCGCGTCCTACTTCCACACCCGTACCCATCTCCACATACCTATTACGCACAAACACGAGACGCGACTACGACGACAGGATACTCTCACCAAACAAACCCACCACACAACATTTTTCCGACAATCACACATTTATCTGGCCCCTCACCTTTATAATCAAATACCGCAAATGCTTAAACAAGTTGTCAATATAAAGCAATTCAAATTAGGTATAAGAAATTGGCTTCTTTCAACTAACAGAACAGTATGTGAAAACATGTTGTTCCATATTAATATTTAACCTATTTACATCTTATTTATATAGCATTGTATATTATTATATATTAGATATTTTTTAGATTGTTTATGATTATTTTATGTTTTTTATTATTTTAATTTTTAATTTTTGTTTCCATTGATATTATTTTAAGTCTAATTTTATAACTAAATCTTTAATGTAAAACCTGAGTGCATCGACACAGGCGAAAGCCCAGTGGTGCACTCGGGACATCAATCAAATGTGGTTTTGTTTTCTATGTCTACTCTTCTCCTCTTTCTTTTTTTAAACATGTTGTGACACTAACCTAGACTTAAGAAAATGAAATTGTTACTAACCTTCTCAACAATAAAAAAATTTGGAATTTGGAATTTGGAATTTGAATTTGATGTTACGAAATCCACCTCACGCACCATGCTTAACATAAGTCACTAACACTCCTCGCCTTGTCTGTAATGTTGCTTTTTCTTGTGTATTTTTATTAATGTTTTTTTTTGTGTATTTTGTAGTTTTGTGTAGTTATTGACCAATTCCGAAATAAGGATAGATAGATAGATAGATAGAAAATTCTTTATTGCTCCAGTAAACATTAAACAGTAACAAATACATTAGAAATTTTACATAAGGTGCAAAGGCGGACTTATCCCTTACAGAGATTTCTTACAGTCAACCTTTGGATGTTTGAGATTCGATAATATAGTGGAATGTAAGTAGTACGAATATTTTTTTAATTTAATTATATTAATTTTAAGTGCCATGCCAGCAGATTTGCGAACTATTGCAGAGTTATAAAGTAAATTGTAATGTTGTCCAGCTGCGAAACGGGCCTGCTGTCAACGACAGAGCTGGACGACTACCAGCCGAGCCCCGAGGCGGAGTCTCCCGCGGCGCGGCAGCCCGGCGCGTGCGCACCGCACGCCATCGCCGAGGAGGCCGAGGAGGATGAAGAGGAGGAGGGGGAGGGGGAGGAGGGGGCTCCGCCGGCCGCCTGCGAGACGTTCAAGTCGCCGGAGTTGCCGGGAAGGCCAGCAGAGCATAGGTACTATGTCGAAACATAAAAACCAATAAAGCAACATGAAAAAGATAATAAAATATACATATATTTTATGTAATCCGTCCAAAATCAATAAATAGTGACAATGTGTTCCAGAGTCAGGTGAAAATATTTCTCTTAGACAATCCATATTATAAGTTAAGTGAATTTTTTTCTTACTGTAAATAAAGATTCTGGTGACTCTGATAATTCAAATTGTTTATATTATGCATAAACACAAATTTTATTAATAACTTGACTGAACCCTGTGTTCTTTGCTTTGTATTTTATTATCTCTTTTAATGGGTATGTTTTGACTTAATATTTTTAATTTTTTGCTTAGATATAGTATGTTATATTTAACATAATGAAAGCATGTAAGTTATATTTAAAAAAAGCTCTGTAAGGTTTCTTACCCGGTTCTTCCTTATAGATTGCATTGCTGAACGGGACATGACAAAAAAAAAATTATGACGAGCCATACTGAATATGCATATGTCTCAATGAAATATTGTTATTGTTGTGTGTTCTTTATGGCGAAATAAATATCTGAATCTGAATCTATGGTTGACTGAGTCAGAGGGGCCAGAACAATTGCTCGGACCAGCCAATGTCACCTCCAAGAAGGTAGGTGCTATACCGGAGACTACCCTTTGGAGTGCTTTCTGTACTGTGCTAGATGAGAACACAGCCGAAGGTGCCCAGTCTGCTTCTATTTGAACCTAGGGATCTACAGTTTTACACCGGTTCCAAACGGTGAAGCAGCAGGTGTAGGTATGTTTCTATTGTATTTTATTAGGGAACTTAACCTTATGGCTTCCCAATTAATAAATATGCTTACACCACTTGGCTTGCGAATTTTGGACCACCCGTGCGCATGAAAACAAAAATATTTCGTAAAGTAATGAAGTGAGATCAATAACCTTTATTGGTACTGGAAACGAATGAAATTCCCCACAAAACGGTATACAACAAGTGAGGATTCACTTATTTAGAAGTACAGATGGATTTTTTTCAACTCCAGGAAAGACAAAACACACCCGACATTTTTTCCGAATTTTTCTAACCTAAAATTGCAGAATTATCCTTTGCGAATCACATATCAACTTGTAAATTATGAATTGAACTATTCAAATAACGCGTTCTAAATAATACTAGATTAGAAACCAGTTTACCATCCTGCCAGAAATGATGTAGTAGGTATAAATTGACAGCCGTCGAAATTCTTCCATAAATTTTGTTTCTTTTGTTCTGGGAATATTTTTAAAGTGTATTGTATAGAGTAGGAGAAGACTTTATCCATACAGCCCGCTGATTCTCACTCAAATATCGGAATCTTCTAAGGGAATGCATCCATCCATTGCAGGTACTCGTGGAGGATAGATCTGTCGAAGACGGAGCGCTACTGGGCCGGATGGTTCGAGGGTCTCTCGTCCGCGTTCCTGTCTGTCCGCGCTCCACGCCTCCTGCTGCTCGCCTCGATAGACGGACTCGATCGAGAGCTCACCGTGGGACAGATGCAGGGTGAGAGGGGGATTGCTATTTTGTTGCTACGTTGCCTATGTTGCCCATTGTTTTTATATATATTACTAATTACTAACGTAAGTACATGCCCATACGATAGTAATACGAACTCAATAATTTCTTCACTCAAATGTTGTAAAATCACAATAAAAATTATTTTAAATACAGCATCAGTCATAAAAATTTATATTTAAAGACATGTCAGAAGTTATAAAATCACACAGTATATAAAATTGGAAATTAAGAATTAAAACAAAATAAATATATATTATGTCATCTATCATCTCATATAAGTTAATTTGGTTTATCTAATACTTTATTGATACACTGGTTAATTAAATTTATCAACATTAAAATATTTTTTCAAATTATAAAATTAATAAAACATTGTCATTAATCATTCATTATACAATTACATTTAACATTTACAATTTATTACAATAAAATAAAAAATATAATAAAAAATTACAGACCTCAACATGTCACGTCATGTGCGTTTCAGGCAAGTTCCAGATGCAAGTGCTGAGTCGGTGCGGGCACGCGGTCCACGAGGACAGCCCGGGCGAGGTGGCGCGCGTGGTGGCGGCCTTCGCCCTCCGCCACCGGCTCACCAGCGCCACCGACGAGGGCGCACACATGGACCTCGCCTCCGTGCCGGGCTGTTGATGCACCACCCATGGAAATCACACTTCACTCTTCGGATGCGTGTCGAGTTTCGCAGCCATCCAGGCTATCTAGTGGGAGGGTTACGGCTATGCCGCGGTGTAGACGGTTCGCTCAATCTCCCTCGCCCCTAGGTGGTCAAATTGTAGCCGACTGGGTTGATACCAGCACCAGCACCAGCACAGCCAGCAATAAAATTGAAGTCTCCAGTATGGCGCCTACCTTCTCGGAGGTGACAGTCACCCATACCGGATTACATAAAAAAAGCAACGGCGGGAAGCAGCGAGAGTCAAGGATGAGCATACGGAAACGCCTGAGGATGCATCTCCTACTGCATCTCTCCCCGTGTATGTCGTAAAAGGCGACTAAGGGATATGACTCCCTTATATTACTAGGTGGTAGGGTTTACCCGCCCGGGTTGCTACCACCGCACTGAATGAAAGGTCGGTCGAAACGGCTATGTAAATAGTTTGTGTTTTCCGCCCAGTTCAGTGTAGCCGGCACGACCGAAGGGAAGCGCTGACGTGGCACCAAGTTCACCCGGTGTTATGGGCAGGCATCACATATGTCGTAGGTGATGTATAGCCATCCGTGTCAGTTACCATAAAAAAAAAGTCCCGCGGAGTACGCGGAGCTGTGAGCGAAACAACAAGCGGCCTAATCAAACACCCGACGACGCTCTTCAGTTGCCATGGAGCCGTTAGCGGGATTTTTTCGCTACAGCGTGGTGTCGGTGGTGCGCTCATGAGTCGCGACCGCATCCCGCCCCGCTCGCCTTCCTGCCGTGCACCGTGGTATAGCCGGGCTGGGGTAGCTGGAAGCCGAGGATTGTACGAAGCCTCACGTCGAGGGATTAGCTAGCGCTTAGCTCAAATAAACCACAAACACTTCCGTGCCGAGCTGTTGCACTGAGAGCCATTGATACAGGTCACGATGATCTTCCGCCAAGTGCTGTCTTCGCTCCGGCCTGTCTTTTCAGTGTCCTTGCTCTTCAAAGAACGTTTAATGGACTGTTTATAGTCTCAGTGCGGAGGACGACTCCTACATGTCTTCAACTAACTGGAGACAGACGATCGGCAGCTAACTTCATGTCGTCAAATTATCTAATGCAGTTGTCAGCGTCCTAGAAGTACCACTGACAAAAATTACTATTAATTCGCGGTAGCTCATACCGCGCCAGATCCTTGTCACACTCACTTGTCAACTGTGAAACTAACTCCAAATGGGATGCGTTTCACAGCGACAACGTAGTCCTCTCTCGCTCTCCGCGTAAGTGAAGAGTGAGAGAGGACTGCGTCTTCACATTTGTTGAGACATTAGCTTTACAGTTGACAAGTGAGTGTGATAAGGTTCCGATGCTTCTGACTGAGCAATACCATCATTTAGGAAGAAACAAACAAACATTTGATTAACCCGTAACGTTCCGTTAGGCCAGCGCGAGCCCCAAAATTCTAATCGAAATATGAGATACAGTCGGACTCTTTGGTCCATTGCTATTTCGTTAAATTTTTCCTATAGGAATGACAGAGATAAGTCACTGATGAAATTACCTCTTGTCCAGAGACAATTTTTTTTTCGAGTAGTTAAAAAAACATTTTTAGTTTTTACATCTGGACTTCTAAACAAGTAAACACTCACATGTTTCACATTGTTTTGTAGCAAATTTTATTGCCCATAAGTCGCAAAAGAGTTTTGATCTAGCATAAAATTATTGTAATATTTGAGTTTATTTCAAGGTCACCGCTCAAGGTCGAGGTCGAGGCCGAACCCATTTTTTTATAACCTTGGAATCAAACGGGTTAAGGTTAGTCAAATTGTTTGGTTGTAGTTGACAAATACATGTCTACTATTGCTCCGGAGTACTGGGAGTCATTCTGCGAGAAAGGCTTTACGAAATTTGCAGCATTTGAAATGGGAATTGTTGCCAAAATGTATGTACAATTTATAGCTCAGGCAATTTAAAGGTTATGGCCTCTGTTTATGGAATATCCTTGTACAGTGCCGCCACTAAATAATGAACATCGAGCTTTAGAAAGAGATAATCTGCTTGCAGAGTGTCGCCCCTGTCGCACGAACTCGCAAGTCTCTGTGCGACAGGGACGACACTCTACAGCTGGATTGTCTCTTTCTAAAGCTCCTTCTCGTTATTTACTGCCAGGTACTGTACATGAATTTTATAGGGTTGCTCAAGAAATAATATATTTTACGTAATAGGCTAATAGCATATACGTTTCACAAAATGCTTGATTATATAAATGCAAAGCCGAAAATAAAAGGATCATTTGCGGCTAAGACCCGAATGTGAGACCTTCAAACCTTCAAGACACAAAGTGGTACATAGTTTGTAACAATCATTCCTCTCTCGCCCAAAATGCATTTTTTTAGTTTAGCCGCGGGCCGGATAAATCGAGCCCGCGGGCCGTAGTTTGCCCATCGCTGGCCTAGACTATTGACTAATTTCGTAATTGCAGTCCGAGGAAGCAGAGTGCTTGCTGCCAATGCATTTTATTATCAGTCTGTGGAGTCCTTGTCAACCAAAGAGATTAAATAGAACCAGGTTATAGAGCGGGCATTGGGAACATTTTCATACAAAAACTTTGATCTCGAACGTCAATAACGCCATCTATCACTTCAAGTACAGGCGTGTCAAACTCATGTCACTCTAGTATGAGCGACTTATTATCTAGGTAACAATTTATTTATAGGATTACGATTTTGTTCTTGTTGTCCGTTCTAGTAGGTCTAATGACTTTGTCAAAGAGTTTACATGTGTCGCTGCTTTTAAAGAAATTAATGGATTATTTAACCCGTTCACTGTGGAGCGGTCGATATCGACCGCTAGAGCACTATGTACCGTCAACTATGGAGCGGTCGATATCGACCGCCGCGTTGTCAGCGAGCTCCAAACCGCTGCATGGGCCGAACAAAATATTTTTTTCCTCCTATCTCACTTAGCCGTGTTTATTTGAAAGAGATAAAGTATAAAGTAGAATTATTTAGCTACACATCGGTACCACTAACTTGATGTGTCCCGAGACGACAGATATTACCATGATTGTTAAAACATTATTAGAAAATGTCTCGACTCGACGTAGAGCCGCAAAGCTCGGAAACGACGCAGTGGTTATATTCTCTTTGCTGTGAGTATTGCCAAGAAATTAAATAATAATCTTTCTAATAACCTGTCAAATTGTGTTTGATGCATTTCAGCTGCGAAACTTATTCCTTGTTGAGTAAAAATTAATAATACATAGTTACGTATAAAATTTGTTTTTATCTTTTTAGATAAACTTGGAGTAAAAAATATACGGAGGCAGGGTTAGGGTAACAAATTGGTCGCACGAAATTGTTACCAAATTGTCATACTACTTACTTCAGTTTGTGTATGCGTGTGGCTGGCGTAAATTCCTTGTCAGAATTTGTGAATTATTTTGTATGAGACTGCGCCTCATTAAATTTTCTCCTCTAAGTAGAGATAAGTAATAAATGTTGTAAGCTGTGTGTGCTTCGTGGATTGGTCAAAGTGACACTAAAGGTGAGGACGCATCGCGCGGCGGCCGAGCGTCGCGGCACAAACTTGTCCCATACGAATTACTGCAGAGTTGCCGCGTAGTGCATACAGAGAATATTTTGGTGCACCGCGCCGCGCCGCTCAAGGAAGGTTGCCAGATGGTCCAGATAAAAAAAGAGGGAATTGTTCACCAAATGGTTCCCCCTTTGATTTTTCGGGTAAAACTTTTACGAAAAATCTATCCCCCCTTTTTTTTGTCCGCGGAAGTCCAAAAAGTTTTCCGCGGACAAGACTTCAAAAAAGAGGACTGTCCACGTTAAAAGCGGACACCTGGCAACCCTGGGCTGCAGTGTAGAGTTGTCTGATGCCACTTGCCAATGTCACTTTACCAACACGGTGTGCTCGATTGGATGTTAATCTCAGTGAAGGGTATGCGATTGTATACATATTTATTTAATAAAACAAACTTTCTCAAAGACATAGTGCTTATTTAATTTCAAAACTGCAAAGAAATCTTTAAATATTTGCAACACAAACATTAACAATAGTTTTTTTAGATTAGAATGACAGCTGTCAAAATGCCTCAAATAGAATATAGAACCGAGACTGTTGGGTCCAGTCCCTGTACCGACATGAAAACTTGCCGATGTGAGTATGAGAAATGATTGATCCCAACCAATCAGAAAGCGTTTGCAGATGCACCCGGCCCGGCCATTGGTAGAAATCTGAGTATTTGTGTGAATTAGCGAGCGAGTTAATGCCGGTAGACCCGCATGTGTTTTGCACTAGCTGGTATGTACTGTAATAATGGCGCTGTAGTCTAATTTAAACAAAATAATTAAGAGATTTCTCTATTTTTAGCACTTTTGGAGGTATTTTGGCAGCTGTCAATCTAATCTACATTTATCAAAGTAAGGATAGATACACCAGATAGATTAACACGTCAGTGGAAAGTCTAAAGGGTATTGAACATTGGATATTCAGTTCAAAACCTCCCTTAGTTTTGTCTTCACTGCCTTGACAATTTCAGTTTGAATACATACATTTTGTATAAAATTATGTCAACCCCCGACTATTACCTACAATTTTGCTGATAATTTTAGCAACGAACAAAACATAACTCAATTAACAAGTAAATAAATACATGAATAAGATCTAAGATATTTTGATAATTTACGCTACAATACCTGATGCGTATAATCTCAGATTCTTCACTAACATTGGCTATTCACCAGGATGCCATTTGAACAACCAATTGTTTAAACATTCACTATAATCTACCATGTCTGTTATTTGTATGCACAATAAAATAGTGCAACATACAAATTAAAAAACAAATGCATGGAGATACATTTTGAAAATTTTTATTTAATTACATACAACCGCATTCAGAATAAGTAGGACACAAATCGACAGGCTGTCACGCAAGTCCCTCCCTACATACAACCGGCTGTCACGCAAGTCCCTCCCTACATACAACCTATCTAATCCAGTATTCTACTACTGCGACGCGACTTGCGCCAAATTCAGATTGATCAGAGCCTTGGACATCCGCGGCAATACATATTATGCAAGAACCAGTTCTGTTACAAATTAAGATAGTCCTTAAGCTGAGATTAAAATTATTAAACGCAAATGAGAATGAACGCCTCCTGGTAACATTAAATTCTTATTTAACCTAATTTGAATTATTAATTACTGTGAGAAGAGAGTTTGAGGGGAGTTGTCCAAGCAAACTGGGTACGACGCCACCAACTGGGGGCATACATTATCCGATTGGGTGTGGGGTTGCATCATTCGCATCCGCAGAATTGTCGCCACCCCAGAAATGGTGCGTGATTGGTGGACACACAAGTTTTACTAGAAATTATAGGGGGCTACAACTTTTACAACATATTATCTTCTCCGTGTAGGTAACTGACTTTTAAATGTATTTAAATAAATCACAAAATCGCACCAATACATTTCTGAATAATTTTATCTTTCTTCAATCAAATTACTCACCAAAGATTTTCTAACTAAAAAACTACAATCGATCATATTCATATTTTTTTAAATATTCTTTATTTCACGTCTTTACAATAAATTTGTATTAATTTTACATACATTTTATTAAAAGTAATAAAAATACGCAAAATTAATACAAAATCTAAATAAAAATAGAAACTGTAATTTCCGCCGGCGGCGGGAGGCAGGCCTCCAAGCACGCCGGCGCGCGGGTGCAGGCCGTGGTTACGGAGATCTCTGAGACGACGCGAGACAAGCTACGAGCGATAGGTGGTGGTACTTGACTCGTAGGCCACCACCACCTACATCTCGGAGAGCTACATATCCGCCGATCTGCGGGGTGAACGTCACGCAGCCTTTTTATAGACTTTGCTCGTGCGTGCGAGCTGTCTATAAAATATTTAAATATTATTATATTTTCCTAACGAGGAACTACATAAATAATAGGATAACAAGTTTTAGAGTTTGGCAATTTGATTGGAAGTCACATTAAACAAAATATTCCTTACTGTTAATGACTAGTTGAACCATATTATTATAACGAACAGCCATTTTTATAGCACATTTTTTACTACGAGGTAACAAGGTGATATACCAAGCAACGCAACTACATTCATTGTGTTATAATAAAATTGTGTGGATTTTAATATTAGCTTAGAACAGGGGTCTCCAAACTACGGCCCGCGTTGCCGCTTTACTACTTTTGCGACCCAAAATTTTAATTAATTTTTATTCTCTAAATTCTTTTACTTTTCTGATTTCAACATTATTCGAGGAATTTAACTACATAACTATACTATTTATTTACGAAAACTAAATGTTTTATGGGAAATATCCAATTTGCGTTTTGTTTATGTTCCGCAAACAATATTTTTAATAAAGACAAAGGAGGAGGGCTCCTCTAAAAAAGTTTGGAGGCCGCTGGCTTAGAATATACAAGATTGGTAAGAGTTTCTGATTCATCAATAGGAACATAGTTCAATATTAAACGATATAAAATTTTTAAGAGCAGGTAGCCTAAATGAAAAACAAACAAAGCAAACTTGACGTCCATTTATCTTGAAAGCATTTAGTTAGTGTTTCGTGTTAGAAGAAAACTCTATTAAACAATGCATAAAAATGGAAAAAAGCGGTAAATTTCCATACGATATTAACACAAACTCAATAATGTTCTCACTAAAGTGGTGAAAAAATTATACTTAAGTATAAATTTATATATTCAAACTAGTCTCAAATGAACTATAGCCAAATAAAAATAATCGAAATATAACATAATGTAATTATAGTATGTGACATTCAGTTTCCAAATTGTTTTTTGTTAATTTTAGGTGTTCTTACAACGGTTTCATTGACCAGCACTTTAGTATGAATGACATTTATTGAGTTTGTATGGGCCCGACCTTACATTAGTAATATAAATATGCATGTATATATTTTTTATGGAAACTGACACGGTTGGCTACATCACCTACAACATCCGTGATGTCAGCCCATAACACCAGGTGATTTAGGTGCCATCTCAATGGTTCGTAGGTACCTTTTACCCTTCTACCTTACTAGGTAGGAGGGTTTATCCCGCCCGGGTTGGTACCACCGCACTGAATGAAACGTCGGTCGAAAGGGCTATGTAAATAGTTTGTGTTTTCCGTTCAGTTCAGTGTAGCCGACATGAAATGAAGGGAAGCATTGAGATGGCACCTAGTTCACCCGGTGTCATGGGCTGACATCACGGATGTTGCAGGTGATGTAGCCAACTGTGTCAGTTTCCATAAAAACAATTAGTGCTTATAAAGTTTGGTTTTAACATTAAATTTTATTAAAGTTTTAGCTATTTACAAAGGCGTACTATAAAACCGGTAAAATCTTCATAAATACAAAGCATGTTTAGTAATTTAAGAGTTAAACAGTGCTCTTCATCTCTTGTTTGACGCATGTCTTGAACGCCTCCCAACCCTCGTTCTTGGCGTACGACTACAAAATACAAAAGTACATAACTTTATTTATTTTCATGCAGGTCCGTACCCAGGGTTTTGTTTCGGAGGGGGTCAAGGTTCGAAAAAATATTTGTAAACTTATGTACGTAATTAATGTTATATGAACAGTCAGTATGCATGTAATGTATTTAATTAAACACCGTGTTTCCAAAATGGGCGTAAGCATTAAGGCTGGGCGTGTAGTATTTCATATTCTGAACATCTTTTGTTCTACCACTTAGTGCATTCTGGGGCAAAAAATACCTTCACCATATATTTCAGGAGTTACCAATTCCGGGGGGGGGGGGGGGGTTTACAACCCCCCTAACCGCCCCCTGGGTACGGCCTTGTTTTCATGTAAGTAATGAAATGATACATTTCGAAACAACTCATAGATCGGCCATCGGCATCAACGTGTTTATTAGAATTTTTTTCTTTATTTTAACACGTGACCAGAGAGTTGATTGGTTTTGGTATTCATTGTACTTTTCGCAGTAATTAAGCGAACAATAGGTCATTCATTAAGGAATAGGCAAATCAGAATTTGGCGAATAAAGAATTGGCCAGTACGGAAGTTGGCGAATGTGGAACCACCGAAATATACATTGCAAAATATGTATACAAAATACTATAAACACAGCCAGTCTAGTCAGTCAGTCAGCGTGTCTGCGTCCACTGCCGGACATAGCCTCTCCAATTTTCCTTCAGTCCTCCCAGTGCGTACCTTGAAGCCTCGATGCAGGCGGTCTTTCATGATGGCGATGAATTCCTTGTAGCTCAGCAAGCCGTCTCCGTCCGCGTCGAAGATCGCGAACACTGTTCCCACCAGGTGAGCAGACTGACTGATGCCCGTGCAGATCTTCACAGCGCGATGGAACTCGTCTACCAACCAAACAGAACTCTAGTTATTACACTTTTCTCCGGTTCAGAAGGTTAATTTACTCCTAATACCTTCGATCTCGAAGGCTCCTTGTGGGTGGGGTAGATGGTGTTATCGATTTTAGATCAACGTGTTCATACATAGAGTTAGGTACACTAGTGTATGTACGAGTATATTGTTGTTGGCATTTGTTCCTTTAAGTATATTGGAACATTTGATGTGATGCGGGGCGCTGAGTGTGTGGAATGGTCGCGTATGTCTCACACGTCACTGGACTTACTGTCACTCTCTTCACTGCACTCGGATCCGACGTCCCACTACACACCGAATGTCCCATTACAAAAGGTGTTGAACTCAGCTTGCAATGGCTTCTCCGAAAATAACTGGACCCTTTAGCAGGAGGATGTCAATCGAGGTCGGGACTAGCGAGTGGCCACTCTGTGTAGTTCTCCAGCAAGCGTTACGTTTCGGCTCGCGGCAAACCCTTTTCAAATAGTCTGCGATGACTTGGACTCGGAGAATCACTAGTCCCGCTCTCGACCTCCCTCTCTCTACCTATTCATATTCCATAGGATGTCTCCAGTGACGCTTTCGAAGCTCTCTCCACAAATTAGCTTAGCGTCAATCTTGACATGCCTAGATTCTTGAAAAGACTGTAGAGCGACTTTACTGGTAGTCTTGCTCCGACTTCCAAAGCGAAGAGATCAATCTTGAATCCGATTCTCACTATTCGTACTTGTTTACTTTAAAGTTGTTGTCCTTCGGTATGTTACTTTCCCACGGAACTGTAAGTTTAACAAGTACTACATGCTTTGTCGCCTTTAAGTAAATTTCTAGTAGTGCACGTATCACGCGATTCACCTTTGGATATTGGATGGTCGGCCAACGTATACATCCGCATAGCGATCGTGAAATCTTCCAGATTGTTGAGGAACTGACAGAAGACTTTGAACTCGTCGAATGTGATGCCTCTCTCGTCCTTCGTGCGGTCCAGCAGACGGTCCAAGTACATGTCGTACTCGTCTGTGTCTAAATAGGTGTACCGGAGAAGGATCTTGGCGAAGTCCACTTCGGAGATTGTTTCGTGACCTGGAACAAAATAATTATTGTATGTATCTTTGTACAACTTGTCTATGTAAGTTGTGTATTTATATTTCATACTACTGTCCACTCTTTAGTACTGCATTTTCCGCCCCAACGTGTTTTCCACATGCCAAATGTTAGTTCGTAAAGAATGCTGCAAGGCATTAAACTCGCCTTTTGTAACCCTTTTATATATTGGTGTACAATAAAGTACGATGTATATTTTCATATCATTTCAATTTGGTATTTATTTTAAGGTTAGGTTAGGTTTTATTTATGGACCCTGCCATGGTTGGACTACATCCAGCTGCTGGTGGTAAATGGTGGTAGGGTTAAGCTCAACCGAATGCGTACTACCGCATTGAATGAATGTCGGTTGTGAAAATACTTTGTGCTTTACGTCCCGTTCAGTGTAGCCGACACGACAAAAACGAAAGCACTGACATGGTACATAATTCCAACTGGAACAAGGTGTAAATAATGTGATGGTATCACGGGTGGATCAGCCAACCACACCAGGTCCCATAAAAAAAAACTTTCAATCCGGGCTGCCGCTGCATCGCTGGTGAAATTGGCTCTGCCTAACTCGAGCTCAGCCAAAAGACCTGTAAAAACCTATGAAGACCTACCTTTAGCAAACTCCTGGAACTCCAATTCGAGCACCTCCGTCTGTAGATTCTCCATGAACTGCCGGAAGCCGTCGAACTTGAGGTCCGAGGTTCCCTTCTTGCCAAAGAAGTGAACCGTCAGCATTGTGTCAACGGCGTGACGTCTCTGTAGACCCTGGGGATGTAGCAAAATTCATAGTTAGTAGTTTTGCACGCTTGTTGTTCTTGAATGCGTTTATTATCTTCTGTAATTGTATTGTCATTTAGTGTGCATTGTACAAGTTCTATTCAATTTTTTTTTTATATAAACAATTGTTTCCAATAGTCAGTCTGATGATCAGACTCGGCCAATAACACAACTCCAAGCGAAACTGCGCTTAGCTATGTGCAGAGGGGGCGAGATAGCTATCTATACAGACAGGCATACCTACAAATAGGTCATCTCATCATTCAATGACTGATGACGGAAAAACTGATTGAATGACTGGCCGATAGACCGCTGACTGTCGTCTGACTGCTGACTGACTGCTGATATCTACTGACTAATGACTGTTGTGTAAATGACTAACTATCAGCCAGCAGTCTGTCAGATCTGACTGACTGCCAGCCAGCTGTTTGTCAGATCTGACTGACTGCCACCCAGCTGTCTGTCAGATCTGACTGACTGCCACCCAGCTGTCTGTCAGATCTGACTGAGTGCCAGCCAGTTGCCTGTCCCATCTGACTGCCACCCAGCTGTCTGTCAGATCTGACTGACTGCCACCCAGCTGTCTGTCAGATCTGACTGACTGCCACCCAGCTGTCTGTCAGATCTGACTGACTGCCACCCAGCTGTCTGTCAGATCTGACTGACTGCCAGCCAGCTGTCTCACTGACGTCTGGTTCACCTGCTCGTCATCGACGTAGATGTCGTGCGGCTTCTGGCTGGCGGCCGCGCTCGCGTCAACCTGCTGCTCGGGTACGCCGCGCTTGCCGCGCCACGCGAAGCTGAAGATCTTCTCCATCTGCCGGTTCACGCCATACTAATATTTTAGAATAACACGTCAATATGTTTTTTTTTATGTAATCCGCTCCGCTATGGGTGGCTGAGTCGAAGGGGCCAAAGCGCATGCTCCGACAAGCCAATATCACCTCCGAGAAGGTAGGTGCCATACCGGAGACTACCCTGGATTGCTGGCTATACTGGACTAGAGGAGATCACAGCCGAGGCTGCTATGCGGCCATCTTAAATTCAGTACGGTGGTATTAACCCAGTCGGCTACAATTTGAGCCTACCACCTAGTAGGGGGCATGTTTTGCTTTGTTTTAGAGGTAAGTTTTTTCTTTTTTACAAGCCTACTTCGAGGAAATTATAACAATATGGATATGGTTGGCCAAGTCAGAAGAACATGTGCTCCGACCAGCCAATATCACCTACGAGAAGGTGTCATGTCGGACAATTCCCTTTGGATTGCTGGCTGGATTAATATGGCGAATATGCCAACAAATAACAAAAAACTAAAAAGGAAAAAAGGGGTCACCATACAAGAAACGTGCTAAGAATTAATTAGAACATATTCACGCTACTAAATAATAGATGGCGCCACAGGTATTTGCATCGCCGACAGACAAAACATAGACGGTAAATGGTTTTTTGATAGGTACCTACGGCATAGGGAGTCTACGGAAGACTCTGTGCGTGAGTAAAACTAGCACATGGCCGAATCTACGGAAGACTCTGTGCGTGAGTAAAACTAGCACATGGCCGAATCTACGGAAGACTCTGTGCGTGAGTAAAACTAGCACATGGCCGAATCTACGGAAGACTCTGTGCGTGAGTAAAACTAGCACATGGCCGATTTTTATTATTATTCTTTAGCAGTGTTCGCCTGTTCAGCAGGTCTATTCTTGTAAATTCTGACAGCGGAATCAGCGCTGTTGTGGCGCTGAGAGCCACTTACCAAAGTAGCTCTCAGCGCCACATCAGCGCTGATTCCGCTGTCAGAATTTACAAGAATAGACCTGCTGGTACTTCGCTCGCGTCGAGTTTGGCTTCAAGAACATAGCTTATACGCTAACACCGTGTCCTGCGTGAGCGACGCAAGCGAATGCGAAAATTTATTTATTTATTTGCATAGTTCTTAGGTACTTTAATAGTGAACTTTATTTTTTTATATATATTTACGATAGAGGTATAATATAAAGAAAATTGAACAGAGACAATAAAAATATAAAATCGTGAAGTGTCTAATTTGTAGTCAGCTCGGTAGTCAGGTGTTAGGAAAAGCAACAGAATATTAATCAGTCTATTCACACTAATCTAGGTACATCGGAGCTTAGTTTAAATCTTGTCAAAATTGCTCAATCATGAAGTTAAACAAAATTACCTACATCTCAAGTTAATAAACAACGCTGCATGTGTTAGTAAGACGGAATACAACATCACAAAGCATAACTCACGAATTTTTAAACATTTACAACTTAATTTTACAAAATCGTTGTGTAACCAAAAACATGGTAGCACGTAATAATAAGAAATGTATGTATGTTGAATTTGAATTTGAACACTGGGTAAACTAGGTGCCATTCAGTGCTTCCCTTCATTTCATGTCGGCTACACTGAACTGGACGGAAAACACGAATTATTTAGATAGCCGTTTCGACCGACATTTCATTCAGTGCGGTGGTATCAATCCGGGCGGGATGAACCCTACCACCTAGTAAGCTAGTAGGTAAGAAGGGAAGGGACCTACAGTTTAACGTGGCATCCGAACCACGGTCAGCCTCCAACGGTCGAGCGGTCACCCATCCAAGTAGGTACTGACCGCGCTCAGGTGTGCTTAAATTAATAACAGTCGACCGACCGCACCACTGAGCTACCGAGACTGACATGTTAAGTAGTACTTAACCATTTAGAAAATATTTCTAAACCTATTATAAAAAGCCACGCTTTGAAACATACTCTTCAATCAAACCACTCACAACAATTTCACAGTAACACGGACAGGAGAGCACACTAAAACAAAATGGCGCATCCACTGCCGTTAGAAATTCGACTTACAGACGAAGGTTTAGAGTTGATTTCAGTTTGCGCTCCTTTGCCCAGCGCCTGCGCACTCGTCGTCACTAGAGAGAGCAGCTAGAAGTCACGTGGTCGGTCACGTGGGTAGTAGAGCGTATTAGTACATATCATACACATTTTATATACCCAATAGGGAAGATGCGTAAATAAATAAATCTCCACTTTTGTCAGCTTAAAAAAATTATCTACAAAATCACAACAAAATCAGCGAAAGAATCATCCCGATATCGTGGAAACTTATTTTTTCTACTATTAAAATTTTCATTAAATCCATTAACATCTTCCCTATTTTTAAATTTTAAAACAATATTTTTTATATATCATAACAACTAAAACATTAAGTTTAATGAAAACGTACACACGAATAGGTAGTGATATATAGATAGATAGATAAAGGTATAGATAGAGTTTAGCACAAGACAAAGAGGCTGCTACGCTGCGTCCGCTCTCACTCACACACTACTAAGTACCCAACAATTTGTAGATGAATAAAAAGAGGACCTTTTAAAAAAAAAATTAAATAAAAAATTATAAAATAGGAAGATTAATAAAAAATATAAAAGTTTACTCAATACTAAAAAGTTAGGGATCTAAATTAAAAAAAATCATTTTATAAATGAAATAAGAAAAAATGTAAAATAATAAACTTAGGACTTATTTGGTGTTTTATCTACGAAGATGTGTTTTTTATTGCTTCCGAACTAGGTGGCTGTGCCCGAGGACGAAGCCTCAGGCGCAGCCAATTTCACCCCCGAGGAGGTGCCAGTCCGGCTTGGAGGTGGACTAATGTCGCTCGGGGAAGGCTATTAACCCGCGAATTGAACATCCGTGGATTATAGGAGTGGGGAAAGATATTTCCCGGAAGCCCGTTCCACACCTTTGCAGTGCGGCACAAGAACGATTTAGAGAATCGTGCAGTTCGAAGAACTCTTCTGTCCACTACAAAGGGGTGTTCCACGAGAGTATGGCGGGTTTGGCGAAGGCGAACAGGAAGAGGAGGGATAAGGGAAGCAATTTCGTCAGAGCAGCGGCCATAGTAGTTAGGCCGGATCATTGATATTAAAACCCTACAACCCTGTTTCCTTTTATATTTTTTTCGTATTTGGCCAAATAGGCTGTATACCCCAAATTGTTGGTAAGAAACCAAAAAAAAAGCCTATCAAAGTTATATCCTGAATAATAAAATGCAGAAATCGGAACTGCAGGTCTATTCTTGTAAATTCTAACAGCGGAATCAGCGCTGTTGTGGCGCTGAGAGCCACTTACCAAAGTGGCTCTCAGCGCCACAACAGCGCTGATTCCGCTGTCAGAATTTACAAGAATAGACCTGCGGGTCGAAGTCCTCGAACGATATAGGCACACGGTTAGAATTTTAGACGTCAATATGAATAGCTGGGTATAAAATAATAAAAGTGCGTGTTTGTTATGTTTATATAAGGTCTTTCAAAATTAGTTAATAGGGGGGTTAATAAGGTGGGGTTCTGTATCATATAGGGAGTAAAACCTATATAATTTTTTTTGGACCTTGGGCTTATTTTTATGTAAAATATTTTTTTATGTATTTAAATAAAAAAATAGGTGGTTGATTTTTATAGCCTAATCGATTCAGTTTCATAACAGTAACAAAAAAGAAAGTCTTCATTAACATTATGATGTAACACGTGTAAGTTGGTAAAAAAAATCAAATTCTTTCTATTCCTTACTAATAAAACTAAAATTTGTGGTTTTTCACAATTTCTGAAAGAAAGAGATCTATGTGTTGGAAGACTTTTTTGTTCCTGGCACGAAACTGAAACGATTAAGAATTATTTTTTTACATTTTACATATTTTTTTTTTTGTAAAAAAAAATTATTTGTTCTTCAAAAGTGACCCTTGGCGTAGTATCAACAAAATTTTGAAATACAGCCCACGGGCCAGGTTAGGTGACGGGGGCTAAACTTGTTTTTTTCTTTTAATAATGTGAATAAGGTTGACTGGAAGAAATCACTTGCAGCGATAAGTCCGCGTGTTTGTTATGTTGTAAATATAATACAGCCCACGGACCAGTTTAGGTGACAGGGGCTAAACACCGGGTGGCTAAGCTCAAGTGGCAGTGGGCTGGGCACGTCAGCCGCAGATGTGACGCCCGTTGGAGTCGCGTCGGATCGACGAGGTATAGGACTTTGCCCTTTATTAGTTAGGATAATCAATTGAAAACCAAAATCCGCCTTCTACAAATTCCAGCTATTCAAATTAACAACTAAAATGGCTAACCACGCAGAGGCGTAGCACAGCATATAACAGAAAGAGAACATAACAGAAATAGAACAAACAGAAAGAGAACATAACAGAAAGAGAACATAACAGAAAGAGAACAAACAGAAATAGAACACAACAGAAAGAGAACATAACAGAAAGAGAAGAAAAGAGAGCGGCGCAGCGCCATCGCCCGTGACTCACTGCTTCCTGGCTCTTAGCGTCCAAGTCCGTTCGCTGCTTCAGAGAGCCGCCGAGAAGACGCTGGATCTAGTGTTTAGAGTGCAATAATCATGCTCTATTTTAAACATAAACAATACAGAGAAATAAGAATAAAGATTATACATTAAATAAAATATAAGACGAACACGTAGGTGCAGAAGTGTTGAGTGTAGTGTGGAGGGTTTCTGTGAAACTGTTTTTTAGTGTAGACAAAATTGTCACATTAACAGTGTGCAAGATATGTATTACCGTGTATTATATACAGTACAAGCTGTGCCCGCGGCTCCGCCCGCTCTCATATTTCACTTCACTGCTAACCTCATAAGCCATTTAGCGTGATAGTAAGTAGCCTATAGTTGATGGGAAGAATCAAGGAATCCGTAGAATTTTGTTTTATTAAAATCGGTTCAGTTGTTCTCGAGTTATAAGCGGACAGACAGACACTCAGACAGAAAGCAGATGTTGGATTTTATTATAGGTAAGGATATGTTTAATCCCCTTCTCTTTCTCTCCTGTCATTCAGTTGATTGTGTTGCACAACAGTACCACCGATTAATGTACATAATATGTAAGTTTATTAAATACCTACATATAAATGCTTATTAAAGTATTTATGTAGTATTCGTACAGTGGGTGGCCAAATTATTAGACTCACCACACTTAATGTCATAGTTATCAATACAAATTTGCTCTTGGGAAAAAAAATTCCACCTCCTAAACCTTTGAACCTAAACTATTGCAACTAGGTATTTTTTATTACTGATATATTTGCCATAAACCTACATTTACACCTTAATCCAATGAAAGTCGGCTTAACTTGGAGACAAATTTATAAATACCGATTATTTATTTTCATATCATTTAAATAATTTATGTATAGAATTAAAAAATTTCGATTTTCTACTTTGTCTCTAAGTTAAGTCGATGTTCATAGGTTGAAAATGGTAACGTAGGTGTATGCCAAATATATCAGTAATAAAAAATACCTAGTTGCAATAGTTTAGGTTCAAAGGTTTAGGAGGTGGAATTTTTTTTCCCAAGAGCAAATTTGTATTGATAACTATGACATTAAGTGTGGTGAGTCTAATAATTTGGCCACCCACTGTATGTAGTTTATCGTACATTTTCTTTACAGATTAACACATTGCCACAAACTATTCTTGTTCGCCTGCATGTACTTCTCCCACATCCCAAAGGTTAGTTAGAATAGAATGCCTCGCGGCATTAAGCTCGCCTGTTGTACCTAATTTTTATTAATTGGTGTTCAATAAAGAATACATACATACATACAAGACGCAAGATGCGTCAAGAGGTGTTGTAGGCAGTACTGTGGAAGAGAGATCCGTTGTCCCTGCCCACCCTATTGGACAAGGGTGACGTTATGTACAGAACAGTAGACCAAAGAGATATTGTAATGCATGACATTGTAATAAGAGTTTAAGTTTAAGCACTAAGGCTGGGCGCAGACGATGATATTGTTTTGTAGAGCTGTGAGGTAAAAGGTGAAGCGGTGTCGTGTCCTCTGGCTCCACGTGTAGCTGCAGCTGATGTTGTTGTATGGGCGAGCGCCCAGTTGTTCTGCCAAGCGATCTGTATTTATGCGAGGCGTATTTGATATTTCAGCAATGTGTTATGTGGCGTATGGAATTCTTAATTAGCCATTATTTGCCACCTGTTGGTGTGCTAGTGAATCTTTCTGTTTCTTCGTCGCGAAGCGATGTAGGTTATTATCGATCTTTATTATTCAGTTGTGGGATAGGTGTCGCTATCACCACAGTATTCCCCCCTCAGTCGTGACGTAGTCCGTGACGATTGAGAGCCGATCAGTCAGTATGCTCCGATGACGCTGCTTGGTCGGCGTGGTCAGTTGGTGTCGCGTACTGCTGACGTAGTCCTCTGTGGAGGCGCGCGGCGGCGGCGGGGCGTTGACCGAGTGTTGTCTTGCTTGCTACGATTACCTACTGGTTGAGACCCGCTTGTGGGAAGCCAGTAGGTAATGTTGCGATGTCAGCTTCATGAAGGTTGCGATGTTCTTTGTAGGGGTCACCAATGTAGAGCTGTGAGGTAAAAGGTGAAGCGGTGTCGTGTCCTCTGGCTCCACGTGTAGCTGCAGCTGATGTTGTTGTATGGGCGAGCGCCCAGTTGTTCTGCCAAGCGATCTGTATTTATGCGAGGCGTATTTGATATTTCAGCAATGTGTTATGTGGCGTATGGAATTCTTAATTAGCCATTATTTGCCACCTGTTGGTGTGCTAGTGAATCTTTCTGTTTCTTCGTCGCGAAGCGATGTAGGTTATTATCGATCTTTATTATTCAGTTGTGGGATAGGTGTCGCTATCACCACAGTTTCATAATTTTTGTTGTACATCAGATCGGCAATTTGAAAATAAAAAACTCTTTGACTTTGATTGTCAACGCGGCTTTGTCAGCGTGCGCACGCGCTACGGCTGTCCTGTCAGCCTTTCAGAACATTGGCGAACATAATACTAGATATTTAGTCGTTGTCATAGTTATTAAGATGGCACCTATACAAATAAATATAATTTTTATATTTTGAAAAAAAAAAACAGTTTTTGCCTCAAAATATGTTAGAACAAGCCAACATGACAAATATTCCTGTTATATTTAAATGTGTTTTTTTTATGCTAAGCGCGACATGTGGCGCCGAGCCACCCATAAGGTGTCTAGCTAGCGACGCCCATGGACATTCGGACGCATGCGGGGGCTGCGAATGCCATGCCGGCCTGACAGATGCCCATTCACGCTTCTCTTGAAGGACCCGAGACTATACTTGGGGGGAAATATGTGGGCAGGCAGAGCGTTCCAGAGTTTACCGGTTCTGTGGTCTGTTCATGTGAAATGTATGTTAGTTTATAATATTAAAATAAGGTACTAGGGCATTTAATGAGTAATGAAATAATGACCGAAGTGCATAATAAAATGTGTTCCAATAAACAAAATTGTTTTTCTGTTGTTCCTTTTTTAATAATTGCCCTATCTATTTAAATCCATGCTTAGATGACCATCCTCGGGTAGTCCGTTCTCTTGTCGACTACAAAATACCTCTCTCGCAGCTCGAGACTGTGTTAAGTACTTTTAGGAACGTACACACATATATACGCTGCCAAAATCCTTTCAACCATCCTTTTGGCCCCTCACAGTAGTCGGGTAAAAATTAGATGCAACCTGAAATGGTTGGCAACATCCGTGATTTCAGCCCACGACACCTCGTTGAATGTTTTCTGAAATCGTTACCAAAACTGAACACGCCATTGTGTGTATATAGTGCAGTGTTGTTCTGAACCTGCAAGAGCCTACGATGAGAAGAGAAGAATTAGAGAAGAAGGAAAAGAAGTGAGCTCGAGAGAGGTAAATAGAACAGACTCACGACTAGGAACTCGTTCTTGTCCACTCGCTGGTTGCCGTCCGTGTCGAACATGTTGAATGCTATCTGGAAGCCGGAAGCCGGCTCTGAAACATTCACATCATCATTTACTGCTATTCTTATTTTGAGATAAAATATCTTAGATTTCACCACGTTTGGAAAAATAAGTAATATTTTACTAAACATACGTGTTGGCAATTAAGTCCCGGGAATGTGGATATAACTCGTGAACTGGCAACACTTCGTTGTTCATAAACAATGGCTGGAAATAAGTGACATTCCTTTCGTTCCATTCGAAATTTAAAATTAATATATAATAATTCAGTTGAAAAAACCCGGACATTTTTCATCATAGGGCCTTTGGTTTTTCAGGTACTAAATGTTAAAAAAAAACGATATCTAAGGGGACCCCTTTGATTTTCAAAGGTTTCATGGCATTTATTTCAGAAAATGAATGGGAGATGGATTAATAAATAAAATGGTTGAATGTGTTGAGGTGATTGCAAAATCAAAGAACACAGAAAGAGCACTAGTATTAAAATGTTCTGAAATTTAAAAAAACAATATTTGCGTCATACGAAGAAAAACCCGTATATTTTGATGTCCGGTTTTTCATTATTTTGGAGACCGGACACAAACCTAAAAAACCGAACTGTCCGGTCCTAAACCGGACATCTGGCAACCAATTAGGCGAGAACAATACGAAAACGTAACTAACACTCGGTCCCTTTTCGTAACGCTTCCCGCTGGTCTCATCAAGACACGTATGTACATACATACATACATATCACACACGCTGAATCCCGACAATCGGGGTAAGCAGAGTAATCGGTGTTGTGCTGCAAAAACTCTGGTAAATTAGAGCAAAACACCGACCACCACGTTTCGCAAAGTGTTCGGACAAGATTAAATCGATCAAGCAGCAAGAGGCACGAAGACCCACCTGCTGCATGACTCGGTGGAAGTACCTTGCTAAGGTAGGTGGCTAGCCTGTCGCCTTTTAGCAAGGCATCTTGTCCTTATCCATTAGTCGCCTTTTACGACACGCATGGGGTGAGATGCAGTGGGGATATTCTTTTTAAGTACCGGCCCCACACAGTACGTATGTGTATAAAAAAATATTAGCTCTGCATAGTGGTACCACTGCGTGTTTTTATTACCCGCCCCGTACTCGTTTGTTTAAAGATCTGAGCTATAGTTTAAAATCTGAAATATCAAATGAAACACTCACTTGTTAAAATAGACAGAAGAAATAGATACTCCGTGTATGAAATGATGCCTGAAACAAAACATTTAAGCATACTGTTAACACTAGAACCGCCGGAGTTATAACGTAGCCGCCATGAAGCGAGCGGTCAAATTGACCGCTCAATATAGAAAAATAAATATAATTTACAAGCTTAAGTAGGTACCAACTTCGCTCGATAGAAACAAATCACGAACATGCCTCTGAATTTAGTTATAAAAACCTTGTTTTTATGTAAACCAACATGGGTGGCTGTGTCGAGAGACCAATGGTACAGTCGACAGAGCCCAAAACCCCTCTCCTCGCGAAACCACGCTCAGTGAGGCGCCATGCCAGCAGATTTGCGAACTGTTGCTAGGCTGTCTAGCCCGTTGATACGACGTTTGAAGATACCAAGGCTAAAGGATTTGGGAAACATTTAAGGCAACGTGACCAAATCAAGGCTTTGGAAAAAATATATTTTACTGTATATAAAAAAATATAAAATATGAATATATATTTAAATCCGTAGCTTTTTAATTTATTGTTTCGATCCGTAGTTTTGGAATAAAAAAATAAAAATGTTTGATTGATTGATTGTGTTGCATCCTACTCCAACCAGCAAAAGCGGCGGCTTGAAAAAGGAGTACGTGTGAGTGAATACCGGTTGACAGGGCCTTAAGTACGTTATATGTGGCTGAGGTACCTCTGTCTCGAAGGCTTCTAAACAGTTGCGTTGAGCCCTTTCGTAGTTGCGGCGTACTATCGCGCAGCTGTTCAATCTCTTTCGTCGTCAGCACCTTACGTTTCAGTCGAGCTGGACAAACACAAGTCATCTTTACGTACTACATCCGCCGACGCACCAGAGTAGTCGATATTGGATACAGGGTGGCTAAGCTCGAGTGGCAGTGGGCTGGGCACGTCAGCCGAAGAGACGACGGCCGTTGGAGTAACCGTGTCCTACACTGGCGGCCGTGGACAGGAAAACGAAGTGTGGGAAGACCACCCGCCAGGTGTGACGACGACATCAAGTACGTCAGCGGAAAGCAGTGGTTCCGTACCGCTGAAGGCCGGGACGACTGGAGGAAAATTTGAGAGGCGTATGTCCAGCAGTGGACGCTCCCACGCTGACTGACTGACTGACTTTACGTAAGCACTCATTTTAAGTTTACGGATTAACAGTGGTTACTGAAGACTTACATAAGTCGACGTTTCGCCCGCTACGTCACGGGCTTCTTCAGGGACTGCGGGAGTTCCTGGAGCCGACGTCTGGTGTACGTTGTACAGACGTCAAACTGTTGGTACAACGGACACCAGACGTCGGCTCCAGGAACTCCCGCAGTTCCTGAAGAAGCCCGTGACGTAGCGGGCGAAACGTCGACTTATGTACATAAGTCTGTACCAACCACTGTTAATAAACTCGGACAATCACAACTATAATACTAGAGATAAGGATAACCTACTGGGAATAAAACATAGGTTGTCTAAAATGTCAAAAAGTTTTGTATGTAATAGTGTTAGATTTTATAACAAAATACCACAGGAAATAAGGAATCTAGGTGAAAATTCTTTCAAAATAACCCTGAAAAAAATATTAACCAAAAAAAGCTATTACAGTATTAAAGATGCCTTAACTGACGAATTTTGTGATTCTGACACATAATAAATTAAGTACAAAAGTATGACATAACGTAATGTTCTCTACTAACTCTAAGACAATGGGTACTTGTGTATCTATTTTTATATTATTTTACCCTCGACATTTTATACTACATTGTAGTATGGCTGAGATATCGCGTACTGGTATTTGGCTGAGATATCGCACAAGTGCGAGCATACTCCAAGCAGGATCTGATCTGTTGACGTGATTGGATACTCACGCCTTGGCTCCTGCTCCACGACCGACTCGAGGAAGTCCTGCGGTGTCATGTACAGCTGTCCGTTGTACTCCACCGACGCGAACTTGATGAAGCGACGCTCTCGCGACGTCAGCTTCACGGATTTGGCCAGTTCGTCCGGCTGTGGACAATCACACCATCAGTATATTACAGCACAGTACACGCTTAGTTATATTTTATCACTGAAACGGAAGATGTTATTAAATCAGTAAAGTAACCGGGATCAAGGCTGTACAAGGTCTCTTCTGAGAGATGTTTACATATATCACACACGCTGAATCCCGAAAAACGGGGTAAGCAGAGTAATCAGTGTTGTGCTGCAAGAACTCTGGTAAATTACAGCACAACACCGACGACCACGTTTCGCACAGTATTCGAACAAGATTCAATCGATCAAGCAGCAAGTAAGGCACGAAAACCCACCTGCTGCATGACTCGGTGTAAGTACCGTGCCAAGGTGAGAGGTGGCGAGCCTGTCGCCCTTTAGCACAGCATCTTGTTCTTATCCCTTAGTCGCCTTTTACGACATGCATGGGTAGAGATGCAGTGGGGCTATTCTTTTTAAGTACCGGCCCCACACGGTACCCCACGGTAAATGTTTACTATCCATATTAATCACATGATTTATTCAGTTTTAATATAATATAATATGTAAAGCTTCATCTATCGCGGCAGATCGATAGGTTTTTTTTTATGGAAACTGACACGGTTGGCTACATCACTTACAACATCCGTGATGGGCTGACATAGCACCACGGTGACCTATATACAGTGTCAGTGCTTGCTTCCCTTCATTTCATGTCGGACTGGACGGAAAGCACGAACTAATTACATAGCCGTTTCGACCGACGTTTCAATCAGTGCGGTGGTACCAACCCGGCCGGGATAAACTCTACCACCTAGTAAGGTAAGAAGGGAAGGGACCTATAGTTTAACGTGGAATCCGAACCACGGTCAGCCTCCAACGGTCGAGCGGTCACACATACAAGTACTGACCGTGCTCAGGGTTGCTTAACAACAGTGTACCGACCGCACCACTGACCTACCGAGGCTGACAAAATAATGGAATAACGGATGGATGACGCCCATACACATTATATAAAACTATGTCTTATCTTCTTCTATAGTAAGGATGGATATCCAAGGCTCTGAACACTCTGAAATTAGAGCGAATCGCGTCGCAGTCATAAGGTGTCTAACGACGCCCATGGACTTTGGGTCATACGCGGTGGTTGTGAATGCCATGCCGGCCTGACAGATTCCTATTCACGCCTCTTTTTAACCGACTTCAAAAAAAGGAGGAGGTTTCTTAATTCGACTGTTTTTTTGTCCCGTATCCCGTGTGGTCCCACTTCAATTTGGTCAAGATCGGATTGGAAAGCGAGGCGATTCCGCCGAGTACATTAATAGCAAAAAATTACTAAAAAAAACTGTGAAATAAAAAACTATTTAAAATAATATAAAAAACGCCTTCAAAAGCTTATGAAATAAAAAAAACAAATGGAACCCTAGAGTTGAAGGCGGTGCTAAAGTAAGCAAAAGCGACCGCCTTCAACTAAATTAAATTTTTTAAGGCGGTTTTTAAAGGACCCGAGACTATACTTGGTGGGAAATATGTGGGCAGGGAGAGCGTTCCAGAGTTTACCAGTTCTGTAGAGAAAGGATCTGCAGAGCCGATTGGTACGCGAATCCGCGGTAAATCCAGCGTATAGGGATGTAATCACTGCCCAGTGCGCGTTGTGAGGAGATGTATAATAAAGTATTTTCCATTTCCTTTGATTCCATTCAAACCTGCCCTCTTGCGCAACAGTTCGACGGCACACGGTCGCTCTACATACAAAGTGGCGGTTCGCTTGTGTGTGAGGTCACAAGCCACTGCATATATTAGACAAGTACGCTGGAATGGCCAGCGACGCCGCCAGACCCACCTGTCGTATATCTGGTCACTTACTGTCAAAATGTATTAGCATATGACAGCGTTTAAAAAATAAAACATATACAAATGGATCCGCTCGTTTTCTTAAAACTAATATATGCTATCTCCACGCATCATTCAAAACTTAAATAAATTAAATACAATAACTTCGTCTTCGTGCCTTACTGGCTGCTTGATGGATTAAATCTTGTTTGAATACTTTGCGAAACGTGGTGGTTGGTGTTGTGCTGTAATTTACCAGAGTTCTTGCAGCACAACACCGATTACTCTGCTTACCCCGATTGTCGGGATTCAGCGTGTGTGATATGTATGTATGTAAATATAATAAAAAATTTTTTTGTGCAAATACATTACACAACCCAGCACAGGAACCAGAACAAATATTGCGCCCCATGGCGGTGGCGGCCCAGCAGATATACCGACATATTAATTATAGCTTTTGGCCGCGGCTTCGCTCCAGTGAAATTCGTATTTAAAAAGAAGAAAGTAAGTAAGAAAGAAGGCCGAGCTTATTTCAGTGCGCGGAACAATTCGGTTTGTATGAGAGCCACATCTCAACTTAACCACAACTGGATTTTATTTGCCCTACCCTGTGTCACGTATAGTTAAATGTGTTTTTACAAAACACATGTATATGTACATGTGTTGTAAAAGTTTCGCCGAATTCGTATGAACGGTTTAAGAGTTATGGAGGAAAATATATCCATACAGAAAATATTTCTAAAAATCGTCAATTTAGTTTTAGTATCATAAATAGAGTCTACAATATCTCATAAAACAAAGTTACTTACTCCATGACCATCCCTTACAGATTTATTATTAAAACAACCTTGGCTAAACATTACAAAATTACAGTTATTTTTGTGCCGATTTTATTCTTGTCAAAGTATGGAGAATAGATGCAGCGCCTCTAGCGGGCCAGTTGGTACTAAAATTGCTATTGTTTATTGTAATTTTGAATGTTTTGTGTACTATATTTATGTTTCAAAATCTCCGATATGGCAACTTTTCAGAGGTGATATTGGCTGGTCACACTGCCATCCACTAGTCACATGCATTGTGGCCTCGCACCTCTGACTCTGCCATGCATAACCGATTACATAAAAACGTTTTCAGGGTTCCGTACCTATAATAATAGAGGAAAAAAACGAAGCCCTTATGGATCACTCTTGTGTCTGTCTGTCTGTCTGTCACAGCTGAATTTCTTCATACTTCTGAAGTCGTATATTTACTGGACGAAAAAAGTTTAAATTGTTGAAAAAAAGTTAAAATTGAAAGAGTTTTACCCAATCACGGACTGTGTAAGTAAATGAACGAATTTCGATATTGGGAGTAAATTTTCACTCAATAAAAACAAATATATGAAAATTTCAACCGGCTACCTGTTACGGTTCAAAATATACAGCCCTCGGAAGGACAGACAGACAGACAGACAGACGACGTAGGCTTAGTAATAGGCTTCCGTACAGATACGGAAACCTAAAAATGAGAGTTTGGTAACATTCCACTAGTAAGTCTAAATGGCTAAAATAAAAAATAAATATATTTGTAAAAAGTCGCGCACTAAGCACTAGTTCCGGCGACGCTTACTACTGGTAACAGCGTCAAAATTCCGACAGTCAAATCGTACAAAAAAGGTCATTCCGGCGTACTAGCAGAATAGAGTTCTGTGTCACAAGCGCATATTTTTGGCGCGCGCACGCGGAGAGAGCGTCCTCTGTCAATCGCCCGAGCGCACCGGACGGGAATAGAACGGTGAAAGTGTGCTGTTTCCAACTTCTTCCGTTCCACATAGGGGATGTTCCATTTGACAAACACGATGCATACCTAAACGTACATAAACGTACTACGACGCCTGTTTTCCAATGCGGCGGGCAGAGAGACTCGACGTGCCGCGATCCTGACTCATTTCTGACTTCCCTTCCTTCCACACACCTTTTTCATACAAACTTGTCGGTTAAGTAAGGGAACTACCACAGAATAGATTTTTACTAACGTACGCCATTTATAAAAATTGTAAAGAACACTCTGGAGCAGTCTGAATAGGTCGCCAGAAATCCCCCCCCCCCCCCCCCACCCTCACACACACATACACACCCCCTCACATACACCCTACCTCATATATTCATTATTGTACAATGTGGATCTTTGTGTCTGACAAATAAACATATTATTATTATTATTTTATATCCTTTATTTCACATATTGAAAATTTTACATTAAGTTTATATATATTATACAAAAAAGTAATAAAAATACACAACATTAATATAAAAATTCAATACGGTAATACCGCCGGCGGCGGGAAACAAGCCTCCAAGCACGCCGGCGGGTGCAGGCCGTGGCTACGGAGCTCTCCGGGACGACGCGAGGCAAGCTACGAGCGATAGGTGGTGGTACTAGACACGTAGGCCACCACCACCCCCATCTCGGAGAGCTCCGTATCCGCCGGACTGCACGGCGACGTCGTCGCGCAGGTCTGTTAAACGTCGTCATCTTCGCGCGCGCGTCGCCTCATGGGTGCACTACACCACCGGTAGCGGGGGCACTAGACGGGACGCGAGGTCCCGATGGCCCCAAGCTGGCCGGTGGTATTATTATTATTATTTCATCCATTTATTTACACATTTTTTTTATATTAATTTTACATAATATTTACAAACTTAAAATCTAAAATTAATACAAAAACAAATGGAGTTTCCACCACCGGCGGCGGGGCGAGCCCAAGCTACCGATGGTCGGGTCCCAAAGAGAGGAACCTCCGGACGATGCGTGCAGTGTCGAGCAGGGCTGCCTTCTGTATCTGGCCCTTGACCCAACCACTCAGCGAGAGCCTCTCAAGGTGGTCGTCGAGGCTCTTCGCTATCAGCCCATGCGCCGAAACGACTATGGGCACAACGATCGTCGAGTCGACGGGCCACATTTTGGTAACCTCATGCTGCAGATCCAAATATTTTAACATCTTCTCTGCTTCCTTACTGACGAGGTTACCATCGTGCGGCACGGCGATATCGACGAGCGTTGCGCGCCTTGCCTCCCGGTCTACTATCACAATATCAGGCCTGTTCGCGAGAATAGTCCTGTCTGTGATAATGGACCGGTCCCAGTAGAGTGTGACATGACCGTTCTCGAGAACTGGCGGTGGATTGTACTTATAGTAAGGCACCTCGGTACCCACAAGTTTGAACTTTAAGGCAAGTTGCTGGTGGATAATCCTGGCTACTAGGTTGTGTCTATGCAGATACTCGGTGTTGGCAAGCTGCGAACAACCGGAAATCACATGTCTGAGGGACTCGCCAGGTTGGTGGCAGGCGCGGCAGATGTCAATGGTGCCGTCCTTCATTATGTGTTTCCTATAGTTGTTCGTCTTGACAACCTCGTCTTGTATTGCAAAGATATTATTATTATTATTATATATACACTCTCACACATACATACATTCACACATAATAATATTAATATTATATTGCACTGTTGCTATTGGTTTTGTCTTGTTTTCAGTAGAAGTTGAAATAATATATAAAAAAAAAAAAAGAATTTAAAATGCGGAACTTTTTTATAGGCTTATAATCTGTATCATGTTAGTTTGTAAATTGTTGTTAAGAATAGCTGTTAAGTTTCTTTTATCAATAAATAAATAAATAAATAAATAAGTACAGAAGGATTACTCTACAAAGACACACAAATAAATAGCTACTCTTGCAGCGACACAATAAAGTGCAATTCAGCTCGCACAGCGCTGCTTGCAAACAATTATATGCACCTACAACACGCTTCTCTTTCTATCGCGTAACTCTATCTCTTCTGACTCGGCACCGAATTGGCTCGCCAAGCCGGGCCCTACGATGTACAGTGGGTGGCCAAATTATTAGAGCCACCTTGAAAATAAACAATTTGTTTATAATGGTTTACAATTAAGCTGCAAAATATATTGATATGTTTGTTTCTATTTTATTATGTTGGCACGTTGTAATTTTGAATAAAATAATTATTTTGCAAAAACCAAAAATGTTAATTTTGCACTATGGCTCTAATAATTTTTAGCGATGAGTATAGTCCCGCCCACTACACCTCGCTCCTGGCTAAACTAGCTACCATTAACTATGGGTGAAATTATACAATAAACAGTTATCAATAATCGCAAAACTGTAGGTCCCTTCCCATCTTACCTTACTAGGTGGTAGGGTTTATCCCTCCCGGGTTGATACCACCGCACTGAATGAAACGTCGGTTGAAACGGCTATGTAAATAGTTCGTGTTTTCCACCCAATTCAGTGTAGCCGACATGAAATGAAAGGAAGCACTGAAGCACCTAGTCTAGTTCACCCGGTGTTATGGGCTGACATCGCGGATGTTGTATTGTAGGTGATGTAGCCAACAGTGTCAGTTTCCATAAAAAATCATCCTTTCCTCTAATGTACAGTCTGGGGCCCTTCAAACATAATGTAAAAGTGCACCTAGCCGGCCGACATGGTATTCGCAGCTCTCGTAAACATCCGAATGCCCGTGGGCGCCGTCGTGCTACACCTCTGCGTTAGTCTGGCGCGCCCCATATGTCGTGCTTCCCATAAAATAGGGCGGCGGGTGGCCGAGTGGTTTGGGCATCGGCTTCTCATGCGAGAGGTCCGAGGTTCGAATCCGTTCGGCGTGTACCAATGAGTTTTTTCTGACGAAAAAATTTACCTGCATACCTACACCTGCTGCTTCACCGTTCGGAACCGGTTTAAAACTGTAGGTCCCTTCCCTTGCCCCTTACTAGTTGGTAGGCTCAAATTGTAGCCGACTGGGTTGGTACCACCGTACTGGGCCAGCAATCCAGGGAAGTCTCGGGTATGAGGCCTACCTTCTCGGAGGTGATATTGGCTGGTCGGATCATGCGCTTTGGCCCCTCCGACTCAGCCACACATACCGGATTACATAAAAAAAATTTTTTTTTTTTAAGTTACAACCTGTACTTCACACACACACACGTACATCTCACGTGTATGCGCGTGCACGGCTTCAAACAACAACGTCGCTCAATTCATTTCCCAGACCCATTGACGTAAATGTGCGCGGCACGCCGATTGTTCTCGATACTTAACTCTGGTATTGCGGCCAAAAACGAGCGCGCTTGCTCACCGATCTCGACTTCTTGGCCCAACGCTCACTTCTATAGTTCAACATCCTGAAGCGTCTGCCGCCAATATTGTCGAAACATTCTCGATGTCACTAGGCAATGGGGCTTCTGTCCCGGAATTTCGCGGGAACTATTTCCCGGAAACTAGAATAGGATAGAAACTCTTTATTGGACATAAATTGAAAATCCTGTAGGAACATTATATGTAGATAGAATAGAAACTCTTTATTGCACATAAATTGAAAATCCTGGAGGACCATTATACGTAGATGGAATAGAAACTCTTTATTGCACATAAATTGAAAATCCTGTAGGAACATTATATGTAGATAGAATAGAAACTCTTTATTGCACAAAAATTTAAAATCCTGGAGGACCATTATATTTAGATAGAATAGAAACTCTTTATTGCACATAAATTGAAAATCCTGGAGGACCATTATATGTAGATGGAATAGAAACTCTTTATTGCACATAAATTGAAAATCCTGGAGGACCATTATATTTTGATAGAATAGAAACTCTTTATTGCACACAATGGAAAGAAGAACAGTACACGGCAAGAAACAAGAAAGATAGGAGTGCGCAAAGGCGGACTTATCACTGCAAGTGGTTTCTTCCAGTCCACCTTTTATGCTATGCTTTTTTTAACGTTCCCGTTCCGGGGAAATAATGGTCGGGAGTTCCAGCCATCCGGAAATGGAAACAGCGAAAGCGGCGGATGGCCGAATGATCTGGGCGTCTTATTTACACCGGTTCCGAACGGTGAAGCGGTACGTAAATTTTTCCGTCGGAAAAAACTCATTGGTACACGCCGACCGGATTCGAACCTCGGACCCCTCGCAAGAGAGGGCGACGCTCAGACCATTCGGCCACCCGCCGCTAAATAGTTTATATTTTATTGTATTTATTTATTTAATTTTTTTATAGTATATTATATAACAGTATGTAAAATTAATGCAAAAATCTGATCCAGTTTCTTTATTGAGATGAAAAGAAAACATGTAAGTACATTTAATATAAATAAAATAATAAAAACAAACTTATAAAAAAAAAATAGATAGACTTAGATCTAAAAATAAACTTACAGAAATAAACTTATATCTGACACTTATATCTATTACATTTTCATTTTGTGTTTTCTACCATAGTTTGGTTTCTGCCCCCCCAAAACTAGCCCTAAGGCTGTTCTATGAGGGACAGTGCTTCTAATGTCACAGCCAGGACGGGCAGAGTATATAAATTGTAATAACATTCTAAACTAAATCTGTTATCTGTCTCTTGTACGTACAATATGAAAATAAATACAAAATGGGTAAATTAATAATAACAAGACGAAGACAAGTCATACAGTCACCAACTGGAAGCAACAAAACGGGATATTTGCTCTTAGCAACACGATCGCATTCCACTGCAAAATACTAGTACACTCCGATTCCTGTCCTCCGACAAATCGGCAATTAACTCATTTCTAATTGCTTGGCACTCATTTGTGTACGCTATCTATTCATTCAATCCAATCAATGGACTGTGTGACACAGTCTGGGTCGCTAGTCTTCTCTGGTGCATATTTCCAAAGTCCACTACGCGAGTTGCTCTCATTGGTCGTTCTCAGTGAGGTAGCAACTTTGGCGGGAAATATAAATTTCGGAAGTATTTACGAAAATAAAGTTTTTATAGGTGGTTATAAAAAAAATAACCATAACCTAATTTTAACACCCTAACAATGCCTAACAAAAAAAAAAGTAAAACAAAACAAATTTTGGCAAAAGGGACACGAACCAATGGCCGAGATCGAAAAAATAAAAACCGCACACTCTACCACTCAGCCACCAAAGTACATAAATGACAAAACGAATATCGGATTCAGTTAACAGTCACATGTTGATCGTTTTCTCCGCTAGGTTCGCTGGGGGTGCCAGAGCCGGAGCCAGACTCGTCTCTCCACCAATCAGAGCAACTCGCATAGTGTACTTTGGAAATATGCCTTCTCCTGCTCTTTTATTATAAACCGCAACGTCTGTCTGCCTGTATGTAGCCGGTTGACTCGAAAAACGGCCTAGTTCGGAAAGAACCAGAAGGACACAAGATGACCCCCTACCGAGAGCTGGAGCCCGTGGACTCGAGGTAAAAGTATTCGCCAAAGAAACCCACCGAAAAGTCATTATTCTATTAATTGAATTGTTATTGTCCCGTGGTATTGCTGACCAAGTTTGAAGTTGAAGAGTGGTTGGGTTTCTTATCACAGCGCGCGTCTATACAGTCCACTCTCGCGAAGATAATTTAGTTTTTTCTTTAACAAAATGCTTAAGAGCCAGAAATACTTCATACAAAAAAAAAATTGGATCAGATCGCAGACTGACTGCGAACGAGATGCAACATACATAATGTGGGCGCTAGAAGTTTGAATTTGTTTTTTAAATATGTTTATTTAAAAAATATAGTATAAATATAGCTTATTACACGGGGAGGTGCTCGGAGGAGCTGTTTAAAGGGCCACATCTAGCGCTTTCAATAAGAAAAAGTTCTACGCCCCATAAAAAACTTACTGAGCACTTCCCTGCTCATTGCTGTACATGCTAACTTCTCACAGACGAAGCTGACACATATACCTAACGAACAGACAGCAGAATCATAAGAAAATTGTAAACCAAAAAGTTTTCATACCAGTACTGAAGTACACCCGGCACACTATGAATATAAATAACTCGGCACATAGCATAGACATAACGCTAGGAATAAAATACATTGGCGTTCGAATGTTCTATTTCGTTCTATTGTTATCTCATAATTTCCATAATATGTTATAATTTGTGGTAAAAATCTGTTCAGCTCCATTATTTTTGATAACCGAATTAGACGCGTGCGAAGCCGCGGGCAAAAGTTTGTGCATAATAAAGATATTTTACTTTGCATTTGAATCGCTGAGAATGAAAAAACGTAAGTGCCGGACCAATTAATATTTAATGGAACGCTTAATATTTTATGAAAGTAATACAATTCAAGTACTATAACATACATCGCGCGTTCTTTTTTTTCTATTGAACCAAACAAATGTAATAAAATAACGTTTCACGCTTTTCATGAGATGCAGTTTATCTTCTAGAAACCATAAATTATTCCGTCTGGTAACAAACTCACAAAGGTTTGCTTGCAAGTAAAATCAATATAAAAGAACCAGATTTTTGGTATGCTGCTTCTTAATTCCGCCGCGGGCATAAACCAGCTCAAGATAAAACAGAACGTCTGGGATTAATATCGAGACTTCACTTTCTTTGGTAATGATTTATCATCAGCCACACGGCCAGTGCCCAATGTCGCCGTCGCCAAGTTTATCAAGGCCATGAACTGAAGGGAAGCACTGACATGGCACCTAGTTCACCCGGTGTTATGGGCTGACATCACGGATGTTGTAGTTGATGTAACCAACCGTCTCAGATTCCATAAAAAAAAATTGTTTGTAATTAATGTCTTTAATTGATGTTTGTAATTAAAATCTTAAGCATTATTCAAGTATGCTAGTCTTGTTATCTTCACTCTATTCTGTTTACATGACTCTGGGACAAGACAAATCGAAACTACTGCAACTTGTGCCTTTTCAGGTGGCGATATTCAAAGAAAACATACTATCGCTTCCGACACCAAGCAGCATAGCAATTCAAATATTTGTGGACGCATTACCTCAATCGGAGATTTCGTTATCGAAGGAAGATATTTTTCAAATAGATAGATGATACCAAGCAGCATAGCAATTCAAATATTTGTGGACGCATTACCTCAATCGGAGATTTCGTTATCGAAGGAAGATAGTTCAAATAGATAGATGATACCAAGCAGCATAGCAATTCAAATATTTGTGGACGCATTACCTCAATCGGAGATTTCGTTATCGAAGGAAGATAGTTCAAATAGATAGATGATACCAAGCAGCATAGCAATTCAAATATTTGTGGACGCATTACCTCAATCGGAGATTTCGTTATCGAAGGAAGATAGTTCAAATAGATAGATGATACCAAGCAGCATAGCAATTCAAATATTTGTGGACGCATTACCTCAATCGGAGATTTCGTTATCGGAGGAAGATATTGTTCAAATAGATAGATGATACCAAGCAGCATAGCAATTCAAATATTTGTGGACGCATTACCTCAATCGGAGATTTCGTTATCGAAGGAAGATAGTTCAAATAGATAGATGATACCAAGCAGCATAGCAATTCAAATATTTGTGGACGCATTACCTCAATCGGAGATTTCGTTATCGGAGGAAAATATTGTTCAAATAGATAGATGATACCAAGCAGCATAGCAATTCAAATATTTGTGGACGCATTACCTCAATCGGAGATTTCGTTATCGGAGGAAGATATTGTTCAAATAGATAGATGATACCAAGCAGCATAGCAATTCAAATATTTGTGGACGCATTACCTCAATCGAAGATTTCGATATCGCAGGAAGATATTGTTCAAATAGATAGATGATACCAAGCAGCATAGCAATTCAAATATTTGTGGACGCATTACCTCAATCGGAGATTTCGTTATCGGAGGAAAATATTGTTCAAATAGATAGATGATACCAAGCAGCATAGCAATTCAAATATTTGTGGACGCATTACCTCAATCGGAGATTTCGTTATCGGAGGAAAATATTGTTCAAATAGATAGATGATACCAAGCAGCATAGCAATTCAAATATTTGTGGACGCATTACCTCAATCGGAGATTTCGTTATCGGAGGAAGATATTGTTCAAATAGATAGATGATACCAAGCAGCATAGCAATTCAAATATTTGTGGACGCATTACCTCAATCGGAGATTTCGTTATCGGAGGAAGATATTGTTCAAATAGATCGATGTTTCAAGTGTGTGCCAGTAACAGAATATTACTATCGCCGTCGAGGATCTTCGGCACTAAATGATCTTTATTGTAGAAACTGTGGCGAACCACTTTTCGAGAATAATAATTGGAATAAAAGAATAGCCCCACTGCATTTCTCCCCGTGTATGTCGTAAAAGGCGACTAAGGGATATGACTCCCTTCTAATATTACTAGGTGGTAGGGTTTAGCCCGCCCGGGTTGGTACCACCGCACTGAATGAAAGGTCGGTCGAAACGGCTATGTAAATAGTTTGTGTTTTCCGTCCAGTTCAGTGTAGCCGGCACGCCTGAGGGGTAGCACTGACGTGGCACCAAGTTCACCCGGTGTTATGGGCTGACATCACGGACGTTGTAGGTGATGTAGCCAACCGTGTCAGTTTCCATAAAAAAGAATAAAAAAAAAAATTTATGATGGTAAGCATACATACACTCACCACGTAGGTTACCAAAATTCTATTGGCAATCATACATAAATATTTATAATTCAAGCAATCATTATTAATTACTGAGAAAAGTTATTTATTGTAGGCTTTGTATCTTTCGCAGACGGATCAAGCGGCATCGCGAAGACATCTTGGATTTATGAACTACTTACTTATACTTACTTTCGTGAATAACATTGCTTGCACATATAAGGTAGACCACGACCAACGCGGGATTTTAACTTTGTACCTACTTTGATATTGTAACATGGTTACATGCTCATATACGTCATGGATCAGAACACAAGCAAAAGACCAGCACCAGCAACAATGGTCATAAACAAAAGACTGCAGGCAAGCCAGAGCGGCGGTGCCAGTCATTAACAGCAAGCTCAGCAAGGGTATAATACAACTAAACAAAGGTAAAATCAGATTGGTGGACACCACCAATTAAATAAGCACTTATTCATTATAGGTAAAACAGACAGCCCCTTGTGCAGGGGTTGCATGGGGGCTGAAGAAACGCCATCGCACGTGCTGCTACAGTGCGAGGGGGTGGCAAACGAGCGGGCAAACATCCTCAAAAACCCGAGGACACTCCAAGAGGCCCGCGAGGACTTTGGCAGCCTGCAGGACTTCTGGAAGGAGCAGGGCTGGATGGAGTAGCAGCCGGGGTGATACATTGAATTTGGGGAATGACTGTATAAAAAAATTCTATAAAAAAAATACATACGTGTAATGTGTCTACCGTGTCTTATTCAAATTTAAAACTCACGTATAGTATAAAGCATCCTTACTGACAGACGATCGAACCTGCTTGCCATCGACCGTTAGTCCTGGGAATCGATTGGGAAGCAATCAGTCCGCCTCCCCTCCCCTTTACCCTTCGCCCGCAATTAGAGCAACACCGAAACGGGAGACAAATTAAAACATGCATTTGTAAGCGTCGGCTTTCGGCGATATGGGAGTCGGCGGCGCGGCTCGATCAAGTAGTATAAATAAAAGTTAAATTACAAATTTAAAAAACCCCCGACCCTTAAAAAGTCAAAAATAATTTCCGTTTACTTAATTAAAGGAGTCGGGAGACCGCTAAGTAAATTCCCGCGCAGCTCTGAGTTTTTATATTTTATTTACTTAGCGGTCCCCCGACTCCTTTAATTAAGTAAACGGAAATTATTTTTGACTTTTTAAGGGTCGGGGGTTTTTTAAATTTGTAATTTAACTTTTATTTCAAGCTTTTTTAAAAAAACCGCATTAAAATCGGTCCACTTTTTGAGATAAACATTTTTTTATTACTTAATTACTTGATTACTTGATTACAAACATAGCTCAGAACCATCCCGATTAAACAAGCTTCCTAATAAAAAAAACCGCATCCAAATCGGTCCATCCGTTTGGGAGCTACGATGCCACAGACAGACACACTCACACACACACACACACACACCCTCACACACCCTCACACACCCTCACACACGTCAAACTTATAACACCCCTCCTTTTTTTCGTCGGGGGTTAAAAACACTTAGCTCCTCAAGTCAGAAACGAACGACGATGATAATTTGATAATATACGAATACACTGCAGATGTCGCTTATGGTAAATTGCATCGAACTAATTACTAGAAGTGGCAAAGCGCGATGAAACTTGTTACTTGTCGCCGACAAGTAACAAGTTTCATCGCGCTTTTGTTTACCGACAAGTTAACGATCGCATTACAAGCCATCCCATGCTATGAATGCACTAATACTTCTCACTCGCGTATTTTCGGATATAAGTCGATAATGTGACCCACACAACGCAGTCATCAGTCATTGTTAAATCAGCGCATAAGCTGCTTTGGCAGATGACATATTTTTTTCTGCAGTGATGTTTTTTTATGGAAACTGACACGGATGGCTACATCACTTACAACATCCGTGATGTCAGCCATAACACCGGGTGAACTAGGTGCCATGTCAGTGCTTTTCTTCATTTCATGTCGGCTGCACTGAACTGGACGGAAGACACTAACTATTTACATAGCCGTTTCGACCGACGACGTTTCATTCAGTGCGGTGGTACCCGGGCGAGATAAACCGGTACAAGAGTGAGTGAATTGTTTTGGGTTTTATGAGTGGTGGTGACAAACTGAGGAACTGGAGAGATTGGAAGTGACGCCAGCTTTAATTTTTCAAAAGTAGTTTCAGTGCTACTGTTGCAATATTATGTCATCTGTGGTCGCAATTAGGAGTAGGCCATGTTGAACCATAACTCGACGTACCGTATTCTGTACACCCGGAATTTGTCCGTTTATAAAATACACAAAATTCGGCCACGCGGGCGTAGGGAGCGAGCAGATAGTATAGGTCGGCGTACTCCACATACAATTTGCGGTCGTGTTATTGACACAAACCCGCCATTATCTTACATTTGACAAGGCAAAGGTACACTTGACATTAACCTGACAGCAAAGCACGCAACTGGAGCCATTACGGCCACGAACGTGATGTATGCCGCGTCACATCTGTCGGTGCCCGCTCGTTTATTACGCCATTCGGAAAACTAATTTACTCGAGAGCACTACAGATCTACGGATAAACAATTAGATTGCCAATAAAGTAGGTTGAGACATAAATTGTGGTCGATCCTTTTGTGGGAGCCCGCCGCGAGCGATGTTGAGTACTCTGTGGGATGAGAACTAGAACGATAAAAAAGGTATGGACCCCGAACCCTATCCTCGCCAGCGTAACACGATATAAGTAAAAGCATACTTGTTTCATTGGACGGTCGCGCGCTGGCCCGTCAGTCTGTCATCGGCTGCGTTCGCAAAAACCTGTTTAAAATGCCCGCATGCTCTGTGTTTACGTGTAAAAACACTGCAGCCAAGTTTAGTGTGCAAATATTGTGAAATATCTTATCATCGGTAACACTCCGCTCCCTGCAACTCAGCGACGCTAGTTCTCATACAAGCATTTGACAGTCCGGCGTCCATACATTTTTTATCGTTCTAGGATGAGAACTTCGACGGCATTCCAAAAATTTGGATTCAAGAATGGACACACACAAATCATTTGAAGCGATATTCTTCGCAAGAACCTTTACATTCGGAAAGGGCACACGTTTCTTCTGAAATGTGAGTTTTGTTGTACCTACAGAAAATCAATAATGTGTTCGTTGTTTCATTCTGTCAACAATTTATATGTTCAATAAATATACATATATAATGTGTTTCCAAAGGATATTGTATTTAAACGGCTATTATGTTATTTAGGTTTGTTTATAGACAGCCGGCACAACATTTCAACGGAAGATCAGACAGCCAATAATCTCACTCCTCGCAAAACAACGCTCAGAGATGCGCCATGCCAGCTATAATACGGACAAAAAGGTCGTCGTCTAATTTATGTTGAAAATGTATAGCTGAAAACCAGCGCTATCCTCGCCGCAACACGAGCCATGTTCCTTTTGTCACAGTGAAATGTTGGAGCTCGACTTGGCGGGGGCACGGCCGTGCCCCCAGAAAGGACGATTGATGAATGCCAATATTGAAATACGCCGACAACATGTCGCTTTGGTAGAAAACATAATTTCCACTCAGTGCGTTCGGACCCCGAAGGTATTTCGGGGCTGGAGATAAATGTTATTTGTTAACGGTAAGAAAAACCGCGACCCTCGCGTTTGCTTGTCGTGAGTCTCGGTACTCACGCTTTTTTATAGAGGAGTGTGTTTGTGACTTGCCTGTTTCTTTAGTCCCCAGTTGGGTTCTATAGTTTTGCTATTTCCTTACTGCTAGCATCGAGCCTTGAAAGTTTCACGTTTTCTAATATCCTACAATGGTCGCATATTGCGGGACATTATTCGGTTGTTAAGCACACCACCACCACCACACCATGGCAGCATGTCCTCGCGGGTGAAAATGGCCGTGCCTTAAACTCCAGCCACCCAATCCAGTTCAAGTCACAGCCGTCACAGCCTGCGCACTCCACATGGCACGTCGCACACACGGTTGCGTGTCGGGCACGCGACAAAGGGCAATATTTATGACTCCTTTTAAGGTTCACGGTTTCACGGACGCCCTTCCCCTATTTATCTACCGGCATCGTTGTGACAAAATGCCTATTAAGTGCCAAACTCTGTTGGAGATGCTTTATAAGAGCTATTTATTGGGATTTCGGGGAATTTTCCTAGATTTATGACTGCGATTAAAAGTCATTTAAGGATAAAATGTGGACGTATAAAACGTTTTCGATTACCCCATTTTTGTATTCAACATGTTAACATTCGTGATATTGTCTCCCTAGAGTGATAAATGTAGTGGCTGACTACCATTGAGCCCGTTTACTATGACCGCTGCTCTTCGAATCTCGCTCATTCCAGTCGAGATTTGGGAAATCGGTCGCAACCCACTCGCAACTTCGCAATTCTTAACAAAAAGTTCTTCGAACTCGAACTTCGAACGCAATTCTTTTCTTTTTTTTATTGAAACTGACACGGTTGGCTACATCACCTGCAACGTCCGTGATGACAGCCCATAACACCGGGTGAACTAGGTGCCATGTCAGTGCTTCCCTCTTTGATTCTTAACAAAAAGCTCTTCGAACTCGAACTTCGAACGCAATTCTTAACAAAAAGCTCTTCGAACTCGAACTTCGAACACAATTCTTAACAAAAAGCTCTTCGAACTCGAACTTCGAACGAACACTTTTATAACTCTTCGTTGTTTTAACTCTTCGTCGTTTTTGTCGTGCGAAAATAGTTGCCCAACACTCCAAGCATATAGAACGGTTTGCCGGAGAACAAATTAAAAACAATCGTTCGACAGCATTAGGTCGCGACTCGCGACCCAAATGTGACCCGGTGTTTGAAGTGAGCACGATGTGTCACGACTCGAATAAGAAGTGGTTTGTTCCTTCGCTCACATATAAATATCTAAATTCGATTCCTACACAGCGCTAACTGAGCCGCAATGCAACAGTGATGTAACTCCATTGCATTGTTTGCAATGCGTTACTAGTGTTACTGTTACCAAGTCGCAATTCGCTTCGGTCCCAAAAATCCTGAAGGACAATTTATAGATAGCATAGAAACTTTTTATTGCACACAATGGAAAGAAGAACAGTGCACGACTAGAAACAAGAAATACAGGAGTTCGTAAAGGCGGACTTATGCCCGCAAGTGATTTCTTCCTGAATGGAAGAAATCCCTTGCGGGCCTTTATACATCAAAGAATGTGGAATTGATGTGTCCAGCCCGGTCGCGGTATAGATGTTTTTTTATGTAATCCGGTATGGATGGCTGAGTCGGAGGGGCCAAAGCACATGCTTCGACCAGCCAATATCACCTCCGAGAAGGTAGGTGCCATACCGGAGACTTCCCTGGATTGCTGGCTATACTGGACTAGAGGAGAACACAGCCGAGGCTGTTATGCGGCCATATTACATCCAGTACGGTGGTACCAACCCAGTCGGCTACAATTTGAGCATACCACCTAGTAAGGGGCAAGGGAAGGGACCTACAGTTTTACACCGGTTCCGAACGGTGAAGCAGCAGGTGTAGGTATGCATGTGAAGTTTTTTCGTCAGAAAAAATTGGTACACGCCGACCAGATTCGAACCTCGGACCTCTCGCATGAGAAGCCGATGCCCAAACTACTCTGCCACCCGCCGCTTAAACATCGATAACAAAACGTTTGAGCAAATGGACGTAGCATTTCGATTACAAATTACATCCTTGTTCTACTCAGACTGGCGGTTGGAAACGTGTGACGTAAATCAGACATGTCCCAATGTAAATTTGTCCCCATAGAGCGACCCATTAAATCTCCAGGCGCTACACCGAAAAACCAGCTTCCTAACAAATATTTATAAAGGGTCAACTCTTAACCTGTCACAGGACTGATTTATGTATCGGTATTAACGCACCTTTGAGTTACGGCGCCGAGGGACATAAGCGTCGCTTTGTTGGGAAAAAAAGAACTTAACTAAATGTTCGCTCACTGTTATTATATGAAGTGATGTCCAGTTTGGAAGGCAGCAAGGCAGATTTTTGACGCTGATATACATCCAAACGTACGAGCCTGTTTTATCGGTACTACTATGGCCGCTGCTCTGACGAACTTGCTTCCCTTATCCCTCCTCCTCCTGTTCGCCTTCGCCAAACCCGCCATACTCTCGCGGAACACCCCTTTGTAGTCGACCGAAGAGTTCTTCGAACTGCACGATTCTCTAAATCGTTCTTGTGCCGCATAGCAAAGGTGTGGAACGGGCTCCCAGGGAATATCTTTCCCCACTTCTACAATCCACGGATCTTCAAATCGCGGGTTAATAGCCATTCCCCAGCGACATTAGTCCACCTCCAAGCCGGACTGGCACCTCCTCGGCGGTGAAATTAGCTGCGCCTGAGGCTTCACCTCGGGCAGAGCCACCCAGTTCGGAAGAAATAAAAAAAACCTTGGCTGGAAGAAACTTCTTCAAGGAGTAAGTCCGTCTTGGCACCTCATATACGTTTTACTGTGTTTTATTATGTAACTAGCGTTTGCCCGCGGCGCTGCACGCGACTTTTTGCTCACAGCTCAAACTCCATAAAAACCTTATTCGGACTACATAATAAGAACCTAAAAATAGCCAAATCGGTCCAGTCGTTCTCAAGTGATGCGTTTATCAACGAACACCATTTCATTTTCATTTATATAGAAAATAATTACTTTTAAAGACATGAAAATCACATAAAAATGGAACATGAAAAGAAAATCTACACTCCAGAGGAGATAAGGAATCTCCTTGGACGCTTGTAAAAAACCTCCAGGCTATAGAGGCAAACTAGAACGATTCGATCCTGCGAATGTACGCCAGTAAAAAGAAGGTGAACCACCAAAACAACGTCACTAGGAACCAGACACAGTCAAAAGAAGCGACACGCGACGCCACCAACCAAGTTGGACAAGGCAAAACACCAACGCAACAGAAGAATAAATCCGCTGTAGGCTGACTCAATCTTCGGCTGTGTCCGTCCATCCAGGAAGTTCGCATACACCAAGAGTTGACACTAACCCTCGCTTGACTCCTTGGAGGAAATAGCTTGACACCCAGTAATAGTCGAGGACAAAAATCTCGTTATACAACAGCAGTGGTACATCTTAAATATGAAAACTAGAGATACTTGTAGGACAGCATTCGGAGAGATAGGAATCATGACTTTACCAAGTGCATATGTTTACCAGAACATATGCTATGCCAGAAAATATATTCATGATTCCTCTCTTAACTGCGACAATCATAACTATGACACACGCTGTAAGAATAATGTACAATTAATAAGACATAGATTATCCAAAACGTCAAAAAGCTTTATCTGTAATAGTGTTAGATTTTATAATAAACTGTCTTCTAACATAAAACAATTAGATGACAATAATTTTAAACGACGGATTAAACTAATGTTAATTGAAAAGAGTTATTATACTGTTAAGGATGCGTTAACTGGCCGTAATTTTATATAAGAGTCTGACTACTGTTTTTCCCACTAACAACTATGACAATTGGATACACTTTGTATCATTAGATTTTTAATATGACTTATTACATTTCTTTGTAATAAACGTAAACTAATTGTTTTTATTTGACTTGATATATGAAGTATCAAAATTGACGATGGCACTATACACCAGATATAGGTAATGTAAATAGGCAGAGTGGTCAGATTCTTGAGTGTTCATGCTTATGCTGTAAATATTAATGTTCTTGTGAGCGGTAGTAATTATTGTAAATTACTTGAATTATAATACTTATATATAAGGTACTAACAAAACATTGTGACTTGCGAAGTTTGTTTGTCAGTTCTTCTTCGCATTGAATTTAGAACTGGCGGAATTTTCGACATGTCCAAGCGTAGGTTACCTACCTATGGATGAAATTATACAATAAACAATAAACAATAAGTGATGTGACCCCCGTTTATATCACTGGATACCGGGTGGCTAAGCTCAAGTGGCAGTGGGCTGGGCACGTCAGCCGAAGAGACGACGACCGTTGGAGTAACCGTGTCCTACACTGGCGGCCGTGAACAGGAAAACGGAGTGTGGGAAGACCACCCGCCAGGTGGGACGACGATATCAAGTACGTCGGCGGAAAGCAGTGGTTCCGTACCGCTGAAAGCCGGGAGGACTGGAGGAAAATTGGAGAGGCGTATGTCCAGCAGTGGACGCTTACACGCTGACTGACTGAGTGATGTGGCGCTGCTTGTTAGGTACCTATGCAGCGCGGCACCGAAAACTTGAGCTTCACACAAGAACGCACGTATAATGTGTATGTAGCACAAGTTCACACTTCTCAATTATTAATTTCTGTTATTCTTTTATTTAGTAGGTATTTAATGTATTTATGGATAAATTTAATAACAGGTGGATAGGGTGTAGGTAGTTCTCGTTGTCTACAAGTTTATCTTTGTGTTTCTTCGTTTCTTCTTCTCTTCAAATCGTGTTATATTCTGTTTCTGCTGCTTCTGTATCTTGCCATTACTATACATGTTCATATTTGGGAAGCGCGGTGCTGGCGGCGCATATACTTGTACTGTGTGTTTAATTTGTATGTTATGTAATGTTGTGCTCTTGTTTGTGCTTTCAATAAAAGAAAATAAAAAAATAAAGACAAGAGTTTTGGTCCATTAATTTGAGTATGACGTTCCTTAACTTTGTAGAATATATTATGCTGAAAGGATTACGGCACATTTGCGGTCGTCTAACGGTGTTACTGACACAATTCCATATTCTAGCTAATAATAATTTATATGTTTTCTATTCAATGTCTGTGTAAATGTTATGACTGACTTATTCAAGTGTACCGTGGTACCAAAGGAATCAATAAAAATATGAATATGAATATGAATATTCCAATACAGATTTCGCATACTTAATTTTGAGTTATGCTTCACGTCAGTACGTACGGAGCAGTAGCAACAACGCTAGCAGAGCTTTTATTGCAGACGGCCACTGCACACCATTAATTTGTAAAGCATAACATTTTAACAGTGCGTGTTTTCTTTAAGTATGTGTTGCTGGTTGTGACAGGTGAAAGGTAATCTAAAAACTGTAGAAATTTCACAAGAAGGGTATAACCTAAGAAATAATGCACACATCAAACCGGACAATCCCAAAAGTAACTGTTTTATACGACTTGTCTAATACTATACAACGTGTCCCAAAACTCAACATCAAGCGGGAACCAGGGAGTAGGCCAGTTTATGACTACTCAGGGAAAAATAAGAAAAAAAATCGGAGTCATTTGTTTTTTACCCATGGACATTCGGTCGTCGACAAAGATCTGCAGAACCGATTGGTACGCATCCGTGGTAAGTCCAGCGTATAGGGATGCAATCCCTGCCCAGTGCGCGTTGTGCAGAGGTGGAATTGAGTGATATTGAAAAATGTGACTTTATGTGACATAGTTTAATATAGTCCGTATCAAAAGCTCGTATAATTCCTACTTTTGATTATCCGGGGTAGGCCTGCTCAGCAATAGTTCGGATAATCGAGGTTTTTTTTTTATGGAAACTGACACGGTTGGCTACATCACCTGCAACGTCCGTGATGTCAGCCCATAACACCGGGTGAACTAGGTGCCATGTCAGTGCTTCCCCCTTTGATCGTGCCGGCTACACTGAACTGGTCGGAAAACACAAACTATTTACATAGCCGTTTCAACCGACGTTTCATTCAGTGCGGTGGTACCAACCCGGGCGGGTTAAACCCTACCACCAAGTAAGATTAAGAGGGAAGGGACCTACAGTTTTACGAGGAATCCGAACCTCGGTCAGTCTCCAACGGTCAGCGGTCACCCATCCAAGTACTGACCGCACCCAGCGTTGCTTAACATTCAATAGCGACAGTTGACTGTCTGCACCACTGAGCTATCGACGCTGACAAAACTGACTGAATGAGGTTCTACTGTAAATACTTTAATAAAGATATTTTTACGTACAAAAGCAAAGAATTCAGATCACAGCAAGGTCCGGAAAAAGTAACCATTATCTGCCTCGGGCAGCATCCTAAGCTTGTGTAACGACCAGTTACGCATCAGATAGGCGTGGAGGTCTTCATTAGGAGCACTAAATCTTGTGGCGCATACATGTCCTATTCCTGGCGTCCTCTTTCGTTCTGGTATAACCCGCGCCAAATAAAGTGGCACTCACAGTTATTACTATATCTTTATTCACGTTCTTATAATATATTACATTAATTTTACATAAATTTTACAAAAAGTAATAAAAATACACAAAATTAATATAATGTAAATAAAAACGGTAATTACCGCCGGCGGCGGGAGGCAGGCCTACTACTATTATTATTGTATTATTTAGTAATTTTTTTCGTCAGAAAGAACTCATTGGTCACACTCACACGCCGACCGGATTCGAACCTCGGACCTCTCGCATGAGAAGCCGATGCTCAAATCACTGCTTTTAAATATTTAAAATATTGTTTATTTATCTGATAATCAAATTACATACATGCGTTACCTACAAATTACAACCGGCTGTATCCTACTGCCACATCGAGATAATTTCTTCAGAGCCGTTTTAGAGCCGCGACAAAGGGATTTTCGACCAAAATAAATCGCTGCATTTTAAACACAGAAAGTATGCATCTTCCCCTCATACACATTGTTGAACTTCACGCATAGACTTGGATTAACGAGTTGTTTTTATTCTTAAATCACTCAAACGTCAGATAGCGTGCGCGTGCGCCGCTGAGGAGATGACAGATGCGGTTTGCGCCGGTCGCCGCGCGGCCGAGCTGGCACCGCACCTTGTCACAACATTGAGCGCAAACTCATCTTAATCTCTGCCGTTATAAAGCGCAGCGTCTGTATGTAGGCACCGCGTCAAATATAATCCCACTGCACCTCTCCCCGTGCAAGTCTTAAAACGCGACTACGGGATACATAAGGATGGTTATAAGCAGTGATCGGTGTAAGTAGTGCTATTCCCGGGATTTGGTGACCGTTATTTTAACATGGATATTCCTGAACATAAGTTACCTAGTCCACCTCAGATTTTGTTTCTGTGAACAAATGTTGTTGATTTTCAATATCTGCGAATAAAATTACTGTGTTTTGAATATTTGTTTTGTTCTTATCTTCATTATTTAATCAATCTTCATATTTCACAAATTATTATAATAAAAAAGTTTTTTTTAAATCGAGACTGACACGGTTGGCTACACCTACAACATCCGTGATGTTAACCCATGACACCGGGTGAACAAGGTGCCCCAGATCCAGGGATCATCAATCCCGAAATTCCCGGGCATGTCCATATTTTAACATCATCATTCATGTTCATTGACCCCAAATGGCACTACCTACGCAGATCACTGGTTATAAGGAAAATATGCCATGCTAAGGGGTGACAGACCTACTAACTCTTACCTTGACATGATCTTTCCACCGAGTCATGTAGTAGGTAAATTTTGAAATCTTGAATTCGCCACATTGAAAGCCAGGATATTATGGTAGGATTTTAGCCATGGCAAGGAACAAATTCTCTTGATTGTCTATTGTTGTATTGATTGGTTGAAACATTGTGAATTTAATATTTACCACTAATTTGACAATTATTCTTTTGATGGAAAATATTTATTTTATTTTAATTTGGTTTATTTTTTTATTTGTAACTTGTTCAACTTTTTAATGGGTTTCATTTGGGCGTAAATGGGTTAACGTTAAACGATAAAAAGAAATACACTAAATCCTAAAATATCACAGATTAACTAGACCTTCGAAAACGGCCACGAGAGCTCCTTATCGATAAGTCTGGTGACCGACGTGCCAAGTCTTTCTTCTTTCAGCGAATAGGGCTAGCCATTCAAAGGGGCAACGCTTGAACAAAAACGCTTCAGCGTATTGAAAAATTGCGTATTTGCGCGTGGTAATTTTTTTTTTTTAAAGGCAGAAATTTCGTCGCACAAATTCCGGGTATACATAGTACGGTACAAAACGCCATCGCATAAACATCAACAATCTGACAGCCTGATGGACTGATTGGACTGACTGACAGTCCATTTCATCATTATGCTTTCATTGAGCTGACGTTTCTTGAATTTGTCCGTTTAGCACCCTATAGCCACGCATACAACAAATACAATTGTATTCAAAAACTAGAGAAACAAAATAACATGTGTTATTCTTTGGTTCGTGCCACACAGCATCAAATGCGCGCGCCCCTCGTAGGGGCACGCGCCCCTCGCCCCACGGGCGCCTCGTACGCGCCCCGCGTAGGGGGCGCGCGCGGTAGGTATTTGATGCTCTGTGGTTCGTGCCGAAGAAGGAAGTGCAGTCTAGTGTCTACAGAGCAGGACAGGACAGTCGTACTTTACTGCCGGAAGAAGGCAGACGACATAATGCAGAGATGTTCCCAGCTCCCACCAGATGTGTTCTCTACATCTTGTTCGAGAAACTCTCTCCTTATCCGCCTTGTACCTTAGCTCCGCATTGGGGTGACTATAGCTACGAGCGAAATGTATGCTACACTGGAACTACTGTAAGTCCAACAGCGGTACTGTTTTTAGGTTTCCGTATCCCGTACGGAAGCCTATTACTAAGCCTCCGCTGTCTGTCTGTCTGTCTGTCTGTCCGTCCGTCCGTCTATCTGTCCGTCCGTCCGTCCGTCCGTCTGTCTGTCCGAGGGCTGTATCTCTTGAACCGTAATAGGTAGCCCATTGAAATTTTCACAGAATATTTGTTATTATGGCGGATATAACAACAATAAAAAATTAAAAATTAAAAAAATTAAGGGGGTTCCCATACAAGAAACGTGTTTTTTTTCAATGTTTTTTTTTGTGGTGCGGAAACCTCGGTGCTCCGACTCGCACTTGTTTGTCACACTCGAATGGCTGTGCTCGAGGTCGGAGGCTCAGACGCAGCCAAGTTCACCCTGCGGGGAGGTCCCAGTCCGGCTTGAAGGCGGATTAAAGTCGCTGAGAAAAGGCAATTAACCCGCAATTTGAAGATCCATGCATTGTAGAGCGGGAAATCGTCACATAGCATACAAGAAAATAAGAAAAATAAAAAATAGTAAACATGTATACCGAGACCCCGAGAGTTTTTCGGCGCTGAAGTGTATTGCGATTTGGTAACGGCAACAGTACCAGTGACACTCGTGGGCGATGTTTTCACATCTTAATCGTGAGTTGAGTACTCGCTTTTTTATGCCATACCAGCAGATCTGCGGACTTGTAAGGCTGTAGATACGTTTGAAGACCGCCCTGGTTGAAGGAATCGGAAAACAAACTCGCCGGCAGACGACTCCACACAATTTTAGTACAATTTCAATAGTACGACTTTTCCGTGACTCTTCCAGACTATTCCTTATTCCGTGTACAGGGCCACCTTGTGTAATGGTGATTAGAAGGAACCTCATAATTCGCGTTCAACCCCCCGGGCTACCGTCTTGTCCGCATCTCAGGTACATTTCCGGAGTGCGCGAGCGAGATAAATCTCAATCTTATACTAATAAAACGCAACTTCTGTCTGTGGGTAACGGGTAAACTCGAAAACGAATTAACCTTCGTTCATTATTGGAATTCGGCATACCTCGGGGTCGGATGCAGATTGAGTATTATCTATCACGATAAGTATTTACGTTGTTTTATGTTTAATGCAATTAATGTTTTTAGGTTTCCGTATCCCGTACGGAAGCCTATTACTAAGCCTCCGCCGTCTGTCCGTCCGTCCGTCTGTCCGAGGGCTGTATCTCTTGAACTGTAATAGGTAGCCCGTTGAAATTTTCACAGAATATGTGTTACTATGGCGGATATAACAACAAATAAAAAAAAAAGAAAATGTTAAAAATTAAGGGGGGCTCCCATACAACAAACGTTCGAAAAATCTATTAGTCACACTACTGAATAATAGATGGCGCCACAGGCTTTTACACATTGCATTGTTGAAAGACAAAAGATAGGCGGATAATAGCGGATAGATACGGAAACCTCCGTGCGCGAGTAAAACTCGCACTTAACAATGTTTTTTTTATTTCAAGAGTCTGAGTAGTGTACGGAATGTTACAAATAAATCAGCGTATTCAGGCGAATATATTAAATACATATTTATAAATAAATATTATAAAATATAATTAGAAATTTTAGCAATTCGTATAAAAAAAATTATAAAGCTTAAAAAGCTCTTACAAACATTGAAATACTTTTTAAGAGGAGTAAATGTTTTGATTGCTTGATTTTACAAACATAGCAAACTTTCAAAAACACCGTATCCAAATCGCTTCATGCGTTTAGGAGCTACGATGCCATAGACAACAAACACACAGACCGACAGACAGACAGATGTAGGCGTCAAACTTATAACACCCCTCCTTTTGCGTCGGGTGTTAAAACGGCGAGCGGAGCCGCGGGCAGATCTATTATTAACTTCGTTTCGTTCGAACTATTATCATAGCTCGCTGTGCGATTCGTTCCTGGCGCTTGAGTCTCACTGACTCACCTTTGGACTAGTCTGTGGTCAAAACTGTATAAATTCGCCACTTTAGCGCCAAATTTATTTTTAGTGAGTTATCTGTGTTAGTTACATTTTTTTTATATGTAATCCGGTATGGGTGGCTAAGTTGGAGGGGCCAAAGCGCATGCTCCGACGAGCCAATATCACCTCCAAGAAGGTAGGTGCCATACCGGAGACTTCCCTGGATTGCTGGCTATACTGGACTAGAGGAGAACACAACCGAGGTTCTATGCGGCCATCTTACATCCAGTACGATGGTACCAACCCAGTCGGCTACAAATTGAGCCTACCACCTAGTAAGGGGCAAGGGAAGGGACCTACAGTTTTACACCGGTTCCGAACGGTGAAGCAGCAGGTGTAGGTATGCACGTAAATTTTTTCGTCAGAAAAAACTCATTGGTACACGCCGACGGGATTCGAACCGCGGACCTCTCGCATGAGAAGCCGATGCCCAAACCATTCGGCCACCCGCCGCTCTCATAATTTATGTGGAAAATTTACTAGTTAATTCTTATTATTGTATGTACACCTTTTTTTTATGGAAACTGACACGGTTGGCTACATCACCTACAACATCCGTGATGTCAGCCCATAACACCGGGTGAACTAGGTGCCATGTCAGTGCTTCCCTTCGATCGTGCCGGCTACACTGAACTAGACGGAAAAAATAAGCTATTTATTACATAGCCGTTTCGACCGACGTTTCATTCAGTGCGGTGGTATACCAACTCGGGCGGGTTGAACCCTACCACCGAGCAAGGTAGGAGGGAAGGGATCTACAGTTTTACGTGGAATCCGAGCCACGGTCAGCACCGCGGTCAGCCTCCCAACGGTCGAGCGGTCACCCATCCAAGAACTGACCGCGCCCAGCGTTGCTTAACAATCAATAGCAACAGTCGACTGTCTGCACCACTGAGCTATCGAGGCTGACTGTTGTTCACCTCTCTCGCCGGATTGCAACAGTGAGCGCGTTCGTACAAAACGCTCGGCGACCTGCCAACTTGCAATAATAAATGCCCATACTCGGTCAGACCACTTCGTCGGATATATGGAGGAAGATAAGGTGGATGAAGTGTATCCGGAGAGATCATTCGTCCTTCGAAAACGAAAGACTTAAAGAACTGCTATGCACGCTCCCCCCATCTATAGCGGTCCGCTCGATCTTCCTCCCTGTTGTTCACCTCTCTCGCCGTACTGCAACAGTGGGCGCTTTCGTACAAAGCGCTCGGCGACCTGCCAACTTGCAATAATGAATGCCCATACTCGGTCAGACCACTTCGTCGGATATGTGGAGGAAGATAAGGTGGATGAAGTGTATCCGGAGAGATCATTCGTCCTTCGAAAACGAAAGACTTGAAGAACTGCTATGCACGCTCCCCCCATCTATAGCGGTCCGCTCGATCTTCCTCCCTGTTGTTCACCTCTCTCGCCGTACTGCAACAGTGGGCCTTTTCGTACAAAGCGCTCGGCGACCTGCCAACTTGCAATAATGAATGCCCATACTCGGTCAGACCACTTCGTAGGATATGTGGAGGAAGATAAGGTGGATGAAGTGTATCCGGAGAGATCACTCGTCCTTCGAAAACGAAAGACTTGAAGAACTGCTATGCACGCTCCCCCCGTCTATAGCGGCCCGCTCAATCTTCCTCCCTGTTGTTCACCTCTCTCGCCGTACTGCAACAGTGGGCGCGTTCGTACAAAGCGCTCGGCGACCTGCCAACTTGCAATAATGAATGCCCATACTGCCGCCAGCCGCTCCCGAGAGCCCCCATGACTAATCACGTTTAATTCACACTCGCACCCAGCCCGTACCTACCAATCAGCCGCTTCAGCACCGCGTGCCGTCTAATCGCATAATCTGCCCACGCATTCTATGCAGCGGCTATAAGCTGCCCGGGCGAGGAAGATATCTTCATCCAATAATGTCTCGGCCTATTATATTGTTTTCTGTCGGCCGTCCGATGGTTTATGATCATCGGATCCTTTATTAGCTGCCCGCTGGAAGCTAAGTCGAAAAGAGTCCAAGGCGAAAGTGGTGTCTCGAAAATTAGGGATACTTTACCGATGTCGGCGATTTTCCACGCCGCGACACTACAAAGCACAAGTAAGACCGGTGATTAAATATTGCAGTCATCTTTGGGAGGGTTCCCCCATGAGTACTTTCTTTCAACCTTGGATTCTATTTAGCGACGAGTCATTCGCCTCATGGGCGACCTCTTGATTGGCTCCTCTGTACTCACAAAGGACCATCAAACACTAAAGCACAGACGTATCCTTGGGCCAATTGAGCCTGTTTTATCGGTACTACTATGACCGCTGCTCTGACGAACTTGCTTCCCTTATCCCTTCTCCTCCTGCTAGCCTTTGCCAAACCCGCGATACTCTCGCGAAACACCCCTTTTTAGTCGACGGAAGAGTTCTTCGAAACGGGCTTCCGGGGAATATCTTTCCCCACTCCTACAATCCACGGATCTTCAAATCTCGGGGTAATAGCTTTTCCCCAGCGACATTAGTCCTTCCAAGCCGGACTGGCACCTCCTTGGGTTTGATATTGGCTGCGCCTCAGGTTTCGACCTCGGGCACAGCCACCCAGTTCGGAACCAAATCGATCGAAGCAAAAAAAAAGTTCACAACAAATCTTTCACTTCTCTCGATGCGTTGCTCCGCCCGCACTTTTGACGCGAAATAATGTCTTAGCCTAGTGTTGATCGATGGCTGCAAGAGTGACATACGGGCAAATTCAAGAAACGGATATGACGTCCGTTTTACCTCCGCATTTTCGCATTGTCGCAAAATTATCTGCGGTCAAATTAAGAGGCCATTTTGAATGAAAATGACACCGTACTGTGTACCCGTACCCGAAATTTACGCCATTAAAATACACAAAATCCGGCACGCCCGGAGCGGATAATATAGCTCGACGTATTCTTACCAATATTTCGGCCGTTTATACTAATACAACCCCGTCTTTTGTTCACACAATTTGCTGATATCTCTCTCAGCTAGATAGTGTGAAGCGATTATGGAAAATAATAATAAGGATGGAAGTAGGAAATAAGGATGTCGGCATCCCGCCGCCCGCGTCTTCCTTACGCGTCTTCCTTACTTCGTAGACTCACTCAACCAATAACCACACTCAACGAGGCGCCATGCCAACAGCTTTAAGGTGGAACAGTAGGGTTGTTGTCAAAATTTTCAGTATGGCTTTTGGAGACCCCGAGAGAGAGAGAGGATAGGTTAAGTTAGAGAACACACACACACACACCCTCACACACACACACACACACCCTCACACACACACACACACACACACACACACACACACACACACACACACACATCGGAAGACAACATTTTCACAGTACGACACATTATAATAATTAATTAGACGCTGGATGTTAAGGGATATGACTCCCTTCTTATATCACTAGGTGGTAGGGTTTAACCCGCCTGGATTGGTACCACCGCACTGAATGAAAGGTCGGTCGACACGGCTATGTAAATAGTTTGTGTTTTCCGTCCAGTTCAGTGTAGCCGGCACGACCGAAGGGAAGCACTGACGTGGCACCAAGTTCACCCGGTGTTATGGGCTGACATCACGGATGTTGTAGGTGATGGTAGCCAACCGTGTCAGTTTCCATAAAAAAAAAAATACAACCTTTCAATTCAATCTTTTCAAAATAGCCACATATCGTTTTTATAATGTGTTTTGCGTTCTTTCTTTCCGTGTACTGTATGGCTCTTAATAAATAAAAAAAATGGGGCTTATGGGGTAATTTTCCAACATTGTATGGGGGGCTGTTGACGTGTTTAATTAAGGGTTAATGGCCCTTCTCCAGCGACTTTAGTCCTTCTTCAAGCCGGACTGGAATCTCCTCGGGTGTGAAATTGGCTTTGCTTGGCCTCGAGTACAGCGACGCTGTTCGGGTGCAATAACTTTTGTTTTTCATTCAGGTCATATAGGCCTGTAGGTCGCGTAAAACTTAAGAGTTTATTCAGATATATCGAAAATCTGTAAAATCTGTTTTATTGAACGACATATTTTACACCATTAATGAATTTTTGATCTTTAGTATATTTTATATTCATTGTGACTATGTTTTAAATTATTTAAGAAATTTTAGGACAACTGTAGAACGCTTAATGAAATTTTATTTTACAAAATTTCTCTCTCTCACATATTAAATTTAATTGTACTTACACCAATTATAAACATACTTTAAAATCGAAAAAAAAAATACATATTCTATAATATTAAGAGCTACATTGTTACACTGTAAAAAATACTCAACTGAATCAATAAATGGATCATAATTAACCTACCACAATCACACATTGTTTATTAGGTTTCCGTATCCCGTACGGAAGCCTATTACTAAGCCTCCGTCGTCGTCTGTCTTTTCGTCCGTCCGTCCGTCCGTCCGTCCGTCCGTCCGAGGGCTGTATCTCTTGAAGCGTAATAGGTAGCCCGTTGAAACTTTCACAGAATATGCGTTACTATGGCGGACGAAACAACAAATAAGAAAAAGTTAAAAATTAAGGGGGGCCCCCCATACAGGAAACATTTCATTAAAATAGATTAGTCCCACTATTGAATAATAGATGACGCAACAGGCTTTTATACATTGCATTGTAGATAGCCGCTTCTTAATCTTTGGTCGTTCCAAAAAAAGCATTTTCAGAAGTTTGATGTTTGACAGATCACTTTAAAAAAATAAAGTGACGTTACTATGGTAACAGCTGTCAGTGGGCAAACATGGAGACCTGTCATAAAGTCATACATAACATATATCTGACAATAATATTTATTTAATAAATAACAAAAAAGTAATACTAATAACTAAAGAAATAAACCTACCTAACAAACATTAAAATAACTATCAAAAGGGGCATTTTCAAATGTTCCTAGAACGCTTGCTGCATTACCCCGCTGGATGGCAAGGCTTACCCTTTGAATTCTGACAATTCAAATTCGAAGACCATGCCACCTGAGCGGATAGGCGGATATTATTGATAGCGGATAGATACGGAAACCTACGCGCGCGAGTACAACTCGCACTTGGCAGATTTTTCATTTAATTGTCCTGGCTGAGTCAACATGAAGCGTCAAGGCAATTCTGTTACGAATGACGGAGAATTATTTTTATAGGCAGATAAAAACTCTTTATAGCTACAAAAATATTTTACAGAAACGAGCAAAATAATTACTTGAGGTGCGCAAATGCGGATTTAGCCCTTACAGAGATTTCCTCTAGTCAACCATTGGATGTTTGATCATTATAATACAGGGTGGTCCAAAAATCGTGGACCAAACGAAACAGGGAGGTAGAGGGGGTTATTTGCAGTAAAAAATCCCTCCATGACAGGGTCCTATCTTGAACTCCTTAAAAGTTTTGACTATTTTAGTCTTTTTTTAATAAAATTCCATAATTCGTAATAATAAGGCAATTAAAAAAAAAAGTCAATAAAAAATGAAAAAATTAATGGTCATTAATTGGTTCTAGAGGATGTATCATCACTACAAAAATGTTTTTATAATAGTGAATATCATGATTTATGAATAATGGAATTTTATTCAATATTATTTAAGTGTTATGAAAAATTATTTCTATCTTTAGAACCTTACTGTGAAAAAAAAAATGTACTACTAAAACATGACCCCGTATGAAAATAACTTGCCTATTTAATGGCGATTAAAATGAGGTATAACACACTGCTGTTTCTAGCAAAATTATTTTTTTATGTATTTTTTTTCATAGCAAAGACTAAATTAAGGTAAATCAGAGGATAGTAAAAAAAAACAATTGAATTATAATTTTTTTTATTAGATAGAAATAACACATATCTACAAAAATTTTTCGAAATTCCTTCCTCTAGCGGCAATACATGCACGACATCGTCTAATAAAATTATTTCGCAATTTACGAAATGCGTTTCTGTTGAGTTTAACATTTTCTGTCGCTATCTCTATTTTATTTCTTAATTCTTGTTCTGTCCGGTTCTCTTTTTCGTACACCACCTCTTTCAAATATCCCCACAAAAAAAAATCAATGGGGTTTAGATCCGGAGATCTCGCTGGCCATTGGATTGTTCCACCTCGACCAATCCAACGATTTGGATACTGGGCGTTTAAATATTGTCGGACTGCCCGAGCGTAGTGTGGTGGCGCGCCATCTTGTTGCAGCCACATGTTATTAACCAAATCCTCTGGAATTTCAGCTTGGCGCAGTATTTCGTGCAAGTTATTTTGTAGAAATTCTAAATACAGAGCACCATTCAATCTTGGTGGCAATTCGAATGTTACAAGGTGTCCGCCAATGATCCCAGCCCACATGTTGACGCCAAACTGGTGTTGGAACTTGTCATTTCTAACTATGTGTGGATTAACGACAGCGTAATAGTGCAAGTTATGAATGTTAAAGATTCCAATTCTTCTAAAACTTGATTCGTCAGACAACAAAATTTTGTTGAAAAATTGTGGGTCAGCTCTATGACGTCGTAGCATTTCTCTGCAAAACTGCACTGTGTTTTCAAAGTCTGCTGGTAATTACGCTTGGATTCGTTGTACGTGGTACGCATGTAAATGATTTCTCTTTACGTAACGTTGAACTACCGACTTAGGAATACCCAAGTTTCGGGATATGCGACGCTGGCTCGTGGTGGGGTCCATTTCTAGTGCACGGAGTATTTGTTCTTCTTCTTGATCATCATGAATCGCTGGCCGACCACGACCATCTTCTGCATGATGTTGACCAGGTAAGTAATCTCCCGTGTAAGCAGCGTGAACGCGGACAAAAATCCTGTGGTCGGGAAAGCGGTCACGGTTCGGGTAACGTCGGCGATATTCTCTGGCAGCAGCCCGAGCATTTCCATCGCAAAAGCCATACAGGTAATGCATTTCTGCATACTCACGCTGGGTATACTCCACTCGTCTTACATCGGCCATATCCAGCCAAGTCCGGTAGCAAGCAACACAAAGTCCAAATGGGTAAGAAGCACAGGTCACACACAGGTAGGCAATAAATCACAGAGTCCGTAATAGCAAGCGTGGGTCACAAATTGGTAGATCACAACACAAGGTCCAAGTAATAGCGAAATTCGTCGGGTAGAGTAACAGAGATCACGTGTGGTGTAACAGGCAGATAGCGAGTAACTAAACCGGTTGGTAAGCGACATTCGCCGCCGCCGGCCGACTGTGGTGCACGCAAACAAAAGATGAAAAAACAAAAGCATTCCACGCAGCAAGCGAGTGAGTTATTGTTAATTTCGCATTCAGTTCCTTAGTGTGAAAAAGAGACAGATAATCTCTTTCTTTCTAAAATTCGATCGAAAAACGTTTTACGAAGAGCTGATGTGAAATAAAACATCACAGTAAAATTTTTTACTATACTCTGATTTACCTTAATTTAGTCTTTGCTATGAAAAAAAATACATAAAAAAATAATTTTGCTAGAAACAGCAGTGTGTTATACCTCATTTTAATCGCCATTAAATAGGCAAGTTATTTTCATATGGGGTCATGTTTTAGTAGTACATTTTTTTTCACAGTAAGGTTCTAAAGATAGAAATAATTTTTCATAACACTTAAATAATATTGAATAAAATTCCATTATTCATAAATCATGATATTCACTATTATAAAAACATTTGTGTAGTGATGATACATCCTCTAGAACCAATTAATGACCATTAATTTTTTCATTTTTTATTGACTTTTTTTTTTAATTGCCTTATTATTACGAATTATGGAATTTTATTAAAAAAAGACTAAAATAGTCAAAACTTTTAAGGAGTTCAAGATAGGACCCTGTCATGGAGGGATTTTTTACTGCAAATAACCCCCTCTACCTCCCTGTTTCGTTTGGTCCACGATTTTTGGACCACCCTGTATACATCTATGATACATGACTGACTGACTGACTATGATACACACAACACAATATAAATGGACGTATGATAAAGACTTTGAGTTTAATAGGAATGCAAGAAGGTTATACAGGAAATAGAAGCTAATATTTATTTGTGCAAATTTTTAAAAGCTCTTTAACCCCTAACCTCTCTCTCTCGAAGCGCACGGTCTACGCAGTACCCGCTTCTTAGTAACGCCTCAAGGCTCGTTCGATTTAAGGCTAAACAGGTGCATGATTCATGAACATCAAAAGACGCCAATTTGCCGTATGAAAGTGAGCACCGTTAAAACCGTCAGAAAAATGACCCCAATCGCGTCGATAACTCAATTAAATACCCCGCTAAGGCGACAAGGAAAGCCGATACGAGTTATGGACCCTATACGTCTTGCGCCTCCCTTACATGGCGCTAGCAAATTGCATGCTTCACTAGCGTGATGTACGGCCGTGTTCGCTCACCTCAGCGCCATCTAGTCGTGGTCGTGAGATGCGCGCGGGGCGGCACACGCGCGCACTTACTGCGTCGAATGGCTGCTGCATTTGAGAATACGATCGAAATCGCGTTACAGGTGTTCGTACATGCTTTATTTTATATAGACAACCAATGTTTTATTTAATGTTTTAAAAATAACAGCCCCACTGTATTTCTCCCCGTGCATGTCGTAAAAGCCGACTAAGGGATAAGGACAAAATGCACGGGCATAAGGGCGACAGGTTAGCCACCTCTCTGAGTCATGAAGCAGGTAGGTCTTCGTATTTACTGCTTGATAGTCATCTCGTTCTAAAACTGCTTTTGGTGGTCGGTGTTGCGCTGTAATTAACAATAGTACTTACTTGCAGCACAAAACCGACTACTCTGCTAACCCTGTACCTATATAGAGTGTAGTATGTAGGTAATAATTAACCAATTACCTATAATAAAAAATATGATATAATATAATTTACATATGAAATTTGTAAACAATGTGCAAGCATTATTAGTAGTAAGTAAGTAACACAAATAAAACAAGCTTCCTAATAAAAAAAAACGCATCCAAATCGGTCCATCCGTATGCCACAGACAGACACACACCCACACACACGTCAAACTTATAATAACACCCCTCCGTTTTTGCGTCGGGGGTTATAAATTGAACCACAACGAGGGACGTTATCTAGCGCAAAAATCGTCATTTAGAAGCGGCACTTAAACAACGTATTGTGCGAGTTTCAAAGCTCAAGGTGTACTTACTATGTCTCTACAACAGGACCAGACAATTCAATTTCTGTTCTGTTTTCAGTTCCGTGACCAGTCGGGTTCGCTACAATCCAACTAAAACTAAACATAGCTATACAACTCTGTCGCATTAATTGAAAGCTAGCCGGGCTAGCCAAAACTATCAAGTGCGTCTCGTTAACCTGGTCTGAAAAGGTTCCAACGTGAATGAATATAGTCAAACGCGGTCGAGATTTCGTGCTATCTCAAACCAAAGAGTCAGAATGTATAGAACGTATAGATTCTTACATTACAATACTATTTGCGAGGAGTGGTGTTATTGGCTGTGTCTGATCTTCTTTGCAACTTTTGGGCACAGCCACCCGTCCCGGTTTTTTTTTTATAGTAAGCGCGACATGTGGCGCCGGGCCACCCAGGTGTCTAGCGACGCCCATGGACATTCGCTCGCATACGGGGGCTACGAATGCCATGCCGGCCTGACAGGTGCCCATTCACGCCTCTCTTGAAGGACCCGAGACTAAACTTGGGGGGAAATATGTTATGGTTGTTCATAAAGATATTTTTGCTTATTTTCCAACAACAGAACTTGGGAGGGTGACCGCTCGACCGTTGGAGGCTGACAGTGGTTCGGATTCCTCGTAAAAATGTAGGTCCCTTCTTCCCTTCTTATCTTACAAGGTGGTAAGGTTTAAATCGCCCGTGGTACCACCGCACTGAATGAAACGTCGGTTGACACGGCTATGTAAATAGTTCGTGTTTTCGGTACAGTTTAGTGTAGCCGGCATGACCGAAGAGAAGCACTGACATGTACCTAGTATGTATATATTTAGGTATTATGTATTATATAAACTGTAATTCATATGTATTTAATTTAATTTATAAATAGTAATTTATACGTTTAATTAACTAGTATGTACTTACATGTAGTGTATATTATAGTATATCATAGTTATTTTCCTTATATTATATTTTACATTCCCACACTCAAGTCTTTTGCTACTACCTACTTATATCTCGCAACATACGACTCTCAAACATCCAAAGGTTGACGGGGAGAAATCCCTGTAAGGGATAAGTCCGCCTTTGCCCCTCATGTAAATTACTTATGTTTGTTTATGTAAAATGGTTTTTTTGGAGCAATAAAGTATTTCTATTCTATTCTATTCTTTACCTAGTTCACCAAGGCGTTATGGGCTGGTATCACGGATGCAGTAGGTGTGGCAGCCAACCGAGTGAGTTTCCATAAAAAAAATATGGTATAATAAAAAAATAACTCATGACCACAGATAACTTAATAGTTACTTCGTAACAGATAAATCTCTCCAAAGAAAAAGTTCCATATCTACGGCTTTAATAGCCTGATGTTTCACGTCGCCAATCGCTGCGTGCGAAAATGTACCTAAACGATCGAGTGTAAAGTGATTATTGCTTTGCAGCTGCGCGCAGTAGCGTGGGCGCGTGTGTAGGTAGGCTCCGCGCGGCTGTCGAATTTCCATTCCACTGAATTAGGCTCGCGGCACGGCGCGGCCCGCCAGGCGGTAGGTAGTTAGCGAGCGCAAGTACATAGAGTGCGTGAGGCCTGTCGTGACTCTTCGCTTCACCTGTCCATCGAGTTGATGCCGCGTCTAACCCCTTTGAATTCTGCCTCCAAGTCTATTTAAATCGACTCCCGTACACCGTTGCTTTGCTATCTCCCCGCCCCACAGCCGATTCATTTGTTCGTGAGTTCGGACGACATTGATGTCCTGGTTGAATTGGAGTTACCTGAAGTGGGATAGTACACCGTTAGTGGCCGGGATAACTAGAAATTGTTATCATTTGATTGTAACGATACTGCCGGCTGCGATTGTTGAGCCTGGATTTCTTAGAATAGCGGTACCGCTACATGGCGATCGTAATGTAGCGGTGAATGATGTCACTAAAACGTTGTTTATATAAACAACTATTATTGTTATTAATAGCTATTGCCCTCGGTATCCATCCTCGCCACCGCACCATATATCCATCGCTAGCCTATGTCCATCCTGAAGGTCCATTCTAAATATTGGTCAAAGAATTTTTGCGATCATAATGTAGCGGTGAATGATGTCACTAAAACGTTGTTTATATAAACAACTATTATTGTTATTAATAGCTATTGCCCTCGGTATCCATCCTCGCCACCGCACCATATATCCATCGTTAGCCTATGTCCATCCTGAAGGTCCATTCTAAATATTGGTCAAAGAATTTTTGCGATCATAATGTAGCGGTGAATGATGTCACTAAAACGTTGTTTATATAAACAACTATAATTGTTATTAATAGCTATTGCCCTCGGTATCCATCCTCGCCACCGCACCATATATCCATCGCTAGCCTATGTCCATCCTGAAGGTCCATTCTAAATATTGGTCAAAGAATTTTTGCGATCATAATGTAGCGGTGAATGATGTCACTAAAACGTTGTTTATATAAACAACTATTATTGTTATTAATAGCTATTGCCCTCGGTATCCATCCTCGCCACCGCACCATATATCCATCGTTAGCCTATGTCCATCCTGAAGGTCCATTCTAAATATTGGTCAAAGAATTTTTGCGATCATAATGTAGCGGTGAATGATGTCACTAAAACGTTGTTTATATAAACAACTATAATTGTTATTAATAGCTATTGCCCTCGGTATCCATCCTCGCCACCGCACCATATATCCATCGCTAGCCTATGTCCATCCTGAAGGTCCATTCTAAATATTGGTCAAAGAATTTTTGCGATCGTAATGTAGCGGTGAATGACGTCACTAAAACGTTGTTTATATAAACAACTATTATTGTTATTAATAGCTATTGCCCTCGGTATCCATCCTCGCCACCGCACCATATATCCATCGCTAGCCTATGTCCATCCTGAAGGTCCATTCTAAATATTGGTCAAAGAATTTTTGCGATCATAATGTAGCGGTGAATGATGTCACTAAAACGTTGTTTATATAAACAACTATTATTGTTATTAATAGCTATTGCCCTCGGTATCCATCCTAGCCACTGCTCCATATATCCATCGTTAGCCTATGTCCATCCTGAAGGTCCATTCTAAATATTGGTCAAAGAATTTTTGCGATCGTAATGTAGCGGTGAATGACGTCACTAAAACGTTGTTTATATAAACAACTATTATTGTTATTAATAGCTATTGCCCTCGGTATCCATCCTCGCCACCGCACCATATATCCATCGCTAGCCTATGTCCATCCTGAAGGTCCATTCTAAATATTGGTCAAAGAATTTTTGCGATCGTAATGTAGCGGTGAATGACGTCACTAAAACGTTGTTTATATAAACAACTATTATTGTTATTAATAGCTATTGCCCTCGGTATCCATCCTCGCCACCGCACCATATATCCATCGCTAGCCTATGTCCATCCTGAAGGTCCATTCTAAATATTGGTCAAAGAATTTCTGCGATCGTAATGTAGCGGTGAATGACGTCACTAAAACGTTGTTTATATAAACAACTATTATTGTTATTAATAGCTATTGCCCTCGGTATCCATCCTCGCCACCGCACCATATATCCATCGCTAGCCTATGTCCATCCTGAAGGTCCATTCTAAATATTGGTCAAAGAATTTTTAAAATCAGATGAGTATTTTCGGAGATTACCTCCTACATCCAAACTTGCAAACTTTATCTCTTTATAATACTAAAGAACAATGTGGTGTTGTTTCCTAGAGGGAGTTGCAGTTCGTCACCGTAGCATCAAGGACACAGAACACAGATCTGAGGTGAAGGATGTACTGCAGGCAGGATACCGACATTAATTCGCTTGCCAGGTACAATGCAGATGTCTTCCTTACTTTATGTATGTTTACCATTCTCTATCCGGTAAATTTTTTTTTTTATGGAAACTGACATTGTTGGCTACATTGCCTACAACATCCGCGATGTCAGCCCATAACACCGGGTGAACTTGGTGCCACGTAAGCGATTCCCTTCGGTTGCAACCTTCTTTTCTTACCGCGGCAGTTTGCTCTGGGGTGGGTCTCAAGTTACACAAAAAAATTTATAACATTAAAAAATAAACCTCTCATCCTTTTGCCTTATTCAGTAAGTGTGTGAGATTGATATTGTCCAACTGTGTATAAAATAAAAAAATGCAGACACTGACTAATAAAATGTATTAACTAATAAAAATTAAGAAGAAACAGTTATTACTTTTGTGAACTACATAATCTCCATGACCTCAGCTTACCTACTTTTATGTGTTATAAAAAACAAGAACTTATCTCGATAAACAATAGGTTATCATGGCATCAGTGAGATCTCTTCACATTTCACTTCATAGATCTTGAATATTTAGATTGAAACAGTGGTGTGCGCAAGTTGGAGAACGTGGAAGATTTAGCAGGTTCAGCATGAGCCAGTAGAATCATTGCCGGTATCGGTAGAACCATAAATTGATGACGTTGCTGAGCTTCTTGGTGCGGTGAACGGGAAGATCTCTCTTGTGGATGGTAGCTGGTTGAGCGAACGATGATCGTGTTCGCCGGTGAGTGAGCCAGCGCCATAGAAATCAATGGCCAGCGCCCATCATGTGTGTTCCACCATTAGTTACCAGACACACGACAGTCTTCGTCAGCATGCTCGTGGATATTACGGCAGCAAAATACGTTTTTCCTCTATTAAATTACATTTTTCACTCTTTTACATTCAAAACCAAGAAAAACTTTTTCCTATCTCCTCTCTGACAGCTACCTATACTCTCATCTCACCTCTAATTCCTAATTTAAATTATATTCATAAATCTCTCCGCCAACTGGCCACTACACATTTACATTAAATAAAAAAACATGTTACATTACCCCCTTCTCTCAAAAAAAAAAAAAAAATTATTAATTAATAACAAGACATTTTTTTTTTATTTACTAACTGTAAAATCCAAAATTGCAATTTCGATACCAATATTTAATTCAAAAGAAAACAATAAACATCTAGAAGCAAAACTATTAAAGTGAACATACTACATTTTTTATACTATGGCTCTTGTACTATGACAACCACTTCGAACCCACAAACCTTCGTTATAATGATATTATTTGACAAATTATTTCAGTTTCACTATTCTAATATATTTTATAATATTTTCACAAAATGAATAGCGAAGCTTCTCTATTCAACATCCTAATAAACAAGAAGAACTAGATCTCTATAGATCATATATTCTAGAATAACTAAGAGTTTAATCAAATACTATGTATGTATTTTAAAGAACATCATCAGCTTAGACTGACCTTAAATCAAAAGAAAGATAAGAGAAAACTATTATCTACTATATACAATTATATACAAATTGAAAGTATTTATCTTTCACCGGAGAATTCTCCCAAATGAGATTAACTCATACTCTTTTCAGAGTGACGTCACAATCCGCGACAAATACGATCACATCCACTGATATATCTATCCTGGGACCATTATTGTTTCTAACATATGTTAACGACATCTCGAGCTGTATAACAGACGATATAGAGATGGTAATGTTTGCAGACGATATCTCAGTTGTACTGAAAAACAATGATATAAGTAAACTAAGAGAATCCTTTTTAAATGTACTAGAATCTCTAAAATCATGGTTCGAATGCAACAACCTATTACTAAATGTTAACAAAACTAACATTATGCACTTTGCTCTAGGTACTCATAGACGTAATAACACTGATGCCATATTAAAAACTGCAGAAAACTTGTCATTAAACCTTGCTAATGAACTAACTTTTCTTGGGGTAATATTTGATAAAAGTTTTACTTGGAAAGCCCACATAAACTCTTTAGCTGGTAAGTTGAGTTCCGCTTGTTATGCTATAAAAAAAATTAAAGAGCTATGCGGAACTCATGCTGCAAAGACGGTTTATCATGCCTATTTTGAGAGCATCATGTCATATGGCCTTATGTTTTGGGGAAATGCAGCAGACTCAAATAGAATATTTTTATTACAGAAGAGGGCCTTGCGGTACATCCTAAATATGAAAACTAGAGATACTTGTAGGACAGCGTTCGGGGAGATAGGAATCATGACTTTACCAAGTGCATATGTTTACCAGAACATATGCTATGCCAGAAAATACATTAATGATTCCTCTCTTAATTCCGACAATCATAACTATGATACACGGTGTAAGAATAATGTACAACTAATAAGACATAGATTAGCTAAAACCTCAAAAAGCTTTATTTGTAATAGTGTTAGATTTTATAATAAACTGTCTTCTAACATAAAACAATTAGATGATAATAATTTCAAACGACGGATTAAATTAATGTTAATTGAAAAGAGTTATTACACTATTAAGGATGCATTAACTGACCGTAATTTTATCTAAGAGTTTGACTACTGTTTTTTCCACTAACAAACTTTGACAATTTGACATTTGGATACACTTTGTATCATAAATTTTTTTTTTTTATATGACTTATTACATCTCTTTGTAATAAATGTAAACTAATTTTTATTTATTTTTTGACTTGATATAATATGAAGTATCAAAATTGACGATGGCACTATACACCAGATATAGGTAATTTAAATAGGCAGTGTGGTCAAATTCTTCAGTATTCATGTTTATGCTGTAAATATTAATGCTCCTGTGAGCGGTAGTATGGGTTAATTATTTGTAAGTTACTATAATATAATACTTATAAGGTACTAACAAAACATTGTGACTTGCGAAGTTTGTTTGTCAGTTCTTCTTCGCATTGAATTTAGAACTGGCGGAATTTTCGACATGTCCAAGCGTAGGTTACCTACCTATGGATGAAATTATACAATCAACAATAAACAACAACAATATGACCAAACAAATTGAAAGTCTTAAACTTTCACCGGGAACATTCCCCAACAGGTATACTGACCTGACATACAATAGCTCTCACATAAACTATGGCTGCACTAATCATTGCAGATAGACACAAATTAAATTAGTCTACACGTTTTTCATTTTAGAATATTTTAACTATGGTGTAAAATAGCGATATAACAAAATAAAACTTTTTATACCTATACATGTCAAATATTCCCATCCAATATATACCAATAAACAAACAAATAAATCATTAAAAAAATGAAAAATAAACTTTTCACGCTCGATCCAACGATGGAGTTGGCCACCTCCAGCGGCAGATGTCGCTGTGAAGGAAACTTACCACTAAGACACCAACCTCGGTCTGCAACAAAACCTTCGACAATGAAAAACCCTTATTGAGAGACTCCGCTCTCTAGGCGAACATTATAACCAGACTTTGGCACATACGAGAAGTCAGGATTAAAGTATACTAACAATCCTTCACATGTCCAAAGAAACAAAATGAGTATTTAGAATTGATCATAATTATGATTTAATTTGGGATACTCATCAACCTATTACAGAATTATCAAAAGTAGTTATATGCTATGCAAAATAAAATAGTTCTATACACCACAGAAAATAAACAAAAACCAAACTCGTGACCATGTATTGGTTGTCCACGACACACTTACTTTGAGCTTTTACTCTTAAATGGCGAGGATCAATCTTTGCGTCATACCAATATCCGCATTAGACTAACAATATTTTATTCATCTTCAGCAGGTCTGACAAAAGTGATATCTTTCACGTGCCAGTTACCTAACTCACCAGTATATTTTAATACCCCACGTCGAGATTACACGGTTACGATCGACGATGACCTGCAGCGACGTAGACGCTGGTACCTGAACCGTTTCACTGACAGCCGCAACTACAGGCAACGACGGCTGCATCGCTGGTTCTAAAACAGTTACACATTTTCCGGTGATGACTTCCATTAGTAAAAAGATGAGCTCTTTTACATGTGAAGCATCTTCTCCTATATTCGGTGCAACCAGGGTTCTTAGTAGCCGCTGATGTGTAAAGTGTGCAAGAGAAAAACATTTATCCAAGTCAAAAAAAAAAAAACAATTAAAAATCCAAAGTACAATCCAAAATAAAAGTACAATAAAAATCCAAAATCAAAGTACAATAAAAAATCCTTCTGTTGTAATTTTGCGAATCGACAATTCATAAGATAGTTCTTCTGATGGCAATCTATTAATATTTATTCTTGGCTTTGCCATTTTAAATTTTATCTAATGTGCCGTTTAAATTACAAATATGCACTCTTTATTCACACACGGTCGGACAAACCCACTCAACACAACTAAATACACCAAAAAGCACAAATATTCTAGCTAGCTAGATAAACAAAACATACATAGAACACTCACGACAAAGAAAAAGAGAGAGAGGCCTACACATTGGGCGCCATTTTATGCAACCTTCTTTTCTTACCGCGGCAGTTTGCTCTGGGGTGGGTCTCAAGTTACACAAAAAAATTTATAACATTAAAAAATAAACCTCTCATCCTTTTGCCTTATTCAGTAAGTGTGTGAGATTGATATTGTCCAACTGTGTATAAAATAAAAAAATGCAGACACTGACTAATAAAATTTATTAACTAATAAAAATTAAGAAGAAACAGTTATTACTTTTGTGAACTACATAATCTCCATGACCTCAGCTTACCTACTTTTATGTGTTATAAAAAACAAGAACTTATCTCGATAAACAATAGGTTATCATGGCATCAGTGAGATCTCTTCACATTTCACTTCATAGATCTTGAATATTTAGATTGAAACAGTGGTGTGCGCAAGTTGGAGAACGTGGAAGATTTAGCAGGTTCAGCATGAGCCAGTAGAATCATTGCCGGTATCGGTAGAACCATAAATTGATGACGTTGCTGAGCTTCTTGGTGCGGTGAACGGGAAGATCTCTCTTGTGGATGGTAGCTGTTTGAGCGAACGATGATCGTGTTCGCCGGTGAGTGAGCCAGCGCCATAGAAATCAATGGCCAGCGCCCATCATGTGTGTTCCACCATTAGTTACCAGACACACGACAGTCTTCGTCAGCATGCTCGTGGATATTACGGCAGCAAAATACGTTTTTCCTCTATTAAATTACATTTTTCACTCTTTTACATTCAAAACCAAGAAAAACTTTTTCCTATCTCCTCTCTGACAGCTACCTATACTCTCATCTCACCTCTAATTCCTAATTTAAATTATATTCATAAATCTCTCCGCCAACTGGCCACTACACATTTACATTAAATAAAAAAACATGTTACACGGTCGTGCCGGATACACTGAACTGGACGGAAAACACAAACTATTTACATAGCCGTTTCGACCGACCTTTCATGCAGTGCGCTGGTACCAATCCGGGCGGGTTAAACCCTACCACCTAGTCATATAAGAAGGGAGTCATTTATCTTAGTCGCCTTTTACGACATACACGGGAAGAGATGCAGTGGGGCTATTCTTTTAAAGTACCGGCCCCACACGGTACTCTGCTCATCTTAGATGAAAAATTTGATGCGGCGCCTTGTGCCTTGTACTCGTAAATTCAATAACTGGCGAGGTACAATCTCATTTCCATGATAACATGCTTGCCAAGAGGTTGAGAGGGGTATATCGTTTATTACTTACGCAGCCCGCCCTTCGGCCTCGCCTTCAGTCTTTTACTTTTCTCGCGAAAGTATATTCGTTTAGTTGAGCGCAAAATTCATTCTAAAGTCGTATTTTTAATCAGACGAAGTAAACTGACGTTTGCTGGGATGCCAGGTTTTGAGAAAAAATAAATAGTGTTGTGACCCAAACCATCGATATTCACTCACTCAATAATTAATATAAAATAGCTATGAAATATAAAATAAATCTTAAAAAAGCGATAGGGGTTTTCAGGATCTAATAGATGTGTAATCCAAAAATATAAAATAGAAATTAAAGTCATATTATGGATTTAGAAAAGCTTTTTATTAACGGAAAAATGTTACACCCTAAGAATGTTTATAAAAAAAAATTGCTAAATCGGAATTTGAACTCACGACAATTAGAAACAACAACATTTTTTACCAGAATCACTGTTTTTCTAGTATAATTTTTGGAAAATTATTTTATCAACCTGGGGAAATTTGAAAAAAAGCATCTGGCAACTCTTGTCAATGACATATAAGTCGTATAGATAATATATATTATTAGATAACTATTAAATGTGTTATATTTTTTTTATCAGAAACACTGTTTTTCTAGTATAATTTTGGGGAATTTTTTTTTGTTCGTTGTAAAATTGTCATTCGGCTTCTAACCACTGATCTGAATGCACGAATGTTTAATTTGCGCATACGCTGTTCTGTTGTTAAGTTTTTTGTTACATTTTGTTTCTGGTTATTTGTTTTATTGTGTTTGTGTGTTGTTTTGTTGAGTTTTTGTTTCGTTAACCTGTCTACGTATTGTGTCGTTGTCAATACAAAAGACATGGATCCTCGCCCGAGTACATGAAGCCAACAAGACTCTATATCTCCAAAGAAAAAAAGACCACGTGTTGCTCTTAGCGCCACCGAAAAACTTATGATGTTTGTCTTTTAATGTTTGAGGCCAAGACAGGTAAAGAAGATTATCACCAAGAGATGAACGCGGAGTGTTTTGAAGAGTGGTTTAGAGGAGTTTTGCCAAAACTGAAACAAAATTCTATAGTGGTAATGGATAATGCCCCCTACCACTCTCGAAAAATAGAATCGCTGCCAACTGTCATGGACTAAACCAAGAATACAGGAGTGGTTAAGAAACAAAAATATACCATTCGAGGAACAATTCATGAGAAAAGCCATACTTATTGACAATGTTCGGCAGCACAAACACAATCGACAAGTATGCTGTGGTCGAAATTGCAGCGGAGCACGGAGTCACCATTTTACGCCTGCCACCTTATCACTGTGAACTCAATCCAATTGAACTGGTTTGGGCGCAGGCGAAAGGATATGTTGCGAGAAATAATAAATCTTTTAAAATGACTGAAGTAAAAAAACTTTTCGAAGACGGACTGAAACTGGTGACTCCCGAAAGATGGAGTAGCTGCGTGGCTCACATAATAAAAGAAGAAGACAAAATGTGCCATCTCGACCACAGAATCGATGATGTTTGTGACAGATTTATAATAAATGTAACTGACGACAGTGAAGATGATTGGTCCGACGATGATGAATGAAAAACATAAATTAGACTGTTGTTTTATTTCATAAAATTCTTATAATCATATTAAAAAAAATATTATTTTAATAATAAAAAAAAACTACAGAGTTTATTACCGACTTTTCTCTGTGGTGGTACTACTTTGTGAACCGGCGCATAAATTGTGACAAGTCCAAGTGTACTCAGGGGCAGCGCAAGCATGTTCAATCGAAAAATAATCCAAAGGCTCCACAATGCAAGGAAAAAAAAAGGTGCCTAAAAAGAAGATGCATAATCAACTTTTCGAATCGTTCGACCGTTCAGGTATAATGCATTAAAATGTAGAGCCGGACTCACTGGAGTTCAACCTCTTAATATCAAACCCAGAAAACAAACAAATCTGCTGAAAGTATTAATTTCTGATCGCAGATGGCTAAACAATAAAAATAGCATAGATTTATCGTAGCACATCACTATTGCATTAAACATGGCAACATTATTTTGCAAAGTGACATTAGCTACTGTCAGTTTACTTCGTCTGATTAAAAATACGACTATATGCTGTATCGGCGGATCTGAGTTAAAAATAATGTTATTTACATAAAAAAAATTGTAATTAGAATTTCAAAAGCTAGTCTTACTTTACTATACATTTTTAGACAATTAATTAAGGGGGGGTACTAGGCAAAACATCACATCATATTATCCTAACTATAGACATATTTCAATAAATATAACTATAATTTATATGTTTATAGTTAGGTAAAGATTCAAGGTATAATGTGTGATAGATTATTGTAATATAATCTTGTAAATTCTCTGAAAAATAAGTGGGTGAAAAGTGGTGAAAACGTTCGAAAATGCATTTGCTACTCTCGTTACAAATACGTCCATACAAAAAACGCTCGCGCACGTCAACGGCCCAAAATTTAGAATGTTCAAAGATAGTTCAGTGAAAAACCATTTATTCTGTAAGCGTTTGAATTTATTTAGATGATTCTTAGTCTTATTGACTCTAAGCTCATTGGTGCATTTTTCGTATTAGGTGCATTTGTAAAAAATGGCGAGGGAAATAGCAAAGGCATTTTTGAACGATTTTACCACTTTTCAACCACATATTTTTAAGGGAATTTATAAGATTAACTAAAAAATAACGTAATCACATTATACCTTGAATTTTTACCCAACTATAGGCATATAAATTATAGTTAAACTAGTTGAAATATGGGTATGGTTAGGGAAATACGAAGTGCTTTTGCCTAGTACCCCCCCTTAAGCACCTAAAATACTCGGCAATTAAAGCTAATTATGACTTCCTCGCATTCACCGTCGAGACTATGGTGCTTGGAGTAAAGAATCAAAAAAATGTGTTCGGTCAATAGGTTCTAAATTAACAGAAATGTCAGGAGTACCCAACTGCGAAACATTCCTCAGGCAACGGATAGCCCTTGCTATCCAGCGTGGAAATGCAGCGAGTGTTTTAGGTACCCTTCGCGGCCATTTCGGAGACAGTTTAAACGAGATTTTTTATATATTATTATAGTTTTTAGTTAATTGTCTATTTAGTACCTATTTATGCTGCTGAATAAATAAATAAAAGTTGTAGTAATACTCGTATTTAGTCTAGGCTTTCAATATATTTTCATCGATATAGGTATTACTAGACCTGTTAAAACATAATTTCATTTTAAACTGTTTTTATTTATTCTTTGTGAAGTGTATGTGGCTAAACTGGGTGGCTGTGCTCGATCTGCGATCGGAGCCTCAGGCACAGCCAATTTCACCCCCCGACGAGGTGCCGGTCCGGCTTGACGGCGGGCGAAGAATAGTCTTCGTCCGGCGACTTCAGTATTAACTCGCGATATGAAGACCCAATAATTGTAGGAATAGGGAAATGATATATTCCCTTAATTATAAAATATGAACTTAATTTTTGGTGCCTTTATTAATTTAAGTTGAGCACCCCTTTCATTGTTTAAACATTAAATTTTGCTGCCTTCCGGGAATGTACGAGTATGTATAATAATAATATAGTGTTAAGTCCGCCTTTGCATGCTATTGTTGTTTTGTTTCTGCGTGTAACATTGCTTATTCCTATTGTTCTTCTGCATGTTTTCTTCGTTCAATGTTTTGGTGTGCAATAAAAATCTTTTTCTATTTCTATAACATTTTATATTTCAAAAACAAAACCAAAATCTGTTTTTGATCTTGCTCTCAAGCTGTATTTTCAATCGACTGTAGGCGGTGTTATTATGTGGATAGTCACTAAATGATTGTAAAAATGACTATGAAAAAAAAAGCCCTGCGAAGTTTCTTACCGGTTCTTCTTCGTGGGTGTAATCGAATCGGATAGAACAAATTGTAACAAATTCGAGTACAGTTATGCTGTCTAATGAATGCTTAATAAACAATATACAATATACAATATAAATATTCAAATTTTCATGAAGATAGCTCGAATCATTTAGGAGCTACAGGCTGTGACAGACAGACATATGGACGAACAGACACCTGACCGATTTTGTAAGGAACCCTGCCAGCGTCGCTCGCTACGGAACCCTAAATATCATTAATACATATTAATTTGTAGAACTATTGTAGTACCATTGTAAGTTTGATATTAAATTATTATTTTTAAATACCTCAACAACTAGCTCGGCACACCTTGCACTCATTGCTTTGTGTTTCTGCTTGTCATGTATTGTATTGTTTATTGATCATTCATATGGCAGTTAGGACTGCACTCGAACCGGAATCCGGTCTGATTACTCACGCAGAAGAACCGCAAGAACAAGAAACTTCGCAAAGTATTTTTTATGCAAGTACTTTAGTGACTAGCCACATTGTGAAAAAATATCATAGGGCGTATCAGAAACAAATCATTTAGGCCTTTTGGAATGTTCACAGATCGATAATGTCCGTAGAGTGCATTAGGCTAAATTGGAAATATGCAAATGTAATGCATTTCGCATAATTTTATAGCGACTCAAACCGGAACATATAAATTACCCTCGTTGGCGGTGCGGTTGGATTAGTTCTATCTGATGAGGACATACAGGAAACATCGCAACACAACCACTTCAGGCAAGAATTAAAAAAAAAAAATATTATGGAAACTGACACGCTTGGCTGACATCACGGATGTTGTAGGTGATGTCACCTACAACATCCGTGATGTTAGCCCATAACACCGGCTGAATTAGGTGCCATGTCAGTGCTTCCATTCATTTCATGTCGGCTACACTGAACTGGACGGAAAACGCGAACTATTTACATAGCCGTTTCGACCGAAGTTTCGCTCAGTCCGGTGGTACCAATCCGGCCGGGATAAACCCTACCATCTAGTAAGGTAAGAAGGGAAGGGACCTACATTTTAACGTGGCATCCGAACCACAGTCAGTCTCCAACGGTCGAGCGGTCACCCATCCAAGTACTGACCGCGCTCAGTGTTGCTTAACAACAGTCGACCGACGGTACCACTGAGCTACTGAGGCTGACAAAAATGCTAAAAAATTAAAGAAACTTGCCACCTAAATCATGATAACACAATTTTGGTGGACACACGCAAAGATTTACTGCCATTGGGAAATTGTAATTGTACTTTGGCACGATACGAAAACATTTGTGCGAGAGATGAGGCACATATTGGAACCACAAGGTTATCAGAACATCAATACCTGAATTGAATTGTCAGCCTCAATAGCTCAGTGGTGCAGACAGTCGACTGTCGCTATTGATTGTTAATTACTGAAGACGGCATTCGCCGAAATATTTAAAATAAAATAAAAAAACATGTGTTCTTTTTAAATAAATATTTATATTGATTGTTAAGCAACGCTGGGTCGTAAAGGTTTGTATGGAGAAAAGGACGCCCGCGTTTCCTTTCAAACAGCATGGTTAATTCCACGTAAACGGTCCGATCAGCGGTCGGATGCTTCCGCACTAAACATTATAAAGATAAACTCTATACGCAAACCAACACGTGAATAGGATCGATCGATCGTACGCGCCATGACTTCATCATTACACGCCACCATTGTAGAGTGACGCTCTCCTTTGTTGGCAGGAGCTTATGATCAAGCCGATATACAGTGAAAGTTTGATCGCTTCGGACAGAGAAACACTGTAGAATCGATTCTTCAATTTATAGATTAAACTGCTTGTTAAGGTTCGGTAAACATTTATGTTAATCAGGCTCGGCCCTGGCACCGTTTTTCATGCTATAACGCTAGGTGACCACACTATGGGTTCAAAATGTAACGGACGATGTTAGTTATCATCATCAGTCAGTGCTGCAATATTCAAACGTATCTACATAGAGTCCTTCAAGAGGGGCGTTAATAGTGCCTGTCAGGCCGGCATGGCATTCGTAACGCCCGCATGCGACCGAATGTCCATGAGCGTCGTTAGACACCTTATGGATGGCTAGGCGCCATATGTAGTGCGACATAATGGCGCCGAGCCACTCACTCATTAAATAAAAAAAATATGCGTAAAAGGACGAATTTTTTCATTTGGTCATACATTTTTACTGACAATGTATTTTGTGTTGGTGAGTTAATCTGGACGTTACGAAAAATTGGATGATCTGACATTTGTCCTTATTGGCCAGTGGTCTTTCTAGCATCTGGACGTTACGACAAATTGGATGATCTGGCATTTGTCCTTATTGGCCGGTGGTCTTTCTAGCATCTGGACGTTACGACAAATTGGACGATCTGGCATTTGTCCTTATTGGCCGGTGGTCTTTCGAGCATCTGGACGTTACGACAAATTGGACGATCTGGCATTTGTCCTTATTGGCCAGTGGTCTTTCGAGCATCTGGACGTTACGACAAATTGGATGATCTGGCATTTGTCCTTATTGGCCAGTGGTCTTTCTAGCATCTGGACGTTACGACAAATTGGATGATCTGGCATTTGTCCTTATTGGCCGGTGGTCTTTCGAGCATCTGGACGTTACGACAAATTGGACGATCTGGCATTTGTCCTTATTGGCCAGTGGTCTTTCGAGCATCTGGACGTTACGACAAATTGGATGATCTGGCATTTGTCCTTATTGGCCAGTGGTCTTTCTAGCATCTGGACGTTACGACAAATTGGACGATCTGGCATTTGTCCTTATTGGCCAGTGGTCTTTCTAGCATCTGGACGTTACGACAAATTGGACGATCTGGCATTTGTCCTTATTGGCCAGTGGTCTTTCGAGCATCTGGACGTTATTTATGACACATTGGACGATCTGACAGTTTGGTCAATACACCCCGTAGCCATCGCGAATAAGGCACAAGGTCCTATACTACAGGGAGAGCTTTCATTCCAGGTCCAGGTAGTTCATTTAATAAAAATAAAACAAAATACTGTTCCACATATTTACATTACATAAATTTGCATACTTTACCTACTGTATAAGTAACTGTTAATAATTCTGTGTGCAATAAATACATTTCATTTCATTACAATAGATTAATTCAGTTATTTAATATACCAATATACTTATAATTTTAGAAAATAAAAAATAAAAAGAAAATCATTTTAAATTACATTTATTTTAACTATATTCCTGAATGTTTTTTTTTTCAGATTCTGTATAATATGTGTGTGGTGGTAGGTCTATGGGTATTTTTGGCGATCAAACCGAACGATCGCAAGACAAAACTCCAAAATCCAAAGCAAAGCGTCACGAAGAAAGATTTGAAGTACATACTGCAATGGACCTCACCAAGTAACTCGCCATTTATTGATATGGGTGAAGGCCAGAAAAATCGCGGGACAAAACTCCAAAATCCAAAGCAAAGCGACACGAAAAAAGATTTGAAGCACATACTGCAAATGGAACTCACCACGTAAGCCAGGGTCCCAGGGCGAAACTTCAAAATGTCTTTCTTAGAGCCCACTTCGGATAGTGAAGGTGTGTTTTATTATTATATCCTTTATTTCACATATTGAAAATTTTACATTAATTTTATATACACGGTGTTAACTTTTTGCGCGACATTTCAATTTTATTACTGAATAATAAACCATTTCGTATACTGATTATTTTGTGGTACATAAAAATAAAATCTAAAATAGTTTAAAAAAAATTGCATATTTTATTAATAATTTTACCTCAGCGACAATTTCTCCTTGGAATGGTGTAGCGAGCGCAGCCGCGCGCCGCGCGCGGGCGCGCCTGCGACCGTGCGCTGCGGCGCGTGCGTACCCAGCTGACTGACGAGTGTCGCGCGCTAGCTGTTGTATCGTGTCGATATGAATGTGAATTTTTTGGTTTATTTGAAAAATTACCCAGCTTTCGATTTTTTTGGTAATGCAGTGCGATTCCTATTACGAAATACCATGTTTTTATACCAAATATAGAAATTGAAAATTTTAAAACCAAAGCTCAAAAAAAAACCTTACCCCCTTTTTCGGCATCAGTATGTGACCCAGAATAACCCCCTTTCGGGAATGTCGCCCATTAAAGTTAACACCGTGTATATTATACAAAAAAGTAATAAAAATACACAAAATTAATATAAAAATTAAATACGGTAATACCGCCGGCGGCGGGAGATCATCATCATCCTTGTTGATCTAATGAAGAAGTGTATGTAATTTTTTTATTTAGATTAATTAAACTGTCTTTTGGTTACACATTTGAAGTTGCAAAATGTACATTTAATTTTTTAAATTTAATTTACAGAAAAATCTTTCTGGGAGACATACATTTTCTAATGCAGAAGATTCGTTTATTGCATTGTATGATTTTTATGTGTTAATAAATATTTTCATTTTCATTTCATATTCGCTTATATAACTCAAGAATGGGTTAGTTAAACTATTCACTTGAAGTTTTTGCCTATCAACTGCGACATATCTCCGCCAGGTTATGGCTTAAATAGCATCACGCCATTACTCATATGAGGGTTCAAAGTAAACGTAGTCGGAAAAAAATATACCATTTCTTTACCGCGAGCGCAGCCGCGAGTATAATTATATACTTTATGGCACTTAATGTGTGGCAACTGGAGAGAATGGGCTTATTGCCTTCGGCTATTTACTCCAGTCAACCCGGTGGACCTACATTTTTACATGGATTCCGAACCATGAGCAGTGTGTGATTGCACGTAATGTTTTATTTCAAATCAGAAAAAACTTCAGATGCTCTGAGGAAAAAACTCATTGTTACACGCCGGTTGGATTCGAATCGAACCTCGGACCTCTCGCAAGAGAAGCCGACGCCCAGACCACTAGGCCACCCGCCGCCGTTTATAGTATAGCTAGTGTCAATATAAATTAATAATTAAAATGCCTCTCCACGGGCGCTGTTCTCCCAGCGATAGTGTGCACAGAGGATATGCCCCAATCCTATTAAGTGGAGAATGCACCGACGAAAGTTACGACACCGGCGCGACAGACATGATGTATGGCTGTTAACTCACCCATCCATCCTGAGCCCGAGATTTTCTATTTTGTGGGTTACCGACAACACCGAATTATGCGGTAATTAAGCCCAAAGACGGGAGTTACTGGTCCAGACGACTAATCACTGGCCCGCAGTGTTCAAACGTAGCAGTTGTGACGTGCGTAGTATGCACATGCGTGTACACGACACGACAGGCTACTATCAGGCTATAAAGACCTGGCACTAGGAGGCATTTTAGCGCATAGCATGTTATAATGTTTTTTATATTATTTATTATTTTAATGTGACTAAATTATTGTATTTATGAAAACCAGCACGGGTGGCTTCACAGAGGGGAGCCCAGCTGTAGATTTTATTATTTTAAAGTTGTAATTGTTGCATTTTATGCATTTTGTGTTGGTTTCAGTTTCAGGGAAATACAAATCAACGGCCACTTATGAACTCAAAATGCCAAATTCTCCAGGCAATGGACAAGGGTATGTTTGTCGACTTAACGAATGATTAATCTCAATCTCGACGTAGGCAACCAAAGTTCCTTCTACAGAAGTTAGAACACACTGGATTGGTTCCGGTCATACCTTAGCGATAGCACTATTCCAGTAAATGTTGAATCTTCGGACACTAAAAAAGGAGAAGTGACCACGATCAAAACCGTTCGTATCTGAGTATGGATTACTACGGGGATCCATATTGGCACCGCTAATATTAAAAAGAGGAACAGTTTGTAAGTTTGGATGTAGGAAGTAATCTCCGAAAATACTCATCCGATATCAACAATTCTTTGACCAATATTTTGAATGGACCTTCAGGATGGACATGGCTATGCGATCGCTCGCATAGACGCGGGCAAAAGTTAGTCCATAATATTTATGAACGACTTTCCGAAGTACAGTGCAATTATTATGCTGTCATACCTTGCGGTACTCTATACAGACGATACAAATATTATAGTTACTGAAAATACAAAATACAAATAGCCTAATAGAAAAAAATCACAAAATTATAAAAGAAATCGGCGCATCCTCGACAGATAATCTAGTTTTAAATAGTAGGAAAACACATTGTGTTAATTTTTCAATTTTATTACAAGGAGAAACATAAAAAACTATGAAATATTCATAAAATATAATAAAAGTATAATCGAATTGGTTGCGTCCACGGTATTCTTAGACTTCACTGTAGAGTGCAGGTAGATCTGCGATGGGTGAACATATAGACAAAGTATGTGACAAGCTTAGCAATGCGCACTGTCTGAGGATGTTGTCAAAATGCTGCGACTTGGACACCATGAAGAGTTCCTACTCTTGGTACTTTTACTCTTATACCTATATGTCATAGGGATTAGAGTTCTAGAGTCTCTTAGGAGAGGTTGTTAGGGTGTTTAGATTGCAGAAAAAAAAAACGGTTTGGATAACAAACTTCCAGAAGAACTATGTAAGTTTTTAAAATTAAATTAAGGAAATTGCTTTTTCATTTTTTTTTATGGAAACTGACACGGTTGGCTACATCACCTACAAGTCCTTGATGTCAGCCCATAACACCGGGTGAACTAGGTGCCATGTCAGTGCTTCCCCCTTTGATCGTGCCGGCTACACTGAACTGGTCGGAAAACACAAACTATTTACATAGCCGTTTCAACCGACGTTTCATTCAGTGCGGTGGTACCAACCCGGGCGGGTTAAACCCTATCACCAAGTAAGATTAGGAGGGAAGGGACCTACAGTTTTACGAGGAATCCGAACCTCGGTCAGCCTCCAACGGTCAGCGGTCATCCATCCAAGTACTGACCGCACCCAGCGTTGCTTAACATTCAATAGCGACAGTTGCCTGTCTGCACCACTGAGCTATCGAGGCTGACAAACATACCTTCGTGTAAAGGCTACACGAAGAAACATTTTACGACCAGATTTTTTCCAAATTGTAGTATCATGTCGCTACCACATACAAAAATTTTGTTATAAAAAATTAACGATGGTCTCATATTGACTGTCCTATAATTACTGTGATATTGTTTTATAACATGAAGATAAAATAAATGCTTTGACTTTTACTTTGCCACGTGCGAAGCGAGAAGAAAAACTTTCCAGATATTGATTGATGTATTTAATTTTTTGGGTGACAATCGCCACACTATACGGCTTAGGCTGCGATGATGAAGGTTATTGAGAGGGATGAGAGACCACGTTGTGTTATAGTAATTGTATCTCGTATTCTAGCGATTGAGTCGTTTCGTTCAGGACAATCGCCCTCGGTGGAATTCTAATGTAATTGTATTGTAAAATGTACAAGGTGCCGCGCCACAGGTGTCGAATAACGGCTTATCCTCACAGGGAATTGTTATTAGACATCCAGTGCTCATATGAACACTGATTTTTTACGTTTACGTATTAGATTTCGGTCTGCAATAGTGGAAAGACATTCAAACTAGAGCGAAAGACCGGAGAAAGGCAACAAAATCGTAATCTAAGTCTTGTTAACGGGTCATGCTCAGTCAGTAAGTGACACGCCCGCCTGTGAGGATAGATGGCGTTATTGACCTTCGAGATCAAACTTTTTGTATGAAAATGTTCCCAATGCCCACTCTATAACCTAATAAATATCCAAATCTCTTTTGATATTTGCACTGACTATTTCAAAGTTTGAGGCAGTTCATTGATAGTCAATTTCTGATATTGTGGAATTTGACGAATGATTTTATATTTTCCATTTTAAAATAATCATAATAGCCCCCTTCGTGCTCAGGGCTTGAGGAGGATTTATTATATTCTTAGTAAGTTTGTTTTGTTTCATTTAGGTATATATTTTTTTTTATTGTATTAGTCAACGACATTCTACTTTGGTATTAGTCAGTTTATTCTTATAAGTAGTTTATTTTAGTATTAATTTAATTTATAGTTTTAATGTTATTATGTTTGTTAGAATATCATTTGTATATGTATTACTGATGTGACTTGAAATATACTAAATAATCATAGCATACAACTTCAATTCTTTGATTTCAGTTCATCTATCTCGAATATATTGTATAGAATGAAATGAAAACAAAAGAGCATTAATTTCTTTTTTCGTCGTATTTTTGAACGATGGAATGTTTTATTCCTACTCAGTTTTCTGTCAGTTCTAAATTGACCAACTGAGTTCACACAGCCTTGCCAACTTGTTTTTAAAGGAAGCGCGACATATGAGATGGTATTCGCATATTCGCAGTCCGACATGGTATTCGCAGCTCCGGTAAATATCCGAATGCCCGTGGGCGCCGTCGGACTATACCTCTGCGTTAGTCTGACGCGCGTCATATGTCGTGTTTCCCATAAAAAAAAATAAAAAAAAGTCTAAGATTGCACTCCGGGAGTGCCGGCAGAAGTGAAAACTTAAACATCAACGTTGTGCATTTTTGAATATTTTTGGAATGGTTAGGGAATAATTTCGCACGAATTGTTTTATTTATCAGTATAAAAGTACTATCATTTATGTGGTAAAATACAATATTCATTTATTGCGCTGTCGTAGACAAACATGACAATTTATATTACATAAAAAATTTAACACTACAGAACTATTATTATTATTTTACATCAAAAAGTTTATTTCTCAGACTTTTACCCATCAAAAAAAAGTGCCAAGCGCCGCTAAAGAAGTTTTCACTTCAAAAATGATGCCGAGCCACTTATATCCCTGTTTCACATCAACACGGCACCGCACCGCTCCTCCGTGCCGTCCATAGGCGGCAGTGGTGTATATGCTAGTACGGGAGCTTTCGCACGACCGTGCCGTGCATTGCATATGTACGGCACGGAGACCGTGGAAATGCAAAACTGGGAAAGTGACGGTGATGCGCATGGACATGATTTCAGTGTCCGCGTGTCGTGGCGTGCCTTGGGAGAGGCATATGTCCAGCAGTGGACCGATACAGGCTGATGATGATGATGATGTACGCCACGAGTCCTCCGCAGCGTTCAACATAACTCGAGCCTGCTTCACGACGCGACGGGAACGCGACGGGAACACTACGGGAACGACTTGGTGTGAAGCGCCTCCCGCGCCGCACCACTTGTCAACATTTACATTTTAATAAAATAATAAAAGCACGAGATCCTGACACACACAAACGCACACACACCTCCGTTACCGACGTCTCAGACGCCGTGACCGCGCCGGCAAACAAAGCACAAGTGAAATACAACGACCGTCTACAATCTACATACTCGTACATGAAGATGTTCTGAGAATATCTTAGCAAGCAAGACATTTTAAACGAAACAAACTCTCCTTTATCTCTAACATAGATATCTAAGAATCCTGTGATCTCTGCTACGCTGATAGAATAAGCGATGACAAAAACTATGTGGATTTGTCGAAGTGTATTGTTTATTGTATAATTTCATCCATAGGTAGCTAACCTACGCTTGGACATGTCGGAATGGACTAATAAATGATTTGAACCTATATTTTATACATTATGTATGTACGAGGGGTGATCTAAAAGTAGTGAGAATGAAACAGAAAAAAACATATTTTCTAAATAACGAAAATTTATTTTTCAACATAGTCTCCTTCTCTATCTACACACCGAGTCCAGGGTTTCTCCAAAATTTCTAACCCTTTAAAAAAAATGTTTTCCCTTGGCCTTCCAAAAACCCTTCCACGGCCTCAATCACTTCATTGTTATCGCCATATCTATTAACACGCAAGTATTCTTTTAAATTTGGAAAGAGGTAAAATTCACTGGGGGCCAGGTCTTTCATCCATTGTGACAAATCGAGCCAAAAAATCGTCAGCATCCACATGAAATCTGAGCGACTTGAAAGATTGAGTCTGTGTTTCTTCTGATTTTCCGTTAACATTCTCGGTACCCAACGACCGGAGATTTTTCTCATATTTAAATAATCCTTTAATATTGATTGAACACTGCCATATGAAATGTCGGTCTCCTGCACTAAATAATGCACTGTAACTCGACATCTAGAACAATTGTTTCGACATTTTCAATGTTTTCCTGCGTAACTGACGTCGATGGCCGACCCGAGCGGTCCTCATCTTCTGTCGATGTTCTTCCAGTCTTGAATTGAGCCGACCACCTTGCCACAGTAGAATATGGCGGAACAGACTCGCCTAAAGTCTCCACCAAATCGCGATGAATCTCCTGCATCGTTAACTTTTTTAAACAGAGATATTTAATAATGCCTCGCACTTCGTTTTTCTCCAAAATGATGTTTTACGTCGGAATGCGTCAAACAACTGGACACTGTTTCTAAGTGTCTTAAAATTATGACTTAATTTTTTGTACCTACTCTCAAAATGAAATGATCTTTAATTTATTGGTATGAATGAATAAAATAGGAGATATGCAAGTGGGTCATTCTCACTACTTTTTGATCACTCCTCGTATGCCGACTGCCGTCTTTCTGTGCTTATAATATAACTTCATAACGGCTAATCTGATTACAAGTTCACATAATCGTATTAATTTTAATTTGTTTTATGTTAGTACTATAAAGTACTCGATTTTATTAGCTTTGCCTACATCACTTACATTGTAAACAAATCTTACAACTCACTTTTGTGCACCTGTATAATTTATCGTTCTGGTTCTGGTGTAATTCTAATTATCCACTATATAATTTGTGTAAGAAATCCCTGTAAGAGACAAATCTATTATAGATTCTAGAATAAATGTGTAAAATGTTTATGGAGCTATGAAGTATTTCTGTCTATCACTTCCATCCACTTCTAATGGTCGTGTCGATTTGAGACTTAGAACACTTATTGATTACTTAGTTAGATAGATGCAAACCCGAAAATAAATAGACGGTTCCCGGTCAGGATTTGAACCTGGGACTTGGGCGTGAGCCGCCAGCGCGTTAAGACAATACCCATAGCTGGCTGCTTTGCATAGAAAAAGGTCGTAAGTCGGTGTTGTTTTTTAATTTAAAAAAATGTATGGTAACAAAATTTAAAAATCTACAACAATAGAGTTCTGTGCTTGTGGTTTAGTTATTTATCAGTGCAATAAAAATTTAGTTTTATTCATTCACTTTTGCGTCAGATGAAAAAAATCTAAATTAAATGATGAATTCTCTCTAAATCTCGACCAGTTGAATCTTCTATAGTGTGCTACGCAAACTTCTGCCTATACAACTTGCACGATTCCAATTTTATCTCATTTCAGGTTTGAGTCCTGGTCGGATACAAATGTTTCTCTTTATTTTCGGCGTTGCATCTATCTAATAAAAAAAAACATCGTATTAAATCTACAACAAGGGTACGACGGAGACGGAGTAATATTTTGCTAAAATAACACGTGGCAGAAAAAAAAAATCCCTAACTAAATTATTATATAGCAACCTGTCTTTTCGATTATTGTTTATTGTTTATTGTTTATTTACCATCTATTAGCAGTACACTGCGCTCAGATTTGTCATACTTACGTTGTAACATTCCGCCAGTTCGATTATCACAGTGAAGAAGAACTGACCAGAAACGTCACTGGAATTTTTTTTCAATGTGCACTTAGTCTTTACAAAAAATTTTTGCCACTGCCTAGACCAATATGTGCTGATTTATGTATGACAGATGCAGCAATTCATAACAAAGTGAAAAAAAAAATGAAATTGTATGTACCCACCACACTGCCACATGAAGCAGGCCAGTCTCCACAAACAGCACCCGTTCACGAGCACCACACCTGGGCCAGCCATAGCCTCCCTCAACCATATTATAGGGTGGGAAACGACCCGGACCAAGTGTCACCTCATTATCGATCATCCTTCTTTAAAAAACAATGACATTATAAATACTATTTTTCCATACTAATGAATTCAAGGCTTTTATTTTATGTTACGTTAGCAGCAGTTAGGGCACGTCAGCCGAAGAGACGACGACCGTTGGAGTAACCGTGTCCTACACTGGCGGCCGTGGATTGGAAAACGGAGTGTGGGAAGACCACCCGCGAGGTGCGACGACGACATCAAGTAAGTCGGCGGAAAGCAGTGGTTCCGTACCTCTGAAGGCCGGGAGGACTGGAGGAAAATTGGAGAGGCGTACGTCCAGCAGTGGACGCTTACACGCTGACTGACTGACATTTTATGTTATCTGACACGGTTCGCTACAACTATAACACCAGTGATGTCAGCCAGCCACACTATAGTGAAGTATGTATGTGCCATGCTAGTTATTCCCTTGGGTCTCTTGTCGGGTACACTGAACTGGGCGGAAACACGAATTTACAACACATTTGACTAGTAACAATGTCTGCTGTCTTTAATTACGAAATACAAGTCGGTTGTAAAGTTAAAAATGTTTTTTGCCTTGAATGGACCAGAAGTGAACAGCTATGCTGATAAAATTAAAATAATGCATATGACGAAATACTTTTCTACAAACAAACTAATGTGGTCGGCGCGCCGTTCCGAGGCACGTTTGGAAACAGTGGCTTCGTTAGCATATTACATCTATTTCACCAAGATAACAGCCACTATGGATGACAGATTTACATACAAGTTATTGCTGGTCATATGTAAAATCTACACTAATATACATACATAAAAACGTACGATTTAAATCTATTGCTGTTTGATTTATAAAATGATGATTTATATTTGAAAGGATTCCGATGATTAACGATAATACGTTTATAATTATTTAAGCTGCTTCATATTCAAATTGATCGAGATGTGAACATTTGACGAATTAGGAAAATTAGTACAATTTGTTTAAATCAATTTGACAATTTCGCGGTCTGGGCGTCAGATTCCGTCCCAAACTGTAGGACCACCGGATTTACTGGGAGAAATTGCCTAAGGCAATAAGCCCGCCCTTGCAGTTGAAGTGGCTATTTTTTAAGCTTTTCAGCGAATGATGGTTAACAAAACTGGACTGCTTAACTTGTTCCGTGTACTCAGCTCGCGGGATTCACTCTAACAAAAGGACAAACACAAAACACGTCGCTGAGTCGAACGTTGAAATATCGCCAGTATCCTTTAGCCCCGGTCACTGCCAGAAAAAACGGTCAAGTGCGAGATAGAATCCCGCGTTGAGGGTTCCGCATCAATTAATTAAATCAATTACTATTTTAGACCGTTCACCGAGTTTCTATTGAAAATGTTCCTACGCAATATGGGTTTTTCCCCACGGCCCAGTTTTTGCCGAGACTTACCGTTAAGGCTGAAAAGTTTGTTTTTTCCGTAAAAAAAATCTTTAATATTTCGAATTGCGTTAGAAGTTTCAACAAATGTATTTTCCCGTAATGCTGACTATTCTAGTTACAGCCTGACTTTTTTTCAAGAATTTTAGACAGTACTCTCGGAGGTAAACCTTTTTACAACGCTATGGACGCTCAGGATAAAAGTAAAATCCAAAATAGAGAATTTAACTTGGTATTGGACAACATTAACAAGGACATTACCGTAATTTTTTCAATGTTCACTTAGTCTACTTTACAAAAATGTTTGCCACTGCCTAGACACGCATCATGTGCTGATTTGTGACAGATGCAGCAATTCATGACAAAGTGAAAACATTTTTTACTATGAAAATGTATGAAGTTATGAAACGAAATACTACTCTGTTTCTGTTACAAACCTGTGATATTTTTGTGTATCTATAATAGGTACTATAGAAGCCGTTTAATTGTTTGAAAAATCCTCATCTGAACAAAATACCGCATCCGTGTACCAAATTTTAATTTTCTACGATTAGAAGTTTAGGCGCTATGATTGGACGACAACGGAGGGACACACAGACAGACAACGGAGTTTCACCATAAGGGTTTCATTGCATCATTTTGACACGTAACCCTAAAAACGAAAACAGAGCATTTTAAAACGAAACTAACGGATCACAATGAGAGGACCAGTTTTTGCAGCGGCAGCGGGACCTTAGACGCTCGGCTAAATGTTTAATTCGCATTTCTCCGGTGGCATTTTACAAACACTGTCGTGAAATAAAATTGTCTGATATTGCCAGTAGACGGCGGGTGGCCTGGTAGTAATATGTTCGCTTCTAAAGCGAGAGCGTACGCGCTGCAAATTTGAATAATAGCATATTCTCCACTATTAGACATAGCCCCCCTGTCCTACCTGAATAAGCTGAAGACCTCTTTTACCGAGAGGGACCTGCTAGCTATCCCCTACAGCAAGTGCGTTAAAAATTTAGGGCTTATGATCGATGAATCTCTTACATGGAGTGTGCAGGTTAACGAGGTCAGTCGAAAGGTCTTCGGAAGTATGCACTCTCTCAAGCGTTTGCAAAACTTCATTCCCATTGGCACAAAAATTACGCTCGCGCAATCTCTCTTATTGCTATTTCTTGATTATGCCGATGTGTGTTATCTTGACCTAATGAGGATCTCCCCAATAAACTTGACCGTATTCTCAACTTGTGCATTCGTTATATTTTCTGATTGCGCAAGTACGACCATATTTCGGAATATCGAGCTCGTGGCTCGATATTCGTGGTCGCAGGAACTCTCACGCCCTCACTCTTCTCTTCCGCACACTTAATGACCCTTCTGCTCTCACATATTTGAGTGAACGCTTTGAATTTCTTTCTTCTCATGGTCTGGCTTTAAGATCTGCTGACAACCTCTCTTGGCAATATCGGCTCACTCAAGTTATCTACACGGACTCTTTCACAGTACAAACAGCTCGTCTCTGGAATAATCTGCCCGTGCATTTACGCTCCACTACATCTATGAATGTACTGAAGATAAATTTCAAGAACCTTTTCCTATCCTTACTGAAGTAAATACATTTATATTGCATTACTTTTTATTTTTATGTAATCCGGTATGGGTGTCTGAGTCAGAGGGGCCAAAGCACATGCTCTGACTAGTCAATATCACCTCCGAGAAGGTAGGTGCCATACCGGAGACTTCCCTAGATTGCTGGCTATACTGGACTAGAGGAGAACATAACCGAGGTTGCTATGCGGCCATCTTACATCCAGTACGGTGGTACCAACACAGTCGGCTACAATTTGAGCCTACCACCTAGTAAGAGGCAAGGGAAGGGACCTACAGTTTTACACCGGTTCCGAACGGTGAAGCAGGAGGTGTAGGTATGCACGTAAATTTTTTTGCCAGAAAAAACTCATTGGTACACGCCGACCGGATTCGAACCTCGGACCTCCCGCATGAGAAGCCGATGCCCAAACCACTCGGCCACCCGCCGCTCAAACTTAACCCCCCTCTTTCCTCTCTCTCTCTCTCTCTTGTCATTCAGTGATGGTGTTGAACAACAGTACCACGTATTTAAGTACATAATATGTGAGTCTATTATATACATACATATATATGCGTATATTAAAGTATTTATGTTGTATTCGTTTGTAGTATACCATATTGCTTTTCTTCTTAATACATTGCCACAAACTATTCTTGTTTACCTGCATATACCTACTTCTCCCACATTTTTTTTTTTTTTTTTTTTTTTTTATGGAAACTGGCACGGTTGGCTACATCACCTACAACATCCGTGATGTCAGCCCATAACACCGGATGAACTTGGTGCCACGTCAGTGCTTCCCTTCGGTCGTACCGGCTACACTGAACTGGACGGAAAACACAAACTATTTACATAGCCGTTTCGACCGACCTTTCATTCAGTGCGGTGGTACCAACCCGGGCGGGTTAAACCCTACCACCTAGTAATATAAGAAGGGAGTCATATCCCTTAGTCGCCTTTTACGACATACACGGGGAGAGATGCAGTGGGGCTATTCTTTTAAAGTACCGGCCCCACACGATACACATCCCAAAGGTTGGTTAGAATAGAATGTCTCACGGCATTAAGCTCACCTATTGTGCCTATTTTTTATAAATTGGTGTTCAATAAGGAATATATACATACATACCTGCAGCACGCAAGCAGAGCTGGCTCGCTCTTCCTCGTAATTTTGTTTTTATTCTCTGTTCTGCTAAATCAGATTTATAAGGATACTAACCATTTGTCTTCACCGACAAGAGTAGGCGTCGGACAACCTAAAACACGCTTGGGAATGAAGAACAAGAAATTCGAATTTAAGGACAAGGTGATCAAATTAGTCTTATTAAAAAAAAATTTGTAATAAGACCAGAGGTACAAGAAAAACCTTCAACCCCATGATGGATAGGACCGCATGAAATTAGTAATAAGCGAGACATAGTACCATACTATAGCTAGTGGGCAGAGCGTCGTCGGCCTCCGGAATAGGTCGTGGGTCATTTTAAAATCTCGCAATAACTTGTACGCATAATTACTTAACACAATGGTGAAGGAAAACACCGTGAGGAAACCTGTACATTTAGCAATACGAAAATATTTTAACTGTGTAACGGTTGTCTGGAATTGATTTTCATATGGCAATAAGTCCGCCTTCTGCTCAGCAGAAAAGTATTCATTCATTTAACCTCACAGAGTCTAAAAACGTGCCAAGTTATGTGTGGGTGGAAAATGGAAAAAGGTGCAAAATTCATACAATATTAGCATACACTGCATGAAAGTATGAAAAATTACCATGGAAATATCAGGGAAAACCGCAAAAAAAGGCTCTGGTTAATCGGGAAAAGTCAGGGATTTTTTTTAGATTACCTGGACATCCTGTATTACGTATACAATTGCACTAGATATCAACTAGCTCAGTTCAGCAAAGTTGCCAGTTTGGTATATAATGATGTCAAATCGATGTTACCATCTCTCACTCTGTAAGTATTTATTGAAGTATCATACCTTGCTTTAAGAATAATATTCTCAATAGTCGAGTTCGTTCGAGTGTCACAAATTCGATCATACGGCCAAAACGACACCGATCAAAATACCTTGTACACTCTCGAATCCTGTCACATACTCCGATCAGAGAGGACACAATCTTTGGATCTGCAGCTAAATAAGAAACGCGGCGCGGCGCGTGAACCTGTCAAAAATCATGTTTTCGGGCGCGTGTTTTTATCGATCGATTTAGGGGTCGATGCGACGGAACGAGATAAGTATCGATATCGAAGTCGTTAAAAAAAGCTTTGTAAAAATGTGGTTTTATCGTATTTTAGCTTGTCGTGTGGTGCTTGAGAACAGTAATTATTAACTTCACCGGTCTCAAGCGAGGCAATCTTTAATTGTTTTGTTTTCTTTTTAATTTCTTTTGATATTAAAGTGTGTTTAATTGAAATGCTTTTTGCTGTATGGATGTTTGTACATTAATTGTATTGTATGTTAAGTGTTAATTGTCAGAATACGTCGAGCTATGCTATCAGCTGCACCCAGTGGCGGATTAACGCATAAGCAGGACAAGCACATGCTTGGGGCCCCTCCTGGTCTCCAAAAATAATTGTAAAAATCGGATAAAGTTTAGAGGGGTAAAAACATAAATGCCGAAAGACGATTTTGTATAGAGAAAGTTAACTTCAGTCTCGTCTTTAATTAGTTTAAATAAACGCATTTCATTTGTCGACCGATGTGAAGTGCGACCACTAATATTGGAACGTGAAAAGTATATTTTTGAAATATGTCCGAAATTAGCCTCGAGAGGCGGCACCGCTCTGCGACGCCCGGCCCCGTATTTATGCCGTTTTTCTTCGCCACATTGTTGGATATGATTTGCGATGACGTCCCACCACCGCCGCCGCCGCCGCAGCCATACTCGGCCAGTACGTCTTTGTCGATTCAACGTGTACGCGATAAACTGTTTCGCTTCAGCTCCTTATTGGTTAACTTTCGAACGAAGCTTTACCAGTAACTGGGTGACCGCTCGACCGTTGCCGCGTTGGAGGCTGACCGTGGTTAGGCTTCCACGTTAAACTGTAGGTCGCTTCCCTTCTTACATTACTAGGTGGTAGGGTTGATCCCGGTCGGGTTGGTATCACCGCACTGAATGAAAAGTCGTTCGAAACGGCTATGTAAATAGTTTGTGTTTTCCGTCCAGTTCAGTGTAGCCGACATGAAATGAAGGGAAGCACTGATGTGGCACCTAGTTCACCAAGGTGTTGTGGGCTAACATCTCAGATGTAGTAGGTGATGTAGCCATCCGTGTCAGTTATAAAAACACGACCGCTATGCAGAATACGTCCAACTATCCTATCTTCCCTGCGCCGCCGCGTGGCCGTGTTTTGTGTATTTTAATGGTACAATATCCGTGATCCAAATTCCGGGTACACAGACAGAGCAAGGCGACCACAGATAATATGTATGTATGTATCTTGTGTTGTGTAAGAACATTAAAAATCAGCCATCGCCCCCCTAAACCGCTTCAAAACGCCCCAATTTTCTCTGGGTCCTTTACCGCCCCCCTGTAGGCCTCCAGCGCCCACAAGGGGGCGTTATCTCCCACTTTGAGAAAGACTGTTGTAGGTGAAGTACCCAAATATGTCAGTTTCCATAAAAAAAAAGCGGCGTAGTAGAAAGGGGGCAAGGGGCGAGCAAATATTATTACTGTGCCAACAACAGAAGGACCAACCCGGACAAGGATCACGGATGTTGTAGGTGACGTGTAGACAACCGTCAGTTTCCACAAAAAAATTTTTTTTGACTCGTACATTATTGGCAAATTATTTTAAAATTATTTCTTGAAGGAGTTACAGTTCTGATAGCAGCTGATACTCAAAATGAGATTTGTGCGATTATTGAAGCGCGACATCTTCTGTCATATGGTCAACACTGGGCATCACACACAAGGCATCGACACATCAATCAAATCATATATCTTTATTGCACTCAAAAATTGTACAACAGGCAAATACTTAACTCTAAATATAGGGTTCTCTTACAGTACGCCTTATTATTTACAGAGTGGTTATGGAGTGGCAGGAAGAAAGAGACATGGAACAAGTGCTTAAATCTAATTACAAAAAAAAAAGAAAAAATTTACATATACTAAATATATTATAGGTAATATTTTAATAAATAAAAACTACATAAATAAATATAATGTATATATATATATATATAATAAATATATACATTATATAAGTGTACACGGACTCAAGAGCAATATAAGGACAGGTAATAGGGGAATAATAAGCTACTTTAGGAAGTTTGACATAAGTCTTTTTTTGAAAACCAAAGGAGAAGGGGACATACGAACGTCGATGGGTAGTTCATTCCACATACGAACAGCATTAACAGTGAAGGAGTTTGAATAAGAAGTGGTGGTATGAGAGGGGAAGGCCAGCACAAGGGAGTCGGTCGATCTCAGTGGTCGGCCGTGCGAACAAAGAAATTCAAACCGCTCACTCAAGTACTGGGGGGCACCAGGATTATTTAACGTACAGAAGAGAAGGGATAAGACATGAGCATTCCTACGCCTACGGATATCCAGCCAATTAAGACGAGCGCGATATTCAGAAATGTGGTCATACTTACGCAACCCAAAGATGTATCGGATGCATAAGTTGAGAAGTCGTTCTAATTTATTGAGAAGGATCTCGTTTAGATCAAGGTAAGCAATGTCAGCATAGTCAAGGATTGGTAGTAGAAGAGATTTTGCTAACGTAATCTTGGTTTTGATGGGCAGGAAATTCTTGAGGCGTCTCAGAGAGTGGAAACTAGCGAACATCTTACGGCCTACCTCTTCGACATGCGCTTGCCATGATAGGGTCTCGTCAATCCACAAACCCAGATTTTTTACCTTAGTGCAGTAAGGGATAGGTACACCATTAAATATAACTGCTGGCAAAAAATTATGGTTAAGCTTAGCAAGCTGTTTAGTGGTGCCGATGATGATGGCCTGCGATTTACTCGGATTTACTAAGAGACCAAATCGAGCTGCCCAATTCAACACGGTGTCCAGGTCGATATTCATAAATGCTACAGCCTCATCGACGTTCTCGGACTTGTAATGTCGATATAGTTGGAGATCGTCTGCATAAAGATGGTAGCGCGAGAGAAGCAACACCACTACGGTATTGATGAAAACTGAAAATAGTAAAGGTGAAAGCACGCCGCCTTGTGGCACACCGGCTGTGATGTCGCACCAGTCCGAGACAGAATTGTCAAGCCGGACTCGCTGACGACGGCCACGAAGGTAAGATGAGAACCATTCTACTACTGACTGTGAGAAATTAAGTGAGTTAAGGATGGCAAGGAGTATGTCGTAGTCGACCGAATTGAACGCGCTACTAAAATCGAGCAAGACAAGAAGAGTGAGTTGGTGCTGGTCCATAGCATGACGAACATCGTCTGTGATCTTTACAAGCGCTGTAGTAGTACTATGGACAGGTCGAAATCCCGATTGAAACGGACTAAGAAGAGAATTATTGTTTAAGTACACTGACACTTGGTGATGAACGATACGTTCGAGCACCTTAGACAAGAAAGGTAAAATGGATATGGGCCTGTAGTCACTAGGCAATGAAGGAGAATGTTTTTTTGGTAATGGGATAATATAGGCATTTTTCCATGAGTCGGGAAAACATGCCGTTTCTAGCGAGTGGTTAATGATGTGTGTAATGATTGGGATTAAATAATCTAGTATTGGCATGTATAGATCCCGGCTCATGTCATCACTGCCTACTGCCTTGCTCTTAATATTCATGATTATTTTCTTAATTTCACAGTCAGTAGCGCGCACACACATCAGCGGTTCGATCGCACATCTAGATCTGCTCATCCGACCTGGTCTTCCCATCGCCCACGCGTGACGTGCGCCGCGCACACGGCTCACTTCATCTCATCCCCGATACAAATCACCAATCAGAACGTATCTGTAGCTCGATTCATCCGTGATGCAGACACAATGACTTCGGCATTACAACGCATTGATTTATACCGATCGAGCGAGAGCAAATTGATTTCACTAATAAATCTCAATCAGGACAACCCTTTCTGGTTCCGCCACTGTCTATACGAACCAGTCAACATACATAACTACTCACCATACATAGATTAGAGGTAAGTTTATAATTTGTATTTTTTCTGTCGGGCTAATTGTCACGTATCGTGTTTTCGCCAGTAATTGATCGAAGGCATATCTCATTAAATATAAACGAACCTAAAACAAAACTTACCTATTTATTTAAAAAAATAAAACTTTTTTTATTTTTATGGAAACTGACACGGTTGGCTACCATCACCTACAACATCCGTGATGTCAGCCCATAACACCGGGTGAACTTGGTGCCACGTCAGTGCTTCCCTTCGGTCGTGCCGGCTACACTGAACTGGACGGAAAACACAAACTATTTACATAGCCGTTTCGACCGACCTTTCATTCAGTGCGGTGGTACCAACCCGGGCGGGTTAAACCATACCAGCTAGTAATATAAGAAGGGAGTCATATCCCTTAAACTAAACATAAACTAAATATGAACTTACAAAAACTAAACATAACATGAACTTACAAATAAAACATTTCTTCTAGTTCAGCCGAGGCAGCCATAGTTCCTAAGAAGCTTGTAGCGTTTCCTCTTCGAATTTCTAGGCTTATGCGGCGTATGAAGAAAGCCTTGGCGCGCACGTCACCGGACTCGATCCACTAGCCATTTGCCGATAGTTTCGGCAAAACCAGTGTGTCCGGTGATCACGCACCAGGGGTTTCCACCGCAAAACCTAGAAACTCAAATAGGGTTTTTAGGAACTCTTTGTATTTTTTTTTCTGAGCAGCTTGTGCTGCGGCCGCCCCGGCTGAACGCGAGGAAGCGGAGACATGGCAAGGCGCCAGCGTATCGACGCACGTCGCGTCCCACACCAGGGCTCTACCCTTCGTCCACGGAACCAGCGTCATACCGTCCGGTCTTTTGCCGTCCGAGCGTGAGATGCCTGGTGGCTCCAGCAGGGAGGGCATACCATCCGAGGCTAGAGATGTTTTTATAATATTGTTAAGGCAAATTTTAGGAGAAAACTAGATTTTTGAAAGTTTCAAAAATTTATTTCAGAGAAACCAGGCCACACAGAAAAAATATAAAAATTGATCACGAAAGCCAAGAATAAAGAGAACTTGGAAATGGTACTCAAAATGTGGCTTATTTTATTATTATTATTATTATTTGGTAATGAACTAGCAGCTTAATATGCTGATGGGTTCATGTCTATGATGATCACTGGTGTTGCTAATTGTTATATTTCTTCGCTTTTTAAGTACTTGTCAAGCCTATTTTTGAATGTGTTTATTGAGGGTGCTTCAATAACTTCCTTCGCTTCCTTTGTTATTTACTTAACAAACCCCCTTCAAACCCAACCTTGTCGTAAACAACTGCTAACATGGTGTTTTAGCAGCTTTTTCCAGGGTCAACCTATACAAAAACTAAAAAAACAAGCAGGATAAATAATCGTTCTCATCTTTTTCTTGTATTTCTGCAGAATATTTTCTGTCGCATAGCAACCTCGGTCAACCAATGAGTCCATCGGCCCTGGGACAGTGTTAAGTCAGCGTGTTATAGACACATTCTTCACGGGAGAGGTAAATGGTACAGTTGATTTCATGATGAGCACACTTTTCATTGGTCGGTTTGACGGGATGTGACGTCGACGGTGCCGACGCTTCACGCGATTGGTTCGTCAGATCAGCGTCAGTCGACGCTCGTCGCCTATTGGCCTCACACGCGTCGTTCGACACTACACTTGCGTGCAATGTTAGTCCACTGTCCATCTGTGCTCATGACTCGTGAAAGCAACTGTACCTTCCTATGCATAAAGTTTTCAGTCCGATATGTGAGGGTTCTTTCCAGGTACATTCATTATTCCAAGAAGCGATCCTTACGAAATATATTTCAACAAAATTCAAGGCATTCCTATGATAGAAATATTCTCCTGCTGGCGCCCTTTTAAAACTAAAGCCTCGATTTCATTGACGACGCACAACCGTCGGAATTCGATCAAAACTATCCGACGCGAAGGACCAAAAACACGTGAGTCCCAAAACGACCACGACGACAACAATCAAATTCCAGGGACCGCATTAAACAGCAGTAAAGCGGGCAGACAATGACGCGGGGACCTGGCCGGATAACGCCTTCACTTTTATTTAAAAATACATAAAAGTGATATGTGTGCCCACTCTCACTATCGTACACACACCTTCGTATTATCATTTCTCTGTGTTATAAAGAGCGACGATTGTCTGTCTTTTTTATGGAACCCCGACGATGCGGTTGGATGTGTCGCAGTAATATTATAAGATCAGTAAAATTATGATCCTTCGTATTGTTGTGAGTCTAATTAGTAAAATTATTATCTAGTAAATTATTATAATTTTACTGATCTTATTACTGCGACAGATACATCACTTACTACACCCGTGCAATCAGACCATAATTAAGTGCATTAGTCTTCGTTACCTCTATGGTTTTAAGGATTGTACATAGGTATCTCAGCAATTTTCGCAGACAGCCATAATCACTCTTTTGCTTGTGTCATCATACGAGTAATAATCATCAAACCTAACTTGCGAACATTATGCCTCCGGTGTCGTCAACGAACTCCGAACATTCGACACCGAGAAATAGAAAAATATGGGGACCAAATAGTTTTCAGTACAATTCGCGCCAGACAAACTGTCGTCTGCTTTCGTGCAACTGGTGAGAAAATTTTTAATGACTTGTGGTACACATCAAGGTGTACACATGAAAAGGCAGAACGTGAGGGAATTGTACGAAAAGCTGCTGAGATTATATTGGAAGATATTGAATCCACGGCTTACGACAACAGTGCCTATCCTCCTCCAAATAGCTTCTGTAGGGAGGCTGAAGAGTCAATACCTCGATCTCTCACAGTCTTTACAGATTGCCTTGCAAAGAAAAACAGTAGTAGGTGAAAAATATAATTACAACTATAGCTCATGCCCTTATTGCTGCTGTTCGCCCTCGATGTTTTATATCCCCAATTCTGTCCACCATCGCTCTGCTCATATACCGTAAATATGGATCAAAGAACTTGGTGGACCTTCTTTCAAAATTGGGATTGAGTGCCTCTTACTACGACGCCCGGCAGCTGGAGCTCTCCACCATCCACCACACGGAAGAGCCTATCCCAAATGGAAAGTTTATTCAGTACATCTTTGATAATTGACTACATTGACAATTTTGTTTTATGGCCAATCTCCCCCCCCCCCCCCCCCCCTCTTATCTCCTTACGCATTTATCCCAGCTTAAAAGTGTATAAACCTAAAACCTAAAAACCCTACAAACCTTTTTTATAGGGAATTTCATTTAGTTTAATTTAGTAGAAGAACATATTTTGCTAGAGGCAGTAGTTTTTGAGTTATTAAGGAAAAACTAAAAAAAGGACCTTTACACCCCCCCCCCCCCCCCCTCCCCTTAGCTCCACCCCCACCCTTCAGTACTTTTAGTATGTTGTTCAGGACAATTTCCTCTACAACTGTGCCAAAATTTGCTTCCATTTCTCCTAATCGGCCTTATTTGGTCTTCGTTGAGTGGGCTACAGAAGATGTAAAGAGTTATGTTTCAATTCGAACGAAACGAATACATCTGTAAGAGCGACATGTCGCAGATTAATGCTCTCGCCATAATAGGTTCACTTAAGAGTATTTTCATATTATCCGTACTTTTTTTAATTTTCTTCATTTTAGGCCCCCCACACTTTCACACATACAACTTGATAAAAATATCAAGTTATCGAGCCGCGCCGCCTCCGCCCACAGCACATGCAAGAGCTTCAAAATTATTGAAGAAATAATAAACTGTATCAATAGATTATATCACAATGTATCGACGTCCCATAATAATGTTCGGATTGTCTATGGTGGTGCACGCTCGTGCCGCGATTATCAAGGGCGCATGCGTCGGAAAGAGTTGGCGTGAGCGCCATCTCACGGTAGGCGTGATGCACCGGACCTACCACAGCACCACTGCGCGCCACAACAAAGGGTGCAGCCCTAATGGGCCGATCCATTTCATTCACAACAATAATAGATTTGACAAGGTGCTGTCAAACAAGACGGCGCACAATAAGGGTAATGGATGCGACCGATATATTGACTAGCGTCAGAACTATTATTCAATTATATTTTTTTTCATTATTTCTTTACATTATGCACACGACACAGAATATAAAAAGGTGCAATATGGGTGAATATATTTTTTTTGTAAATATCGATTTCACGTTGGTAATATTTTGGAATTTTAAATTACTAATAAAGTACTTTTTTTAATAGCGTGATAGGCAATGATGTTTTAAAGTATAGATTCAGCGTTCTATACAATGTTGGAGGAGAATTTGGTATTCAATAAAAACATTGCCATTTAGCGGTAAACTAATGCAACGCTTTGTAAAGTAGTATGATGGGCAATTTGGGCAAGGACCGCGCTGTTGAAGTGAAGAATAACTACTAGACTAGAGTAGTAAGTATTACCAACGAACGTTCGGCGAACCGTCGCGTCGTCGGCCCGTTCGGCGATTTGTAAATATTTTGGAAATTACTTGATATACGTGATATACTTATGTGTGATATGTGACGCCGTCATCCTTGTTTCTCTTCCCAGTACGATTTTTACAGTGTCGCAAGGGACACGTAGGCATTATCAGGCATTATATTTGTAAAAAAACTACGATCGACGCGCCTGCGCTCATCGAGCGTGCGAGCATGCGACTGACAGTCCGTCAACTCAAGATAGACCGTTTGGCTCATGTCAGTAAGAACCGATCGAGCGTATTTGATGTTAAGTCTATTAATGTATAAGTCAATGGTGTTAGGTACTTTATTCCGGAAATACAAACAATTACATGGAAATTAGGGGTATGGATTAGAAGACCGGCACCTTCCTTGCAAATTGCTAGTATACTTATCGTGTAGACCGAGTTAAATGATGAATGGTAGTGAAAGAATTTTTTGCCGGAGACTTTTTTTTTATTTAGAAATTAGATTTATGGTTGAATGTGATTTCAGCCAACCAGTCGTGTGTAAAATACTAACATTCTTTTTCAGTTTTCAGGTCAGATCACCCGGCTTGGAGAAGACGGCCGCCGATCGTTGTTCTATTGTTCTTCGGTATAAAATAAGCCAATATAAAGTACTTTCTACACGACGTAATTTATTTCATAAAGAAATTAAATATACCTATAATTTTCTTGTAAATTGTAATTTTAAATTCTTTATGTTACGTACTTAATAAAAACCATCAACGGAATAGTAACAAAAAAAAATACCATTATAATTAAACTTAAATACTACAAATGAAACCCAATTAAGTACAATTATACTAAGTGTAAAAATAATTTAAGGTAGGTCGAGAGAGCAGGGGGGCTCGGACGTTGATATTATATATAACCCTAGTCGAGACCAAAAAAAAAATAGGGTTATAATAAACATATATGTATATAAATAATAATTAAATATATACTTACCATTAGAAAAATTACAATCTAACATGTTAAATAAATTAATCCAAGTGTACACGTAATCCTAAACGTATTTTTTTTTAATACATATGTTCAAAACCATGTTCTCTCCCTAACTATGTGTGCATTGATTCCCTCAAAATCAAACACGACTTAACAATGGGAGGCAGCTTTAAACTATGTTAAACCTCAAACTCAACATTTCGTTGTAAATTGTCCAAAATCGGCACATAAAACACGCTTTAACGACGTTCGTATAAGGGTTAAAATGCCATTGTGGGGTAGGTAACTAAACTAAAAGGTGGCACTGACGCAGAGATGTTTATCTTGTAACAATGCGTGTGGTTGCCGGCGAAGTCAGCTTGCTCCTTGAAGGGTGTCGAGATCAATAATTCCCTTTACGATGCGCTTGTGCGCTTGAGAACACTGCTGATATTTTGAAATCATAAATACAATTGTCGAGTCACAGTATTTATTAGATAAAATTAAATTTAGATGTCCAATCAGAAACACACGTTCTACTGACACATTCTCATTGTACAGAAGTAATTTTAATTACCTATAGCTACACAGATTCATAAATCGAATAAATTTTTAACACAAGTTTATGTCAATTCAAAAAACTCTGTTATAATATAATACCATAGGTAATTGGACTCACTCTCTCGAGAATTTTCTAAATCGCAATGTTTTTCTTTTAATTTTTTTTTCGTTTATAACAATTCAATTAAATATGTTTTTCTTTCTTTTCCGAATTTCAACAAATATACATTTCATATTTATCTATATATATTTTCTATAAGTTTTGTTGATATCATTAATTGTAGGATTCAAATTAAATTGTAGAAACTTTACTGGTTTAGGTGTTAGACTAGAGTGAATTTTCTATGTACTTATTGTTTTTTTTTATTTAAAAGTTTGTTTACTGTTTGTTTATTTAAAAGTTTAAAATAAAATAAAATAAAATTTATATTAACCTCGGTCCACGTATGTATTAATGCGGTGTATCGTATCCCCATGTCTTCCATCCATCAAATTCTTTCACAAAACACTTTATTCTAAACTTTCAACAAACAATAAAAAACGCGTGTTCGAAAGAACGAAAGAAGCAAGCTCAATTTTTGTTTATGTAATCCGGTATGGGTGGCTGACTCAGAGGGGCCAAAGCACATGCTCCGACCAGCCAATATCACCTCCGATAAAACCCATGTTTCCGTGCCGTTCATCATGTCATAGTCATAATTTTTCATCATTTGACACATTAAACTTGTAAATATATTAAAATTTTGTTATCTGACGACGACTAATAAAAGTCGAAATATTATTGTGAAATATGTTTATTTTTTTATTTATTGTGTACAAAATATTGTCATGATTCGTATAAGTTTTAATTTTAATATTCATTTCCGGCAGTACTTTAGTAACAAAAAGTCAACGCTCGTGGTCGCTCCTAATTGGGTGGTTTGAATTTGTGAAGTGTAACGAACACCAATAAGATGAGAGGATGCAGACGTGAATATCGAGGAGCGAATGGGAACGGGGAGAGGAAGAGGATGGCGGCTGGCTGGCAGGCAGGCGGTCGTGTGGACGGATCGAGAAGGAAGACGATAGTGTACTTGAGATTGTTTGTAGAATTGATTAACCAAATTGGGAAAACTTTTAGTAGATAAATCTGGTGACCGCCGTGCCAAAGCTTTCTTTGTTCGGCGAATCGCCATTGAGATTCAGAGGTGTAAACCGGCGTGCGTACTTGGCACTTGCACCGGTGCAGCGACTCTGTCAAATTTGAATGAAATATTTTATTTATAGGTAGTTTTAATTTTTATTTATTTATTTATTTTTTAGGTTTAGTTTATAAGTTATTTTAGTTTAGTTTTATCATATTTCTTAATTTTAGTTTAATTTTATTGTATTAGGTTATTTTGATTAATTTAAATAAACCATTTTTTGGAACAAAAAAAAAACCCAGTCAAGTGAATAAATATGTGATACGCTACACTGGAGTTTATATTCATGAAAATATATATCATAAAATCATAATAGACAAAAAATATAGAACCTCTTTACCGTCAAGGAGAGTATTGTTTATTTTATTAAATATTACAATGCAAATAAATATTTACTGATTCTGCACTTACGTCGTCAAAACTCACAGAGAAACATCAATCGGCAGAAACCGATATTTTGGTACTGCTGGGTGTTAACAAGCGTGCTCCGTGAATATTATTTGAACGTCCACGTATGCCCCGACAATACTGGAATAGATGCGACTTGAACTCTCAACGCCCCTCCAAACAGATTTGTTTCCGTGCCCGACCGTAACCTATTGTGCGCGCCATTTGACTCCTTTTCTCTATAGGTTCACCAGTCAAAGTTCCTCCAAATCTAACCGACCTTACTCATATTCCAACCAATTTTGATCCTTAATTCCATCGACCTTAGGTTCAGATTTTACACATGGAAAGGTATGTTTCTGAGTAACGCATTTTAAATAGAATTATTAAGTCACATGTTTGAGTTGATTGAAAAATTCCAAACGGTGGATTATGTGCCGTAGATGCGATAGTCATAAACAGATCCTTCGGTTTGTTTTGAGGTGATTAGTAGAGTCTCTGGAGGTGAGCTTTATTTTGGGAACTACCCTCGTTTGCTGTGACATAATGGAAGCTATCCGAGCGCCATACTTCCGTCCGCTAGTTCGTAAATCTGTCCGGCTTTGTTGTCATTAACACGCCCAGTGTCGTTGGGAGGGCGAGTTTGAGTAAAACATATTATTCTTGGGGATATGATGATGCCAACTGAAGAACCTTCTTATATCGGCCATATATAAATATTCTTCGTCTGATCGTTTTAGACTCGCCTCAGACTCAGACTCGACTCGTTTCAGTCAGCCTCGATAGCTCAGTCAGTGGTGCAGACTGTCGACTGTCGCTATTGATTGTTAAGCAATGCTGGGCGGGTCAGTAGTTGGATGGGTGGCGCCTCGACCGTTGGAGGCTGACCGTGGTTCGGATTCCACGTAAAACTGTAGGTCCCTTCCCTTCTTACCTTACCTTACTAGGTGGTAGGGTTCAACCCGCCCGGGTTGGTACCACCGCACTGAATGAAAGGTCGGTCGAAACGGCTATGTCAATAGTTTGTGTTTTCCGTCCAGTTCAGTGTAGCCGGCACGACCAAAGGGGGAAGCACTGACATGGCACCTAGTTCACCCAGTCTTATGGGCTGACATCACGGATGTTGTAGGTGATGTTGTAGCAAACCGTGTCAGTTTCCATAAAAAAAAAAATACAGATTCAGTATCTTGTACTGGAATTACATCAGTCCCTGCCCAAGTGCATCTCGGGATCTTGCTTGCCGCTTTTTCGCGGTTAAATCTGGTACACAAAGAGCGCGCACGTAAACTGTTAATTCGAAAAAACTAATTGGTGCACGTCGACGGCTTGTTTCGAATCGCTGACTTTGAGATCAAGTATCCGTTCAAGAACTCAGGCAAATTACAGCACAACACCGACCACCACGTTTCGCAAGTAAGATACGAAGACTTTTTTTTATGAAAAACAGCATGGCCAAAGACGCAGTCGACATAGCCGAAATCACTTTTTCTCGCGAAACCACGCTCAGAGAGGCTCCATGCCAGCAGATCTGTGGGCTGTTACTGGGCTGTCCCTAGCCTACTAACACGACGTTTGAAGACCCCCAGACTTACCTACTTTACACATGACTCCGCACCCTCAGAACGTTGCCACGATGAAAGGTGGCTTTCCTGTCGCCTTTTATTTATTTTTTTATTTTTATTTATTTATTAAGACCAATCAACAGTGAAATTAATTACATTACAGTAATACTTATGATTAAACACATACACCGGTGAAGGTTGATACAGATAAGAAAAAAAAAACATAAAACAGATGGATGACTACAAACCATGTAGATAACTTAGAATGTGATGTAATAGATTAAAAACTAAATAATAAACTAGTGATTAAAGTAAAAATGTAACCATGAATGAATATGAGTGAAAACAAAAATAACTGAAATAAGCAAAAAATCACCAAAGAAGAAATTACAATAAAACATGTGAATTTGATACGCAAGCCAATAAAAAAATTACTACGAAGAACTATGGACCAAGAAGTACTATGGCATGGTTGACAGGTACCTAGTGCATATAATTAAGTACTCGTACCAAAAAATTTTACTGATGCCAGTCTCTTAACCCTGCACAATCCATCACTGAAAAAATCCACTTCACTGTAATCATTATTGAATTTTTTAGTAGCTCTTATTAAAAATGAGTTTTGCCGATAGCTTGTTAGGCAGAGTGGTACATGAAACAAGGATGTATTCCTGGTTTGGTTGGGTCGGTTTGGTACTCTAATAGGCAAAAGGCTTAGCAGCTCGGGACAGTCCACGAGTTGGCTACGACTTGCTATTTTCATTAGAAGGGAAATATCAGCAATTTCCCTTCTTATTTCCAGAGGTAGTATTTTGTGATGTTTAAGGCATTCGGTAGGACTATCGAAGGCTAAGTAATTACGATAATTAAGGTATTTGAGGAATTTGTTTTGGATTGGTGGCGCCATTTTAGCACATCTTATCCTTATAAATGACTTAATATAATTAAAACGATGTGCGTGGACTTATTCTAACATCTCGAAGATTCCAACAAGTCCCCTAGCACTCTCAGCTAATCACGTACTTACTGGCAGAGCCCTCCCCACACGTCCATAATAGTTGATGCGATCCGGAGCTAAGCGAGCGTGTCTCGCGCCCAATTTGCCCCGTACTGACATTGACAGACAATACTCGTATTTCTACTAAGCCATTTGCTTGGTTTGGTGCCCCCACGCAATGATATATGTTAAAAAGGAGGTAGATAGGTTATACGAGCTCCCAAAGCGGCGCATTAAATACAAGACCACAGTCCTGTTTGAAGTTAGTCGCGCACCAACTACGCACGCGTTCAGACGTGCGGCGTCCTTCCTAAGTAGCTATCAGTTATACCAACCGCCACATAACTTGAATTCCCTCCCTTAATCTGCCGGTGAGGGTGGCGAACCAGGGACGCGCCCCGCCACACCAGCTACGACGGGACGAAGTCCGCCGCCACCGGTTAGCTTGGGGCTATCGCGGCCCTGTGTCCCGCCCGCTTGCAGCCTCCGCTACCGGTGCAGCGCCGTGCGCCACAGCGACGCACGCAAGAGGCCTTTCAAGTATAGAAGAGCTGCGTGACGTCGCCCCGCAGCCCGGCGGATACGGAGCTCTCCGAGATGGGGGTGGTGGTGGCCTACGTGTCTAGTACCACCACCTATCGCTCGTAGCTTGCCTCGCGTCGTCTCGGAGAGCTCCGTAGCCACGGCCTGCACCCGCCGGCGTGCTTGGAGGCCTGCCTCCCGCCGCCGGCGGATATTTACCGTTTTTATTTAGATTTTTATTAATTTTGTGTATTTTTATAAGTTTTTGTATAATATTATAAAATATGTAAAATTAATATAAATATGGTAAAAATGTGAAAATAAATACGGAATAAGACTATTCGAGTCGGCGCATCACTTTATAGTTCTTTCTGTCAACGTTTCAAGTTCGTGCCGTGTGTCAGCACCTAATGTCGTATAGACAACGTATCTTTCTTAAAATATCATAGCCCCCACGTTACTAAGTACGAGAGGTTTCTTAGCAGGGATATTGAATTTGCAACTATTTTTCGAGTCAACTTTTTTGTTTTTGTTTTTGTTTTTGATGGATAGCGCGACATGTGGCATCGTTTCACCTACAAGTAGGTGTCTAACGATGCCTATGGACATTCTGTGATGCTCGGGGATTGCGAATGCCATGCCGGCCTGACAGGAGCCTTTTCACGCCCCTTTTTAAAAACCCCAGGCTGTAATTGGGAGGAAATATATGGGCAGGGAGTGCGCTCCACATTTTCCCGGTTCTGTGAATAAAAGACCCGGTTGGTCATCCGTGGTAGGTCGACATTTCACTTGTTCATTTTCATACATATCTGTTGAAGGGTTTTTACGGTAACAATTTTGTTAGTGAAACTGTTATCTTTCCTTTAGCGACAGTATTTAAGTTTACTTTGTTACTGTTTCTACGATTGCATGCATGTTTACTTACATTCTTTCTCTGTTGTCCGAACGTGGATTTGTTTTTTACCTACTTATAGTCAGCCATTTTAATGTTCATAATGTTATGTATAACATTTGTGGGAGAAGCATATGCCTATTGTTGTACCTAGTATATGGTATGTTTTGTTTGTTTTATTTATGCTATACCTCTGGCTTCTCTTGGTTAATAATTAAATATATAAATAGACAAAGCTCTCGAGAGAGAGAGAGCCACGATTCAAGAGTTCCAATCACTGAGTTATTTCGTTTCTTAGTAGTATCCATAAAAATCCTTTTAGGACCCATTCTTTTACTGTTATCCTCACAAAATAAATGACAAAAAAATCTACGCTAATCCGAGCACTAAAAGATAGTTACACCTCATCACGCTATATTCCGACAATCAGGGTAAGCAGAGTAATCGGTGTTGTGATGCAACAACTCGGGTGAATTACCGCACAACACCGACACCACGTTTAGCAAACCGTGTGGCGGGCCCACGTACTTATAAAAGAATTGCCTCACTGTATCTCTCCCCGTGCATATAGTGAAAGGCAACCAGGAAATAATGATAAGATACCCTGTTAAAGGGTTACAGGATAGTCACCTCTCCCCATGACACGCTCCTTCCACCGAGTCATGCAGTAGGTGAGTCTTCGACTCTTCGTGCTTTACTTGCTGCTTGATAATTACCTTGTCTATAAAATATATTCAGCACGTATCTTAGACAATGGATATGGTAACCACCACATGCCGTGAACAGGATGATCGAGAAGGTTGTGGTCGAACCTAGTCACGCCTACGTGCAGGGAGTTCAAGCACACAATACTCCGTCACGATGTGAATCATATCGCGACAATGAAGATCGTCACTAGATAATGCCGTAACTTTTAATATGAAAAAACCACTTGTGGTCTGATTGGACTTAGAATACAAATCAATGAGTGATTAATGCACACGGTGTGAGCTTTATGCTATGCACACCATAGCTGAACGGTCAGTATTCACTTCAGGTCTCCGTGACCACGCGTACGGATTTCCGCCTTTTTTTTTTATTTTGTTAACTTTATCTCGACGTTTCCAAAAATTTTAATGGCGTCTTGGTTCAAGAATGTCTCTAATGTTTAAATCAAAAGACATGTCATGGTTCAGAAAATTCAAAGAGATAGATGTGTGTATGTTTGCATTCTAGGAGAAGCCATTTTTTAGCCCATAACGTCCTTTTAAATTTTACAATTAACACTATCGCAACTTTCCACAGCAGCGTCTTTATCGTCCATGGCACACGTCTTTTCTCTTCGACGGCTCGGCAGGACTGACGGAACTGTCGCCGTGTATAGCCACACAACCCGGTCAGGCCGATCTGACTCCGTTTTGTCTGATGCGATTGGCCTCTCCGTGTATAGTGAGAATAGTAAGGACCTACTACGTGGAACTACAATTGCATCAGCACTGTCCTAGTCGAGAGAGCAGAACAGCACGAGTTCCAGTGCCCAAGAGCCAGGTTGGGCTATGGCCAGGGCTGGTTGATGCTCCGGTTCCCTCACCAGCTGTGCGGCGTCATCAGAGGTGAGCATACTGCCACTGAGCTATATGTGTGCAGTGTATTCTGCAGAAATCGTATCCAATAAAAATTGTATTTATTTTATATAACAGGTGCCATATTAGACGCCTACAGGGATCGCGAGATCTGTGCGCACGTTTCCGAAGGTATTCGTATCGATATTGAAGATTTCTCTAACATATGGAGGGAAAATTGTATGTCCAAGGCTAAATTAAAATTTAACGGTATAAGTAGAGAACTACTCAAGCAATTCACATGGGACTTTCACAAACGTCTTCTGACAGTTCCAAGGATTGTTATAGGAAGGACGTACCACCGCAAAGCGAAGCCGCGGCAACAGTCAGTAATATATAATTGTTCCAACGTGTCCCCGGGATCACCTTACGTCATAGCGTCCGCTGCCGCGCATCGCCTCCTCCGTCGTCGTCGGCGAGAGCAAAGAGCCCACCAGAGCCCACCCTGTCGACCACCGACTAGAGTTACCTGCCATAGTGCGGACAAAACCCGCACATTTTCCGAAAACTATCCTATGTGGAATGGCTTAACTTTTTTTTAGGGTTGAATTTTTTTTTATTGTTAGCTCGCCATATGGCGCCGAGGCACCCATGAGGTGTCTAACGGCGCCCGTGGACATTCGGTCGTATGCGGGGGTTGCGAATGCCATGCCGGCCTGACAGGTGCCCATTCACGGCCCTCTTGAAGGACCCGAGACTGCACTTTGGGGGAAATATATGAGCAGGGAGAGCATTCCAGAGTTTACCGGTTCTGTAGAGGAAAGATCTGCAGAATCGATTGGTACGCATCCGCGGTAAGTCCAGCGTGTAGGGATGCAATCCCTAAGGCATCTTATCCGAAAGGGAGGGAAAGGGTAAAGGGGAAGAGGGTGGAAAGGGAGGTGGAAAAGAAACATAAATTATTCGTTTTGTTTTTATGGCACCTGACGTCACCACGACCACTGTAGAGTTCCCGCCAGAAAATAATGCGTATCGAGCTTTAGAAAGAGACAAATCGGTTGTAGAGCGTCGTCCCTGTCGCACGAACTCGCACGTCTCTGTGCGACAGGGAAGCTGGACTGGTTCCAGAATAAGAATTTTAAAACGATCGTATAATGTCCGTCGTTATTTAGTCAACATGTCTACTGAAAATAGTTTTGCATCAATTGTATTATCGACAGAGCGGAAGGGACAACAACACTGCGGTGTCAGATGCGGTAACCAAGAGATTTGCGACGCAAAGAGCAAGGCTGCCACGCCGGATTACAATAAAACCTGCGCAGGTTTAAAATTAAATATCATCATTCGAGATGTTATTGCGTGCGCCGTGTCGGCTCAGCCGAGGAGTATACTAGACTAGAGCGTTTATAATTGCGAAAAAAGGAACCCTTGTGGGGTCGCTCTGGTGTCTGTCTGAAGGTCACACGATGATATCTCTAGATTTACTGAACAAATTGTTGGTCTAATTTTTTTTTATTGATAGCGCGACATTTGGCACCGACCCACCCATAAGGTGTCTAACGACGCCAATGGACATTCGGTCGTATGAGGGGGTTGCGAATGCCATGCCTGCCCGACAGGTGCCCATTCAAGCCCCTCTTGAAGGACCCGAGACTGTACTTGGGGAGAATAACTATATGAGCAGGAAGAGCGTTCCAGAGTTTACCGGTTCTGTAGAGAAAAGATCTGCAGAACAGCCATTCCACCCAGAATGACACCTTGGTCGTACATTTTTTTTTTGCTCATTTCTATGATTTAAGATATTGTTATTCAAGGGGTACATTTACATTTTATGACAATAAGAAAAGATATAAGAAAAAAATGCTTCCTTAAATTTTATAATATATCATCTGTGGCCACCTGGAGTTCAGTTTTGGGGTGGAAAAAATACGAATTTGGCAACAATCAAATTTATCGAGTTGGATGTCTTGTGAAGATATTTTCGAGTTTTTGGAGAAATTCTGTGGTGAGTTTTCGTTCTTTTTGATACAAAACTAAAATCCGGCCCTCGTGTCACCCCCATCACCAAAACAATGCAACAGTTTTTTTTATTCAGTAAGGATATAATTTAGATGATATTTAGTATAAGTAGGAAGAATAGTTTGGATTAACAGGTAAACTAGGAATTTTCAAGATTTTCTTAGATTTCATGATATTTTTCTCGTGACAGGGGTGACATTAACATTGTGACGGGGTGGCCCATTTTTCCGTGACGGGGGTGACTAACATTTTCAGTTATATTTATATTATCAGTTACATGCATTATGATTTTATACCATTGAGGTGGACAAATCAGGTCAGCCTCGATAGCCCAGCGGTGCAGGCAGTCGCCTGACGCTTTTGAATGTTAAGCAACGCTACGTACTTGGATGGGTAACCGCTCGACCGTTGGAGGCTAACCGTGGAGCTGACACTAGACACTATATTCAATATCTGTAATGCTATCGAAGACTTTGGAGTTACTGTTGAATGGTCATTCTTCGCCACATCTCTTGATAAGGGGGCAGTGGATGGAATTGGAGGTATGGTGAAGCCGAAGGTCTGGACGGATGTAAAGTCAAGGAAGGTAATGGTCAACAATGCTCGTGACTTCTACACTCAAACCAAAGGGATAAATGGCAGATCAATGTACGTTTCCGAGGAAGAAATACGCCACAATAAAAAAACCTTTGGAAGAAAGATGGACTAACATTCCAAATATCCAAGGAATTCAACAAAATCACTTCTTCCAAGGAAACAGTAAGGACATCTTCATGTCCAGGACTGTGAAGTCTGCAAAGCTCACAGTAGAACTAATAAAAGAAACCAGCTCCTCGTACATACCAAATGTGGGAGACTTCGTCAATGTTGGATTACCTTTAGGAAAAACTGAATCTTTGTTCTTTGCCACGGTGGTGGTCGAATTCAACGTGACTGCTTTGTTGCACCTACCCTGGTATGAATATTAATAAAAAGGGTATAGTTACTGAAATGCCAAAGGCAATTACGATTGCCTTGTTGTGTACGATTTTATGTGCAATAAACGTGGTATATGCATTAGTAGAGGGGTCCAGTGGTTGGAAATTGCCACTAAGCTTATCGTGTAGACCGAGTTAAGAGATGAATTTTAATGAATTTTTTTTGCCGGTAAATTTATTTTTACACTACCAAAACATTCTCCCATACCACTTCCCTTGTTTTTACATACATTTATATTCAAAACCAACGCTTTGGTGCCTTAAAAAAAATTATTTTGTATGAAAAATTAACTTTAACACTCACAACTCCCCCCCCCTTCCCCTCCGGCAAGGGGGTGGGGGGATCGCTAGGTACCCCTCCCCCCTCCCCCTCCCCCCTTGGACCCATCTGAAAATGCACCCCCTAAACGTGTTTTGATTTTATATAACATTCGGGAAAAAATTATGTGCATAAAGAATTAGGTATAAATCAAAGTAAAATTATAAAGAACGTCAAATTTTTATCACTTTTTAGGACATAGCGTAAAATTGGAAAAAAAAGTATGCAAAAAAATGTTGTATACACCTGACTGAATTTCTAAACGTCGCTTTATCAGTATGGGTGACTACGGAACCCTAAGAAGATTTCAAAATGCGTGAGAAATCGAGCCACTATTAAATCTTACATCCGCTCCATACAGCACGACAGACTTTCCTCTACGAACTACTTTGCTCCCTTTGATCGAGGCGACTCCTACCGAGTAGAATGCTACCATTAACTACTGTCACGCACACCGATCGTTTTTAATTATAATTAATGATTATGTCGCCGCGTTTACTACACATAATCGACTTGACTGATTATTGTCACGTGATAGCTATCAATTCTCTCTATATATATATTCTATGTAACGTAATGTTATGATTAAAATTTAATTCGGCGAAATTTGAGAGCAGGCATACTTTGGTAATTTTTTTTTTATTTAAAGTATTGCCAACATGTGGAATGCATTCCCGCCTGCATCCTTTCCTCTAATTAATGTACGGACTGGGATCCTTAGATCAAACACCGTGTGGGGCCGGTACTTTAAAAGAATAGCCCCACTGCATCTCTCCCCGTGTATGTCGTAAAAGGCGACTAAGGCATATGGCTCCCTTCTTATATTACTAGGTGGTAGGGTTTAACCCACCCGGGTTGCTACCACCGCACCGAATGAAAGGTCGGTCGAAACGGCTATGTAAATAGTTTGTGTTTTCCGTCCAGTTCAGTGTAGCCGGCACGACCGAAGGGAAACACTGACGTGGCACCAAGTTCACCCGGTGTTATGGGCTTACATCACGGATGTTGTAGGTGATGTAGCCAACCGTGTCAGTATCCATAAAAAAAAATAAAAAAACATAATGTGTAGGTGCACCTAGCCGGCCGACATGGTATTCGCAGCCCCCGTAAATATCCGAATGCCCGTGGGCGCCGTCGGACTACACCTCTGCGTTAGTCTGGCGGGCGCCATATGTCGTGCTTCTCATTGAGAAAAAAAAAAATACTGCAGTGCAAGATGATTTTGATATTTCATTTTTTTATGTGGAAACATCAGTACAGGCCGAGGATTTTCGGGGTTAGAGGGAATTGCGGATTGATAAAAGTCACAGTGAGCGTGAGTGACTATCAACCGTGAGTCTCGCACCTAAGATTTTTTTTATGTTTGTTTATACAGGCTGACTCAGCAAACTTTTTAAATTTGAATTTCGAATAAATTGGCGGGCAGTGCCGGAACTGAGACAGGGTATCAGCAGATATCCTGATGTATGGTTTCAACAAGATGGGGCCACGCGCACACTGCCAGGGCCTCAATGAGTGCAGTCGCAGCACTATTTCCCAGAAAAATCATCAGCCGATTTGGAGATATACCCTGGCCTCCAAGGTCGCCAGATTTGACCCCAGCTAACTTCTTCTTATGGGGATATCTCAAAAGCAAAGTTTTTACCAACGTGCTTGCCAATCTTGAAGACTTGAAGACAAAAATAACTGAAGAAGTCAACTCTATCCCAAGGGATTTATTGCAGCATGTGATAACTAATACACGCGTCCGCCTTGAAGAGTGTATACGGCCAGAAGGAAAGCGTCTTGGTGATGTTATTTTTCATAAATAAAATCCCAATTTGTACACTTTCATTTTATACTGTTAAAATTACTGTAAGTAAAACTGAAATTTTTCAATTATTTTTTAAAGTTTAAAATCTGGAATGAGTCACCCTGTATAACCTGGTTATTTACCTGCTACACCTGGTAAGGTCAAAGCAGTCCGGATTGTTTTTTTTTATGTAATCCGGTATGGGTGGCTGAGTCAGGGGGGGGGGGGGGCACAGCACATGCTCCGACCAGCCAATATCACCTCCGAGAAGGTAGGTGCCATACCGGCGACTTCCCTGGATTGCTGGCACTGAATGAAGGTCCACAGCACTGAATGAAGGTCAGACGAAATGATCATGTAAATACTCCCGTGTTTTCTGGCCAGCTCTAGTGTAGCCGACCGCGGCACCTAGCTCAGGCAGGAGAACCGAACGGTGTGAAGTCCCAAAAAAAGCCGGGGGTTCCACACTCGCCAACTTCCGTACTGGCCAATTCTTTATTCGCCAATTCCTTATTCGCCAACTCCTTATTCGCCAACTCCTGATTTGCCTACTTGCTGCGAAAAGTACAATGAATACCAAAACAAATCCGCCTGGTACACTTATCCCTACCAAGCTATCGCCCCTGGTAGGGATAAGTGGAAAAAAATTCCACTTATCCCCAGATTGTTTCGACAGCATAATGTTACCATCGCGAGATTCCTCAGCACATAAACTAGAAAAATGATTATTATATATTTTTTTAATCATAACCATTTTTGTTCCATGTTTTTCAGGACTTTATGCAGCAAGACAGAGAAAGCGGGGAATAAGGTTTTTTTCTCAAATACTATTGTATTAAACTCAAATGTTTTAGTCTCTTTCGAAAACCTCGGTAGCTCAGTGGTGCGGTCGTTCGACGGTTGTTAAGCAACCCTGAGCGCGGTCAGTACTTGGATGGGTAACCGCTCGACCGTTGGGAGGCTGACCGTGGTTCAGATTCCACGTAAAACTGTATGTCCCTTCCCATATTACCTTACTAGGTGGTAGGGTTTAAACCGCCCGGGTTGGTACCACCGTACTGAATGAAACGTCGGTTGAAGCGGCTATGTAAATAGTTCGTGCTTTTCGTCCAGTTCAGTGTAGCCGACATGAAATGAAGGGAAGCACTGACATGGCACCTAGTTAGTTCACCCGGTGTTATGGGCTGACATCACGGATGTTGTAGGTGATGTAGCCAACCGTGTCGAGGAATTCCCCGTGGACCAACTGAGTGGCACAACTAGTTGGCATCTGCTGAGCGTGGTTTCGCGAGGAGAGGTGATTTTGGCTCTGTCGACCGCACCATTGGTCTCTCGGCACAGCCACCCATGCTGGTTTACATAAAAAAAACGCATCTATCTCAGTTTTTCTAACGCATGCCCCAGAGTTATGTTTTTATTTATATATTGCATTAAAATGTTAAAGAACAATAATGATAGATGTCAGTTTTAAATAGCAAATGACATCAATTCATTAAAAAAATAAGTGGCCAGCATTATATAAGGTCTTTCAAAATTAGTTCAGAGTACGCTAAGGGGGGGTTCTGTATCGGAAATAGATCACTTTTGAAGAACAAAGAATTTTTTTTTTACAAAAAAAAAATTTTTAATGTAAAATCTAAAAAAAAATTTTTTAGTAATCGTTTCAGTTTCATGCCAGGAACAAAAAAGTCTTCTAACACATAGACTATGTTGGTGCAATCTCTTCTCCTCCCTATTCTAGACTACGCGGATATCTGTTACCTCGACGTCAATGAAGAGCTGCTGAATAAGCTGGACCGGCTACTAAACATGTGCATCCGCTACATTTTCGGTCTGCGGAAATATGATCATTTCTGAGTTCCGATCTAGCCTTCAGTGGCTCGACATTCGTCGTCGCAGAAATTCCCATGTCCTCTCTCTCTTGTACTGCACACTGAATGACCCTGCTGCTCCTAAATACCTCTCCGACCGTTTCCAAATGCTTTCCTCCCACGGAGTATCATTAAGATCCTCTGACACCCTTGTTCTTGCTATCCCGTCCCACTCCTCAGTCTTTTACACTGACTCTTTCACAGTGCACGCTGCACGCATGTGGAACGAACTTCCTCTTCGTTTACGACAGTGTGCATCGATCCACACGTTCAGAGTGCTCTTGAAAGACCATCTCCTCAAACCCTAAACCTCATCTCCTTCTGTTTCGGAGTTCATCGGTTTCTGAGAAAATTCATAACATGTTTGTCTGTCTTTCATCATTGTCTGAGTTTTATTTTTGTATACGCTTATATATATTTACGATTTACTATGGTTACTATATGGTTATTATATGTATGTATTATATGTATATATAATATAAATCTTTGTTTTTCTATTCTTCTATTATCTAAGACTATGTTTTGTTGCACCTACCCTGGTTTTTATATGTAAAAAGGGTAGGCTGGCGGAAAATGCCATAGGCATTAAGTACTACCTTCTGTACGACTTTATGTGCAATAAACGTTTTTTGATTTGATTTGATAGATCTCTTTCTTTCAGAAATTGTGAAAAACCACAATTTTAGTTTTATTAATATGGAATGAAAGAAAGAATTTGATTTTTTTTACCAATTTACGTGTGTCTGATCATAATGGCGATGAAGACTTTTTTGTTACTGTTATTAAACTGAATCGATTAGGCTATAAAAATCAACCACCTATTTTTTTTATTTAAATACATAAAAAAAAATTTTACATAAAAAAAAAGCCCAAGGTCCAAAAAATTTTATATAGGTTTTACTCCCTATATGATACAGAACCCCCCCTTAGCGTACTTTGAACTAATTTTGAAAGACCTATATACTCATAATGTAAGATTTGTTATCATTATTGAATGCTTGATTGTGTTTAGGAGAAAGAAAATCCATAAATTTAACGTTCCCGATGACACAACTAGGTAGATGTGTCATTGGGAATAGTTTTCGGGATGGCACAACTAGTTTTGCCACTCAGTTGGTCCACGGGGAACTCCTCACCGTGTCAGTATCCATAAAAAAACACAAATAATTTATTTAGATTAATAAGTAATTTACTCTTTGATAAAAGGAACAAAAATACACTATATTATGCGGTCGATCTGGGACACTCCGTAACAACAGTAGCGACATATTCATGAGATTGTGTATGTATTACACAGGGTGTGTATGTACTTTTTTTTCGATATTTCTTAATCGATTTCACAGCCCATAAAAATGTGCGTGTCAAATCGTCTTGACGAATAACGCTCTCTGCGCGCGCGGTCGACACTTCATTACTTATATCGTTAACCGAATGTCGACTCTTCGTGACATGTGTTCAACACTTTCTTTACAATCCTTGTTGCTCTAATCCTGTTTAATTAATTACAGTCATTAGTGGACAGTTTTTGTGTGTTAAAAGTTAAATGCAGTTAGATGCTCAGCTTAACACTCTATGGGAGAATTTTCTTGTTGGGTGGCACCGAGATAATGAAAAAAATACGAACGTTAAGGAAGCGCTGACATGGCACCTAGTTCACCAAGATTAAAGATTCATTTACTTTATGCCACTTAATGCGTGGCAAGGGCGGGCCGTGTGGGACCGGTACTTAAAAAGGATAGCCCCACTGCATCTATCCCCTTGCATGTCGTAAAAGGCACCTAAAGGACAAGGATAAGATGTCGTGCTAAAGGGCGACAGGATAGGCACCTCTCACTTTGAAACGATCCTTCCACCGAGTCATGCAGCGGGTGGGTACGATACCTTACTTGCTGCTTGATACTCGTAGTTGTCATGCCCGAATACTTGCCGAATACTGGTACGTGGTCGGTGTTGTGCTGTAATTTACAAGAGTAGGTACCAGCAGCAGAACTCCGATTACTCTGCTTACCCCGATTGTCGGGATACAGCGTGTGGTATACGTATGCTTTAGTGCCTGTTGTGTTATATTCTAACTGTAATCCTTGCCACATATTACAGGTAAACCGCAATGAAAACCCAGAGAGCTATTTACAACACAACAAATACCTATTATCACCATACATAATACCTCTAAGATAAGAACACGAAATGTACCTACACGTCACCGTGTGTACATTCAACCATTATGTACTTTCTGCTCGCTCTCTTCCGCGAATGTGTGCTTAACCTTCTCGAGATTAGAACTATATCCATCTTTTTTTATTTTCTTTTTAAACCCCGACGAAAAAAACGGAGGGGTGTATGTGTTCTGTCTGTGGCATCATAGCTGCCAAACGGATGGACCAATTTGGATGCGGTTTTTTTTATTAGGAAGGATGTTTAATCGGGATGGATCTTAGCTATGTTTGTAATGAAGCAATCAGGTAATTAAGCAATAAAAAAAAATATTATCTTAAAAAGTGGACCGATTTGCACGCGGTTTTTTTTTAAAAAGCTGGAAATAAAAGTTAAATTACATATTTAAAAAACCCCTCACCCTTAAAAAGTCAAAAATACTGTTCGTTTACTTACTTAAAGGAGTCGGGGGACCGCTAAGTAATTAATAAAATATAAAAATTCAGAGCTGCGCGGGAATTTACTTAGCGCGACCACCGACCGACGCGACCGCGCCCAGGAGTGCTTATGATAACGACCGACAGTCGACCGACCGCACCACTAAGCTACAGGGGCTGACAATAACATCATTAGTACATTACGTAAATTCGAAATTAAATTAACCGCTTTAAATAATAATAATTGTTCGAATACCGCCCACTTTCAAAGCACATTCGTCATTTTGAGCGCGCGCACAAACGTCAGAGGCGGCCAAAATATCTCCGCTATTTATAAACAAGTTTAGCGCGCTCCCACTGCGCCTGCGCGGAATCCATCAAATAACCTCATATCACATCAATATTCCGGCCATATCTCCCTTAATCCCGCACGCGTATCAGTAGAATAAGCAGGTGGAAACAGACGCCGCCGGCCTTACCTTTGCTTTGAGCGCGTAAACTGCATTGTAATCCAAGTATGCTTTCGCTGCGTATATGACCGCTCCGCCGGCGAGTACGCACGCACACGACGCCACGACATTTCCACCACGTTTAGTAACGTTTAGGCCACTGTATGGCCTGCTCCCGAGCGACACGGGGCGATGGCCGAGCAATCGTCGCGCGCTCCGAGCTAGAGAGGCCATGTCGACCGCACAAACAGCTGATTTCCAGTTTCACGCTGACAGTGACAGCGCGCAGCCAGTGTTGCCGTTCGCCGCGCGCTGTCGCGCCAATATATTATTTCCCTCTGGCAACATGTGGACGCTGGAATAAATGGAATAAGAACAACCACATATTTTTATTACTAGAATATATTATATTTACTTTATTAGATTATTGCTCAGTACGGAATGCATCCATATTAATAAATGGCTTTTGCCCGCGGCTTCGCTCGCGTGATATTTGTATTTCAAAATAAAACAGTAAGTCATTAAGGGCGAGGCCGAAGGCCGAACTGCGTTCAGATTAATGATAAACCTTCTCGCAAATGTAACAAAGCGCGAGGCCGAAGGCCGAGCTCCTTTCAGGGAAACGCTATTATTTTAGAAGAGACTAAGTAAATAAGGCGACGACGCCGAAGGCGGTACAACCAGTAAACCATATACAAGGTAGGCCAAAAGTAATCACCTGATGTTCTTTGGCTGTAATTTTTTTTTAAAAGGAAAACATTGGTTCTACTTATGGAATATGTTTATTTAATGAATTACAATATTTTTCATTAAATCGAGAAAATGATATCGGTCAAGTGTCCGCCGTCAGAATTAATGACCATACGGGCTCGATTTATGACATTTTTCATCACTTGTGTCAGAACTTCCGGCGATAGGTTCTTTAAGTGTTTCAAGAGTCCGAGGATTGTTTACATAAACCCGGGACTTTAAGTAACCCCACAAAATAGTCTGGAGCGGTTAAATCGGGTGATCTGGCCGAAGTCGGACATTTTCGACGAAATTCACGCTGCGTCAATACCACAGACGAATTATTGCGCAAAAAAATGGATTCAATTATTTCGCGTTCTTGAGGAGAATAGCGTTCCATGGCTTATTGACGTGTATTCTGCATCTGTTTACTTCACAAATGTCAAAACAGAATTTACCATTTGCCGCCATTTTGAAAAGTTATAGCGTCGTCCAATAGGGTGATTACTTTAGGCCCACCTTGTATATTCTCAAAGAGAGTAACTAAGGGCGAGGCCGAAGACCGAGCTTAGTTCTAGTAACCAACATTCTTCTCGATGAAAGTAAGTTACTAAGGGCGAGGCCGAAGGCCGAACTACGTTCAGGTATGTATATGATAATCCTTCTCAAAAGAAAATTAAAAAAAAGGGCGGGAGAAGGTTTATCGTTTGCCTGAACGCAGCTCGGCCTTCGGCCCACTTTTAGTTACTTACTTTCATCGGGAAGAATATCGTTAACTTGAACGAAGCTCGGCTTTCGACCTCGCCCTTAGTTACGTACTTTTATCGAGACACACACAATTCGCAACCCCCGCATACGACCGAATTTCCATGGGTGGACAACTCATGGATTGCTAGGGGCCACTCTCACCCCTACATCACTCTTGAAAATTTTCGTAGTATGATTTTCTACGATTTTTAAGTGTAATTCGACAGCTCAGCAAAGCCTTGCTCGATTTCAAACTGCTTTTCGTGTTGAAGCAGTACACAAACATTTGGGTATGAAAAAGCGTTATCCAAAAAGACGTAAAAATTTATGACGTAACATATGAATGGGGTGTTCATATGTTAAGGACGGTTACAGGGTACATAGTTTTTAAAAGCAAATATTTATTATAATATTATTTTTGTAGTTCACAATTCAGTGCACATATTTCACGCACAACACATTATTTGGCCCAATTCGCCATTTGTTATTTTGTAGCGAAAGTAAACTCGCCCGGAGCCAGCGTTGGCTAGCGTCGCTCGGCACCTGTGCTACGGAAATTGTTTAGCGAACGATTAATACACTTTCCCTCTCAAAACATTGTACAAACTGAACACTTCCGGTTAGATACTTCGGAATAAGTTAACAGAAACAATGGTGGCAATTTTATTGCAGATTGTTCCACAATTATCACATTTTTTTTATGTTACCCGATATGAGTGGCTGAGTCGGAGGGGCCAAAGCACATGCTCTCCGTCCGACCAGCCAATATCACCTCCGAGAAGGTAGGTGCCATACCGAAGACTTCCCTGGATTGCTGGCTATACTGGACTAGAGGAGAACACAACCGAGGCTGCTATGCGGCCATCTTACATCCAGTACGGTGGTACCAACCCAGTCGGCTACAATTTGAGCCATTAATTAATTATTGAACATTATTAATTAAATATAATTAACTTTCCGCTACATAGTTTAGTTAGTCACCTTGTACTAATACTTTGTAAATAAAGCATACCGAGGCACGGTCAGTACTTGAATGGGCGACGGTTCGATCGTTGAGGCTGCCCATGGTTCGAATTCTAAGTAAAACTATAGGTGCTTCCCTTTGTCTTTCTAGGTGGTAGGGTTGAACCCGACCGAATTGGCACCACCGCACTAAATGAAAGATCGGTCGAAGCGGCTGTGTAAATAGTTGGTGTTTTCCGCCCCTGTCCAGCTCAGCACGACCGAAGGGAAGCACTGACACGCACTTAATTATTTAAATAAAAATTGTTGTTCAATAAAAGGCATTATATATTTTTTTATACAACGCGCGATATGTGGCGCCGATCCACCCATAAGGTGTCTAACGACGCGACGCCAATGTACATTTCGTCGCATGCGGCGCTTGCGAATGCCATGCCGTAAACATATACATATAATACAGTCAGGGTCGTTTTTAAGCATGGGCTACCTAGGCTGCAGCCTAGGATATACGAGGAGTGATCAAAAAGTAATGAGAATGACCCGCTTGCACATCTTCTATTTTATTCATTCATACCAATAATTAAAGATCATTTCATTTTGAGGGTGGGTACAAAAAATTAAGTCATATTTTTAAGACACTTAGAAACAGTGTCCAGTTGTGTGGTCGGTTCAATTCAAGACTGGAAGAACATCGACAGAAGATGAGCACCGCTAGGGTCGGCCATCGACGTCAATACGCAGGAAAACATTGAAAATGTTGAACAAATTGTTCTAGATGATCGTCGAGTTACAGTGCATTATTTAGTGCAGGAGACCAGCATTTCATATGGCAGTGTTCGATAAATATTAAAGGATTATTTAAATATGAGAAAAATCTCTGCGCGTTGGGTACCGAGAATGTTAACGGAAAATCAGAAGAAACACAGACTCAATCTTTCAAGGCGCTCAGATTTCATGTGGATGCTGACGATTTTTTGGCTCGATTTGTCACAATGGATGAAAGACCAGGCCCCCAGTGAATTTTACCTCTTTCCTAATTTAAAAGAATATTTGCGTGGTAATACTCGTAGATAATATGGCGATAGCAATGAAGTGATTGAGGCCGTGGAAGGGTTTTTGGAAGGCCAAGGGAAACAAAATTTAGAAATTTTGGAGAAACGCTGAACTCGGTGTGTAGATAAAGAAGGAGACTATGTTGAAAAATAAATGTTTGTTATTCAGAAAATATGTTTTTTTCTGTTTCATTCTCACTAGTTTTTCATCACTCCTCGTATATTCGGTGGCCTAGGGGCCCGCACCACATGAAGAAAATTTAAATGCACTTTTTGAAATATCAGAGGATACAGAAGATACAGGAAAATCACGTGTTGCTGCTTTAAGTTTGCACAACAAAATGTTAAAGATGGAGACAGGGATCTATAGTAACAGTATTTTGGGATGGTATCTTGGGACAAGTAAAGAAAACGTAACAAAAAGTAAGTGAAACTTGCAGAACCCTAGATTGGACTGATATCGCTAACGAGCTTCATAGGAACCAAACGGGATAAATTTAAAAAATATGATACCTTTATTAAATCTCATTGTTTAGATAAGTACTGCGTTTGATATAAGTAAAATTAGCTTGTTTCCTACATTTCTCTTCATTCTTTCTTCTTTATATTGTATTTGTCTAATATCTTTACTTAAAATTGCAAAAAGAAATATTAAAAAATTTAACATTTTTTTTTATTTTATGAAAATCAACATAAATCTTGACTTTGTGTTCTCTTTCAAATATGGTTGATTTAGCAAGGTTACTTTTCATTGAAATTACCTCGTCTAATTAAAAACGTTTAATTACGGTATAGTAAAACATTCTAAAATTCACTAACCTCCGTTTTAAGTAAAAAATTAATTGACCTGTCAGGCAATCTTAAGGCAGGGCAATACCTTAAACAGCGGATAGCAATCGCTATCCAGCGCGGGAATGGTGCGAGCGTTTTGGGTACCCTTCGAGGAGAGAGCGATCAAAATTTGTGTGAATTTTTTTATGTTGTTTAGGTTAGTTTATTATTAGTCTTTAATTTATTTGTTAATTTCATATTGTGCAATAAATATATTTCTTTTTCAGAGATTAATTCTCTAGTCTAGCTTAATCACATGCGTAACGTGTATTTTAGTTTAGGCAACTCTATGTGTGAAATAAATTATTCTACAATTTTATAAAAAGCTTTTTGTGTTTTTAGTGATAAAAATTTAAAAACTACGATTTTAGGGTTCCCCCATAAGGGCCCGCACCACAGGCCAGCCTAGGGGCATACAGATCCTAAATACGGCCCTGACTACAGTACTATGTTCAAATGTAAGTACTCACGAACTAAGAAGTTGTTGACGTGTGCAATTCTAATGATTTATCGCTTCATGAAATGATGCAATAAATAACACAATCAGAGATCAACACTCGTAATTGAACACCGAAACGCAGCATCGTCGCTTTAGTCGTGTTTGTTGCTCAGTGCTCTGTACACGAGTGCTTCCGACAATTACTCCATTCACGATATGTAATCTAATGGATTTCGTCCAAGGAGCATTTCTCTCCTAGACAATAATACATACATACCACACACGCTATATCCCGACAATCGGGGTAAACAGAGTAATCGGTGTTGAGCTGCAAGAACTCTTGAAAATTTTCAACACAACATCGACCACCGCGTTTAGCAAAGTATTTGGACAAGACAGATCAAGCAGCAAGTAAGGCACACAGACCCACCTGCTGCACGACTCGGTGGTAGGACCGTGCCAAGGTGACAGGTGCCAAGCTTGTCGCCCTTTAGCACGGCGTCTCGTCCTTATCCCTTAATCGCCTTTTATGACATGCACGGGGAGAGACGCAGTGGGGCTATTCTTATTAAGTACCGGCCCCACACAATAATCTAACAAATAATAAAATACTTTCTTTAAATTACGCGAAAACAAGTTATTCCTAATTCGTGTGAGTGTTTTTTATATCAGTTTTTGAGAAATCAGCGCGTTGTTTGTATTTTGGGTTACGCCAAAAGAAAGTCAAGTCCGGGCAATTAGCTATCGAATGAAATTATTATATTTTTAATTGTTTTCTCATGTTAACAATATTATAATTTAAAAAAATCCAAGAAACTAATTTTAACGCTAATTCTCGCGGCAATTTAAAGATGGCATTAAAATGAATAAGTATTACATTTTTTTTATTAAATAAAAGGAAATATTTTTTTTGTTTTTTAAGAAAATAATATAATACCTATTATAATTGCTGAGGAAATACATCAAAATAATTTTACTCGTGTGAATCCGTGTATCCTAATCACGAGATTTAACCTACACCGCGTACTACATGTCTGAGTTAATTGCCCAAATTATGTAAAAGTATTCTCACTCAACAGATACATAATTGAAAGAGGTAAATAAAATTTATTGAATTTTAGGATGTATCCTTGTTCTAGAAAAAATATTATTTGATGAGGTTAATACAATGAAAAGGTCTTACGACTTCTCAAAGTCCCGAGAACGAGTAAAAATATGACATAATCTTAACGATAAAACAGTAACAATATCGATAGGGCTAGAATCTATCTGCCTACTGTTTTCAAGGCTTATTTTCATTGGTTGTTCTGGAAGTAATGCCGCGGTCGAGAGACACAGACTAAAAATAAATTTGGAGCTGACGATAAAACAGTAACAATATCGATAGGGCTAAAAACAATTCTGTCTATCTGCCTACTATTTTCAAGGCTCATTTTCATTGGTTGTTCTGGAAGTACTGCCGCGGTCGAGAGACACAGACTAAAAAAAATTTGGAGCTGACGACAAAACAGTAACAATATCGATAGGGCTAGAAACAATTATGTCTGTCTGCCCACTGTTTTCAAGGCTCGTTTTCATTGGTTGTTCTGGCAGTACCGCCGCGGTCGAGAGACACAGGCTAAAAATAAAAAGAAATTTGGAGCTGACGATAAAACAGTAACAATATCTAGAGGGCCAGAAACAATTCTGTCTATCTGCCTACTGTTTTCAAGGCTCATTTTCATTGGTTGTTCTGGAAGTACTGCCGCAGTCGAGAGACACAGACTAAAAAGAAATTTGGAGCTGACGATAAAACAGTAACAATATCGATATGGCTAGAAACAATTCTGTCTATCTGCCTACTGTTTTCAAGGCTCATTTTCATTGGTTGTTCTGGAAGTTCTGCCGCGGTCGAGAGACACAGACTAAAAAGAAATTTGGAGCTGATGATAAAACAGTAACAGTATCGATAAGGCTAGAAACAATTTCTGTATGTCTGCTTACTGTTTTCAAGGCTCATTTTGATTGGTTATTCTGGAACTAATGCCGCGGTCGAGGGACACATACTAAAAATAAATTTGGAGCTAACGATAAAACAGTAACAATATCGATAGGCTTCTTCTTCTTTTTTTTAAACGGCGGCAACCAAAATATAAAGCAGCCGCGACCAGTGTTTCCATTTTAAATATAGGCTAGAAACAATTAAACTGGAAACACTGGTCGCGCTGCTTTGTGAGTAGAGCACGGTCAATCTCGACATCAGCAGATTGTTCAAATTGCTGTTCAGCAGATGGCATCGCAGCGTAGCCTAAGTAGCTTATTTTAGAAAAAAAAAAACTATATGAATCGTGACATTTCTTTGGTGGGTTTCGTATATTATTTAATATACACCAGACTTGGCTGTATGGGCATGTTCTCTTTGCCTTTCCATTTATTGGAAAAACGAAAATACAAAAATTATGTATTCTGTTTTTTCCTTCACAAAAAGATTGATGGAAATTTATAAAAAACGTGAAAATATGCCGCGCGTCACACAGGACCTACTTGCTAATACGGAATGTTTCCCATCAATATACGAATTTATTTTAACAACAATTGAAGACATATAGAAAAAAATATATAATAACAGACAAGGCTGCATGGTATATTACCTTTGCCTATCCCAAAAAAGGGACAAAAATAATAATAAAAAAAAAAATTTATTTGTTGACGTTACGGTTGTTTCTTTTGTTTTGTGCGTTCTTATTTGGTTCAAATCATTTCAAATCGGTTAGATTGGATGGAGTTGTGGCGTCTGGTTCGCCTTCGGAATGCCTAAAACCGTAAATAACGTTTGGTATTTTGGGTGTTGGGGCAAAGGAAACGGTGCGCTCGCGATTTCTGTAGAAAAATTTCTACTCTCTCTACTCTCTATCTCTATCGCTATCTCTACTTCTTATAAAAAGGAACGTCTGTATGTATGTTTCAAGTAAAATCCGGAATCACTGAACAGATTTTGATGCGGTTTGCACCAATGGAAAGAGTAGTTCTTGGCGCTCACTATAGTGTGTATACTATCACGCTAAATAGCCTTAGGGCTGAGCAGTATCAAAGAAAGTATAGTATGGACGAGAGAGAGAGAGAACATAAGAGAAGCGATCGTTTATTATAATATTTGCTTTTAATCGGATTTGCTGTTAAAACGAGTCTACCGCGAGCGAAGCCGCGGGCAAAAGCTAGTTCTCAATAAAAAACTAACCGTTCCATTAAAAAAAATTAATTCAGCTTGTTACATTTTGGCATTTTTTATATTTATTGGTAGGACTTTTTGCTTTATATTTTATTAATAAATCGTAGTTTTAGTTAATTTTAATAATACAGGAAATTATTTTTATGTCAGATAAAATTATATTATAAGTTTAGAGTGAAAATAAAAGTTAAAAAAGTTAAATATTTTTGGAATAAGTAGTAATTTTATGTACTATTTATCGACACCTAAGAATTGATAACATATTGGCACCGGTATTAAGTCGTGTCGGTTGCAGTATCTAGTTATAGTACCTACTAATAATATACATACTATTAATATACATAATATAATATTTAGATCAGTTCCGGTAAGTATCGGACGAGGCAGACTATACCTATACTTCAGTTGAGATTACGCGAGGACGTGACTATGGAGTATGGACACACGTGTACCAGTGTTGACGCATTCTCGATATTACCATTGTTTTGGGTGAAATTAAATTGATCAATTTTAAAAGCTTATATTATTACACTAGGCTAAACAGCCTAGCAGTGGAAACCCCTGGTGCGTGGTCACCGGACGCACTGGCTTTTGCCGAAACCATCGGCAAATTGCTAGTAGATAAGGCTTTCTTCATACGCCGCATACGCTTCACACGACTATCGAGCACATTGCAAATGAATCTACGGAATTCGAAAAAATATTGTGGCTGAGCGACACGAGAAAGTCGGGATAAGGAAAAGGTTAGTTGGGTTCTGATGATGGAGCCGGAAGGAAGCCACAGGAACTCCTAAACTACACATGATAAGCCCATCGTGTTTGGGCTCGTTGGATTTGTCTTCGCAAGTACTCTTGTCATATATGATGGCCAGGGTCCTGATGATTGAGCCGGAATGAAGCCATAGGAACTGCTAAACCACACATGATAAATCGACCGTGTTTGGGCTCGTTGGATTTGTCTTCGCAAGTACTCTAGTCATATGTTATTTCCAGGGTCCTGATGATGGAGCCGGAAGGAAGCCATAGGAACTCCTAAACTACACATGATAAATCCACCATATTTGGGCTCGTTGGATATAGGAATATAGGTTAGGTTAGAAGATGCGTCGCATTGAAAATGAATTCAACAAAATAAAAAAAATATAACTATTACATTTATATATTTTTTATTATTTTTCAAAAACACAAACAGCTTAAAAAATGTAAACTAAAATTTAGACAGAAAAAGAGATAAGCTTGACATTATGTCTAACTAAAGTAACAAATTAATAAATATCAAATATAAAAATATAATATAAGGATATAGAAGATAAGAATATAGGTTAGGTTAGAAGATGCGTTGCGATGCATCTTCTAACCTATACCAATATTCCTATATCCAACGAGCCCAAATATGGTGGATTTATTATGTGTAGTTTAGCAGTTCCTATGGCTTCCTTCCGGCTCCATCATCAGGACCCTGGAAATAACATATGACTAGAGTACTTGCGAAGACAAATCCAACGAGCCCAAACACGATGGGCTTATCATGTGTAGTTTAGGAGTTCCTATGGCTTCCTTCCGGCTCCATCATCAGAACCCAACTAACCTTTTCCTTATCTCGACTTTCTTGTGTCGCTCAGCGACAATATTTTTTCGAATTCCGTAGATTCATTTTCAATGTGCTCGATAGTCGTGTAAGGCACGAAATCTGTGAATTTTTAACACACCGGGTTTTATTTATAAGTCTTCGTTTTTTTTTCTAGAAACTGTCAGTTGGCTACTTCACCTACAACATCCGTGATGTCAGCCCATAACACCGGATAAAACTAGGTGCCATGTCAGTGCTTCCCTTCATTTCATGTCGGCTACACTGAACTGGACGGAAAACACGAACTATTTATATAGCCGTTTCGGCCGACGTTTCATTCAGTGCGGTAACACCAACCTGGGCGACATATATGTTATGATGTTCCTATTGAAAACATTCCTGAATGTATGAACATGCACTTCCTGAATATCGGAAGTAAGCTAACAGCCCTGAATCCAGCTTCTCCAAGCAAAGCATTGTCCCTAATGGTAGACATTTCCAGTCTTGATGCCGACCAAACCTTTTGCCTACCCTATGTCACACCTGAAAAAATTTCAAAATTAATACGTGACAAATTATCAAAAAAAAGCAGTCTTGATATTTTTGAGTTGTCGGGAGAGTTGATTGCCAAATGTTCAAATAGTTTGTCGCCATACATATCAGTATTGGTTAACCAAATGTTTGAAGAGGGTACCTATCCTAATGTACTAAAACAGACCCGTGTATGTCCCATTTATAAAGGAGCCGGCGAAAGAGCTGACCCAAATAACTATAGGCCTATAAGTTTAGTGCCAGCACTATCTAAAATCATAGAATCTGTTATATCTGACTCTGTAATTAAGCATCTTGAGGATAATAAACTTCTTTCTCCCAACCAATACGCATACCGTAAAGATCACTCCACAAAATCAGCTGGCATGAAGCTAGTAGGAGAGATAATAAAAGGTATAGACAAGAGGAACAAGGTGGCAGGTATATTCTGCGACTTGTCGAAAGCATTCGATGTCGTAGACCACAACCTCCTCTTGCACAAATTGGAAAAATATGGAGTAAGTGATAAACCACATGAATTGCTAAAGTCATTTTTAACAGATCGAAGACAGGTCACTGAGGTCACTTTAAAAGGAAACAAAAAAAGTTCCGAGCCAGGTAAAATTAAAATGGGTATTCCACAGGGTTCTGCATTAGGTAATACATTATTTTTAGTATTTATTAATGACTTAGCCTTGATTAAAATAGATGGTGTTTTAATACTTTTTGCCGATGACACTAGTATAATAGTCTTTGCTGAATCCATGCATGAACTGGAAATAAAATTAAATATAGTAGTAGGAAAAATATCGGAATGGTTTGCTGTGAACGGACTGATACTAAATACATCGAAGACCAACTATATGGTATTTTCCGGACGAAACTGTGGTCCCCGTGAGCTCTCTATTTCGAATTCATCCGGCTCTATTGGCTCCCAGTCATGTATACGATTTTTAGGGTTCTATATTGACCCAACTCTAAGTTGGAAAAGTCACATAGACAAACTATGTGACAAGATGGCTAGAGGTATTTACGCACTAAGAGAGTTACGCCGCTTGATCAGTCCGGAGGCTTTGAGACAGTCCTACTATGCGTACGTACACTCATTACTGTCGTATGGTGTAATCTTGTGGGGTAACTCAACCGATGCTGAAAGAGTGTTAATACTGCAAAAACGAGCGATAAGGGTATTAGCCAGTGTACCGCGAACAACATCTTGTAGAGACTTTTTCAAATCCTTTGGTATATTAACTGTGTGCTCTCTATATATATATGAAGTAGTGGTATATGTACGCAAAAACATGAATTCTTTTGAGTCAAATGGCGCAAGTCATAATTATAACACACCTAACTCAGAGCGTTTAAAATCTGTTGCGCATAAATCGGCGACGGCTGAAAAAGACCCTGACGTGATTGGACCCAAATTGTACGAAAATGTTCCTGATACAATAAAATCAATAAATAGTGACAATGTGTTCCAGAGTCAACTGAAAATATTTCTCTTAGACAATCCATTTTATAAGTTAAGTGAATTTTTTTCATACTGTAAATAAAAATTCTGCTGACTTTGATAATTCAAATTGTTTATATGCATAAACACAAATTTTAATAATTACTTGACTGAACCCTATGTTCTTTGTTTTGTATTTTATGGTCTTTTTTTAATGTGTATATTTTTGACTTAGTATTTTAAATTTTTTGCTTAGATATAGTATGTTATATTTAACATAAAGAAAACTTAGTATGTAAGTTATATTTAAAAAAAGCTCTGTAAGGTTTCTTACCCGGTTCTTCCTTATAGATTGCACTACTGAACGGGACATCATAAAAAATGATGACGAACCATACTGAATATGCATATGTCTCAATGTAATATTGTTATTGTTGTGTGTTCTTTATGGCGAAATAAATATCTGAATCTGAATCTGAATCATAAACCCTACCACCTAGTAAGGTAAGAAGGGAAGGGACCTACAGTTAGTTAAATTAGAGGGAAATAATTGAGTACAAGATGGCAACACAGCCGTGCCTCGCCTGCTCCGGCCGCGCGCCGCCGCTCCGTCAGCGTGGCGTACCACGTGACGACCGAGATATTTTCGCGAATACTTTTATTTACACAATCGTGTCGTTGCTCCGGCATGCACGCAGAGTATAGGTTCAAGGACGTCCGACATTGTTGCGAGCTGTTGCTAGGATCTAGAAAGAAGCACGCGGTTGGCGAAGCTCCAGAACATATCACAGGCTTTCTGTAGTCAAAATTCACCTGCTTGACAGCCGCCGTCAACACTTCGATTAATGAAACCCACGTTATCTGGCAAAGTTCAGTCAGTCAAGAGTGCCTCTCTCAATTCAGAAAAATATGGAATTTAAGTTTACACTGTTATTAATTATATTCATTTTTAAGTTTCCGGATTAACAGTAGGTTTAAAGACTTACATAAGTCGACGTTTCGTCCGCTACGTCACGGGAACTGCGGGAGTTCCTGGAGCCGACGTCTGGTGTCCGTTGTACCAGACGTACTCGTCGTCAAAAGTTTGACGTCTGGTACAACGGACACCAGACGTCGGCTCCAGGAACTCCCGCAGTTCCTGATGAAGCCCATGACGTAGCGGGCTTAACGTCGACTTATGTAAGTCTTTAAACCTACTGTTAATCCGGAAACTTAAAAATGAATAAAATATGGAATTAATAATATTATGAATAAATTAATATTTCTCAGCCTCGGTAGCTCAGTGGTGCGCTCGGTCGACGCAGCGGGAGCACAAACGCAAGTCGATACTTATCGAGCTCGATCGATATAACCGTATATCCACATTTTTTATCGATAAGTGGAAGCACGAACCGGGCCATCGATAAATTTATCGTGGTCGAAAACAAGCTCGATATAAAATGGTAACACTGCCGTTTTATCTACAGCGAAATGTCACGTCGCGTAGACTGACGGCCACAACAGAGATTTGTATTCTGTGGCTGCAAAAATCACACGCAGTGCATACGCGCATTTTACTTTGATATTTTCGTAATTTCGATTCGTTTGGCTACCAAAGAGGATTTTTGCTACGTGGAGAGCTTCGCTCAAAGGTGGAGAGTTCCGCAAATTTACCTTCTTCGCTGGCTGATAAACTTGAAGAGAAACCTCGCTCGGTTGACATGGCTTCGTCTTCAGCTGCAGGGTAAATAAAACTTACAATGTTTTTTTGGCATAACGATGCACTTAGAGAGAACGATGCACACGTACCCCTCGTGCATTTTACGAAGGCACGAGGGGTACGAGGTAGGAATTGGTGCGACAGGCGATAGCGCGGAGCTCAGTAGAGAACGAACTCGGTCGGTGGCCGGTCGGTACACATGTTCTACACGTCTCCGCATCGCTCCGCCGAACCACCACTTCCTACCTCATACACCTCGTGCCTTCGTAAAATGAAAACACTACCACATTTTGATTGAAAAAACATAAAAACAAACGTGCAGTGGTATATATTTAATAACTTTGCGAACAGTGAAGTATAAGGGTACGTCCTGGGTGCAGCGTTGCGTGCAGCGTTTTGCGGAGCGGAGCGTGCAGCGGGCAATTCAAACATGCGTGCGCGCTACTAGTGTCCTGAGTGCGCAGCGTTGTGAGCGGAGCGGGGAGCGGGCGCTCGAGCAGGCAGCGGAGCGTGCGCGTGCGATTCAAACCAGTTTGTGTTTTCGAGCGTTCAGAGCGATCAAGTCAGCGTGCAATCATGTCGTTTCAAGATTTAAACGTAAAACGCTACCTTGCCCGCTGGAAGCTTGCAGTGCACTGAGGCCGGCCAAAGAACGCAGCGTTGACCGCTGGAGCGAACGCGCACGCCCCGCCCGACGCTCCGCGCACCCAGGACGTACACTTACGCAATACCTCATTATTTGCGAATGCAGGCTTCTTTATCCTTGGCTGAATGCTCATGTTGTCGTAATGGCTATGTTTAATGTTTTTTTGATACCTAATATTTTTCAGGAAAAGGTCGCGAAGCACAGCGCGTCAGATAGAAGTATTGGTGGAACAAATGATATCCAACAAAAACTTGGCGTTGGGGAGATTCACTGGGCCAACAGGCCACGAAAAGAATGAGCGATTGTGGTGTGAAGTCGCACGCGAACTTTCTGCCTTCGGCCCAACCAAAACACACACTCAGGCAAAAATTGTAAGTGTTCCCCTTACTATAGCTATACGGCTGGTTTCAGAGCAATGTGGATTTTTGGCGTTTCACATAATGCCGAATTTTCTGACTGTGCTTTCCTTTTCACTTATCTTTTTGTTTTTTCCAATTCCTTTTTCTGTATGGCTTCGAGAATACGTGGAGGATCTCGGATTTTTTCCCTTTTGGAAACATGGGATCTACTAGTTCTAGTAACACACAGTCTATGTAGAATGATTGTAGCTTAGAAAAGCTGGCAGAAGCCATTTTTTCGTGCCAAAACATATCATCCCTTTCTATCACCTCTACTTTTAATTCCTTATCGATGCCCGTCCACACACCAAAAATACATTTACTGAAACCTGTTACATGTGACTGACTTTGTACTTGATAGTACCATTCTGAGTCTTTGTTTATTTCTACTGATCCATTGTTATTTAATTTATAAAATTTTATCTTTCTCTGTTTCACTGCGTCTTCGAGGCCAGTCTTGAATGCAGATATGGGGCATTTCACCTCAACAAGGTCTTGCCCGCAAATTCCATCCGGAGTTGCACCCAAAAAAGGAACGTGTTCATCAATAAACAGGCCGCATGGACTTATATCTCTTTTAAGTTGTCCCGCTAAATCTGTCCGCCAACACTTATTGGTAATTCTTGAACAAGACGTTGCCTTTTTATTCGGGCTACATTTAACAGGCGACCTTCCTCCGCAGCAGGCATGTTATATTCTCTGGGGCCAACATCTTCTACATCCGGTTCCGGATCAGGAAACGGTACTCTGTAAAACAATAGCTTTTTCAGTTTTTATTTATGGACCTGACATGGATGGCTACATCAGCTACATACTTATACCCGTGATGTCACCCCAACACACTTTGGAATCTAGGTGTTATGTCAGTGCTTTCCCTTTTTGGTCGTGCCAGCTACACTGATCTGGTCGGAAAACACGAACTATTTTCATTGCCACTTGGACCGACCTTCATTCAGTGCGGTGGTATCCATCCGGTTTGGGTGAAAACCCCTACCACCTAGTAAAGCAAGGGGGAAGGAAGGTATAGTTTTACAGGGAATCCGAACCATGATCAGCCTCAACGAGCGGACGGTCACCCATCCAAAGACCGACCACGCCTGGGTGAGCTTAACTTCAAGGAACGAACACTGACATATCACACCACCAAGCTACCGAGGATGACAAAAGAGTCTCAGTGAAGAGACTTGATTGTACGAGGAGAATTGATACAGAAGACAGTTTACCTGTAGTGCTTCATCATATTGTAGAGCACGCAGCTCGCGTTAATCATTCTATTAGCAACGAGGGGCTGGTAATTCATCACTCGCTCCCTTTTAGTTGCTCGCCACGTAGCCTTTAGAATCCCATTTACCCTTTCAATTATATTGCGGACTTTGGTAATTATTATTGTAAATCGTCCTTCTCTGGAGTTTGGGTCTGCCCGGACGATGGGAGTCATCATCCATGGCTCCAAAGCATAGCCGGAGTCACCTAGAGAATAAAATTATTCAAGATTTCTTCCTGTTTTCAACATTTTTATCGGTACTTAAATATGTACTTAACTTTATTATAAAAATTTCAGATGCTGATGCAGAATGGTTCGCCGAGTCAAGGGATTGGTTCGCCGAGTCAAGAGAATGGTTAGCCGAGTCAAGAGAATGAACCCTAATAATTAATAAATAATGTTTTTATAATAGTATTAATAACAAATAAAAATAAACATTTTAAAACTATGTTTGTGTCGTTCATTATTACTTATTCATAAAAACCAGCATGTATCTCATTAATAGAAAAAAAAAATTATCATACCGATGAGATGAAAGTCTCCAATGTGATTACCATAGAGTCTTATCATTTCTGTCCTTATGACACTATTTTTAAAAATGAATTGGTCATGTGTGCGTCCAGGGTATCTTGCATTGACATTCAGGATTTTCCCATCCACATCGCAGATCTGTAGAAGATATTAGACATTACTTTATTTGAAAAAAGGTGAAATTAAAAGTAATTATGTGACTTGTGTGTGCATCCGTCTGGCTGTCTCACGAGGTATAATCAACATATAAACGTCATATAATAGTCTTGACACGAGGATAGTTATTAAAATCGTGCCAAAGGAGTTTGCAAACACTGAAAAATATTTTGTTTACCTATAAACGTGGTGGTCGGTGTTGTGCTGTAATTCAACAGAGTTCTTGCAGCACAACACTAATCACTCTGCTTACCCCGATTATCGGGATACAGTGTGATGGTATGTATGTATGTATAGATAAGTACATAAGTCTGTCATATCTTCATATTTTTTATGTATCTTGTTACGCTGGCCATCTCCATCGTAAGAGCGGTCGCTTTGCGATTCAAATGACTAAAAGAGCTTTTAAAAGCCAAATATATTTTCGAAAATGTATGTAACAAATCAAACTCACGAGCTGCACATTTAACGAGTGGAAGCCGTGGTGATTGAGGTAGCTCTCCGGATGGCGATGAGGCGTGGATACTGCCACGTGCGTGCAATCGATGCAGCCGAGGATGTTGGGGAACTGGAACTTGTCCTCATACCCCTGGGACACAAGCTGCCTGCCCTGGTGAGTAGCAGGGAACTGAATCCATCTCCTGTAGAATTTCTGCAGGAACAGCTCCAAAAACTGTCGCAGAAATTTGGATACAGTTGTTTGGACAAGAGCTAACAAGTAGTCTTGGCCGGTACCTCTCTGGTAACTTCCCACGGCGAGAATCCGTATTCCTGTCAGAACCTGAAAACGAAACATTTTACAAAATAAGTAAAACATAACCTATAATAAGTCCAATATTATTAAAATTTATTTTGTATTAACATTTATGCTGAGGAGACGTACCTTGATTAGAACCGACACACCGAAGGGTTTCCTAGGATCAAGTTCATCCAGCTCGACGCAAATATCTCGCACCATTTCTCGAGATACTCTAAACAAATCACGAAACTCCGATTCGTGCAGTTCGAAAGGGTTGTTTAGATCTCGAAGCACTCTCCGTATAACCTTCCGTTGTTGCATTTGAGCTTGTCGATGTCTCCGAACCATCCACAGATTCATAAAAGCTTGAGCCATTTGAGCAATTGGTAAGTTGAGATGAGAAAATACACTGTTAAATACGACAGATTGGATGTTCGTTTTCGATTGCGGGTTTATCTTACCCTAACGATGGATACGATATAATATATCGTTTCAAACGTCAACAATATGGGATAAAATTTGTTTGTGCTCGCATAAATCGATATAACATCATCTTATCTATTTTTGTCTATGGGGTGGATATGTTTTAGCACCCGACGCTCGATATAGCATTGTCTGTGCTACGGTCGCAAGATAAAGAATTTATATCTACAGCACATAGGGTTAAATGTCTATACATAGTTTTATCGACGCGATAAAGATCATTTGTGCTCTGGCTGCTGGGCGCGATCAGTACTTGGATGGGTGACCCGCTCGACCGTTGGAGGGTGACCGTGCTTGAAAGTAAAATTTTACATATGATCTATCATGCCTAGTTTCATGCACGAATGACTTATGGGTTGTGTGGGGAAATTAGGTGGAACTGAACAAAGTTATGATAGAACAAAAAAGAGCTCTCCGATTAATGCACGGAGTGACTAGAAGAGTGTCGTGGTCGTCCTGTTTGTTAGAGATTATGCCAGTGAGAAATGTTTTTCCGGTGCTTCCCGGCGCTTCAAGGAAAAACGTTTCTCCGAGTTGAAGCTCCACGCTTCTTACTACTTTGTCGAAAACCACTCATTGCTCATTTGTGAGTCTTGGGATGTTATCACTCACAATCGCGGACATTTCAGCTGTATTGTAATCTGTTTCCGCAACGTACTCGCGGTTAATACGTGCCTGGTCTAGAAGTTGCTGCGGTACAAGTAAGCCGTAACGATCCAGCGTATCACCGCCGGTCGAAACGACAACATCTTGGAGCATTGTAACGCAACGGTTTACAACCCTCTCGTCAGATACGTCCACGTCCTGTTCAGCGTCCCTCAGAGCATGCCGGACATCTTCGGCGAGATGGGGTCGCTACTTCTCCCACAGTTGCACTGGGTTCGAGAGCCCACAGAACACCAGCATTACAGCGAACAAATGGCGCAGACGTCTTGGGCTATCACTCACGATTGCCTCAGTCATAGTTTTGTCCCAATTTCGGTCGTCATCCAGGTGCCTTGCGCTGCAGGCCGCGTGGAACGTAGGCCATTCAACACAATCGAGCGTTTTGAGGAACGCAAATGAGGTAGCGCCGCGGACAGTGTGTAGTAGCATTAACTTTTGCTGGGTTGAACAGTGTACACCCTGCCCAAAGCATGCTCTTTGTAGATACCCGGTACCCCTTCCACCAGTTGACATCGTCGTCGTCGATTAAATACACTTGTTTGTTTATTGTATGTGTAGTACGATGGCACCTCGTCATACATAAGAGTTTTGGCGAAATCATCCTCTTGACATAGTCTGAAAAAGGCCAAAAGTGTAATCTGCCGAGGGTTTTCAAGACGTTCCCTGACGTTTTCCGGGGCAAAGTAAATCCGCTGACCATTTTCCAGGTGAATATCTAAATGTACGACTGTAGGATGCCGTTCGTGAATAGGGAAAGCCAGAATTCGCCACACCGCTTCAGAGGTACTGATATACCGACCGGACTGGTAGGTTGTTACCTCGTCTCGGTTTTCGCTCTGTATACCAAAGGTGGCCTGGTCACTTCCCTTGTTGACATACTTACAGATGTATTTAATAGAGGCGGCGCTTGCACATGACTCAACGTTGATGTGAGTCTCAAAGGCGCGAGAGAGCACTGGTGAGTACAGAACTACCCATTTGTTATCGACGTGCAAGGGTCGGCCGCGTGAGTTTATCTCAGTGGTGAATCCGCCCTCCTGAGGCGATCGGCGTCGATATCTTGGGTAATTCTCACCAGTGACGGTTTCGCTGACGAAATCTATCGGAAACCTTTTGGGGCAACGTCCGGATTCATAGTATTTTAAACGTCGGCATGAAACCGGGCTCAGTAACCTTTTTGGCACCAAATGAAGTCATGTGAAATGCACTATTGTACGCTCGGATAGAATTCAGAAACTGTTTGTACTGGGGGTGGTCTCCGTACAATAGCGATTGCAATAGCTGCGGTGGTTCCGAGAACGGTTCTAAGCGAACTTTGCCGGCAGAGCAGTACGTTCCGTTGGGCTCTCCCTTCCACTTTAACGCCCGGCAATGGTGACACACCTCGGACATGGAGCCGATATGTGTGTCGCTGTTGTATATAATGTAAGGGTTGTATCTGAACCCTGATTTCTCTTTATTTGTTCAAAGCAGTTCTTCAGGTCCGTAAATCAAGAATTCATTGTCAGTGACCGACAGTTAATAAGCAGCGTGGCGCTGGCGATCTAACTCGAGTTGTTCATGACGCCGTTCAGAAGACTGTGAGTGACGTACTTCTATCGGCACGGTCACGTTCCTGAGATCTATGAGCCGTGAGTTCGCTTTGCGTCCGGTGATAATTCTCCCTGGGCTGGGATACGACGTTTCAGAGGAGCAAGACTGAGCGTGACGTTCACGGTCAGCGGTTAAACGTTCCTCGCGTTGCGTGAACGGTAGGTGGTGGTGGAAACACCGTTTATTTTTGTATGAATTTTAAATTTTAAGTTTGTAAATATGTAAAATTAATATGAAAAAAAATGTAAATAATTTTATTTATTTATTGAGAAAAGAAACTTAACAGCTATGCTTAACAACAATTTACAAACTAACACGATACAAATTATAAGCCTATAAAAAGTTCCGCATTTTTTTTTTTTTTATATATTATTTCAACTTCTACTTAAAACAAGACAAAACCAATAGCAACAGTGCAATATAATATTAATATTATTAAGTGTGAATGTATGTATGTGTGAGAGTGTATATGTGAGGTAGGGTGTATGTGTGAGGGTGTGTATGTGTGTGTGAGGGTGTGGGGGGGGGGGGGGGGGAGGATTTCTGGCGACCTATTCAGACTGCTCCAGAGTGTTCTTTACAATTTTTATAAATGGCTTGTGTTTAATATTAAAAATATCTACCTCTCTGAAGCAGTCGTTATAGGCTGCCATGCACCGATTTAATGTCCACCACTTGGCGTAGTTCGTCCGACACAATCCTACATGAAATAGATGCGGACGGCGCGTCCTTGCGGCGCTGCAGTGCAGGGGCACCCTCGCCACCAGCTCCGGGCAGTCCACGCCGCCGTTCACTATTTTGTGTAGCAGGCTAGCGTCGGCCACTACACGTCTGCTCTCGAGAGACATCATCCTGTGGTGTCTCACCGCATCCTCGTAGCTGAGGGATGTGACACGCTCCCTATAATTTAAATGCCTGATAAATTTCTATTGGATTCGCTCCAATCGATCAATGTGTACATTGTACTGTGGTGACCATATAGAAGAAGCGAACTCCAGTGTGCTGCGGACATAAGCGTAATACAGAGTTTTGAGAGTAGATGCTCTCTTAAATGGTGTGCATATGCGCCGAACGAAACCTAGGGCTCTGTAAGACTTCGCGACAATGTGGTCATAGTGTTTGTCGTAGAGTAACTTGGAGTCCAACAGAACACCCAGGTCCCGCACGACGTTCGTCCGCGGCACGCCAGAGCTCTAGATACTGTAATGATAATGTATCACATTTTTGTTTCTAGTAAACGATATGACTTGGCACTTACCCACATTTAAATCGAGAAGATTCGAGCTGCAGTATTCACTAACCCTATCTAAATCTTCCTGCAATTTGATGCAGTCGGATTGATCTTTTATGGCCAAATATATTTTCATATCGTCTGCATACAATATAAATTTAGAGAAGAGGAAGCACTTAGATATATCATATAGATAAGCATTAAAAAGCAGGGGTCCCAGGTGGGATCCTCGAGGTACCCCGGAGGGAATTGTGTCAAAACATGATATGTATATGCGCTCCAATGCGCACAGCCTGCGAGCGGTTCTTAATGTATGAAGCAAACCACCTCAGCAAGTCGCCGTGTATGCCGATCTCGCCCAGTTTCCTTATTAGCACGTCATGATTAATTCTGTCGAAACATTTGGCATAATCGGTATACACGGCGTCTACCTGGATCCTTTTGTCCATGGCACCGGCAACGAAGTCCGTGTATACAGCCAGATTAGTAGTCACAGACCGATTCCTCATGAAACCGTGCTGGGCGGTGGAGACAGTATTTGCAATTAGACTATATACCTGGTCGTAAACTATTTTCTCAAATAGTTTACTGAAAACTGAAAGAATGGATACAGGACGGTAATTTTCGACTTTATGTTTAGGGCCGCTTTTGTGTATTGGGACTACAAATGCTTCCTTCCACATAGTTGGAAAAGCTCCCTCCAAAATTGACCGTTTGAAAATGGCGGCAAGCGGTGATGCAAGTACCATTGAACATCTCTTAGCAAAATATGGGGGTATATTGTCACTTCCAGGGCCCTTGCTAATGTAAATTTTTTTCAAATATTTCTGTACCAAATGGGGTGTGACATTCACTGAGCCAACCGTCGATATCGGCCACGGAGTTATTACGGGGCGACATAATATAATAGGATAATAAAGTCTCGAAAAAGGTAATAACATATTATTCACGACCAACTTTTTAGGTCAAATACTCCTACCGCTGTTCTTAGTGTTGCCGCAGAATGGATGGACTTTATTGACCATACTGGTGATCTTGCTCGCATGGTGGGAAAGCAAAACTGACATACTCCAAAAAAAAAGCAATAAAACATTCATATTGTCTAATATTGTCTCCAACACTGCTTGTTCTAATTGTCGGCATACAGCTGGCTATGTACATATAAAATGAGGAAGGTAAATAAAACAGTTGCATAAGTTTTACAGAATTATATTTTGTAATTTATAGTAATCGGCGGTAGCAGGTTTATTGTCTAACTTGTATTTTTAAGAAATTTGGTAATGCTCTTCGGAACTGCGACGGATCCGTCTCCCTGGCTGACTATTATCAACTATAGTTCGTAAATAAATATAGCTTGATCTCTGTGACAGATGTCATCGAAGACACGCGCATCAAGTTTCGTATTTTTTACAGTAAAATGCATGCAAGACGGTATAATACTTTATTGGTTTTTTACACGAATAGTGATGTTCGATCTTGAAAATATCTATAATAAATCGAATCTTATTCGATCGATCTTGATGATGATGATGATCGATGTTGCAAATATAATAAATCTAAATATGTAGTAATATCTTTTTAAATTGAAACCTTCAAAATTCACAAAAAAAAATTAACAAATTCGACCAAAATCATCCAGTTTTGCTCGCCAGCTGCTCAATTATGATCGATTTTCAACATCGTCCTAACTAGGTCCGAACCCTAATCCTACAACGTCACTCTGACGAACTCTCACAGAGATCAAGCTATATTTTACGAACTATAATCCTTCAGAATCACATCACTAAAACCACAGATTAGAGAAAGATAGGGTAGACGGAACACGGTGTCGCCAAATTGCACTTACAGCAATGCGCACACAGTACTTCGCGGCCAATCAGTGGTCGCATATAGACTCTATAGCCAATGACAGCGCCGACATCCTCTGCCATATGTACAATTCTAGGCATACGTACGACAGACGAACGGCATAAGCTTGATGGCATCGCATACCTAGCTATTATTTCTCTTATCTGGGACTTAAACAGTGTGATGTAGGACTAAAACTGTGTACCAGCACTTGTACAATAACCGATCACTGTTGGCGAATAAGCTCGATTCGCTTATGATTATGACATATGAAATCTCGTGATCATCCGTCATAGACTTTGACAGACAGAAAGAATCTCTACAGGATGTCACAGAGGGTGCCAGCAGTCAGTACATTCATTTCAACAGAGCAATCCCCCTTAAAATGTCTGGAAAGGTATACCCTTAGTGTTTGCAAACATATTTTACGCATTCGTCTAATGTAAAGTAGACATCTTATGGCGGTGTAGCGTGGTGCCTGACGACGATCAACGCTCAGTGACCTACTTAAATTTTTTTTATGTAATCCGGTATGGGTGGCTGAGTCGGAGGGGCCAAAGCGCATGCTCCGACCAGCCAATATCACCTCCGAGAAGGTATGTGCGATACCGGATACTTCCCTGGATCGCTGGCTATACTGGACTAGAGGAGAACACAAGCGAAGCTGCTATGCGGCCATCTTACATCCAGTACAGTGGTACCAACCCAGACGGCTACAATCTGAGCCTACCACCTAGTAAGGGGCAAGGGAAGGGACCTACAGTTTTACACAGGTTCCGAACGGTGAAGCAGCAGGTGTAGGTAAGCACGTACATTTTTTCGTCAGAAAAAACTCATTGGTACACGCCGACCGGACTCGAAACGCGGACCTCTCGCATGAGAAGCCGATGCCCAAACCACTCGGCCACCCGCCGCTTAAATGTACAGTCGTCGGTCGTACGCAAAACGAACGTGCGCCGCAGTATGCGTTATACGATCGCATTAGTGTGTTTTATTAAGTGCGACATTTGGCGTCGAACCGCCCATAAGGTGCCTAACAGCGCCCATGGATTTTCAGTCGTATATCGGGGTTGCCGAGGTGGTCACTTAATTTAAGCGACGTACATTGGAAGGAAGGAGTCGGTGTGAACGCCGCTCTCTTCGTACTGAACGCGCGAACTTGTGTCTTGAAGCGTTGAACTCGACCAAATTTGTATGGAAATTTTTATTCCCGTTGAATTAAGAAAAAAAATCGTACATTTTTTCTTCATATTGATCCCACTAAGTGAATGTAGTGACTACTGCAACAGCCTGTACACGTGAAACCACAACAACAAAGACGAGAACGTATATATCACAAATGCGGGTACATTCTTCCATTAGGTCGACGCCTGACAAAACACATTCGAACATCCATCATGTCAATTGAAATGCTTTGTAAGTACACTTGTTGTAAGACTGTATCAGGGTGATGTGTACGATTCTAGGAAATTAACAATATTCAGCATGCTACCTCTCCATACTTAATATTAATACTCTTTTGGTCAAATTTGCTCACTGTGCCGCGTGGGCCCGGTACTTATACAAGAATAATCCACTGCATCTCTCTCTGTACAAGGCTGTGTAAAAGGCGACTAAGGAATAAGGACTAGATCCCGTGCTACAGGGCGACAGGATAGTCACCTCTCACCCTGACACGGTCCTTCCATCGAGTCATGCCTTAATTGCTGATTGATAGTTATCTTATCCGAATACTGCGCTGAAGGTGGTGGGGTATGAATTTTGCTGTAATTTACGAATTATTGCAGCACAACACCAATTACTCTGCACGGCCCCATTGTCGGGATGGTAATATTTTTTCAGTCTGTCTGCTACCTACATAGTACGTACATAACTGACAAGTGACAACCCGTCGAAAAGTAATTGTGGCTTTTGTTGGCTGTCCTTGGCGTTTTGTTCAAAAATACAAACGTAATAAAAACATCGAAAAGTCATTGTGGCTTTTGTAGGCTATACTTGGCGTTTTGTTCAAAAATACAAACGTAATAATAACATCGAAAAGTAATTGTGGCTTTTGCTGGCTGTCCATGGCGTTTTGTTCAAAAATACAAACTTAATAACATCGAAAAGTAATTGTGGATTTTGTTGGCTGTCTATGGCGTTTTATTCAAAAATACAAACGTAATAATAACGAATTTGACCAAAAGAATATTATAATAAGGTAGAGTGCGATCAGGAACGACAGAAGTGGAGAGAGGAATCTCTAGCGTCCGGACATCGATCACCCACAACACTCTACATGTGACCCCATTTATGAAGAGTTAAAAACTCGACCCTCCCTATAAGACGAGACGGAAGTTAACATTCTCCATACAAAATCATCTTGCGGTATTTGTTTTTTATCCCCCTAAACCTTATCCGATTTTTTCAATTCTTCTTTGTTGTAATAAGGACAGTCCTGTCTACGTTTCTGTCTTTTGATTTTTTGAATATCTAAAGTGAAGCCTAAATAAAGCTTAATGAACTTCATGACATCAAAAAAATACAAAATTCAATTTTTTCGGTCGAAATACAAATTTTTAGCTCCCGTGACGGGGTTACAATTACCCTGATTGTCGGGATAGAGCATGTGGTATGTATATATGCCGCGCAAAGGCATCTGTCACTTCGGCACGGCATTCGCAGGCCCCTTCTAATCAGAATGCTTTTGGGCGTCGTCGGCTCAACAATCCACGCTGACGGCGCCAATGTCTCTCGTATCCATAAAAAAAAATTATGCGGGATCTAGTGTAGTGTAATGGTAGATCGATATCCCCCTCCAGATAGATATTACATACTCGAATACAGTCAAGACGCTCACGATCTCAATGCAACCCGATTCTGCAATAGATAAAGAGCTTATGGCACGTGACTAAATGTACAACTTTCAAATATTTTCATAGCTCAATATAATATTATATAAATATAAAAACTATAAAACTAGATACTGCAACGGAGCATTGGAGTTTCATATTATCGAAATACTGAGTTCTATTCTAACATTTTACCTTCACTCATTTGCATTTACACATCAACCTGAGTAAATATTAACAATGACGAGGCTTACGCTTAATCTACACACTGCAGTTACAACGAATCGACTTCGATGAAACACATCAAACTGTGCAAAAGATGGCGCTAAATTCTGCCAAAGATGCCGCTAAACTCTGCAAAAGATAGCGCTAAACTCTGCAAAAGATAGCGCTAAACCCTGCAAAAGATAGCGCTAAACTCTGCAAAAGATAGCGCTAAACCCTGCAAAAGATGGCGCAAAGTTTTGCAAAAGATGGCGCTAAATTTTACAAAATACAGCGAAAAATTTTGCAAAATATGGCGCTAAATTTTGCAAAAGATGGCGCGAGTTTCTATGCTTAATTATTAAGATTTAGCGATGCGACTCTTCGACTTCGTTTCGTTCCAACTTGATTTTAGTCATAAATAATAAATCTAAATACATGATTCATTGCGTACACCACACACACACACATTCATTCACGTACACGTACTCATTTAAATGATAACAGAGCGCTACTGACGACGCGACGAGAGCCGTCGCACCTCGCACCCCGCTCCCAGGCAGTGCGGGAAGACGCCACATCACTACATCGAAACATACTTTACATTAACATTTTGTTACTAAATTACAAGCGTATCTGACCTACGTATCTACAGAGCGGCGTCTGATCCACAAGAGATGCGAACAAATATATAAATTCAACTAAATCGTTAACAAAATACGACTTTCTCTATGGAAAAATAAAATAAATAATTTACAAATTACTAGTTACACGTTTAACAGCTACTAGTAGGTAGTAGTACCCACCGCGGCTCACACTATCACCGCGCACTTCGCTTCGGGCAGACGAGCAACAATTTCAAACCGTTCCAAAATTATCATTTATCACTATCACTGATCTGATCAATTTCATCAAATGCTTCTCTGACTTTCTCTGACTGTCGGGAATCTCAAAATCAAGAATCCTTGTAAAATTATTTTAATTAAAGTGTAAAAACGAACTCATCACACCGCGGACTTAACATAAACAATACATTTACACAAACGCACTCTATTGACACATTTAATAATAATTCCTCAAGCGTATCTCAAAATGTAGTTAATTCTTATAGTTTTAGATAAAATTATAAAGTTATTATACCAGACAGATGCCTTTAAATGCAAGCAAATAGGAACACATTTCATTACCTGTCAATGAGACCGTGTGACAATATACGGCCCTAGTATTTTTACCGATTTTTGTTTTCTACAAGTGCTTACAAATAGCTTATTCGTCAGTTTATAATTATAGTATTCTGTTGAACGAGCAATCCAAACTGGTGTGTTCTACATTCGCTGGTGGTTTATTGTATTTTTATTGGTTTGTGCTTTTAAATGTTTATCCAGCCTCCTTTGATTTGAATGGAAGTTTTAATTAAAGCGACGCTAAACATTTTTACCCACAGCCTTCTAGGAATAAATAAACAGAGTCTGGGTTAGAGTATCATATTTGTCTCACGAAAGTGTTACCAAATTGTCATACTCTATAAGTCGGAGTCTTGTGTGGTTTTGTCAAATATTTTGTTCTTTTGTCAAATATTTTGTTCGAGACCACGCGTCCATTTATTTTTTCCTCTAAGGCACAAATCTTATGCGTCTGCCCGAAGCCGTTTGAAAAAGCTACTCATTTGAAAGCGCTGCTGGTTCCTACCGCCCGCATTCATCTTTACAAACCCATCCCGCTCTTACAATACTCAGTCCAATGTTTCAGTCCAATTGTTTCGGTACTTTCGTTATTTCCTGGAGTCGTTTAGAGCTTCCGACGACGCTATTCTTTTAGAATTGATTTGAAGTGAAGGGTTTATCGCATCGATCGATGCAAACGTTCAGAAAAACAACATTAGCGACAGACATGTTTATGATAGCAACAGCAGAACATAAGACTAGGCGCGCAACGCGATTATTCATTAATACGAAAATCTGTTTAACAAAATTTTCATACAAACGTACCTTCTTCTTTGTGCGTCCATCGTTTCGGCGCTGCAATGTAGCATGATATATAATTGTTAAATTGCTTAGCTCGATATTTCCTTCATGAAGTAATAAAACCACGGTAATAAAAGGTCTGATGAGGACAGTGCGAAATGACGGATCATGATTCGTCCATTATGTAAAATTATGTATGACGGACCGCACGACCTGTGTGTGTATGTATATAACCGTCTGCCCATCCGGCGTCCGAGATCCGTCACGTATGACGGACACCGACAATTCGGTTTGATCGGATGACGATCGGTCCGTCAAATATCCGGTCCAGAGTGCCAGCAATACAAAACGCATGCGGATTTGTCGATCCGTCATTTTGTCGGATCATCCGTGAAAGTGCCAGCATCCAGTATCCGAGAAAAAAACTGGACGTTGGACAATGGTTGGTTTGAGACGCACGAGTCACTATTGCCAGTCTTTTTTCATATTCTGCAATAACATCCTACTTTAAAGATCGACTTTCCAAGAATAAACGTAGACAGAATTGACAATATTGCTGACGTGACTGCAGGCGAGGAAGATGATAAAGTTGAATGAAATAATTAATGCTAACCAAGTAACAAAATAAAAAAAAAAACAAAACAAAACGCAAAGAGAACACGCATATCGGTCGACAGCGAATGCGAATTTATTTTAAGATATCCACCGAGAGCTAGTCACCTGTGGAGGAAGTATCTGTGCCAAACGCGAGTTTAATACTCAATGCGGAGCTGTAGCGGCACTTAGAACAAGCAAGAATTAGCATACTAATTTCTTCATTTGAATACATCGTCTTATTTTGTAAATGTCACGTATTACGAGCACTTAAGATGTGTGGGCCGATAAGTTTCTAGAATGTAATGAATTTAGCCGGCGAGCGGACGGACAGTAGTCACCTTGCGTCATTTAGTTTACTCGGTTGAATAAAATACCACTGGCATTACGTGGTCTTTTCAAATATTAGTACATTTTCGTACAATAAAGAGGAAGCTCTGGTTCTGTTTGCTCTGTTGTTTGCCGAATACGAAAAAATGAATAGTGTCGAAGGAAGCTCATTCCCCGACCGTAGTTCTGCTAAGTTCAGCGGAGTCACGAATTGAAGTTTGCTTTGTTAATGTGATGTGTTGTTAGTTACTTCCGTTCGCCGCGGAAGACGTAGATAAAATGGAATGAAAGATAAAGTCTACTACCGAACTACCCGTAAATAAATCATAAAATCAAAGGACGACTTTCAGCGCGTTCGTTACGTTTAATACTACGTCGCGTCCCGTTCTCCGAAGAGAACTGGCGAGACACGATCGGCCGGTAAGGAAGGACTCGAGCAGGGGTATAGAATCAAAGACAGCTCTATCAAGTTTTGCAAATTTTTGGTAAATAAAAACAATTTTTTATTCAGACCCAGTTTATTTTAAATGGCCCGTTACTTCGTTAGGATTAATGGAGCTATCCTATTGGACAGTTTTGCTTAGCGCTAGTTTTGAAACTAAACGTATGGATAGTGCTGTTTTTGAATGTTACTGCTAATTTCTGAACTATGTTTTTAATGGAAAGAGCTGCTTTTGAAGCAGTTTTTTATGACAATTCAATAGCCAATTGTATGAAGAAAAATTGTGCATTCATATGTCGTTTCAACAAAAAGTTGTAAAGAGCTACCTTTGATTCTATACCCCTCCATTATCGAGAGGGATGACGGAAGACAGGAAAAGACTCCGGCAGAACTACGGCCTCTATCCTTACAGACTAATGAGTGAATGCGACGGCGGCGGTCAGCGCCAGTAGCGAGCTCACGCGCGACCAGCGACCGCCTCCCGCGCGGCCGCCGACCGAAAAAACTCTTCCGTCGTCGTGGAAGAGGTCGACTCCTCCCAGTCGTGGTCGGTCGTTGTTGTCGCGTTGTCGTGTTTTCTGCGCCCCTTGGGCTGTCGGCTCTTCTTTCTCTCCGGCTCGTGCGCCTTCTTGTTCTGCCGCTTCTGCTTCTGCCTCTGTAGCCTGCGCGCGCAGTTGCGGTGGAAGGGCGGTGGGAGCTTCCTCCGTTTGTGCTTGTCCTTGTGGCGGCGCGCGCACGCTTTGGGGCCGGCGGCGGGGTCGAGGCGGCGCGTGAGCGTGAGCGCGTACCCGGAGAGGTTGCCGAGAGGTCGGCCCTCGGGGATCTGTAGGCGGCGCGGCCGGCCGCGGTTGTCGAGCGCGACGAACGTCTTCTTGCCGCCGGCGGTGCGCGAGTACGTGTTATAGTTGTTCTCCTCCATGTGCTCGTCGAACACGCAGTCGTCCGAGAAATCCTTCTGTAACAAAAGAAACGTATGCATGAAAATACCACTCATTATGTGAAAATACCACTCATTATGTGAAAATACCAATCATTATGTGAAAATACCACTCATTATGTGAAAATACCACTCATTATGTGAAAGAGTCAAGACTCAAGGACGTAGGCGGGTTGGACGTTTCGTTCGCTGCATACGTTTTATAAGTTTGTGATTAAAAAAATATATATTAGAACTGTTAAATAAAACATTCTGGAGGCTGGTTTTTAATAGGCGTTGCTGAGTCGTTTTCGGCTCAGCAACATACGCTGCGCCCAGACCCAAATTTTCATAGTTTTATGTATTTGTAATTGTATTATCGATAAATTGTAATTTAAACCTACTTATGAAAAATCTACATAATTCAATTTCAGTTCAATGCCTCATAAGGATAAGGAAGCGTTAACTTTCTGCAAGGAGACTGGCGCGCCGCCGTGGTGGCTGGCGACCGCAGAACATACACGAATATAAGTAACGTGATTATTAAATAATTATGTTTGTATTATTAAAAAGTAATAAGTCAAAGATTTATCCATAAAAAATATATAATATAATATGGGGAAATAGTGAGTGATTTCAAATCAGTAAAGGCAGATGAACTGTTTTAAGAGAAATTGAAGAAACCACTCTTGAGAAAGAAAGCGCTCAGATCAGAAATAATAAGGTGGAAAGGGAAGCTGTTTCCATAACCTTATGTCCATAACGGACTCATATGTCAAAAGACTCTGAAATGGTGGATTTAGTGATGACAACCCTTATGGAGTCGGGTGTTTTTGATGGAGAGTTTAAAGTGGTGCGAAACACCTACGATACCATAAGCATTGAGAAACTGCTTACGCAAATAAAAGAGACATGTATATACCTACAGTACTTATATAAACATGTATACTTTATGTTAACGATTAAGTAAATATAATACATATTTATATAAGGTCTTTCAAAATTAGTTCATAGTACGCTAAGCGGGGGTTCTGTATCATATTGGGAGTAAAACCTATATAAAAAATTTTTTATGTAGGTATTTAAATAAAAAAATAGGTGGTTGATTTTTCTAACCTAATCGATTCAGTTTCATAACAGTAAAAAAAAAGTCTTCATGACCATTATGAAGTAACACGTGTAAGTTGGTAAAAAAAATTAAATTCTTTCTATTCCATACTAATAAAACTAAAATTGTGGTTTTCCACAATTTCTGAAAGAAAGAGATATACGTGTTGGAAGACTTTTTTGTTCCTAGCACGAAACCGAAACGATTAAGAATTTTTTTTTACATTTAACATTAAAAAAAAAATTTTTGTGAAAAAAAAATTCTTTTTTCTTCAAAAGTGATCTATTTCCGATAGAGAACCCCCCCCCCCCCCCCCCCCCTTAGCTTACTATGAACTAATTTTGTGAGACCTATTTTTTTGGACCTTGGCCTATAGCCTAATCGATTCAGTTTCATAACAGTAACAAAAAAGTCTTCAATATCATTATGATGTAACACGTGTAAGTTGGTAAAAAAAATCAAATTCTTTCTATTCCATACTAATAAAACTAATATTGTGGTTTGAACAGATTTGTATTGTACCTACAAAGTAAATACAACATTTGTTTATTATATCTTATTTTCTTTAGAAATACTCTTAGATTTAATAATCGACATTATTTCATATTATTCTAAAATAACGATCGATTTTCGATATTTGTGGATATATTGTCCCATCACTAAACAACCTTGAATCATTCGTGCCCCGCGGATTCCGATGTATGGACATGAATTTTAACTAATAACACATTTATGTGTGTGCCAAAAGATGAGATGAGGCACAGAGCTACACTTGGAGGGTGGGTACCTTGGGCTCCCAGTTCAGGAGGACATGGCACAGGCGGAGACACCCCCACCGTTAAAAAAAATACAAAAGGAAATACAGCAAACCAACCAGGTTTTTGATGAAATGCTCCCAGACCTCAATAGCGATTCATCCATTTACCCTTGTCATTAGCTCAAATATTTGAAAAAAAAATCATATAGATTTACACTCTCTTTGCAATCCAGTCGAAAACGTAGTAGGCGCCATGTTAAAAGTTCTGCTCTGGGCACAAAAGGCAATAATCTCTTCTAAAATGGCTAACATCTACTCTAGGTTGGGGGCTACATACATGAGTGTAAGTGGAAAAAAAAACAAGAGACGGTGTGAGCGTTATAAAATGCCTATTGTAGCAACAACTAGAAGCGAGGATGACCCTAATAACATACTGAGGTACTTCAATGAACCGCCAGGGGCCCCACAACCATACCAACGAATTAATAAAGAAAGAGGAGAAGTAAAAAATAATGTTAGAGGGCCCTTAGAAAATGTTCTATCATTGAGAACAACGAAGTAACTGTAATGATACGGCAAAATTGCATAATGAAAGAGGACCCACCGTACCTATGTAGCTTACAACATGAATTCGCTATTTCTTCCTATAAACCTAGGGACGCTCACTTTCAACCCTCTTGAAGGACCCGAGACTGTACATTGTGCAAACATGAAAACATGAGCATGGAGAGCGTTCCCAGAGTTTACCGGTTCTGTAGAGGAAAGATCTGTGGATCCGAATGGTACGGCAATCCCTGCCCAGTGCGTGTGGTGCAGAGGTGGAAAGGGGAGAGTGGGATCGCGTGAGACAGCACCTCCGAATACTCCCCATGGAATAAGCGATAGATCACACCTAGGGAGCCGACATCCCTACGGAGTGGTTGCAGTGGTTCTAGATCGCGGGACACTTCGGGGTCATCCATTAGACGTACGGCTCGACGCTGGATCGAGTCCACAGGCGCATGAGCTGGTATTTGACAGATTCATCCCACCCACAGGTGCGAGCACTACTCCAAACAATCGTGTTTCTTCTCCTCGTTTTATTATGTTCTGTGGTGGCGATCCACGATAGCATCGCGTGCGTCCGCGCCGTCGTCGTCGGCGCCAGCTGAGTAACGATCGAGCGACACTGCGACTGATTACATTCAATCCGAGATTGTTAACACTATAAAGAGATATCAATTAAAATGTATTAACGTCAACGGAATTTAATCTTAAAAGTACCGCGCGAGGCCGGTACTTAAAAAGAATAGCCCCACTGCACCTCTCCCCGTGCATGTTGTAAAAGGCGACTAAGGGATAAGGACAAGATGCCGTGCTAAAGGGCGACCGGATAGCCACCTCTAACCTTGGAACGGTCCTTAAACTGAGTCATGCAGCGGGTGAGTCTTCGTGCCTTACTTGCTGCTTGATAGTTATATTAAGTCCGAATACTTTGCTAAACGTGGTGGTTGGTGTTGCGCTGTACAAGTACAAGAGTACAAGAGTACCTGCAGCACAACTCCGATTACTCTGCTTACCCCGATTGTCTGTATGTACATTTGTATGTATGGATCTTAATCTTAGCTAGTCTCGCGTTACAAATTAACTATTGACTCATTAAAATTTTATTGACTAAATGTTTTTTTGTAATCTGGTATCGGTGGCTGAGTCAGAGGGGCCAGAGTACATGCACCGACGAGCCAATATTACGTTCGAGAAGGTGCCATACCGGAGACTTCCCTTTGGATTGGTGGCTATACCGAAATAGAGAACACCGCGGAAGTTGATATGCGGCCATTTTTCGTCCAGTTTTTCAGAAACGGATAGACTGGTGGAAAATGCCACAGGCATTAAGTACCACCTTATGTACGTTTTAAAGTGCAATAAAAGTTTTTTGGTTTGCTTTGATTTGATTTATAGTGAGGATTCATGATCAAGTGCGGTAATTTTAAAAATTGTGACTGAAAGCCGAGTCTGGAAAACAAACGTTGTCGTTATTGTGTTGTTGGGTTTTCCCAGACTGCGTTCAGTCACAAATTTTAAAGTGACCGCATTTGGCCATGAATCCTTAGTATACACAACACTCAAGAAAATGTCTCAAAAAGACAATCGTCAATACACCGCGCACCATATCCCGACAATCGGGGTAAGCAGAGTAATCGGTGTTGTGCTGCAAGTATTCTGGTAAATTACAGCACAACACCGACCGCCATGTTTAGCAAAGTATTCCGCCAAGATAACTCAAATCAAGCAGCAAGTAAGGCACGAAGGCCCACCTGCTGCATAACTCGGTGGAAACACCGTGCCAAGGTGAGAGGTGGCTAGCCTCTCGCCCTATATAGCACGGCATCTTGTCCTTATCCCTTAGTCGCCTTTTACGGCATGCACGGGGAGAGATGCAGTGGGGTTATTCTTTTTAAGTACCGGCCCCACACAGTATCGTCAAAACAATAAAAAATCGAGTTAAGTGCGAGTTTTACTCGGGCACGGTGGTTTCCGTATCTATCCGCTATTATCCGCCTATCTTTTGTCTTTCAACAATGCAATGTATAAACGCCTGTGGCACCATCTATTATTCAGTAGCGTGACTAATCGATTTTTCGTACGTTTGTTGTATTAGCCCCCCATAATTTTTAACATTTTCTTTTTTTTTATTATTTGTTGTTATATCCGCCATAGTATTCTGATATTCTGATTCTGGTATTATGATTTCACATATTCTGTGAAAATTTCAACCGGCTACCTATTACGGTTCAAGAGATACAGCCCTCGGACAGACGGACGGACAGACGGCGGATGCTTAGTAATAGGCTTCCGTACGGGATACGGAAACCTAAAAAGTCTTTCTGGAACTCGCGTAGCAGACTTCGGAAATGCGCGCGTCGCAACCATGGGGCACGGGCAGGTCCGTTATGTCTGCTTACCCCACTGGGAAAGAGGTATGACGTTGTGTATGCGGAAACTAGCGCGTCACTTGCCGATGCGAACACCGACTCGTAGACTAATTGTTTTCAATTAGCCAATGGCGCACAAGCTAGTGTCATGCTAAGTCACATGCAAAAGGCAAAACAACGTAAAACTGCTTTCTAATGTAAACGTTTGAAACGACTTATATTACTTATCTTATATTACTAGGTGGTAGGGTTTAACCCGCCCGGGTTGGTACCACCGCACTGAATGAAAGGTCGGTCGAAACGGCTATGTAAATAGTTTGTGTTTTCCTTCCAGTTCAGTGTAGCCGGCACGACCGAAGGGAATCACTGACGTGGCACCAAGTTCATCCGGTGTTATGGGCTGACATCACGGATGTTGTAGGTGATGAAGCCAACCGTGTCAGCATCAATAAAAAAAAAAAAAAAAAAAAAAAGACTTGAATGTATGCTTTGTCGACAAAAACTGTTAGTACGTCATCTTTAGAGTTGAATGGATTAAAAACATATTTATATTTGAGATCATATCGAGGTTTAAACGTGTAAAGTTTGTATAACGTGCATATAGACGTATTTTAAGTACCTATTTATGTATTTTTTATTTTATTTATTTTGGAAAAACAAACAGACATGTACATAAAATAAAAAACAATAGCAAACATAATAACACAGACTAGATACATATCCAGCAGCGTTTTTCACGAAGAAATTACAGAAGGACGTCACATTGTAACGTCCTTCTGTAATACGAACCATCATCGATAGACGAATGCTTTTTTTTTTAATGTAGCCCAAAGTCCAGATCTAAACAGGTTTTTTTAATTTTTCGATATCACATTTATTTTTTTAAAATATAAGAGATTTAGTTCGAAAAAAAATAGAATTTTTCACATTATTGCATTGAAAAATTTTTTTTTTTACTTTTTCGAAAACTTTTTACTTTTTCTTGTGAGCCCTCAACCACTCGCGTAGCCCCAAAACTCGCGACACCGGGACGATTTCACACTCTCAGCGAAAATGGGGGGCTATACTGAAGCGATCGAAAAAACATTTTCAATGTTAACAAACATTTATATACATATATATCCTCACCAACGAGCAACTGGCTCGAGAAGTCGGTGATCTTGTTTAAACGGTCAAGCCTTATCGCTATATTAAAAGAATCAATGAAAGGAATCAAAAGTACTAACTAGTGGTCACTGTCATAGTTAACATTTATATCGATACTTTCATCCATGCAGAATATCGTCACATACAAACATTTGATAGTGGATAAACGCATAAATATGAAAGCATTTGTCCAGTGTCACGCTCGAAGTGTCATTCTTTTCCTTTGATAAAGTCGCTGGAGGATCGGGCGGAGTGTGGGCTGACGGAATCTACCATCTGGGCCCTGGGCACCGCTGGCTGGACCAAACTCCTGGCATTCCTGGTCCCTGGGTGTCTTTCTTTGGGCCTGGGTGTCGCAGATGTGAAATGAAATGAAATGAAGTGGGCGCGCCGTCGGACTACACCTCTGCGTTAGTCTGGCGCGCGTCATTTGTCGCGCTTCCCATAAAATTAAAAAAATTCAGTAAAGGTAAAGTAAGTGGGTAAGGATTAAATCTTTTAAGTTTATTTACAAATAAGTTAAAGCCTTAATTCCTTTTTTAATAAACATAATTATTTGCATTTCTTTATCTTTTTGTTGAAAGTTTACTTTTTGGGAATTGTCCTTTTGGGAAGTTGTCCTTTTGGGAATTGTCCTTTTAGGAAGTTGTCCTTTTGGGAATTGTCCTTTTAGGAAGTTGTCCTTTTGGGAATTGTCCTTTTGGGAAGTTGTCCTTTTGGGAATTGTCCTTTTAGGAAGTTGTCCTTTTGGGAATTGTACTTTTGGGAAGTTGACCTTTTGAGAAGTCGTCCTTTTGGGTCCTTATGAGCCGAAAGGCATATAACATAGCACATCAAACCAAACAATGGCGACAAATTGGGCCCAACTCAGCATATACAATAGGAGACAACGACGTTGTCTATTGCGCTGATTTGCAGTTGGACCCGCGCTGATTTGCAGATGTACGCGATTCTGGGGCTCGTCCAGGGCACCAGTCAAGGTGTTTTTAAAATATCCTTCCAGAAATAGCAATCTAGGCATCTGTCACGCCGGCACGGCATTCGCAGCCCCCGTTCGAAAACGAATGCTTTTGGGCCTCGTCGGCTGAGCAATCCACGCTGACGGGGCGCCAAGTGTCTGTCAGTCAGTCAGCGTGTATGCGTCCACTGCTGGACATAGCCTCTCCAATTTTCCTCCAGTCCTCCCGGCCATCAGCCATACGGAACCACTACTTTCCGCCGACGTACTTGATGTCGTCGTCCCACCTGGCGGGTGGTCTTCCCACACTCCGTTTTCCTGTCCACGGCCGCCAGTGTACTTACTTACTCCAACGGTCATCGTCTCTTCGGCTAACGTGCCCAGCCCACTGCCACTTGAGCTTAGCCACCCGGTGTCCAATATCGACTACTTTTTTTGGTGCGTCGGCGGTATCAAGTACCAAGTGTCTCGCGTATCCATAAAAAAAAAACTTGCGTTTGATCTAGTCTGGCGATGTTACAACATTGAATATACCTGCAACTATTTCCATTCAAAGGGACAATGGTTTTCATTCTAACGTGGGATATAAATTGTCTATGCGTATAGTGAAATTTGCGATCGCTTTGCAAGATGTGACGCGGCCTGGTCGATGGACGTACTATATCCGCCGCGTCGCAAGAACACGCTGCAAACTCTGCCCCATGTCCGATGGAAGATACTGTAGGCCACCGTCCATCCTCTATCGACTGAAGTCGCCCACTACCTTCAATTGATTCTCCTATCCATGTTAATCTTTACGGCTTTCCCGAACAATGGCCTCAAAGAGACTTTGATAACATTAAACTTTCTGTATCGCGTTCTTGGAATTTGTTTAATGGCGCTCGTTCATTTTACTGCTTAATAGAGTCCTTTCGAAACGTTTGCCTTGTCTTGAAAATCGATTTCTCGTGTTGATGCTTCGACCGCTTAAAAAGAACGGGATACCGTCATTAGCCCACTCAGCCAGCGCCAAGCTGTAAAAGATCGGTTGTTACAATGTGGGAAGACTAGATTAAGTACACGATACACAATTTTTACTCCTCATATGGTATCCTTGCAGCAATAAATAGGTACATATGTATTGAGTTTTTTTTTAATAGCACGCGATTTTAATTTTTAAATCACATGTACAGTTTTTTTATGAAAACTGACACGGTTGATTACATCTCCTAAAACATCCGTGATGTCAGCCAATAACACCTTGGTTAACTAGATGTAACCCGGGCGTAACCCGGTACTAACTGGTAGTAACCCGGGCGCGGGTTAAACCCTACCATCTAGTAAGGTACGAACGGAAGGGCGCTACATTTTTACGTGGGATCCGAACCACGGTCAGCCTCCAACGATCGAACGGTCACCCATCCAAGTATTAGTACTTGGATGGGTGACCGCGCCAGGGTGTGACCTACCGCAGCACTGAGCTATCACGTTTAAACATTTATTGATTTATTAATACTCTTGCCATATGGTCACACGCCGCTATCACGTTTCACGTGAATCTTACGACCTCATTTGTCAGCCTAGGTAGCTATGGATCTGGTGCAATGGATCTACTTGTGATCGGATTCCACAGCGTTTGGATTCCACATGAGACTGTAGGTCACTTCCCTGTACTAGGTAGTAGAGTTTAACCCGACCGGATTTTTACCACCGCACTGAATGAAAGGTCGGTCGAAGCGACACGACTAAATGGAAGCACTGACATGGCACCTAGTTCACCAAGCTGTGATAGGGTGATCTCATGGGTGTATGATGTAGCTAACCACGTAGATACCATAAAAATACATATTTTAAAATAAAGTAGAGTATATATACGTATAATAAAATCGTAAATGCAAAAAAGTCTGTACAATGAATATATTCGGAAAAAAATAACCAACCAGGGTGTCTTAAAATGAGAAACTGAACATGTTAGAACAGTTTTGTGCGGCCAAGGACACGAATTCCAAGAAATAGGCAACGAGAATGTATAGGCTATTTAAAGGCCTGTCACACCAAAGCTACTATTCGCTGCGACTACTCGCTGCGAGAGAAAACGCCGCGACTAGCATTGAACATGTTCAATTCGTAGTCGCAGCGAGTGGTGTGTGACTAGCCATTCGCGCGCCATTGGCATCATCACGCGTCGTGCGTGACTCCGTGACTCGTGCCGTGCTTGCACTCGTGGTTCCACTTCCGAACCTGCATGCTGCATCCATCGACAGAATCAAAATTTAAGATGCAAGATAAATACTATAAAATAAAATGAAAATATACTTTATTGTATACCATTGTGTACAAAGGGTCAGAAAAGGCAATTTCAATGCCTTGAGGCATTCTTTACGACCTAAGCTTTTAGATGATAGAGTAGGGGCGGACAATGCAGTACGTAAAGAAATTACGATAGTATGAAATATAAATACATAACTTACATGGAGAAATTGGACATATAAGCAATATACATCCTTTCATATACATAAACAATAAGAAATATAAATATTGTAATATATGGCTTATAGAAGATGTAAGGGCTCCATAAGTACTTATATTGTTTTACCTACTCATGGCCATTAGGTAGAAGAAACAGTTCGTGGATATTTTCTTTGAACATGTGGACCACATTGAAATGGGGCACGCTTTAGATAATTAGTTTCTTAAGAATCTACACATTGAAATGATTAAGGCCGACTTGCACCAACACAAATTTAATATATAAACTAGTTTAACTCGCTAAACCAGTTTAAGCAAGCATCCATTGACTGTGGGAACCGCGTTTAAATCCATAACTCGCTACTTAACTTTAAACTCGTGTTGGTGCAAGTGGGCCTAAGAATGGTGGGATACAAACCACACTAAATACCACTCAACCCACTTCTTACCTTTAAGCTTTCTCAGCATTTCCTCCGCTAATTTCTTGCATGCCAAGCGACTCAACTGTCTTGAGTCGTTTGAACGACGACGACGTTCGACGGACGACATTTTACCGCGAGAAAACCAACCGGTGCGCCATCTGAAAGACATTCCTGGCTCCTTTCGTGCACACTTCGGCAGACTTCGGCTCGAAGGAAAGTGGTAGAGTGATGTTTTGGTGGTTTAAAAAAAATAACCAGGGTTAATATAAAGAAGATCCGTCGCGTAGCGACGGATCTTCTGTATATTAACCTAACCTAATGTTGAAGCGGGGCATGTCCTTTTTGTTACGTTTCGTTTCGAGCCGAGTGTTCACGAAAGGAACCGGAATGTCTTTCAGGTGTCGTTTTGGACAACCAACTGACTGCAAACTCGCGCACAGCGCGCGATTAGTAGTCACTGCGTGTTGCACTGAGCGTTTAGTCGCTGCGAGCAAAGTCGCTTGGTGTGAGGGGCGCTTTAGCATCGCCCAGATATATTTTCCGAAACAGAAAAGGTATCCGACAGTTTCTCAGTATTCTGATGCCATTGACGAACAATCGGCATGGGGGTTTTGAATGTTTTAGCGTTTTTAGAATGGTTGCGGCATTTCTATTGAAATTTGATTGGTTTCGTCCCTTTATGCCCGATCTCTTCCCACGGAAATATTTCACAGTTCTCCAAAACATACTAGACACCCGTTAATGAAATAACCTGGGTGCTTGAGTTACCGTTTCTTAGGTATCCGTATCCGTCGTATCGTACGGGACCCTATTACTAAGCTTACGCCGTCTGTCTTGTCTGTCCGTCCGAGGGCTGTATCTCTTGAACCGTAATAGGTAGCCCGTTGAAATTTTCACAGAATATGTGTTATGGCCGATATAACAACAAATAATAAACATAAGAAAAAGTAAAAAATTCACGGGGGTACAAGAAACTAAAAAGTGTATGCGCGCCATTTACCGAAAAGAATATGAAGCATTTTAACTAATACATAGATGGCGTGAGTGGCGCTAACCATGACATGGCGATACGGAACCCTCGGTGCGCGAGTTCGACTCGCACTTGGCCGGTTTTTTATATCGGTAATTAATGTTGTCATTGTTTGTAAACTTTTGTAAAATTATGTCGCTTATTCAGAAATTACACCTATTTCCCACCGAACTTTCAGAAGCAATAGAAATGTATAATTTGATATCCGTGTAACATTAAGCAGTAAGGTTGGTTGTTAAGTTAATTTTTATGGAAACGGACACGGTTGGATACATAACCTAAAACATTCGTGATGTTAGCCCATAACACCTGGTGAACTATGTGCCATGTCAGTGCTTCCCTTCATTTTATGCCGGCTACACTGACCTTACTCCATCGCCTTGGCTCCGTAGAGTTGCCTGTCAGCGTTGTCATTATCTTTTTTACTTGGGGGAAATGTGTGGACAGAATGTGGGAGAGCGTTCCAGAGTTTACCATTTCTGTGGAGGAAAGATCTGCAGAATCGATTATCTGAGTTAAAATTTAATTTTAGACGCATCTCCACATCATCGCATCGACTAACTAACGTCCTAGCTGAAAATATAACTTCAGTGCTGCTAGATAAAGGCTAATTTCGAAGCACCGCGGAGAAATCGTTCCAGAATTGACCCTTTTCCAATTTCAAGTAAAACAAGAAAAAACAACGTGGAACTGGATACCAATATGAATCTTTGTAAAATTTATTGTTAAATGATTATCTCTCAATCTTCAATGAGGTCGTAAAAGCAACCCTGGAGCAGACCGTATAGGGTTCCGTAGAGGTCGTTTCTTTTTTCTAACACGATGTATATAAACTCACGGTGGCGACATAAAATTGCATTAATAAGATTTGCCAACACGTCGATATTTTTAATATTAGTGTACACAAATGGCACGGTACTTCCACCGAGTGATGCAGCAGGTGGGTCTTCGTGCCTTACTTGCTGCTTGATCGATTGAATCTTGTTCGAATACTCTGCGAAACGTGGTGGTCGGTGTTGTGCTGTAATTTACTAGAGTTCTTGCAGCACTGCACCGATTACTCTGCTTACCCCGATTGTCGGGATTCAGCGTGTGTGATATGTATGTATGTAAATATAGATATGAAGCATTTATTTTCATAAAATATAAAAAAGTAATACTAGTAAATAACTAAAGAATTAAAAACCTACCTAACAAACAACAAAATAACAATCAAAAGGAGCGTTTTCAAATGTTCCTAGAACACTTGCGGCATTACCCCGCTGGATGGCAAGGCTTACCCTTTGGATTACACACAAATTAAAAAATATTGTGAAAACGTCTTAAAAGTCCACATTATTTTCATAAAAAAAAACGATAGATTAAAAAAATATATATACATATATATTTGTAAGTTATCTGTGTTAGTCAGTCAGTCAGCGTGTAAGCGTCCACTGCTGGACATACGCCTCTCCAATTTTCCTCCTGTCCTCAGTAATTTGTATCAACATAATTGCGTGCATGCATGCAGAATGAAGAAATAATAAGAATATAAAGAACACCCGCATGGTGAAGTGTGCACAGATATTTTCGAGAAAAAAAGCGAGACAGATGAAATTTTATTCTAACAATGTGAACTATATAAAATTAAACGTTTACGTGACCCGGATACATATAAAAAAAACAGTCTGATTTCAATAAAATATCAATCAAATATGGAAATTAAAAGAATTCAGTAATATTTACTTTCTTCTTTTTTTGTTTAGTTAGCAGGAAGTAAATATTATAGTTTGCGAATAGTGAAACTTTATTATTGGCTCTGTAATGTTTTTTTTTTTATGGAAACTGACACGGTTGGCTACATCACCTACAACGTCCGTGATGTCAAACCATAACACCGGGTGAACTAGGTGCCATGTCAGTGCTTCCCCCTTTGATCGTGCCGGCTACACTGAACTGGTCGGAAAACACAAACTATTTACATAGCTGTTTAGACCGACGTTCCATTCAGTGCGGTGGTACCAACCCGGGCGGGTTAAACCCTACCACCAAGTAAGATTAGGAGGTAAGGGACCTACAGTTTTACGAGGAATCCGAACCTCGGTCAGCCTCCAACGGTCAGCCTCCAACGGTCAGCGGTCACTCATCCAAGGACTGACCGCACCCAGCGTTGCTTAACATTCAATAGCGACAGTTGACTGTCTACACCACTGAGCTATGGAGGCTGACAAAAAGGCTTTTTCTTTTGTGTGTCTGTAATACTTCATAGTTAGCTGTTAAGTTTCCTAATAAATAAATAAATAAACATTATGGGAGATTGTTCATTTCCTGATTTCAAGTTAGATACCAAACCAACATATTGTTTATTGTATAATTTCATCCATAGGTAGGTAACCTACGCTTGGATATGTCGAAAATATATATGTATATCTATGTTAACAAGTGATAACACACACAACCTTCGCCCAAAGATTTAATATATTCCTAAGTAACCACCTATATAACAAAGCTATAAAACGCTGTAATTTTCAAGAAAAAACAGGCAAAAGTCGCAAACGGGAAATTATCTCATGGCTGAAAACACTAGATTACGAAGCTACTGAAGACTTACTTGCTGTTTTTTCTTAACAAAACTGAATTTATTAAATGGATAGTTAATTAAAATAATTCAATTAAAATATGTATCTAACAAATCTAACTAATGCTTAACAAACAACTAAAACACAATACATAAAGAAAAGCTAATAGAAAAAAAAACTAACAACTGAAGAACTAATTTTCCTATTACTAAAAACTAAGAACATAATGTCTATCCTACTTAGTCTTAATTTTATGAAACTTATTAAACTCAATAAGAGCACCATCATCTAATTAATATGTACGTGTCATTCTATAAAACAAGTCTTCCTGCAAGACAGAGTTTCTCCAGAGCAGGAGACATGATTACATGTAAAATAGGCTTAGAAACTTTTCTAAATAAATAAAAATAAAAAATAAAAATAAGTCCGCCATGCTATTTATTTCTTTGTTCGTTAATATTTAAACATACAATTAAAACTATTATCTAGTAAACCATTATAACTTAGAAGAAAAAAAAAACGACCGCCACTGTTCAAGTTTAGTTTTTTTAACGAATCACAACATTCGATAAATTATTTCCAATTTCAAAAGTTATTAAAACATAAAGAGCGTAAACAATAATAAATAAAAACACCCGCGGGAGGCCACACAATGCAGTCGTTAATATTCATATAAATTATGTCTATTTTAGAGGATATTTACACGCCTTTTTTGTATAATTTCTTTGGATGCTTTTTTTTTTCTCTTGGCATCATAGTGACCGCAGCCTCCGACCGAGGGCTCGTTCAAATTCAGACCAACCCTTTTATTTCTTTATCTCTGTTTGTTTGTTTTTTTTTTCTCAAAACGTTTCTATTGTTGAGTGGTAGACGCGTTACCGCGCCGGTGTTATTAATCCCTTTCTCTTGTTTATCAACAAACGTTTTATTTCCAGCTCCTTTCGATGGCATTTTTTTGTGAGCTTTTTGTTTTCCTTAATTAAGTTGTTCTAAGTTTGTATTTAAAGTGCGGAACAGAAAACCGGTTTTTATTATTTATTGTTTTACTTTCGAGTTTGCACTACAATCACACCAAGTTTGACGCTTTTACCAACCTTTTTACAGAAGAGCAAACAAAAAAAACTTCGAAAAAAAAAACAAGTATGTTGTATGGGGAACCCCCTTAAGACTGCGGTACTACACAGCGTGAGGCACAATTTGCAAAATTTGCCACATTTTCGTTTCGGTTTTTTGTTCAACGAATTTCAAAAATATATATATTAAAAAATCCTGTCTAAAAGTAGACCATATTTAAAAGTTGGTGACAGATTTATGTCAATTAATATGTGAAAAAAGAAATCACAAACGTACTACTAAATGGTCCTAAATACTCCGAAATGCTCTCTTTGTTTCGAAATTGCAGCTTTCTAAAACATTATTTTAAGTTTATACTAATTGCAGATGATGTAAGATATTACTTCCGTTGTAAATCTACGTGTAATGTAAATTGGTTTAACAAACTTTGAACAAATACTAATATCAGTGCGCGTGTTGATGCTGTAGTACCGCGCTCTTAATTTTTCTTGTTAGCGTATCCGCCATAATAACTGAAAACCTAAATCTCTTTCTTCGTCATGGGATCATGCCACAGACGCGCGCACGGGCAATAAATGCATTCTGTGCACATTTTCGATGTTAATGAGCGTTTTGTGTCCAGTTGACCACTCACAGAAACAATGTCCATAATGCTACTGGACTAGAAATTTTCCTTAATAAGAACTGTCACTTCCACACCTACATATAAATATTCACAGAAAGTGAATATTGGTGGTGCTGGCTAACTGATGTAGTTAATGAAATATTTGTTGTTAAAATTGTCACTTCTGTAAATACTTTATTACTTGTTTTTAAAACGCGCAAAACGAGGATTGTTTTGAAAAATTATTACAAAAAATTTCCTCAGTGAAACCTTTTATGACCGGAAATATTTTTTTTATGGAAACTGACACGGTTGGCTACATCACCTACAACATCCGTGATTTCAGCCCATAACACCGGGTGAACTAGGTATCAGTGATTCCCTTCATTTCATGTCGGCTACACTGAACTGGACGGAAAACATGCATAGCCGTTTCGACACGAGGCCACACTTACCGGATTACATATAAAAAAATGATTGTCCACAATTAATTTATTTAGCCAAGTATTTTGTACCGTTTTCTTCGGATATACAAATATGTAAATTGAAAAAATCCTTAATACAATCAAAAGACGATTGGTCCTGTTCCCACCGCACCTCGGGCCTATAACTGTAAGCTGTCAGGACTGATGGTGTCAGAAATAGAACGTAAAAACATCTCGATATTGTTCCGGAGCACAATGGCATTATATCCGTTATCTCCGAGTGATGGATGAGTCCAGGATTCAGAGGACATAATAAAATATTTATGGCTGCAGACAGTATTTCCTAACTTAGTCTATTTCGTTGTTTTTTTTTTTTATGGAAACTGACACGGTTGGCTACATCACCTACAACATCCGTGATGTCAGCCCATAACACCGGGCGAATTAGGTGCCATGTCAGTGCTGCTCTTCATTTCATTTCGGCTACACTGAACTGGACGGAAAACACGAACTATTAACATAGCCGTTTCGATCGAACGTGCCGTTCAGTGATAGTGGTATCAACTTGTTTGTTGACCAATGTAATACATTTTTTGTTGATGATTCAGTAACGACGGTCAGCGTCAACGGTCGAACGACCACCCATCCTAGTATACTGACCGCGGCCGCGTGTGCTTAATGCGCACGACTGTGCGTCGATTCATTGTATCACCTGTTGCTGACCCGAAACTCCGCATGACTCGTCGCAGAGAGACTCAGCACCCTTTTGTTATTGACATTGGGGTTTTGAGAACCCATCGGTTCTCTAAATCGTTTCTTTGTCGCACCGCTAGAGTGTGGAACTGTCTTCCGGCGAGTGTATTTCCTGAATCCTTTAACCTGAGTCTCTTCAAGCGTTAACGGGCTAGACAGCCTAGCAAAAGTCCGCAAATCTGCTGGCATGCCACATAACTGAGCGTGGTTTCGCGAGGAGAGGTGATTTTGGCTCTGTCGACTGCACCATTGGTCTCTCGGCACAGCCACCCATGCTGGTTTACATAACAAAAAACTAGCTACCGAGACTGTGGAAATAGTCTTGCTTCTCGCTAAAATATCACCAAGCAGTGTGAAACGCCCTTCGCTATTAACAACGCGGAAATGCATCGCACTTCATTAGACGGAGGTTACACGCTAGGTTTGGCATCAGTTCAGTCCGTGACCTTGGTCACGACCAGATTGACGCCAGACTGACGCCAGACGTAAAATGCATTCGCACTATCAGTCTGCCATCAGTCTAGTATCAAAATATTTTAAAATCCATTAGTCTGGTTCATCATTCCAAACCATCCATCCATCAAAGTAGATTAAACGGTCAGTCTGGACCATGGTTTAACCAGACTGATGGACTGAACTGATGAAAAACCTAGCGTGTAACCTCCGTCATACAGTTGAGCAAAGCAACCAGCACACGGAAGTCAGAGGCTGGCTGAAGATAAACGAAGTTAAGTAATTAAGTACGGCCCACACGGCCTTAGATTCAGTTATCTGGGATGAGACACACGCCACTCCTTATTACCAATCGTCTGGCTCGCTCCCCTATTCTCATCACACACCAATTAAACGATTAGCTTTTCTGCAACGAGGGTTTTCACAATAAGGGCAAAAGATCGAGGGTCGGTCGGAACGACTATCAAAATAGTTCGTGTTTTCCGTCCTCAGTGTATCGTTTTTTTTTTTGTGTAAACCAAAATTTGTGGCTGTGCCGAGAGACCAATCTTGCAGTCGACATAGCCTCACGACGACAGTCACCTCTCCTCGTGAACCACGCTTGGCGCCAGCCATGCCAAGACACGCAGATCAAAGGATTCGGGAAACACACTCGCCGGAAAACAGTTCCACAACTAATTCTAACACTAAACACAACGATTCTGAGAACCGATGGGTTCTAAAACGTGTGAGCGGGAGAGAGAGTGAGGTGGCGCGGAGATGTGGGAGCGAAATTTGAATTCGAGCTAAGATAAGTGTCCCGCGATCTAGAACCACTGCAACACCGTTAGGGATGTCGGCTCCCTAAGTGTGTTCTACCGCTTATTGCTCGGAGGAGCGTTTTAACGCAATCCCGCCGTCCCATTTCCACCACCGCACCACACGCACTGGGCAGGGATTACATCCCTATACGCTGGACTTACCGCGGATGCGTACCAATCGATTCTGCAGATCTTTCCTCTACAGAACCGGTAAACTCTGGAACGCTGCCCCTGCTCATATATTCCCCCCCAACTACAGTCTCGGATCCTTCAGGAGGGGCGTGAATGGGCACCTGTTCGGCCGGCATGGTATTCGCAACCCCCGCAAACGGCCGAATGTCCATGGGTGTCGTTAGACACCTTATGGGTGGTTAGGCGTCATATGTCGCGCTTTCAATAAAAAAAATATAAAAAAAAAATATTACGGCCCCTTAAGGCGCCTTTCTTTAATGTATTTTTTTGTAAATATTATGTATGATATTCTTGACTTATAAATCCTTGAATTAATTAACTGTAAATGGAAACTTATAATAATAATAATTGGCTTACTTCTTATTACACCCTTCGCCTATTTGCGAAAATTCAATTCTTCTTCAAAGCAACTTTTCCACGGTACGGCGAAAATATTTCTATTTCAATACACACAATTTGAGTGTTCGCGCGCTAAGGGCGGCGTCACACGTAGCGGTATCGGCTTAATCCCATTAAGGTGGCAGCACACATAAGCAGACGCGACAGCTACAAACAAACAGAGTGTTCGATAGCGCGATGACAAACAAGGGGTGATAAGGGCGGAGTGACACGATTAATCACCGCGATCGTACGCCCCGGGGACCCGAAACTCACGCCACTCACGCCCCGTTTCATTAGCGCGGTCAGTGTGCGCGAGAACGTATCGCCTTGTCGTTTGTCATAGAGAGAGCGTACGTGTGGTCATGAAATGGAACACGACGATCTTACTAATTGTGATTATAATTTTTTTTTTATGGAAACTGACACGGTTGGCTACATCACCTACAACATCCGTGATGTCAGCCCATAACACCGGGTGAACTTGGTGCCATGTCAGTGTTTTCCTTCGGTCGTGCCGGCTACACTGAACTAGACGGAAAACACAAACTATTTACATAGCCGTTTCGACTGACGTTTCATTCAGTGCGGTGGTACCAACCCGGGCGGGTTGAACCCTACCACCTAGTAAGGTAAGAAGGGAAGGGACCTAGTTTTACGTGGAATCCGAACCACGGTCAGCCTCCGACGGTCTAGCGGTCACCCATCCAAATACTGACCGGCCCAGCGTTTATCAACCATCAATAGCGACAGTCGTGTTCTTTGATTTGTTTTGTTTAATAGGTTGGCGCTGATAATACTGAAAAAAAAGTTTCAACTGACATTTTAAAACCGACACTAAGTCAATACATTTGATTTCGAAAAAATATACTGACGCAAAAAAAAATCGTATTGTCACTCGCAAGTTTTTGTCGTCCACGAGCCGTTTTCTCGGTAGAGGGCGCGGCGGAGGCGGGCTGATCTCTATCTGTATCGCCGCTCGTTATTTTGTTTATTTAGGCCATAATTTGTCGTCCATAATAGAACCCTTACGTGTCGTTGGCATAATGTGGCTAATATAAGGCTAAAGCCACACCAGGCCGCTTTAGAGACTTTTAGACGCTCGATTTTTATTTTAGAAATCCTAAGGGAACGTTCTCGTACCACGTGACCGATTTTAGGCCACATTTGAACCCCCCTCCCTCCCCCCTGTGACCCTGTGTGGTATCTTGACTAATTCCGCTTTCACGAGGTATTTCAAACCTTTCTGTTTTCCAATGTATTTATGTGGATTAAGCAGAATATTACAGTTGTACAATTGACTTAGCCTACAACGAATGTGTATTTTAATATTATTTCAATGGTTGTATGTTGAATTATTGTTAGCTTCTATTCTTCTTCTGTATGTTATCTTCTGTCTTGTGTATCTCTGTGTTTTTGTGTGCAATAAAGAATTTCTATTCTATTCTATGCTATTGAATGTGACCAGGCGAATATACTTTTTCTTGTAATTGAACAGTGCCTGTCGAGTTCTTGGGGAAATTAGCGAGAATGAAACAAAATGAATATTGAAATGTTATTTTCAATGTAGTGTTTATTTTTGTAATTAATAATTTTGAAATACAACGTGACAGGGTGAATCCCGGCCCCCTCCCCCCTGTGACCCAGCGTGGTATTTTGCAAGATGGCCGCATAGCAGCATCGGTTGTGTTCTCCCCTAGTCCAGTACAGCCAGCAATCAGGGAAGTCTCCGGTACGGCACCTCCCTTCTCTGATGTTGATGTGATATTGGCTGGTCGAAGCATGTGCTTTGGCCCCTCCGACTCAGCCACCCATATCGCATTATTATCGCCATAAGAAACCTTTCTCACGACACAGCTATCCGAACTTGTTCGCCACCTCGTGACATAACCACATTCACTGGGTTCTAACACCGCCTTATTAATTAAAACCCGTCATAATTAATTTAAGTAGCTACCAAAATATTATTAATTTACATATCCTACACACGGGCCAGGTGTCGTAACATTCTGTGCTTGTAATGTTTGTCTGTCAGCGAAGATGAGTCGCCGCGCCGGCACTGCTGACAAAACACGGCAACCATCTTGTCAGGTATGCGTGAGTTTTATGAGAAAAAGCGTTGGACGGAACATTATTTTTGGGTTAACCGTAAGTGTTGGAACCTTCTTAATCGTTATTTACGATAGTTGTTAATTAGAAATCTAAAATTGATCGACCGATATTAACATTTACGTTATTAATATACCTATAAGTTAATTATAAAAAGGCGAAAACAGGCTCTGCTTTGTCGGCCTCGATATCTCAGTGGTGCAGACAGTCGACTGTTGCTATTGATTGTTAAGCAACGCTGGGCCGGTCAGTACTTGGATGGGTGACCGCTCGACCGTTAGAGGCTGACCGTGGTTCGGATTCCACGTAAAACTGTAGGTCCCTTACCGTCTTACCTTACTAGGTGGTAGGGTTTAACCCACCCGGGTTGCTTTCATCGCACTGAATGAAACGTCGGTCGAAAGCAGCTATGTAAATAGTTTGTTTTTTCCGTCCAGTTCAGTGTAGCCGACATGAAATGAATGGAAGTACTGACATGGCACCTAGTTCACCCGGTGTTATGGGCTGACATCACGGATGTTGTAGGTGGTGTAGCCAAACGTGTCAGTTTAAGAAAAAAGGCTAAATTAATTAAATAAACTGTTTTAAATTTGAATTATGTGTGGCAAGGGCGGGCTTATTGCTTCACCAATTTCCTCCAGTCAACCCGGTAGACCTACATTTTTACATGGAATCCGAACCATGGATCAGTGGGAGAGAAGGTATGCACGTACATTTTTTCAAATCAGAAAAAAACTCATAGGTGCACGCCGCCGGTTGGATTCGAACCTCAGACCTGTCGCAAGAGAAGCCGACGCCCAGACCACTCGGCCACCCGCCGCTACTTTTGTACTAGCTATTCTTATTCTATTCTATCATAATTTATATTTCTATCTTCTATTTCCTAACATGTGTAATGTTTCTTTCTAATCGGCCTTCAGAAAATCTTATTTATTTCACAATTTTCGAAATTCACGCGAGCGAACCGCAGGCAAAAGCTAGTCTTAAATGAATGATTGAAATGTTCCTGATTGAAATTAGCTGGGCAGATACTCACATGTGCATAGAGGAAGCCGCACGAGTCCATGCAGATATAGAGGCAGGTCGCGATACCCTGGATCCTCAGGAGGCCGATACCGGTGGTAAGTAGGAAGAGAGCTGGGCAGATACTCACATGTGCATAGAGGAAGCCGCACGAGTCCATGCAGAGATAGAGGCAGGTCGCGATACCCTGGATATCCTCAGGAGGCCGATACCGGTGGTAAGTAGGAAGAGAGCTGGGCAATGTGCATAGAGGAAGCCGCACGAGTCCATGCAGAGATAGAGGCAGGTCGCGATACCCTGGATCCTCAGGAGGCCGATACCGGTGGTAAGTAGGAAGAGAGCTGGGCAGATACTCACATGTGCATAGAGGAAGCCGCACGAGTCCATGCAGAGATAGAGGCAGGTCGCGATATCCTGGATCCTCAGGAGGCCGATACCGGTGATAAGTAGGAAGAGAGCTGGGCAGATACTCACATGTGCATAGAGGAAGCCGCACGAGTCCATGCAGAGATAGAGGCAGGTCGCGATACCCTGGATCCTCAGGAGGCCGATACCGGTGGTAAGTCGCTGTAGTACGGCTGAAACAACAGACAGCCATCGGTTTATTTCCCGTTTAATGTTATATTTCTACAAAGGTTTTGGATATAATGGACCAATATGACTTAAAAACAGGTTTTGATGTGTAAACATCTTTTTAATAAAAACCAGTATGGGTGCATAGGCCGAGGGACCAGAGGAACGCGATACAGTCAAATTCACGTCACCTTTCGAACCAGGTTGAAAGTATCGGAAAACACACTAGCCGGTAGACAATTTCACGCCCTAGCGGCGCGGCAGAGTAGGATTTTGAGAAACCATGGGTTTTCAAACGCCCAATTTCAACAGCAAAAGGTATTCCGTTTCTCTGTGACGAGTGCTACGGATTACGGAGACAGGTTGGATGGCAACAAGGAATATGGGACGCAAGTACCTCCGAGCCGCGTTCATAATGTTTGTGGCTCAGACTCCCCAGGCAGACCATCAGTGAGTTTCGGATCTCCAATATCACAGACGGTTCAATGTATTGCGTACAAGGATGCCAACAGATACTGGAAACTACCTTCTCAAACATGGCTACAGTGTTACCTTTCCAAACATGGCTACAGTGTTCCATCACCGGCCTAACCTGCGATTTCTGCAACACAAGTAGTTGTTCCGGTTAGGAGAACCTCCTACTCCGGTATAGCATCCCCAGTTAATGCGGTTTTGGGCTTGGACTCAATAAACTGCAGAAACCCACGTCTTTGGAAATGTGCAGCTCAGCAGCGGATCTATACCGGGGCCCGACCCTATGGACTTTCAACAGATGTCCGACAGGAGAAAACATCACGTACATACATACATACATAGCGTCACGCCTGTTTCCCGGTGGGGTAGGCAGAGACAACGGATCTCCACGTGCCACGATCCTGACACACCTCTGCCGCCTCTTCCACTTCCATAATGTTCTTCATGCATGTTCGTCGGTTACGGGTACTACGCAACGCACTTGCCCCTTTTTGAGCACATGCCCGATCTGGTCCAGGTACGTGCGTCTAGGGCAACCCTTCCCGACTCTTCCACTCACATTTGCTTTATAAATTTCTTTCGTTAGTCTCCTATCATCCATTCTTCCAACATGACCGAACCACCTAAGCATCCCTTTCTCAATCCTTGCCACTATATCTTCTTTCAGCCCACAGCGCTCTCGCACTACACTATTTCTCAATCTATCTTTTATTGTAACTACACAAATACTCCTCAACGCGCGCATTTCCACAGCATTAATCCTGCTTTCATGCTTCGTCTGCTATGCCCAACTTTCACTCCCGTACATACTCTTTCAATCATGTACTTGCGTGGAATTGAGAACCACGTGGTATGTCATACACACAATTGCCGCTCCCATGATCTCGCGAAAATTTACGAAATCTGCTTGCAGAATGTCATAACGCATCGCTCTTACACAATAGTGCGTAATTCGTTAAACATCTAAACATAACCTCTTCCAGCTGTAACGAGCCAAAGAACTATACGAGATACTCCCAACCCAACCAAAGGATTCAATAGGATACAAGGCGCATCAACTGGTCCGGAAAGGTTTATATAGAATATGAATTAATTAGAAAAAGTATTATATACAGAATGTTTCAGGATAGGCTTGAGAAACTTCAGGAATAGAAAGTACTCATTATAAGAAGAAAAAAATCCTTATCACTCAAATCGAAATTAGTTTTTTTTTCATACAAAAATTGACAATTGCTATAAAAACTCGATTGACAGTGAGTTTACTCGATTAAACTATTTTCACCAAAAAGTACTATAAAATGACCGAACCTGGGAAAAAGTTCCAGAGCTTTTCGTCTTCAAATTTGGGCCCCTTTCCAACCCTGAAGTTACAAAGCCCTACCCTGAAACAACCTGTAGAATAATTTTTCGTCGGCGCCATGAGCAATGCGTTGTGTTTGTTGGGCTGAGGTGCATTTTAGTCTAGCATTTTAAAGTTTTAAAACATTTTTTGCGGTCAATTTTGGCACAAACAACTAGGATTGTGTTTTTTGGGTGAGATACATTTCCTTCTATGTACCTACTTATTATATACATACATACACACGTACATAATATAGAAAGCTCTACATGTGGCATCGTTACACCTATTTTTATATAGAAAGTGCGACTTGTGGCGCCGAGCCACCCATAAGGTGTCTAACGACGCCCATGGACATTCGGTCGTATGCGAGGGTTGCGAATGCCATGCCGGCCTGACAGGTGACTATTCACGCCCCTCTTGAAGGACCCGAGACTGTACTTGGGGGGAAATATATGGGCAGGGAGAACGTTCCAGAGTTTACCGGTTCTGTAGAGGAAAGATCTGCAGAACCGGTTAGTACGCGACCGCGGTAAGTCCAGCGTGTAGGGTAGGGATGCTTATCCTGCCCGGTGCTGGTACTTAACTATGCCCATAGATGATTCTATGGTCCACGGGGACGGGGTGGTCAAAAGGCTCCGGCCTGACGGGATGCTTTTTCCGTCACATTTGAAAGCCAGGCAGTATTTGGGAGGATATATATGGGCAGGGAGTGCGCGCCACATTTACCCAGGTTCTTCGAATAAATGACCTACAGAAGCGGCCGATGAGTACCCATCTGATGCAAATTGTTTGCATCCGGCATCCGTAATGTTTCTGTAAAGAAGTGAATTATTATTGTATGAAATAGCAGTTTTTTCTTTTTGCTTTTCATGTGGCTACTGTAAAACTAAATTTTTTTTTTATGGAAACTGTCACTTTTGGCTACATCACCTACAATACAACATCCGTGATGTCAGCCCATAACACCGGATGAACTATGCCATGTCAGTGCTCCTCTATGATCGTGCCGGCTACACTGAACTGGTCGGAAAACAAAAACTATTTACATAGCCGTTTCGACCGACGACGTTTCATTCAGTGCGGTGGTAGCAACCCGGGCGGGTTGAACCCTACCACCGAGTAAGGTAGAAAGGGAATGAACCTACAGTTTTACGTGGAATCCGAACCACGGTCAGCCTCCAACGGTCGAGCGGTCACGCATCCAAGTACTGAGCGCGCCAAGCGTTGCTTATCAATCAATAGCGACAGTCGACTGTCTGCACCACTGAGCTATCGAGGCTGACAACTTATTTTGCGGTAAACAGTTTCTATCTTATTTCATTCTCTCCTTTTAAGCATTCCAAACATTAGAACGAGCCCTCGCCAATGTCACGGCGAGTTTTACTTAGCTGTCACATTAGTAACTGAGCGCGCGCATTCGGCCTGGAACCAGACATTCAGGACAATGGTCTAGTTAGCAACAGCACCCACTACTCAGCGAAACTAGATGATGTTAACTAGCCAGTTACCGGAGCGTTAGTGAGACCGACTTGCAAATATATTGTCCAGCTGTCGGAGCCACAGGAGAAAAATGCAAAGAATTTAGAAATATTTTTGATGGGTGCCCCCCGTCCGACCGTAAGGGTGGCCGAAGTTCGGATTCCAAGTAAAACTGTAGATCCCTTTTTCCTTGGCGTACAAGGTGGTAGGGATTAAGCCCGTCCGATTTGATATTGATTGTTAAGTATTCATATAAATATCACACTATGACTGATCTTAAATTTATAAAAAAAAGTGTAGTTACTGCGAGTATATCTATTTTGTTTTGGGTGTCCCCGGACAGGTCTAGTTCCTTTGAGGAGGCTATTCTACGCCTTGTATAGTGCGCGGGACGGATCTCGGCGTGTCGTCGCCGCAGCGGGCGACCCGCAATACACTATACAAGTACGGTGCGGGTGCGAGGGAGAACACTGACGAACCGCTGCGGCGGCGACACGCCGAGATCCGCCCCGCGCATTATAACAAAAGCACTGGTGAAATAATTTTTTAAATATGTGCTTTCATTAAAATTTAGGATTTCCTAACAAACTAAATGCATACTACAATGTGTTGTCACGTTGCCTTACAAACTTTACGTTTTATTATTTTGCATTTCAGTTAGAGACTAATCTGTGGACGTCGTTGATACTTGTTCTGCCTCTTGGCTGGTAGTTCAGATTTATTTTTAATATTGAATATTGTGAAAGTTTGTGTTATCTGTGTGTTTGTCAGTTATTGAATTTGGATCGGAAAATAATAGCCAATCTATAATGTTGGTTTCTTGTATGGTAGTAAAACGGGGTGCTCACACTTTGTTTTGAACCCTCATAGGAGAAAGTCTAGTTGGCAAATCCATCCAAAAATATCAGTGCAATTACGCGAGAGATGAGGATAGCACGAGAAACGTTTCGATTTCTCGTGCTAATGTTACTCGTCTTTCAACAGCGGCTCCTGTCACCCGCTTCTGAGGTTCCTGACACCTACTGAGGCGCATGACCCACTCCTGGCTTCTGTGGTCCTATACACCGGCTTCATGTCACCTCCTGAAACCACCTGATACCGGTTCATGTCACCTCCTGACACCAGACCGTCTTGTTACCTCTTCAGATCCCAAGATCCTTCCTCCTGTCTCCGAATGGAATGGATAGAGATACGTACATTTTTTAATTAGGATTCAGGAATACCGAAATGTATGTAAAGTGGAAAATTAATTTAATTAAAACTATGTCAGAATCCTAAGTGTTTTTAATCAACAGACTCTGCCTGGCAAGCCTCACCCCTGATCTCATGTTCTTCTTCTTCCAAATTTCGAAGTGTTGGATGTACTGGGTTCACTTAATCTAATTACCTATCCTAATTGGAACTCAGCCACATTCACACTCTTGTCCGAGACGAAGGGTCTCGTCTTTTTGGACTCTTTTTGGTCCGTGACAGTGTGGGCGCATTTAGACCACGCGACTGTGAAACGCAAGGCGGAGAGGCGCGTGCCGGAGCGCGAGCGGTACGCAGGCGGGGCGGGCTATCTGTTCGCGTTCACTTGCGTCGCGTCCCGTCCGTATTCCCGCTGCCCGCCGCGCCCCGCGCGCGCCCGATTAGAGCATTACAACATTACACTACATTAATAACTTTAAAAATTTATATCTCCGTAACAGGCGTACCTAGAATTCTACATCTCTTACTTATTATGTTTGTTACAAAGCGTAGAATAGCCTCCTTAAAGGAACTACACCAGTCCGGGGACATCCTGTATATTTTTTCTATACTTAACGAGGTTCCGTCGAAATTGTTAAGTAAATAATTAGTGATTTCTGTCCAGTTCAGTGGAGCCGGCACGAGTGCTCGAATTGAACCGGAACGCACCGGAACGCCGCACTATGGAAAATGGTAAAAAAAGCCCAGATTAAAAATATTTTTCACAAAAACCCCAATTAATTGACTTGATGCTTTTAGTCCATTTTTTTGTAAAAAAAATTTTTAAACTGGGCATGTTCTACCATTTTCCATAGTGCGGCGTTCCTATGCGTTCCGGTTCAATTCGAGCACTGACCAAAGGGAAACATGGCACCTAGTTCCGACAGGACACAATCCATGTATGTATCCACGGGGCGAATTGATTAAAGATGGGTAGATTATATCTGTGTTTCTCATGTGTAAACTACCCTCTACACTATGTAGGGACAACGCTACTAGGGACCACGAGGATTTTTTAAGCTGGAATTAATTGCGATATGGTGACTGACTAAGGCCCACTTGCACCAACACGAGTTTAAAGTTAAGTAGCGAGTTATGGATTTAAACGCGGTTCCCACAGTCAACGGGTGCTAGCTTAACGAGTTAAACTGGTTTATATATTAAATTTGTGTTGGTGCAAGTCTGTTTGTGGCCTTGCGTAAAAGGTACAGTGCATTGTAATATAATTTTAATTGTAATTTACACTATAATTTCAGATTTTTTTGTGGAAATATGTTTATGGGCGTAACATTTATCTTGTGTTTTTTTTTATTGAAAGTGACACGGTTGGCTACATCACCTAAAACATCCGTGATGTCAGCCCATAACCCCGGGTGAACTAGGTGCCATGTCAGTGCTTCCTTCATTTCATGTCGACTACACTGAACTGGACGGAAAACACGAACTATTTACATAGCCGTTTCGACCGACGTTTCGTTCAGTGCAGTGGGACTAACCCGGCCGGGATAAACCCTACCACCTAGTAAGGTAAGAAGGGAAGGGACCTAAAGTTTAACGTGGAATCCGAACCACGGTCAGCCTCCAGGTCGAGCGGTCACCCATCCAAGTACTGACCGCGCTCAGCGTTGCTTAACAACAGTCGACCGACCGCACCACTGAGCTACCGAGGCTGAGAGTAGTGTTTTTGTAATGTTGATTTGGCTAGTCTATTTCCTAAATAAAGTGAATAAATGAATAAATCGCTATATAGGGCTGGTATTTTGACTAAAACTCAAATAAAACAAAAACAAAAAGATGCGTAAATAATATTATATTAATGACTGGCGGATATTACGATGCAATGAAGATTTAAAAAATAAAAGAGCGGCGGCGTCGTGTGACCGCGGCGGCGGAGGCGATCGAGCGAGCTGATTGCTAATTAGGTACCAATATTGCTAACAAGATAAGATCGACCATAAACAAGATCGATATGCACACGCCTACAGAACGAGCAAAATAAGTACCCAATAAAAAGCAATTATCCAAACAAGAACTTTAAGGGAGATGCTGTGCAGTTAACGTGCTTGTATTCGATGTTTAAAACATGCAAGATGTTTCTGTGTACAAGGGACCATGCCCGGAAGTGATTTAGGAGGCCAAACGTTTTAGGCATGCTTAATTAGAGTTAACTCGGGTGCGCTGTAGAAAGAGGCGGATTTAGCAGAAGATTACTGGTAGCTGGGAATGGTAGGTGAGGGTCTAAGGAATTATTAGCAAAAATTGTTTTTTTTTTCCTGAGACTTATACTTAGGAGATTTTTTTTTAAGGATATTCAAATATTAGTGAAATTTTAAATTTTGTACAAAATTCACTGCCTCGACACACCCTGTTAGTATGGTACTCCCTATAGTGTTTTTTATAAGCCGGAGGCGCGGAGTGAGTGCAGCCCCCGTCCGCTGTAAAAAAGCGTAGGCACCCGTGTGAACCGGAGCGACTGAGGCTGGTAAGTACCGAAAAGTGCATAATTATATCTCCAATGAAGGGTGGGGGGGGGGGGGGGGGGGGGGGGGGGGGGTATATTTATGCAGCAAAACAAATGACTCTCATTGATATAACCACTCACTATGATCTACTACTATATTGTTGCTATTCCACGATGTCCACCTATAAAAATACAATGTCTGTAAAACCCGTCAAATGACCAGACTAAAAGAATAAAATAAAAAATTTAAATTGTATAATACCCGACTACGAAGGACGAAGGAAACAAGGAAATTGCATTAAAGAGTATTAAAAATGATTTAGTTGGGCGTGTGAAAGGATTCGAGTAGACAGGGGAGAGTGCAACCTTAAATAAAAATACTCCTCTTATGCCCAGACTACCTATTAGCAATCACTTAACTCAGTTTAGGTTAACCTACTATTGGCTTAATAAACAGATAAGTTTGCGAATCATATAGTTATAAGCCGCGTAGTCAGGTTATAACATCTAAACCGAGAGCCCGGGGATACTTCGGGACCGGAGTGAATTGTGACTTGGTAACAGTGAAAATTACACTGGCAAACATTGATATATATTTTATAGATTGGCCCATCCCATACATCACTCCCGAACAAATATGTTCTCGACGAGAACCGCATATAATGCAGATTTCACGGACAGCCGCTTCATACGGCGTGTGCGGCGCGTGTTGAACGCACGCATGTCTGTATCGAGTCGGTGACGCGTGTGTGCAGCATGCCCGATTGCTGTTATAAAGAGTGACAGTGACAAACGTTGTTGTTTGTTTCGCCTGAGCATGTTACGGCGTGTTAAGATGCCATGCTGTCACGGATAGGATCGTGTGACGGTGCGGTGGTATCGCGTTCTCGTTCTCGCTTGCCTGCTGGTGATGGGAGTGGGCGGAAAGACGGCAAACGCGCCGCATGACGTCTTTCTCGCTCGTTCTTGTCATCTCTGGGCGGGTGGGGGCGAGCGCGCGATAGCATCGTCGTAGGGATCGTGTCACGTATCACAATACTGCGTGTGTGTGCACGCACACTTGTACCGACGTCTAGCACAGGTTGCATCGTACGACGTTCGATCTATAAAATAGATGTCGATGCTGGCAAACGAATACTTAATAATGAGCCCCCGGCACATACAGTTCTTTTTAATCTACTCAAAAAAAGGAGGAGGTTATCCATTTGTCGGAATTGGTTTTTTTTTATGTATGATTAGCGATAATTCTTTACCACGTGAACCGATATCGTAATTTTTTTTTATAAGAAAAGGGGTGAGAACGTTAAGGGTGGTCTCATATAAATTTGGCTAAGTACTGATGATAAGAGCCATGAGAAAATAATCACCTCTTAAATTTGCATTGCAACTAAGGATATATTGGCCTTAAAAGCGAATAATGAAGACGTAAGCAACAAAGAAACACCGGTTTACTTTATCTTTATGAACAATCTCAGGCTCTCGTTGCGCGTGCGCCGAAGCATACAATTCATACGCGATCGCAAAGAAATAGCACACAATCGAATAGTCCGTAAATGTATGAGACCGTCCACTCTGTCCCAAGTTCAAGTAATCAAGTCAGACAAGAGACAAACCGGGCGGTGAAATGAAAATGAAAAAATTAAATGAATTTTTATTGACAGCGCGGCATATTATGGCGCCGAGCCACCCATAAAGTGTCTAACGACGCCCGTGGACATTTGGTCGTATGCGGGGGTTGCGAATGCCATGCCGGCCTGACAGGTGCCCATTCACGCCTCTCTTGAAGGATCCGAGACTGTAAATCATACAACGCAATAACCGAGTCTCCTGCACTAGAAACAATTCTGTTTCGCAGAAATATACTTTTTTAGGAAACATAATTAATTACCGTACCGTGTGGGGCCGGCACTTAAAAATAATAGCCCCACTGCATCTCTCCCCATGCATGTCGTAAAAGGCGACTAAGGGATAAGGACAAGATGCCGTGCTAAAGGGCGATAGGCTCGCCACCTCTGACCTTGGCATGGTACTTCCACCGAGTCATGCAGGAGGTGGGTCTTCGTGCCTTGTTTGCTGTTTGATCGATTGAATCTTGTTCGAATACTTTGCGAAACGTGGTGGTCGGTGTTGTGCTGTAATTTACCAGAGCTCTTGCACCACAACACCGATTACTCTGCTTACCCCGATTGTCGGGATTCAGCGTGTGTGATATGTATGTATGTATGTAATTAATTGCATTTCATTCTGTGCTTCACTAGTAGTAAATTTAGATTTTTTATTTTTTTATTTACATATTTTATTTAAATGAAGCGAAATTGTTAAATATATCAATACATACTTAGTTACAATATTAAATAAGTACCTTATTAAATAAAATAAAACATGAATATTTTATGCTTTTATAATGTTATCCGGTTGTAGAGCGTTCCCCTCAGTCGCACAGAGACGTGCGAGTTAGTGCGACAGAGACGACGCTCTACAACCGGATTGTCTCTTTCTAAAGCTCTATGTTCATTATTTACTGCTGGGCACTGTGCGTACTAGTTAATTAAAGTATACATACAGACATACATAGCGTCACGCCTGTTTCCCGGTGGGGTAGGCAGAGACAACGGATTTCCACGTGCCACGATCCACACATCTGCCGCCTCTTCCACTCTCATAATGTTCTTCATGCATGATCATCGGTAGAGTTGTAAAAACACGGTATGATTCAATAAGACACGGTTTAATACCGGTATAATACCAATAGATCACCGTGACTTTGGTGACTAACCACATTCGTGAACTAATCAAGTTTGTGCTCCAATATATGGAGTTTGTACTGACTTAGCTGACAAGTATTATGCTAAATATCACTATCTTGACTATGTTAACTTGCAATATATACTCGCAACATGATTCTTCCCATTTGAAGTGTTTAAGACTTGAAAATGTTGCCAGACCTCGCACGCAGTGTGCGGCATTTTGATTTTCGCGGGGATGTGTCGCGCGCGTGGCGTATGTATTGCTTTACGGAATGACAGAATCAGACTGACTGGTGGCAACAAAAAAATCAAAGCACAGCCGCTCAAGCTGCAAGTCCTTCTGTAAAGAGAGAGACCGAATGCACAAAGCGACTGCCTGCCGCCGCTAGCGCCGACAAAGGGGTGCGTATGTACGCGGAGCGCTGCGCAGCGCGGCGCGGAGCGTGCTCTCTTTGGCGGTGCGGGCGGATTCTTTGATTCGGTCGGACGCAGCGCAGGTGTTCGTTAGTTGTATGTATGTATGTACTCACCAGCAAACTAAAAATCAACCTTAAGGCGCAAATAATAGTGAACGCGGCCTTGAATTTCGGCCACGTCGTCGGTGGGGAAAGGGCGAGGATCCCCGCGAAACTAATAGGTAGCTGTGAGTCGAGCTCAGCAACAGATACGAAAATTTTAACGCATTAGTGAAGTTGCATGTAGCGCAGCGCGAAAGGGCTTGCCTACGACCCGATAGGTCATCGTTTCAAATCTTGAAGATTTTTTATATCATGGGCAAATATGTTTAAATCATGGGAAAGTGGTCAAGTTCAAGTCGAGCTCGCGTAAAGAGGGTTCCGTGGCAACCCGTTTTCTGCGAGAACTAGAAGGCTTAGGATTTTTTGACGAAACTTCGTATACCTAGTGGTAGTGTATATCGTGGAGTAACTTTTTTTTTTAAAAGATCATATCTCGAGTACCGCTGGCCTAGACCAGACGTGGCACACGTGTAGGTATGAGCGCCACGCCGGCGCGCCTCCGCCGCCGCGCTTTCCGCCAGGCCGCCGCCGCCGCCTAACGCGGTCGGCGCGCCGAACCGAGCGCGGTCTGTCAGTCTGATCGCAGCGAAAGAGGAAGAATGACAGACCCCAAGCGTTGGAACAGGCAATGACTGAATATAGAACGCTGAGACGAAAGTATAAGAGCCTGATTGAGGAAGCGAGAATGAAAGACCTCCGGAAGCAGGCCACCATTGACGGAAACGAAGCACCCTGGGGAATAGCATACCGCACAGCACAAGGGAGGCGGCCAACGATGGAGAATGTTGTCATTGGTGTGACACACGGAGGCACATCCCCATCTGAGGTGTCATCCGCCATGGACAATCTGTTGCACGCGCTTTGCCCGGACGACAACCCCCTCCGGGACACCCCTCAGCACACGAGGATACGTGGGCTTGCCCTAGTGCCCCCGAGTGGTGAGGGGGCCCCGCCGGCTACAATGGAGGAGCTGGGAGCGATCATAAAAGACCTCCCAGACACAGCCCCGGGAATAGACGGTATTACAGCCACAATCGTAAAGAAAGCCTGGGAGGTCATAAACTGGGAGCTTCTAACGACGTTCAACAAGTGCATGGCGGCCGGCCTCTTCCCCGACTGCTGGAAGGACGGGAGGCTTATCGTTCTCCCCAAGGGGAACGGTAAGCCTGCATCAGACCCCAAGGCCTATAGACCTGTTACCCTCCTCCCGATCCTAGGGAAGATATTGGAGAGGCTTATGGTCCGGCGGCTGGAATGCGTGAGCATGCGGCTGTCGGCCCACCAGCACGGATTCGTCAAGGGGAAATCGACCGTGAGCGCTGTCACCGAGCTGATGAGCAGGGCGAAGACCACGCGGCGGTAATACCTCCAGGTCGTCTTTTTAGACATTTCCGGCGCCTTTGATAACGCCTGGTGGCCGATGATCTTGGTCAAGGCACGGCGGCTGGGATGCCCCCCCAACATCTATCGGATGCTGTTGGGGTATTTCGCGAAACGCCGAGTCGGGCTGTTCTGCGGCCACCGGGTGAGATGGAAGCGCTCAACGATGGGATGCCCGCAGGGATCGGTCCTTGGCCCGCTTCTCTGGAACATACTGCTCGACGACTTGCTGTGCCTTCCCATGCCAGACGGTTGCCACGTCGCGGCCTATGCCGACGACGTGGTCCTATCAGTGGAAGCGGATGCTCGTGCGGGGATCGAGAGCAGGGCTGCAGCAGCTCTCGAGTTAATGGCAGACTGGGGCCGAGTTAACCGACTGGCCTTCGCGCCAAACAAATCAAAAACTATGACGGTGAAGGGGCGGTTCGTCAACCGACCGCCAACGGTCCGCATGGGAGGGACGAGCATCAAGTCGGAACTCACAACAACATTTCTTGGCCTAGAGGTCGACCAGACGTTTAGCTTCGCGCAGCACGCGCGAGTTATCGGGGAGAAGGCGAACAAATCATTCGGCAAAATGTCCCGGGTGTCGAGGGCATCCTGGGGCATCCAATATAAGACGCTGAAAATTATATACACGGGCACCTGGGTCTCCACGATGACTTACGCTGCTGCGTGCTGGTTCGACCGAGCCGGACAGCATGCCGTGCGTAGTCCGTTGTTACGCGCGCAGAGGCAGGCCTTGGTCCTTCTGACCAAGGCTTACAGGACAAACAGCACAGCGGACCTACCGGTCCTTGCGGGCGTCCTCCCCGGAGACCTGGAGGTGCTCCAGGCTGGGAGGACGTGGTGCGCAAAGGAACGGGCGGGGAGCCGGGAGGAATTCCTGAGTAGCAGGCGAGCCATCAGGCAAGAGGTCTTAGACCTCTGGCAGGAGAGGTGGGACGCGGCCACGACAGGTAGGCACCTCCACAGGTTCTTTCCACACGTCGGGGTGAGGCTGAGAAGTCACTGGGTGCAACCAGACCACCGAACGTCGCAGCTCCTCACAGGACATGGCAACTTCCGGGGTAAGCTGTATGACCTGGGACTGGCTGAGAGTGAGATGTGCGAATGCGGGACCGGAAGAGAGGATGCCGACCACGCCGTATGGCACTGCGTGCTATACGAGAATGAAAGGGACAGTATGGTGGCAGAGGTGACCGCGCGGAACGGGGGGCCGGTGTACTACGCGGACCTCGTCTCGTCGGAGGAGAACTTCTCCGCATTCAAGAGATTCGCAGCCGGGTGGTTCCGGAAACGGGCTGACATAGGGGCCGACAGAACTTTTGCGGACGAACTGACGACGGGGGACGAGCACGCTGGGGACGCAGACGACCACGACAGAACGGGACACGCAGCGCACGACGGACTCGACAGGACGGGACGTGACGGCGACGTGTAGCCCAGGGGGGACAGCTCACCTGTCTCCGCCCTAGCCAAAAAGAATAGTGGCCGAAAAACAGAACAGCAGAAGTCGTCGTAACCGAAAAGAGCAGCGGGAAAAGAGGGGTGGCTGTCAGCGCCCCCACGACGCAGGGCGAGGCATGGTGAGCTCCGCTAGAGTACTAAAATAGGCGCGAGGACCGACTGACGTACGCAGACGCTGGGGCGAATTGGGTCGCGAGGACCGGGTAGACAAGTCGCTGTCTTGTGACGTTGTCTCCCATCAGGGACGCAGACTGACGGACGCATGACGTAGATGGGGGCAATCTTCGGAGTCGGTGCACTCCAAGGGGGGGACTCAGAACGCCTTTATGAGTCCCTCCAAGTGGGAGGCTGGACCGCAATCAATGCGCGTCACCTGAGCCAGACCATCGGCTCAGGCAGCGGGCCTCCCTGCGTGCAGCGGCTCTCAAATGATTGTTCCATGATGAGGTCGCGGCGCTGTGCGGGTGCTATGGCCGCAAGGCTGGTGCACTCGGGTCAGTGGCGGGTTAAGATTGATCGCACCGATAGACTTTTCGAAGAAAAAAATATGTTAACACAAAACGATATTGTCTTGGTGACCGACTCGGGCTCTACCATTAAAATAGCTACAAATTTAATTAATAAGTATACAGAATCATCTTTATCTTGGACGCGCTCGCATATGGGCGCGTTCAGGTAGAAAGCTGGTAGCCGGCGCCGATGTACCAGCGCCGACGGGCGCTGGTCGGCGCCGGTCATGGACGAAATATACTGGACCGATCATACATAGGCGAGCGGGAGTAACCACGCACGGGCGTCAGGCTCACTTACTGCCTGAACTGCATCTCGCTCACTCACGAAGGCACTCGATCGCCTTATCTCTTTCTCCTCTTTAAGTGTGTGTAGGTGAATTCGTAGACGAGGAAAGAAATACTGTGCGACTGCGTGATTGACAGAGATGGAAAAACATCGCATACGCAACGTCCCCGCTCCCTCGCCGTCTTCTTACCCCTTCCGCGGCGACCCCGGTTGGCTTTGTTGACGACGTTAATGATAAGTCCAGTATATTTCGTCCATGGCGCCGGTAGTTGCTACATAAAGAAAGCCGGTAGAAGCTGATAAATCTGTGTGACTGAGTAGGTAGGTAGTGTGAAAATGAAAATCTCGGGCTCATCGGATGAAGACCTTTTTCTATTAGACAATGTGTTTCTCAAACTCAGAAAACATTCCAACATTTATCCACCACGTATCTATTTTGGTGTCTTCTATCTCTTTTATCCCACACTACTACAGGTCTACTAAATACTAACGAAATCAAAATGTCAGTACACATTTTTTTACAATTTTAATAAACATTCACGAACAGTGAGACACGTTCGTTTCTCGCAAACGACAGCGCCGATCCGCGTTTCTCGGAGTTTGTCGGCGCTTATAGGCGCTGGTTCGGCACGAAGTATGGCGACTGTCTGCCTTAACTACCACCGCTGGTCGGCGCTGGTACATCGGCGCCTGCCACCAGCTTTCTACCTGAACGCGCCCTATGGAGACTGTCTGCGTCAACAACCAGCGCTGGTCGGCCCCGGTCGGCGCTGGTACATCGGCGCCGGCTACCAGCTTTCTACCTGAACACGCCCTATGGAGATTGTATGCGTCAACAACCAGCGCTGGTCGGCGCCGGTCGGCGCTAGTACATCGGCGCACGCTAACAGCTTTCTACCGGAACGCGCCCATACAAAGTCGCGCCGCCGACAACGCCGCCGCCGCCGACAATTTTGAGTCGGCGCGCCGCCGCCGATCGGGTAGTTATCGGCGCTCATATCTACACACGTGTCGGAAATGGACACGAAACTGAGCACGAACACGAGTCGTGACAGATCGTGTCGTCATATCGCTAGGCCAACCGGGCTAGCCGGGCTAGCCCGCCAACCGGGCCAGCCCGGCCGTCACGAAATCACGAAATACGTCATAAATGGATGTTGTCATTCGACAGTGTCAAAAATTTTATAATCCTCTTTTCTTCTTCAACAGCCCTTTTAATGTCTCACTGCTGGCCACGGACCTTTCCCAATGAAATGGGAATGAAACTTTCCCAATGATGAAACTTTATACAATACGCACTACGAGTAAAGCTTATGTTAATGCCTACTGTGTCATTCATTTCATTACATTAATCAGTATTATCGTACTTTTATTTATTTAAAAGTAGATTTTTTTTTACAATACCTACCTACTTACTTACTACCTACTACTTTAATAAATATACAAAAATTACGTAATTCCTAATCAATACATAATTATACATATTCATAAATATAATACATTGAAACTGCATGTGCATATTAGATATTAGTACCTATTTCTGGTTGATTCCTCATTGTGAGTAGCGCGCTCTTCAGCTCTATGGCATGGACATAAAGTACAATTTCGAGAATACCGGAAGTATTAAAGCTTTGACATCTACCAAGTAAGCCGCTCGACGCAAAGCGTGCCGCCGCGCTTTGACGCTCGCCGCCGCGCTTTGACGTTCGCCGCCGCGCTTTGACGCTCGCCGCCTGCGGCGGCAGCGCGGCTAGTCTAGCTAGGCTTTCTGTTCTTTGAGAGCGCCACCGCCCCGCTTGAGTGTTATTTATTATTTTGAACCTTAATCTTTACGAAATAAAGTTATATGTACTACTGACAATATAATGTTATGAATGCATAACTTGTAGGTTAAGGCTAATTTACATTGTGGCGTAGCATAAATACAAAACATAAAAATTTCACCCTGTATTGTATAGTATTAATTAAATTGCATATTTTTTTCGTTTGACCACACCATTTAAAAAAAACAATTTAATTCTAACCCAGGTAGGTACTTCTATCTAGAGATGCCGCACCGCGCACGCCACATGTCAATCGAACCGTCCCATTCCCATACACACGTACGGCGTGCGGTGCGTGCTTGGATATGCTTGTATTTTGTTGAATGTTGTCGCTGTTTAGCGTGTGCAACATCGATCAACATTGTTGCATGCTACAGTGTAGCATGCCACAATGTCGGCCGTTGTTGCCTCAGTGTAAATGAGCCGTTAGTCACCAAAGCAACGGTGACTTATCCGTTTTATACCGATCTAGGTGCACGCGCTCTTTGGCGTTACGGGCGGCCTCGCGGGGGCATACTACCTACCTACTAAACCAAGAATCAACCTTATGCGGGAGTACTAAACGTCCTTTTTAATGTTATTTATGCGCTAATGATTTTTTTACGTTAGTCACCAAAGCAACGGTGATCTATCGGTATTATACCGGTTTTATACCAAATTTTTGGTATTATTCGGTGTGCAACTTATTGTATTTAAACCGATCGGCATCTCTAATCATCGGTTAAGGGTACTACCAGGCCTCACGCACTCTATGTACTTGCGCGCGCTAACTACCTACCGCCCGACGGGCCGCCGGCGGTCTTTTTCAGTAGAAATTCATCTGCCGCGCCAAGTATACATAGACGCTCGCCCATGCAACGGCGCGCAGCTGCAAAGCAATAACCACTTTACACTCGATCGTTTAAGGTATATTTTCGCACGCAGCGATTGGCGTTGTGAAAGAGTAGGCTATTAAAGCCCGAAGGTAGGAACATTTTCTATGGAGTGATTTATCTGTTACGAAGTAACTATTAAGTAATCTGTGGTACTACGCACTTAAAAAAAAAATTATGGAAACTGACACGGTTGGCTACATCACCTACAACATGCGTCATGCATGTCAGCCCATAACACCGGGTGAAGTAGGTGCCATGCCAGTGCTTCCCTTGATTTCATAACGGCTACACTGAACTGGAAGGAAAACACGAACTATTTACATAGCCGTTTCGACCGACGACGCGACGTTTCATTCAGCGCGGTGGTATCAAGCCGGCCGGGATAAACCCTACCACCTAGTAAGGTAAGAAGGGAAGAGACCTACAGTTTTACGTGGAATCCGAACCACGGTCAGCCTCCAACGGTCGAGCGGTCACCCATTCAAGCACTGACCGCGCCCAGGTGTGCTTAACAACAGTCGACCGACCGCACCACTGAGCTACCAAGGCTGACAAAAATCGCATACAAATGTTTTTAAGTTTACTCTGTTATTTTTTTTTTATTTTTTTTTTTATGGAAACTGACACGGTTGGCTTACATCACCTACAACATCATGATGTCAGCACATAACACCGGGTGAACTTGGTGCCACGTCAGTGCCTCCCCTCGGTCGTGCCGGCTACACTGAACTGGACGGAAAACACAAACTATTTACATAGCCGTTTCGACCGACCTTTCATTCAGTGCGGTGGTATCAACCCGGGCGGGTTAAACCCTACCACCTAGTAATATAAGAAGAGGTCATATCCCTTAGTCGCCTTTTACGACATACACGGGGAGAGATGCAGTGGGGCTATTCTTTTAAAGTACCGGCCCCACACGGTACAAATTGATGATACTCATTTTAAGTTCCCGGATTAACAGTAGGTACTGAAGACTTACATAAGTCGACGTTTGGCCCGCTGCGTTCGCTTCTTCAGGAACTGCGGGAGTTCCTGGAGCCGACGTCTGGTGTCCGTTGTACCCAGGGTTGCCAGATGTCCGCTTTTACCGCGGACAGTCCTCTTTTTTGAAGTCTTGTACGCGGAAAAGTTTTAGACTTCCGCGGACAAAACAAAGGAGGGACTGATTTTTCGTAAAAGTTTTACCCGAAAAATTAAAGGGGGGAAAAATTATGGTGAAAAATGTTCTCTTTTTTTATCTGGACCATCTGGCAACCCTGGTTGTACCAGATGTCACGTACGTAGCGGGCAAACGTGGTCGACTTATGTAAGTCTTTAGTACCTACTGTTAATCCGGAAACATAAAATGAGTATAAAAATCTCATATTCGAGCTTCAGCTTAGTACGCATGCGCGCAACCTTGCAAGAGATAGTGCAATTCAAGTATCTGTAATCATTATGCACCTGAGCGGCAAACTCATAGGCGCCTCAGGCTAATCCCGTCTTGTTATGGTGTATTAGCGACCGAAGTACTCATCCTGTTCTGTACGTGACTTATTTCCTGTGCGATGCAGCTGTATCGAGTATCAAGAGATACAATTACCCTTATTTGGCGTACAGATGTTCTATCTCACGAAGTCCGTTTGGCTCTGGCTGCAGTAGTGACGTGTACTGACTAGCGCGCATGTGTGTTTTGTGTGCGTGGACCGCGTCCCGATCGTGACTTGAGCGCTCTCGAGGTTACGCACACTAAAACAATGTGCATGCAAAGAAAACATTCTACAGCCTTGAGTTTTGACATTGAAAATGTCTTCTCGTTCGTTCCAGTATAGGCCCCGATTTCACGAAAAAGTGCGATCCCCTTATATCTCGGAGAGTTGTGAAGACATGATATTCAAACAAAAGACGCGTATTCATAAGAGCTGTAAGGTGCAAAAAGAATTATTCGAGAAAGTAAAAAACGAATAAAGTTATGGCCGAAATAGTGAAAAAAAAAATTTTTTTTTCGGAATTTTTGACTTTGGCGCTCGATATTTTGGAAACGAACAATGATATAAAAAATTTGAGAAAAACTCCTCTGGACAATTTAGTCAGCTACAATTTGAGCCTAAAACAAAGACGATCGGGTTAAGGGTATTTCCAATGTGCTCAATAGTCGTGTGAGGCACGAAATCTGTGAATTTATTTTTTCAAAAAGGTTGAGCTATTTGCCCTGTAGCTCAACCTTTTTGAAAAAATAAATTCACAGATTTCGTGCCTCATACGACTATCGAGCACATTGGAAATGAATCTACGGAATTCGAAAAAATATTGTCGCTGAGCGATACGAGAAAGTCGGGATAAGGAAATCCATAGGAATTCCTAAACTACACATTATAAGCCCATCGTGTTTGGGCTCGTTGGATTTGTCTTCGCAAGTACTCTTGTCATATATAATGCCCTGGTCCTGATGATGGAGACGGAATAAAGCCATAGGAACTCCTAAACCACACATGATAAATCGACCATGTTTGGGCTGGTTGGATTTGTCTTCGCAAGTACTCTAGTCATATGTTATTTCCAGGGTCCTGATGATGGAGCCGGAAGGAAGCTATAGGAACTCCTAAACTACACATGATAAATCCACCATATTTGGGCTCGTTGGATATAGGAATATAGGAGTATAGGTTAGGTTAGAAGATGCGTCGCATTGAACATGAATTCAACAAAATAAAAAAAAAATACATTTATATATTTTTTATTATTTTTCAAAAACACAAGCAGCTTAAAAAATGTAAACTAAAATTTAGACAGAAAAAGAGATAAGCTTGACATTATATCTAACTAAAGTAACAAATTAATAAATATCAAATATAAAAATATATAGGAAGGGAACGAAAGTGAATGTAAACAAGACGAAAGTAATGGCACAGAATAGAAAAGAGTACTCCGTACAGAAGCTGCTCTGTACAAACACTCACAAAGAAATAGCTACTCTGCGACGACGCGATAAAGTACAAATTGACTCGCACAGAGCTGCATGCCTAAACACGATAACTGCCTACATTTCGCTTCTCTTTCTGTCGTGTAACTCTATCTCGAAAGCGCGTCGTTCAGCGCGTCTAAGGGCTGTGTCTTTGTGCTGTCTTATTGTGAGGAATAAAATGAAGATGATACCTACCAACTTTTATCGTTCTAGCTACCAACGATACGTTATTTAGGTACGGCAAATTCATGCGAACAAATTCATGCATGCGTTAGCGTCACAATTAGTTTCTCACATCGAAGCGTGCATTGCGTGCAACCTTCCAGTGATAGTTTTGTTTGATCAATAAATTTTATGATCAATGATCATCTACAATGTACCTATTATCCTTATACAAATTAGGCCATACATACCACGCTGTTCGGCGTCATCTAACTAATGTTATTGGCAATATGATATTATTTTTAAATCTATGACCTCCTACTAATATGAATAAATAAATTACTAGAAATAAATCAAAATGCTACTAAACAAAACACTTACCTTTCTTCGTCTCTCGGCAATGAAAAAAAAGACAAGTTTTCATTTGTCTTTTCACTTTTGCACCCGTCCACTGCACAATAATTACGTGATTTCGACATTTTCTAAATTCGAAAGCGCCACGCGCCCGGTCTGGCTGGATAGCAGCAACCCACTGTTAATTGTAGATTAGTCGGTACGCCAAGCGGTAGGCATTTAACTCGCGACCTTGAGCGAGTGACGAAGGCCTGGTAATGGTACTGGAAAGGAATGAAATAGTGTCCGAATGCGATGTAAGGATTGGGAATGAGAGACTGGAGCAAGTGAACGAATTCGTATATCTGGGGAATATGTTCACGAAGGATGGAAAATGTGAGAAAAGAGAGTGAAAGCCGGCAACCAAGTGAATGGGGCGTTGCACGCTATTATGAGCAGCCAAAGCATGTCAACTAGGGCACGTTTGGCTGTCCATTGTGGAGTGCTGGCCCCTACACTTATGTACGGGAGTGAAAGTTGGGCATGGCAGAAGAAGCATGAAAGCAGGATTAATGCTGTGGAAATGAGCGCGTTGAGGAGTATGTCTGGAGTTACAATGAAAGATAGATTGAGAAATAGTGTAGTGCGAGAGCGCTGTGGGTTGAAAGAAGATATAGTGACAAGGATTGAGAAAGGGCTGCTTCGGTGGTTCGGTCATGTTGGAAGAATGGATGATAGGAGACTAACGAAAGAAATTTATGAAGCAAATTGAGTGGAAGAGTCGGGAAGGGTCGCCCTAGACGCACTTACCTGGACCAGATCGGGCATGTGCTCAAAAAGGGGCAAGTGCGTAGTACCCGTAACCGACGAGCATGCATGAAGAACATTATGGGAGTGGAAGAGGCGGCAGAGGTGTGTCAGGATCGTGGCACGTGGAGATCCGTTGTCTCTGCCTACCCCACCGGGAAACAGGCGTGACGCTATGTATGTATATGTAAAAATATAATATAAGGATATAGAAGATAAGAATATAGGTTAGGTTAGATGATGCGTCGCCTAAAAAAAGAAAAAAAAAACAGTGGAAGAGGCTCGTCGGTTTCGAGTACTAACGCACTTGATGTGATGACATGAAACAAATAGTCTTGGTTAAGCGAAGCGATCGAATCAAGTTTGTTCCCGCACGATTTGTTCACGCAATCAATTAGTCCCGCCAGTTGCCTATTGACATTGCGACGAGCCCGTCGTGCGGCGACTGTTGCTGACGTGTCCAACGCAGCGTGTATGATAAATTACATTTCGTACATTTTAGGCCTGGCGCATACGTACAATCTTTACCTCGACTAAACTATTTAGTCTAGACGTGTGCAGTGCTCGTCGCTATTTTAACACAACTAAACCGTATGAAGCGTCCGGGGACCGTCTCGTGCCAAAGCGTTCCTCACACAAAACATCAGCCTCGCCATCCAGCGCGGGAACGCGGCGGCTGTCCTCGGGACAATGAATGATGTCTCGAGGATGCAGGAATATTTTTATTTAATCTACGTCGTTATAATTTAATTTAATATAATTTAATTTTTTCTTTGTCTAATAAAGATTTACTTTCCACTAATCCGTTTAGTCGATCGAGGTGTTTCTGAATAGATAGATAATCTTCACAGTGATTAACAATAGTGCTCGCTTTTTAGGGTCCCGTTGCAAAATGCGAAAAAGGGACTCTATGGAATCGCTCTGGTGTCTGTCTGTCTTTTTGTCGGTCACACGCAGATGTCTCCGGATCTACTGAACCGATTTCGATGAAACTGACGCCTGTGACGCCGTAACCATGTCTAACCAGTGACCTGTTAAAATTTTCAATTTTTTTTTTCTCGCATAGTACTATTGATCTCCTCAGGCTAATTCTTTCACTAATATTCTTCTAACATTCTAAACTACAGGATACAATTACCAGCAATTTGCTATCAAACATGCCATTAACTATATCTCACCCAACTTCCCCACTACTGCGACCCTCCGCCGAAATTCCGCCACTAACTGTAACTAACTGAGGTAACGGACAATCCTCGCCCACAGTCGAGCAAACAGTAAGTGGCCGTTGTGCGTGACGAAATCAAGAATCAGGATCTCAAAGGGAGCCGGCCCGGAGTGCCGCGCCCTCCTCGGTGGCGGCTCTCACACGACGCGGTTGACTAATGAGGGTAATTTGGTGTGAAGTTCCCGACGGCGGGGGAGGGGGGAGGGGCGAGGGGGCGGCGGTGGAGGGGGGAGGGGGCGGTGCAACACTACTTAAGAATCAATTTGCGTGAGTCCTCCCTCACTCGCAGCTAGGCTTGCCATACGTCCGGATTTAGTCAGGACTGTCCGGATTTGGCAACCATGTCCGGACTTTTGTGCGGACTCGTAATTACGACCGGATTTCTTTATATTTGCACGCAGTAATCGATTTCTTCCGCTGCGCCAGTGCTACGCGACCTGAACGCGAATTGTGTTGATTTTGAGTCTTTTAATTGTTTTTATGCACCTGACTTAGACGGGCTTCACCACCGACAATAGCGGTGATATCAGCCCAACACACTTTGGTGAACTGGGTGCCATATCAGTGCTTCCTCCTTTTTGATCGTTCTAAACTGGTAGGAAAACATGCACTATTTTATTTCATAGCTGCTTCGACCAACCTTCATTCAGTGCGGTGGTAGTATCCATCCGGAAGGGGGAGGCCCTTGTTTTTGAGGATCAGTGTGGCGTCCGGACTTGAGTCTGGAAAATTATGGCAAGCCTACTCGCAGCCGCACTCGATTCGCCGCCGTGCCGTCAATATACACGGCTATCGAGCGCGCTCGAGCAAGCGTTCAATTTGCACAACGAACTGATAGGTCTGAGGTGAATAGAAGGGTTGGTGGAAGTTTTTTTTTATGGATTGCGCGAGATGTGGCGTCGTTTCACCTACAAGTAGGTGTCTAACGATGCCCGTGGACATTCTGTGATGCACGGGCATTTCGAATGCCATGTCGGCCTGACAGGAGCCTTTTCACGCCCCTTTTGAAAAACCCCAGCCTGTTCTTTTTTTTATGTAAACCAGCATGGGTGGCTGTACCGAGAGACCAATGGTGCAGTCAACAGAGCCAAAATCACCTCTCCTCGCGAAACCACGCTCAGTTAGGTGCCATGCCAGCAGATTTGCGGACTGTTGCAAGGCTGTCTAGCCCGTTAATACGACGCTTGAAGACACCCAGGTTAAATGATTCAGGAAATACACTCGCTGGAAGACAGTTCCACACTCTAGCGGTGCGACAAAGAAACGAATTAGAGAACCGATGAGTTCTCAAAAGCCCAAATTTGGGAGGAAATAGATGGGCAGGGAGAGCGTTCCACATTTTTCCGGGCCTAAAAGTTGTACGTATGCGCTGGACCTTATCTTGTAACCAACATTCGTTTGGCATACACTCCACTTGCAAGCACACATTTTTTTTGTAAATCCGGTATGGATGGCTGAGTCAAGCCAGAACACGTGCTCAGACTATTTTATATCACGTACGGCAACGGTGCCGTACCAGAGACTTACCTTTTGATTGCTAGCTATCATGCAGCCATTTTAACCCAGTCGGTAACAATTTGGGCTTACAGTCGGTGCGGGCACATAAGAAGATGCAAGTTTGATAGAGATAGTAACACTCCAGGGTCCAGGATCGCTCCGCCTAACCCGTCACAGCAACTTCCCGACCTGTTCCTGGCCGCCCTGACATATGCCAGGAAACACAAACTACTGACTGAAAGATTCGTGGCCAGCACCAAATTAACGAGCGTAAGCTCGGGACAGAAATACATAGATCGTCCAGATCAACTTAGCCGACACGACCGAAGGGAAGGACTGACGTGGCACCAAGTTCACTCGGTGTTATGGACTGACATCACGGATGTTGTACTGACACGGTTGGGTACATACCCAACCGTGTCAGTTTCCATAAAAAAAAAGAAAAAAAATATCGCATCTCCGATACCGATTAGCAACGCCGCATGCTGAAAATGTTAAGATACGGGAGCCATCTTCACAATAATAAGTCTTATAAAACCATCTGGGCAACGGACAACAGAACACAGCTACAAAAAACAGACATTAAACTGAAATCGTGGACAGAAAACGCAGCACAACTAGCAGGAGTAATCAGTGAACGCGTGAAACATAGAAGAATTTTAATGATCGACCAACCCTACTAGGCAGAAATTGATTGCAAACGCTACATAGGGTACGGGAGCCATCTTCACAATAATAAGGCTTCCAAAACTATGTGGGCAGCGGACAACAGAACACAGCTACAAAAAACAGACATTAAACTGAAATCATGGACAGAAAACGCAGTACAACTAGCAGAAGTAACCAGTGAACGCGTGAAACAGAATTAATGATGGACCAAGCCTACTAGGCAGAAATTTATTGCAAACGTTACATATCCACATTAATGGGAATAATATAGTGTGAATCCGAAAGTTTGACGTTTGGTACAACGGACACCAGAATTTCGGATCCAGGAATTCACGCGGTTCCTAATAAGCCCGTGACGTAGCGGGCGAAACGTCGACTTATGAAAGTCACATCCACTGTTAATCCGTACATTTTAAAATGAATATATCGAATAATAGTGTTTATAACACAATTAGTAAGTAGTAGAAAACTTCCTATAACGATTTCTTCGTGAAATTAATGCAAAAGATGAACTCATCGATGAAATCGAGCTGCGCACATCACTACACGTTTTAACAGACACTTGTCCGTCAATTCTGGAACGTGCCCTGATCTTACGCTCCAAGTGGTATTACCGCGCCACCGAGAAGCGTCAGAGAAAACAGGCGCTAGTTCAATGTCTGCTATTTGGAAAAAAATACGGCGATGTGTCGGTAAAACGACCGCAAATTTTACGAATAATACGTCAACCTTGATGCAATGGCATCTCCCGTTGACCTGCCCTTGCGGAATCCAAATTGTTTATAATAATTGTTTAAGTTTTTTTCAATTTGTTTTTTTATTGGAAGCACGACATTTGGCGCGCGCCAGACTAACGCAGAGGTGTAGTCCGACGGCGCCCACGGGCATTCGGATATTTACGGAGGCTGCGAATACCATGTCGGCCGGCTAGCTGTACCTTCACATTCGTTTTGAAGGAAAGGATCCCAAACTGTACATTAGAGGAAAGATTGCACGTGGGAGTACATTCGACATGTTGGCAACCCAGTAAATAAAAGATTTACAGGATCGATTTGTCCTAAGTGGGGGAATATCGACAGTGTGTGGATGCATTCCCAACCTGTTGCGCGTGGAATGATGGTAGAACGGGGATGGAGGGATAGCATCGTGCAGCTCCTTGGAACACTCCATGGTACAGGCGATAGAACACACACAAAGATCCAACGTCCCTGCGGAGTTGTAAGGTCCTTCTATAGCATTTTCAAGTACTTTACTAAACACGGAAAGCACAAACACGGGACATTATGACATCCATTTTTAAACAACGGTACTAACCTAGCTATTTTAATGAACCAGGGAATGTACCCTCTTCAAAGCATTTATTCATAATAACTGTAATTAATGGATTTATAAAACTACAACTTAGTGACTTCATTAGTTTAGGTGAAATGTTACCAGGTCTTGGGAGTTATTTGTCAAAAGAATATGGCGCAGTAGGTCGTTAATAAATAACAAGAATAATGTAGGCGACATTACCGAGCCCTGAGGAACGCGAGCGTTTATATCCGCCGATCTTGTTCCGTCGACGGCTACAATTGATCGGCCTCTCTAGAAGCTGGCGATCCAATTATTACAGAGGGACGAGGGAACACCGTAGACAGGAAGCTTGTGAATTGAAGTTTGACATAAAAAAGGGATTTCCTTCATCACATCGTATTGATTGTTGAGTGAAAGGAACTTTGAATGTGATGTCCTGACACTGAAATTACATTTGTAAGTTGGATTTGCAAGCATGCCCAGATTTTCGCTATTTATCAAACCTTTTTTGAGTAGCGCGGTCTTAGTTACGACATTAAATCTAAGTAAAACTGTATTGGGTACAGACTGTGTGAAATTTGACAGAATTTTATTTATCCTATAACATAATTATTTACAGGGATGCTCGTGGGCCTAGAACTTCGCTACGGTGTTGAAAAGGGCTTATTGGAAGCACATGGGCGTTCATTGTTTTATTTCTCTACAAAACTCCTATCCTGTATTAAATTACTGTCCACGGTCGTACCGTGGGGCAGGGAGGATGAGGGACCCAATTCATCAGTGCACTTTATTTAGACGTTATAAATAATAGCTGAGCCCGCGGCTCCGCTCGCGTGAAATTCGTATTTCAAAGAAGACATTAAGTAACTGAGGGCGAGGCCGAAGGCCGAGCTGCGTTCAGGAAGACTATAAACCTTCTCGAAGAAAGTAAGTAATTAAGGGCAAGGCCGAAGGCCGAGCTGCGTTCAGGAAGACTATAAACCTTCTCGAAGAAAGTAAGTAACTAAGGGCGAGGCCGAAGGCCGAGCTGCGTTCAGGAAGACTATAAACATTCTCGAAGAAAGTAAGTAATTAAGGGCGAGGCCGAAGGCCGAGCTGCGTTCAGGAAGACTATAAACCTTCTCGAAGAAAGTAAGTAACTAAGGGCGAGACCGAAGGCCGAGCTGCGTTCAGGAAGATTATAAACCTTCTCGAAGAAAGCAAGTAACAAACGGCGAAGCCGAAGGCCGAGCTGCGTTCAGGAAGACGATAAACATTCTCGAAGACAGTAAGTAACTATGGGCGAAGCCGAAGGCCGAGCTGCGTTCAGGAAGAGGATAAACCTTCTCGAAGAAAGTAAGTAACTGAGGGCGAGGCCCAAGGCCGAGCTGCGTTCAGGAAGAACATAAACCTTCTCGAAGAAAGTAAGTAACTGAGGGCGAGGCCGAAGGCCGAGCTGTGTTCAGGAAGACGATAAACCATCTCTAAGAAAGAAAGTAATTAAGGGCGAGGCCGAAGGCCGAGCTGCGTTCAGGAAGAGGATAAACCATGGGTCAGGCCGAAGGCCGAGCTGCGTTAAGGAAGAGGATTAACCTTCTTTATGTAAGTTAGTAACTATGGGCGAGGCCGAAGGCCGAGCTGTATTCTGGAAGACGATAAACCTTCTCGATTTCTCGATGAAAGTAATGGCGTGTAGATAAACGATAAAACTTCTTAAATAAAGTAAGTAACTAACGGCGAGGCTTCAGGCTAAGCTGCATTCTGGAATACAATAAACCTCCACGAAGAAAGTAAGTAACTAAGGGCGAGGCCACCGTCACACCCCTCCCTCCCCCTCCCTCTCCCTCTCCCTCTCCCTCTCCCTCTCCCTCTCCCTCTCCCTCTCCCTCCCTCTCCCTCTCCCTCTCCCTCTCCCTCCATCTCCCTGCCTCTCCCTCCCTTCCGTTGAGTCTCGCCATCATCGATACTTCGAGTAAATATGGCAACCCCAAAGATGGTAAACAGACAGACATACATACAGACAGACAGAAAGCAGACGTTGGATTTTATTAGAGGTAAGGAAGAAAGGAAAGGATAAGGATAAGGGGGATTCCATCGCTCTACCTCCACCTCCCCTCCCGCCCCTCCCTCACCCCCCTCCCTCACCCCCCTCCCTATATGCCTCTACTTATCCCCCCCCCCCTCCCCTCCTCCTTCAGGATATTGTAATGTCATCGGTTCTTACGCGGGTGAATGATTCCGTGTCCGTTACATACAAATATTGCCAAGTGCTCTCATATTTCACTTCACTGCTAACCTCATAAGCTATTTAGCGTGATAGTAAGTAGCCTATAGTTGATGGGAAGAATCAAGCTATCCGTAGAATTTTGTTTTATTAAAATCGGTCCAGTGGTTCTCGAGTTATAAGCGGACAGACAGACACTCAGACATACAGAAAGCAGACGTTGGATTTTATTATAGGTAAGGAAGGAAGCGCAGCCGTGTCGTGAAAATTGTTTCGCCCTGGAAAATGTTTAACAGGCAAGCCGAGGTCACATTTACACCAGGATGTATTGTTTATTGTTTTATTGAATAATTCCATCCACAGGTAGGTAACCTACGCTTGGACATGTCGAAAAATCCGCCAGTTCTAAATTCAATGCGAAGAAGAACTGACAAACAAACTTCGCAAGTCACAATGTTTTGTTAGTACCTTATAAGTATTATATTAAAGTAATTTCCAATAATTAACCCGTACTACCGCTCACAAGAACATTAATATTTACAGCATAAACATTGTTGGATTTTACGCCAATCCGTTAAAAAATCCTATCCATCAGTCGTTCTTTTTTCAAATTTACCTCGGGATTACTGCACAATATTGGGCTCCAAGCTCCAAATGAAGGAGCGACCAGCGCGCCTGCGTGAAAAACGTGAAAAAACAAATGCCATCAAATATTGCTTCTCTTCGAAAAATTTTCAAGGAATCTGCAGCCGTGCTGTTTATAGAAAAGAAAATTATTGCACAGCGACCGTGTCGCGTGCCTGGCCATTTGTACTGAAGCATCAAGCATTGAAGAAGAGGAGGCGCCGCCAGAAGACGACCCAAAGAGCTTACCGCCGTGCTGTGAGTCCTTTCCAATCCTTCCTTTTTCCGGCGTATTATTTTTCAGTGTCGGCATCGTACATCGGCTTGATTTTCTTATCACATTTCTAAAATATATTTCATACAGTCCACTGCTCTCATCAACAAACATGTACTCTAGAATCTGACCACACTGCCTATTTAAATTACCTATATCTGGTGTATAGTGCCATCGTCAATTTTGATAATTCATATTTCAAGTCAAATAAAAAACAATTAGTTTACGTTTATTACAAAAAAATTTAATACATAAGTCATATTAAAAATCAAATGATACAAAGTGTATCCAATTGTCACGTGGATATACGTGTTATACTACAAAATGTCCAAACATTCAACAATACCAATTAAACATCACCAGCAAATAAAATATAATATCTCGACCAACGCATCACTAATTCACGAGCGAACTAAAATATCCGTTGCCCGTTGAAGTCCGAGCAATGAACACGAATCCGACGGCGGCCCCGACTACTCGACAACTCACTTCCACTCATAAATTCTAGGCCGTAATGAAATTATGTTCGAAACGAGATAAATATTACTACCGCGTAGTGCCGCATCGTTATTTATCATAATTACGGTGAAAGTGTTCACCTCACAAACAAAGTATTCTTTTTCGTCAATGACTTAATCGACGGGTACGATACTACGATACTAGTATGTACGATGTAGGATCGTTCTTGTAATTTTATTTCTTACTGAGAATCTGCAGTAAAGATTTTAAGGAAAGAATGCAAATTAAAAACTTTGGTTTTGTGGTGGGAATCCTTGGTGCGTGGTCGCCGGACGCACTGACAAAGTATTCTTTTTCGTCAATGACTTAATCGACGGGTACGATACTACGATACTAGTATGTACGATGTAGGATCCTTCTTGTAATTTTATTTCTTACTGAGAATCTGCAGTAAAGATTTTAAGGAAAGAATGCAAATTAAAAACTTTGGTTTTGTGGTGGGAATCCTTGGTGCGTGGTCGCCGGACGCACTGACAAAGTATTCTTTTTCGTCAATGACTTAATCGACGGGTACGATACTACGATACTAGTATGTACGATGTAGGATCCTTCTTGTAATTTTATTTCTTACTGAGAATCTGCAGTAAAGATTTTAAGGAAAGAATGCAAATTAAAAACTTTGGTTTTGTGGTGGGAATCCTTGGTGCGTGGTCGCCGGACGCACTGACAAAGTATTCTTTTTCGTCAATGACTTAATCGACGGGTACGATACTACGATACTAGTATGTACGATGTAGGATCCTTCTTGTAATTTTATTTCTTACTGAGAATCTGCAGTAAAGATTTTAAGGAAAGAATGCAAATTAAAAACTTTGGTTTTGTGGTGGGAATCCTTGGTGCGTGGTCGCCGGACGCACTGACAAAGTATTCTTTTTCGTCAATGACTTAATCGACGGGTACGATACTACGATACTAGTATGTACGATGTAGGATCCTTCTTGTAATTTTATTTCTTACTGAGAATCTGCAGTAAAGATTTTAAGGAAAGAATGCAAATTAAAAACTTTGGTTTTGTGGTGGGAATCCTTGGTGCGTGGTCGCCGGACGCACTGACTTTTGCCGAAACCATCCGAAAACTAGTGGATAAGTCCGGTGACGTGCGTGCCAAGACTTTCTTCATACGCCGCGTAAGCCTGCAAATTCAAAGAGGGAACGCTATAAGCGTCCTAGCGACCATGGCTGCCTCGGCTGAACTGAAATATTTTTTTCTATTTATACGGTAAGTTTTAACTAGGTGCCATGTTAGTGCTTCGCTTTGGTCGCGCCGGCTACACTGAACTGAACTAAAAACACTAACGTGCCATCAATATAAGCCAGGTCACGGGCATGAGCTCAAAAAAACATGTATGAAGAATATTATTAATATGGAAGAGGGTCAGAAGCGTGACAGGACCGCGAAGATTCATCGTCTCTACCTACCCCGAGCCCAGAAGCCGCGACAGCGAGAATGCAGGAGTTAAGCGGGAAAGGAAAATTGCCGAGAATGATGAGCCCCTCCCCAACTGCCCCCTCCCCCCCCCCCCCCCCCCCCATCGAAAAGAATCAGGGTCTCGGATGACGAGGTCGTTGAGGCGGTACTACTTTAGTTGAATGAGGCACTAAAGAAACTGGACTCTTATCGAAAGATCAACACACCTAGCCTAGTCGCTAAATGCGCTCCCCGCTGCGCCAACTCGAATCATCAGCGGGTGCGCGCGGAACGGGGGGGGCATCGGCCGCTTGTATGGAATACGATGGCGCTTCAAATGTAGCCAACCGGCCAATGAATGCCTTGATGTGTCGTCATTTGTCGCCCGCATGTGACGCGCGCGAAATTTCAAATTATGTAACGGGATTGACGTTTTAGCTTATTCATCGCAGGTTATATAATAAAAATAATATCACCCCTATATTTTTTCACATTTGTTTTTGCTTAATCCTTCGATATTAATGCTGGCATTCATTTTATTTGGTTTGGCGGGGCCAACCTAGCCAACTTAAAGGATAGCCGCTGTTGTGTAGGTGTGTACGTGCGGTCAAAGTGAAACCGTGAAACCATCGTTGACTGGGTCTCGCTCGTCTCACTTCGCTTTAAATATACAGCGGAGGAATTTCGCGCGACTATCGCCTTGTGACGTCACACGCGGAACATCGAGCGAGACTACGTGGCTGCTCGCACGTATCGCACCCACGACGCTAGCGCTGCGACTAGCTGTCGATACTTATTTAATGTCGATACGAGCCGTATCCAGCGTCTAATTGGAAATAAAATAACTAATAATAAGAACGCTTATCTCATCTCATCTCACTAATATCATAAATGCGAAAGTATTTTGTTTGTTTCTTCCTCTTTCACGCTTGAACGGCTGGACGGATTTTGACGAAACTTCGTATAGTGGTAGTGTATGTATATCCAGGAGCAACATAATTTAAAAAAAGTGATCAAGTTCGAATCGAGCTCGCGTAAGGAGGGTTCCGTACGATTCCGTTTTCTCTGAACGACTGGACTGATTTTGACTAAACTTCGTATAGTGCTAGTGTACGTTGCGTTTAAATCGGATTTGCTGTTAAATCGTATGTAGAGCGAGCGAAGCCGCGGGCATATTACATAAAGTGCATGCTAGTGACTATACTTATATCAATACATAAAAATCCGTGATTTTTTTTATGGAAACTGACACGGTCGGCTACATCACCTTCAATTCAACATCCGCGATGTCAGCCCATAACACCGGGTGAACTAGGTGCCATGTCAGTGCTTCCCTTCATTTCATGATGATGTACTAAGGAAATTATTATTATAAAAAGAAGGGTCGAAGAAACAACATAAACCAAATGGCGGACGTTTCATCGACAGATGGTTCTGACACTTCACTAGATAAGATACAACGTCAAGGTCGCGTGTCGTCGCGAAATGTGTTACCGTACTATTAATCATCTCGCGCATAGATTTAAATAAATAAATAGTTTTAAAAGCAGTTATGTTTCCAATTATACCCAAAATCGTATCAAATAAAGATTACATTACATGATCATATTAAATAAAAGTAGGCTTTAATATTATATCTGTATTTAAATGTTCTCTAAATAAATTATATCTGTGTTTAAATCGAGCCTTATTTGAATCCTTTTTTTTACTATTATAAAGCGCAAAGTCTGTCTGTCTGTAAAAGCATTGGACAATTTTGGTCTATATGCGGTTTTCACTTAGTGCATCACTAATGCAATTTGGAATATCCCGGGATGGATATAGCTTAAACATCATATTTCACCAAGGCGCCGAGCAGTGACACTGAAGTTTTGGGCAAAGACACCCGTGCTGGCTGTCTATAAAAAAATATACGCATACAAATAAATGTTTTTTTTTTTTTACTGACACGGTTGGCTACATCACCTACAACATCCGTGATGTCAGCCCATAACACCGGGTGAACTATGTGCCATGTCAGCGCTTTAACTTTAATGTGCAGTCATTTCATGTCGGCTACACTGACCTGGACGGAAAACGCGAAGTATTTACATAGACGTTTCGACCGACATTTCATTCAGTGCGGTGGTACCAACCCGGCCGGGATGAACCCTACCACCTAGTAAGGTAAGAAGGGAAGGGAACTACAGTTACTGTTACTGGTTGTACAGAATTTTATAAAAATATAAATTAATATGTCAGTGTCAAAAAAGTAGAAATAAAATTCAGTTGGAAAAAAGTATTATTTAATTTTCCATTATTTTTTTTTTTTTATGGATACTGACACGGTTCGCTACATCACCTACAACGTCCGTGATGTCAGCCCATAACACCGTGCTTTGATCGTGCCGGATACACTGAACTGGTCGGAAAACACAACCTATTTACATAGCCGTTTAGACCGACGTTTCATTCAGTGCGGTGGTACCAAGCCGGCCGGGTTAAAACCTACCACCAAGTAAGATTAGGAGGGAAGGGACCTACAGTTTTACGAGGAATCCGAAACTCGGTCAGCCTCCAACTAGTTAACAGTTACGTTACGTATAACTTGCGCAAAACTTCAAAGTCGCGAGCGAAGCCGCGGGGAAAAGCTCTTTCGTTATATTTTACATCAATTCGCTAACGAATTAGATTGTTATGATAATATTATTAAAATGCCGGTCCCAACCTTGCTTGTCGCATTTGTAATTTGTCTGATAAAACTTATATAATATGAACATACAAGACTATAACTAGATTTTAAATGGCATTTGATTTATAATATGTTAGATAATAAAGACGATGAGAGTAGATGGAAATATGAGATGCGATGAACAATCAACGCGTCTTAATAATTGGACGGCTCCAGAGAAATGGATACTCAGAAAAGGTAGTCGTACAATTCGTCTTGCTACCATTTAGTCGGCGGCGTGCACTCATTTTCATTCCATGTTCATTTGCATGAGACATGTGTTACTAATCACACCATCTATCGGTATCTCTAAATTTTAATCATTCAGTAGATGGCGCTGAAAAACGACGATGTTGTATGGAGACCCTCTTAATTTTTTACCTTTTGCATTTTTTATTAAGTGTTAGAATATCCGCCATAATACCAAATATTTTGTCAAAATTTCAACCGTGTACCTAATACGGTTCAAAAGATACAGCCCTAGGAATGAAGGACGGAGGGACGGACGAATGGACAGACATACGGCGTAGGCTTAGTAATGGGCTTCCGTATGGATACTGAACCATAAAAATGGGCCCTTATGCCTGGTTGACACGATGCGAGTTCACGCACGAGAAATGCTTCTCGAACGCATTCACGCACCGTGTAGACAGTTCTCGCAAGCTCGCATGCGTGCACGAACGCAGCGCCGTTCGCGCGCGAACGAGTTCATGCATGTTTATTAGTTGGCGTTCGAGAGGAGCGTCTCGCACGATGTTTGTTGGTGCAAAAAAGTGTTCTTAGTGGTTTTTGGTTGTTTACGGCACCATGACAAAGTGGACTGATGTGCAAATGATTAAGTTATCTTTATATAATATACTTATCCATTTCCTTATCCACATAGATCTCAGATGACTCCCTTCTTATATTACTAGGTGGTAGGGTTTAACCCGCCCGGGTTGATACCACCGCACTGAATGAAAGATCCGTCGAAACGGCTACATATGTAAATAGTTTGTGTTTTCCGTCCAGTTCAGTGCAGCCGACACGACCGAAGGGAAGCACTGACATGACACCTAGTTCACCAATGTGTTATGGGCTGACATCACGGATGTTGTAGGTGATGTAGCCAACCGTGTCAGTTTCTATAAAAATATATTTTCGCTTTTTTCCTCTTTATTTTGTTTTTTATCAAACGTAGTGCTAAAATAAACGCTAAAATTGTACCAATACACGCCAAACCTTCGTCTACAGACTCAATTTTTGCAACAGTCAAAACAGAGAAACACAGACGAGCTCGAACGAGATGTGGAATAGTGTAAACAGTTCCACGAACGCTTCACGAATGCGAGTTTTCTCGTTCGAGAAGGCGGCATGCTTCTCGTGCGTGAAACCTCGCATCGTGTCAACGTACCATTATGGGATCACTTTGGTTTTTAAGTAATCCGGTATGGGCGGCTGATTCAGAGCCCAACCTAACCTAACCCAACCCAACCCAACCCAACCCAACCTAACCTAACCTAACCTAACCTAACCTAACCTAACCTAACCTAACCTAATCTAGGACTTGGAGACCTAATGCGAGGTCTCCAAGTCTACAAGCAAAGGCTGCATTCAGGGGTCCACGTGCGGGCCACTGATGTAGAACCTCGTCATCGACTCGCTACTTGCGGAGCTTGAGCATCAGGAGGGACAGGACACTGAGGTCTACTACCAAGCGTTCGCTAACGATGTGGTGCTGGTCGTGTCCGGAGAGGAAATGGGAGCTATCACCACAGCAGCAAACAATATTTTGGACGCATTGAATGCTTGGGGGCAGAACGCCAAATTGAAATTTGCTCCGCAAAAAACATTGGCAATGGTTGTCACCAGAAAACTAAAGCTCGAAACAGCTCACCTCTTCATGGGCTACACCGAGATTAAACAGGTCGATGAAATAAAACTTCTGGGTCTCCTCGTCGACCATAAACTCACATTCAGGGCGCACCTATAGACCACCACTGCAAAGTCGATAGGTATCTACAAAAGATTGTGTAGTGCGGCAAAGGCTACGTGGGGGCTGAACCCGGAGATCATCAGAACAATATATATCTCGGTCATAGAACCCATCCTGCTTACTACATTGTTGTTTGTATGGTGCACGTGCATGGGGAGTCGCCGCAAAGAAGCTCTTTGTCAAAAGGTGACTGGAATCGGTTCAGCGGATGTTTGCAATAAAAATATGCAGAGCCTACAGAACAGTATCCTATAATTCGAGTGTTGCAGTGGCACGCCTGCTTCCCCTCGACCTTCGCCTAAGGGAAACCAAGGAGCTGTTTGAGACAAAACGAGGCAGAGCTCTCCACGAAGCCGCCGACCTCCACAGGACAAGGGTGCCAGCGTCACGCCCAGGGACGAACCCGTCCCAGGGCCCTCTAACCAGAATCGGGCGAAGGACAAGAGCTGGCTTCAGTGCAAACTGTGCGGCCACGCTGAAAAGGGGAAAAACATCCGCCGCTACTTCTCCCGGCTGCACCCGAGCTTCATGGGAGACAGGTTCGGGAGGGCGGCGCCGGGGTTCCCTGACAATTTCTACTATAAAACATCCACCCTCCACCGCCAGCTGCCGAAGTCGGAAAGGATTGACCTTGGGCTCATCAGGGAGGTCGAGGGCGTCGACGCGTACTGGATGGGTCTCAACAGCCGGGGCGAAGGACCCTCCCCTCTCACGCTGGCGGCGGCATCGGCCAGTGAGAATTTGAATAGAAGGGACACGGCGCCGCCGCCAGCGAGGAGGGCAAGCGTCCGTAGGCTCTCCTCCTCTACAAGTTCATCATTATCATCGTCCTCCTCGACTTCCCCGCCGAGCATAGAGTGATCACGAGCCTGCTTGACGGGGGCGGCGCTCGCGCGTGAGTCTCCTAGCAATGGCCGACTCGCAAAGGATCACCGCGGTTGTTGCTGCTGCTGGGTCGCTGCGGGCGCGGGTGGAGGGTGCCAGTGCTCGTTTGTCTTGACTTCATATGTCTGTATATTTTACTTTTGTTACTACATTTGTTATATTTAGCTAGTAGGAAAAAGAGTGTTTTAATTTGTACTTTGGTTGCCTGTTTATTTGTATGTTTTTCTGTTTACCTGTTTACCTGTTTATCTACGAGATAAGAGCAAAGAAGAATACTGCTGTTTGGTTTTAAAACTACGATTTAAAGGTTCATATATATTCATCTGGGAAATGACTTAGTACATTTGTACACTCAGCTAGGAAAAACGAGAGTTATATTGTATTTGAATTGTTATGTGTGACACAAAAATTCTATTATAAATTGAGGAACTAGAAAGTATGTAAAGACTGTGATCACCTGTTATTATTAGTATAAAATCAAAATAATGATGTGTTGATTTCATACCTTATACTCAAAAAAATTTACTGAAGACTTCCTATTAAACTGATAAATGGTAAGATTGAAATAAAAATGGTAAATAAACAGTATGAAAGGGCAGAAACCTGCACTGCTGGTGGAACCAGGGTGCAGGGGGGTGTATGATGGTGAGAGGTAGCGGTTTGATTAAAAAAAAAAAAACCTAACCTATCCTACCTAACCTAACCTAACCTAATCTAACCTAACCATGGCTTCCAAGGATTCCCGAAAGAGTTCCTCAGATTCAGAGACCCAGGAGCTGGACGAGGCGGACGATTGGATCGGAAATGTATATAAACAACTATCGCTATCCTCCGAGTCTTCCAACTGACATCACCGACCAAAATAAGAAACCAACCTTGCCATCCCGAAGAACACAGTCAAAGAGTCCAATACAAGTTCAATCCACATACTGTATAATAAGGAAACCAGAACTCTGTCTGTTATTAAATCAGTATTTACGAATAAAACATAACCTGCCATCTGGGAAGTTCAAGTTCTTAAATTACATTTTGGTAAGGCTCAAAGCGGAGCCCCCTCGTGGGAGTACTCCTGCCCACTAAAGACGTAGTTCTGACCGATCTCACAGGAGTACTCTTGTAGGAGTACTCCAGCGAAAGAATAATTGAATTGAATGGTCTAATGAATTTTATTGTATATGTATAGTTATAAGAAAACCGGAACTCTATCTTTAATACGCAAACCAAACTTGATCTAAAAACGTAGTTTTACGACGATCTCAGAGGAGTACTCTTGTAGGAGTACTCCACCGAAAGAATAATTGAATTGAATGGTCTAATGCACAAAATAGAAAAACTACACGGTGCACGTCGACCGGATTCGAACGTCGGACCTTGAGATGCATAGATCTATCACGGTGCCCATGCTACGTGTGTACTTTTGTGGATCAATGTCTCAATGGGCCACGGACAGATGCCATAGTAAAATAATAAGAGACGGAAGAGAAAGCGAGCTATCACGCGATAAGTCCTATTAGCCTTATCTGAGCCGACGGACGAGGCTCGTTCCGTGAATACCGAAAGATACCAAATTATCCAAGCTTCGCTACCGGAGGAAGATTATCTTACATACATTTGCTGCTCTCTATAACGACCAAGTAAGAAGAACGCTATGAGAGTGGAAGAGGCGGCAGAGGTGTGTCAGGATCGTGGCACATGGAGATCCGTTGTCTCTGCCTACCCCACCGGGAAACAGGCGTGATATATTATATTATAGATTTTAATCCCTCTTCCGAGATGAACTTGGGCGGGGACTGATGTAACACCAGCAGGTACAAGATGCTGAGAGTCTAAATGACCAGACGAAGAATTTATAAATATAACTTTATTACATACATACATACATAGCGTCACGCCTGTTTCCCGGTGGGGTAGCCAGAGACAACGGATCTCCACGTGCCACGATCCTGACACACCTCTGCCGCCTCTTCCACTCCCATAATGTTCTTCATGCATGCTCGTCGGTTACGGGTACTACGCACTTGCCCCTTTTTGAGCACATGCCCGATCTGGTCCAGGTAAGTGCGTCTAGGGCGACCCTTCCCGACTCTTCCACTCACATTTGCTTCATAAATTTCTTTCGTTAGTCTCCTATCATTCATTCTTCCAACATGACCGAACCACCGAAGCATCCCTTTCTCAATCCTTGTCACTATATCTTCTTTCAGCCCACAGCGCTCTCGCACTACACTATTTCTCAATCTATCTTTTCATAACTTTATTATTAATGTAATATATGCTCGAGCTTATTTTAAACAAAAAATAAGCATAGCTATTCAGAGGGGGAACGCTGCATCCGTCATGGGGACCATGCCCTTGTCCCCCATGTCGGAATACTTTTATTTGTAAGTATTTTTAATCTTTTAGATTAGTTTAGTTTGTAGTTTTGTAAATATTTTAGGCTGCAATAAAGTTCTTTGCTGTGAAAAATATATATATATGGCTAATATACTTAATATATACATCTATTGCTAATCTAAATCACCGTACTCGAAGAAAGATACCCGGATAGCAGCCTCGGCTGTGCTCTCCTCTAGTCCAGTATAGCCAGCAATTTCAGAGGGAAGTCTCGCTAACCACCTTCTTGGAAGTGATATTAGCTGGTCGGAGCATGTGCTTTGGCCCCTCCGACTCAGCCACCCATATCATCCCATATAATATGAAAACATAAAAAAATGCACGGGGAGAGATGCACTGTAATAATTTACGGACATTAAGACAGTACAATTATGATACGAGTAGATTACATTAGTATAGATAATACAAAATTTGTTATCTATACTAAATAATAATATTTAATATGTTCAGTAAACTATTAGACTACGAAATGTGTAATATATTGTGTAAGTAAATCTACCGCCACCGGTGCGGTGGTACGTAGCTTCAATAAATACGACTCGGTACTCACCAATCTTAATACGGCAGCATCAAGATAGAGCCGAGCCGTCATCAACGATACGCCGTCATCAATGAAATGTTAATAAATATGTCCGCGCACATAAGGTTATCTGCGTTTCAATAAATATCAATATTGGTACATTATAATTACATATATAAGGTGTTTCGTTAGTCATGTCAATAACTTCGGGAGGGTTACATACACATTCAAATAAACAGGTTACGCAAAAAAAATATTATATGTTTTTAGCATTACTTTTCGAGAAATTTAACAAAACATGTTTGCTACCTAAACATTAACAGTAGGTAACATGCATTGTACGGGGTCAATGACCGTACTATGTTCAAACGTAGAACAGCTGTTTGTTGTAAGTGAGCCACAAGGTCACTATGATTGGTTTTTACAGCTACTTATTTGATTTAATTTTTTTGTTAGGAGAAAAAATGTTCCTACATACATAATGTTTTTTTTTGCGTAAAGTGTTTGTTTGAGTGCGTATGTAACCCTCCCGAAGTTATTGACATGACTAACGAAACACCTTATATACAGCAGTGGTGCTCATACTTTTTTCGATGAAGATCTACCTACAAAAATTAAAGGTTGTGGGATGGACAACCAAAAGTTTTCCTTGTGCAATAATTTTAAGTAATTTTTGTTAGACTGATTATAATAATTAATTTAGTATTCAAAGTAAGTAACTTAAATTAAGGGTAAGCCTTGCCATCTAGCGGGGTAATGCCGCAAGTGTTCTAGGAACATTTGAAAACGCACCTTTTCATCGTTATTTTAATGTTTGTTAGGTAGGTTTTAATTCTTTAGTTATTAATATAACTTTTTTATATCTTATTAAATAAATGTATCTTTTTAGTTTACACGGAATACAGCAAGGAAATTATGTCTTAATTGAAAAAAAAAAAACGTTTTTTTTAATATACGTACAAGTTAAGTATACTATAGTTTAGTATTAATTCAACATTACAATTAAAACAATGTAATAAATTAAACTGCATTGGGTGTAATTTATACTTTTAATTAATAAAAATAGACTAATCTTTCTCAAATGGAATTCATATCGCCGAAAGCTGCGTTCATAACAGCCTTTATATTTGTTACAATAGGGGTTCTAGCAAAAGATTACGAATACGAACATCAAATATTATGAATTCTTTTATTTTCCTACCAATCACTATTTGCTCTACATATTTTCAGCGATCGACCTAAAAGCCTCTTTATATTCCCCCCCAAGTACAGTCTCGGGTCCTTCAAGATAGGTGTGAATAGGCACCTGTCAGGCCGGCATGGCATTCGCAACCCCCGCGTACGACCGAATGTCCATGGGCGTCGTACGACAACTTATGGGTGGCTAGGCGCCACATGTCGCGCTTTTTTTTTATGGATACGCGAGACACTTGGCGCCGTCTGCATGGATTGTTGAACCGACGACGCCCAAAAGCATTCGGTTTAGAACGGGGGCTACGAATGCCGTGCCTGCGTGACAGACGCGTTTCTATAAAAAAAAAATTACTCAAAGAAAATTATTACAAACTAGCTTTTTCCCGCGGCTTCGCTCGCTGTAGACTCGATTTAACAGCAAATTCGATTTAAATGCAAATATGATAATAAACTTTTCTTATATTCTCTCTCTCGGGAGGGAGGGATCCCTCCCTCTCTCTCTCTCATCTCTCCCTCCCTTCCTTCCCCCCACCCCTCCTACCCACCGCCCGTTTTCCCTCCCTCCCCTCCCTTCCTACCTACTCCTTCCCCAACCACTGATATCTAGGTAAAATAAAAAAAAACTGGAAATAGCTTTACATCAAATTCTTGAAGGTATTTGTAAACGCTAACACAATTTCGGACACGATTGTTTAGATTTTGCAAAAACAAAACTACTAAAATAACTAAAATCTAAACTACTCGTCCAAACAATATTGTGTAAAAGAAATTTTGACATTGAAAATGTATTTTGGTTCGTGTTCGATTATAGGCCCCGATTTCACGAAAAAGTGCGATCCCTTATATCTCGGAGAGTTGTGAAGATATGAAATACAAAATCTCCTCCATCATCAGGACCCTGGAAATAACATATGACTAGAGTACTTGCGAAGACAAATCAAACAAGCCCAAACACGATGGGCTTATCGTGTGTAGTTTAGGAGTTCCTATTGCTTCCTTCCGGCTTCATCATCAGAACCCAACTAACCTTTTCCTTATCCCGACTTTCTCGTGTCGCTCAGCGACAATATTTTTACCGAATTCCGTAGATTCATTTTCAATGTGCTCGATAGTCGTGTAAGGCACGAAATCTGTGAATTTTTTATCTACATAACATTTTCCTGACAATAAACAAACTCCCTCCCCCTTACCCCCAACCCTCCCTCGCTTTCCTTCAAAACAAACAAACAAATATACTTCCGCATTTATGATATTAAAAGTGAGATTAAAATGAAAGCCGGTTTTGAGACACTCTTTATTAGACATTGCACGCGTGACCCATAAAGTTGTTAATCAATAAGTCACATTATGCGATTGCATCTGCATTGCCTACATCATCTTCCACAAATAGTGTTATAAATTATATGAAACTACACCGGCAACATCATACGTCAGAACTAACGACGCGCGGTCATGTATTCCGGAGCCAATTTTCTCAAATCACACATCTAGCGTAATCATTTACTTCCAAGTTACTCTTGAATATATTGATGATGTTCCTATAAGCATTCATTTATGAGTTACTAGCTTCTACCAGCACACGCTGCGTTGGAGTTAGGGAGAAGGTATCAGTACCCTAATCACGAGATTTAACCTACACCGCGTACTACGCTACACCATGTTCTCCGCATCATTTTGTATGGAGAAACGAAGTTCGTAAATCTATCACTAGAGGCGCTGCTCCGTTTCTCCATACAAAATGATGCGGAGAACACTGCGTAGCGTGTAGTACGTGGTGTAGGTGAAATCTCGTGATTAGGGTACAGAAATGCTTAGGATTTAGATATACATATCATGTCATAGAATTTTTATAGCACAAACGAAATGCCGCATTCCCTTCATACATCCCATACATTTCATTTATGCGACGCGGTCGTGTTATTTTTTCTTCTGCGTCGCGTGCAAGGATTTCATACAGCGCTCAGCGCCTTGGAGAGTTATTGTGACGGACACATAAGCTTATTTTCGTTAGAACAGAATGCCTCACGGCATTAAGCTCACCTATTGTGCCTAATTTGTATAAATTGTTGTTCAATAAAGAATACATACATATATCATCATGATGATGATGAAAGAATATGTACATACAGACATATTTTCGATTCTCAGTCTCACCGCTAGGGTGTCACGCTGTCATTCGGTTAGCGTATCCTTAAACCTGTACCCTATCACGAGATTTAACCTACACCGCGTACTACGCTACGCCGTATTCTCCGCATCATTTTGTATGGAGAAACGGAGCAGCGCCTCTAGTGATAGATTTGCGAACTTCGTTTCTCCATACAAAATGATGCGGAGAACACGTCGTAGCGTAGTACGCGGTGTAGGTTAAATCTCGTGATACGGGTACTGGAGTCTTCAATCCCGTGCTACCACATCTGCGGTTCGAGTCGTGCATCAGTGAATCGAAAGGGTTTTTTTCCAATTTCTGAATCGAAAGGAGACTATTTTCCAGTTTTGGCCAATATGAGCTGTGCTGCAAATTCAAGGCCGTATGTATTGCATGCATAATTCGCTCTAATAGTGCATATAAGGTAATACTAACATCACCATAAAGGTGTAAAAACCGGCCAAGTGCGAGTCGGACTCGCGCACCGGAGGTTACGTACCACCATGTAATTGGCCGGTTTTTATTATCCGTTGTTTTACTTTAAAGTTTGCAGTATAATCACACCAAGTTTGAAGTTTGTATGTATTATCGTTATTACGATAGATTATATAAACAAAAAAAACGTTGAGAAAAAACACGTTTCTTGTATGGGGACCCACCTTAATTTTCTGCTTTTTGGTTTTATTATTATATGTTAGGATATCCGCCTTAATGACATATATTATGTGAAACATTCAACCGGCTACCTATTACGGTTCAAAAGATACAGCCCTTCAAAGGTCGGATGGACGGACGATTAGTAATAGACGTCCGCACCCTTACGATACAGAATCCTAAAAAATCTGTTAAGTGCGAGTTTTACTCGCGCACGGAGGTTTCCGTATCTATCCGCTATCAATAATATAAGCCTATCCGCTCAGGTGGTTGGTCTTGGTGGGATGGTCTTCGAATTTTAATTTCGAAGATATGTAGGACGATCGGAGAGAAGCCTCAATGAGGTCGATGGCAATTGACGACGGTGCGAAAATGACAGCACCTCAATGAGGTCGTTGGCAATTGAGCGGCTATCTTTTTTCTTTCAACAATGCAATGTATAAAAGCCTGTGGCGCCATCTATTATTCAGTAGCGTGACTAATTGATTTTTCGCTCGTTTGTTGTATGGGAGCCTCACTTAATTGTTAACATTTTCTTTTTTTAATTTATTATTTGTTGTTATATCCGCCATAGTAACACATATTCTGTGAAAATTTCAACGGGCTACCTTTTTTTTATGGAAACTGACATGGTTGGCTACATCACCTACAACATCCGGTTACGGTTACCTATTACGGTTCAAGAGATACAGCCCTCGGACAGACGGACGGACGGCGAAGGCTTAGTAATGGGCTTCCGTACGGGATACGGAAACCTAAAAACTACACCTTATCATCGTCTAGGCTAAAAGCAACCATCACGAGAAATGCCAGATTTCATTCACGAAAACCGCATGTCAATCAGTTTAGCCGTTAACTAGTTTACAGACAGAAATACATCGCCTTTTATAATAGAAAAGGGAAAAGGTGTTTCTGCGCGTATTAATTTACAATTTATTATTTATCGAAGCGACTTGATTTGTTGCGGCTTAGCGCTCGCGTCAATATATGGAGAAGCAAGACAACAGTTTCCTTTAGACTAGCACTGCAGAATGTTTATGTGAAGGAATTGTAAAATGCTAACAAAGAAAAGGATTATTTAAAGTGTATTTCTACAAAGCTCATTTTGTGAATAATGACGAAGTCAGAATAGTTCAGCTTCTCAAATCAAACGAAATAAATTGAGAGAGAAGTGAGTATACAAAGAAGATACAAAGATATTATTCATGGTTGCAGTGAAGTAATATAAAATATATGCTTTTGTCATTGACTTATATCTTACTAACATAAGTACATGCCCATGCGATGGTAATACAAACTCAATAATGTCCCTACTAAAGTGGTGGTCGAAAATAATAATGCTTATAAAATTATACATTTTGCTAAATAAAAATAATCGAAATATAACACCACCGCACCCCCGACGCTCAACCGGTGCTTTCATTTGTTTAATCAAATCAAACCAAATCGTTTATTTGTTCAGGCATTTGTCCCATCGCACACACAACAAATTCAAATACAGCATTCAGTAAACAATAAATTAAAAATAATAAAATAAATAAAAATTAAATTAATTGAAATTTAAAAAAAATGCGCCTTCGGTACCTACGTAACGTTCCTACGTTCCTAACGTACCTACCTTACGTTCGGTACCTGCGTCATAGGTACCTACATAAAAATAATAGAAATAATATAAAAATTGTATTTAATTGTAATTAGTATTTAATTTATAGTTTGTTTTATTATAATTATATTTTAAGATAGTTTAGTTTTAATATAAATCTATATTTATTTGAAATATAACATCATGTTAAATAGATAGATAGAAATACTTTATTGCTCCAAAACATTTTACAGTAACAAACGATAAGTAATTTACATGAGGGGTAAAGGCGAATTTATCCCTTACAGGGATTTCTCCCAGTCAACATTTGTATGTTTGAAAGTCGTATGTTGTGAGATATAAGTAGGGTAGTAGCAAAAGACTTGAGTGTGGGAATGTAAAATATAATATAAGGAAAATAACTAATGATAAAGTATAATATACGTAGTGTCCTATACACTACGTATATTATAGTTTATCATTATTTTTAGTTAGTCATTAGTGCATATTTAAGTTATGTTATAATCTTTCGGCAAGGTTTTGGCTAAACTCCTTCTCGATAAGTCGGGTGACCGTTGCGCCGATGCTTTCTTCCCACAAAGTGTAGCGCTGGAGATTCAAAGAGGTGTGCAAGTGTCCTGGGTACCGACAACGAATTAAAAAAAATATCGGGAAGTGGCATACAACGCACCGAATTGAGGCGCGCTATTTGTGAGCATTTGGCACACTCTCCAATCGTTGTCTCCCTTATACGTATCAAATTGTCATTTAACCGTCTTACTCTATTGACGTTCACAGAGCGGAAACGTAACGTGATGTATGAGGCGCTCGCGCACTTACGCTGTTTTAAATATTGGCAATATATATAGAAGAACTCCAATCGCACCTTTCTACCGGTAAAATGTATAACGAGGGCCGGTCCGTCCAGAAAGTAGAATGTCGTTGGGTACCGCAGGGGAGTTGGCATAAATGGAGGAGATTTACTTCCTTTCATAGCGCTCCCACCGCACCCCCGACGCTCAACCGGTGCAACCCTCCTTTTTCTTCATTTGTTTAATTTATTGTATTAGCAGTATTTCATTTATAGTTTGTTTTATTATAATTATTTTTTTAAGATAGTTTAGTTTTAGTTAAATTCTACTTTTGTCTAATATTAATAATGTAATTAATTATATATTAGAGTAATATTAATTTTATTAGAGGTTACCAAAATGTGGCCTTTGACTCGACGATCGTTGTGCCCATAGTCGTTTCGGCGCATGGGCTGATAGCGAAGAGCCTCGACGACCACCTTGAGAGGCTCTCGCTGAGTGGTTGGGTCAAGGGCCAGATCCAGAAGGCAGCCCTGCTCGACACTGCACGCATCGTCCGGAGGTTTCTCTCCCTAGGGCCCGACCATCGGTAGCTTGGGTTCGCCCCGCCGCGCCGCCGCGCCGCCGGTGGTGGAAACTCCATTTGTGTTTTGTATCAATTTTACATTTAAATGTTTAGTTGTAAATAATGTAAAAATGTAAAATTGTTATAAAAAGAAAATGTGTAAATAAAGATATAAAATAATTAATTATATCTCATATTACCTTTCTTTGCAATAAAATGTCTTCCTCAGTTATGTCACTTTTTTATGTAAACCAGCATGGGTGGCTGTGCCGAGAGACCAATGGTGCAGTCGACAGAGCCAAAATCACCTCTCCTCGCCAAACCACGCTCAGTTAGGTGCCATGCCAGCAGATTTGCGGACTGTTGCTAGGCTGTCTAGCCCGTTAATACGACGCTTGAAGACACCCAGGTTAAAGGATTCAGGAAATACACTCGCCGGAAGACAGTTCCACACTCTAGCGGTGAGACAAAGAAACGATTTAGAGAACCGGTGGGTTCTCAAAAGCCCAATGTCAACAACAAAAAGGTGCTGAGTCTCTCTGCGACGAGTCATGCGGAGATAGGACGGGTGGCAGGGAATAAGGGATGCTAGTTTCACAGAGCAGCGTCCTTGATAGTTATGTTATGTTATGCTATAAATGTTGTTTAAGATAAGATAAGATAATCGTTTATTTTGCATAATAACTAACTTAACCTATTTAAATTTTATATACAATTCTTAATTTATGCAAAATTGGCCAATCGGCTCAGCGTGTTAGAAGCGCCTTAGAAGCTTTACATGCGGTTTTCACGAATGAAATCTGGCCTTTCTCAGTGATGGTTTCTTTTAGTCTAAAGGCTTAAATGGGTTGCAGTTTTTATGAATCCGTACCGCACGGGAGGACGCCTATTACTAAGCGAACGGTCGTCCGTCTCTTTAAAGGGCTGTCTTTTGTACCGTAATAGGTAGCCGGTTGAAATTTTCACAGAATATGTGTGTGAATAAGGCGAATATATAATGCGCGGGGCGGATCTCGGCGTGTCGCCGCCGCAGCGGTGCGTCGGTGTTCTCCCTCGCACCCGCACCGTACTTGTATAGTGTATTCGCGTGGCGGGTCGCCCGCTGCGGCGACGACACGCCGAGATCCGTCCCGGGCACTATACTAACAAATAATAATAAAAAACAAATGTAACAAATTAAAGTGGGACCCTAAACAAGATACGTGTTTTTTTTCAAGGTTTTTTTATGCTCTATCATAAAAAACGATATTACATACAAGCTTCAAACTTGGTGTGAGTATAGTTTTTTTTTTATGGGAACTGACACCATTGGCTACATCACCTACAACGTCCGTGATGTCAGCCCATAACACCGGGTGAACTAGGTGCCATGTCAGTGTGCTTCCCCCTTTGATCGTGCCGGCTACACTGAACTGGTCGGAAAATATTTACATAGCCGTTTCGACCGACGTTTCATTCAGTGCGGTGGTACCAACCCGGGCGGGTTAAACCCTACCACCAAGTAAGATTAGGAAGGGACCTACATCGTGCCGGCTACACTGAACTGGTCGGAAAACACAAACTATTTACATAGCCGTTTAGACCGACGACGTTTCATAGTGCAAATTTTAAAGTAAAACAACGAATAATAAAAACCGGACAATTACATGGTGGTACGTAACTTCCGGTGCGCGAGTCCGACTCGCACTTGGCCGGGATTTACACCTTTATGGTGATATTGGTATTACCTTATATGCACTATTAGAGCGAATTATAATACGGCCTTGAATTTGCAGCGCAGCGTTAAATGGCCAAAACCGGAAAATACTCTTCTTTCGATTCACAAATTGGCAAAAACCGTTTCAACCCTTTCGATTCACTGTGACGCACCACTCAATCCGCAGACGCACGGTATTGAAAATCTCCAGGTTGAAGGATTCGAGAGATACCGCTCATCGGAAATTCGGGCACCACGGGTTGTGCTGCCAGAAGAGAGCAGGAAGAATCACACGTCATCATCATTTATTGTTTTATTGTATAAATTAGAAAGATTTATATGTATAGATTAATGAAATCACTCTGTATACTACTTCTAGATTTAGGAAAGGGTACGGCACCATGGACCACATATTTACTGTGAGACAAGTGGTGCAAAAATGCGAGGAGTACAACAAGCCGCTCTTCCTAGCCTTCGTCGACTATGAGAAGGCGTTCGACTCAGTTGAAAAATGGGCTGTCGAAAACTCCCTCCTCAGGTGCAGAATCGACCACCGCTACATCGAGGTGCTCCGAAATCTGTATCGGTCCGCGACGATGACTGTGAGGCTTCACGAGAATACCCAACCTATCCTCCTTGGTAAAGGCGTAAGGCAGGGGGATGTGATCTCACTCAAGCTCTTCACAAACGCATTGGAAGATGTGTTCAAGATGCTTTAGTGGGACAACATGGGTATAAACGTGAATGGAGATCTTCTCAGTCATCTGCGTTTCGCCGATGACATTGTTCTTCTGTCCAATTCCCGAGATCAGCTTCAGATCATGCTGGAAGACCTTTATACAGCGTCGATGAAGGTTGGTCTGAAGATGAACCGGGACAAAACCAAGGTCATGGCGACCGAGGTTATGACGGGAGGACAATTTGTTATTGGCGGAGAAGTGATCGAACAGGTTGAAGAGTACATATACCTCGGTCAAATTCTGCGGCTTGGTAGACAAGGTCTGCTTAAGGAGGTGGAGGGACGAATTCAACTGGGTTGGGCTGCCTTCGGAAAACTAAAATTCGTCCTGAAGTCTGACCTTCCGCAGAATTTAAAGACCCGTATATATGACCAGTGTGTCCTCCCGGTTATGACGTACGGATGTGAAACGTGGACTCTGACGGTCGCTGTTGTCCAAAGGTTGAAAGTTGCCCAGCGAGCAATGGAGCGAGCCATGCTGGGTATATCGCTACGTGATATGGTGCGTAACGAGGCAATCCGCCGACGCACCAAAGTAGTCGATATTGGACACCGGGTGGCTAAGCTCAAGTGGCAGTGGGCTGGGCACGTTAGCCGAAGAGACGATGACCGTTGGAGTAACCGTGTCCTACACTGGCGGCCGTGGACAGGAAAACGGAGTGTGGGAAGACCACCCGCCAGGTGGGACGACGACATCAAGTACGCCGGCGGAAATCAGTGGTTCCGTATCGCTGAAGGCCGGGAGGACTGGAGGAAAATTGGAGAGGCGTATGTCCAGCAGTGGACGCTTACACGCTGACTGACTGACTGACTGACTGACTACTTCTAAAACCAAATTGCAATAAAGTTTAAAGCCATTTATTGTATAATTTCATCCATAGGTAGGTAACCTACGCTTGGACATGTCGAAAATTCCGCCAGTTCTAAATTCAATGCGAAGAAGAACTGACAAACAAACTTCGCAAGTCACAATGTTTTGTTAGTACCTTATAAGTATTAAATTAAAGTAATTTCCAATAATTTAACCCATGCTACCGCTCACAAGAACATTAATACTTACAGCATAAACATGGATACTCACGAATCTGACCACACTGCCTATTTAAGTTACCAACTTAAAAAGAATAGCCCCACTGCATCTCTCCCCGTCGCATGTCGTAAAAGTCGACTAAGGGATAAGTAAATTCGTCAGCCTCGGTAGCTCAGTGGCGCGGTTGGTTAGTCAACTGTTATTAAGCAACGCTGAGCGCGGTCACTGTTTGGATGGGTGACCGCTCGACCGTTGGAGGCTGACCGTGGTTCGGATTCCACGTTAAACTGTAGGTCCCTTCCCTTCTTACCTTACTAGGTGGTAGGGTTTATCCCAGCCGGGTTGGTACCACCGCACTTAACGAAACGTCGGTCGAAACGGCTATGTAAATAGTTCGTGCTTTCCGTCCAGTTTAGTGTAGCCGACATGAAATGAAGGGAAGCACTGACATGGCACCTAGTTCACCCTGTGTTATGGGCTGACATCACGGATGTTGTAGGTGATGTAGCCAACCGTGTCAGGTTCCATAAAAATAAATAAAAAAAAAACCTATATATGGTGTACATATAGTGCCATCGTCAATTTTGATACTTCATATATCAAGTTAAATAAAAACAATTAGTTTACGTTTATTACAAAGAAATTTAACAAGTCATATTAAAAATCAAATCAACTGAACGACATTTTAAAAATATTAATTGTATCAGCGGGCTTTCTCTCAACGCTTGAACCAGCGGGCCTATCCGGGATGATGGTAAGCATCCTGACGGCATGACCAGACGTAAAACTGTAGGTCCCTTCCTAATCTTACTTGGTGGTAGGGTTTAACCCGCCCGGGTTGGTACCACCGCACTGAACGAAACGTCTCTTTTCCGACCAGTTCAGTGTAACCGGCACGATCAAAGACGAAAGCACTGACATGGCACCTAGTTCACCCGGTGTTATGGGCTGACATCATGGACGTTGTAGGTGATGTAGCCAAACGTGTCAGTTTCTATAAAAAAAAATGCCTATCGTCCCGAGGGGGAGGGGCGTAAATGGGCGTCGTTAGACACCTTATCGGTGGCGCCACAGGCACGATGCAATTTCAATAAAAAAAGTCAGTTTGACTGGCAGAGATTGCCAGGTAATAGGACTTATTACCTTTTGTACAATGTTATATTGGAAATCAATAAAGGATATTTCTATTATATTGTAGACTTAGCAAATCGTAAGTATTTATCTGCATCTGCCACTGCATCTCTCCCCGTCGCATGTCGTAAAAGTCGACTAAGGGATAAGAAAATTCGTCAGCCTCGGTAGCTCAGTGGCGCGGTTGGTTAGTCAACTGTTATTAAGCAACGCTGAGCGCGGTCAGTGATTGGATGGGTGACCGCTCGACCGTTGGAGGCTGACCGTGGTTCGGATTCCACGTTAAACTGTAGGTCCCTTCCCTTCTTACCTTACTAGGTGGTAGGGTTTATCCCGGCCGGGTTGGTACCACCGCACTGAACGAAACGTCGGTCGAAACGGCTATGTAAATAGTTCGTGTTTTCCGTCCAGTTTAGTGTAGCCGACATGAAATGAAGGGAAGCACTGACATGGCACCTAGTTCACCCTGTGTTATGGGCTGACATCACGGATGTTGTAAGTGATGTAGCCAACCGTGTCAGGTTCCATAAAAAAAAAAAAAAATTTATTAAGTTGTAAAATTGTATTGACGAAGGCTATTTTTTGCTCGAACCCAAACATTTTACTTAGAAATACCTAGGTAATAATAATTTATAATGTGTTCTATTCATGTATGTGTAAATGTATATGCCTGACTTATTCGAGTGTACAGCGTTATCAACATTTTATTGAATTAATTAATTAATAAAAATATGAATAACACAGGAAGTCGAATACTATGAGAGAACTGTTGTACACTTACGCCGCGTGAAATTAACTATTCTGCCACAGATAGGGAGGCATTAGTTGTGTTATATGCAGTTAACATTGGCGTTGTAATTTATAATTCGGTCCTCAGTTCAAGATAATCACGGATCATTCAGCTCATTAAATGGTTTCTGACATTAGAAAATCCTACAGGCCGATTGGCTCAAAATTGTTGGTTATTTTGAATGATCGGTATATATTTGTATTTTTATACTTTGTATATGTAAACTGTACCGTGTGCGGCCGGTACTTTAAAAGAATAGCCCCACTGCAACTCTCCCCGTGTATGTCGTAAAAGGCGACTAAGGGATATGACTCCCTTCTTATATTACTAGGTGGTAGAGTTTAACCCGCCCGGGTTGTTACCACCGCACTGAATGAAAGGTTGGTCGAAACGTCTATGTAAATAGTTTGTGTTGTCCGTTCAGTTCAGTGTAGCCGGCACGACCGAAGGGAAGCACTGACGTAGCACCAAGTTCGCCCGGTGTTATGGGCTGACATCACGGATGTTGTAGGTGATGTAGCCAACCGTGTCAGTTTCCATAAAAAAAAATAATGTAAAATATATGTAAATGTGTAAATAAATGAATATCTGTTCTTTTTTCTTTGTAATATTTTTTCAATTGTCAAGTCCCGTAGTTCCTATTCGTCACAAACTGATGACCGGCGCCCTATGCAAAATCCGCTGTACCCTGTAACACCGCGGAAGCGACCTTCAATCTGTCTGCATCGGAAATCTATCGATCTATCGCCGGTGCATCGACAGTCACCGCAGCGTTCTAATTAACTCCAGTGACCGAGTGACAAATAGCCCCAGATTGACAGGATAAGCCGTGATTGGTAAGACCACCCACCCGCGCTGGGAAACCGCTCCTGAGGTGTTGAGGTCCGGATCCCGATAGAATAACAAAGGGCAACGGAATCATCGTCATTATCATTACTAATAAACAATCTGTAAGGCATGGTCATGGAGCAAGTTACTTTGTTTTATAGAGATACTGAGTTTGTAGCCTCTATGTATGATTTTTAGAAATCTTTTCTGTATGTATGTATAATTCCTCCATTCCTCCATAACTTTGTCAGCCTCGATAGCTCAGTGGTGCAGACAATCAACTGTCGCTATTGAAAGTTAAGCAACGCTAGGCGCGGTCAGTACTTGGATGGGTGACCGCTGACCGTTGGAGGCTGACCGAGGTTCGGATTCCTCGTAAAACTGTAGGTCCTTTCCCTCCTAATCTTACTTGGTGGTAGGGTTTAACCCGCCCGGGTTGGTACCACCGCACTGAATGAAACGTCGGTCGAAACGGCTATGTAAATAGTTTGTGTTTTCCGACCAGTTCAGTGTAGCCGGCACGATCAAAAGGGGGAAGCACTGACATGGCACCTAGTTCACCCGGTGTTATGGGCTGACATCACGGACGTTGTAGGTGATGTAGCCAACCGTGTCAGTTTCCATAAAAAAAAAACTCTTAAACCGATTATCCGAATTTAATGAAACTTAGTGCAAGGACATTTGCCTATACGGGGGACACAGGATAGGCTAAATAAAATTTTGTTCCGATTACGCTACGATGTGGCTGCCATACAAACCAAATTGTTCCGCGCGCCGAAATAAAGGTACGGTTGCGGGCTTACTTACTTCTTCTTTTTAAATACGAGTTTCACGCGAGCGAAGCCGCGGGAAAAAGCTAGTGATATAATAATTCCACAGACATGACGTGTCGTCCGCAGGAAAGCACACCATAAATCAAAGCATTCAACTCAAAACACGAGGGTGTACTCATCGCACAATATAGAAACGTGGTGATGATACTAAAACTGTAATTAATTATTAAGATACACCCCTACACGTTCCTCATATACCTACTCAGTGGTGAATGGTGATCCTAAAAATTTAATTAATTACTGAGATACATATACAACGTGTCCCAAAACTCAACGTCAAGCGGGAACCAGGGAGTCGGCCAGTTTATGACTAGCCAGGGAAAAATAAGAAAAAAAAATCGGAGTAATTTGTTTTTCATGATATGAGCGTTTTTTGAAAAACGTTGAAAATTTACATTTTTAGGTACTACGACTACAAATTTGCAAATATAATTGTTAAAAAAAATTTATTGGTAGCCTAAATAACTCTGCTATTAATCAGTATCCCAAATAAAACCAGAATGCCTGTAGTTTTACCAAAAAAATATTCAGTTCAATTTATTTCTAAAAAAATAAATACCTCCGATTTTTTTTTCTTATTTCTCCCTGGCTAGTCATAAACTGGCCTACGTCCCTGGTTCCCGCTTGACGTTGAATTTTGGGACACCTGTATGTATCCGCCCCATTCCGCCGGCCCATTCCTCGTTCATTGTGCAAGAGTTCTTGGCGAAAAAAGGCATTCCAACGTTGCCGCACCTATCCTATAGCCCCGATATAGCCCCCTGCGACTTTTTCTTATTCCCCAAGATGAAGTTGTACCTCAAGGGAACTCATCATGGCCGCGCACATGAGGTCAAGGAAGCTGTAACTGCGGTGCTGAAAGTTACCTGAAGATTACCTTCCTTACCTTCCAATCGTGGCAGCGACGACGTTGGAATCGTTGTGGAGAGTTAGAGGCAGACAATTGTGAAGGTCGATAATAAATTTTTGTTCTTAACTTAATATTTGTTTGTGTTTTATTGAAAAATTCCCGGAACCTAATTGCCACACCTCGTATCTAACTATTTACAAAACTATCATTAAATTAGACCTTTATTCATATAAAAAGAATTTTCGAAATCTCGCCACTTTCCCTCGGAAACATATTAAAAATTTACCTAATTAAATAACGAATGTATCAAATTGAAATATCTATTAAATTACCCATTGAAAATTGTGAAGTTCTGTATTACCAGAAGGTGCACGCAAAATTCACATAAAAATGTCACGCGTGCGTATTCCGCGCGTGAAAGTACGAGTACTCACACGCATCGGCCATCGTAAATATTATATTGAAATGAGAGAAGTAATTTATTCGTGAAGATTCGGTAAAGCTCTGGTGTAAAATAAGCCGCGTTATACATTTAATGTGTTCGTACAAATCGTGCGGTCCCCTACCTCACCTTACATCTTGTAATTACATCAGTGTTATTTAATAGAGTCAAGTGATATCACGCGCGCGTAGTTCGATCGGAATATAATGGACGCTCCTCTAAAGATCCGCAAAAAATGAGTTCTATTAGGTTAAAGGTAAGTTAAAGACAAAGTCAAGTCAAACATGATTGCATTTTGAAATGTAGTTCTTCTTCTTCTTTTTTTAAATAGTGGCAGCCAAACGAATAGGAAATTGGTTTATTACTGCCAGTATCCAGTGACGGCGCTGCACGGTATAAATTTGTGATTACTTATAATAAAACAAAAATAATTTTGAAAAGAACCAAGCATTTGAAGTTACTAGTTTGCATGCACAAATTCTGGAAGACACATACTTTAAGTTGTAAATAATAAGATGAAAGTAAATAAATAAAACATTATACTTATAATTTGTAGTATACAGTATCGTTTGTATGTTAGTAGGGAGTTAGGGAGTGGGAATTTAAACAAATGTAAAGTGGTTAAAATAGTGGAAAATCTGAAAAAAAAACTATTGTTTTTTCGGTTTTCAGCCTCGCCCTTTCAGTCCGCGTGTGAATGCGTCCACTGCTGGAAATAAGCCTCTCCTATTTTCCTCCCGGTCGTACGGTACGGAACCACAAATTTACGCCGACGTACTTAATGCCGTCGTCAATGGTGACTTTTATAATGGGAACTGACAAGGTTGGCTACATCACCTACTACATCCGAGATATTAGCCCATAACACCTTGGTGAAATAGGTGCCATATCCGTGCTTCCCCTCGGTCGTTCCGGCTACACTGAACTAGACGGAAAACACGAAATATTTACGTAGCCGTTTCAACTAACCTATTATTGACTAACTTTCTTCGCGAGAGTATATCAGTTTACTTTAACATAAAACCTTCATCTGATTTGAGTTAAAAATCCGATTTACAGTATTTTTTTTTAATTCGGACTTCACGCGAGAAAATTAACGTAACCATTATATATAGTATCCAGCTTTTTAATTATAATATGTAAGCAACAGGAACGATTGTAAGTGTAACTGCAGTTGCATGCTACATTAAGAGCACAATCCGACTGTACCCAAGTAGTGTATCTGTAGTGTGTCTGTAGTGTAGTGTATATGACCGGCGAGCGAGGATCGTGAATAAATAATATTTAAAATACTCGAGCGCGCTATCTCGTAAGGATTAAATGTCCTTTGCTGAGGTAGGGTTGAGACATACTAGCGAATACTCAACACTTCGTACTGACTGGTCTTGCATTATCATCTGCACAGCGAGGTAACGCTGCCTGGACGTGCATTTCCTTTTCCGTGTTCAATAGGAGGCAGCACTGCTTTGTAACGCACACGGGTTTGTTAAGCTAACTCTCTTTTCAAACTCTTGTTCAATTCAGAGTCTGCCTGTTAACTGAATCGGATATACTTTTTACTTTTTATCTTAAGCTTTGTTAGGGTATTAAAAATAGGTTATGGTTATTTTTTTTATAACTTAAAAAATTATTGTCGGAAGTACGCCTTGAATTGAACGCGAGTTTGAAAAGGGAGTTAGCTCAACAAACAGTGCGCGGTTCAAGGTTGCCTCCTATTGAAAACGGAAAAGGAAATACGCTCATGGTCTCGATGGCCGAGGAATATTTTTATTTATTATACAATCAGCATTGAAAATTTTCAGTTTGAATTTTTTTTTATTGAATTTAAATTTTCTCATTTAAGTTTCTGACCTTCGCTTGTCGTTTCTGATCCCGATCCAGTATTGCATGGGCGATGTTTTGCATTGTCGTCATGTTTTGTCGTGCTCAAAACCTTCCTCAGCAGTTAATTACGTTGAGTGAGAGCTTCTGTCTGCTTTTCAGCAGCAAGAGCAAACCGCATAGCTGCCTCGGCCATAAGCTCTTCTGTAATGAGTTTCGGTTCTCCGAAAGCTTTCGATAAATTCACTTGCTCTATTGGATCGACGGGTTCCACTTCCAACCTCTCTTCGTGGTTGAAGCTGGGTTTCAGATCTTCTTCAAACAGGCTACTACACCGTCTTGTTCAATACTCCTTGGTGCCGATGCTTACGATATTTTTGATCCGCTCCACTACTGCAGGCAGATTGTCACAGCCGGCCGAGCCGGACGTTTACCGTACCGTACCGTACGTTCACTTGCGATTTATTACCTGTAATGTGTATCACCTCAATGTAAAACTTATGAGGAAATCCATTAGTACCTAAAAGAAAATTATTCATTAATGCTTTACTTTCTAAATTACAAATTATTTCTGGAGACCCTCGTACCGCATGAAGGTTTTGAGTGGCGTACGATGAGGTTTCATAATGGTTTTTTCAATGAGATGACGTATATGATACAAAACATCATCACGGCTGTTTGCCAATTAGGCAGAGGAAACGTATAACCCATTTAGGTAAAATGCCTACTTTAGATTTCATTTTCAAAAATTACCTGCGACAACCCTAGGAGACTATAGCGGCGACGAACAAGATGTAAAAAGGGTGACAAGTTCATAATTTAAATTACATCCTTAAACCATCAGATAAACCCCATGGCGCGGTGTGACAAAAGCAGAAGGCGCGGCCCAACACATAAATAACGTATAAAATTATAGCTATCCATAGGGAAATCTTAATTTATTAAGATGCACCCGACGATACGACCAATTTATGAAGTCCAGAATATCGCTGGCCATTACTGTTAGATAATGGTTTTAGATAAAATACTTTCAATATGACGAAAAGGCGTGCACCGTATGAATGCTTCATTCCACGGTAGAGTACTCTGTTAAATATGAAACATGCATTAACAAAAGCAAACGTAAGTAAAAGTAAAAAAAATCTTTATTCATTTCTAAACCATTACAATATATGAGTCATCCAGCGCTCAACTCTCCCGTTGCCAGGGGAAGCCCAACGAAGGCATCGTTGGGCTTCGGGCACTTCCACAGCACCGGGAAGACAAAAATTGCAGCGAAGATCGGTGCTGAGCTGAACCAAATGAAAGTGGCGCCACTAAAGAAAATAAACAAGTTGGTAACAGAGGTAAAACTGTGCCGCGAGCAACAGCAGTGACAAATCACTATGTAACACTGCGAGCACCAGCAGTGGAAACTCACTATGTAACACTGTGAGCACCAGGCACCAGAAGTGGCAACTCACTATGTATCACTGCGAGCACCAGCAGTGGCAACTCACTGTTGAATTATTGTTTTATTATGACTTTTGTATTTTATGCGGAGAATTAAATATTGACTTTCTGGAAAGAAATTGTCATAATCGCAAGAACTTAATACAACTAATGAAATTATTTAATTAGGAAAATTCGAGTAACGAAGCAACCAGGATTTGTTGGACTCGCAAATTCAGTTATCAATTTCATTGAAACTAATAAAATATTAAAAATTAATCAACATGAATTTAGACCAGTAAAGTCAATATCGTCAACACATGAATTGAAAAACTCGATGTTGCGATCATTCGACGCTGGAAACCATGTCTCTGGTGTTTTCGTAGACCTCTTCAACGCATTCGACCTCGTCAACCATAGTGTACTCATAGATAAATTAGAATACTACGGTGTGGAGAGGAGCTACCTCAGTGGTCGCAGCTTCAGAGTCAATGTAATGTCCACAAATGCAGAGAATTAATCTCTCTCAATAGTAACAATTATCGCAAACCCTTTTGACATAGAGTTTGGGGTACCACAAGGTAAATTTTTTGCTCCATTGTTAATCCATTGTTAATAATTTGTTGCTCCAATTATTTATTAATGACTTTCCTAATCACAGACATTTATCAGTATTGGCCACCTTAATAGTTCTTTATACAGACGACGCTAACGTAATCATAACAGAGGACAATACGAGGAATCTGGTAAATAAAACTACTGGCATTATTGCAGAGCTAGGTCGATGGTTCTTTGAACGGCCTTCTACTAAATAGTAAAAAATCACACTATGTAAATTTTAAAATAAAAAATAAAAATGTACGAGGTAATAAAGAGTTATTAAAAATTATTCAGTATCATATGGAATATGATAATATAATTTCAATTTGGGCACTGTGGGAGAGTCGGCTGAATTGGATGAATTATTTTACTTACAGTAGCGAACCCCCCCTTTCTCTATCCGTCAACGGCACAGTGTAGAAACACACATCCCATTTCCTCCTCCTTCCACCTTACACTTAATTAGTTTTAGTATATTTTAATAAGTTCTTCATTAGGTGAATTTAAGGCGAAATAAACGTAATTTGAATTTGAATTGTCTAGAAGAAATAACTTATAGTGATAAGCCCGCCTTTGCACGTTATTGATTTATTATTTGTTTTCTATATCATTGTTCCTCTGTAAGTTTTCTTTACGTATCATTGGGTGTTAATGCTTTTGTGTGCAATAAAGAAATTCACGAAAAAGTGTGCATTCGTTCAGTCGGCTGTAAAATTTATTTGCTACAGTCACTGTTAAACTAAAAATATTCTTATTTAATTTGTATAAACATTTTGTATGATTGTTCGCAGATTCAGCCACGATTAGATGTATATAGTCTAGTGGCTATCGAATAGATAGTCAGTGACATTTTTGCTTTTTAATTTATAATAGTGATATGTTTTTTAAATATTTTTGGAAATAATTCATATTGAAAGTTCATTCTTGACTTTATCGCGTAACCTCTTGAACGAATAATTGTTGGAATTGAAATAAAATACCTAATATGGCCTAAAGTGTTCTTTTATTCAGTAAAAGCCAGTCAAGACAGCCAGTTCAGCTTCAGAGTAGTTCAATGGTGGGGGCCAATTAAGTTCCGAAACGGTGCTTCTCGCAGCGATGTTGGTGCAGGGCCACGCTTCGCTACGAGCCATCTGAGTTACACGCGCCCCCAACGGACGGATCAGACCCGAGGAGTCGGAAGCCGAGGAGTCGCTGCCTCGCCGGTAGATCTTAGATGACCAAGACTTATCACGTGAGTGTTACGTTTTAGTGTTTGATACTTATAAATTTGTTCATTTTGGTACATAAAAATGTCGCCTTCAAAGTTCGCAGGACCGCAAATGGACGACATCGACGAGTTTTTACTGGTTTATGAAACCTTAGCAACACGTCTTCAATGGTCCCCGGAAGTGCGGAAGAACACATTAAGTTTTTATTTAGAGGGCCCGGCTTTAATGTACTTTGAAGAGGTTGTAGGGCAAGAATACGAAGCAAGGACTGATTCGGGGAGGCATACTAATATTCCAAAGTTAAGTTATGACAATTTTGTATTGTCTTCAGTGAAGAAGGTATCAGATCCGACAAGAATTTGGGAACTCATTTGCTGGTCTTCAGTAGATCCAGACAGGAGTTTCCACATTAATTTCGACCAATAATATCAGTCCACGTAATGTCTATAGAACTTTCATGGGTCGATTCCTTACAGCATAGCTTGGGGAAACGAGTGCTGTTGCGGTCGGGGATTCTGATTAATAGGCTTTCTTAGGTGAAGATGAAAGAATATCTGTCCGGGTGCTTGTCAGAAGCGAACATCTATCCGTTCTATATTGGACGGTTTAAAGTTTTATTCTGGGTTATTTTTTTGTTTTAATCTAATTATCTCCTCCCAAGATCAACTGAAGATATGAAGACATCGAACGTGACAGCCTCAGTTCGTTTCTTGTTCGAGTGATAATCGAACTGGCGGAATGTTACAATGTAAATATGACAAATCTGAGCGCAGTGTACTGCCAATAGACGCTAAATAAACAATAAACAATAAACAATAAAAAGTTGCGCTGATGTCATTGTCCGGAACCTTCTGTATCCAGGGGAATATACGCGATTTAACCCGTAGAAGGTAGACTTTAGAAGGTTTTGCCTACCTTCAGCGTTGAGTCCGACCCGACACAACGTTCAGGCAGTGCGGGGTCACACTCCTTACAGGTTTTTTTTGGTTTGAATTCGGTATTAAATGTATAACCTCGTGAACATTCGAGAAAGATTTATAAACCGGGTTAGAAGGCCACCTTATGCCTTGCGGGGTAAGATAGGTTTACCCTGACTATCGAATAGATAGTCGTAGTCATATGTTTTTTAAATCTTTTTGGAATGTTGTGATGCTTTACTTTTGTTTATTAAAATATATATTGAAAGTTCATTCTTGACCCTATCGCGTAACCTCTTGAACGAATAATTGTTGGATTTTAATAAAAATACCTAATTTGACCTAAAGTGTTCTTTTATTCAGTAAAAGCCAGTCAAGACAGCCAGTTCAGCTTCAGAGTAGTTCAATACATATATTATAATTACGATATATAACTCCGCTAGTGTCATGGGAACTTCCCCTCGTCGGCCTCTTTGGATAAATTTTTTTATTCAGCGAACTGAGGCCGTCGAGGTAATCGCTCTATGACTCTGGCTCTAGGTCAACCCGGATCGTGGCAGTCTCTCGAGAGGTTAGGTTTTTGAAGGTTTGTTTGTTTTGTTTTGTTTTAGGTAATTTTAATTTGATAGGTAGTTTTAATTTCCATTTTAATTTGTTATTTTATTTAATTGAAGTTATATTAAATATTTTATATATAATGCTTAAATTTTAAATGTAAACTGAAATTGTATTCCTAAATAAATAAAAAATAAAATAAAATGTTTAAATACATTTTCACAAATCCAACAGCGGAAACTTTAATATTCACCCAGCCACAAGATCGCCACTATAAAGTCAGCTCGCCCAGCACCCATCCCGTTAGCGCTGCGATTCTAATTCTAATTCATTAGCGCTAAAGCGATATTAATGGCTCAATAGCGCTGTATAAAGCCTACTCAGCGGGCAGACACGCGATGTGTCGGCCGCGCGACCGCGACATCATTTAATGAAAGCGCTAAAGAGTAATTTACGGACGTCTATGAAGGCGGCATGTTCGTCCGGATGTCGTCTCCTTAAGGGGATTGGCGATATGTAAGTGGAACAGCATCGGCTAAAGACGCTAAACCGTTTTCACCGTGGACATAAAATATGCATTACTAGGATTCATGCAGTCAGTAGCAACCCGTTTTTAAACACAAGTGTAATCATAAAATGTATCAAATGTCAAATGAAGTCTCCTGTATGACACTGTATGTACCGTGTGGGGCCGGTACTTTAAAAGAATAGCTCCACTGCATCTCCCCGTGTATGTCGTAAAAGGCGACTAAGGGATATTTTTTTTTTTTTTTTTTATTGAAACTGACACGGTTGGCTACATCACCTACAACATCCGTGATGTCAGCCCATAACACCGGGTTGAACTTGGTGCCACGTCAGTGCTTCCCTTCGGTCGTGCCGGCTACACTGAACTGGACGGAAAACACAAACTATTTACATAGCCGTTTCGACCGACCTTTCATCCAGTGCGGTGGTACCAACCCGGGCGGGTTAAACCCTACCACCTAGTTATATAAGAAGGGAGTCACATCCCTTAGTCGCCTTTTACGACATGCACGGGGAGAGATGCAGTGGGGCTATTCTTTTAAAGTACCGGCCCCACACGGTACAAATATGACTCCCTTCTTATTACTACTAATTACTAGGGTGTTTAACCCGGGCGGCTTGGTACCACCGCACTGAATGAAAGGTCGGTCGAAACGGCTATGTAAATAGTTTGTGTTTTCCGTCCAGTTCAGTGTAGCCGGCACGACCGAAGGGAAGCAGTGACGTGGCACCAAGTTCACCCGGTGTTATGGGCTGACATCACCGATGTTGTAGGTGATGTAGCCAACCTTGTCAGTTACCATAAAAAAAAAAGGATTCATGCAGTCAGTAGCAACCCGCTTTCAAACACGAGTGTAATCATAAAATATGTCAAATGAAGTCTCCGGTAATGGCACTTCCTCGATATTGGCTGTCGGAGCATGTGGCCCTCTGACTCAGCCACCCATAATGGATTACATAAAACACCACATAATACATTTGTGTTATGTATTTACCAAATAAATTGTGTTTTCTTTCATTCAGATCGGGATACTTAGCGCGAGCACGACTCACATTAAAGTTTTTTTTTTAATATAACTTACATACTAAGTTTTAATTATTTATGTTGAATGTAACAATAGTCTAACTCTAAGTAAAACAGAAAACAACAGGTAGTAAGTACCAAGAACATAGGGTTCAGTCAAGTCATTTAATAAAAGTTGAGTTTATACATATAAACAATTTGAATCATCAGTCAGCAGAATGTTTATTTACAATAAGAAAAAAAATCACTTAACTTGTAAAATGGATAGTCTAACCACAGAATAGAAAAGAGTGTCTAACTAAGGCCCACTTGCACCAACACAAATTTAATATATAAACCAGTTTAACTCGTTAAACTAGCACCCGTTGTATGTGTGAACCGCGTTTAAATCCATAACTCGCTACTTAACTTTAAACTCGTGTTGGTGCAAGACGCGCTAAGATAAATATTTTCAGCTGACTTTGAAACACATTGTCACTATTAATAGATTTTATCGGGAACATTTTCGTACAACTTCGTCCAATCACGTCAGGGTCTTTTTCAGCCATCGCCGATTTATGCTCAATAGATTTTAAAAGCTCTTCCTTATAGGTTCATTGTCGAACGGGATTATTGTAAACATTGTATAATTCTACCGTGTACCGTGTGGGGCCGGTATTTAAAAAGAATAGCCCCACTGCATCTCTCCCCATGCATGTCGTAAAAGGCGACTAAGGGTTAGGCCAAGATGCCGTGCTAAAGGGCGACAGGCTCGCCACCTCTCACCTTGGCACGGTTCTTCCACCGAGTCATGCAGCAGGTGGGTCTTCGCGGCTTTCTTGCTGTTTGATCGATTTAATATTGTTCGAATACTTTGCGAAACGTGGTGGTTATGCTGTAATTTACCAGAGTGCAGTTGCAGCACAACACCGAGTACTCTCCTTACCCCGATTGTCGGGATTCAGCGTGTGTGATATGATATGATGATGATGTATAATTCTTTAATGGTGAAATGAACAACTTAATCTGTGACATTTTAATTTAGAGCAATCCTACTGTTGCAGATCACGTTCCATTCGTAAACATCGCACGGAACTCGAGCATAGTGAATAACGCAGTGTGAAGTGCACGCCGAACCGAACTAACGTCGATAAAATCTGTATAATTGAGTTGAGATATTCGCCGCCGCGTGAAATGCATTTCGCCGTGGGAGTAAATAGCCAGATACGCCATTGTAGCACACTTCAGACAATTCGCCTCCTTGCCAAAGTTCAACACGTGTGTAAACAATTGTGATATATTTTTTTTATGTGAACCAGCATGGGTGGCTGTGCCGAGAGACCCATGGTGCAGTCGACAGAGCCAAAATCACCTCTCCTCGCGAAACCACGCTCAGTTAGGTGCCATGCCATAGAACAAGCAGTTACAATAGACGATCCGCTTAGGGGTGCAAGCCGAAAAGCCAATTGCAAGCCCGCACCTGAAAGGGTAAACAAACAAGCGATCCGCTTGGGGGTGAAAGCCGAAAAGCTAATTTCAAACTCGCACCTGAAAGGGCAACAAGCGATCCGCTTCGGGGGGAAAGCCGAAAAGTTAATTTTGTTAAGTCTTTTGATTACCAGGGTCCACCCACACACACAACCTGAGATCAAGACCGGCCAGGCAAGATGACAGCAGACGTCACCAGTTCCAGTCACACGCTCTCGAGTGGCAGGCCCCACAAGCTGGTACATCAGGTCATCAAAAACATCCGGAAAACGGGGGCAGGCGAGATCTACACTGAGGAGAGAGGCTGTAGACATCCCGCCGTCACAATGTAAGACTTTGAACATTTTAACTACCATACGGAGGGGTAATAAGTTACATCAATTAAGTGCATTTCTCGACACGGGGGCAGTCACCAGTTGCGTTGATAGCACCGAAATCAATGCTTATCACATCCTGCCTATTGATGATCCCAGTTTTGTACTTCGGTCAGCGTCAGGGGAGTCCCTACACTCAGCTGGCAAAGCTGTGTTCAATTTATCGATTGGATATGTAGCTTTTACTCTAAAGTATGCAGTTATACATAAACTCTCTACACAATTAATTTTAGGTGTAGATTTTCTATATCACGCGGCGTGTGTTACAGACTTTAATGATTTAAAAAAATTAAATGTCTCTTTGGATTTCGATGAGTGTTTACCATCAGTAGTAACTACACTCGTGGATCAAAAGGAAAAGCTTATTTCTCTAAAGCTGGGCCACAGGTACTCGTAGGTCACATGTGCGAAGTAGTTAGCTAAGTCACGACCCCGGGGTCTTTGAAGGGTAAGCGGAAAGAAAGATCATTGTCCATTTTAGTAAGTTTGGAGATAATAAATAAAAACCTTTTTTTCTTCTTTGTTACAAACTTTATTCAAATGAAATTTTAAACTAACACTAGGCGACAACATTGAGGTCGACAACATGGCTGTAGCTGTGGAGCGTTGAAAGTCGCTGTGTCCAGACATTGACGAGCCGTCCGACAAAAATAAACTACTCCAGCGTTTATGGGATGAGCCTTTGGCAGTTAAAAATCGTGACAGCCTTTTATCAGAGGCAAACACTATAGATCGAGCGCGCATCCTTGCATCAATGGAGGAGGAATCGGGGACATGGCTTAATGCATACCCGTCACCTAATCTGGGTACGCTCCGCACAAGGATGAGAGCGTTTCGGCCCAGAATGACCACTTCCCAAAAGGTCCACACCTACTCCGCCAAACCAGCTACGACGGGACGACGTCCACCGCCACCGCTGCTTGGGGCTCTCGAGGCCAAGCGCTCCGTCTACAGCCCCCGCCACAGGTGCGGCGCCGTGCGCCACAGGTACGGCGCCGTGCGCCACAGCGACGCACGCCCGAGCCCACAAAAGATAAAAAGCTGCGTGTCGTCTCCCCGCAGTCCTTGTGAATGTGAATGTGAATTTCGTGACGTTCGTTTCTAGGCTTAGCTTCATTCTATAGAGAATTTACAGAACATTTCGCTGAGCTTTATCTTTAACTTCACTGTTAAAGGGAGACGCGAAGAACAGGGAAAATCTTTCCAATTTCTAAAAGGGAATATAACTTCAATGGACACAATTTGATAACTAGAATCACAGTCGATGCGTCTGATTATTGTTTAGGTAGTTTCGTTTATTGCAGAAAAAATATTCGAGCGTCATTGTGTCATAAAGGAATTTGCCATTGATAGAGGTTTCGTGTTTTTGAGTAAACTAATTAAACATTTACTCTCTATCTTAGATTCAAAATCACGTTTCAAATCACATTTCGTTTGACGTTCTCCTCGTGCCATTCACAAAGTAATGGTCTGTACGACAAGTTTAATGATACATTGTGAATGCCCTCTCTAAATATATTAGTCCTGATCAGAAGGATTGGTGTACGTTCGTTCCGCTGATTTCTTTCGCCTATACTCTTGCTTCTCAAGAAACCACGAAAATGTCCCCATTCTTGATGATTTATGGCAGCACACCGACTTTCCTTTCGGACCTTAGACATAGATAATAAATTTTATAGATCGTTGGAAGAGATTATTGCATTTTTGACAGACGTCACATAGAATGATTTGGTACAAATTGCATCTGCTTCACTGGATACTGACAGTGATAAACGAAGTGTTCGTTTAGTTGCCAAAAATAAAAAAAGAAGAAGAAGAATATTGCGTCTGCGCAGCGCAGGCAAAACATACGCTAGGACAAATGTCATCAGAATGTCATCTTCGCAAACCAATAACAAGTCTTATTGTTTTGCCCTCGCAAGTTTATCGGAAGGTCTTATAAACTAGACAGACACTTTGAAGATCCTTAAATAATTTTAAAACTGACTTACCCCGTAAACTGCCAGATAACACTTCTCCGTAAACCTAAGTCAAAACCTAAATTGTTCACGTGAATAGATTGGAACTATTGTGACGTGAGCACCTGTCGCGTCACAAGTTTAAAATACGAACAGCAGCGCGCAACATCGAACGTCGCGCGGCATGGCGGGAAGAGCCGGCCAATCAGAGCGGCCGGCTTGGAAGCATATAAAAGGGGCGAACTTTCATAGTACAGTCAGTTCGGCTCCGCTTCTCGGGTCGGACTCACCTCCCAGCTTGGTGGGCTCCTAGTGAGTCCTCATGCTGTCCCCAGCATGGTGGGCCTCTAGTGGGTCCTCTCGCTGTTCCCCAGCCTGGTGGGCCTCTTGTGGGTCCTCTCGCTGTCCCTTTGCCTGGTGGGCCTCGGTAACAGAGGTAGACACGGCAACTGTTATACAAAAAGAGGAAGGGGAATGGTATACAAAATTAAGTCAAGAGCTGGAAAAAAATGGAAAAATATGAAAGCATATAAACTACTGGATGATAAAATATATAAAAAAGATAATTCAAATCAGTATGAGATAGAATTAGAGGGAGATTCGAAATGGAAACTATGTGTACAGAAGGAGAAGAGGCAGCAAATTTTGAAAGATAATAACGATGAACCGTATGGAGGACATATGGGAGTTACGAAGACATTTAGAAGAATAGTAGAGAGGTATTATTGGCCAGGAATGTTCAGAGATGTAGTTGCATATGTGAAGAAGTGTATAATCTGTCAAACTCAAAAGACAGAGCAAAAATTAACACCAGGATTGATGAAGAGCACACAGGCGGTGAGGCCGTGGCAAATAATATCAATGGATTTTATAGGTCCATTACCAAGATTAACGAAGGGTCACACATGGGCAATTGTATTTCAAGACAAATTCACGAAATGGGTTGAAATACAACCGTTATGACAGGCAACAGCAGCGGCAGTGACAAGGATATTTAAGGAAAAAATTATATTTAAATTTTTAATACCAGAGAATATTATATCAGATAATGGAAAACAATTCATCAGCAATATTAAAAAAAATAATCGTAAAACAATATAAAATAAATCATCAGTTTACACCAATATACACCCCACAGACTAATCCAACAGAGCGAGTTAATAGAACGTTGGAAACAATGATAAGATGCGATGTGAACGAAAATCATAAAAAATGGGATGAACACTTGTCTGAATTTAATTTTGTTATAAACAGATCAGTGCAGGAATCAACAAAGTACACTCCAGCATTTTTAATGACGGGTAGGGCAACAGAGAAGCAAAGGAAAAATTATAACAAGAAAAGAGGGTTTTGGAAACTAGCGATAGGGGAATGGGTGCTAAGAAAAAATTATACTATATCTAATGCGGCAAGTACCTTTGCATCGAAACTAGCACCAAAGTTTATAGGACCGTATAAAATAAAAGAAAGACTGGCTGAACCAGTTTATGGTTTAGAAGATGAAAACGGGGAAAAAATTAACGTCCATGTCAAAGATTTAAAAGAATTTCATGACAGTTCTACGGAAGTCAAACTAATAAGAATGTTTAAAAAACCAGGAAAACCAGTCGCAAGGAGGAAGACAATTTCAGATAAAGAAGTAAAAGAAATATTGGTGGAAATGAGGAATTTCCCGGAGAAAATAAAGCCGATCGAGGAGGAGGAAGACATCTTGGAAATTATGGTGGACAAACAGACATCGGATTATTTAGAACCAGCAGAAAAAAAAAGGCGAGGAAAAGAAAGAAAAGGAAGAGCCAAGCAAGCGGGATAAAAAAAGAAGGGGGGGGGGGGGGATAAAAAAAATAAAGAGGGAAAAAATACAGGATTTTTTTTTATTAATAATGTGTTTTATAATTATAAATGTCAGGGAAAAGTCATAAGAACAGAATCTAGTTTAAAGTAATAAATATTTTAATTTGAAATGTTTATATTTTACCAGGTGGAAAATCTCCTACGTGAGGGGGGAATGTGACCTGGGCACCTGTCGCGTCACAAGTTTAAAATACGAACAGCAGCGCGCGACATCGAACGTCGCGCGGCATGGCGGGAAGACCCGGTCAATCAGCGGCCGGCTTGGAAGCATATAAAAGGGGCGAACGTTCATAGTACAGTCAGTTCGGCTCCGCTTCTCGGGCCGGACTCACCTCCCAGGTTGGTGGGCTCCTAGTGAGTCCTCTTGCTGTCCCCAGCCTGGTGGGCCTCTAGTGGGTCCTCTCGCTGTTCCCCAGCCTGGTGGGCCTCTTGTGGGTCCTCTCGGTGTCCCTTTGCCTGGTAAGCCTCTTGTGGGTCCTTTCGCTGTCCCTTTGCCTGGTGGACCTCTAGTGGGTCCTCATCCGTCCCTTGGCTTAGTGGGCCTTCAGTGGGTCCCCTCGCCGTTAGCTAGCTTGGTGGACCTCTTGTGGGTCCTCGCGCTCTTCGTTAGCTTGGTGGGCCTCCAGAGGGTCCTCTTGCCAACCCTTCGTCCGGTGAGCCTCTAGTGGGTCCCCATTTATCCTGTCTCTCCCTCCCTCTCTCTCTTATTGTTGATTTCCCCATTTGGAGGTATTCGCATTGTTATTATCTAGCAGTTGTTTAACTTGTGTTGCTATTGTTTATTTAACCGTGCGTTCTGAAATAAAATGATTAATCTTTCCTTTTAAAAAAGGCGTTTAATTTGTCAGAGTACTAGAAAACCAGAACCTATCCTTCCAAAGCTGGAACGGAGGTAAACGGCTACGTTACACTATTTCACCAAAGAATTGATGAGTTTCCAGCATAACGACGCTTTCTGCAGGAGAAGGAACGTCCGACACGTAAACCAGATAAAACGTAAACCGTTCTTAGATATTTTATTTTTCATGTATCGTCGTAGAATAATATTCATATGTAGTGTTCAGAAATGCATAACGGACATTGCCTTTATCTTCAAATATTTTCAAACTTGTCTTCTGCGACCGACGAATGAGTGGTAACTACCGCCGTCGAGCCCCCTTCGGCACCTTAAGTCTTATTACCGGAATGTCCAGTCGGTTCATTAAGTCCACTTCCCTGATCGTCCACTTCCTGAACGTCCACTTCACTGATCGTCCACTTCCCTGATCGTCCACTTCCCTGATCGTCCACTTCCTGAACGTCCACTTACCTGAACGTCCACTTCCCTGAACGTCCACTTCCCTGAACGTTGCTGTTTCTCGAAGACAGACGACTAGCTACATACATGTGTAAATTTTACTTATGTTTCTTTGTGCCTTATATGTACCTTGTGTAGTTTCCTGAAACTTAAACTGTGAAAACACATTCAACAAGATGTCAAGGAAAAAAAATAAGACAATCATATACTTTTGCCTGTCCAAACGGACGAATTATGAAAAAAAAAAATTATTACGAATAATGTAATGAGATATCAATGTCACTATTATCCTTTGTTTTCAAACACGAGGAAAATGCGTCGTATTTTGGTTGTATGTAATAAAATATTTTAATTTTCACAATGAGATAATTTTCGCCGCTTAATGTGTTCGTTTTTCGTTTTGTAAATTTTATTGTTTTTTTTTAGCTTCTGGAACTTTTTAACGCACGTCGTCGTCCAGCAGATACGACCACGCGTAACGGACAATGCGACGCGTGGGGGTGAGCGAGTCAATATATACTTTGTAAGGTCGTTTTATGCACTTCTCTCTCACACGCTCGACAAGCTGATACTCTTTCTAGACGTCGATTTCTACGAATAAAGTCAATAAAATCTGTATAAATGAGATATTCGCCGCCGCGTGAAATGCGGTTCGCGCTATCGGACAAGGTTGTTACAACGGTAAGCGGTTCGCACTCAAACCAGGTAAACGCGTCGGACTGCGTTATCTCAAAGACAGAGTGATGTATGTAGGGACGAGATTCTCAGTCGCCTTCTAGGAAGGGACACGGGACACCGCATTCCCGTTACGTATAATTAGATTGAGAGACCTGAAGAAGGCGAGAGACGGGACGGACGATCCAACAGGTGCAAATCGATTTCGCTTGCAAAATGAACCACTGATAATGCACCTAGTTCCAGCAGAAACAATGTGATGTATGTAGGGACGAGATTCTCAGTCGCCTTCTAGGAAGGGAAACCGCATTCCCGTTACGTATAATTAGATTGAGGGACTTGAAGAAAGCGGGAGATGGAACGGACGATCCAATAGGTGCAAATCGATTTCGCTTGCAAAATGAACCACTGAAAATGCACCTAGTTCCAGCAGAAACAATGTGATGTATGTAGGGACGAGATTCTCAGTCGCCTTCTAGGAAGGGACACCGCATTCCCGTTACGTATAATTAGATTGAGGGACTTGGAGAAGGTGGAAGACGGGACGGACGATCAAATAAATAGGTGCCAATCAATTTCGCTTGCAAAATGAACCACTGATAATGCACTTTGTTCCGGCAGAAACAATGTGTTGTAGCATCATCGGTGTAGCAGGTGTTAAAGCGAACTGTGTTACGTTCCATAAAAAAACACGATTTACCAAATTAAGCGGCCAAGTGCGAGTCGGGCTCGCGCACCGAGGGTTCCGTAACACCACACAATATATTGTTACTTGTTGTTCTACATTAGAGTTTGCACCAAGTTTGACGCTTGTATGATGCTTGTACTATTCGGTCGAGGAATTCCTTAACGAATGAGTATCTGCTTTTTTTTTACGCCAAACTTAATATAGGTAATGATTATTGATGTGTACCTATTTTATTTAACTGGCGATTTTATACTGAATTTTTAATTTATTTATTATGTATTACCTATTGGATATCGTTAAATTGAATTTTATTTTCTAAATTGTAAAATTTGAAAATGTTTCATTGTGAGTTTGTGACTTGTATAATATGTGATATACCAATAAATATTCTATTCTCTTCTATTCTATGTATTACCGTTTTTAAGATAAAGAATAATAATAAAAACAATATTATGTGATATAACTACAAATTAAAGATTTTCGAAAGATTTTTCATTAACTCGTGCTGTGAGGCCTGGCTTCTTGCCAGATTTCATGATTCTAGGTCAACGGGAAGTACCCTATAGGTTTTAATGAGTTTGCGAGTACATTCGACATAAATGACCGTATCTTTTGATTGCCTTGACTTTGAAGCTTCAATTTTTCAGACCTCCAAGGGACAGTAGGTTAGTATTTAATATTAATTTCAACTTATCTACCCGTTCCTGGGGAAAAGGGTCTTGACAGACGGACGGACGCACGGACAACACAGTGATACCCATACAATGGGTTCCGTTTTTTCCTTTTGAGGCACGAAATCCTAAAAAGAAACGTATTATCAGATTAATCACGGGATGGGTAGCTGAATCGGAGGGGCCAGAGTCATATTGATTTATTCGGCTAAATAGCCCTTGCGAGCCGTGCACATTTCATTGAAATCATTAACACATTCCAAATTTAAAAAAAGTGTCAAATTAAGTGAAACAAACACGCTCCGACCAGCCAACATCACCTGCGAAAAGGTGCCATACCAGATACCTGATACTCCCCTTGCTGGTTATACTGGACTAAAGGAGAACACCGCCGATCTGTCGACGATCTTTCCTCCAGTACGGTTGTACCATACCAACCAACTGGGTCCGGCATCGACGATTTTTATCCTACAACCTAGTGAGGGGTAAGGGAACGCTGTTGTTAATAAAAAGACAACGAAACTTCACACAATTAAGGCCGTGATAAACGCCAAATAGGCAAATCCATGCAAAGAGTGCGGCAAAGAAAGTCCAAAACTCACCAATTGGCACTCATTGAGAAAATTAAAAAAATACCAACATATAAATATTTACAAAAAAAGTATAAATTGAAAAAAATCTGAGAATGTGTGTGTTATTACAATTTTACAATACCACTGATGCAAAGGTGACAAAGCACTGAGAAAACTGGCTTGTTGAAATTTTATTATTGTAACCTCGACAGGAGATAAAAATAAAAAACAAAAAACGCCTACACGAAATTATCGACGTAATTAACCATACGTACCTAAATGCACCTATCTACCTATCTTTGCTTACGTAAGTACCTATTTTTATTTTAGTTTCATCGATAGTCTATTTAGAGGCTTATAAAAAGTGGTACATAAACTAAAATAATTTGGAATTTGAAATTCCCGAATGCTCAAGGTCGTTGGCGTTTGTCACGGCCTTAAGGGGCCACCTCCCTAAATTATTATGCCTCTCACTCTAACAATGCGCGTTTTATTTTATTATGAAGAAATTATACAACTTATAAAAAAATCATATGGGAGAAACATGCATGATAAAATTATTAATCCTTTCCATAAAAAAAAATATCTGGTACTCCACATATATGTAATAATAAAAAAAAAAAAACAAAAACTATATAAACTTTTTTTTTCAATTATTATATGTGGAGTACCAAATTTTTTTATTGAAAAACATTAATAATTTTATTATGCATGTTTCTCCCATAGGACTTTTTTATAAGTTGTATAATTTGGAGTGCTGGCCCCTACACTTATGTACGGGAGTGAAAGTTGGGCATGGCAGAAGAAGCATGAAAGCAGGATTAATGCTGTGGAAATGCGCGCGTTGAGGAGTATGTGTAGAGTTACAATGAAAGATAGATTGAGAAATAGTGTAGTGCTAAAGCGCTGTGGGCTGAAAGAAGATATAGTGACAAGGATTGAGAAAGGGATGCTTCGGTGGTTCGGTCATGTTGGAAGAATGGATGATAGGAGACTAACGAAAGAAATTTATGAAGCAAATGTGAGTGGAAGAGTCGCCCTAGACGCATTTACCTGGACCAGATCGGGCATGTGCTTAAAAAGGGGCAAGTGCGTAGTACCCGTAACCGACGAGCACGCATGAAGAACATTATGGGAGTGGAAGAGGCGGCAGAGGTGTGTCAGGATCGTGGCACGTGGAGATCCGTTGTCTCTGCCTACCCCACCGGGAAACAGGCGTGACGCTATGTATGTATATGTATGTATGTTGTATAATTTCTTCATAATAAAATAAAATGTATGAAAAACGGCCAATGTTAGAAAGAGAGGTTAAATTTAGGAAGGAGCCCCCTTAAGGTAATCGTTCAACTTTATTTCGGCGCACGGAATAATTGAAACAGAACGTCCCGTCTTGCTTTATTGTTACATCCTGCACGCGGCTCAGTCGCCGACTTGATTCATGCACTTGTCAACTGCTGCATAATAAATTCGTAACAAACAGCATCTTGTTCTCGTGCGGCAAGACTGCACTCTGCGATCGTGCGGCAACGAAACGCGTAACACACACACATCGCACGCCCCGTGTCCCGACAATCGGGGTAAGCAGAGTAATCGGTTTTGTGCCGCAAGTACTCTGGTAAATTACAGCACAACACCGACCACCACGTTTAGCAAAGTATTCGGACAAGTTAACTAATGATAATCAGGCAGCAAGTAAGGTGCTAGGGCCCACCTGCTGCATGACATAAATGGCCGTATATTTTGAAGCTTGAATTTTGTCACCTCCAAGTAACCGTAGACCGTAGAGTTGATATTAATTTCAACTAACCTTTACCCGTTCCTGAGAAAAAGAATCTCGACAGACAGACGGACGGACAACAAAGTGATCCTATATCGAACTAGTTGATATTATTAAAAACGTATCATGACTCCCTTCTTATATCACTAGGTGGTAGGGTTCAACCCGCCCGGGTTGGTACCACCGCACTGAATGAAAGGTCGGTCGAAACGGCTATGTAAATAGTTTGTGTTTTCCGTCCAGTTCAGTGTAGCCGGCACGACCGAAGGGAAGCACTGACGTGGCACCAAGTTCACCCGGTGTTATGGGCTGACATCACGGATGTTGTAGGTGATGTAGCCAACCGTGTCAGTTTCCATAAAAAAAAAAAATTATCATTTATTATAATCAAAGGTCGGATTGTGGGGGACATGCCAGGGCCGCATTCGCATTGCCGCGCGCGCCGCGCCGTAATAATTATACCTAATACTTAATATGAAAGTATTAATAAGTACTACTTATTAATTCTTTCATATTTATAGGTTTTAAATATACTTTTAAAATATACCTGTTAATAAAAGTATATTTAAAAGTGAGAAGGTTAAATGCCTTCTCCGTACTGTAAACTAGTTTACAAAATGTAGGTATCCACAATTTTCGAAAATGCCGAATTCAAACTAGGTACCCATTTCTTTAGAAAATAAAACCTAACTAACGTACTAACTACTACCTATTAACCTACTAACCTAATAAAGAGACAGGTAATAATATTGTTTGATAATCTTTGGAAAAATTTAAATGGCGCGCGCGCCGGCGCGGCGCACATGGAAGCTTTGCCGCATCGCCTCCGCGCGGTCGCACCAGTAGGTACCTACCTACACACGGCGGCGCGGCGGTGCGGGCGCGATCGAGCGTCGCATCGCATTAGATGTGTGTTCGCGACAGGCAGGAAAAGAATACATTTGTAAAATGTCAAAAATTCGAATAATGTAAAAAACGTCGCTTAGCAACTTGTTAATAATAAAAAATGTCTGCTTTTCACTGAAATCTCGTTTTTCTCGTTTACAGATGTAATTTTAGTATTCATATTATATTTGGATAATAAGTGTTTGTTCTTGCAAATTTGTGTAAAAAAAAAACATGCCACCCCGGAGAGTGCCCCGTGAAGACACGGTTAACAGGTGGATAAGGGATTATCCTGAGCTGAATTTTCATAATGGGCAGGTACAATGCAACGTGTGCAATTATACTGATTCATTGTTCAAAGTCAAATGTCGAAAAACACATAAGCTCAATTGCGCATGAAGGTAAAGTGAGAGGAATGAATCAGCAAGATTTTTTTTTTATCTTGCAATGATGATGATTTGCGCCAACATTCCTTGGATAAAACTGAACAATCAACATTTTAGAGAATTTTTAAGAAAATATTGCATCGGACAGACAATCCCTGAAGAATCGTGGCTAAGGAAACACTTTCTCAATAAGGCGTTTCAATATAAGATGGAAAAAATTCAAGACGATCTCAAAGAAGGGTTTTTCTGGACAAGTATAGATGAAACAATGGATGTGCTAGGTCGAAAAGTCGTTCATTTACTTGTGACCTCACTAAACAGAAACGCGCCAGCAAAATGCAATTTAGTAGCCTCTAAAATTGTGGAAAAAGTATCTGGATCAATAATTTTTCAATTTTTCGAAGATTCACTTTCAAGTTTGTGGAGCGACTTGGCTGAGAACAATTTCAAACATATTATTATGTTTACAAGTGATTCTGTGAGCTACATGCTGAACGCAGGAAAACAAATAAAAACAAAGTATCCACGAATCATGCACGTAACGTGCGTAGTCCACGGTTTACACCGAGTTGCTGAAGAGGTGCGAAAAAACTTTCCAAACGTTGACAATTTTATAAATAATATGAAAAAAGTATTTCTAAATATACGTATATACGTTTAAATTCTTTCACACGTGATGGGGCTTATCACGTGTGAAAGAATTTAAACGTATAAATCCACAATTACTACTCCCTCCTAAACCAGTAATCTCTCGTTGGGGAACTTGGCTAGAAGCAGTGTCCTATTATAATGATCACTACGATAACGTACGCGAAGTCGTTATGACTTTTAGAAATATAGATAGTGCGGCGATCGCACAATGCCAAGACATAATGGCTAACACACAAATTAGACAGGAGATCCAAATTGTTACACAAAGTTTTAAATTTATTCCAGCAACAATAAAACAGTTACAATCATCTTCATTATCAATACATGAAACATTCAACTTGTTGCAGAAAATTGATGAAAATATTAATATTCTGCCAGAACCTCTAAGGACCGTATTAAAAAGCAAACACGCAAGCGTACTAAAAAGGAACCCTGATCTGAATATCGTTCAAAGCATTAAATGCAAAATTTCAAACAACTCATTGCTTTTCTGGTATGAAGACATACCTATGGAGGCATTTAAATTTGCCACACTAACATCGGTCGACTGTGAAAGATAGTTTTCGGCACACAAATGGCTCCTGAATGATAGAAGAACGAGTCTGACTTCAGACAATTTGGAGAAATTGTTAATCGTATATTTCAATAGTAGAGAGTAAGCAGGTCAGGCATCATTGTACCTGAGCATCGCAACGTGTCATGCGTGAATCCATCGAGATATGCACGCACAAGAACTTCAACTACGAGACTCGTACCAAGTGTCTCCTGTTTGGAGACCTGTGTTGGATACAGTTGGATAAGATGAAGACCGAATGCAAGCACCGAATCAGAGAAATGCAAAATAAAAGGCACACAGCAGATGTGTTGACTCGGTCAGTGTATTTTGTGCGTCGGAAGAAATAAAGCACGAAGCAAACCCGCAACCAGAAGTACGACAGCCACCTTGGATGTTGACTCTCGTAACGCCATATTTGGAAAGTTGGTGGCTGAGGAATTAAAAATAGTACCTCCACGAATACGTGGGTAGTGGGTACAAGCTATTATACGAGGTATTAAAATTTATACATCTGTATAGAAATATACATAAAAATTTATGATGTACATTTCTATACAGATGTATTAATTAGGTAAATAAAATTTATTTAAAGTGAATGAAAAAAAATAAAAAAAAAATATTGCTTGAAAATATGTTGTGATAGTTCGACCCTGGAATGTCCCCCGAAAATCCGACCATTGATTATAATACACCAAAATGTAAGGTCGATAACAAACAAACTTCCCGTGCTGCAAACTTTAATTGTCAAGTACCTCCCCAGTGTCCTTATTTGCACAGAAACATAGCTATAAGGATTCCGTATTTTCCTTTTGAGGTACGGAACCATAAAAAAACCAATACGTATATTTTCTTGTAGGTGCGTTAGGTAGTAAATTATTCAGAAACGCACGTTTTCAACGCGAGTGATCGGCGACTACCGGGCCGACAGCAGATCGCGTCAACTCTGCATGTTGATTAACTTTCCTCAGAATCGAGTGTCCACGCGTCGGTCCAGTGTCAACACCTCAGCCTGCCTGAGTAGCTGACGGTGAGCTTATTCAAGTCAACTCCACAATCAAGGCCGTTCCCATCAATAGTTGCAGGTGCGTTCAGAACAGTTCAGTTAGCTATTGTATGTATTTATTTCACTCAAATAAAAATATGGGCATATACCTTATTTTAATAGATACTGCAACTCTCAGATATGTAAGTAACTGATTAATAAGAAAGAAGCTGCACAGCACAAAGAATTTTGAGCATTTTTTTTTTAAATATCGGTTACCCAGAGCGAGGACAACCCCTTTTTTCATACAAAACTGGGGACAAAATTGTCCCCTGGGTCACCTCTAAAATTTTTGTAATTTTTTTATTAAAAAATTTAGTAATAAATTGTAATTAACTTGTTTGTTTATTTAACTTTGCAGCTGGTTTTTACGTCACAAAAAAAAAAGGTTGATCCACCCAGATATAACTGCTACTATATTGTTTTTTTTTTTCTTATTTTTTACTTTTATTTAATCTGTTGACTCAGATAAGCGCACAAAGTGGGGCAAGTAAACAGTTTCCTGCCTAGCCCAGCCAGGAGCTAACGAGACTACGCAAATCTAAAACTAATATAGAAACGCCGTCAAAACAATAACAATTTCTCAGTGGCTCCTCGTTGCAGCTGCAGCAACAAAATCTTCAAGTTCCCGGTAAATCTCCTTTACTGAATTGCGTCAGCCGAATGCAATATTTACTTAACGAATAATCTATACCAGCGAATCTTAAATAGTGGTACGCATACCCCCAGTGGTACGCAGGCTCAGGAGAAGGGGTACGCGTGGACTCACTTAAGAGGATTCATATGGCAAAACAACGAAGATTGTTATATTAAACGGTTTTATTTTTTAAAACTTCTAACAAAAATTTTGTTCTATGAAGTACATAATATGAAAAAAAATCTATTTTTTTAAACTAGCTAATATTATGCACTGAAGCAGGCTTTTTAAATTTACAGCATTTTTTCATGGTGAAAAAAATTCTGAATGTGACTATTTTAATTTCTTGTGTCGAGCTAGCTCCATACTGGATAATTATTTTGGAATAAAATTTGCGCCATTGTATAGGGAATTACATTTTCTAGATACTAAAGCACCATTATTTGAAACAACAGATTTTGTGCCTTACACGACTATCGAGCACATTGAAAATAAATGTACGGAATTCGAAAAAATATTGTCGCTGAGCGACACGAGAAAGTCGGGATAAGGAAAAGGTTAGTTGGGTTCTGATGATGGAGCCGGAAGAAAGCCATAGGAACTCCTAAACTACACACGATAAGCCCATCGTGTTTGGGCTCTTTGGATTTGTCTTCGCAGTCATATGTTATTTCCAGGGTCCTGATGATGGAGCCGGAAGGAAGCCATAGGAACTCCTAAACTACACATGATAAATCGACCGTGTTTGGGCTCGTTGGATATAGGAATATAGGTTAGGTTAGAAGATGCGTCGCATTGAAAATGAATTCAACAAAATTTAATTTATATTACTAGGTGGTAAGGTTTAACCCGCCCGGGTTGGTACCACCGCACTGAATGAAATGTCGGTCGAAACGGCTATGTAAATAGTTTGTGTATTCCGTCCAGTTCAGTGTAGCCGGCACGACCAAAGGGAAGCACTGAAGTGGCACCAAGTTCACCCGGTGTTATGGGCTGACATCACGGATGTTGTAGGTGATGTAGGTACCCAACCGTGCCAGTTTCCATAAAAAAAAAAAACAAAAAAACAAAAATATACATACATTCTTTCTCGAACGCGATATTGGCTGGTCGAAGCATGTACTTTAGCCCCTCTGACTCAGCCACCCATACCTGATTACATAAAATCATGCACGTACGCATCCGTATAACAAAAGTCTATTTCTAGTGAGTAGGTGTGCATATTTTTGGCCAACGGGCGGCGTCTCCCACGCCACCGGACGGCGCGGTTCAAACACATGGACTTCCCTGATGGATGAGGTGTCGACGCTGAGCCGGGAGCAGTGTGATTAACCTCAATCGCCTTTCACCTTTCCTTCTCACTTGTTTGTACATTTTTGAGGCACTTATCACAGCCACAAAATATTAGTCTTGAAAATAATGATATGATAAAACCGGCCAAATGCGAGTCGAACTCGCGCACCGAGGGTTCCGTATCGCCTTGTCATGGTCGGCGCCACTCACGCCATCTATGGCGCGAGTGGCTCTCTATGGCGACTTTTTGGGTGGAAGCATGCGCATCCTTAAAAAATTTCTAAAGTATTTTTCTAGTGAAATATTGTGTGATCTGAACTTATTTCAAGGTAACTAGTAGCATAATATGCTAAATTATCATAAAAACTAATACATTTATCATTTCGATTTCTATTTACGGCGATAAAAGGGCAGCTACAATAGCCCCACGCGCTTGTACCTATGGGGTTAATGTAGCTGATGTCGATATCGATACCTAGCTACAATAGCCCCTTGATATTTACTCTGAAGTTAGAAATCGTTAGAGATGGCAAATTACTATTTACTCGATAAATGATAAATAAGTTAGTTAAGTACTTAGTAGCTATGCAGAAACAGAATTGTTACAGAATTTGAGTGCGTGACAATTGATAACCGCGTTTACCAACAGTTTGAAAAAGAAAACAATACTCGTAGGTACCTACTTGCCTTTTTTGTCAAAGATCCTAAAGTGTTTTAGAGAAAAACATTAAAAATTTGTAAGTACTTACTTGTTACTTCTGTTGTTGAAAATGTTCTGTTTAGTTATTTTGTTTTTATATATAATTTATGATACAACACTAAGGCCCACTTGCACCAACACTAATTTAATATATAAACCAGTTTAACTCGCTAAACCAGTTTAAGCTAGCACCCTTTGACTGTGGGAACCGCGTTTAAATCCATAACTCGCTACTTAACTTTAAACTCGTGTTGGTGCAAGTGGGCCTAACTTACTTAAGTACCTAATAATATGATTGCACCAAATAGTAAAACACAAACGTTTTAAGTGTTATAACTTTGTGATTTGTGCCAGTCAGTTGTGCCATAAAGTCGTACTTTGTAATATAAGGTGATTAATTTTATAAAACATATTTGGACATATTCGTCGATAATTTGTCGATAGTCAGTTCAACATCACTAAACTGGCCAAGAGTAACTATAATTGCTACGAATAAAATTGTAATGGTTGATTACCTATTTTAAATCTTATTTCTGTGAGCTAATGATACAAAATTAGAGTTGGTTTTTATTATGTTGTTTGACAATATTTGGCATTCAGTTAACCACAGAGCATTAAAACTTAGATGTCAATAACTGTAGCTACAATAGCCCCAGTATCGGAGTTATTGTAGCTAGTACATCTACTCCAGATAATTTTTATAATATATTTTTAAAATAAAGCCTGCTGTAATATTTCTGCACTTCAAAATAAATGTTAATAACCATTTGAAATAACAATAATTACATTATCGCAACATTATTTTTCTAAAAGTGTCATTTCAGTGTTTCAACATGACTTAAGTATACTAATTTTGGCCTACAATAGCCCCGGTCGAACTTACTTTAATTGAATACACGTCCATTATTCACAAAGTCCTTCTATAGTAAGATATTTCAAAAATACTGATCGATATTATACTTTCCGAGATATAGCAATTCTTCCGCGTTACGCGTTTTCGTTACGCTCAACTTTCAGTGAATACCTCGTCAATTTAGTAAGACGTGTCATAATGAAGCAGGAACACGCACATATTAACCAGGACATCAAATGTATAGTAAATCTAAAGAAATAGAACATTGACTGTTCACCTAGGGCTAAAACAGGCCAGCAGTAAAGTGGAAGCAGTAACCGGCAATTCGTGTACAACACTCTGACCGCGAAGAGATGATTTCAAGACTATAAAATGCAGAATTTCATATTTACTGCCCGTCGTCAGATAACGCATTACTAACAGTGGCGGTCGAGCCGATCTTAAATCTATATTCAGACTGAATGGCGTTCGAAACGGCTCCAGTTCCGAATATTGTATTGAGAACTGAATGTTCGGAGCAGGCGCTTAAGAGGCGTCCCAAATTTAACAGATGCATTCAGCGATAACTGCTTTATTAATTTCGAATCGCAGTCAATTATACAGCCCGCTTTCCTACAAACAAATTGCTTCACAAACGTCATTATATGATCCATTTTGAAATTTTCACGCGAGCAAGACACCGATTTTCTGGCGTAAGTCCAGCACAGAAGCAGGCGGAAAATCAATAGACATTTTGTGAATGAACTGAAAACCAAATAACGGTATTTTTATTTGGATTGATGTTTGTTACGAGAAGCTGTGGAATAAGTTAAGCGTGACCGAGGTACCGGGCGAGGACACCCAGCTTCTCAAGTTCTGGCACGCTAACCAATCGAAAAGCGTGCGTTGGGGGTGCGGGCGGAGGACAAGGCTGTACGGCGACTGAACCGTAGCTACACGCAGCCACTGTCACTCTGACAAACCGAACCTCGCTTCCGCCGGTTTACGCGCGCAGACTCCGTTCAAGACCGTTCGAAACAATCTAGCATCTATATTTTACATTGAAAAACAAATGTACAAGCGCGGACTTCAGTTTTTTTTTTTATTGTTAGCTCGACATATGTCGCCGAGGCACCCATGAGGTGTCTAACGGCGCCCATGGACACTCGGTCGTATTCGGGGGTTACGAATGCCATGCTGGCCTGACAGGTGCCCATTCACGTCCCTCTTGAAGGACCGGATACTGTACTTCTTCAGTGTTGTAAAAATTTACACATCTTGCGAATTACAGAATCCGTATCGAAAAGTATTCTCTTATTTAATTTTCATTATAAAGTAGCTACAGGGGGATTCCGCGGTTTCAGACACCTATCGATTGCGTTGCGGTGAGACAGTGCGGGTTGACCTCGGCAAGGGAGGAACTGTAAAACCGCAGTCGGACTATTGAGTCGGATTTTGAAGTTTTGGGTATTAGGGATTGGATATGACGTGTGTCCCGAAGCGGAGCGAGCGTAAGACGAATTGAAATTATTTGACGCTTTCACTCGCGACACTTTGTACCGTGTGGGGCCGGTACTTTAAAATAATAGCCCCACTGCATCTCTCCCCGTGTATGTCGTGAAAGGTGACTAAGAGATAAGACTCCCTTCTTATATTACCCGGGTATATATTAGGGTTTAACCCGCCCGGGTTGGTACCACCGCACTGAATGAAAGGTCGGTCGAAACGGCTATGTAAATAGTTTGTGTTTTCCGTCCATTTCAGTGTAGCCGGCACGACCGAAGGGGAGCGCTGACGTGGCATCAAGTTCACCCGGTGTTATGGGCTGACATCACAGATGTTGTAGGTGATGTAAGCCAACCGTGTCAGTCTCCATAAAAAAAAAACTTTTAAGCTGCGTTGCTTGTTTACTGGGCCCGATATTTTCTGGTCATCTCTTCTGTCTGGCTAGAGGATGGAGATATACCTATAGATAGAGATAGACCTATAGATAGACCTATAGATATAGATAGAGATGGACTCAACGCGAAGGCGGCGCGGCGCGGTGCGATGCGAAAATGTCAAACAGTCGCAACCGCTTAAAGTGGCCTACGTGACCGAACGCACGCGAGCGCGGTGCGGCGCGGGGCGACACGAAGCGAACGCGGTCAGTTGGTTTGATATCTTCGCGCGATTTGGACGCGGTTTTAGGGTTATATTTACAATACAAAGTCTGACATTTTAATCAGTGCTGTCCAAGAACGTCCTGTATTATGGGACAAACGAAATAAATGTTATCACAATAGATCACTATCGGACCGTGAATGGGAGGAAGTTTAAAAAATCATTGGAACTACAAGTAAGTACATATTGTACTGTATATCTGATACAGTCTTTGAATTCTTATTAATAATCTGTGGGCGGTGTATGCACAGGCCACATTGCTTGCTCTTTGAAAATATTATAAGAAGATCGTCGCTCGAGACAAATCACTCTAGAACACTTGGTTTTGATTGATAATGGATTCGATACTCTACGCTAAAAGGGAATACACGTAGATTTCTTCGTACTTTGCCATTTTTTTAAGAGATAAGATTATTTAATTGATTACATTGGAAAGTTTCTTTGCCACTTCTCTGAGCCTTATTGAAAGGATGACGTAGGCGAACTTTTCCGAGAGTTCGACGCTTTAGCAGCTCGACTGACCTGGTCCCAAGAGGCAAAGAATTCCGAAAGAATTCCTTGGCTCTATATTGAGAAGGGCCAGCTCTACATTTTTATAGATCTATTCAGGAAGAGACCTTTGAAGCGACGAACTTCGCTTCGAACAGGAATTCCCAGCAAGCACCGATTACTTACTAGAATTGGTAACATCAACGCAAGGTTGCGCAGGTCCTCTGGAGTATCTGTATGCTAAACTAACACTAGCAAAGAAGGCTAATGTTAAAGACGAACAGAAAAACATAAAATGTACCCTCTCTGGATTGAATCATAATTATCGTGAGAGGCTAGCACCCCAAGTCTTCACTTCAATCGCTCAACTCAAGACAGCGATTAGGAATTTGCAAGATTTTTTAAATCCGTTAACTTATTCAATGTCGTCGTACATTTTACAACCTCCAACAACAATGTACCATAATAATGCCAACTCGGGTCCCAGGATGGTTGATGAACAGGTCCAGTATCATCGTTCGGCGCCGGTCCCACCCTAAAACTTGAGAAGACCAAGAATTGATCAAGGGAGAAGACCTCCGTTCCATCAACATCAGGGCGACTGGCGTGCAACACCCCAGGGTTCTTCAGGCACCCAGCATCTCCACTACCAACAGGGAAACGAAGTGCGGCGGGACCTTCACTAAGAGGAGAGAAAGAAGAGTTCTCGCCAAATTTTTGTAAGCCATTACTTATACCTACCACCATTTACAATGATAGAAATTGGAGACAAACAGATTCGCTATTGGTCACAGGATGTGTAGTTTCAATTGTAGATTCTAATGAGGTCACTAAATCTGACATTCAAAAAGGGGATACATTTAGATTACATACAGCGTCAGGGGAACCAATGAAAATATTAGGTTTCGTATTTTTGCTACTAGCTATTGAAGATGTTTCTTTTACTCAAAGATGTGTGGTAATCAAGAATATCTCTGCCAAGTTAATATTAGGGTTGGACTTTATGTTTACTACGAACGTGGTAATTAATTTCAATAATCGGTCCATCGATTTCTTAAACTTGCAGGTATCGATAAGATTTGAACAATATCTACCGATAGAAGAACCACAAGAATGCGATAACAAAACTAAGGCATATTTTTCAAACGCAGGTCCGCGTTATGCGAATTAAATCAAAATATAATAAAAACAAAATCATACACTGTTGCGTCTGATTTAAATAACACTAATAAAGAAAAGTTACTAACGTTATTAAATGAATTTGATAATATTTTTGCATATAATAATTCTCAAATAGGACATTATCGATATTGAGCAATGATAATTAATACGGGTCAGGCCCCTCCAGAAAATCGACCACCATATAGAGTGACCCCAAAACAACGAGAAGTTATATCTCAACAAGACAAAAAAAAATTTGAAAACGGAGTAATAAGAGAATCACGAAGCCCATATTGTGCAGGAGTAGTATTAATAAAAAAACCAGACGGCTCGTGGAGATTCTGTATCGATTATAGAAAACTAAACAAAACCATTATATCAGATAGGTATCCATTACCAAGAATGGACGATTTATTGAATTTGGAAAAACTTTTGATGAATTTTTACAACACTTAAATTTAGTTCTAAAAAGACTACGACAAGCAGGATTGACATTGAAACCAAGTAAATGTTTATTCGGGATGACAAAAGTGACAGTTCTAGGACATAGAGTATCTAGCGCAGGAATCGCACTATCGAATAAAAATATAGAAAATGTAGAAAAATTTACAAGTTCATTCATTCCTTGGTTTCGAAGGAATCGCACTATCGAATAAAAATATAGAAAATGTAGAAAAATTTACAAGTTCATTCATTCCTTGGTTTAGCATCATTTTATAGGAAATTTATTAATAACTTCGCAGAAATAGCTTTACCTTTGAACGCGCTAATGAGAAAGGAGGCTAAATTCTTTGGGGGAAAGAACAAGAAAACGTATTTAATATGTTGAGAAAACTTGTAATCTCTTCACCAGTATTAGCACATTTTTCTGATAGTAACGATATAATAACACGTATAACTGTAGATGCTTCGAACTGTTGTATGGGTGCCGAAATTTCACAAGGAAAGGAAGCATTTCAGTCAATAGCCTTCGCGTCCAGAAATTTGTCAGAATCTGAAAAAACATATTCTACTACTGAAAAATAATGTTTATCGGCAATCTGGGCCTTAAATTACTTTAGACAATTCATATGGGGAAAAACAGTTCAGATTGTAACAGATCATAGAGCTTTATGTTGGCTGAAAGAAGCGAAAGATGTGAATGCGAGACTAGCTCGATGGTCATTAATAAAAATACAAAATTCTACAGATACCCATTGGAAGCAAATTAATCTGTCACATCTGATATTGACAAGGTCAAGTAGGGCCGATTCGTACTGTTCGCGGCTTCCACGAAGAGTCGTGTATTTTTAAATACGAACAATTCCACAAGCCGTTACGCTCACTTTCCTATCGACAACAAACATACAACGTGCAAAATGCACTACAAAATCCGAGTATGCAGACAAACACAGCGCTCATTCTCTTGTTCATTATCCGTCCATTCCGCGCATATTTACACCCCATTTGTCGGTCGCGGCCCGCTGCCGCTGCGCGTGCGCCGCTGGCTGGCTGCGCTCGAACCCATTCCCGGAAAAACAACGCCTCAGAGCGTGTAGTACTCGTCTGGCCGACTCCCGATTCAGGCATTACTAGGAGAATATGAGATAAATAATTCGCACGCACAACTACCATTCATAGTCGAATGAACTTTAAAAACAGATATGATGCGCGGAAACGGGAGGAATTTATTTCAGAATGCTAAAAGAAAATTATTGTATTCATTATGACCTGATAATAATCGCGAATTCAATTTCAATTGTAACATCTGATAGTAAAATAAATACTAAATACTAAAAAAACTATTATTAAAAACCAAAAAAAAATGTAATATATTAGGGCAAATTGCAGTTTACAATACATACTAGCAAAACCACAGATTACTTAATAGTTACTTCGGAACAGATAAATCACTCCATAGAAAATGATCCTACCTTCGGACTTTAATAGCCTACTGTAAGGCGCGAGACCTTCCTAGAACCCTAGATCGGCCCTGCCGCCCTGCCGCGTTGCCGCGTGTGTAGCGCGACTGGGACAATTTCTCAATTCAGTTCGCTGGCGACTGCCGCGCGGAGTGCACGTGTGTCGCTCACAATGAATTCTAATAATAATGAGCGTGAAGTTTGGACGCTGGTGATAGAAGTGTATAAAGACCGGCCCCACGTGTGGGACAAAAAAACAAACATTATTTTCTCGCTTCGTTTCTGTAACCACTTCTTCACTGTGCTCCCCTGCATCCAGTTGACGCAGTGGTTATATTAATCTCTTTGCCAGTTTATTGACATTTGCATGTAAACAAATGGCCGTCCCGTCTTCCCTTCTATGTACGTGATAATTGTTTGCTGATTTTCACAAATTCGTTATTAAGATTGAGTACTAACCTATCCTATGTCAATTCTGTGATGTTCTAGAACATTTTGGTATATCTTTCATTGAGAATGGACGCTTCGTCTAGGCGCTACGGTCTTTCTAACCCTCATACATACATACATACATACAAACATTCAGGCTAAACACATTACCCTCCTGTTGGCTTCGCCGTAGTCGGGTAAAAATACATTAAATTCAAAAATATAAATACAAAACTGGCAATTTTTCCGGTAACGACGTTGACCAGCGACTAAAGGGAGAAGGTCACACAGTCACAAAAACCAAATGTACGACGAACTGACGAATGAATGACGAACTGAAGTTTACCGATGGTACCTAAGACTGAAATGAATAATGAAATGAAATGGGCACCGACAGCTGAGGAGCCCTGGCGGGAACGACTCGGACTGTCGTGACTACGATGCCGGAGACTCCAAGAACGATTGGACGATGAAATATATATATACTAGCTTTTGCCGCGGCTTCGCTCGCGTGAAGTTCGTATTTAAAAAGAAGAAAGTAAGTAAGCCTGCTACCGTACTTTATTTCGGCGCGCGGAACAATTCGGTTTGTATGATAGCCACATCTTAGCGTACCCGGAACAAAATTTTATTTAGCCTATCCTGTCTTTCCTATAGTTAAATGTGCTTGTACTAAGTCTCATCGAATTCGGATGATAGGTTTAAGAGTTATGGAGGAACATACATACATACATACAGACAATATTTCTAAAAATCATCAATTTAGTTTTAGTATCATACATAGAGTCCACAAACGCAATATCTCATAAAACAAAGTAACTTACTCCATGACCATCCCTTACAGATTTATTATTAGTATTAATGATTGCTTCGGAACTGGCTCGAGGTCGGAGCCTCAGTCAGGCGCAGCCAATTTCACCCCCGACCAGTGCCAGTCCGGCTTGAAGGCGCACTCATGTCGCTGCTGTGGAAAGGATATTAACTCGCGACTTGAAGATCCGCGGATTGTGGGAAGTATGGAAAGGTATTCTCCGTAAGCCCATTCCACACCTTTGCAGAGTCACATAAGAACGATTTAAAGTATCGATTTGTACGTCGATTTTCACGAGGTGTGTGAAACTTTTTTTTTTTATGGAAACTGACACGGTTGGCTACATCACCTACAACATCCGTGATGTCAGCCCATAACACCGGGTGAACTTGGTGCCACGTCAGCCTTCCCTTCGGTCGTGCCGGCTACACTGAGCTGGACGGGTAACACAAACTATTTACATAGCCGTTTCGACCGAGGTTTCATTCAGTGCGGTGGTACTTTATATATGTAATAAAAAATATCTATGTAATAAAAAATATAATATTTTTACATACCTATAAAGCTAGGGTACCTTATTACAAATGTCTCTAATTACAAATGTCTCTATTTTTATTTATTTTTTAGCTACGAGCTATACGGCTGAGCTCTCCGGGACTTTCATATGCGATTCCGGGAGAGAGGAGATTTTGGAAAGATGAAGTTTGAATCCGGGAGAGTCCCAGAATTTCGGGAGTGTTGGCAACTCACGACGCATGCAATGTGTCCTCAGATAAACAAAACATTCGGATGTCTTTCGACGCCATTATTCAATTGGTGCGTGGTTTCGACGCACTCGCGATAATTTATTTATATTCACCGAATATTTGTTCAGCCGCTGCCAAACCAGTGGTCCATTTGCTTCTGAGAAAATTTTGTCCCCGTTACGAAGCTAATTTCAGATTGCCGCTTCGAACTAATACCTATTCAAAATTTAACGATCGGTTCTGCAGCTATCCGTTGTATTGTTGGTATAGAGCACGGTTGTTGTCAGCATCAGCATCCGCGGAACTTCAGCATCATTTTCAACATCAGTATCGCATCATCATTTCGAGTCGTGACAAACCTTCTTGGAACAGACTCGAAGCCGGAAAAGCAGCAAATACAGTTCCAAATAGTTCCAAAGTTCCATCCAAAACTAATAATTTAATTTCTAAGATAATTACCAAACTGGTACTGGTATCAGATTGATTCTTTTTTTTTATTAAATGTCACAAAACTACTAAAACACAATCTTTTATATCAATACCAACCAAAACTTTGGATATAAATTAATAATATTCATATAGTTCAGTATTTTTCCCTTTTTTTAAAGAAAATAATTAAAATATGCATCGGCATCAGCATCCGCTGATGTCACTGATAAAATATCAGCATCAGCTGATGTGAAAAAATGTGCATCAGCAACAACCCTGGTATAGAGTACCTCCTAGTTTAATTTTAGACGTTCTGTAGGCATTTTATTCACAGAACCGGGAAAATGTGGAACGCACTCCCTCTTCCCATCTATTTCCTCCCAAGTACAGCCTGGGGTTTTTCAAAAGGGGCGTGGAAAGGCTTGCATCACAGAATGTCCATGGGCATCGTTAGACACCTACTCGTAGATGAAACGACGGCACATGTCGCGCTATCCATAAAAAAAAAGTTGTGTCTGATAAACATTGCCTTTTAATGTGAACTCCCAGATGTCTATTACCACTTTGTGGACATGATACTGGCCTATATAATACTCTCTACGACTTTTATGTGACGGAATTAATTCGACAAAACTGCAAAATTTATATAAAATTTTTTATCGAATTCTTTTAGTCCCTAATCGTAAATTGTGGTATATTTTTTAAATCGATCCACAACCACCACTCCAAGGTGTTTGAAAAAATAAATTAAAGTTCAGATTTTTTGTGACGTCACCTATCTTGGTTACCCGGACTATTACCATGAATCCAAACGTTACCTCATTTATTACATACATACATATACATACATAACATAACACATGTAATTTTTTTATTGAAAGCTCCACATATGGCGCCTCGCCATTCATAAGGTGTCTAACGAAGTCCATGGACATTCGGACGTATGCGGGGGTTGGGAATGTCATGCCGGCCTGACAGGTGCCCATTCACGCCAATAACCACCCCCTTTGGCTTCGCTGCAATCGGGTAAAAAACCCATAGCATCGGTAGGTGATCGGTCGATGGTGTTATTAAACTGAGTTCGATCGTCGATTGTAATGCCTGGTTGACACGATGCGAGTTCACGCACGAGAAATTCTTCTCGAACGCATTCACGCACCGTGTAGACAGTTCTCGCAAGCTCGCATGCGTGCACGAACGCAGCGTCGTTCGCGCTCGAACGAGTTCATGCATGTTTATTAGTTGGCGTTCCAGAGGAGCGTCTCGCACGAAGTTTGTTGGTGAAAAAAAAGTTTTCTTAGTGGTTTTTGGTTGTTTACGGCATCATGACAAAGTGGACTGATGTGCTAATGATTAAGTCATCTTTATATACTTATCCATTTCCTTATCCACATATATCTCAAAACTAGGTGGTAGGGTTTAACCCGCCCGGGTTGGTACCACCGCACTGAATGAAAGGTCGGTCGAAACGGTTACCTATGTAAATAGTTTGTATTTTCCGTCCAGTTCAGTGTAGCCGACACGACCGAAGGGAATCACTGACATGGCACCTAATTCACCAATGTGTTATGGGTTGACATCACGGATGTTGTAAGTGATGTAGCCAACAGTGTTAGTTTCTATAAAAAAAAAATCTTTTCTGTTTTTTCTACTTTATTTTGTTTCTTATCAAACGTCGTGCTATAATAAACGCTAAAATTGTACCAATACACGCCAAACCTTCGTCTACAGACTCTATTTTTGCAACTGACAAATAGACAAACACAGACGAGCTCGAACGAGATGTGGAATAGTGTAAACAGTTCCACGAACGCTTCACGAATGCGAGTTTTCTCGTTCGAGAAGGCGGCATGCTTCTCGTGCCTGAAACCTCGCATCGTGTCAGCGTACCATAAGTCCACCGCGCGAGCTATGCATAAATAAAAGTGACATGCAATATTATTCACATTCTGCCGAGGCTATTCTTTAAGGCATTATCGGCAGTATTAAAACAGAAGGCGGATCTTACAGGTGTTAATGAATCACTTTCTATGCCTCCTTAATGTGTCATTGCTAACCAGAGCCGATTAGCCTACAAGCGTCCGTTCGCTGCGGCCGACGCGAGCAGACTATTTGCTTAATGACGGTAGTTAACAAAGTCGATAAGCAATTTGTAAATAGATGGCGTTAAAGTCGAGGTAATCACAGATATGAGCATAGTGTTATAATAATTATAATATTTTAATAAATAATAATGTTATAACGTGTCCCAAAACTCAACGCCAAGCGGGAACCAGGGAGTAGGCCAGTTTATGACTACTCAGGGAAAAATAAAAGAAAAATCGGAGTCATTTGTTTTCTATGTTATGAGCATTTTTTTAAAAACGTTTAAAATTGGCATTTTAGGTACTATGACTACAAATTTGCAAATATAATTGTTCAAATTTTTATATTGGAAGCCTAAATAACTCTGCTATTGATAACTATCCCAAATAAAACCAGAATGCCTGTAGTTTTACAAAAAAAAATATTAACTTCAATTTCAAAAAATTTATCTCAGATTTTATTTTCTTATTTTTCCCTGGGTAGTCATAAACTGGCCTACTCCCTGGTTCCCGCTTGACGTTGAGTTTTGGGACACTAGATATATTATTATTAGGCACTACTGTGTATATATTTTTAGGGACTCTAGAACATTGCGACGTGGTTACTTTACCATATAAAAAGCATGAATTTCACTACCTCAGGTTACTTCTCGGTTAACATTTGTCTATCCGAAGTGTTATACAGTTTCTCACACGAGTCAACCGGCAGATAGATTTTAACCGAAGTTTGTTTTTTAAATGTTGTACCTTGTACTTACAAATGTACACAAATGTATACTGTTTTAATTAAAGTACCTTTCTGAATAAAAATGTGAGAAGCTATTTGTTCAGACTTATGCCTGGTTGACACGATGCGAGTTCACGCAGGAGAAATGCTTTTCGAACGCATTCACGCACCGTGTAGACAGTTCTCGCAAGCTAGCATGCGTGCACGAACGCAGCTTCGTTCGCGCGCGAACGAGTTCATGCATGTTTATTAGTTGGCGTTCGAGAGGAGCGTCTCGCATGATGTTTGTTGGTGCAAAAAAGTTTTCTTAGTGGTTTTTGGTTGTTTACGGCACCATGACAAGGTGGGCTAATGTGCAAATGATTAAGTTATCTTTATATACTTATCCACATAGATCTCAGATGACTCCCTTCTTATATTACTAGGTAGGTGGTAGGGTTTAACCCGCCCGGGTTGATACCACCGCACTGAATGAAAGGTCCGTCGAAACGGCTACATATGTAAATTTTTTGTGTTTTCCGTCGAGTTCAGTGCAGCCGACACGACCGAAGGGAAGCACTGACATGGCACCTAGTTCACCAATGTTTTATTGTAGGTGATGTAGCCAACTGTGTCAGTTTCTATAAAAAATATCTCTTCTGTTTTTTCCTCTTTATTTTGTTTCTTATCAAACGTCGTGCTAAAATAAACGCTAAAATTGTACCAATACACGCCAAACCTTCGTCTACAGACTCAATTTTTGCAACCGTCAAAACAGAGAAACACAGACGAGCTCGAACGAGATGTAGAATAGTGTAAACAGTTCCACGAATGCTTCACGAATGCGAGTTTTCTCGTTCGAGAAGGCGGCATGCTTCTCGTGCGTGAAACCTCGCATCGTGTCAACGTACCATTACGTTCTCGATGTCCTCTCAGTCTGTCAATGTCTATTTCGTTGTTTAAATAAAAAAAAGGAGAATTCCACGTGGACAATGGTGCCAAAAATTCCACGATTGTCCATGATGGGGGAGGGGTCCCAAAAATTCCACGGTTATCCACGATGGGGGAGGGGTCCCAAAAATTCCACAATTTTCCACGATTAGGTTCAAAGAGTAAAAAAAAAAGTTAAAAGTAAAAATGCGGCCGTCTATATTTTTTGCCTCCGAAAATAGCCACTACGACCGTAGAGTCGGAGACACAGTATATCCACAAAATATAATATAGCTTGCGGCCAACGGCCAACGATGTATCCACAGACAGCCCCTATCTCACTCGTGAGCGTCAATGTACTAGTGACACAGTTAACAAATCGCAATTCACTCCAGCCCCGAAAAAAAAACATCGCGGGATATTATAAAAAAAACCTATCGACGAGTTGACGCCTCATTGTTTTTGAACACTTTGGCGGCTCGTTAGAAGCGGATCGGAAGTGTGAACTTAGAGCGGGCACTTCGTAAAACGTTATTAACACCCCCTCTTTAGCACTTAAGTGTAAATGACTGTTCGGTTAGAGCTTCTGGTTAACCCTCCAAAGCCTAGTGTAACCAAATGGTCACACGAACTAATCGTCAGGAATTAGTCAATATTCTCGTATACTGGCTACCCATCGGAATGCTGTCACTTGTCATTTTGATATTTCAACGTGTGAAATTGGTGGGTGGAATTATGTGAATTCTTGGAATGTGGATATTTGCGTACAAAACTTGTTGTCTCTGAAACACGGACCTCAACTTTGAGTAAGTACTGCTATTTTATTATACTATGCAAGGGATGAAATATTATATATCAAACTCGATTCCTAAATAAACATAGTATTATAATAAATACTAAACACAAAACTAGCTGCATTGATTTTGTACTTTTACACACTAAAAGTTTGCCGTTACCATATGGTCACACCAGGTTATTATGCCACTGGTTGTTCTGTTACATTATGGTTATTGTAATTCATAGTAGACGTGATATTTTGTGTGCAAATAATATAATTATTGATATATCGAGCGACGGTTCGATGTGCTATATTTTTCATTCTTTATTTTGTATTCTAGCATAAAGGGTTTATTACTTGCACAAGCATTGGAAATTTTAGAGAGTGAAGATGTGGGTGATATTACGGACATTGCTCCTCTATCACCTCGAGTATTGGCAGATGAAGATTCAGTCGACCAAATCATTTGTGGAACTGTAAATAATAATATGACATGTCACACAACCAACTCTTCGCTCAAGCCTAAGTAAGGCTTTCAAATAATACAAGACCTAACTCTGCAACTATAAAGTGCGACCTAATTCTCAGCCAAAAACTTCGAAAAAATCGTCACAAAAGAACAGGTTTAAGCCAGCCGACCTAAGACCCAAAGTCTCTTACTTTACAACAAGGAGCCAAACATGCAATGGATAGATGTAGAGCTAGAGAATCACAACCCATTTCCTGCTCCATATTATTCCCTATCAATAACATAAATATTTTAGCTAATGATCGACAATGATGTCATCAAGTTTTTGAGCAGACAAGCCACAGCTTATGCACTATTTATGAACTGCCCGGAAAATAATACCGGATAACAATAGGCAAAGGTGTGCAGGAGATAACTAAACTACAAGTCTGTTGGCAGAACAATTTATTTGCACCAAAGGCAACGTAGGCTTAAGTCTTGACTCTTTGGCGCCATTCTATGGCTGTATTGGACTGCTTGTGTATATGTTTTATAATAAAGATTATAATATAAATGTTTTTTTATTTATTGCCGTAAATAAAAGCATTTGAAAAACCAGTGGCACATTAGCCTAGCGTTACCATATGGTCACGGAAAATTTTCTTAATTTTCACAGATTTTCTTTTATAGAATCCCTCAATATCGACACTATCTATCATATAGTAATGTTAATTTACGATAAACTCGGGAAACTAATAAAATAAGGACGTAAGAATAATTTCGGCTTTGGAGGTTTATTTTTGTGTTTCGTTCAATTATTGAGAAAGCCTGTCATGAGATCTTGCAAACATACAAACATATATATACCATGACGCAGATATTGAGTCAAACTACAATATAAAAGTTTAAAATATATTTTAGAAATATCTTTAAAAGTGCCCTTTTTAAACTCAAACTCAGAACTATACACAATTTTATACAAAATTTGACACCACTCCCAGCTTTGAGAGTGTAAGTACTACTCCAGAGTGAACCTGGAGTCGCTAATTTCATTTTGATATTACGGCTAAACTAGACCTATACAGAATTTTTTTTCAACTATACAAAACTATACTAAATGAATACAAAATTTTAAGACCATTTTCAACTAATTATCATGATGATCTACTCCAGGTTCACGGACGTAATTCGGCCTGTAGCTGGAAATCGGGGACTATACTGAAGCGATCGTTTCAATGTCAAAAAACATTTCTTTCAGTTTCATTATCGCTACGAGAAGACAGCAAGAAACTTCGCAGGTTTTGAAAGAATTTAGTCGATACAAATTCACAGCTTACATTTTCGAACGGGCAACATTCCTCCATAATGTAAATTGACTTCTTGGCGCCTTCCGACAAACCCTAACCGGTCGATAATTGCAAATAACTAGGTGTTTTAATATGATCTAAGTAGAGTGCTAATATGGCATGTTGTCACCAGCAACCACGACCACCGCGGTGTTATTTGATACCATATTTGGCTATTTAATTTTACCACAAATGGGTCAATCGGTGGTTGACGGTTAAGGGCCAGCGATGGAAGAAATCAGGCTCCTCCTTGATGTTGATTTTTATCGCAAACTACAGTGAGTTTGGTCTTCAGATTTAGATATAAAAGACCTTTCAGATTCAGATTCAGATATTTATTTCGCCATAAAGAACACACAATATTAAAAAGATTTCATTGAGACATATGCATATTCAGTATGATTCATCATAATTTTTTTTGTCATGTCCTAGTTCAGCAGTGCAATCCGTAAGGAACAACCGGATAAGAAACCCTTATAAGGCGTTTTTTAATATAACTTATATACTAAGTTTTAATTACTAATGTCAAATGGAACATACTATGTCTAAGTAAAAAAGAAAATAAAATATAGGGTTCAAAGAACATAGGGTTCAGTCAAGTCATTAATAAAAGTTGAGTTTATACATTCATATAAACAATTTGAATCATTAGTCAGCAGAATTTTTATTTACAATAATATGAAAAAAAATCCTGTGGGGCCGGTACTTAAAAGTACCGTGTGGGGCCGGTACTTAAAAAGAATAGCCCCACTACATCTCTCCCCGTGCATGTCGTAAGAGGCGACTAAGGGATAAGGACAAGATACTGCGCTAAAGGGCGACATGCTAGCCACTTCTCACCTTGGCGCAGTCCTTCCACCTAGTCATGCAGCAGGTGGGTTCTTCGTGTCTTACTTGCTGCTTGATACCTAGTTGTCTTGTCCGTATACTGTGCTAAACGTGGTGGTCGGTGTTGTGCTGTAATTTACCAGAGTCCTTATGTGTGTTAGTCCGCGTGTGTTATGTATGTATGTATGTATGAAAAAAAATCACTAACTTGTAAAATGGATTGTCTAAGAGATTTTTTGTCAGCTGACTCTGGAACACATTGTCGCTATTTATAGATTTAATTTCATCAGAAACATTTTCGTACAACTTGGGTGATGTCAGGGTCTTTTTTAGCCATCGCCGATTTATGCGCAATAGATTTTAAACGTAAAGTTAGGTAGTGCGTATATACATGAGGCAACAAAAACGCATTTTGTGATTTATGTTTTGTAGACGGGGAACACTGTAACAGCTGACGCGGGAAAGAAGGCTGTCAAAGGACTGTCAATTGAAAAGGTGCCCTCGATAATACGTTGATTTCTATTTACCAGGGGAATTATACACATGAAGTGTGAGTAAAACGAAATAGGGAAATTAGGTGAAGGCTGTGATTACAAAATCAACGTTTTTTTTATTGAAACTGACACGGTTGGCTGCATCACCTACAACACCCGTGATGTCAGCCCATAACACCGGGTGAACTAGGTGCCACGTCAGTGCTTCCCTTCGGTCGTGCCGGCTAAACTGAACTGGACGGAAAACACAAACTATTTACATAGCCGTTTCGACCGACCTTTCATTCAGTTCGGTGGTATCAACCCGGGCGGGTTAAACCCTACCACCTAGTAATATAAGAAGGGAGGCATAGCCCTTAGTCGCCTTTTACGACATACACGGGGAGAGATGCAGTGGCGCTATTCTTTTAAAGTACCGGCCCCACACGGTGCACACGTAATATTCGTCTACAGCCTCCAGCAACGCCTTCGTGTGACGGCAGGCCAATCCCGCGCGTTTCCGGGATTTGAAGTCAGTTATCAAAATGGTTATCATCACTGAAGTTACTCTTAACGAGCAGCTGACTGCGGCGATCCAGAGCTCAGGTTGGGGTCGAGATGAAGTGCAACCATGCCGGCTGAGAGAAGTACTATGCACACCTATTTCGCATGACCAGTCATCTCATCGCCATCTCACCATCTCCGCGTATATAGTCCCATGCCATGAAGCTCAAAAGTCTAAGTCAAAAGTCTAAAACATTTATGTGTAAACATGATTGCTCACATTCAATTGTTCACATTGAAATTCACATCGTCAGTAAAATTCCCACAATAATAATTGTCAATATAATATTAAGATTTTCTACAGCTAAATAGACAAATATTAGCTGGATACACCATTCATCGGCCAGCACCATCATATCATCACCATCTTATCACCTCATCACGGTTTAGAGTGCAAGTCATGTCATGGTAGTCATAGTGCGCGGATCAATTTGACTCAAAATATAATGTTTCTAACCTACATTCAAAGAAAGTTTATCTCTTACCTATAATAAAATCCAACGTCTGCTTTCTGTCTGAATGTCTGAATGTCTGAGTGTCTGTCTGTCCGCTTATAACTCGAGAACCACTGAACCGATTTTAATAAAACAAAATTCTACGGATAGCTTGATTCTTCCCATCAACTATAGGCTACTTACTATCACGCTAAATGGCTTATGAGGGTAGCAGTGAAGTGAAATATGAGAGCACTTGGCAATATTTGTATGTAACGGCACCCGAGTAAGAACCGATGACATTACAATATCCTGAAGGGTGAGGGGAGGGGGGGGGGGAGGGGGTAAGTAGAGGCATATAGGGAGGGGGTTGAGGGAGGGGCGGGAGGGGAGGCAGAGCGATGGAATCCCCCTTATCCTTATCCTTTCCTTTCTTCCTTACATTTAATAAAATCCAACGTCTGCTTTCTGTCTGTCTGTATGTATGTCTGTATGTCTGTCTGTTTACCATCTTTGGGGATGCCAAATTTACTCCAAGTATCGATGATGGCCAGACTCAACGGAAGGGAGGGAGAGGCAGGGAGATGGAGGGAGAGGGAGAGGGAGAGGGAGAAACGGAAACGGAGTGTTAAAGATTGTATTGGAATATCGGTTTTTTTAAAGGAAAATCATAATTATAGCTACTCAAAACAAATAAATGGGGGGGGGGGGGGGGGGGAGGGGGATGGGTGTGACGGTGGCCTCACCCTTAGTTACTTACTTTCTCCGTGGAGGTTTATTGTATTCCAGAATGCAGCTTAGCCTGAAGCCTCGCCGTTAGTTACTTACTTTATTTAAGAAGTTTTATCGGTTATCTAAACGCCATTACTTTCATCGAGAAATCGAGAAGGTTTATCGTCTTCCAGAATACAGCTCGGCCTTCGGCCTCGCCCATAGTTACTTACTTTCATCAAGAAGGTTAATCCTCTTCCTTAACGCAGCTCGGCCTTCGGCCTGACCCATGGTTTATCCTCTTCCTAAACGGAGCTCGGCCTTCGGCCTCACCCTCAGTTACTTACTTTCTTCGAGAAGGTTTATAGTCTTCCTAAACGCAGCTCGGCCTTCAGCCTCGCTCTTTGTTACTTACTTTCATCGAAAAAGTTTATCCTCTTCCTGAACGCAGCTCGGCTTCGGCCTCGCCCTTAATTACTTTCTTTCTTATAGATGGTTTATCGTCTTCCTGAACACAGCTCGGCCTTCGGCCTCGCCCTCAGTTACTTACTTTCTTAGATAAGGTTTATCGTCTTCCTGAACGCAGCTCGGCCTTCGGCCTCGCCCTTTGTTACTTACTTTCTTCAAGAAGGTTTATAGTCTTCTTGAACGAAGCTCGGCCTTCGGCCTCGCTCTTTGTTACTTACTTTCTTCGGGAAGGTTTATAGTTTTCCTGAACGCAGCTCGGCCTTCGGCCTCGCCCTTAATTACTTACTTTCTTAGATAAGGTTTATCGTCTTCCTGAACGCAGCTCGGCCTTCGGCCTCGCCCTTAGTTACTTACTTTCTTCGAGAAGGTTTATAGTCTTCGTGAACGCAGCTCGGCCTTCGGCCTCGCCCTTAGTTACTTACTTTCTTCGGGAAGGTTTATAGTCTTCCTGAACGCAGCTCGGCCTTCGGCCTCGCCCTTAGTTACTTACTTTCTTCGAGAAGGTTTATAGTCTTCCTGAACGCAGCTTGGCCTTCGGCCTCGCCCTCAGTTACTTTATGTCTTCTTTGAAATACGAATTTCACGCGAGCGGAGCCGCGGGCTCAGCTAGTATATATATATTATATTAAAAACACTCTCGCGTTTTTTAACCACTTTGTGTTGTTGTATTAATTAGTTTTGTACATTATTTACACTTTAAATATTTCGGCGCTGTTGCCGTCATCAGTAAGTACTATAATATATTATTAGACAGTTATTTGAATAATGAATGACAGATGATGGTGATAGCTGAAAAAATAAACGCACAACCATAGACAGACTGCAAAACGTTGTTTTTATATATTAGAGTGTAAACACTGTAATTCATTCTATATTGGAGAAACCATCAACCCCATACACACCCGCATGAACAATCACAGATTCACTGCAGACTCAACTACAAACTCCCCATTACCCATTCCACGTCATACCAGAACACAACAGGAATCTTTTAATAAGAGCTTCTCTTTAAGAATTATAAAATGATTTACACCTCCAATAGCCAAAATAGATTTAAAAACCAGAGAACTATCATATATTTGGTCATAAGGAGCTTGTCATTCACCAGGACTAAATATTTCTCATTAAAAGCACTTACAAACAACAAAGTCTAACTTCTTCCTGTCGTACACGCAGCTATCACCATCACCTGTCATTCATTATTCAAATAACTGTCAAATATATTATAGTACTTACTGATGACGGCAACAGCGCCGAAATCTTTAAAGTGTAAATAATGTACAAAACTAATTAACCTATATTCACAAATACATAACTTCACGCCTGTTTCCAAGTGCGCTAGGCAGAGAAGGGTCTCCCTCCACGTGCCACAATCCTGACACACCTCTGCCGCCTCTTCCACTCTCATACTGATACAAATTCACACCTTTTCCCAATACGCTTCCCTAAATCCATGTCTTGTGGAGCCCAGGTAGCTGATAAATGTAAAAGTTCTCAGTTCAATTTCGCGCGTATAAATAGTTCTAATAGACTTTCATTCGAGGTTTATGGGTTATGTGAGGCGCCTCGGTGTCCAAAATTGCAGAATTCGAACAAAGGGCGAAAGTAGTTTTCTGACCCAAAGTTTAATTTTAAAAACGTTTTCTTTTCGCTGACCCAAAGTTTAATTTTAAAAACGTTTTATTCTTTTCTTAAGTATTATATGTATAATTTGAAACATGAAATATGAAGTATGACGAATTATTTTTATTGTTTAACTTCAAATAATTTTAGATATTATAGGAGGGAAGGACATTTAGTGTTGTGATGAGTACGAGATTTTTAATTGATGAATTATATTTTATTTTATTAAAATTAAATTAAATTAAATATAATAAAATAATATAAAATAAAAATAGAACCAATTAAAAAATAAAAAAAACTAAATATCTGAACATTTTAATTTTTTTTTTCTGGGTGAAGGAGGTGTACTGTGGTTTATACACAGTGCGTTGTTTATAATCTGCGTCTGAAAGAAATTCAGTTCACATATTGTTGTATTTTACTTTATTGAAAAAGAATCCTTTTCTTCAGCTGTTTTGGAATGTAGAAAAAGATTTGAAAGTTTTCTACTGTAAGAGGTGTCAATTGGAAAAATATGCCGAAAGAAGTGAGACGTTGAGTTGGATTTTTGTGATTTGGTTTGAATATTAAGGATGGAGAAGAATAAACAACTATGTTTGGGCAGCGAAAGTTGGTTTTAATCAAGAACGCCCAGCGTAATATAGTTGTTCAAAAGGGCTACGTACATACCTACATCTGTTTTGATTACCTACTAATTGAGAATTTACCTACCTAAATACCTAAATTTTATTTCTAAAGAAATTATCTCGAATCATCTTTAATTCTTATCTTACCTTGCTTTCAGTCATCTAATATATCTTTAAAAGATATCTACTAACTAGGTACAGGTACTGATCTTATTACGTACTTCTACTTATCTAACTCGCATAATTTTTAAAGAAGTATTTCTTTCTTCCAATTAAATTGAGAAAAAGCGGGGGGGAGGGAGGAAAAAGCGGGGGGGAGGGAGGAAGAAGGAGAGGGGAGGGGAAATGAGAGGGAGGGAGGGAGGGGAAAGGAGAGGGAGGGGGGAGGGGAAAGGAGAGAGAGGGAGGGGAAAGGGGAGGCAGGGAGGGAGGGAAAAGAGAGGGGAAAGGGGAGGGAGGAAGGGGAAAGGGGAGGGGCGGGAAAAGGAGAGGAAAGAAGGGGACGTAGAGGGGAGGGAGGGAAGAAGGGGACGTAGAGGGGAGGGAGGGAAGGGAAGTAGAGGGGTGGGAGGGAGGGGAAGTAGAGGGGAGGGAGGGAGGGGAAGTAGAGAGGAGGGAGGGTGGAGTGAGAAGGGAAAGAGGGGAAGGGGAGGGTGGGGAGTGAGGAAGGGGAGGGGAAAGAGAGAAGAGAGATAGGTAGGATAGAGAGAGAAGGCGCCGATGTAGTAAGTAGGTGTAGTCGATTTAAAGGTCACGACTCGACTGCTTGCAGTTTGAGTTGTGGCGGTTCTCTATTCTTTATTTAGCAGTTGAAATTCTGCGTATTTTGATTATAAAATAATATAAAAGAATATAAATTGCTCCATGATGAATAAGCGCCGAAAATCTTTTTCCTGGCTGTCTGATCCTGGTGCCAATTCCGTAAAATCAATTTATTTTTTCGTTTATTTGGGAAATCAACAGCTGTTTTACAATAGATGATTAAATGTTGGTTATACCATAAAAGTCAATTATAGATTTCCACTGCTTAATCAAGTTATAAATAATAATCTATTTTGGCATCAGCCTCATCAAAATCTGTTAAGTAGATCCAGGCATACAGATAGACGCCAGAGTGATCCCACGAGTGGTACCTTTTTTGCATTTTGGGACGGAACCCTAAAAACATTCAGAAATAGCACTTTTTCTCAACCTAAATGTGGCTACGGAATCGCTATGTAATCATTTTATCAGAAATTACATGTACGCTGTACGATTTGGCTTGGTAGTGAATTGGTCTGTTGGCCTCATTCTGCTGCTACGCATTCCACCTTGACCGATCGAGAGCTTAGCACTATTTAGGGCGTTAAACATGTTTAGATAGTTGCGAAAGGCACAGCGAATAGATGATTGAAGAACGCCGGATAATTCCATCGAGAAAGTGTACCGACATTGCGACGTGGGCTTTGAGGTCACGAAGTTCCGGAGAACAGCGATAGCTTTTCCTCGAGATTATACTGTTAGTTGTCAAATAGACTCCATCGATCGACCACAACACTCGATTTGGTATAGCGGCATAAACACGGGTACTCATATTATGGGACGGCTAGTCTCGTATTCACTCAGTCAACGTACGATTATCCCGCTCACATCGGATGGGTTACCATTATGTATGTGTCTCGTTGGCCCAAAAGGGTAAGTCGCATTTCTATGTCTCCCTTGTTCATTGTATTATCATACTTCTGTCTTTGTTTACTATCTTAATGCATCCATATATCCATACCACACGCTGTATCCCGACAAACGGGCTAAGCAGAGTAATCGATGTTGTGCTGCAAGGTCTTTGTTAAATTACCGCACAAAACCGACCATCACGTTTCGAAGAGTATTCGGGCGAGATAAAATGGCTGCTCGTGACAGCTGTACCGTCAACGAATAAAATAATTATTTTTAAATTATATATCTTTATTTGTATCTTGTGTGCATTTTTATATGTACGAGTATTTTGTGTTATCATTTTCCTAATGGATAAAAATATATATTAGTGGACGGTATCCGACGCAGTAGATTCTGTTGTAACGTCATATAGCATCTTGAATGCACAACGTCAAGAATTTAACAAACAGTCCCCCTTACCAAAAACAAGTCAAAAATCTACGAATTTACTGACTGAGGTTATGCACAAGCTTACAACTTTTATTTTTTTCATTTGATTTTTTTTATGGAAACTGCCACGGTTGCCTACATCACCTACAAAATCCGTGATGTCAGCCCATAACACCGGGTGAACTAGGTGCTATGCCAGTGCTTCCCTTCATTTCATGTCGGCTACACTGAACTGGACGGAAAAGACGAACTAATTTACATAGCCGTTTCAACCGACGTTTCGCTCAGTGCGGTGGTATCAACCCGGCCGGGATAAACCCTACCACCTAGTTAGGTAAGAAGGGAAGGGACCTACAGTTTAACGGAATCCGAACCACAGTCAGCCTCCAACGGTCGAGCGGTTACCCATCCAAGTACTGACCGCGCTCAGCGTTGCTTAACAACAGTCGACCGACCGCACCACTGAGCTACCGAGGCTGACAAAAGTATGCGTTTTGTTTTTTTCACCCCTTTATTCACTGGATTATTATTTGCACACAAAATAAGGGGAAAGGTACATAATAACTAGGTAAGTCTAATGCAACAAAAGTCTCGGCCTCGATCCATCGTAGTGAACCCATATTCGACAACGCGCACGCTCCGCCGCCTGTAAAGTCGGTCGGTTAACGATTCGTTTAACCAGAGGCTTTTCATTGATTTGTGTTTTAAATACAGAAATAGGAACTTTAATTTCTAATTATAAACTAACCGATGATACGATATTACTCCATTCTTCAAATGTGTCACCCCGCTGCTGTGTTTACACGTAAATACAGCCAAACTGCCATTGTTTCACCAATGAGAGGTCAGTGCTTGACCGACGATCAAGTTTAGGGCACAGAGCAGGTGGGTCTTCGTGCCTTATTTGCTGCTTGATAGTTATTTAGCCCGAATACTCTTCGAAACGTGATGATCGGTTTTGTGCGTTAATTTACCAAAGTCCTTGCAGCACTACATCTCTTACTCTGCTTAGCACGTTTGTCGGGATACAGCGTGTGGTATGGATATATGGATGCATTAAGATAGTAAACAAATACAGAAGTATGATAATACAATGAACAAGGATGACATAGAATGCGACTTACCCTTTTGGTACAACGAGACACATACATAATGGTAACCCATCCGATGTTAGCGGGATAATCGTACGTTGACTGAGTGAATACGAGACTAGCCGTCCCATAATATGAGTACCCGTGTTTATGCCGCTATACCAAATCGAGTGTTGTGGTCGATCGATCGAGTCTACTTGACAACTAACAGTAGCATAAATCTCGAGGGAAAGTGATCGCTGTTCCCCCGGACTACGTGACCTCAGAGCCCACGTCGCAATATCGGTACACTTTCTCGATGGAATTATCCGGCGTTCTTCAATCATCTATTCGCTGTGCCTTTCGCAACTATCTAAACATGTTTAACGCCCTAAATAGTGCTAAGCTCTCGATCGGTCAAGGTGGAATGCGTAGCAGCAGAATGAGGCCAACAGGCCAATTCACTACCAAGCCAAATCGTACAGCGTACATGTAATTTCTGATAAAATGATTACATTGCGATTCCGTAGCGACATTTATGTCGAGAAAAAGTGCTATTTCTGAAAGTCCTGAAACATTTTAGGGTCCCGGTCCCAAAATGCAAAAAAAGGTACTCCTCGTGGGATCACTCTGGCGTCTGTCTGTATGCCTGGATCTACTGAACAGATTTTGATGAGGATGGCGGTAAAATATATTATTATAACTTGATTAAGCAGTGGAAATCTATAATTGGCTTTTATGGTATAACCTACATGTTCGTTTTTCCTTTCTCAGCTCCCACGGGCTATCGCTAAGGTCAAATGATAACTTGGTGCTGACTATTCCTTCCCATTCTACTACATCATATTCAGACTCATTCACGATACATGCAGCTCGTCTGTGGAATCAGCTCCCTGTCAATCTCCGTCTCTCTTCTTCCATTCACACATTCAAAATTCTTTTAAAGAAGCACTTTTTGTGAACTTAATTTTTCTGTTCCAAAACTATGTCTCTCATGTTCAGAGTTAGTAAATATATATAATATGTAAAAACTAAGTATATTTAGTCTATCTTATGTATATATCTGGTAAATAGGTATAGTATTTAACTATTCATATTTAAGTTTATCTATCTTTTGTATTCCCGTACATCTGTCAAATCATAATATTTAAACTTCTCTTTCCGCCACTCACCTAGCAGTTATCATAACCCAAAGGTATTCTGTTAGAAAATGCCTAGAGGCATTAAGTGTTACCTTTTGCCCATATTCGAGTGCAATAAATATATACAATACAATACATGTAATCATCTATTGTAAAGCAGCTGTTGATTTCCCAAATAAACGAAAAAAACATTGAATTTACGGAATTGGCATCAGCATCAGACAGCCATGAAAAATATTTTCGGCGCTTATTCATGGAGCAATCCATATTCTTTAATAGTAACCAAAATACGCAGATTTCAACTGCTGAAAAAATAGAGAACCGCGACAACTCAGGAGACCTTTAAATTGACTACACCTGCTACGACGCCGCTGTTGCTGCTTGGATGAACGAATAAACAAACAATTAATGTTTACGACATTTAGGTTGAGAAAAAGTGCTATTTCTGAAAGTCCAAATAGAATAACATTCAGATACATGGTTGACATGACGTTTAAAAAAATTATATTTTCAACTGATCTTAACCTATTTTCGAAACAAAAACACTAGACTTGCGTCTGTTTTTGTTATTTGGTATGGGTTGGCAGGAATATACCTACCTGTTCAACTAATTTTTTTTTTAGTAGTAGTTATGAGTGTAGTAATTTCGCCCTTTGTTCGAATTCCGCAATTTTTTCCGCAAAGGCGCCTCACATAACCCCTAAACCCCGAGTGAAAGTGGATTAAAACTATTTATACGCGCGAAATTGAACTGAACTCTTCGTCCGTGGTTCCTGCCCTGGAGTCCGGAGCTGACGAGGAGGCCACTGACGGATGCGACGAACCCGTAGAATGAAGAGCTGCAGAAACCTGCCGAAGGTCAGTGGCGCTATCAAATGTTAACCGGCACGGCACGTCGAAATTTTTATAGTATTTTTTTTATTGAATGCGCGACATATGGTGCCGAGCCACCCATAAGGTGTCTAACGACGCCCATGGACATGCTATGGAATCACAATTGTATTCGAAATAACGCACGTACTCTACGTAGTGCGTAGTGCTCTGTTAGTGAACCGAAGGCCTGAGTTATGCTTGACAATAACTGCTAGACTAGTCTATAATATTCGTTGAAGTTAACCGTTAACGAAGTACCTACCTACTGCTGGATATGTACTGCACTGGCTTTGGCATTGTGATTCAAGCTTTTGCATTGATTTTTATTTAAATTATTTGAATTTCATCAGAATCCTTCTAAACAATCGATGTATGTAGATTCTATAATATTTAAGTCAACATGTATCGACACTCAAATCATAAACATGTATTTGATTTCAATATAGATTTCTTTCGGGCCTCGCGACCCATGAGTTTATCAGGGCTTTATCATATTACTTCTTGCTAGCTCTACCGAATAATAGATGTAAAGCCAGAAGGCATAGGCACAGGACAAAGATATTAGTAGAGTTCTGAGACACCCTATGTGACAGTCCAGTACCTATATTGTGATGCAGTTACCTTTATTTAGAACAAGCAGTAACATTATAAATTAATATCCTTCCCCATACATTATTCACATTTTGAAATGTTGCTTCTCGTATTTCCGACAAGAAACCGTAAGAACTTATTACGTAATTTTGTCTTACCCCACGACTTTGCAGAAATGTATCTCGATTACTCACCTGCAAAAACAGAAACCATATGTAAATTTCAAAGTTACATTCTGAAGCGTTTAAATTAACTTCGTTTATACAAACCCAATCGACTAACCTCCTTCCACTTTTACTCACTCACCCCCCTCAACCCACACCCCACCACTCTATCGAGGCCGCACCTTTGTAAACCCCACCCAAGCTCAGCTCATGCTACAGATCTCTCTAGAGGCGAGGGAAATGCATTACTCATGTTTCGCTGCTGGCCCCAACACCAATATGAACACGATACAGAAACAATGCTAAACAAATTTCATATTATACTTAGGAACTCGAAGTACCAAGGAGGTCTTAATATTCTCAATAAACTGACGAGATACATGTCGAAGACCTAGAAAAAATAAATTAAAAAAAACGCCACAAAGGAGCAATTCCTAGAAGAACATTTCTATGGCCTGTTGTACTTTAGAATAATTAATTTTTTTTTTTTTTCAGGTTTAAAAAATCAACAGATCTGTGTTTGTCATGTCATGATGAAATATGACCATAAACCAATGACATTGTTACCATGACAAACTATTGTAAATAAATAATATTTATTCATAATATTAGATAATTACCGAAGACGGCTTTATTCGCCGAAATATAATAAAATAAAAAAAAACATGTGTTATTTTTAAATAAATATTTAGAATAATTCTAAACACTCTTGATAATATATTGTTTATAGGTGACCTCATGCTTCACGGAGTTTGGTAACCAGCGAGGGAGGCGTTTTTTGACGTACGCGTAGTAAATGCTGACGCCTCCTCATACAAAACAACACGGTACAACATCTCACCTATCCATTCGTGTGAAAAACACCGTAAATACGACAGGGCCGCCGAAGACCTCCGAGCATCATTTACGCCATTAGTAATAGCTTGCGATGGTGCAATTGGTATTGAATATTGTTCGAATATTGAATTTAGAATTTAAAAAGAAAGGTTTGACAGCAGGAGATTATGTCAATAGAGCAAAGAGAAAATACATAATATAGTGTAGCTCTATAAGGTAGCTGTAGACATTGCATCGCATGGGGGCAACGAATTTCTAGTTTTGGTCGACTATTACTCAAGGTGGCTTGAAATAATCAAAGTGCCTAGCAAAAATAGTACGACCCTAATTAAGGCTTTGAAAGGAATATTCTGTAGGTGCGGCATCCCTAGTGTAGTCATAGCAGACAACATGTCATTTGACAGTTATGAGATGAAAGAGTTTGCAAAGGAATGGAACTTTAAGTTCCAAACTTCCAGTCCTCAATGCCCCAAAAGTAACGGGCTGGCAGAAAGGGGTTTCCCTGTTGATCATATATTGTTTATAGGTGACCTCATGCTTCACGGAGTTTGGGAACCAGCGAGAAAGGTGTTTTTTGACGTACGCATAATAAATGCTGACGCCTCCTGATGCAAAACAACACGGTACAACATCTCCCATAACCATTCGCGTGAAAAACATCGTAAATACGACAGGGCCGCCGAAGACCTCCGAGCATCATTTACGCCATTAATAATAGCTTGCGATGGTGCAATTGGTATTGAATATTGTTCGAATATTGAATTTAGAATTTAAAAAGAAAGGTTTGACAGCAGGAGAATATGTCAATAGAGCAAAGCGAAAATACATAATATAGTGTAGCTCTATAAGGTAGCTGTAGACATTGCATCGCATGGGGGCAACGAATTTCTAGTTTTGGTCGACTATTACTCAAGGTGGCTTGAAATAATCAAAGTGCCTAGCAAAAATAGTACGACCCTAATTAAGGCTTTGAACGGAATATTCTGTAGGTGCGGCATCCCTAGTGTAGTCATAGCAGACAACATGTCATTTGACAGTTATGAGATGAAAGAGTTTGCAACTTCAAGTTCCAAAGTTCCAGTCCTGAAAAGTAACCATAAAACCAATGCCCCAAAAAGTAACGGGCTGGCAGAAAGGGGTTTCCCTGTTGATAATATTGTACTGTCTTGCGCTTGCGGCGATGGGAATGGTTAGGAAAAAAACAACGAATAATAGTCGGGGATTAGACACCGAAATTATAGGGCGATATTCGAAGGATGTAATTTTTTCCCATTTGAAGAGTTAGCGAGAATAAAAGTATTGGGCAGTGGTTGCGTGTTTAATTCATAGTAAAAATGCAGGAAATACAGGAGAAATGGACAGTGGAGAACTGGAACAGAAAGGGAGTTCCTCAGTATTTTCAAGAATAGGAACTGCAGACAAAGAACTGGAGTTCAAGTGGTGGAGGCGCCAGTGGTCCCGGTGTAAGAAAGGGGGTAAGCTATTTGCCAAGCGAGTGCTATGAAGAGCTACGTCATCGCACATCAAGGAATCTTACAAAAAGAAAGAAAAGGCTTTGTAGACATTTAATTTATTTAATATCTTGGTGCTATATAAAATATATGACTGTGTCATTTAATATAATGTGATATTGGTGTTATATCAATTGTGTGTGGTGTGTTGTTTCTAGGTCAACATGGCTGCGTTTAAGTTCTTTGGCCATGCCAAAGACGATATTAAAGAATTCCTACAGGAATTCGAAGCATTGTCAGCTCGGCTGGCCTGGTCATATGAAGCTAAAAAGAACTCGTTAAGTCTATATTTAGACGGTCCGGCTTTACATTTCTTCAAATCTATAAGAAATGAGGACTTTGCTGCAACGAAACAACGACTGGAAGAGGAATTTCCAGCAAAAACGGACTATTTACTGGAATTAATTACTTCTACACAGGGTCCAGTGGACGCTCTAGAGTACCTATATTCTAAACTCATTTAGCGACAAAAGCGAATATTCAAGATGACGATAAGATTATTCGGTATACGTTGGCAGAACTTAACCAAGACTATAGGGAACGCTTAGCTCCCCAAGTGTTTACGTCAATTGCGCAATTAAAGACTGCTATTAGGAATGTTCAAGATTTTTTACATCCTCTCGCGTATTCTCCGTCGACGTATAACTTACAGCCACCGGCAACCATGAATCACTCTAATTCAGGCTCGGCACCGCGGTTGATTGATGTACAGGTTCAACATCAGCCGCCGTACAATTTGAGAAGACCGAGGTACGAGCAAGGAGGACGTCCACCCTTCCATCCGCATACCATGGACTGGCGGACGGCAGTACAGGGTCCCTCCGGGGCTCAACAACTGGGCTATCAGGGAAACGAAGCACGGCGGGACCTTCACTAACAAAAGAAGATGAAGAGTTCTCGCCAAATATTTGTAACTCATTAAATATACCCGTGAATATTTGCAGAGATAGAAGTTGGGTTTAGTTAGATGCATTGATAGACACAGGCGCGGTAATTTCATGTGTAGATGATAAAGAAGTTAATAAAGGGGACATTATGATGAGTCATGATCCGACATTTAGATTACATACAGCTTCGGGGGAACCTATGAACATTTTAGGATATATAATTGTAAACATGGCAATTCAAGCTGTGTTTTTCACACAAAGGTGTGTAGTAGTAAAAAATCTCTCGGCAAAGCTGATATTTGGCCTGGACTTTATGCACCGGACAAACGCGATTATAAACTTCAATAATAGGATTATCGAATTTGTAAATTTACAAATCTCAGTCAGCTTTGAACAATTTGACACGGTAAGCGCGGCGCGACTGTTCGACAATAAAACAAAAGCATATTTCAAAAATCGAGGTTCTCGTATAGGTTATCTTTGCGAGTTAAATAAAAATATTACCTCGGTAAAATCATGCACTATTGCGGCCGAGTTAGTAGGAAAAGATAGGTATAGATTACAAACTTTATTACAACGATTTGACAACATTTTTGCTTATAATAATTCGCAAATTGGACATTATAGGTATGGGGCGATGCCGATAGATACAGGGCATTCTCTTCCGGTTCATCAGGCTCCTTATAGAGTTTCTCCTAAACAAAGAGAGATTATTGAAGGTCAAGTCGAAGAGATGTTAAACAATGGAGTTATACGTGAATCAAGGAGTCCCTATTGTGCCGGAGTAGTTTTAATTAAGAAACCTGATGGGACGTGGCGCTTTTGTATAGATTATCGGAAATTAAATAAGACCATTATAGCCGATTAATATCCATTACCAAGAATTAATGACTTATTAAATTGTTTAGAGGGAGCTAAATATTTTGCTTCGCTCGATTTATTATCCGGTTACTGGCAAATTCCTATACAAGAGGAAGATAGGTATAAGACAGCTTTTTCGACAGGTAATCGTTTATTAGAATTCAATGTTATTCCAATGGGTATTCATATTAGCCCCAGCTTTTTCCAACGAGAATTAGATAGGGTACTGGGTGATTTAAAATATACACGGGCAATCGTGTACATCGATGATATCCTGGTCTTCGGAAAGTCATTCGAAGAATCCATAAGTAACCTTCAATTAGTTTTAGAAAGACTACAGGAAGCAGGATTAACGCTTAAGCCGAGTAAATGTTTATTCGGAATGTAAAGTAACGGTGTTAGGGCACGAAGTTTCTAACCAAGGAATCGCTCCTTCAAAAAAAAATATTGAAAGCATTGAGAATTTTCCTACTCCTAAAAACATAAAAGGTGTCCGATCATTTTTGGGCTTGGCATCGTATTACAGGAAATTCATTAATAATTTTACAAAAATAGCAATCCCATTGAACACTTTAATGAAAAAATATACAAGATTTTATTGGGGAAGTCAACAAGAGGAGGCATTTAATACGTTAAGAAAACTTATAATCTCGTCGCCGGTTCTAGCTCATTTCTCGGACAAGAGTAATATTATTACACGAATTACAGTCGATGCTTCCGATGCTTGTATGGGGGCGGAAATATCTCAGGGAAAAGAAATATAGCTTTCGTGTCTAGAACATTATCGGATGCAGAAAAAAAATATTCGACGACGGAGAAGGAATGTTTAGTTGTAATATGGGCACTTAATTATTTTAGACAGTATATATGGGGTAAAACAGTTGAAATTGTAACCGATCATAAAGCGTTATGTTGGTTGCAAGAAGCGAAAGACGTTAATTTACATAAGGATGGTCATTAAAAATCAAAGATTATAATTTAAAAATAATACATAAGCCAGGTAAAGGTAATCTGGTAGCGGACGCGTTATCAAGAAATACACCGATAATTAACTCATCTCCTGTTGAACAACCAGAGTTATTAGACGTTGCCACATATAATATTTCGTATTCTGCAAAAGGAATAGAATCAGCACAAGTAAATGATGTAATTTGTGAGAAAATAATAAATAAACTTAGACAAAGAGACTTACAAACGTATAAAGGATTCCTTTTAAAAGATAATCTTCTATATAAACATACAAAATATAATAGCATACTAATTTCACATTTTCTTTTATATTTCTTAAATTCAGGATTAAGTTTAGATTTTTATAATGCACGGGTTCCAATATAACTATTTTTTACAGTGTAATAGACAGCGGCGCTCTTCTCGAAGATGCGATTATTTTCAATGAATAATTAATTAACGTAGGCGTAATTCTACAGGCCCTCCAGGTCAGTAATAATAAAGTATGTAATAAAATAAATGCTGTGGAAATACGCTGGTCGAGAAGCATGTGTACTATGAAATACCGAATGAGAAACAGTTTAGTAAGAATAACTGTATGGTCCTGGTCATCAATAGTTCGGTCATGTTAAAAGAATGAATTAAAGCGGATGTGATTTTTAACCCCCGACGCAAAAAGACGGGTGTTATAAGTTTAATGTGTGTGTGTGTGTATGGATGTGTCGGCTGTGGCATCGTAGCTCCCAAAAGGATGTACCGATTTGGATGCGGTTTTTTTTTAGAAAGCTGGTTTAATCGGGATGTTTCTTAGCTATGTTTGTAATCAAGTAATTAAGTAATAAAAAAAAATGCATTATCTCATAAAGTGGACCGATTTGCATGCGATTTTTTTTAAAAGCTTAAAATAAAAGTTAAATTACAAATTTAAAAACCCCCGACCCTTAAAACGTCAAAAATCATTTCCGTTTACTTACATAAAGCAGTCGGGGACCGCTAAGTAAATAAAATATACAAACTCAAGGGCTGCGCGGGTATTTACTTGGCGGTCCCCCGACTCCTAGAAGTAAGTAAACGGAAATTATTTTTGACTTTTTAATTGTCACGGTTTTTTTTTATTTGTAATTTAAATTTTTAAATATTGTAGAGTTCTTTAATTTCGTAAGAAATAAAATATAGCATATTATTTTACTAAATTTTACTAGTAATATTACGAATGAGTGCACACTTGACCAATTTGTTTACGTTGTATTAAGTATACCTGAGAGCCCTGGTGAAGACTCCAACCAAATTGCAAGAAACCCCGTACCAAGAACACAAGTGAAACTTGATTTGTATTGAGCTGAATATTTTAATAGATCCGGCGCGCGGCATTGAATATTTTTTTTAATAATTTCTTTTCTAAACAACGTACCTTGACTTATTTTTCCTATAATCGAGAATAGTAGGGCTTTCTATTTTTTTTTTGTATTATGGTATATTGTAATAGTTTTACAGTTCTCTTAATTTTTTTCAAAAAAGTCCCAAGTAAAATTTTGTTTTTTTTTTCAATATGTTAGGTTTTTACTACTAAACCATGCAAATTTGATTACATAAATGAATTGGACATCCCTTGTTTATACGGAAACGATACCAAACATGCACTATTAGCTGAAATGACGCAGTTATAAAGCTCAGAGTGAGGTGCGGCGGTCGAAATCTTTGACCCCTCTTTCAAATCTGGTTCAAATCTTTGAATTTGCTTTGGCGTAAATACTAGGTTTGTAATTTGCGCAGCCGCGGTAGCCAAGCGGTCCTCCTTCATCACACTCTTCAAGATACGACAGACATCTCATCGATTTCATAACGAATATGTTGACCATGGAACCGTAATAAGAGAAAATTATTGAAATACATATACAACGTGTTCCAAAACTCAACGTCAAGCGGGAACCAGGGAGTAGGCCAGTTTATGACCACCCAGGGAAAAATAAGAAAAAAACCTCTGACATTATTTTTTTTAGAAAAAAATGAAGTGAATAATTTGTTTGGTCTACAGGCATTCTGGTTTTATTTGGGATGGTTATCAATAGCAGAGTTATTTAGGCATCCAATATAAAAATTTTAACAAATTATATTTGCAAGTTTGTAGTCGTAGTACCTAAAATGTCAATTTTCAACGTTTTTCAAAGAATGCTCATATCATAAAAAACAAATGACTCCGATTTTTTTTTCTTATTTTTCCCTGGGTAGTCATAAACTGGCCTACCCCCTGGTTCTCCCGCTTGAAGTTGAGTTTTGGGACTCGTATGTTGAATCTAGTGACAAACTCCTTCATATTCAGATTTTGTACTTATTAGTCCAGCACTATCTAGCTTAGAACAATCTATTATCAAATCACAAAACAAAGGAGCTAAAACTAAAATAAAACTATAATAAAAGCGCGAAAACGATTCGTGCTGACGAGAAAAATCTAAAGGGCCCCCGAGTTTATAGCCTCGAAGAAATATTTACGGTCGAAGTGTTAGATGGTCGATAGAAGCGGATGCGTCCAGTGTTAGGTTACACGGGATGGCCAGCAGCGCCTGCGCCTCACCGATTCTATACGCTTTACTGTCTTCTACTATTTATTTAAAGCGCAACGTCTGTCTGTCTGTCTGTAAAGGGTGAACTCGAAATGCCTGAACCTATTCATGTGCGGTTGTAACATGTTTTTTTTTCCTTTTATGTAAATGTGGAGTGACCAGTTGGCGGACAAAATTAGAGAGATTAGGAAGTAGAGCTGTAAAAAAAAGAAATGGAGTTTTGTCCGATGTAAGGAGGAAAAAATCGAGAACATTTTAATAGGTAAGGGCATCGGACCTTCCCCCCGCCAGCGTAACACGACGTTTGTACAAACGTACAAATTCCATTCGTTACCAACCAATCAGAGCGCGATACCTCCCGATACCACCCAATCAGAGCGCGCGGCGTCCCCTCCGCTACCCGCGGAGCTCGGCGACGCTGTTTCTCATATAAGCATTGGACAGTCTGACGTCCAAACCTATTAAAATGTTCTTGGAAAAAATGTAATTCGATTGAGAAGAATGTGTCTTGCCGCTGGACAATTTTGACGAGCACGCTACAGAAGGCTGATGTGTGTTTGGTGACGGGTGGGAATCTGATATTAACACACCTTTAGAATATCCCAGGTTATAGGTACCTGGGAGACAGGAAATATTTCGAAAACCTACAATGCCACGAGCGGAGCCGCGTACAAAAGCTAGTCTAATATACGGCGACGGCGGTAATTTAACACTGCTGCGAGGATGCACCGCCGCGGCTTTGGCAACATTCCCTTTCAGCGAGACAGCTTTGTAGAAAGTACACATATAGCATCACGCATATCATCGTAGCAAATGAAATGATGAAATGAAATGAAATGAAAAGAAATGACCTGAAATTCAATGAAGACGATCTCGCCAAAGCCCAGGATACTATGACACTCCAGGAAAGAAAAGAGGATGAGTCGATCAAAGCATCCACTTCGGCGTCCTCCAAAGCTCCTGCGGACTTAGTGTTGCGGCTGAGAAATCAACTCCTCTCCATCGTCAATCCTATAGACGATAAGATCCTGAGGACCCTGACTCTTCTCGCAGTTAACCACAAGGATGTACGCCTTGAGACGAAGGGAAAGTTCATATCTCGTGGGAATTGCCGGAGATGATTATGATTCCATTCGACCAATCCTAACAGACTCTCTCATGGACGGCTATCCTGCATTCAAATGGTCAGTAGCGGCACTGCTCTTGGGACTTCAGATTGGGCTATCAAGATCCTGCCGACAGGCAGTTGTCGACATTCAGATGTCGGCCACTGAACTCCATAAAATCACTGACCAGGCCCACAGACAACATCGAGACCTGCTGAGAACTATAGAGCATAGGGCGATCTCCTGGAACGGATTAACCAAACAAATCGAAGAGCTTACAAGCGTGATTGGGGTAAAAACATTGGGAGAAGCATCTATACAGAGAGTTCAAATGGTCAGTAGCGGCACTGCTCTTGGAACTTCAGATTGGGCTATCAAGATCCTGCCGACAGGCAGTTGTCGAAATTCAGATGTCGGCCACTGAACTCCATAAAATCACTGACCAGGCCCACAGACAACATCGAGACCTGCTGAGAACTATAGAGCATAGGGCGATCTCCTGGAACGGATTAACCAAACAAATCGAAGAGCTTACAAGCGCGATTGGGGTAAAAACATTGGCAGAAGCATCTATAGAGAGAGGCGCCCCAGTTAAAGCGAGAGCAACCCATTCGGTCGACTCCCAGTCTACATCCGCTCGGCATGTTGATCCTGTGAAGGATATTGCATTGGGATCAAGTTACAAGAGCACATACGGAACCCTCTCTCTGGATACAAACGGAAACTGCACATTTGTCCCATCCGGAGTAGCAGGCAGAGAGATCGCAACACTTCTATCACTGAATCTTCACATCTCAGTGATCAGGCAAAATTCTCAAACTGGATATCAAGAGAATCATTACCTTCATGGCCTCAAATCCAGAGCTCCTTGACAATTATCATACGAAGGACAAGCTACAGAAAAAGGAAGCGATAGGGATGATAATGGAATCATCAGTGAAGAATTCTGAGCAATGGATCAAACTATAAATTAGCAACCAGCAATAAAGCCCCAATAAGGACCAAAAACTATGATTAGCATATAAAAAAAATTACACATAGTTATGATTTCCACATGTATGTATATATCTATGTATGTATGCCTATTTCTTTATTAATATACGGCGACGGCGGTAATTTAACACTGCTGCGAGGATGCACCGCCGCAGCTTCGGCAACATTCACTTTCGGCGAGACAGCTTTGTAGAAAGTGCACATATCATCATAGCAATCCGTGTTGTACCGCAAGAACAACACCATCTATGTCTGTATGTCTATTTCTTTATTCCCACCCACAGCCAAGTAATAATTATCGTCCTTTTGGTTTTTTACTCGATACGAATATGTCCTGATATACTAGATTTCACTTTATAGGCGCGATGCACCACGCGCCGCTCCCTGACAACAAAAGGTTAGCTTGCGATTACCGCTTTTCCCCGATGACGTCGATAATCCGGCCGATATCAACACGGCCGCTTTCTTTTAGTCGTGATTCAGACTTTGTACGGACTTGTTTACAGAGTCCATTGTGTGTGCGAGTTATTTTTGACGTTCCGAAGTTTTTACAATTTTGTGATTAGTGTTTTATTCGTAATTAAGAACTTAAAACTATGAGTGATCTGTCGCTGTCTCCGTCGTGTCGACTCCAATCAAAGACTCTAAAAACGAAAGACGCGGCTGTTGCCGACTATATTATGTATGACACTACTTATGAATTCATTATGGTTGAATTAATAATGTTTTATTGACTTCTTTCAATTATTTGAAATGCTAGATTATATTATCAATGTTTTGACAATTAAAAGGAAAGAGTCGTGATGGTATGATTGATTGATTGACAAATTAATATTATCGTAGGTATTGAAGGAAATACGCGAGCACAGAACACCACCATCATAAAAGAAACTTGAAAATCGTGCCATATTTGATAAGCTCGACAATTTGAAGAGCCAAGAGGCTGGAATGCGTGCGTCCTCATTCCGACTTAATTCAACATCACTCAAAACACTTCACACGGCCGGATACCTACTCATTGTCATTCTCTTAAAACCTAGTTATTTCGGACTCATTGTCATTCTCTTAAAACCTAGTTATTTCGGGCTGGGTCAGATCATACTCGGCTTGCTTTTCGGTACAACATAGTAACCTACTCATTTGTTACGCCACCAACTTACGTTGAACCGTTTTATACCCGCTTCAACACACCTCACGTTGAATCCATCCCCACCCTCGTATCTTCCTCTATCCACAGAGAATACCGCCAATTTCTACGGACTAGGCAGAGCGGCAACCGTCACACTTTCAAACGGAAGTCGAGTCGTGACCTTCAAACCAACTAAACTTATTATAGTTTAGTTTATCATAGTTATTTTTCTTATATTATATTTTACATTCCCACACTCAAGTCTTTTGCTACTACCTACTTATATCTCACAACATACGACTCTCAAACATCCAAAGCTTGACTGGGAGAAATCCCTGTAAGGGATAAGTCCGCCTTTGCCCCTCGTGTAAATTACTTATTGTCTGTTTATGGAAAAAGTTTTTTGGAGCAATAAAGTATTTCTATCTATCTATCTAAACCCGCTACGCTACCGCTATTGCTGCTTGAATGAGACTAACTATCGCTCCTTGTCTGTGTTTCGCAAGTTTGGACATTGAGACCCCTCACACAACTCGTAAACCGCGAATGAAAGTGAGTGATAACGAATTTCTCCTCTCTCGAGTGAACTGAGCCGGTCTTCGCCCGTGGTTCCTGCCCCGGGAGTCAGCAGCTGACGAGGAGGCTGCTGACGGATGCGACGAGTTAGTAAAAAGAAGCGCTGCTGAAAGCTGTCCACGGTCAGTGACGCTATCAATCATGTCGGCGGACGGGCTGGCAGCAAACAATATAATTTTGAAACCTACTCAATTAAAGTATTCCATTTTATGATATAAGGTATAGATTTTTAGAAAAGGATATATTTCTGAAAAATCTTCACTCAGTGTCGTGATACTAGTTCGATACCGGCTTCCTAAAGTAAGCAAACGATAAAGGGGTTAAAATCTAGAGGTATTAGTCTCAATATAGACAGTAGCAAAAGATTTGAACGTGAGATAAAATAATAATAAGAATACTTATTAATTCTTTTTTTTATGGAAACTGGCACGGTTGGCTACATCACCTACAACATCCGTGATGTCAGCCTAAAACACCGAGTGAACTAGGTGCCATGTCAGTGCTTCCCTTCACCTTATATCGGCTACACTGAACTGGACGGAAACACGAACTATTTACATTTCGACGTTCCGCTCAGTGCGGTGATACCAACCCGGCAGGGATAAACCCTACCACCTAGTAAAGTAAGAAGGGAAGGGACCTACAGTTTAACGTGGAACCCGATCCACGGTCACAACACGGTCGAATACACGTAAGTATGAGCCTTATAGATTGCACTGCTGAACGGGACATGACAAAAAAAAAGATGACGAACCATACTGAATATCACAGAGCATGAAATGCGCGCGGCGGGCGGTAGGTATTTGATGCTCTGTGCTGAATATGCATATGTATCAATGAAATATTGTTATTGTTGTGTGCGAAATAAATATCTGAATCTGAATCTGATTCTATAGTTATAGTTATACATAACATAACAAGCATAACACATTATAGTTAAATAAAAAGTGACACTTTTTTTTTTATGAAAACTGAAACGGTTGGCTACATCACCTACAACGTCCGTGATGTCAGCCCATAACACTGGGTGAACTAGGTGCCATGTCAGTGCTTCCCCCTTTGATCGTGCCGGCTACACTGAACTGGGCGGAAAACACAAATTACTTACATAGCCGTTTCGACCGACGTTTCATTCATTGCGGTGGTACCAACCCGGGCGGGTTAAACCCTATCACCAAGTAAGATTAGGAGGGAAGGGACCTACAGTTTTACGAGGAATCCGAACATCGGTCAGCCTCCAAAGGTCAGCGGTCACCGATCCAAGTACTGACCGCACCCAGCGTTGCTTAACATTAAATAGCGACAGTTGACTGTCTGCACCACTGAGCTATCGAGGCTGGCATTGTATTGTATTGTCAGATTGTTTATTGATCATTCATCATGTGGCAGTTAGATTGCACTCGAAGTGACTCGAACTTGTCACAATTTATGCTATCCGGTTCGATTACACCCACGAAGAAGAACCGACAAGACACTTCGCAGGTTATTTTTATTTATACATATTATTACAAGTACTTTATTGACTAGCCACATAATAACACCGCCCATAGTCTATCTAAAACACAGCGTGAGAGCAAGATTAACAATTTTGCTGAGAGTTCAGACTACAAAAACCTTATTAATTAAGTGTATCAGGTGTAAAGAACCTTTGTCAAACTTTGATAGGTGATTTGTATCAACACAATTGAATCGCTCCATGTTAAAAGGGCGTAAGTCACATATTTTGGCAAATTGCCATTATAATGCCGTTCTGTTAAAAAAACACCTATTCATCTATTCACACTCAATAAACATCAAAAAGGCTTCAGTCCAACCGATTGCAGAGACAAAACGTTTCGCCGAATTTGCATTCCATGTAAAAAGGCCGCCAGTCCTGGACTGCGGTACCTTTTAACAGGGAGCCGATTGATAGATAGATAGAAAATTCTTTATTGCTCCAGTAAACATTAAACAGTAACAAATACATTGGAAATTTTACATAAGGTGCAAAGGCGGACTTATCCCTTACAGAGATTTCTTACAGTCAACCTTTGGATGTTTGAGATTCGATAATATAGTGGAACAAGCTGTGCCCGCGGCTCCGCCCGCTCTCATATTTCACTTCACTGCTAACCTCATAAGCTATTTAGCGTGATAGTAAGTAGCCTATAGTTGATGGGAAGAATCAAGCTATCCGTAGAATTTTGTTTTATTAAAATCGGTTCAGTGGTTCTCGAGTTATAAGCGGACAGACAGACACTCAGACAGACAGAAAGCAGACGTTGGATTTTATTATAGGTAAGGAAGGAAGCATTATATACAAATAAATATACATACATACATACTTGTCCATCCAGGTAAGTGCAGCCACACTAAAACATATTTTTGTAGTATGGCAATACTAGTGTGAGTTGTAAGAAAATATCAGCTGTGATCTGTCATATTTGTCACTTGGTCTGTATTCTTCATTACTGAAGCTGCTTAATCCCGATCTGCTGCAGTTTCCTAAGAAGAAACATGGATGAAGAGGAGAATCGGTCAGGGAAGAGAAAAGTGAACACGGTCAGCCTCGATAGCTCAGTGTTGCAGACAGTGTTGCAGACAGTGTTGCATGACTCGTCGCAGAGAGACTCAGCACCCTTTTGTTGTTGACATTGGGCTTTTGAGAACCCATCGGTTCTCTAAATCGTTTCTTTGTCGCACCGCTTGAGTGTGGAACTGTCTTCCGGCGAGTGTGTTTCCTGAATCCTTTAACCTGGGTGTCTTCAAGCGTCGTATTAACGGGCTAGACAGCCTACAGCAACAGTCCGCAAATCTGCTGGCATGGCACCTAACTGAGCGTGGTTTCGCGAGGAGAGGTGATTTTGGCTCTGTCGGCTGCACCATTGGTCTCTCGGAACAGCCACCCATGCTGGTTTACATAAAAACAAAAACAAAAAAAGGCAACTGTCGCTATTGATTGTTAAGCAACGCTGGGTGCGGTCAGTACTTGGATGGGTGACCGCTCGACCGTTGGAGGCTGATCGTGGTTCGGATTCCACGTAAAGCTGTAGGTCCCTTCCCTGTGATGTAGATGATGTAGTAGGTACGGTTATTAACAAGTGGACTCGCACACCGAGGGTCCCGTTACACTGCACAATAATTTATATATGAGGTGTTAATTTATTAGAAAGGTGCATATCCGTCATAGTTGTTGTATATTGTATATTGTATATTGTTTATTAAGCATTCATTAGACAGCATGACTGTACTCGAATTTGTCACAATTTGTTCTATCCGATTCGATTACACCCACGAAGAAGAACCGGTAAGAAACTTCGCAGGGTTTATAAAGGGTAGTAAACACGCTAAGCAAAAAAAAAACAGCTGATTTTTTTTTAAGTTCTCCTTCCTGTGCAGCGCGCGAGTTGCGGGGCCCGGCCAGGGGAGTCGATGACCTCAGCTAATCATCTGCTTTTAAAATTTGTATGGAAAAAAAATGTTTTTTTTGTTTAAAAAAAATTTTTTCCCGTACCTGATACGGAACCCTAAAAAAACAATAATAACATTTTCTCTTACGGTAAATATGTCCTAGCATAGCATCCTACTCTACTCAATCCTTTTTTACAATATGTTAAAAAGGGTAGGCTGGCGGAAAATACCAGTACGACTTATTGTGCAATAAACGTTTTTAGAGTTCTGTATCCGTCTTACGGGACCCTATCTATTACTAAACCTACGCCGTCTGTCTGTTCGTCCGTCTGTCCGAGGGCTGTATCTCTTGAACCGTAATAGGTAGCCCATTGAAATTTTCAAAGAATATGTGTTATTATGGCCGATATAACAACAAATAAGGAAAAGTAAAAAAATTCACGAGGGTCCCCATACAAGATACTACAAAATGTATGCGCGCCATCTACCGAAAACAGTATGAAGCATTTTAACTAATCACGAATTTGAGCTAATACGAAGCATTTCATAAACACGCCATAGATGGCGCGGGTGGCGTTGACCATGACATGGCGATACGGAACCCTCGGTGAGCGAGTTCGACTCGCACTTGGCCGGTTTTTTTATTTAATTTGATATTATATCAATTCGCAGCGTGCTCGCTCACCCCGCGCGGAGGTATTACAAGATGCGATGTGTGTGTGTGTGTGTGAACCGCAGGACTATCAAACTGAAGTGCAACAACGCGATGTGGGCGGACGTACACGGTCACTACCGCGAGGCGAAGTACACACAGACGAAGCACCACTGGTGGTGGAAGGCGAATCGCATCTTCAACCAGCTCACCGTCACCAGGGGCCACACAGGTGAGAGAACGTACAGAAAGAAAGAAAGAAATAAAAACGTTTATTCAGCTAAAACGATAAAATATCAATAATATTTTATGTTTATATGTTAGTACTAAGCACGCGCTCGCTTTATATACAGGTTGTCCCCGGACAGGTGTAGTTCCTTTAAGGAGGCTATTCTAAGCTTTGTAACAAACATAATTAGTAAGAGAGGTAGGGTTCTAGGTACGCCCGTTGCGGAGATATAAAATTTTAAAGTTATTAATGTAGTGTAATGTGGTAATGCTCTAATGAGGCGCGCGCGGGGCGCGGTGCAGCGGGAATACGGACGGATGCGATGCGAGTGAACGCAAACAGATGTTTGAGGCCATTTTGGCCTCAAACAGCTCGGGGTCGGTTCGGCGATTCCGTATCTCAGTATCTAAATGGACGTAAGTGACCGAGCGTTCAGAACAATATTAACGTTTTGCTTTTGCGGCTTGAGGTTCTCTCGAATTCGGAACCGAACGTCCATTTCCCTCGAACGTCCGTTTCCCTAGAACGGCCACTTCCTCGAACTGCCACATCCCATTAACGACCACATCCCCGATTGACCACATAAGCCACCGAAGGGCCACTTACCCTTACTTAATTGGCCACTTGTAAGTTATCTACTCGCTCTCATAAAAAAACCAATGGAATCACCGCATTTTCATTTTTGACAACGTGTCAAAAGCGATTTTGAATTTTATTGGTAAAAATAGATTTTGAAATAAAATTATTGATATGTGAACAGAACGAGTAAAATAAGTTAAAATAAAATGTTTCAATATAAGTAGCTCCAAGTTTATTTTAAGTTGTCTTAGTTAGAAGTCAGTCATTTGGTTCTTGACTGTTTAAAAAAAAAATCAAAAGAATGAAGATTTGAAAAAAATGAATCATTTATGATTTTGTGATGATTTCTTTTTTTTTTTGGAGTTTACTCCTTAAGAATCGATTTTCAGGGGTAATTTTGAGAAATGAACTAACATGCACGAGACACTTGCACAGTGGTTATTCAAGGAAACGGACGAACAAGGAAATGGACGAATAATGAAATGGATTAACAAGGACTTTGGACAGTGGTCATTCGGGGAAATGGACGTAACAGACCTAATACATTCTCTCACTTCGGCATCAATCATGATAAATAGATCCTTCTCTTTCAGCATTTTATGTTCTTTAATGAATGTATGTATTGTGTCTATGCGTACAGATGCATGCATGTCAATGAAATTCGATCCAATAGATAGTTGCGAGATATCATCTCTACAGATAGTCCTGTAACGCTTTGGCATGAGCCGACAAAAAAAAAACAAGTCGGAATTACTAATACGATATGGCCGAAGCTCGGAACAAAATGTGTAATTGTTGATTTTCTTCCGTTTTTGACAGACGAGACGATATCATACGAATGAATAGCGGGGGACTGTCGAGGTTATCTGCAGCACACGAATGCAAGTACGAATAATGTGGGCCAGCTATTGTTTTGAGCTCTCCAATGAGATAGTGAGCCAGATGTATAAATCAATATTTAAACTATGGAACCAACTATGTTGTTCCTTGTTCGTTTGGCGAATATTTCTTGTCGGAACTAAACTAAGTAGGTGAGGTTTGCCATTAGACTGGCGGGGAGCTTATAATAGTAATTTGACCATTGCGCCTAGGGTATTATTATCAAAAGTTCTTAATTAACACAATATAATCCGCAAGTATAGCTTTTATTTAACTAGCGTGTTATTATAAGTATTCTTAATATTACCGGGTGGGGCCGGTACTTACCTAAAAAGAATAGCTCCACTGCATCTCTCCCCGTGCATGTCGTAAAAGGCGACTAAGGGATAAGAACAAGATGCCGTGTTAAAGGGCGATAGGCTAGCCACCTCTCACCTTGGAACGGTCCTTCCACCGAGTCATACAGAGGGTGGGTCTTCGTGCCCTACTTGCTGCTTGATTGATAGCTATCTTGTCCAAATAGTTTGCTAAACGTGGTGGACGGTGTTGTGCTGTAATTTACAGGAGTACCTGCAGCACAACTCCGATTACTCTGCTTACCCCGATTGTCGGAAGACAGCGTGTGGTATATCTTATTATTATTATTTTATCTACAATTCTCACGCTCAACTCTTTTGCCATTACCTACATACTTTTGAATATATTAATCGAATCTTCAACATCCAAAATTTTACTGGAATAAATATCTGTAAGGAATAAGCCAGCCTTCGCACCTCAATCATGTGCTTATTCTAATCAGGAATTATATTATTTCGGAATAAAGTCAATGAGATATGAAAATGTCTAATGAAAATATATAACATTTCGGTCTGACCAACATTGCCCGTGAAGCATAGCTTGGACATCAGATACAATTTAAGCATTGTTACAATATTTTGACTTTGTACTAGTTTTAGGTACGATATTATATGTAAAGTATTTTGACTATTTATTTTAGCATAATGATTTTGAAAAAGGAATTTTCCTGTTCAACGTGGACGGGGACAATCGAGATAGAGATTACTACGAAATTACATTGGGTTTAAAAAAAATATTAATTAAAAATACTAACCACTAATTTACGTAGCATAGGTAAGTCGGGTTCAGTCGTATTTCCGTAGTTTTTGAATCTCTTAAAATGTCACCCTACAGCCACTTTACGCAACCCAACATCCAGGGAGTATTCTACGCCAAAAGAAGAGTGTTTCTATCTCATGCACAGAGACTCGTGAATTTCAACGAGGATGTAAAGAAAGTGCCGGTGAGAGGGAGTGTGAGAGAAACTCGTTTCCGGAGACGAACGGCCTTCGTTAAATATTCACAGGGTCACCGACCCGCACCCCGGGGTACGCGCCAATGTCGGAAAATTGACCTTTTAACCTTCCGCACTTTCAGTACTGGATGAAGTTGGATCTTCACCACCCCCCACGCCCCACGTTGCGTGCGCATTGAAATAAAACTTAAAACACGTAACGCCCAATCAACCTCTCCTATTTTTAACCGACTTAAAAAAAAGGAGGAGGTTCTCAATTCGACTGTATTTTTTTTTATGTTTGTTACCTCAGAACTTTCGACTGGGTGAACCGATTTTGAAAATTCTTTTTTTATTTAAAAGCTGGTACTTCCCGTGTGGTCCCATTTCAATTTGGTGAAGATCGGATTGGAAAGCGAGGCGGAATCGCGAGTCCGAAGGCCGAGCGATTCCGCCGAGTACATTAATAGCAAAAAATTACTAAAAAAAACTACGAAATAAAAACTATTTAAAAAAACATTATTTTTATAACAAAACAGCTTTACTCACGGTTTGTTCCGAGCTATGTTGCTCGACGTTTCGGGCCAAGCGTATGGCCCATCCTCATGAGCACTCTGCCTGGTGCGACGGTTGGCAGAGAACTGGAGTGGTTGTTATAAAAAATAATGTCTTAACAACCACGGTAATTTAAAAACCCATATATTTAAAAAAATATAAAAACCGCCTTCAAAAATGTATGAAATAGTTGTTCCATAAAAAACAATATCGATAACTGCGCAGGTAACGCACTGGGCCATTGAAATTATCGAATCTCGTTCACGAGGACACCAATACTGTCTTTCATCACAGGGCGTAGTTGCATGTCTCTTAGTCTTTAATGCCATCTTCGAGTCTTGAGAGATGACGGTATGAGTGGACGTGTGCAATTTTATCCTACTGCTCAGAATTCCAAACATCATGCCACAGCCGCACTTATCCCGAATCGGCAAGTAATCCTGATTGAGAAAAATAAAGAACATCAAAATGTATCTTCCTCGCGATCGCTTACGCGACCTCAAAGGTAGCATAATAAAGTTATCAGGGCAACATTGGAGCCAGCGAAATTCGAAATGCGTGTGCGTTCACCGGTAAATTATACGGTCGGCTCCTATGTTTGCTCTTCGATCGCGCCGTATAATTTTATCGCTAATTTTTGTTCGAGATTGCGCATTTAGTGGCACGACCGTGATGGCCTCGTGACCGCCAATCGTTATGTCCAAGCACCTCGCCATTTCGTGGAAAATTATGAAGATTAAAAAGAAGATGTTGGTGCATATTGGAAAATTTGCTAGATATGATTATTTGACAAATTATTTCCTAATTATTTTAAGTTACATATTTATTTAGTTACTCCCAATTCCATTTGTCGCATGTATATAAGAATAGTTGCGACAGTTGAACGAGGCAATCCGCCGACGGACGAAAGTACGTACGTAGGCGGAATGCAGTATTTTCGTACCGCTGAAGGCCGGGAGAAGAACAAATGAAAACCCGACGTAGGGAGCCATCGTCAGTTTTATATACGTACTAGTATAATATAAACACTTGCAATCAAAGTTACCGGACAATTGAACTTGACCGGATTGCGCCCCGTAATAAACCAGTTTGAATTAACACAAAAATAATAAAAACTAATAAATTGTTATTACGAAATATCTTTTAAAAAATCTGTCAGGTGCGAGTTTTACTCGCGCGCGGAGGTTTCCGTATCCATCCGCTATCAATAATATCCGCCTATCCGCTCAGGTGGCATAGTCTTCGAATTTGAATAAAATTTTCAGATCAAAGTTTATTTATTCAAAATAAAACACATTACAATACAGAGATACAAAAAAACTGACGAATACAATACAATACATACAAGACATACAAAATAGAAATAATTTATAGAATATCAGATTTTGCCGACTGACAGCTGTTACCATAGTAACGTCACTTTATTTTTTAAAAGTGATCTGTCAAACATCAAACTTCGGAAAATTCTTTTTTTGGAACGACCAAAGATTAAGAAGCGGCTATATTTTTTTGTCTTTCAAGATACACACACACATCTATTATTCAATAGTGTGACAATTATTTTATTTCACGTTTCTTGTCCTTAACATACATACATACATAACACACGCTGTATCCCGACAATCAGGGTAAGCAGAGTAATCGGTGTTGTGCTATAAGGACTCTGGTAAATTACAGCACAACACTGACCACCACGTTTAGCACAGTATACGGACAAGACAACTATCAAGCAGCAAGTAAGACACGAAGAACCCACCTGCTGCATGACTAGGTGGAAAGACTGCGCCAAGGTGAGAAGTGGCTAGCTTGTCGCCCTTTAGCGCAGTATTTTGTCCTTATCCCTTAGTCGCCTCTTACGACATGCACGGGGAGAGATGCAGTGGGGCTATTCTTTTTAAGTACCGGCCCCACACGATACTTCGGTTTCTTGTCCTTAATTTTTAACATTTTCTTATTTTTCTCTTTCTTTTATCCGCCAAAGTAACACATATTCTGTGAAAGTTTCAACGGTTCAAGAGATACAGCCCTCGGACAGACGGACGGACGGACAGACGGCGGAGGCTTAGTAATAGGCTTCCGTACGGGATACGGAAACCTAAAAACTCAGTAACGTTATTAGATATCATATAGTATTAAGATATCGACTTGTACTCATCACTATTAAAAAAAGCTTCAAACCTGGCTACATTTTAGCAAGGCAAGTTTGTCTGCCTTTTTCTGGTTTATACGTTGGTTCGCTTAACCATGGACCAGAAGTGGGTCTAAAAGGGCTTCCTATACAAATACGCCGCCATATATGCATAAATAAATCAAACTTCAATTTAATAACCGTTAAGTGATAAAACACACACACACACACACCACCACTCCTTTAGATCTTTAAGTTTATGCCCAGAGCAAGTATTAAAAAAATACTAATCAGGAAAACGTGTAATTAGCCATACTCTATGTACATAGGGCACACTAAAAGTTTCCGGAATTGGCCACTTACATAAACAATATTTAAAAAGTAATTACAACATTTGAAAATGGAACTCTTTGGCTGTAGAATGCAGTTTGTTTCATCTGACTGTCAATTGTTTTTCCATTGTGGCGCCATTTTAAAAATTGTGTGTCTACATTAACATAAATTTAACCCGGGAAAATTTTCGTGGTATGATTTTCTACGATTTTAAGTGTAATTTTACAGCTCATCAGAGCCTCGCTCGGCTTCAATCTGCTTTTGGCGATGAAGCACCATGCAAGACGACTATTTATTGCTGGTTTGCAGAATTCAAGCGCGGTCGTGTCAATCTCAGTGACGAATCTCGGGATGGTCGCCCGTTCACCGCTGTGAACAACAAAAACATCGATGCTGTGCGCCGTATGATCGAAACAGACAGGCATGTGACCTACCATGAGATTCGGGCATCCTTAGACATAGGCATGAGTCAAATACAATCAATCCTACACAAACATTTGGGTGTGAGAAAGCTGTGCTCGCGGTGGATCCCACACAATTTGACCGAGGCTCAAAAAACGCACCGCGTCACTTGGTGCAATGCCATGCTTACCAGATTCAACAAAGGCGCCTCAAATTTGGTGTGGGACATAGTAACAGGTGACGGCACCTTGTGACTTTTTTCTGTTCCCAAAAATTAAGAACCAATTACGCGGTCAACGATTTTCATCACCAGAAGAGGCTGTCGAAGAATATGAAAAACACGTTTCTGAGGTCACCACGAAGGAGTGGCACAAAAGTTTTCAAAATTGGTTTAATCGTATGAAAAAGTGCATTTACGCAAAGGGAGAATATTTTGAGAAACAATAAATTCATTTTTGACCTTTAATAGTATTTTATTCTTATTAATTCCGGAAACTTTCAGTGTGCCCCACGTATAATAACAATGTATGTACATGAATGTGAATGGCTGTACGTTTTCTTCTATATAAGGTGTTTCGTTAGTCATGTCATTAATTTCGGGAGGGTTACATACACACTCAAATAAACAGGTTACGCAAAAAAAAATATGTTTTTAGCATTACTTTTCGAGAAATTTAACAAAACATGTTTGCTACATAAACATTAACCTGTGTGTAACAGTAGGTAACTTGCATTGTACGGGGTCAATGACCGTACTATGTTCAAACGCAGAACAGCTGTTTGTTGTAAGTAAGTCACAAGGTCACTATGATTGGTTTTTACAGCTACTTATTTGATTTTATTTAATACTCCTATAAACATATGTTCTTTTCTTATGTAAAGTGTTTGTTTGAGTGCGTATGTAACCCTCCCGAAGTTATTGACTCGAATAACGAAGCACCTTATATACGAGTATATACATACAAATTAAATAAACCTGACACTGTGTCGGAGGTCCTAAACCAATCAGCCGGGACTCTCAATTTTACTTAATGATACGTCCAAATATTCGTTAAACTGCGCTCCCGCACCGGACGCACAATGTAATCAATAATCACGGAGAGCCATCACGAAATCACTTTCGTTGGCATTAGCTCCTGAAATGCATAACTGAGTATGTTGTATTACTTAATGTTAGAAGGGAATTTGTAACTGAGAACCCGTCGTGTTTATTGTTTGTTTATTTAGCATCTATTGGCAGTTCACTGCTCTCAGATTTGTCATATGTACATTGTAACATTCCGCCAGTTCGATTATCACAGCGAAAAAGAACTGACAAGAAACTTCACTGGAATTTTTTTCAATGTCAACTTAGTCTATACAAAAATGTTTGCCACTGCCTAGACACGCATGTGCTGAGAGTGTACGTTGAATATAAATTAATTAAATAATAAATGAAATATATAAAAAATTTGCGACAACCTAGCCACCTCTCACCTTGCCACGGCCCTTCCACCGAGTCAGGTAGTAGCTGGGTCTTCGTACCTTAGTTGCTGCTTGAGAATTATCTTGTCCTAATAATTGGCTAAACGTGGTGTTCGGTGTTGTTTTGTAATTTACAAGAGTCCTTTCAGCACAACATCGATTGCTCTGCTTACCCCGATTGACGGAATACAGCTTGTATGTGGTATGTATGTATGTATGTACGATGAATGACGACACCGAGAAAGGGAGGCAACTGCAATATTTGTACTTGTATTATAAAATTATGTTTTAAGCTTTTTTAAGCATTTTGCGACGACGCCACGGGACCCTAAAAAGAAGCTAGTCGAGGTTCCCGAAGCCATTCAGCTGATCAGCACCACCTGATAGCAAAACAAGTTGATGAAGACGCCCATACCATCCCATACCAGCTATGAAGAAGAGGATAGTCGATCAAGAACCGAGGCAGCCAACCAAGATGCTAGCTAGAGTAGGCGCTCCATACAATTTCAGCGTTTCAAATGTGTTCCAATGATGGCACGGGAGAAGGCGGCGCGGGGCCCATCGGGGGGCAGAAGGAATCATCTCACATCTCAGACCCGCACTCGTCAAATCCATGTCACTATCTCGCCTTCGTAAAACCACAAAAAAACATTGAAAAAAAAACACGTTTCTTGTATAACCCCTCTTAATTTTTTACTTTTTCTATTTTTTTATTATTTGTTGTTATATCCGTCATATCATAATAATACATATTCTGTGAAAATTTCAACGGTATTACGGTTCAAGAGATACAGCCCTCGGACAGACGGACAGACGGACGGACAGACAGACAGACGACGCGACGTAGGCTTAGTAATAGGCTTCCGTACGGGATACGGAAACCTAAAAAATACGAATGTCTAATGCTGCAGCGATCTTATGAAATGTGAGTGCCATGGCTCTTGTTAACTAGCGAAAAAATATTGGTGCACTTATTCATCACACAGGAAGGCATTTATTCCAGTTTTGTGCCCGTATATGGCCCGTGCATGACCTGAGCGCGAGCGATACGGACCGAGGTCATACGTCGACTGACTGTGAATGAAGGTGCCGATCGGCGCGGCGCCTTTTAATCGAACCACCCGTTGCGCCTGTATACCGCATCCATACTATTTCTCAATATCGATGAGTGCTAGTCCAGATTCCCGAAGCCACGCAGCTGGCCTGGCCGGTACTAGTCGATCGACGTCGGCGAAAACTAATCGTCATCTTCGGTGGGCTGCCACCAGCGCCAATTCATATTTGTTTGAACGAACCGTTTTGCATCGACGTCGTCGGCGGGCCTCAAGGGACTGAACCAATTATCCTATTGACCAAATTATACTGCACTAATCATAAAATAACGTAAGTCGACGACCGAGCTCTCGATAAGTATGGGTTATTTTAATTTAAGCAAAAACTCTGCCGCTCATTTCGCCGATTGTGAAGTAATATTAATATTTTAAGGTTCGTATAGTATACACAATATTTTGCTAAGTAATATTAGTATTTTTTTTATTTCTTATGGTATTGCACCTCCTTTGCCGTGAGTGTTTTACGTGTCTTGAACATATCAGTTAACAGCATGTCTAAATGACTAGAATGGGACATTATACATGGTATTACATAAATAGGTGGTAGTATTCTAAACCTGAAATTGAACATTTGTTCTTCGACTTTTCAGTATTTTGAGATTTTTTTGTGTATTTTTTTTTACAAAATGGCGGAAAAAATGCAAATGTTGACATTATTTAAAAAATCTGTTAAGTGCGAGTTTTACTCGCGCACGGAGGTTTCCGTATCCATCCGCTACTTATCAATAACCGCTCAATCGGAGAGAAGCCCCAATGAGATTCTATATATATATATAATCTATTATTCAATAGTGTGACTAACCTATTTTATTGTACGTTTCTTGTTTGGGGGCCCTCTTAATTTTTAAAATTTTCTTATTTTTCTTATTTGTTGTTATATCCGCCATAGTAACACATATTCTGTGAAAATTTCAGTGGGCTCGTTTTCTTATTTATTGTCATATCCGCCATAGTAACACATATTTTGTAAAAAATTCAACGGGCTACCTATTACGGTTCAAGAGATACAACCCTCGGACGGACGGACAGACGGCGGAGGCTTAGTAATAGGCGTCCGTACGGGATACGGAAACCTAAAAAGGTATTGAGAATTGTATTTGGTGTGATAATTTTTTTACTGGTGTTGGGAGCAGCGGAGGAGCAGCGCTGCAGCGCTCTCATCGCGAGAGAGCTTTAGCACATTCGCTGAGCTGTCTCCCTTTTCCTCCTTATTTATGTTGTTCTAATGTTCTCGGAAGAACGGTACAGCTATGTGGCCTCGATCTGGCATACATGATCACTGTACTCGCAAGAGTGCAGGTATAGACGTCTGGATTTTGTAGCCGCAAGGCTGGTATTTCTGGACGTCTATAAACAAAACGTAAGGACTCATAAATAATAGTAAAGAAGGTTGTTCTAATGTTCTAAGCCCTAAAAAATCCAGGGCTTATGTTTTTCCAAAAAATGGCCTACGCTAATTTCTCCTGCTACAACTTCCATTTGAAGAAGCCTTTATAAAAACATCATTTTGATTCTCAGTTCGCTTTTATTTTTCGTTCATAAAAAAAAATTAACTAAGTTTCATCTGTCTACAACTAAGTTTCATCTGACAGGTATTTTTACAAGCTCTCGTGGACGACGATTATAATCGTCTCGAAAATTTCAATAAAATTCTCCAGAGTTATTTTAATTCTATGGAATGATATTTATATTCGGTAGAAGCCGAGCCGGCCGTTACACTACATCACCGCTTCACTAAATACTCGTAATTACAATAAACCAATACTAACCAGCTCAAAATATTAGTCAAAATTTTACTTCAATTATATACAGAGTGAGCCGAGAGAGAAATCGGATTTGAAATTTTTTAATGTGTGCATTCTTGTTAGTTTTTCATTTGCAGTATTAGGTATAAAGTTATTGTTGTATTTTTTTTCTTGTAAATGATTGGTGTGATCTCCATGTTACCATGGATTTTACAGATATTATTTATTTAGACATCCATATGTTAACATTTTTTATTGACATGAATGAATCTCTCTTCATAATACTTTGTCCCGTTCAACAATGCAATGTATGTACATACCGGCAAATTGAAATACATACTAAATTGTACTTAAAAATTGCAAATTGTAACTAAACTATTGCGTTCTTGTTGTTAAATGTCATGGTTTTTTTTTGTCATCATCATCATTATTCATTAGTTCATTATTAGTTTTGTATTTTTTTTTTATTGAAACTGACACGGTTGGCTACATCACCTACAACATCCGTGATGTCAGCCCATAACACCGGGTGAAGTTGGTGCCACGTCAGTGCTTCCCTTCGGTCGTGCCGGCTACACTGAACTGGACGGAAAACACAAACTATTTACATAGCCGTTTCGACCGACCTTTCATTCCATGTATGAACAGTTTTTTTTTTATTATTAAAATGTTAATATTGAATTTACCGAAATGTTGGCCCATATTATCTTAGTTTTGTTTTGACTCACTAATTACAACTTAATACTTATCGTTGACTATTAGAATTTGAAATGTGGTACGAAGAAAGGTCTCATACCAAAAGTAAAGGAAAACATAAAAAAATATTAATTGCTATATGTGGAATATACATATGTACATTATACAAAATGTATATGAGTATGTATGTAAAAAATGTATATGTATGTATTTAGTTTTATATATTTTGTCTATGAGAAATAAATATTTCATTTCATTTCAAATACCGGAACGAAACTACCAGCGTGAATTTTGTAAACTTTCTTAATAAATTTATTTCTCTAACAGCACGCTGTATTCGGGTCACCGCCCAGAGCGCGGTGGCGAGGGGTAAGAAAACAGATCAGGACCAAACCAAGGTAGCGTGACTGCGTTATCTCCAAATCGATTACTAAACGATTTCTGATTTGTTTACCGGCGCAAGCGCACGGATATAACGGTCCTGCGATACTTTATTGGTGGCACAGGCATTGCTCTACCTACACAATCCTTAAATTATTACTAAATATTTATCCTGAGAGGCCCGTAGACACTGTTTCCCAGTAGTTCCCACACACGCCGCCCCGGTACGCACTTATTGATTTTTAGACGTAACTTAACGTTTTAAGACGCGGCGATACATTTTAACAAATCTGTAGTATTGTATTATTATCTTGCTATTAATTCGTACATCCCAGGTACGACTGGTAGAAAATGCATTTAGGAATTTAAGTTCCACAATAAAGTATATTTTAATTTCAGTTAATAAAAAACGCATCCCCGCTGGTCCCAGAATGACTAATGTATTTGGTTGTTGTGGTATATATATCATAAAGCAAGCGGAACAGGAGCGGAATGAGCGAGATCTCGGCTTACGGTAAGTAATGCTAATGCCGCGGTCGCCCGTAACTATAACGCCGACCGCACAAGTTGCGAATAAATCGTCATCAAAGATTATGTTACCGAATCAGAATGCGGCCGTTGCGTTGTTCGTGCATTGTGAACTTGCTGCATTCTGCACATCGCGCCTCCAAGTAATTGTTGTTCGTTTGTAGCATCTACAACGTGTTCCAAGACTCAGTCCCAAGACAAGCGGGAACCAGGGAGTAGGCCACTTTATGACTACCCAGGGAAAAATAAGAAAAAAAAATCGGAGTAATTTGTTTTTTATGATATGAACATTTTTTTGAAAAACGTTGAAAATTGACATCTCCTACAACATTTTTAAGTACTACGATTACAAAGCAAATATAATTGTTAATTTTTTTTTTATTGGTAGCCTAAATAACTCTGCTATTGATCAGTATCCCAAATAAAACCAAAATGTCCATAGTTTTATCACAAAAAGATATTAAGTAAAATTTTCAACGTTTTTCAAAAAATGCTCATATCATAAAAAACAAATGACTCCGACTTTTTTTGTTATTTTTCCCTGGGTAGGCATAAACTGGCCTACTCCCTGTTTCCCGCTTGACGTTGAGTTTTGGGACACCTTGTATACAGGAGAGGCAGGGCAGGCCCGGACATAGACACGTAGGGCCCCTAAGCAGTTAACGGAATCAGGGGATCCTTTTACAGACGAATATTTTATTGTTTAAGTTTTTTTTTTCTGGTTTATTGCCTTGGAGTTTAGTTTAATTTACTTATTACAATTTAATTTATGCTTATTAGTACATAGTTCAATTTTTTAAGCTCATTATTACCAATGTACCAATCGGTACTGTAATTATGTAACTGTACCAATCAATAATGTAAAAATCGGATAAGGTTTAGGGGGGTAAAAAACAAACGCCGAAAGACGATTTTGTATAGAGAAAGTTAACTTCCGTCTCGTCTTAAACTTGCTGCTGGCAGATCGACAGGCACCTGCCAACCGTTTACACAGTTCGAGAGTTCACACCAATCGCTCTAAACGTGTAAACGCGACGGAACACGGTGCTCCCGCCGGCTTTGGCTCGGCGGCAGAGGGTTCTCTTATCAGAGTCCCGCAGCGTTCCCTCTGTGGAATAATATGTTTTACGACCTATTAAATATTTCACATAGACGCCAAACCCGCCCGAGCAGCGCCCGGCGGCGGCGCACTCTGGTTCGATACCTACCAAACGTGGACACGTACACTTTTTTTCGAATTTCGAATTGTTTTTTGCGGAATCTTATATGTCGACTAGATACAAGCTGCTTTTATTCTTTCGTGTTTTTCTATAAAGTTGACGGTTACGGAGATAATCGACCAAATCTGATTTCGTTGTATGGAAATAAACACTTTTTATTAAATTTCTCGAAATGTTAAAATTTGTTAGAGTAGTGAGTTGTATAAACGTATTCTACACATGAGCCCCGACACGACTTTAAAAAAAACTCATCCCGCTACGTCCCGCTTTTCGTTTTATTTACATTTACATTTTTTTTTCTTGCTTATTTTAAAAATAAAAATAAAACACCATAGTGTGCCTACGTTACCAAACGAGTAATCCATTTGCAAGAGTCAATGCTTAACTTTAAAGTTAAATAAATAAAATAAGTAAATTTTGTGTCAAACTATAAAAATAAAGCACTCTGTAAACCCAATTTTTCGAGTAAAAAAGTGGTAATAATGTGCACATTACTTGTATTTTGTATTCTATTGTAACAAAATCTACTAGAAATATTGAAACGTACAACATAATGTACTTTCCATGCATTTTTATAACGAAACACTACCTACTACACGAAAACAAATCGTATAAAACGTAAAAACTGTTAAAAATAATTAATCATCCAGAATCATTCGTTTATTTCGTATCTATCCTTAAAACTGCTGCATGCCTGAGTATGCCGATACACGAAATGAATACACAGACGCGTAATAATGTATGTAGTTACATCTATCCTCAAAACTGTGGCATGTCTGAGTATGTCGATACTCTATAAAATTCTGATATTACATTATATTTACTCATTACATTTGTATCAAATTTCATAATTCATTATATCAAAACAGCTACAGGTCAGGGGCCTTGACTTGAGGAATTATTGACGAAAATATACTGTACATTTATTGTTTCTTATGTTGTCTTGCATTTAAGAGTATCGTCATTTGTCATTTGTATAGAAATTTATAAACTCATCACTCAGTTGTAAAATTACACTTCTTGAGCAGAGCGAAGCGGCAACGTTGCATGAACGGTACAGGTTAATCTATGATACAACTAGTTCGTTAATTATATTATGTAACTGGCTCGATAAATTTTTGGGGAATATCACAATAGTTATGAATTATAGTAGTCAATTAAATTTAATTTATGAAAACGAGTTTCTTTCTTTAGAATGCATGCAGTGTAGCAATCAGTTTCGCAGTTTATATAACTTACAACTGCTACTCACGGGGAGGGCTCGAGTATGAACGTATACTCTTCCTTCCCATCAGGATGAACGGATTGATAAAGGGAAAGGATGTTGCAAAGAGAGAAATCATTGCAGGAATAAGGCGGCTCCTGAGACAAAGGAAAAAGGAATAGGTGAGATACCAAATTATACAAACTCAAAACAATCTAGCACATCAGGTTGTGAACTTACATCAATAAATTCTACTTCTTGATTTATTTTTCCCGAAGTAGTGAGATCAAGAGAGATCGAACCTCTTCTGGCAGTACTTTCGCAGTGTGTGTAATCATTTTTGGACCAATTGTTGTTAAGTATGGATCACATGAAAGCAATAAGTTATCCAAGATATCGTGATTTGATGCGCGTCTACTGATTTTTCGAGAATGAAACTCTCTATAGTTTCGGAAATCCTTATTCCGGGCCTCAGATGCCTCTTCCGATAGGTGTCCTATTCCTATAGGAATAACATTCAAATGTTTAATTATTTCGCTGCCATGAATGAGAAGTTTGTGAACGCTAAGTGGCATGCGATACCACCCATACAAAGCTACGAATAGCTTGGCAGTTTCTAAGGCATATTTGTGGAATTTTTCGATATGTATATATTCAGACCACTAGAAATACTAATCAGAATAGTAGATAGTCTTTGAATACCTGTACTGTAATGTCTGAACTTAATGTGGGATTATGGAAAAAGCGCCGAGCCGTATTTCCGTCATTTGTCGTCCCTGATCTATGTTTCACAAAGTCAATCAAAAAGTCAAAAACAAACACTGCGAAAGTACTGCCAGAAGAGGTTCGATCTCTCTTGATCTCACCACTTGGGGAAAAAGAAATTCAAGAAGTAGAATTTATTGATCTAAGTTCACAACCTGATGTGCTAGATTGTTTTGAGTTTGTATAATTTGGTAATTTGGTATGAGTAGCAGTTGTAAGTTATATAAACTGCCAAACTGATTGCTATACTGCATGCATTCTAAAGAAAGAAACTCATACATACATACATACATAACACACGCTGTATCCCGACAATCAGGGTAAGCAGAGTAATCGGTATTGTGATATAAGGACTCTGGTAAATTACAGCACAACACCGACCATCACGCTTAGCACAGTATACGGAGAAGATAGAACAAATTGTGACAAGTTCGAGCGCAGTCTAACTGCCGTATGAATGATCAATGATCAATAAACAATACAATACAATACAATACAATACAATACAATACAATACAATACAATACAATGCAATACAATACAATACAATACAACTATCAAGTAGCAAGTAAGGCACGAAGAACCCACATGCTGAATGACTAGGTGGAAGGACTGCGCCAAGGTGAGAAGTGGCTAGCCTGTCGCCCTTTAGCGCAGTATCTTGTCCTTATTCCTTAGTCGCCTCTTACGACATGCACGGGGAGAGATGCAGTTGGGCTATTCTTTTTAAGTACCGGCCCCACACGGTACTCGTTTTCATTAATATAATTTAATTGACTACTGTAATTCATAACTAATGTGATCTTCCCCAAAAATTGAACGAGCGAGTTACATAATATAATTAACGAACTAGTTGTATCATAGATTATCTGTACCGTTCATGCAACGTTGCCGCTTCGCTCTGCTCAAGAAGTGTAATTTTACAACTGAGTGATGAGTTTATAAATTTCTATACAAATGACAAATGACGATACTCTTAAATGCAAGACAACATAAGAATAAATAAATGTACACTATATTTTCGTCAATAATTCCTTAAGTCAAGGCACCGGACCTGTAGCTGTTTTGATATAATGAATTATGAAATTTGATACAAACGTAATGAGTAAATATAATGTAATATCAGAATTTTATAGAGTATCGACATAGTCAGGCATGCCACAGTTTTGAGGATAGATGTAACTACATACATTATTACGCGTCTGTGTATTCATTTCGTGTATCGGCATACTCAGGCATGTCGCAGTTTTAAGGATAGATACGAAATAATCGAATGATTCTGGATGATTAATTATTTTAAATTTTTTTTACGTTTTATACGATATGTTTTCGTGTAGTAGGTAGAGTTTCGTTATAAAAATCCATGGAAAGTACATTATGTTGTACGTTTCAATATTTCTAGTAGAATTTGTTACAATAGAATACAAAGTACAAGTAATATGCACATTATTACCACTTTTTTACCCGAAAGATTGGGTTTACAGAGTGCTTTATTTTTATAGTTTGACACAAAATTTACTTATTTTATTTATTTAACTTTAAAGTTAAGCATTGACTCTTGCAAATGGATTACTCGTTTGGTAACGTAGGCACACTATGGTGTTTTATTTTTATTTTTAAAATAAGCAAGAAAAAAAATGTAAATGTAAATAAAACGAAAAGCGGGACGTAGCGGGATGAGTTTTTTTTACAGTCGTGTCGGAGCTTATGTGTAGAATACGTTTATATAACTCACTACTCTAACAAATTTCAACATTTCGAGAAATTTAATAAAAAGTGTCTATTTCCATACAACGAAATCAGATTCGGTCGATTATCTCCGTAACCGTCAACTTTATAGAAAATCACGAAATAATAAAAGCACCTTGTATTTAGTCGACATATAAGATTCCGCAAAAAAAAAATCGAAATTCGAAAAAAAGTCTGCATGTCCACGTTTGGTAGGTATCGAACCAGAGTGCGGCGGCGCTAAAGCAAACATTTTGTTAAAGGGTGCGTCAGCAAGCAATGCGAATATCTGGCCGTTAAACACGTATTATAACGAAATTATATAAATTTTTTTTTTTTTTTATGGAAACTGACAGCATTGTGGAAGGAACGTCCGCGGGCTAGCGCGCAGGAGAAGAAGGCATTTATTGTTTGTGCAATTTGTATCCATTTCATATTTTGAACGGTTTCTAAATTCACTTTTATGGCTTCGGTCTTTTTTTTTATGGAAACTGACACGGTTGGCTAAATCACCTACAACATCCGTGATGTCAGCCCATAATACCGGGTGAACTTGGTGCCACATCAGTGCTTCCCTTCGGTCGCGCCGGCTACACTGAACTGGACGGAAAACACAAACTATTTACATAGCCGTTTCGACCGACCTTTCATTCAGTGCAGGGCGGGTTAATCCCTACCATCTGTAATATAAGAAGGGAGTCATATTCCTTAGTCGCCTTTTACGACATACACGGGGAGAGATGCAGTGGGGCTATTCTTTTAAAGTACCGGCCCCACACGGAACATACCGGCCACACGGAAAAGCATTCATAGGCATTATTTTTTTATTTTTGTGTATATTTTGATGTTTGATAGATAGATAGAAAATACTTTATTGCTCCAGAAAACATTTTACACAAACAGACAATAAGTAATGTACATGAGGGGCAAAGGCGGACTTATCCCTTAACAGGGATTTCTCCCAGTGAACCTTTGTTATGTTATGTTTTGTGTAGTTATGGACAAATTTGTCCGAAATAAAGAAGTTTTATTAATTTTTTTTTGTAATCCTGTATGGGTGGCTGAGTCGGAGGGGCCAAAGCGCATGCTCCGACCAGCCCATATCACCTCCGAGAAGGTATGTGCCATACCGGAGACTACCCTGGATTGCTGGCTATACTGGACTAGAGGAGAACACAACCGAGGCTGCTATGCGGCCATTTTACATCCAGTACGGTGGTACCAACCCAGTCGGCTACAATTTGAGCCTACCACCTAGTAAGGGGCAAGGGAAGGGACCTACAGTTTTACAGCGATTCCGAACGGTGAAGCAGCAGGTGTAGGTATGCACGTAAATTTTTTCGTCAGAAAAAACTCACTGGTACACCGCCGACCGGATTCGAACCTCGGACCTCTCGCATGAGAAGCCGATGCCTAAACCACTCGGCCACCCGCCGCTTTTTGCCTGCATGCCTGTTGTGGTAAAGTTTTATTAGATTCAGATTCAGATTCAGATATTTATTTAGCCATAAAGAACACACAACAATAACAATATTTCATTGAGACATATGCATATTCAGTATGGTTCGTCATCATTTTTTATGATGTCCCGTTCAGTAGTGCAATCTATAAGGAAGAATCGGGTAAGAAACCTTACAGAGCTTTTTTTAAATATAGCTTACATACTAAGTTTTCATTATGTTAAATATAACATACTATATCTAAGCAAAAAATTAAAAATACTAAGTCAAAAATATACTCATTAAAAAAGATAATAAAATACAAAACAAAGAACATAGGGTTCAGTAAAGTTATTAATAAAATTTGTGTTTATGCATATAAACAATTTGAATTATCAAAGTCAGCAGAATTTTTATTTACAGTATGAAAAAAATTCACTTAACTTATAAAATGGATTGTCTAAGAGAAATATTTTCAGCTGACTCTGGAACACATTGTCACTATTTATTGATTTTATTGTATCAGGAACATTTTCGTACAATTTGGGTCCAATCACGTCAGGGTCTTTTTCAGCCATCGCCGATTTATGCGCAACAGATTTTAAACGCTCTGAGTTACGTGTGTTATAATTATGACACACGCAATTATATACCGCATTATTTTTATTTAAAGGCGATGAAATTTTTGTTAGGTAGTTTTTAGTTATTTCTATCGCTTTTCCATTGTAAAATAAAATATACTTTCCCGTAGATAATAAAACGCAAATGATTGTAGAACATGTTTTTTATTTTAACTTTATAGAGTCCTTCAAAGTTATTTCTTATATTACGTAATATAAGAAATAAATTTCTTAATTTACGTAACCTGTTTTAAATGTTTCACAAGTCACTTTAATTCATCAAATTTCCCGTATGCCACCCTATAGCCACAATCACAACTGTTTAAGACATATCCATCCTATGGAAACACAAGCGTCCCGTACAAACAAAGCTTATCTCGCTTCTCAATGTTCCCGCCGAGCATGCGCGGCACTCATCAAACCGTTCGCTCGCTTTAATATTCGGCCACTTAAGTCTCTCATTAATGGGATATTAATTAGTTATTAATGTGTATGTAGGACCATTCTGAATAGACTTTTGATGTGAAATAGTTTTAGATTTCGCGTTATATGAAGTGCATAGGGTGGCATACTCGACATTAGAGAATCGGAAATGACGTATGAAATAAAATACAGTTAAATTGTGGGATAGATGAAGACCGCGGAAGTACATTTACATTACATTACGGAAGGAATTACATTTACAGAATCAACAAAACCTAAAAAGCCAGTAACTTAAAAAAAATATTCACTTCACTGAGAGAAAATTCACGCAGCAAGTTTTCACAACTTACACAAGAATGTCCAATAACTAAAATGGTTGGTTTCAATTTCTTATTTGTACATAATATGTTAGCTCTCGGTAATTTGAGTTAACGTCATCCATCGCGTAAGTCGTGTAGACGGGACGCTTCAGTGTGTGCCAATGAGTCCCACCCAGCACACCCATTTTATTTTTTATTTTTGGGAAAACGTTCAATAGCGAAAAAAAACACAAAATACTAGTCGTATCGTACCCATATTTCTTCCCAGTGACTCAAAGTCGGTTATTCAAAAATGTACGGGCTCCAAATCTCACGATCTGTTTCATAATAAAACAGAAAAAGCGATCGTAATTGAATTTTACTGCCTCTTCTTAATCTCAAATTTCGCCTAAATTTGCTCCCATGCCTATCCAATATCACGCTATAAAACATTTTACGAGTTAGAATAAAAGATTGTCGGTCAACAGCTCTCCTACATAGATTAGGTGCGAATGTTCTCAAAGCGTGAGACTACTTTGATGCATTTTATTTGATACAAATTTTTATTACACTTTGGTATAAGAGTGCTCTATTTTATAACTCGAAAGGCGCTAGTACGATTCAATATACAGGCTGACTGAAAATTCGATCGATTCCTTGAAAAGGGATTACACTAGAGGTTATTTCGAACAATTTAAGTCCCATCAACTGGGGGTCGGATATGAGCGGTTGCCGAGATATCGGGGTTTTAAGATTTTTGTTTAATTTCTGACTTGTAATCGAAAAAAAAAGTTGTAAAAAAATATCCTTATTTTTGGGCACTCCATTGATATTTTTCTGAAATCTGGTAAGCTACCAAGCATTTCAAATAAAAATATCGGCCCAAAATTCTCAATATCTCGGAAATAAAAGGTCTTTATTTTTATGTAAATTTTGATTAAAAAAAAAATTTTCATGTATAAAAAACCCAGTTGATGGGGGTTAAATTGTTCCAAATAACCTCTAGTATAACCCCTTTCAAGGAATAGATCGAATTTTCAGTCACCCTGTATAATAAACAATGTAAGGAAGGCATTTGGATAGGCGATTAGGTCGGTCACTAAGCACCACAGAACAAAGGAGCCGAGTTAGAAGTGCCGGGTTGACTTACCAGTATGAAGATCAGTGTAAGCAAACTACAGTTAATGGTGAGTTGTGCTCATTATAACTCCAAGTTAAAATTCAACCATCTTTAGACGAGTTCATTGTACATCCATCGTTTTATCAACATATGGATTATTTGCATTTTTAACTTGTTAAAAAATTATAATTATATTGTTAGATGATTTAATCATCAATTGTTTATATATTTTAATAATTATGTCATAAATATGACTATAATAATTCGTCACTTTGTTTTATGATTAATGTTCTTTTGCAGGTTGACTAGCAGATATTGCCTTAAGTAATAAGTCCACCTTTTGTGAAATTGATATTAAAGCAATAAAGGATATTTTATTTTCTATTCTAATGTTTTATGGTAAATTTATTTAAAGTACCTATTTATTATTCCTTTTTTTTTAGATTTTTTATTACTTTAATAAAATTTTCATTTATAATTTTGATTTCATCGCAGTTATTATATGCTCCATGGTTCATTTGCATGAAAAAACTGAAGATCCCTTCCCCTACCATACTAGGAAAGGTTAAATGCGTCCGAACCTCCGCAGTGAATGAAGCTCAGTCGAAAGGACTATAAATATAGTGCAGAAGCCCCCAAGACCAAAGAGAAGCGCCGACGAGGCACCTAGTTCCCACAGGAAGGAACAAGGTGTAACGGACAGAGACCACGTAGCGTGAAGCAGGGCATAGTATTAGATAACGCGTAACCGTTTTGTCATAATAGAAAAATGGCATTCGCAATCCCCGTGCATCACAGAATGTCCATGGGCATCGTTAGACACCTACTTGTACCTTTTTGTATGTAAAACAACATGGGTGGCTGTGCCGAGAGACCGATGGTGCAGTCGACAGAGCCAAAAACTCCTCTCATAGCGAAAGCACGCTCAGTTAGGTGCTATGCCAGCAGATTTGCGGACTGTTGCTAGGCTGTCTAGCCTGTATACGACGTTTGAAGACACCCAGGTTAAAGGATTCGGGAAACACACTCGCCGGAAGACAGTTCCACACCCTGGCGGTGCGACACATGTCGCGCTATCCATAAAATAGATAGATAGAAAATGCTTTATTGCTACAATAATAACAGTAATAGTACATTAGAAAATTTACATAAGGTGCAAAGGCAGACTTATCCCTTACAGAGATTTCTTACAGTCAACCTTTATTTCTTAAAGTCAATATTTCTTATATTATTAACCAAAAAATATAATAGAAACAAATTTAAACATTTTCAGACAGATATAAAATTTTATAAAAATATTTAAAACATATTTAAATCACACTTTTAAACGACACCCTTTCAAACAAAATTTTCTGATTTTATTACCATACAGGGTGATTGACTGTAGGTCATAAAGCAAACCTATTTGGAGCAAAAAAGTTAGATGACATTTTGTTCTACGGTGAACTTTTTTTTTCCATACTAAACTAAATAAAATTATTTAGTTTAGTACGGGAAAAACAAAAAAAAAGTTCACAGTAGAACAAAATGTCATGTAACTTTTTTGCTCCAAATAGGCTCAGGAGCACCTGGTTTGCTTTATGACCTATAGCCATCAAACACCCGGTATATTATGTACCTCACCTCATCCAAAGTCTTGCTCTCGCTCGCTACGAGACGCGAGGCATTGTATATTTTCAGTATCTTTAAATATCGCCTCTCTAATTATATCGAGGCCGATTAAGTCCACAGAGTGCCGGTAGACCGTGTACACAATTAGCCATGTTTATTGCACCTTGTTGAATAATGCTTCACAGTCAATATGAAACGCCGTAGCTCGGGGGGTGGGGGGATAAAGATAACATGACTTGCGAGAGATTCTAATTAAAGTAACTAAAGTAAAGTGGAGGAAAAAAACAAAAAAAAACTATATTTTGTTATTTCCTTACTTTTTGTATTTCGTTTTACCAGACTGCGCGAAGCAAAAAGGAGGGTTATGTTTTTATTTGTTAATTTTTTTTTGGTGGGGATACTTATATATTTATTTATATATCCGTCATATCCGTCGAATCCTTTTGAATTTGTATTTGGTAGAGGCCAGAGGCAGTTCTCATAAAAGCAAGTGTAATGTGTTCGGTGGCGAGCATAAAATCCTTTGATGAAAAGTTTATTTCGCGTCACATTTGGAATCGAACCGTTGCTTCGTTACTCATACAAAGTATCCCAAGACCAAAGAAAAGCGCTGAGGCGGCACCTAGTCCCGATAGGAAGGTCAAGGTGTAAAGGGACTGACATCGCGAGGGTTCCGTACCACCAAGTAATTGACCGGGTTTTGTTATTTGTTTAGTGTTTAGACTATAGTAACACCAAGTTTGACGCTTGTACGTAATACCGTTTGTATGATAGAGACAAACAAACAAAAAATACTACATATTAACTATTTTCTCATTTTTTCCTTTGACTTTTACTCTTGCCACATGATTCTAGGTCAAGGAGAAGTCCATAAAATGCATTTTTGGACCTCGGAGAAATATACCTGTCATGACAGCGGCATGCATAACGAGATGGGCTCTCAATTTCAGTGCGTATGATTATGATATAGAATACAAATTGGGTTCGCATTTTGATCACGCTGATGCTTCATCTCGATTGCGTCTAAAAAACAAGTACACGATGTAAATTCTTTAAACTTGACTAACGACTTGAAGTTTTCAAGAATACATGATACAACGAATACGTTGTTTTACTGTTAAATATAAAATTATTTCTAATATTCTAATAATAATTAAAAACACAATCAATACATGAAAGAAATAGGTAACTAACCACAATAAAAAAATTACAAAATATGTTACCAAAACTATCTTTTCTGTATTGATTATATCAATTATATTGATTATTGATTATATCTTAACATAGTAAGAGCGCCAAAAGCGTCAAAAGGATTGTAATTCTTTATTGATACTCTGGTATTAATAAAAACAAATTAAAAATTGAAAAATAACAATAGATTAAAATCAAAGTAAACTAAATTAAAATAAATATCTCCTCCATTGGGAAGGTTAAAGCGGTCCCATAAGCGCCAAAATGTAATTACATGTTATTTTGATAAAACATGTCTTCCTAAAAGACAGAGATTCTCTAACCTAGAGCCATGGCGACATGGCAATATGTAAAATAGGCGTCGAGATTTTCCTAAATAAATTATTTTTCTTTTCTTTCCTTTTTTTATTATGCCATTTAGAGAAGTTACAAATGAGTGATTTAGGTAAGAGATGAAATAGCGCTCTCCAGAGCCGAGAGTAAATGAAAGGAGCTGGAGTGAAACACGTCTTAGTTCCCGGGGCATGTTGTCGATGATTGAATGAGATAATTTTGAATTTGGTAGTTTCCATGTCCATTTCGATAGTATTGGTATCCGGAGGTGGGCTACGGTAAAGATCTTCGTAGGTGCCGATATTTATGTTGTATAAAAATATGTATTAATATTTAAAAAGGTGAGCCCGTAACGTGAACTCTGGGTGAAATGACGAATCGAATAGACGAGAAGCCCATACTGTCAAGAGCTTTGTAGATGGATGACAAATGAAGATCATTCGAATTTCGAATGTCGTTTGTTTTGGAACGTGTCGCCTCGCTGCGCCGGCCAGTTTGAAAATGAACGCTGAATATGTATGGAGGTGAATATTTGACAAACTGGCCGGAAAACACTATTTCATAGCCATTCTATAGTCGCTTAGCCACGTCACAAGAGGCGTTTATCATACACGGGGTGTCACGGTCGCCGTGATGTATAGGCTAGTACGCGACATGGTATAATGTACGAGTATCACGATTTCGAATTCCTGACCATACAAATATTAAGTCAATATTCCTGGCCAATCGTTATTAATTAACCCTCAGTTAGCTACAAAACAATATGAGTTAGGCATTATCTGCAACACGTTAACACGGCCTAAATGCAAAGCGAACTTACTTCGAAGCAGTTCAAGAAAAGGACCGATGAGAATATTTAAATTGAAACAAATTAACTATCAAATGTTTTTTCATTACCGCCGGACCACCGCGGCGAGTTATACAAAAATAATAAACGCTCCCATTTGTCATTTCTGCTATGGCTCGATTCCAAGTGTAACACGACGTAAATGAGTATAACCATCAAAATTGACGAAGATTCACTATTATTTAAGTAAAATATGTCCTAGATTTCGGGTTGAATGAGGATGTGAGGATCATGGGGTAAGAGTAACGAAAATTACGTCAGATTTAGTACCAATAAAATCGTTGTGGCGCTACAGTCGCAATTAGGAGTTCAAATATGACGCGGCAGACGGAGTAGATAGGATAGCTCGACCCGCCTTTTTAGGTTTTTTTAACCCCCAACGCAAAAAACGGAGGGGTGTTATAAGTTTGACGTGTGAGGGTGTGTGAGGGTGCGTGTGTGTGTCTGTCTGTGGCACCGTAGCTCCCAAACGGATGGACCGATTTGGATGCGATTTTTTTATTAGGAAGCTTGTTTAATCGGGGTGGTTCTTAGCTATGTTTGTAATCAAGTAATCAAGTAATTAAGTAATTAAAAAAATATTATCTTAAAAAGTGGACCGATTTGCATGCGGTTTTTTAAAAAAGCATGACATAAAAGTTAAATTAAAAATTAAAAAAAACCCGATCCTTATAAAATCAAAAATAATTTCCGTTGACTTACTTAAAGGAGTCGGGGGACCGCTAAGTAAATAAGATATAAAAACTAAGAGCTGCGTGGGAATTTACTTAGCGGTCCACCGACTCCTTTAAGTAAGTCACCGGAAATTATTTTTGATTTTATAAGGGTCGGGGGTTATTTAAATTTGTAATTTAACTTTTTCATGGAAGGCTTCGCGTGTGTGTGCGTATCGATCGACGCTGCCATAAATAAATTAAACAGACAAGAACACACGCAATTGCGACCTGCGAGCGAATAAGCGCTCGCAGAATGCTCGTCAGCAGTAAGCGACAAGAACAAACAAACACTCGTGCGATCGTAAGCCTTATGCGGTGTAATATATCAGACAACCATATTACCATAAGTGCTGAATAATATAATGCATTTATTTACTTTCTCCTTCAGGATGCATTTCCATAGTATAAATTTCAATGTATACTGTACTGTGAGGCCGGAATAGCCCCACTGCGTCTCTCCCCGTGCATGTCGTAAAAGACGACTAAGGAATAAGGACGAGATGCCGTGGTAAAGGGCGATGGGCTTGCCACCTCTCACCTTGGCACGGTCCTTCCACCGAGTCGTGCTACAGGTGGTTTTTTGTGTCTTATTTGCTACTTCATGGTTATCTTGTCCGAATACTTTGCTAAACGTGGTGGGCGATGGTGTGTTCCACTTTTCCAGAGTTCTTGCAGCACAACACCGATTACTCTGCTTACCCTGATTGTCGGGATACAGCGTGTGTGGTATGTATGTATGTATGTTCAAATTTCATTCCAAGCATTCCGTTTTGAATGTGTATTTGAAAGAGGCCAGAGACAGCTCTCATGGAAGCACGTACAATGTGTTCGGTGGCGAGCGTAGAATCCTTTGATAGCTTATTTCGCGTCACATTTGGAATCGAACCGCTGCTTCGTTACTCATACATTTCGGCCGAAACTAAAACATACAGATGTGACATTTTAACGGTCGGTTGTGACATAATATTTCCGACATAGCAAACGAGAGAAAGTCGGATCAATTTAGAGCTAACGCCGGTACGGATCGTTCTGTTAACAAAATGCTGAAGATTAACAGGTATGGATATACTACTAATATTATTCTACCAGAAATGTATCCCATAATTTTTGTTTATGGCTTGTTTTTAAGTTCTTGCTCAAAAATTATATTTAAAATTCAAAGATATGTCTGTGAATGATTATATGACCCACAGGTTTATTTACAGTATACATTTAGTTCAGAATCTAGAGAAACGATGCAAAATGTATGAACTTACCTAATTATTGTAAAAAAATTAATATCTAAATCTAAATTAATCTAAATTAATATCTTCAAAATTATTGTAAACTATTTAATAGATACCTCAGCCATCTGTAGTATTTTTTTATGGAAACTGACACGGTTGGCTACATCACCTACTACATCCACGATGTCAGCTCATAATACTGGGCGAATTAGGTGCCATGCCAGTGGTTCCCTTCATTTCATGTCGGCTACACTGGACTGGACCGAAAACACGATCTATTTACATAGCCGTTTCGACCGACGTTTCATTCAGTTGCGTTATTGTGAGCTAAGGTATTATTGACGGCAAAGTTCGTGTTATAAACTGTGAGAACGCGTGATGCTGAAAAAAGTGTTCAAACGAATACTGTCAGCCTCGGTAGCTCAGTGGTGCGGTCGGTCGGTCGACTGTTGTTAAGCAACGCTGAGCGCGGGCAGTACTTGAATGGGTGACCGCTCGACCGTTGGAGGCTGACCGTGGTTCGGATTCCACGTAAAACTGTAGGTCCCTTCCCTTCTTACCTTTTTTTTTTTTTTTTTTTTTTTATGGGGAGCACGACAAATGGCGCGCGCCAGACTAACGCAGAGGTGTAGTCCGACGGCGCCCACGGGCATTCGAATATTTACGGGGGCTGCGAATACCTTGTCGGCCGGCTAGGTGCACCTTCACATTATGTTTGAAGGACCCCAGACTGTACATTAGAGGAAAGGATGCAGGTTAAACCCTACCACCTTACTAGGTGGTAGGGTTTAACCCGCCCGGATTGGGTCGGCCGCACTTAATGAAAGGTCGGTTGAAATGCCAATGTAAATAGTTCGTTTTTTCCGTTCAGTTCAGTGTAGCAGGCACGACCGAAGGGAAGCACGGACATGGCACCTAGTTCACCAATGTGTTATGGGCTGACATCACGTTTGTAGCAGGCGATGTAGCCAACCGTGTTAGTTAAAAAAAAAGTAATTTCTATCCGTAACTAACTTTTTATTACTTTGTTCATAACTGAGTAATCGTCATCAGTAACGTCTTCACGCTACAGCTGGTATCGACTGTGGGCATTACCGGTGCGCAGTCTCTAGGCACCTGTTGCTAGTCATTAAGCTTCGGTTGCTGTATCCTAGTAAACCAAGGTGTTATGGGCTGACATCACTTATGTAGCAGGCGATGTAGTCAACCGTGCCAGTTAAAAAAAATTTAATTTCGATCCGTAACTAACTTTTTATTACTTTGTTCATAACTGAGTAATCGTCATCAGTAACGTCTTCACGCTACAGCTGGTATCGACTGTGGCACTACCGGTGCGCAGTCTCTAGGCACCTGTTGCTAGTCATTAAGCTTCGGTTGCTGTATCCTAGTAAACCAAGGTGTTATGGGCTGACATCACTTATGTAGCAGGCGATGTAGTCAACCGTGCCAGTTAAAAAAAATTTAATTTCGATCCGTAACTAACTTTTTATTACTTTGTTCATAACTGAGTAATCGTCATCAGTAACGTCTTCACGCTACAGCTGGTATCGACTGTGGGCATTACCGGTGCGCAGTCTCTAGGCACCTGTTGCTAGTCATTAAGCTTCGGTTGCTATATCCTAGTAAACCAAGGTGTTATGGGCTGACATCACTTATGTAGCAGGCGATATAGTCAACCGTGCCAGTTAAAAAAAATTTAATTTCGATCCGTAACTAACTTTTTATTACTTTGTTCATAACTGAGTAATCGTCACCAGTAACGTCTTCACGCTACAGCTGGTATCGACTGTGGCACTACCGGTGCGCAGTCTCTAGGCACCTGTTGCTAGTCATTAAGCTTCGGTTGCTGTATCCTAGTAAACCAAGGTGTTATGGGCTGACATCACTTATGTAGCAGGCGATGTAGTCAACCGTGCCAGTTAAAAAAAAATTAATTTCGATCCGTAACTAACTTTTTATTACTTTGTTCATAACTGAGTAATCGTCATCAGTAACGTCTTCACGCTACAGCTGGTATCGACTGTGGCACTACCGGTGCGCAGTCTCTAGGCACCTGTTGCTAGTCATTAAGCTTCGGTTGCTATATCCTAGTAAACCAAGGTGTTATGGGCTGACATCACTTATGTAGCAGGCGATGTAGTCAACCGTGCCAGTTAAAAAAAAATTAATTTCGATCCGTAACTAACTTTTTATTACTTTGTTCATAACTGAGTAATCGTCATCAGTAACGTCTTCACGCTACAGCTGGTATCGACTGTGGCACTACCGGTGCGCAGTCTCTAGGCACCTGTTGCTAGTCATTAAGCTTCGGTTGCTATATCCTAGTAAACCAAGGTGTTATGGGCTGACATCACTTATGTAGCAGGCGATATAGTCAACCGTGCCAGTTAAAAAAAATGTAATTTCGATCCGTAACTAACTTTTTATTACTTTGTTCATAACTGAGTAATCGTCACCGCTAACGTCTTCACGCTACAGCTGGTATCGACTGTGGCACTACTGAACGCAGTCTCTAGGCACCTGTTGCTAGTCATTAAGCTTCGGTTGCTGCATGTTGGCACGTACCGCGCCCGTCACCCGTCATATTCTGTTGTGATATTACATTTCTTTAGTGGTATGGAAGACCGCGACGTCTTAAACTAGCGGTGACGTATCGAGTATTGTTTGCAGACGCTCGTGTTTCGGCGAGGCGATACGCCTCATTATTGTCTATTTGTTAATACAGATGTGCGTTTAATTCCCTAGTGGTGGCACGTGCGCGATGTCGATAAACGAAAATTGTGACAGAGCAGACGTCACTCATTGCAGCAATGGCATATTAGAGCGCGTCGCAATTCGTACAGTACCCGGCAGTAAATAATGAAAATCGAGCTTTAGAAAGAGACAATTCGGTTGTAGAGTGTCGTCCCTGTCGCACAGAGATGTGCGAGTTTTTTACTATGGAAGCTGACACGGATGTCAGCCCATAACACCCTGGTGAACTAGGTGCCAATCGACCAATGAGACCACGCTTAGCAGCCTCGGCTGTATTCGCCTCTGGCCCGGTATAGGCAGCAATGCAAAGGGAAGTCTCCACATTCTCGGAGGTGATTGAATGGTGGGAGAGCATATGCTTTGGCCCCTCTGACTCGGTCGCTATTTTAATACAAAAACTGGAAAGACACGAATTCTTAGCTTGCGCGAGAGTGGAGCACGTCGCACGCCCTCGCTCAGCTCACATACAAATTTTCACGACACTACACAATTTTCTTGCACTGAAACTTCGCTAACGTCGCACGCCCTCATACCGCGCCCACTTCACTGTTCACTGTTGACATTATCTTCCGTCACGATCATTCTCACCCTTACCAGACTCTATAAAATAGTCGGGTAAAAAATCGACAAATGGAATCTGTTAAGAGCTAGAGCATCCCTAATCAAACAAAGCGTATGGAGTGAACTGAAGATAGAGGAGTTCAATGATCGCATTGCATAAGCAAACTTGCGTCAAAACTCGATCAAGGTAACCAACATCGCACAATCAAAAGACCAAACCGTCGAGCAGGCGCAAGTAATGACCGTCCTTATTTCTATCAAGTTTTAGGTATATTTTCGTGTAGTCTTTACAGCTTAATCTTTACTCTGGAATTGACGAATCGCTTTGTGAATTCCGACGGCTTGTACGGATTTTCGTAGTCTTGAAAATGTTCGTTCACGCTTAATTTCTTTTGTCACTTGACACGATTGTTTTTAAAGCGTTATGTTCTAGTTGCTTCGGTAACCTGATCACTATGCGCATATTTTTCGAAAACGGTTATTTCTTCAAACCGTTTATATGTTTTATCCATATACAAAATAATAATACCTCTTTAGGATTATCTAGTTCTTATGACCTTACGTTACTGCTATGGTTCTTAGTTTCCAACGAGGACCACCTATAGGCTCAAAAGCGCATGTACACTGTAAAGTAAAGCTTGTAAGTTTTTTAATCGATTTCTTATTAATTCGATGTCTTAGAAAAATAGCTGTTACGATCAAACTGGTTCAGCAGCCTGGGGGGCTTGTTGTGTTACGTAATACACATGTAATAAACGGCCTATATAATATGATGTGGGTGTTCACATATTAAACTGACTTCGTGATGATTCTATTAAAGTTGGTGTTCGCCTATTTTCCGAATCTCTATCATTATGTCGCTGGTAGCCAGCCTTAATAGGGCGATCATTCTTATGTGATAGATAATACATTTGATTGAACCTTGGGGCTAAATGTATGTGTTTTGTAAGTACAGATCGGATATTTTAAATGGTATATATTTAAGTGATAATTGATACCTCCGGAACGAAAAACTATATCTGTATTCTGAATTTATATATTCTGCATTTCGTTTGGAGTTGTTTTTCATGTCACACATACCCATACAAAAGGGGCAGTTCATGCAATAGTGGCTTACCTGGCTTTGTTGTAATATTTTTATTAATGTGTTTTTTTTTTCGTAATCATGACAAAATAAATGTGGTATCTCTTTTTGCGGGGAATTCCCACCTGGATGATGGGGGAGCTACTCCTCCATCCATACAGATGAAATAATTTCCTTATCTTTTCGAACTTATTGTGTGGGATGATCGCGGCAGTCCTAATGATGGGGCTGCGCTGCATTCATTGGCGCTCCATTTGAGCACATAATTGAAATACCCGGCATGAAACTTACTAGCGGCGCTGTAGGGCATCACCGCCTGCCCTTCGAGGTCCGACTGAGAAGTTTTCTACGTGATATTCCGTGCTACAAAAAGAGAGTGAAAGCTGGTAATCGACTGAATGGGGTATTGCCACTATTATGAGCAGCCAAAGTGCACGGACCCTGACGGTCCACTAGGGCACGTTTGGCTTGTCAATGGTGGAGTGCTGGCCCCTACTTATGTGCGTGAGTGAATGTTGGGCATGGCAGACGAAGCATAAAAACAGAATAAATGCTAAGCAAATGCGCGCTTGAGTATGTGTGGAGTTACATTGAAAGATTGACTGAGAAACAGTGTAGTGCGAGAGCGTTGTGGTCTGAAAGAAGTTATAGTAACAAGGATTGAGAATGGAATGCTTCGGTGGTTCGGTCATGTTGAAAGAATGGATGTAGACGAACGAAATAAAGGAGGATGCGACAAAATGGCCCCAGCACCAATAACGACCGGACATATTTCATTGGAAAGCTCTTCTCATGACTTCAGTCTCAAATCATTGTAGGAAAAAAGTTACAGCTAAAAAAAAATCCATTTCATTGTATAAAAAAAAATTATAATGTCTGGTCGTTATTGGTGCTGGGGCCACGTCCCATATATTTCTGCCCACCCTCCTTTGGAGCGAATGTGAGTGGAAGAGTCGCCCTAGACGCACATACCTCGCTCAGATCGGATATGTGCTCAAAAAGGGTCAAGTGCGTAGTACGAGCATGTCCGAAGAACATTATGATAGTGGAAGATGCGTCAGAGGTTCGTCCGGATCGTTTTTTTGCGTCCGGAGATTTTTGTAGGCAGATGCCTTACCCCACTGGGAATCCGACGTGACGGTATGTATATTTTGGAACTCACCAAACTACTTCTTTTTAATAAATTCCTAACGGTTAACCACCACCCAGTCTCTTCTGAGCAGCCATCTTTAGAATCTCTATAATTATATTGTGACGTCTCGCGTGTACGAAGTAACAGCCTTAATGTACAGAACAATAACAGATGTGAATAGATAGTCCATTCCTTGGTGTTAGTAATTACACTGTCATGCACAGTCGCATCTTTCATCGGTCTTAATTTTCTTTTTGAATTAACATATCAATCCCGATCTATGGATAACAATAGACTGGAAGCCACATTGCATAGAAATATGCAAGTTAAACTGACCCCCTAACACATATAAATACTTTTAGTCTACCATGTCGGTACTACTATGGCCACTGCTCTGACGAACTTGCTTCCCTTATCCCTCCTCCTCCTGTTCGCCTTCGCCAAACCCGCCATACTCTCGCGGAACACCCCTTTGTAGTCGACAGAAGAGTTCTTCGAACTGCACGATTCTCTAAATCGTTCTTATGCCGCACTGCAAAGGTGTGGAACGGGCTCCCAGTAAATATCTTTCCCCACTCCTACAATCCACGGATCTTGAAATCGCGGGTTAATAGCCTTTCCCCAGCAACATTAGTCCACCTCCAAGCCGGACTGGCACCTCCTCTGCGGTGAAATTGGCTGCGCCTCAGGGCTCAGAGCTTCGACCTCGGGCAGAGCCACCCAGTTCGGAAGTAATAAAAAAAAATTATATTCATATGGTTGGTGTTTGGCTCACCATGGTTGGAATTCGCGGTCACTATGGCCGACTCTATCACTACCTAGATGACTATGACTCGGGCCCGCGGTTGACAGAACACAGACTGTGTTCTGTCAACCGCGGGCCCGACCGCAGACAGGCGCACTTAAAGATGCACTGCACGCGCAAGTCCGAAACGTGGACCATAGTGACCGCGAATTCAGTAGCGACTCCTGGTCCTGAGTTTGGGTTGGCTCTGGCTAAGGATTTTTTTTTTTCATAATTTCGTAACTTACGCGTTAATTTATTTCTACCACAATGAGTTCAAAAACTGAAAGGCCATAATATTCCCTTTTGCTGTCTTTATGTACAGACTTCAAATTCGACAAACTTGGGCAAGGGCGACCGTTTTGAACAATTAAAAGTTTTTTTCAGAAAATGTCCTCGTTGAGAATGGTTTTTCGAAAAGATCTTCTATTATAGATTTCGCACTGGAGTTTGCCATTATTACCAATAAATAATCATAAAAAAAAACACCGCACAACATTCATCCATAACAGGTCCATACCTACAAAACGGAATATAATGCAGCTATCAACTCGTTGTTTACAAAGCAGTCATGCATACGCTGCCGCAGCAAATTTCAACCATTGTAAGCCAAACCCTTAACACATATATGGACATAAATACCGGCGACAGTTGGTTCGCTCCAATAAGTTCTAGCCGAGGTTCTAGCATATTACATACATATACGGCCTCCCCGCCCAGTCGGCCCTGGGGTGAATTTGGACAAGACGAAAGTCATGTTAAACAAACACGCAGTTGCGGGGCAAGTGACAGTTGGAGAGGCGACCCTCGAAGTTGTGCAGAATTATGTCTACCTTGGACAAAAAAAAAACAGGCCGGGCGGCATTTGAGAATCCCCTTCTCATCAAGGTTTTTATCAACCCGTTCTGCGAATAATGACGTACGGAGCCTGAAACTTGGACTGTGGGCCTGGTCCACAAATTTAAAATCCCTCAGCGAGAGCTACGGAAAGCTCGGCATTTCTTTGATCGATAAAATAAGTAATTAAGAAATACGTCAAAGAACTAAGGTAGTTGACATTGCTAAAAAAAGTAAGCTGAAGTGAAAGTGGGCTGGGCACATCTGTCGCAGACCCGCAACCGCTGGGGTAGACGGGCCCTAGAATGGAGCGAAAAGTAGCGTGGGATGCCTCCTCCCCGGCTAGGTGGACAGACGACCTAAATAAGCCTTCCTTTTTTAGCTTCGCCGTAGTCGGGTACAAGAGGTAGCCGGAAGTGGATGGATGAGAAGAGCGAAAGACCGCGTGTGTTTGATTTTAGTATTTTTTTATGTAAACCAGCATGGGTGGCTGTGCCGAGAGACCAATGGTGAAGTCGACAGAGCCAAAATCACCTCTCCTCGCGAAACCACGCTCAGTTAGGCGCCATGCCAGCAGATTTGCGGACTGTTGCTAGGCTGTCTAGCCCATTAATACGACGCTTGAAGGACGAAGGATTCAGGAAATACACTCGCCGGAATATATTTCCACACTCTAGCGGTGCGACAAAGAAACGATTTAGAGAACCGATGGGTTCTCAAAAGCCCAATGTCAACAACAAAAGGGTGCTGAGTCTATCTGCGACGAGTCGTGCGGAGATAGGACGGGTGGCAGGGAATAAGGGATGCTATAATAGGGATGCTATATGCGATAGTTCCACAGAGCAGCGTCCGTGATAGTATCTGTAAAACAGACTAAGCGAACCCACAAATCGTCTGTGACTCAGAGACTCCAGACCATCTGTAAGTTTCGGGTCAACAACAAGACGGATGGCTCGGCGCTGTATCGAGTCCAAGGTTATTTATAAAAACAAGGATATTGCTCTACAACACTTGCGTTTTCTTCATACACTAAATTAATCGCACAAAACAGGAGTGGACAGGCTGAGGCAAGCGCAACGGGAGCGGGTGGGGTGCATATGAGTGCGGCGTGACCAAGCGCGGGGTTTGGGAATTCGGAAAGAGTCAATCACAACACAAGGGCGCTTTTCGTATATTATAATTAGTACTGTGTGAGGCCGGTACTTAAAAAGAATAGCCCCACTGCGTCTCTCCCCGTGCATGTCGTAAAAGGTGACTAAGGGATAAGGACACGATGCCGTACTAACGGGCGACAGGCTAGCCATCTCTCACCATGTCACGGTCCTTCCACCGAGTCATGCAGCAGGTGGGTATTCACTTCATGCCTTACTTGCTGCTCGATTGAATCCTGTTCGAATAATTTGCTAAACGTGGTGGTCGATGTTGCGCTGTAATTTACAAGAGTACTTGCAGCACAACACCGATTACTCTACTTACCCCCATTTTCGGGATATAGCGTGTGATATGTCTATAATTAGAAACTCGCCTGGCTACAAGTACGTCGACGGAAAGCAGTGGTACCGTATCGCTGAAGGCCGGGAGGACTGGAGGAAATTGGAGAGGCGTATGTCCAGCAGTGGATACGCTGACTGACTGGCTTATTTTAATTAGCTATTTATTTTAACTACATACATAAAGGTTCAATATTGAACCGTGCAAGTTGACTGTTCGCAAATATTATGCGACATCATGAAGGTGCAATAGATTGAAAATTTGGAGATAATACGTAACGGTCCGGTGGCGTAGTTGGTTATCGCATTGGCGGCTCAAGCCAAAGACCCAGGTTCGAATCCTGGCCGGGATGTATTTTTTCCAATGATTTTCGCTTTGCATTTTTCTAATAAAAATATATATAAAGCGAGTACGTGCCTAGTACTAACATATAAACATAGAATACATACATAAAGCTTGACCTGTTATACTAAACCTCCATACATCGTTAAATACAAACAATGATTGTATAGTTGGCACGTACTACAATGCGTTAAACTTGACTTCCTGTACGTTCGTTGCTTGAACATATAAAATAAACCGCAACAGGCCCCAGTCACTTAGAACTTCAACAATGTGTGCTCTTAGCTCCATAAAGGCATTTCTTGAGTACCATTTCTGTTTGACAATCAAATTATGATTTACGAAGCAGTATCTATCGCCCGGTCGGTCGTCGGTATGAAATAGGTGATATTGTGCAATAGTTTGCTTTGTAAATATGCGGCTATTATACAGCTATGCAACTGAAAACATCAGTTTTAAATATTTTAGCACTGCCTTTTGTCGATGCGCGTTCTTCGTTTGAAATTCCTACACATTTTTCGATATTGCGCCATGATGACATAAATGAACGTTAGCTATTCAATTATTAACTTTTATTTAAATTTTTTATGACATATAAGCACAAAATTGATTGAATATTTGTGTCTATGAGTTTCTAGAAGACTATGTAAGTTATATTATTTGAATTTTTATTTATGATTTCCATTGATAGTTATTGTGATTTAAAGCCAAATAGCCTTTTTCAATATTACCAAAAACAGCTGTTGAATAGTTCTCAATTGATGACAAAATCGAACGTAATTATAATTGTTTTAACGTATTTTCGAAAGGAAATGCTTCATTATATTTTGGAAAAATAATAGCAAAACATGTAATAGTTTGGTATATTAAGGGAGTGGAAGTTGCATGTTTTCGTACTTTTCGCTCTACGAATCGTTAAGCTCTCTTAATATTAATTAAATAAATTATTTATTCCAGCTAATCGATAATAAACGAAAATATATAAAGAACATAAATGAAATATACAAGGATATGTTAAAGAGAAACAATCGGGCTGGGCAGAAATTGGGCTCCTTACAGCAATTTTTTTTTTAAGTAAGCGCGACATGTGGCGCCTAGCCACCCATAAGGTGTCTAGCGACGCCCATGGACATTCGGTCGCATGCAGAGGCTGGGAATGCCATGCTGGCCTGACAGGTGCCCATTCACGTCTCTCTTGAAAGACATGAGACTGTAGTTGGGGGGAAATATGTGGGCAGGGAGAATTCGTGAATTCGAATTCGACATGGACGGTACCATATTGTCCTCACTGACGCTGTTGGGACTTGTCAACTGTGTATTTTCTGTCTCCGCATGATCGTCCTCGTCTATTGGTACCGCGTCAGCCTCGGTAGCTCAGTGGTGCGGTCGATTGTTGTTAAGCAACCCTGAGCGCGGTCAGTACTTGGATGGGTGACCGCTCGACCGTTAGAGGCTGACCGTGGTTCGGAATCCACGTTAAACTGTAGGTCCCTTCCCTTCTTACCGTACTAGGTGGTAGGATTTATCCCGCCCGGGTTGGTACCACCGCACTGAATGAAACGTCGCACAGAGAGGTATCCCGTACTACAAATGCGGTCAAAAGTCGATAATTGCATTCAGGCAAAACGTTTCGACACTATTATTATTGTATAGTGAGATAACATACGCATCAAGAGGCGCTCATTGTTTTAAGTTCCCCATCCCCCCGCTTCTGCGTCGCCAGTGCGAAAGTAGATGTCGTGAGAAGTGCATTTCCTTGTTTACCGTGCGCAGTAAAATACGCAACAATTTAAATATTATTTAGACAGACATAAAAATCGGTTGTCTGTAAAGTCGGTTTACGGACGATAGTTTTACGTGATGACGTCATAAAGTATATAAAGTGCGAAGTCTGATACAAAATCAGTTCCGGCGGATATTTACCATGTAAAATTAATTTAAGTACATGATAAAGATGTGATAATAACTAATAAAAAATATGAGAAAATAACGTCTATTAATTTTTGTTTAATTTATATTTAAAAACCCTAAAAAGCCAATAATATTAATTATCAATATAAAACTCAAACCTACATAACGCCATCTACATGTTCAACATTGCAACAACTACCTAAACGCGAACACACACACATACACATAACTCACGCTTTTGTATCCCGACAATCAGGGTAAGCAGAGTAATCGGTGTTGTGCTATAAGTTCATACATACATACACGCGAAATGAAGTAAATACCGCTGAAGTATTTCATTTACTATTGACGCTAGATGTGGACGCTAGATGTCGCTCCATGAAATCTTCACATACTGTTGAGAAAATTTGAAGGAGATAGGTACATGGTCGATTGGCCCGCGTGGTTAAGACGTCGGTGATGGTGGCGGGGACCGCGGGTTCGAGGCTCGCAAAATACGGAGAAATATATTTTGTATTTCCTACTATTGTATATGCCTCTCTATCGCGCTCTCGCTTGCACACACAGGTCTCTATCGCGCTCTCGCTTGCACACACAGGTTTAGATGGAACGTGACACTTCTTCGTGCGTGCAGCCGGTGTTCATCAATTTATAAGACGTGACGTCATCACGTCAAAAAACGTTTGTGGCAACCTGGGGCGTGGCGTCCATAGAAGCTAATTCCTAGCAGCTTACCTTCAGAATGGTCGCTAATCAACCATCCAAACATACCTATAAATAATTCACCCAATATATTACAATTGTACCTACAATACTTCATTCCATCCAATAACGGAGAGCTCTGTAGCCACGGCCTGCACCCACCGCACATAGGGGTATTTGACCCTAAAACGTGCTCAAAATTATTTTATAATTGCAATATTTCCGAAATATGTTATAGTACTTTTCTGGTTGTCTCTCTAGAAAATAACCATCAAAATAGTATTTTTATTACTAGGTAAGTATGTGTTTAATATTGGCTACGATTAATAGGTACCAAAATAAAAGTTGACCAAAAAAAATAAAAAACTAGCCTGCCGTGTTTATTACTAGGTAAGTATGTGTTTAATATTGGCTACGTTAATAGGTACCAAAATAAAACTTGACTAAAAAAAATAAAAAACGAGCGTGCCGTGTATGCATGTTCAAGTTTTCTTGAAGTTCTGTAAATATAAACAAAGGTCTGTCATACCTTATCCTTGATGCCCCTATATTTTGTTCCCCGGACTCAATTTAGAATATATATAAAAAAAAGTGGGAAAAAATGGGAACTTTTTTTACTTTAAGTAAGCTCTCTATATTGCAATCTACTAAATAAGATAAAATACTGCATTGGGACGAACTCGGAAATACAACAAAAAGTCTCGTGTTTTAAAGAAATTTTCGACCATTTATATAAATGTAACACGTATTAAAATAACACCGACAACTTTGTCAATATCGATTAACACTGATAAAAACATTAATAGTAGTGATAGTAGGTACCCCCCTTCAGTATTATCCATGACTAAAGTCTCACTAACACGACTAAATTTAGAGTAGTAAAATGTTCAAATACGCGCGAATTATGTCTTCAAATTAACATGCAACTTAGGCGACGAAAACAGCTACACTGAATCGACTCTAGACTGAAAGCTTACTGATTTAGCGCTGCGAAACTGACGCGATGTGGCGTGGCAACTATGTATCCCCTGAGACAAAAATATTATTGCTGTGCTTTTCTAATGCGTTTTCAGTTTTGCATTTATGAGCATATCTTGTCATACGCGTCGCGTATTCCTATGTGCGCCGCCGCCGGCGCGCTTGGAGACTTGTCTCCCGCCACCAGCGGTATTACCGTTTTTATTTTATTTAATTTTGTATTAATTTTGTATATTTTTATAATTTAGTAGGTATGCCATATGTAAAATTAATATGAATTAAATTTAAAAACGTGAAATGAAGGAAACAATAAAATAAGAATAAGATAATAATAAGAAAAGCTGTCAAAATGACAGGTCGTGAATTTTTTTTTCTCTTTACGGGAAAATTTATAAATTAAAGCGTAAGGGGGAAAAAGTCAAGCCCGCGCGCTAGACGCGAACCCAGCACCAGCGGCGCAGCTGCCGCTCATGGATGGCGACACCGTGTGGCCACCACCACCGCTGCTGCTTGGCGTCCCCAACACCGCTCACTGATCTGACAGCTGACAGCCCGGCAGAGGACTACGGGGACACGGCCGGCGACCTACCACTACCGAGCCTGAAGAGGGACATCAGACGCTGCGTGCTGCGCGCCGCTGCCGCCGCCGTCGCGTCATACGCCACCGTCGTCGCCGCTACGCCGCGCGTCGGAACAACACCGTCTCGCCCTCTTCGCGAAGTCCCCGGGTCCAGTCACGTAGAGCTGCCACTTCTTCCACGACGGCGCACCCCTTCCACCACGGTTCGTCCGTCGCTCCATCGCCCGCGTCTGCCGGCGACGACGGCGAACCAACGACGCGCTCCCGTCACACCACCAACGGCGGGACGACGACGTCTACCACCCGACCGGCTTGGGGCTATCGGGGCCTCGCGCCCCGTCTTCAGTCCTCGCCACCGGGTGGTACAGTGCGCGACGGCGACGCACGTACGAAGCCGAAGAACCATCGAAGAGCTGCGTGACGTCGCCGTGCAGTCCGGCGGATACGGAGCTCTTCAAGATGGGGGTGGTGGCGTACGTGTCTAGTACCACCACCCATCGCTCGAAGCTAGTCTCGCGTCGTCTCGGTGAGCTCCGTAACCACGGCCTGCACCCGCCGGCGCGCTTGGAGGATTGTCTCCCGCCGCCGGCGGTATTACCGTTTTTAATTTTTGTATTAATTTTGTGTATTTTTATTACTTATGTATAATATATGCAAAATTAATATAAACATTTTGTGTGAAATAAAGGAACACAATAAACATACACATCTACGAAGATGTGTTCCTTCCTTCCCGAGCAACAGAGACATCAATTCATTCATTCACAGTCAGTCAGTACAGCACTACGCATACATAACTGCAACTTATAATATAGCGCAGCGTAGTAAGCTGACTTCCATCGTGAAACCAGTGCAGAAGTAAAAACGGCACAAGTGTAAGATAATATTTAAAAAAGAAACCCCTGCAAATTAGACCCTAACGACGCCCCCGTACTTCACCAGGGCAAGCTATCCCTTCACAGCTTACCCTTCATGACGTCATGCGTCTCTTCCCGCATCCCATCGGTTTCATAGAGCTTTATAGGTAAACGGCACAAGTGTAAGATAATATTTAAAAAAGAAACCCATGCAAATTAGACCCTAACGACGCGCTCGTACTTCACCAGGGCAAGCCATCCCTTCACAGCTTGCCCTTCATGACGTCATGCGTCTGTTCCCGTATCCCATCGGTTTCATAGAGTTTTATAGGTAAACGGCACAAGTGTAAGATAATATTTAAAAAAGAAACCCCTGCAAATTAGACCCTAACGACGCGCCCGTACTTCACCAGGGCCATGCTATCCCTTCACAGCTTGCCCTTCATGACGTCATGCGTCTCTTCCCGCATCCCTTCGGTTTCATAGAGCTTTATAGGTAAACGGCACAAGTTTAAGATAATATTTAAAAAAGAAACCCATGTAAATTAGACCCTAACGACGCGCCCGTACTTCACCAGGGCAAGCTATCCCTTCACAGCTTGCCCTTCATGACGTCATGCGTCTCTTCCCGCATCCCATCGGTTTCATAGAGCTTTATAGGTAAACGGCACAAGTGTAAGATAATATTTAAAAAAGAAACCCCTGCAAATTAGACCCTAACAACGCGCTCGTACTTCGCCAGCGCAAGCCATCCCTTCACAGCTTGCCCTTCATGACGTCATGCGTCTCTTCCCGCATCTCACCGGTTTCATAGAGCTTTATAGGTAAACGGCACAAGTGTAATATTTAAAAAAGAAACCCCTGCAAATTAGACCCTAACGACGCGCCCGTACTTCACCAGGGCAAGCTATCCCTTCACAGCTTACCCTTCGTGACGTCATGCGTCTCTTCCCGCATCCCATCGGTTTCATAGAGCTTTATAGGTAAACGGCACAAGTGTAAGATAATATTTAAAAAAGAAACCCATGCAAATTAGACCCTAACGACGCGCTCGTACTTCACCAGGGCAAGCCATCCCTTCACAGCTTGCCCTTCATGACGTCATGCGTCTGTTCCCGTATCCCATCGGTTTCATAGAGCTTTATAGGTAAACGGCACAAGTGTAAGATAATATTTAAAAAAGAAACCCCTGCAAATTAGACCCTAACGACGCGCCCGTACTTCACCAGGGCCATGGTATCCCTTCACAGCTTGCCCTTCATGACATCATGCGTCTCTTCCCGCATCCCATCGGTTTCATAGAGCTTTATAGGTAAACGGCACAAGTTTAAGATAATATTTAAAATAGAAACCCATGCAAATTAGACCCTAACGACGCGCCCGTACTTCACCAGGGCAAGCTATCCCTTCACAGCTTGCCCTTCATGACGTCATGCGTCTCTTCCCGCATCCCATCGGTTTCATAGAGCTTTATAGGTAAACGGCACAAGTGTAATATTTAAAAAAGAAACCCCTGCAAATTAGACCCTAACGACGCGCCCGTACTTCACCAGGGCAAGCTATCCCTTCACAGCTTACCCTTCATGACGTCATGCGTCTCTTCCCGCATCCCATCGGTTTCATAGAGCTTTATAGGTAAACGGCACAAGTGTAAGATAATATTTAAAAAAGAAACCCATGCAAATTAGACCCTAACGACGCGCTCGTACTTCACCAGGGCAAGCCATCCCTTCACAGCTTGCCATTCATGACGTCATGCGCCTGTTCCCGTATCCCATCGGTTTCATAGAGCTTTATAGGTAAACGGCACACGTGTAAGATAATATTTAAAAAAGAAACCCCTGCAAATTAGACCCTAACGACGCGCCCGTACTTCACCAGGGCCATGCTATCCCTTCACAGCTTGCCCTTCATGACGTCATGCGTCTCTTCCCGCATCCCATCGGTTTCATAGAGCTTTATAGGTAAACGGCACAAGTTTAAGATAATATTTAAAAAAGAAACCCATGCAAATTAGACTCTAACGACGCGCCCGTACTTCACCAGGGCCATGCTATCCCTTCACAGCTTGCCCTTCATGACGTCATGCGTCTCTTTCCGCATCCCATCGGTTTCATAGAGCTTTATAGGTAAACGGCACAAGTTTAAGATAACATTTAAAAAAGAAACCCATGAAAATTAGACCCTAACGACGCGCCCGTACTTCACTAGGGCAAGCTATCCCTTCACAGCTTGCCCTTCATGACGTCATGCGTCTCTTCCCGCATCCCATCGGTTTCATAGAGCTTTATAGGTAAACGGCACAAATGTAAGATAATATTTAAAAAAGAAACCCCTGCAAATTAGACCCTAACAACGCGCTCGTACTTCGCCAGCGCCAGCCATCCCTTCACAGCTTGCCCTTCATGACGTCATGCGTCTCTTCCCGCATCCCATCGGTTTCATAGAGCTTTATAGGTAAACGGCACAAGTGTAAGATAATATTTAAAAAAGAAACCCCTGCAAATTAGACGTTAAAAACGCGCCCGTACTTCGCCAGCGCAAGCCATCCCTTCACAGCTTGCCCTTCATGACGGCATGCGTTTCTTCCCGCATCCCACCGGTTTCATAGAGCTTTATAGGTAAACGGCACAAGTGTAAGATAATATTTAAAAAAGAAACCCCTGCAAATTAGACCCTAAAAACGCGCCCGTACTTCGCCAGCGCAAGCCATCCCTTCACAGCTTGCCCTTCATGACGTCATGCGTTTCTTCAGGCATCCCAACGGTTTCATCGAGCTTTACAGGTAAACGGCACAAGTGTAATATTTAAAAAAGAAACCCCTGCAAATTAGACCCTAACGACGCGCCCGTACTTCACCAGGGCAAGCTATCCCTTCACAGCTTACCCTTCATGACGTCATGCGTCTCTTCCCGCATCCCATCGGTTTCATAGAGCTTTATAGGTAAACGGCACAAGTTTAAGATAATATTTAAAAAAGAAACCCATGCAAATTAGACTCTAACGACGCGCCCGTACTTCACCAGGGCCATGCTATCCCTTCACAGCTTGCCCTTCATGACGTCATGCGTCTCTTTCCGCATCCCATCGGTTTCATAGAGCTTTATAGGTAAACGGCACAAGTTTAAGATAACATTTAAAAAAGAAACCCATGAAAATTAGACCCTAACGACGCGCCCGTACTTCACCAGGGCAAGCTATCCCTTCACAGCTTGCCCTTCATGACGTCTTGCGTCTCTTCCCGCATCCCATCGGTTTCATAGAGCTTTATAGGTAAACGGCACAAATGTAAGATAATATTTAAAAAAGAAACCCCTGCAAATTAGACCCTAACAACGCGCTCGTACTTCGCCAGCGCCAGCCATCCCTTCACAGCTTGCCCTTCATGACGTCATGCGTCTCTTCCCGCATCCCATCGGTTTCATAGAGCTTTATAGGTAAACGGCACAAGTGTAAGATAATATTTAAAAAAGAAACCCCTGCAAATTAGACGTTAAAAACGCGCCCGTACTTCGCCAGCGCAAGCCATCCCTTCACAGCTTGCCCTTCATGACGGCATGCGTTTCTTCCCGCATCCCACCGGTTTCATAGAGCTTTATAGGTAAACGGCACAAGTGTAAGATAATATTTAAAAAAGAAACCCCTGCAAATTAGACCCTAAAAACGCGCCCGTACTTCGCCAGCGCAAGCCATCCCTTCACAGCTTGCCCTTCATGACGTCATGCGTTTCTTCAGGCATCCCAACGGTTTCATCGAGCTTTACAGGTAAACGGCACAAGTGTAATATTTTAAAAAGAAACCCCTGCAAATTAGACCCTAACGACGCGCCCGTACTTCACCAGGGCAAGCTATCCCTTCACAGCTTACCCTTCATGACGTCATGCGTCTCTTCCCGCATCCCATCGGTTTCATAGAGCTTTATAGGTAAACGGCTCAAGTGTAAGATAATATTTATAAAAGAAACCCATGCAAATTAGACCCTAACGACGCGCTCGAACTTCACCAGGGCAAGCCATCCCTTCACAGCTTGCCCTTCATGACGTCATGCGTCTGTTCCCGTATCCCATCGGTTTCATAGAGCTTTATAGGTAAACGGCACAAGTGTAAGATAATATTTAAAAAAGAAACCCCTGCAAATTAGACTCTAACGACGCGCCCGTACTTCACCAGGGCCATGCTATCCCTTCACAGCTTGCCCTTCATGACGTCATGCGTCTCTTCCCGCATCCCATCGGTTTCATAGAGCTTTATAGGTAAACGGCACAAGTTTAAGATAATATTTAAAAAAGAAACCCCTGCAAATTAGACCCCAACAAGGCGCTCGTACTTCGCCAGCGCCAGCCATCCCTTCACAGCTTGCCCTTCATGACGTCATGCGTCTCTTCCCGCATCCCACCGGTTTCATAGAGCTTTATAGGTAAACGGCACAAGTGTAATATTTAAAAAAGAAACCCCTGCAAATTAGAGCCTAACGACGCGCCCGTACTTCACCAGGGCAAGCTATCCCTTCACAGCTTGCCCTTCATGACGTCATGCGTCTCTTCCCGCATCCCATCGGTTTCATAGAGCTTTATAGGTAAACGGCACAAGTGTAAGATAATATTTAAAAAAGAAACCCCTGCAAATTAGACCCTAACAACGCGTTCGTACTTCGCCAGCGCAAGCCATCCCTTCACAGCTTGCCCTTCATGACGTCATGCGTCTCTTCCCGCATCCCACCGGTTTCAAAGAGCTTTATAGGTAAACGGCACAAGTGTAATATTTAAAAAAGAAACCCCTGCAAATTAGACCCTAACGACGCGCCCGTACTTCACCAGGGCAAGCTATCCCTTCACAGCTTACCCTTCATGACGTCATGCGTCTCTTCCCGCATCCCATCGGTTTCATAGAGCTTTATAGGTAAACGGCACAAGTGTAAGATAATATTTAAAAAAGAAACCCCTGCAAATTAGACCCTAACGACGCGCCCGTACTTCACCAGGGCAAGCTATCCCTTCACAGCTTGCCCTTCATGACGTCATGCGTCTCTTCCCGCATCCCATCGGTTTCATAGAGCTTTATAGGTAAACGGCACAAGTTTAAGATAATATTTAAAAAAGAAACCCATGCAAATTAGACCCTAACGACGCGCCCGTACTTCACCAGGGCAAGCTATCCCTTCACAGCTTGCCTTTCATGACGTCATGCGTCTCTTCCCGCATCCCGTAGGTTTCATAGAGCTTTATAGGTAAACGGCACAAGTGTAAGATAATATTTAAAAAAGAAACCCCTGCAAATTAGACCCTAACAACGCGCCTGTACTTCGCCAGCGCAAGCTATCCCTTCACAGCTTACCCTTCATGACGTCATGCGTCTCTTCCCGCATCCCATCGGTTTCATAGAGCTTTATAGGTAAACGGCACAAGTCTAAGATAATATTTAAAAAAGAAACCCATGCAAATTAGACCCTAACGACGCGCTCGTACTTCACCAGGGCAAGCCATCCCTTCACAGCTTGCCCTTCATGACGTCATGCGTCTGTTCCCATATCCCATCGGTTTCATAGAGCTTTATAGGTAAACGGCACAAGTGTAAGATAATATTTAAAAAAGAAACCCCTGCAAATTAGACCCTAACGACGCGCCCGTACTTCACCAGGGCCATGCTATCCCTTCACAGCTTGCCCTTCATTACGTCATGCGTCTCTTCCCGCATCCCATCGGTTTCATAGAGCTTTATAGGTAAACGGCACAAGTTTAAGAAAATATTTAAAAAAGAAACCCATGCAAATTAGACCCTAACGACGCGCCCGTACTTCACCAGGGCAAGCTATCCCTTCACAGCTTGCCTTTCATGACGTCATGCGTCTCTTCCCGCATCCCGTAGGTTTCATAGAGCTTTATAGGTAAACGGCACAAGTGTAAGATAATATTTAAAAAAGAAACCCCTGCAAATTAGACCCTAACAACGCGCCCATACTTCGCCAGCGCAAGCTATCCCTTCACAGCTTACCCTTCATGACGTCATGCGTCTCTTCCCGCATCCCATCGGTTTCATAGAGCTTTATAGGTAAACGGCACAAGTCTAAGATAATATTTAAAAAAGAAACCCATGCAAATTAGACCCTAACGACGCGCTCGTACTTCACCAGGGCAAGCCATCCCTTCACAGCTTGCCCTTCATGACGTCATGCGTCTGTTCCCATATCCCATCGGTTTCATAGAGCTTTATAGGTAAACGGCACAAGTGTAAGATAATATTTAAAAAAGAAACCCCTGCAAATTAGACCCTAACGACGCGCCCGTACTTCACCAGGGCCATGCTATCCCTTCACAGCTTGCCCTTCATTACGTCATGCGTCTCTTCCCGCATCCCATCGGTTTCATAGAGCTTTATAGGTAAACGGCACAAGTTTAAGAAAATATTTAAAAAAGAAACCCATGCAAATTAGAACCTAACGACGCGCCCGTACTTCACCAGGGCAAGCTATCCCTTCACAGCTTGCCCTTCATGACGTCATGCGTCTCTTCCCGCATCCCATCGGTTTCATAGAGCTTTATAGGTAAACGGCACAAGTGTAAGATAATATTTAAAAAAGAAACCCATGCAAATTAGACCCTAACGACTCGCTCGTACTTCACCAGGGCAAGCCATCCCTTCACAGCTTGCCCTTCATGACGTCATGCGTCTGTTCCCGTATCCCATCGGTTTCATAGAGCTTTATAGGTAGGTACGTTTATGTTCGGTTTGTTTTTGTTGCTCCGAGTAGCTAGCGCACGTGGCTTCTTTGTTTAATCTTTCGAAAAAAAAAAAGTATTTGAGTGAGAGTTAAATAATGTCTCTCGGGTGCGTTAAACCCTAAATGAAATAGACTGCAAGGGTAAAGATGGTCAGGTAAAATATTTCCAACTCATTTTATATGAAAAAAAAAATACTTAAGTTCAAGTAGTGTTTCGATTAGTACGGGCTTTACCGATATAAATAACTTCGTAAATTCATCTCAGAAACACATTCACGCATATCTTCAAAGTTGCATGAGTTGAACATGGACATGTTTCTCGGGACGCAATTTTTCTGGAATAACCTCCGAACCAAACGCAAGACATTCATCGAATTCACATCAAAAAGAACAATAAATAACGTGCAAAGGCGAACTATCGCATTAAATCTTATGCTAACCTGTAAGTAGAAAATAAATGTTTTAATTTCGCCATCTATTCATTGTGTTTACTGTTGACTTTTTCCATACATACACACATATCACACGCTGTATATCCCGACAATCAGGGTAAGCAGAGTAATCGGTGTTGTGATGCAGTTACTCTCGTAAATTACACTAATAATTTCTGACCTTAGACCTATTAGCATCCTGCCAGTCTTATCTAAGGTATTAGAAAAAATCATGTTAAGCCAACTCATGCCCCATATCAGTAGGTATGAAATCATTCCTCCCACACAAGCAGGATTTAGAATAGGTTATATAGCACGAGTACAGCTCTGTCGCATATCACGGATGAGATACTCGTAGCCTCGGACCAGGGCAAGGCATCTATACTGGTTTTACTGGACTATTCACGTGCGTTTGATTGTCTCGAAATTCCTCTACTGATAGCCAAATTGAAATATTACGGATTAGGAGAAGATGCCGTAAAACTATTTGAAAGCTACCTAACCGAACGAACTCAGATGATCAAATGCCAGAATGTAGATGGAACTCACTCATATTCCAACTCAGCCGCAGTACCCCAAGGCTGCCCGCAAGGGTCGATATTATCACCACTACTGTACACCATACACACTGCGGACTTGAGTCACAGATTACTTAATAGTTACTTCGTAACAGATAAATCACTCCATAGAAAATGTTCCTACCTTCGGGCTTTAATAGCCTACTGTTTCGCGTCGCCAATCGCTGCGTGCGAAAATGTACCTTAACGATCGAGTGTAAAGTGGTTATTGCTTTGCAGCTGCGCGAAGTTGCGTGGGCGAGCGTCTATGTATACTTCGCGCGGCTGACGAATTTCCACTGAAATAGACCGCCGGCGCACAGTGCAGTGAATGTATGGAAGAATGGGACAAAAATCGAAACTCCGGCTGTATTTAAATAAAATTTTTATTTTATTCATATTTCAATATATAACATTATTTTTTATATATAATAGCTATATATATAGAATATAGATCATATATATATATAATTAAACTTATAATTAATATTAAATTACAACGTTAAAACTAATTAGAATCTGAATAATCGTCTTCCCTTAAATCTAAATTCGGTAGGTATATCTAGATCTACATTGCGAGACTGGAGCAATTTTTTTCAAATAATCATTAACATCGCCGTCTATTCTCACATATTTGTGTGTAAATACCTTCCTCTGCGAGGATATAACCTACTCACATTTTTTATACCTTTTAATCGTTCAAATATACTCAAACGAGAACATTTTTCGTTGAATACAACTTGTTTGCGGTCATTTTTGCTGCTGTTTATGCCGCAAGCTCCAATTTTTGTATAACGATCCCCTCTCTGAAAAAAAAATCTATATATTACCTATTGGCAGATATTGCCAGACAAACTTTACTAAATCTGAAAGTACATTAATATAGCTACAAGAAAAAGTAAAAACCTCGAGACACTTTGCGCACTTTTTTTTTAAAGCTTCGTCAAAGTTTGGAATTGCATTAATTATAGATAATTTTCAAGGGTATGTTTAAGACCTAATAGAAAAATAAATCTTAAACAAAAAGACAACATTTATATAACGTATTAAACTACGTACCTTGGGCTACAGAATCCATTTTCAATCACTTCAAAACACTTGCTAATACTTTTGTTAGGACATTCGATGCAACGGACAACATACAACTGTTAAGAGCGATTAACTACTCGCCGCGACATTGTTCCAGTTGGAGGGGTGATCATTAGCCAATGAGCGCAGTTCACGGAGTATAACTATAATTCCTAGAAGTAATGCCTTATCTACTTTACAACGGCAGGATGAAAGTCCATGGAATTTATAGCTCATTTTTCGATTTTTGGTAAAGGCTCACTGCACTGTGCGGCGGCCCGTCGGGCGGTAGGTAGTTAGCGCGCGCAAGTACATAGAGTGCGCGAGGCCTGCTTGAGTCTAGTACCTAAATTCATGATAAGTCAAATGTATGCTGACGACACACAACTTTTACTTGCGTTTCACCTGGATCAGCTAGATGCTGCTGTGTCGCAGATAAATGGGGACCTGAATAATGTTTGGAAATGGTCTACAGAAAATGGTTTACTATTAAATCCCAAAAAGTCTGTTTTTCTGGTTCTTGGAACCAGGTATCAGGTAAGTAAAGTTACATCCATGAATCCGAAAATTTTAATTAACAATACTCCGGTCCCCATGGTCGATTGTACCCGAGACCTCGGTTTATACCTAGATAATAACTTAAGATTTGAGGAGCATATTGCTAAGAAAAGTCAAGTAGCATTTTCGCAACTAAAAATGCTATATAAATTGAGAGATAACCTCACCTTCTCGGTTGGACATACCTTGACTGTTGCGTTGGTGCTATCGCACTTTAATCACTGTGATACAGTTTACGGTCCTTGTATATACAAAAAAACTCAGAAAAAAATTCAAAGGGTACAAAATTCATGCATGCGGTTCTGTAGGAATATAGGAAAAAGAAAACATATAACTCCATATTTAAACAAGTTTAATATTCTTAATATGAGAAATAGACAGTTATTACACTTTGCTTGCCAAATCCATAGAATCGTGAAGACACAAACCCCAGAAATATTATGGGAAAAATTTAAATGGGCTGGCTCTAGCCACAGGTATGGCACGAGAGGTATGGGTGTTCTCCTTATTGTTCCGAAGCATCATGGGGCGGCATTTGAGGGATCCTTTAGGTATGCCGCCTCAAGATGCTGGAATAATATACCACCCCCTATAAAAGTAACGGGTAGTAGTGTGCAATTTAAGCTAAAACTGATAAAACTACTATTAAATGATCAGAAAGGTTTCCACAATGTCCAAGGTGACCTCCATATGACCAAAAACCGGAAAGGGAGTATAGTTTAAGGCCAAGAAGGTTTTTTACACTGTAGGGGTGAATATTGGGTCGGTACATAACGCAGCGGGTACATACATACCTCACAAAATTAATAATTAAGTATTTAGGTACAAATGTATAATTCATAAAGTATGAAAATTCTTTTTTGTAGGTAAGCGTTCTGCTATACATTTACTCTTTTATTCGCAAGTCTGTAAAATTATGATTCTTATTTTTGTGTTCACTATACTTACAGTTCACTAGGTATAATTCGAATTATTAACCGTCTATAAAAATAGGGAATGGCTTAAATTCAGCATCCTGATTAGGGATTAGAGCTGCGCCATATCCCTCTTTGTAAACCATCGATTATTTAAGTATTATAGATATGTATTTCTTACCTTATTTTTTGTTTTTAGCTATTATGTTCAAAATTTCTCGTTTGTATTTCTTTTCTTTTGTTTGTGTTAAAGTAGACACATATCTAATGTATTTTTGTTAGTTCCATTGATTTGTTAGGTTTACAAATAAACTATTTGAATTTGAATTTAATAATAAACACCGACCACCACGTTTATAGCAAAGTATTCGGACACGATAACTATCAAGCAGCAAGTTAGGTCCGAAGACCCACCCGCTGCACGACTCGGTGGAAGGACTGTTCCAAGGTGAGAGGTGGCTAGCCTGTCGCCCTTTAGCGCGGCGTCTTGTCCTTATCTCTTAGTCGCCTTTTACGACATGCACGGGGAGAGATGCAGTGAGGCTATTATTTTTAAGTACCGACCCCACACGGTTCTTTTTCCTTAATAAATTAAACCAAAAAACAAGTAGTGATTTCATCCAATAAACCTTTGGGTTATGTATGACAAGCAATTAATATAAGCTATTGGCATTTTACCAGTGGCGTCCAAATCCATCGACTAGTCAATTCCACGTCTAATTTCAAACGCTGTCTAAAAGTGTCCCCGCATACGAGACGCGAACGTCTGTCCGGACAAGCGCGCGGTTCCCACAGTCACAGGTGCGTCGTCTCGTGATGTAAGGGAGCTGGCAGTGTTTGTGATTTGATAAGCTGCGCGCGATATACGAGCGTCGCGGTCGTCGCCGAGCCGACTCGACCTCGGCCCACGAACGCAGTAAACATGACAGTTGAGTACATCGCGTTTCATGTTCGCAAATATAACGGCGAAAAAGTCGTAAAGGTTAAGCAAAAATTTTGTTTGACCACCTAGAAATAGTAACGCTTTCATTTCAATGTGGCCGGCTCGAACTGGCACGACAGCTGTGAATCGGACAAGCAATTACAACGAAACACCACTGCTAGCGAAAGTATTTAGTGAAACGCCACGCCAGTGATAAAGGGGACATTGTTTATTGTTTATTGTATAATTTCATCCATAGGTAGGTAACCTACGCTTGGATATGTCGAAAATTCCGCCAGTTCTAAGTTCAATGCGAAGAAGAACTGACAAACAAACTTCGCAAGTCACAATGTTTTGTCAGTACCTTATAAGTATTGTAGTAAAGTAAAAGAGGGTTGTCGACAATGACGCGACTCATGAAGACCTACCACTACTACGTATGTACAGGTTCTTCCTAACTGGTCCGACAGACTCAGGCCGGGGTTCAACTATGGAACCCCCGAAATCTGCTCTGAATCGGCGACAGGACAGCTCTTCTCAAAGTCGGTAGGTTTCTCAGTAAAATGGTTAATCTTGCTCTCAACCTGTACTTTCGATAAACTGTAAGCGATGTTATTATGTGGATAGCTGTGAAAATACTTGTAATATTTATGAAAAAGTAAAAATAAGCTGCGAAGTTTCTTGCCGGTTCGTCGTGGATGTGATCGATCCGGATAGAAACAATTTTGACAAGTTCGAGTGTTGGATCCTACTACCTTCAGAATGCTCAATGAACAACAATATAACTTCGTTGGTTTATTTTAGTGCATAATTATTTAAAAATAATTTCTTAAGGAATTTCCCGACCTTGTAGACTTTACTAACATGGGGTCGAATGTGACCGTAAAGGGAGCCGCTCCCGTGTTTCTTTTGAAAACCTGTTTATGCAAACCTATACTTCTCTCGCTTCGTAATTCACAGTTCGCATATTATGCTATCCCCTTCCGATCGAGCTATTGTTTATATTTTAATGGATATCGGTCTTGTGATTGAATACTTATTCGGTTTCGATTATTATTGCGTACAGTTTGATTGTGATTATGTGGATGTTTTATTTTATTTATTTTTTTCGTCTATGTGCGGAAAGTGCTCTCTCAGGTCTACTTTTATTCAATGTTGAAATCCTAATTCTGCCATCGGACAATCTGTACTTACAATCTATTGCCTATATGTAAATATAAAAATACAAAATGAAATTGCCGTTTTTACAAGGTGCCTGCCTACTTTGAACGTGGCAACTTTTGTTTGCATAGGAATTCCTAATTAAAATACGTTTTGCTTTAAAGCCATCTTATTCTTTTTAGTCATTTGTATCTCCGTCTTTTTTTTATTGGTCAGGCATTTTTATGACAATTATAATGGATTCAGTTGAAAATTCGCATTATTTTTTAATACGAGATCCGTCGCGCTACTAACGCGGCGCAGACGGCGCGCAACATCAGTAGCACAGATTACTTAATAGTTACTTCGTAACAGATAAATCACTCCATAGAAAATGTTCCAACCTTCGGGCTTTAATAGCCTACTCTTTCACAACGCCAATCGCTGCGTGCGAAAATGTACCTTAACGATCGAGTGTAAAGTGGTTATTGCTTTGCAGCTGCGCGCACTTGCGTGGGCGAGCGTCTATGTATACTTCGCGCGGCAGAAGAATTTCTACTGAAAAAGACCGCCGGCGGCCCGTCGGGCGGTAGGTAGTTAGCGCGCGCAAGTACATAGAGTGCGTGAGGCCTGTCAGTAGGGACTAAAATACCACAAGCGAAAGCACTACACGTTTTAGTATGGGTGGCTGAGTTGGAGGGGCTAAAGCGCATGCTCCGACTAGCCAATATCACCTCCGAGAAGGTAGGTGCCACATCGGAGACTTCCCTGGATTGCTGGCTATACTGGACTAGAGGAGAACGCAACGGAGGCGGCTATGCTATCCTATGTAAGCCTACCACCTAGTAAGGGGCAAGGGAAGGGACCTACAGTTTTACACCGGTTCCGAAAGGTGAAGCAGCAGGTGTTGGTATGCACGTAAATTTTTTCGTCAGAAAAAACTCATTGGTACACGCCAACGGGATTCGAACCGCGGACCTCTCGCATGAGAAGGCGATGCCCAAACCACTCGGCCACCCGCCGCTTAAACCTGAACACCGAACCCCGCGGAAAACCGGAGACTAAGGTTAAAGAAGAGGAATTTGGGCCGACGTGTCCCGTGATCTAGAACCACTGCAACTCCGTAGGGATGTCGGCGCCCTAAGTGTGCTCTATCGCTTATTATGAATGCTCGTAGGAGCTGTTTAACGCGATCCCGCCGTCCCCTTTCCACCTCCGCACAACGCGCACTGGGCAGGGATTGCATCCCTATACGCTGGACTTACCACGGATGTATACCAATCGGTTCTGCAGATCTTTTCTCCACAGAACTGGTCAACTCTGGAACGCTCTTAGAGCGTAAATAGGTGGGCAGGTAGAGCGTCGCTCTACCTGTCCACATATTTCCCCCCAAGTACAGTCTCGGGTCCTTCAAGAGAGGCGTGAATAGGCACCTGCCAGGCCGGCATGGCATTCGCAACCCCCGCGTACGACGGAATGTTAGACACCTTTTGGGTGGCTCGGCGCCACAGGTCGCACATAATATTAAAAAAAATTAAGCGAAAGTGGGTGCAGACTACGTCAGGTCTCACTTTAAATACGCTTCCATTATTTGGAATACACATTAAAGCGTTTATTTTAATGAAATGGAAATGTATACAAAATATATTTTTGAGATAAGTGGGTTATCGAACTTTGAATGGCGCAACTAGACAAGAATTTTATCATCTGTGCAGAGATGAAAAAATTCGGACGTATACTGAATCATTAACTACAGTGTGAATCCCATAACTTGCTGGATATAATTAAATTCACATGTCCAAATAAACAAACACGTTCTAATGACACTTTCGTTTTATATAAAACGCACTATAACTCAAGTAAACGACAGATGTAAATGTAGAACAATCAATTATTTAGTGTTGCCATACTTACAGAAAATAAATGAAACAAAGTTACAAATATTGTTTCTTTTGTCTCGTATATTGTTGGCATCAAACATCCTATGCGACAAACTCGGCCGAGCGTCCTTCGCGCTGTCACGTTTGGTACCAACACTTGACTCAAAAGCTGTACGTATGGCATACTACGGTTACTTTCACTCAGTGATGTCATACGGCATAGAACTATGCACCGCTGCCGAACGTGACAGGGCGTTCAGGATGCAGAAACGTGCCGTGCGAATACTTGCTGGCGTCCCCTGGGACACTCCGGCACGTGAAATATTCATAAAAATTAAAATTCTTACGCTACCCAGTGTGTACATCGCGGAGGTGGCCAAGTTCGTTAGGAGAGAATCTCATTTGTTTGAAACCAGTGGTGCTAGTCATGTCTTTTCCACCCGAAACCGTGACAATCTCCGTCCTGTTGAACACAGACTCGCCAGATCTGAAAAATCGGTTCTCGTAATTGGGCCAAAGCTCTATAATAAAATAAACACCGAAATTAAAAATGCTGAATCATTCAACAGCTTTGTCGGCAGACTGAAGCGCTTTCTGGTGGAGAAGGCGTACTATTCGGTCGAGGAATTCCTTAACGAATGAGTTTCTGCTTGCTTTTATAGGTACCTAATGTATTATTGATGTGCACCTATTCGACTGGCGACTTTATGTCGGATTTTTATTATTAATAATTTTAATTTGAATAGGATTTACTTATTATGTTTGCATTTTTTGAATTGAAATTGAATTGAATATCGTTAAGTTGTATTTTATTTTGTGAATTGTAAAATTTGAAAATGTGTGAATGTGAGTTTGTGACTTGTATATGTTATATACCAATAAATATTCTATTATATTCTATTCATCCCTTTTTAAGTCTCGTGTTCAACGCATCGAAGACACAAGTGTGTGCGTTCAGTGCGAAAATAACGGCGTTCACGCCAGCTCCTTCCTTCCAAAACACGTCGCTGAAATTAAGCTACCACCTCGGGGTCCTCGGTGTCGAACTGTCGCACGACTATTGGCATCCCTGTTAATAAATTAAATTACCTTAAACATAGATGTGGTTCGTTTCTAGCCTACCCCATAAACCCATCGTGATCCCGATTATGCTTGCATCAATTTCCTGTATAATTACTTCCTCTGTATGCAGAAAGCCAATAACGATAAGTCAAGCCGTCCAGAGGTGTGGCTACCCGACCCGTGACCGATTGGCGTATCACGACTCGTGATTCGGACGCGGAATATGCAAATATGCCTAATGTTTACGGAACGTATTATCGCGTATATTGAGCTGGTCAGGTATTCGATACGACGACCTTATAACTTGTCAGTTGTCTGCACTTGTCGATGCTACTGAGAATTTTTTGTTTATGGAAACTGACACGGTCGGCTACATCACCTATAATAACATCCGCGATGTCGTCGGCCCATAAGAAAGAAATAATGTTTTTTTTTTTCTTTTTGATTATGTGTAAAACAATTGTGTTTTTCATGTCATCTTTGGCTTAATATCTACTAACCCTATTAAAATCAAATTTTTTAGTATTAGAAACCTAGGAGAATAGGGTAAAAAAAAAACTTACCCTCCATATTAATCTAAATAATTCTTTATCTAGTTATCGAGATCTATCATTATGACAAATTTCAAGTTTCTACGTTACTTAGTTTTCGAGAAAAACCTCTGTGACCGACGAACGGACGCGGAAGTGAACTTATAAGAGTTCAGTTTTTACCTTTTAAGGTACAGAACCCTAAAAATGGATCTGGCACAGCCTATGCCGCGACCCACCCGCCCGATACTGAGTCGATATGTGCGGAGCTGATTTTAAGCCAGTTAAGTGTGTCTGCAGAGCAGCGGTTACAAGTTATTTTCGGCTACGAAACCCTAAATTATCGTCCTTCTGTTGGCGGAACACCAACTCAATTAAAAAAGTTAAATAGCTATTATGAACATAAAAACTAAATTTATGTGACCTATACCAAATTTTTTATAATAAATTGTTAGCGGATTATCATGTTTGAAATAGCAAGACTATAGTTTGAAATTAAAAACATATTAGATTAGGGAGAGCGTTTTGTGCTTTTTCCGGCTGTAACCCACGGAACCCATGTGACCCTTCCGCGGAAGTCGCGGAACACCTTTTGGGAACCGCTGCTGCAGAGCAATGAGGTAAAAGGTGAAGCGGTGTTGTGTCCTCAGGCTCTATATGTAGCTGCAGCTGATGTTGTATAGGCGAGTGCCGAGTGGCCAATGCTCTTCTGTGAGCTAATTGCATATATACAGAGCGTAGAAAGTATTTCAACAGTGTGTTATAGAAACGTATAGGATTTGACGTTTTTGTTCGTAAGCACCAATCTCACGGCGTGATTATGAATCATTCTGTTGGTTATGTCGCGAATCGTTGTAGATCAATCTTCTTTATTTTGGGATAGGTGTCGCTATAACCACATGTCAGCCAGCATGCACAGTTCTATATAATATACTTATAGCAATTTGAGAACTCAGACACCGTAATTTAATGTTAAAATTTTTATAATTTAGTTATCCTTAATGTTACTCGTACCTACTATACAGTTGCAGTGAGCGCTATCAGTCGAGGCAGCGCGCCCAGTCGACGCAGCGCGATCAGTCGACGCAGCGCGATCAGTCAGGGCAGCGCCTCCAGTCAGGGCAGCGCGTCCAGTCAGGGCAGCGCGTCCAGTCAGGGCAGCGCGACCAGTCGAGGCAGCGGTCGTGCGGCAGCGCCGCCGCACGGTGGTTCAGAATTGAAAAAAATGGACATAGGGCTGTGGACGTTTCATAACATATTGTTATAGCACATTTTATTTGGCTAGCTATATATTGACACATATCTTAACCGCAATGTTGTAGACTGGTCCATACTCGAGATATAATTTTTTCAATTGTTTTTTGTATGGAAGAAAACATGTTTTATTTTTTTCCAAAAAAGTTCCCCTAGTAAGACGTTCAGTACTACATGGACATTAAAGGTATTATGGAAACATATCATATATAAAATATCCAGCTGCTACCTTTTGCTTCTTTTCAAGATTAGAAAAGTTTTATAATTTTTTGTATGGAAGAAAACACATTATATTTTTTTTCAGTAAAAATTGCCATGGAAAGACCTTTGATACTAATTAGACATTAAAGGTATTATGGAAACCTATCATATATAAAATATCCAGCTACTATGTTTTGCTTCTTTTCGAGATAACAAAAGATTTATAATTTTTTGTGAAGAAAAAAAAACACTTTATATTGTTTTCCGTATATTTCCACTGAGTACATATGTAACACTAAATAATGATTAAAGATATTATTGAAATCTATCATATATAAAATATTCAGCTACTATCTTTTTCTTCTTTTTGAGATATCCTTAGTTTTATGATTATTTGTAAAGAAAAAACACATATTTTTTCCATAAAAGTTCCACTGATTACATGTATATGTATGAAACTAAATAAGCATTAAAGATATTGTTGTAAACTATCATATTTTAAGTATTTAGCTAAAATTTCCGACTATTCTGCAAGATAACTCAAGTTTTATGATTTTTTGTAAGAAAAAAAAACGTTTTTAACAGTTTTCCCTCACTATATCTTCAATACTTCATGGATATTAAAGGTTATCTATTATATATATAAATAAATATCTTGCTCACACTTCTTGCGTACTACTGAAAGAATAACAATGTTTTTATAAAATTGTGATTGAAAATATGAGGTTGCCACTCTAGCGTCTTAATCAAGTAGACATCTAACAGTACTCTAGCGCCAAATTACTTAGCGACTGATAAGAGCCTAATCCTTTAAGCTTGCCAACCCGAACACCAATCACAGCGCTCGCCATCAATGACGTCATCGCTGTGAATGCCTTCACTGAGTAATTTATTGTGTTCACGCTTGTAATTAGCTAACCCGATTCAGTATTTTACGACCTTTCGTGCGGATAGTATCTCGCTGAAGAACATTGAAGTGGATTTTTTCAAATAGTATTCGCAACGATCTGTTTCATAATATTACCTACTTGTTACAAGGACTAAGGTTAAAGTAAAGTAAAATAACCGATACGCCAACATCTACATGTAACATTTGTGACTCAAAACCCTCGCAAATGAATGACCTTGAAAAGCTGTCTCACAAGCAACTGAATACAGACTTTTATAAGTATGGCATGTCTACACTGCATTTATGGATTCGTTGCTTGGAGTGTTTACTGCACATTTCATATAATTTGGATTTTAAAAAATGGAGCGCACGCGAAGAAGAGCACAAGAATTCAAGAAAAACGAAGAAGGAACAAGTAGCGAAAGATTTTCGCAACAAAATGGGTATTATAATAGATGTCGTCAAACAAGGTGTGGGTACTAGTAATACTGGAAACGTTGCAAGGGCATTTTTCAGACATTACTCTTTGTCGGCTGCAATTACGGGTCTCAATGAAACACTTATATTGAGAATCGCTGTTCTCCTGCAAGCTATCAGTACCGGCAAGAAGGTTAACGTCGATAAATTCGATAAATACGCAACTCTGTACAATATAAATACTCACTGTACGAGTGGTATTATATGCCGCCAAGTTTGCGCAAACTATTAGTCCATGGAGCAAAAATTATACAACACTTTTCCCATACTCCCATTGGGAAGCTGTCCGAAGAGGCTTTCGAAGCACGGAATAAAGACTTCCGCAATATAAGGGAGCATCACACAAGAAAAACAGGACGAGAGCATACGAATGAAGACATTTTACATAATTTTGCTTGTGTCATCAGATCCCGGAATTTCCCATATAAGACCTCGATACAGTAAGCCTACACGCCTAGACATGTTCCCAGAAACACTTGAATTGCTCGTTCTAGATGAAGAGGAAACGGAATCGCTTCAAATGGAAATAGATGACAATGCAGAAGTAACTCAAGATCCCTTTGAATTAACCTGAGATTTAATTAATCAAAACTAAGATTTTCGAAGCCAACAAGTAGTGTACTTGCAATGACTTTCAACGCAACGTGGTATGATCACCAACCAGGTGCGCCAACGACATAAAGAGAGCAAGAAAGCAGTAATTTCGTAAAAAGTTCGGGTCCTGTAGTCAAACAATAAGTTTGATGAAGAACAAGAAGAAAAAAAACTTTTGTTGCAGTTGCAGAATAGAAATATCAGTTGATTATTTTATATATGATAGATTTTAATAATATCTGTAATCCTTATTTAGTACTACACATGTACTCAATGGAACTTTTACTGAAAAAATTTACTTAATGTGTTTTTTTTTCTTTACAAAAAATTATACAACTTTTGTTATCTCGAAAATAAGCAAAAGGTAGTAGCTGGATAGGTTTCAATGACAGATTTCAATAATATCCGTAATCCCTATTTCGTGTTACACATGTACTCAATGGAACTTTTACTGAAAAAATTTACTTAGTGTTTTTTTTTTCTTTACAAAAAATTATACAAGTTTTCTTATTTCGAAAATAAGCAAAAGATAGTGGCTGGATATTTTATTATTTTAGATTTTAATAATATAATTAATCGTTATTTCGTGTTACGTTACATACGTGGAATACTCAGTGGAATTATACGGAAAACAATTTAATGTGTTTGTTCTTCACAAAAAATTTTAGACATACACATAGTAGCTGGATATTTTATATAAATGATAGGTTTCCATAATACCTTTAATTTCTAATTAGTATCAAAGGTCTTTCCATGGCAATATTTACTGAAAAAAAATATAATGTCTTTTCTTCCATACAAAAAATTATAAAACTTTTCTAATCTTGAAAAGAAGCAAAAGGTAGCAGCTGGATATTTTATATATGATATGTTTCCATAATACCTTTAATGCCCATGTAGTATTGAATGTCTTACTAGGGGAACTTTTTTGGAAAAAAATAAAACATGTTTTCTTCCATACAAAAAAAAATTGAAAAAATTATATCTCGAGTATGGATCAGTCTACAACATTGCGGTTAAGATATGTGTCAATATATAGCTAGCCAAATAAAATGTGCTATAACAATGTGTTATGAAACGTCCACAGCCCTATGCCCATTTTTTTTCAATTCTGAACCACCGTGCGCCGGCACGCCACGCATATTAGCTAAGGTCTTTATAATGTTCACTTTCTTTTAATTTCAATAAATATATCACAAAGGTCTATCTATATCATCGAGGGCTTACACCACATCGAACGTCTAACGCTCTATCGACACATACAGGTCGGTTAAGCAAAGCCATAGTTAAACCACACAAGTTAGCCGTCTTCATACAAACGCGCCGATTTCGCACTCACACAAGCGCGCGCCTGCGCACGCTGTCTGTACACAACCACTACATGCATTCTCACTGTATCTCGCGCGTAGTCAGTGATGGTCGGCCCGCCCCCGCGCTCGGTGACGCACACCACGTGACGGCCGCTGCCTGCCGCCTGCCGCTTCCCGATAGAAAGTATTATTATGTATTCGAATTTTATTTTATTGCACGCACTAACATAATGGCTCCGCGTTTCTGCAGTGTGTACGGCTGCATGAATAAATCAGGCTCGCATCGCGAGTTAACATTATTCTCATTACCTGCTCCCATCGAAAGGTAAGTAACATAAAAATATTATTAAAGTATGTAGTTAAATTATGTAAGTTATTAATACGAGTAGGTACTAAGCGAAGGAATTGACTTGAGACCTGGCTCGGTAACGTTAGAGCAAAGTACCTATTAGTATTTAATTATAGTATTAATTAGTTATAAATAGGTAGGTACTAGCTGCAAAAACCATTCGCGAACCCCGGCATCGGGCGCGGCCGCGCGGCGCACGCGAAGGCCGCGCCGTGCGCGGGCCCGCGGTTGTCGACTTGTTCAGACTTGTTAGAGATACCACGCACAACGCAATTTCGCGCGGTTTTGTCTTCTATAAATGGCCACGAGCAATGACTGTGAGCGACCAACCAAGTTATTAAGTAATAATAAAACAAAATTAATAAATACATTTTAAAATTATTTATTTGATAATTTTTTTATTAAGATTAATAATTATATTAATCTATAATTCTAAATATATTTTATATAATTTTTATAGTTATAAATTTTTTGCCCACTTATTAATTCTCTTCATCGTCCGCGACTACGAAATGGTTGCCCAAAGACGGACGTGAGTTAAAGTTGAATTTTGACATTGCATTAATTTTTGGGAGGTTAAAGTTAAAAAAAAATTTTACCCGACTGCACGAAGCAAAAATGAAGGGTTATCTTTTTAGCAATTTATGTGTGTGTATGTTTGTTTTTACGTATGTTCCACCGTAGCGCCAGAACTAAGCATCCGATGATTGAGTGGGGTATCGTTGTCAAGGGCTCAAACATCAAAATAACATCGTTCACTGTCTATCGAAAATACAGCTTTCGAAAATATACCTTAACGCCAGTATATAATAAATCTATGACAACTCATATATTCTGTTAGAGTAAAATTTTGGGAGCTGGCTCTTGGTCTATAAATAAAAAATACATAAATGTACATAATAATTTTAAAGAATAGCATTTCCACCATGATGGGCTCACTGCCTGTCAATTGTGTTAGTGTTGTGAGTTGTGACATCCCTGGAGGCTCGGCGCAGCGTAGGTAGTTATTTTTAAAATGGCCTCCAGTTATCTTACTCGTCTTCTTTTACTATGGCAAAGCTGGCGCGTACACAGTACTCACACCTTGCAATTGTGCAAGTGCGAGTGAGACAGATCGGGGCATACGCATCACGAAAACCCGATCTGTCTCACTTGCACTTGCACAATTGCATTGGTGTGAGTACTGTGCACGCGCCAGCTTTGGTTAACAGACCTGTACTTCATGAAGCGCTCTGTCGACCTGCCTGGCTAAAGAACACCAAGAACTAAACGATATAATGCATAGAGTAAATATTTCATTACTTATTCGTGATATACATACAATAAGTTGAGACTATGTACGAGGGCTGATAAAAAAATACACGGAGTATTTGAATTTCGAATACGTTATTTTAAGAGACCTTTTTTTAAAATCTATTCTATCAACTATAAACTGAAAGTTAGGTTTCAGTGTCCATAAAAAACAATTTAAAAAAAACATGTACTGGGTCCGAGTATTTTTGGAAGTGTGGTAAAACATCGTATTGAATTGAACTGCTCGGCCATTCTCCCGCACATCTTGGAGGTTCGACGCGGCAGATCTCGGCAAATAATAAATTAATTTCAGTCATATTTTTTTCCATACAATTTTTTTGGAGCCTGAAAGATTTTTTTTATTGTTTTTATGTAATGCTTTATACTTGGATGAGTAACAGGGGACAGTACTGAATGTTATTTGGCTGAATAGCATCCCGGTGTTCTCCTCTAGTCTAGGCCATCGTGTATAACTGGCCAGCAATCCAAAGCGGCGTCTACCTTCTCGGAGCATGTGCTTTGGCCCCTCCGACTCAGGCAGCCATAACGGATTACATAATATATATATATATATATATATATATATGAGGTTTGTAAGTAAAATAATAAAGGCATTGTGTTGCTCTGTGAATATAAAGTTTTATTAAAATACTATTCTTACCTATAACAATTTTAACCAAAATTACAATATTTATAACAAAGAGTATACGTCATTGATTTATAATAACCAAAGTTTTCACTAACCTGTGAATATAAAGAAACTACATTTTAAGCCTTTATTATAATAAATAATGGTAAATTTAACATTAAATGAAAAATTATAGTTTGCCATAATTTACAGTCGTGACATTTATTTTTTTAAATTAACTTAAGTAGTTTTCTTTACATATCCAAAAGTTTAAGATTACTTCCGCTATCCTGGGAGTTAGTCGCCCTGTCGAGGCTATGTGGCACATCATGTACATCCATCAGACGTTATCAGGCATTGCATGGCGGCACCGCAGCGCCGAGTCCTCTCCTCGCATGCACTCTGTTTACCAAATTTGTTAAATATGATTAGAAACTAGCAAGTTTTGTTTTGCTTCATCTTAGAAAACCGGCACGGGTAGCTATGCTATCGAATGAAGACTGTCAGACACAGCCAATAACCCCTCCCCGCGCCAAACCACGCTCAGAGGGGCGCCGCCGTGCCAGCTCCTTAGACAACTTTCGTCCAATTTTTTCAACTTTCAAAACAGTTGAAAAGATTGGACAACTTTCGTCTAATTTATTCAATTTTCAAATTACTTAAATTCAATTTCAATTTTTTATCAATTTTATATTTGAAGTTATTGGCTGAGCTATGATGACTTTATGAACACATGGTGTGTTTTTGGTGAACGCCATCGAAGAACTAATAGTGTTGAGGGGTGGCACCTGAATCTTAACAATGAAGGCATAAAGAATAAAAAGAAAGTTAATATAATGCGACTCTTGAACATATTATTTGAGGACGCAGAGTATAATGCTGTCAGAGAACAACAAATTAAAAATAATCAAAAAGACAAGAAACGTAAAAAAGAGAGAGAACTATTATGGACTCGCAAATGAAATTTGTATGCGGTTCAATGAATACAAGTGAATTCTTACTAGAATGTTTACATGTTCAAAGTTCATAAAGTAGATGTACTTACATTATTAGAATTTAGGTAGACAATCAGCAAATCATAGGTTTCATTTAAGTGTTATTTTTGGTTTGATACATTATGATTAACATCTATAAGAGAATTTTTACCAACTTGCACTATTTTTTATTTAGTAGTTTTAATAATGTCAACGTTAATTTTAAAAAAAATTAATAGTATCATATTAATTGAACTACTCGATCAGTATTTTCCAAACTTAACAAGTAATTTGAAAATTGAACAAATTAGACGAAAGTTGTCCAATTTATTCAACTATTTTGAAAGTTGAACAAATTGGACAACATTCGTCAAATTTTTTAACTATTTTGAAAGTTGAAAAAATTGGACAAAAGTTGTCCAATTTGTTCAACTGGTTGAACAAATAGTTGAACATATTGGAACTAAGGGTGCCAGCTATGAGGTGTTCTAAAGGTAGCCCTATAATTTTCACGAGTTTAGATTATTACACGTTGTAAATTTTTATTTGTTTTTAAAGTGCTCTTCGGCTAGATTGATTCGAAATGTACTGTATCGCTACCGAGAAAGCTTAACTTTTCTTTTATTGCTGCCGAACTGGGTGGCTATGCGCCGTCTCGCCCTCTCGCGGAGTCCAGTGTTCAGTGAAATAGACCTGCCACTAGACAACCGGCTCACACGGCCAGATCAACGTGACCATCACTGACATGCCACCTAGTTCACCAAGGCGGGCCGACATCAAGGGTGTAGCGCCAGGTGTCATAAGAGAGGCAGCAGATAGCGATATACGGGACGCTGTATACATCATGCATGCGAGCATGAGTTCGTACCGTCGACCTCCTTACTAAGCAAAGCCGCTCATTCAGGGCACACAGAAAAGTGTTCGTTCTGATGTTGTACTGTATTGTATTGTTTATTGATCATTCATATGGCAGTTAGACTGCACTCGACCTTGTCACAATTTGTTCTATCTGTTCTATCCGGTTCGATTACACCCACGAAGAAGAACCGACAAGAAACTTCGCAGGGTATGTTTTTTCATACATATTTTTACAAGTATTTAGTGACTAGCCACATAATAACACCGCCCATAAGTCTATCGAAGACACAGCTTGAGAGCAAGATTAACAATTTTGCTGAGAGTTCTGACTACAAAGACTTATTAATTAAGTGAATCAGGAGTAAAGAGCCTTTGTCAAACCTTGATACGTAATTTGTATCAACATAATTATGTTAGTATATTAAACATACTACAATGTAGTATATTTGTCAAAAATAAAAATAAATGAATATTAAGATACTTGAAGTATGAAGTTGTCATTGGTTAATAAAATTGAGGTACTAATAGTACCTAGTCAAGAGTTAACTAATTATGCAGTCAGGTAAGTAGTATATATGTCACCGGCAATCTGTATAATCCGGTATTCTATAGAATACCTAGGCATTCCATAGAATACCGGATAATGGCTTAAAACGCTTAGGCAATGTATGAAATATCATTTATTTCATACTTTGCCTAGGCAATCTTCATTCAGAATGCCTAAAGACCAGCCGGCAAAGTGTTTTTAAATTTGGTTTAACCTGACCTAACCTGAATACGACACTCGAAAGACAAGGCGGCTCCTTTCGTGAACACTTGGCTTGAAACGAAACAACAAAAACGACATGCGCCGCCTCGACATTAGGTTAGGGTTAATCCTTACACAATATGCCTAGGCAATCTATAGATTGCCTAGGCATAGTGTGTAATGAAATGATTAACAGCAGATAAAATATTTTATACATTTTATACTAGACGGACCCGGTATTGTATAGAATGACTAGGTATTCTATACAATGACTGAATTATATACTTTGCCGGTAACATATACATAGGTATACCATGCTGCCAATTGGAGCAGGCCAGTCTCCACAAATAGCACCCGCTCACGAGCATCACGCCAGGGCCAGCCTTCGCCTCCCTCAACCATATTTGAGGGTGAGAGGCGACCCGGACCAACTTAGAACTTTCCTATCATGTAATCGAACAATATGCGTCTACAGTTCACCTCTGAAGACCACCGAGGCGTCATTTATGCGATTCTGTCTAATAAAATTCATAAGTTATTTACGCCAAGCGGCTCTAAGTCAAAAGTTCGATCCTACCGGTTCTGTTTCGGTAATAAAACCCAACAATTTCTCCCACAAGATCGCTCGTGCTTTTCACTTTGGACGTGACCTCGGCGACTCTTGGGAATTGAATTGAATATTAATTAACCGAAAAGCGCGGAGCAGCTGGCGTAGCGTAACCTAACGGCACTGAAGATCGTTCCATCAATTGACTCAACAGTCGAGCGGACACGTTGAGACGTTACACCACAGAGCATCAAATACCTACCGCCCGCGCCCCCTACTAGAGGCGCCCTAAGCGATGATATTTGAAACTCAATAACCGTACGCTGAGCTGCTAGCGCTTCGTATGTGTGTGTGTGTGTGCTAGTATCGACACTGCACACAAAGAGGAGCAAGTTAGGCACACGCACAAAACAAATGCACACGCACAACACGCATATGTAAGTCATAGGCCACGCCCACAGGCTTCAACGGCGTTGTAGAGAAATCGCGCTCACGGCGCCTCTAGTAGGGGCGGGCGCGCGCATTTCATGCTCTGTGCGTTACACCAATACGGGCTCAGATCACAATTAAAACGTCCGTGAAAAAACAACACGACACAAAGTAACACTACGGACAGCAAATTTTACGTAGAATATGTCGAGTTATGCGGAGAAGGAATTATTCGCAATCGAAGTCGGAGCCAGGAACTAGCGTGTGGGGCCGGTACTTTAAAAGAATAGCCCCACTGCATCTCTCCCCGTGTGTGTCGTAAAAGGCGACTAAGGGATATGACTCCCTTCTTATATTACTAGGTGGTAGGGTTTAACCCGCCCGGGTTGGTACCACCGCACTGAATGAAAGGTCGGTCGAAACGGCTATGTCAATAGTTTGTGTTTTCCGTCCAGTTCAGTTTAGCCGGCACGACCGAAGGGAAGCACTGACGTGGCACCAAGTTCACCCGGTGTTATGGGCTGACATCACGGATGTTGTAGGTGATGTAACGAACCGTGTCAGTTTCCATAAAAAAAAATAAAAAAATACGTAGAATATGTCGAGTTATACGGAGAAGGAATACGAAGAAAGGAACTGGCTAAATCAATCGATAGTTTCTTCAAAAAACTAGGCTCCTATATCGGCGATAGACGTTTAAATGGAAAGAGCTTCGTCGGTCGCACATAAATCCTTATAAAGAATTAGGATCGGTAGAGAGAGAGAGAGAAGTCAACGACAGCCGAGTCAGATAAGCTGACGAGGGCTCGGGCACAGTTACTTGGCTCGGGTTCGCAAAAAGCTATTACTGCACTGTAAAAGAGCAAGTTTGGCCAATCGCTGGTTTTGTGCTCAAATAAACCTTCTCCGACGTGCAATGGGCCCGGATTACGGCACGCCGCACAGTGCAGTGAATGTATGGAAGAATGGGACAAAAATCGAAACTCCGGCTGTATTTAGATAAAATTTTTATTTTATTCATATTTCAATATATAACATTATTTTTTATATATAATAGCTATATATATAGAATATAGATCATATATATATATAATTAAACTTATAATTAATATTAAATTACAACGTTAAAACTAATTAGAATCTGAATAATCGTCTTCCCTTAAATCTAAATTCGGTAGGTATATCTAGATCTACATTGCGAGACTGGAGCCATTTTTTTCAAATAATCATTAACATCGCCGTCTATTCTCACATATTTGTGTGTAAATACCTTCCTCTGCGAGGATATAACCTACTCACATTTTTTTTACTTTTTCATCGTTCAAATATACTCAAACGAGAACATATTTCGTTGAATACAACTTGTTTGCGGTCATTTTTGCTGCTGTTTATGCCGCAAGCTCCAATTTTTGTATGACGATCCCCTCTCTGAAAAAAAAATCTATATATTACCAATTGGCAGATATTGGCAGACAAACTTTACTAAATCTGAAAGTACATTAATATAGCTACAAGAAAAAGTAAAAACCTCGAGACACTTTGCGCACTTTTTTTTTAAAGCTTCGTCAAAGTTTGGAATTGCATTAATTATAGATAATTTTCAAGGGTATGTTTAAGACCTAATAGAAAAATAAATCTTAAACAAAAAGACAACATTTATATAACATATTAAACTACGTACCTTGGGCTACAGAATCCATTTTCAATCACTTCAAAACACTTGCTAATACTTTTGTTAGGACACTCGATGCAACGGACAACATACAACTGATAAGAGGGATTAACTACTCGCCGCGACATTGTTCCAGTTGGAGGGGTGATCATGAGCCAATGAGCGCAGTTCACGGAGTATAACTATAATTCCTAGAAGTAATGCCTTATCTACTTTACAACGGCAGGATGAAAGTCCATGGAATTTATAGCTCATTTTTCGATTTTTGGTAAAGGCTCACTGCACTGTGCGCCGCGTCATCTTTCAGCATAGCCGAATACCAACTCAGAGAATTTCTGTCGCTTCATCTTATTTCAGACCGCATTATTCATTGTTATTATTTGATTATTCTCTGTCGATTAAGCAGTTTCGGTCCTTTTCTGTTACTCGTTCACTTGTTCGTCCCTTATTTAGAATGTCTGTTCGTTATCAGGAACCACTCTCTTGTCTCGAATGTACACTCGACTCCCCCAGGCGCTGTACCTGTACTTTCCCGTTGAAATGATCCTTAGAGCCGGATTTGGAGCAGCAGCGTCTTGTCTGAAGTGAAGGAAACGAAGACAAACGTACATGGCGGCACTCGCCGGGCCGGAGGCAGCGGAGGTAGCCACCCACTATAGTATTATCATAGTGCATAAAACCAAATTACTGATAATCGGTCAAATTAACTGTTCTGATATTAAAATAAAATTTGTTATTTAGTTGAACTTTTTTGAATTTTAGGTTATGTTGTTAAGTTAGCAAGAAATGTTGTATCTCATTATTTTTAGGTTTTATTCGTTATTTTTTTTAAGTCGTTCTAAGTTCAATGTTTTTGGTAAGGATTCCGCAAGCAAAGGTCGACTGGAGATCTTCTAGCGTACGCCACGCATTTGTGTGTGTAATCGACAGAAGAGTTCTTCGAAATGCACGATTCTCTAAATCGTTCTTGTGCCGCACTGCAAAGGTGTGGGAACGGGCTCCTAGGGAATACCTTTTCCCACTCCTACAGTCCAAGGATCTTCAGATCGGGGTGGACATTAGTCCATCTCTAAGTCGGACTGGCACCTTCTCGGGGGTCAAATTGGTTGCGCCTGAGGTTTCGACCTCGGGCACAGCCACCCAGTTGGGAAACAATAAAACAATATATGTAAGCATCTATACCCCGAGGATTTTTTAAGGAATTACATACACACATATCACACACTCTGAATCCCGACAACTGGGGTAAGCAGAGTAATCGGTTTTGTGCTGCAAGAACTCTGGTAAATTGCAGCACAACGCCGACCACCACGTTTCGCAAAGTATTCGAACAATATTCAATCGATCAGGCAGCAAGTACGGCACGAAGACCCACCTGCTGCATGACTCGGTAGAATTAGTGCCAAGGTGAGAGGTGGCGACCCTGTCGCCCTTTAGCACGGCATCTTAAGGAATTGTGATTTCATAACGCATCAAGGGTGACACTCACGAGCGATAACAGTTTCTTAAGTGTGGAATTTACAAATGAAGCTCAAAGTAGTGAAAGTTGAGCTCAAAGTAGAGAAGATGCTTATTATATTATTTATTTATGCAATTCTATTAATTATCTGCATTATCGGTAATGTAATTAATAAAGAAGAGTAAAAAATTACTTGTATAAATATTGTACTGTGTGTTTCATACAGTCTTCATTTTCTTATTAATAATCTGTGGGCGGTGTATGCACAGGCCACATATTGCTTGGTGTTTGAAAATATAAGAAGAAGATTGTCGTTCGAAACAAATCACTCTTGAAAACTTGCTTTTGATTATGTAAACATTCGACTCGGTGCTCGACGCGATAGTAGATCATACATAGATTTCTTCCTGTTTTGTGATATTTTTAAGATCCTAGAGCAAAGAGATTAAAAAACTGTCTTTGTCCTAGAGTATAGTTTGAATATATGCCCAGTTTCTGGATTATCTGTGCTTTATTGAATAGAAGAAAGAATAGTCAAGTCGCTGGGAGAGGGAGTTCCCAGCGCAATATCAATTTGTCCAGAAAAGCAACACAATGAAATTTGGGAGCAGAGGAAGATTCTCTGGAAGATCAGCTCTGCAGCTCTCTCACAGAGAAGCAGCCGCACCACCATACACGCTGAGCCGGCTGTAGACCTGGCTCCCTTTCCCTCGTGTTTGTCTCTTTTTTCACTTTTTTTTTTTGTATTCGTGATTATCATGTAAAGATAGATGAGGAAATTAAATGAAATGAATTGATTTTTAACCGACTTCAAAAAAGGAGGAGATTCTCAATTCGACTGTATTTTTTTTTTTTATGTTTGTTACCTCAGAACTTTCGACTGGGTGAACCGATTTTGAAAATTCTTTTTCTTTATTTGAAAGCTGGTGCTTCCCGTGTGGTCCCATTTTAATTTGGTCAAGATCGGATTGGAAAGCGAGGCGGTCTCGCGAGGCCGAAGGCCGAGCGATTCCGCCTAGTGCACTAATAGCAAAAAATTACTAAAAAAAACTGTGAAGGCGGTGCTAAAGAAGGCTACACAAATCAACACCGCCTTCAACTCTAGGGTTAGATTTTTTATTTCATACATTTTTGAAGGCGGTTTTTATATTTTTTTGTTTCTCTTGTCCCAATACACACACATATAAATACTTACAAGAAAAATTGGACCTGACACAGAAATAAACTTTATTCTTTCATTATTTTAATTTCTCAATAATTATGCCATACGCACATACATTTGAATTATTTCTTAACTCATCATTAACATAACAGGGCCCTGTTAGTACGTTCATAAAATTCGAGCTAAATTTTTACTGAAATGTTTAATTTACGACCAATTAATAACGACAGGCCGTTGAGTATAAGATGAGTGGAATAACAACTAGTTAATCAGTACTAACCAATAGCTGTTTTATTTGACGACTATGAAATGTTTAGTCAAAAGTGAAATCGTTTGAGTTGATTAGAACATTTGAATTTTAGTTTACAACAGTCATGGAATTTTAATAAAAAATCAAAAGGTTCCGGTTCCCGAGTAGATTAAAAATACTTCTTATGTTCTCAGCGTTACTATTTACATACATACAATCTAGAACGATAAAAAAGGTATGGACGCCGGACTGTCAAATGCTTGTGTGAGAACTAGCGTCGCCGAGTTGCGGGGAGCGGAGTATACTTACCGATGATAAGATATTCCACTATTGTGCACACTAAACTTGGCTGTAGTGTTTTTACACGTAAACATAGAGCATGCGGGCATTTTAAACAGGCTTTCGCGAACGCAGCCGATGACAGACTGTCGGGCCAGCGCGCGACCGTCCAATGAAACAAGTATGCTTTTACATATATCGTGTTACGCTGGCGAGGATAGGGTTCGGGGTCCATACCTTTTTAATCGTTCTAGCATACAATATACGAGTATAAATATGCACATACATGCATAAAGCCGCGCGCGTTTCATAAAGGCAGATCACCTCTGACGCTTTATCTACTCGCATATTGTTCTAGATACATGTTTAATACTTACATTTAATGTTATTATATTAATTTTAACATGTTTATTTTGGACATTACCGCTCTATGACATTATCAAAATATTTTCGGATATGCGGTATATTATTAAAATATTTATTTCCGCCAACGTTGTGAATTGGTAACAATATACTTAACGGTGTGCTTAACATTATTCACAATATGTATTGTGCTTTTAAAATAAATAAAAATAATACTTGATACAATGACGTTAAATTACGGTCCACTGAATCGCAGTTGTCAAAATGACATCTCGCCAGTAATTATATAACGAAAAGTCACATACAAAAAATAATTCACTAAATTATTATATTAAATTAATTTAATTACGTATTGTTACTAATATTTACTTAAATATCTAAACACACTAACTTTCTCCACCGTATCTACGAGCCCTTCAGACCCGAAGGACACACAATAAGTAGAAAATTGACGTATCCAATTAAACAATAAGGGGACGAGCGTTTGGCGAAACGTAGTTTGTGCATTAACCCTTTCTAAGTGCAAGTAAGCTTCTCCTATCACGGAGGTAAAAAAACTCCCGACCCGCCGCCAATGGAGTTTCAACTGAGGCCTAACCCGTACATAGGATGTTCGGACATAACATGAATGCGACACTCCCGGCGTCGGAGTTACCGGTGGCAAAGTATGTTACAATAGAAGAGTCACACACAAGAGTAACCGTGGAAAAGTCAAAAACTAACCGAGCGCAAACGTAGGCGGAAGCAGGGGCGTCTCGCAGAGAATAGTAGCACCAACGGCTCCGACTCCGACACGACCTCATGCTATACGGTCAGGTCGACGGAGACCGCTTCTGCCATACCCCTCTCCCCATCTCAAAAAAACCGCAACCATCAACCCTCTACTCACTAGGGACCACGATGGAGCTAAATTCGTGATCCATGTACAGCAGCGTGGCGATCGGCATACAGACGTGGACGTACAAATCGTGGACGGAGGGTTACGCGTGTTGGTCGTAACCTGGTTTCGGTGGAGCTTGTTTTAGCAGACTTTCTCAAAACATTTTTGAATATTATTCACGAGCACCATCATATGTATAAGGCGTCTGTTCCTTCATTCAACATTACAAGGCTCGGTTTGGTGAGGGCAGTTCTGACCGACGCAACACCTGAAGACCTCCTCGAGGAGCTTGGAGTTTCCGAGGGCGGAAAAGTTCTGAAGGACAGAAAGCTCAATTTCAAACAGTTCGTAGATAGAAACCCAGCATGTGAACCTCCCCAACCTGTCGACCTAACGTTAGATAGTGAAACGCTCACTTCCCGAGTCAGTCTAATGTACACCCCCCTTCGATTGGAGCTGTACAAATACCCTACTATTCAGTGCTTTCAGTGTTGCCGATATGAGCACACCAAGGCCCAATGCCGCTCAAAGCCTCGATGCTTGAAGTGCGCTCAGCTACACTCTGGAGATAAGGGTAATCTAACGAAGACTCAGGGGCGGATCCACGGGGGGGGGGGGGGGGGGGGGAGATTAGGGAGAATGGAGAATGGAGAATAGAGAATATAGTATAGAGAATAGAGAATAAACAATAAAGAATAAAAATAAAGAATTAGCGAATTCCTTCCTCATCGAAATATCATCTAAAATGCACAATGCACATACACGCACACACGCACACAAACGTCATCCAGCCTCGATTTAACTTCAGTATCACCTCGATACAAAATCAAACCGCTTTTAACGAGCACGATCATTATAATCTGTTAATGTTAAACGTTGGAACAATTAAGTAAGCACGATACATTGCTTAATCTGGCGCGGTAATGGGAAATTCCAAATAAATCGAAATTAAACGAAACCAAATCAAAAAAATGCAAAGCGTACTGCAGCTCAAAAACAAAACCTACAATAATTTTATATAATGAACGCAACGAACAAATATGACGTAAATAGACAGACGAAAATACATTGCAGACTAGCACATACTAACATAGGCATGTTATTGTTGTTAATTTCTATTGCTCTTCTGTATGTTCTCTTCTGTCTTGTGTAACTCTGTGTTTTTTTGTGTGCAATAAAGCATTTCTATTCTATTATGTTCTGTTCTTTTCTGTTCTGTTCTGTTCTGTTCTATTCTATTCTATTCTATTCATCACATCAACCTGTTTCGGTTCACTGCTGACCATATGCCTCTCCCAAGGAACGTCACCACACGAGGTCTTCCGCTCTTCCCATCCATCCACTCACCCGGTTTACCTGTTTAAGTCGTCTGTCCACCAAGCGGGACGGAGGGGGGGAGCATTGGGGTGGATAGGGGTCCACGCTATTTTTGCTTACGTAGCCTCAATTCGAGCACCCGCCTACCCTAGAGGTTATCGGATCTACGAAAGATATGCCCAGCCCACTGCCACTAATAAAACTGAGAAAAACATAAAACATTGCGCGCCAAGGTAATAAGCCTCCAATCCCTGGCATAATTATATCAATAGACTCGTGCAAAAGACCACCCAAGTCAGAAAACATCGATTAAAAGAAATGACAATGTCACATTAATCGCTCCAAAACCCTGTTACAATAAATCTAATAAATAAACAGCTCGATTACCCACTTCAAGACTTCAGAAAGCATTACTGTAGGAATTCTCGGAGAGTTTACGAGGCCACATCACTCACAACACGCGAATGAGTCCAAGCCGGTAGTAAGGCACCGATTGTTTTATTGATAAAGCCGTAAACCGTAAAAATATATACTCAGAAACCGCATCAACTTGTGAGGTTTTGAAAGAAAAATGCACAATCTCTACTGAACCGATCTACCTGCGGTTTTGACTAATGATAGCTGTCATATCTGGGGATGGGGTTATGTTATGTATTTATAACATTTATTTAACAGCTAATTTATATATTTGAAATATAGAAAATACAAAAAAAAAATCTATTGCTCTTCTGTATGTTCTCTTCTGTCTTGTGTATGTCTGTGTTTTTGTGTGCAATAAAGCATTTCTATTCTATTCTAAATACTTAATAAAAAAATCTACCAAGGCAGTAAAAAAATTAAGCTATTTAAATTACTTCAACTTAACTTAAACTTACTAAAAGTATGCATGAGAACCAAAATTAATTATGTACATAATAAATAGTAAAAAAACGAAGAGATGGAACAGTAAGCCGGAAAGTAAAAATAATTAATTATACAATATCATCACGATATCCTCTTTTCTTTTTTATAGACATTCAGCACGGGTGGCTGTGCAGCAGGTGGAAAAGCAGACACAGACAACAACATCACTCCTCGCGAAACCACGGTCAGAGAGGCGCCATGCCAGCCAAGGCGGACAAAAACGTCATCGTCTCATTTTATTAACACGTCTTTTGAGTAACCCCAGGTTAGGGACCGGTAGGGACCGTTCTGCCTCAGAGGTAAAGTGGTGAAAGAAAAAGTTTAACAAGGTACGGAAAAATACGATCGCGTCACATATTACAATTCCATTCTTACCTTACTAGGTGGTAGGGTTTCACCTTACTAGGTGGTAGGGTTTTTCTTCCAGTTCAGTGTAGCCGGTACGACCGAAGGGAAGCACTGACACGGCACCTAGTTCACCCGGTGTTATGGGCTGACATCGCGGATGTTGTAGGTGGTGTAGCGAACCGTGTCAGTTTCCATAAAAAAAAAATGGAGTGCGTGGCGGCCATTTCAAAGTTCAAAGTTCAAAAGTTCAAAAAATGAATTCAATAAATCATTAAAGTTCATTTACGCCGGTTAGAAGATAAATGTATAGTAGTGTATGACAATCACGAATCTGGGTATTTATTTCCATGCCGTGAACATATTTTAACAAATTGGTGTCTAAACCGCCCAGTGTAAACACGTCTTTATGTCGGCTGTTAAGACTTTATTGTTGAACTTTCTTTTTTAAATTAATTTTCAACGTATAAAGTTACGTCGTTACATTACCTCGAGTAATAGCCGGTGAAGATAAACGAATAAGATTTAGAAGGAAGACATGACATTAGTAGCGCATCACACATCAGATATCAGTCTTATTAAAATGTAGATACATATAAGGTGCTTCGTTATTTATGTCAAAAATTTCGGGAGGGTTACATACGCACTCAAATAAACACTTTACGTAAGAAAAAAACATATGTTTATAGGATCATTTTTTCTCCTAAGCTAAAATCAAATAAGTAGCTGTAAAAACCAATCATAGTGACCTTGTGACTTACTTACAACCAACAGCTGTTCTGCGTTTGAACATAGTACGGTCATTGACCCAGTACAATGCAAGTTATCTACTGTTACACACAGGTTAATGTTTAGGTAGTAAACATGTTTTGTTAAATTTCTCGAAAAGTAATGCTAAAAACATATTTGTACCGTGTGGGGCCGGTACTTTAATACCCCCACTGCTATAATAGCCCCACTGCATCTCTCCCCGTGTATGTCGTAAAAGGCGACTAAGGGATATGACTCCCTTCTTATATTACTAGGTGGTAGGGTCTAACCCGCCCGGGTTGGTACCACCGCACTGAATGAAAGGTCGGTCGAAACGGTTATGTAAATAGTTTGTGTTTTCCGTCCAGTTCAGTGTAGCCGGCACGACCGAAGGGAAGCACTGACGTGGCACCAAGTTCACCCGGTGTTATGGGCTAACATCACGGATGTTGTAGGTGATGTAGCCAACCGAGTCAGTTTCCATAAAAAAAATATATATATAATTTTTTTGCGTAACCTGTTTATTTGAGTGTCTATGTAACCCTCCCGAAATTTTTGACATAAATAACGAAGCACCTTATATACACATACATGCATACCTACATAATAATCTGCTCCGTTCAGTAGCAGATTTAATCAGCCGTTTCCGAGATATGTCGTTGCCCACAGTAACCCCGAAACTGGAATGTTACTTTTTCTTTTATGGAATCTGACACGGTTGGTTACATCACTGGTGAAATAGGTGCCATGTCAGTGCTTCCCTTCGGTAGTACCGGCTACACTGAACTAGACGGAAAACACATAACATATTTTGAACGGTTTCTAAATTCACTTTTATGGCTTTCACTGTCTCCAGCCGCCGCCCCCGCAAGCCGCTCCGCATACTTCGAAAGCCGAGTTATTGCCGCCCTGCAGTTTTTCCGCTGTGCCTTTAGAAGCGCACGTTGGTCGTATAGGTTGGGGGCGGACTCACTATCGTCAGCCCTCACGCACTCTATGTACTTGCGCGCGCTAACTACCTACCGCCCAGCGGGCCGCCGGCGGTCTAATTCAGTGAAAATTCGTCAGCCGCGCGGAGCGTACCTACACGCTCGCCCACGCTACTGCGCGCAGCTGCAAAGCAATAATCACTTTACACTCGATCGTTTAGGCACATTTTCACACGCAGCGATTGGCGACGTGAAACAGTAGGCTATTAAAGCCGAAGGTATGGAACTTTTTCTATGGAGTGATTTATCTGTTACGAAGTAACTATTAAGTAATCTGTGCTATCGTGGGCACTAGTCTCCCCGTCTTGTTCCCTTGTCACCGATCGTCCCACCGCACCGGCTTCGGTGTCTTCCATCTACCACTTCGAAGCTCAACTCTATGGGTAGTTACTTAAAGGACCAAATGAACGGTTTCTAAATTATTAAATCATATAAAAAACCGCATGTTATTATATTTATTTACCTTTTATGAATGACATCGTTGTAAAGAAGTGTCATTACATCACAAAATTTGACATTATTACCTTTTTATTAAACTATGTGGTAAACATATTTCGTAACAAACTTATTAATAATGTTACACTTTATGCCGCCTAATGTGTGGCAAGGGCGAATTTATTGCCTTAGGCAATTTCTTTCAGTCAACCCTGTGGACCTAGTTTTACATGGAATCCGAACCCACCGGATTCCGGATTGCAAACTAGAACACCAAGTTTAAAGTTCCTTAGATAAGCAACATAGTGCGATGGAGGAAAAAAATAACTCTTTTTTATGCCAAAATGTGATAACAACGGTAGGTACTGTACCATAAAAATATTTATTCGCCTAAATAATCACACAATACCTACTGATCTAAAGTATAATAGTAAAAGTTAATACTACTAAGCCACTGAAAAATAAAATAATAAGCTAACTAATTGGGTGCCAATAGGTATGTGGAAGGTTCACGAACAGTTGATAGAGTAATTATGTAAACCATGTTGATATATTTCAACTAGGTATATTTAGTCTATCTTTACTTATGTATATAGTATAGGTATAGTATTTAAACTATATGGGCAGAGATACCAATTCAAATCGTTTTTAACCGACGAAAAAAAATATATATAAAAACCGCCTTCAAAAATGTATGAAATAAAAAAAAATCGAACTCTAGAGTTGAAGGCGGTTATTTTGCTTGCTTTAGCACCGCCTTCAACTCTAGGTTCGATTTTTTTTTATTTCATACATTTTTGAAGGCGGTTTTTAAATTTTTTTAAATAGTTTTTTAGTTCACAGTTTTTGACGTGATAACGTCTTATAAATTGATGAACACGGGCAGCACGTACGAAAGAGTGTTACGTTGACAGTCACGTTGATATTCACGTTGATATTAAAAGTTACCATGGAAACGTCCTCGGCCCAAGCGGCAGTGTTGCCAAACGTACGGTAATTGCCGTATCGTACGGTAATCGAGGCTAGAAATCGACAAATGTACGATTGTACAATTCTTATGGCTGTGTTTCTTTATGACGTTATCACGTAAAACTATCGTCCGTAAATCGACTTTACAGACAACCATTTTTTTTTTTGTAATTTTTAAAGTTCTGAGGGGACAAACATAAAAAAAAATACAGTCTAATTGAGAACGTCCTCCTTTTTTTGAAGTCGGTTAAAAAGGAGGAGGTTCTCAATTCAACTATTTTTTTTTTTCAAATTATAAATGAATCGTTCTATTCTAAAAGCACACCAGTCTTTGGAGTTAGTTTTGAGAAAGAAAGTAATAAGAATCTGGTTCAGACCATTTCTGGATATGCGGCGCACCTCGTGCCGAGCCTCGCGTGGCTCACTCTATACTATCAGCCGTCGTTTAACTGCACCTTTACGTGGAAGCCGAAATACGGCCAGCCTGAACGGTCTAATGGTTTTCCATTCAAGTTCTGACAGCGCCCGAGTGGGTCTGCTTAACTTTATGATCACCCGCCGATGCGCTGCGCGAAGCTACCGGGGCTGGGGAAAGAAGCTCCCCTTTTACAGCATGTCGGTATAGTAGATGTATGAATCTCCAATGCATTAAGACGCAACGCACAACAGTCGTATCTTATCTATCGTCGGGAGTTCATGACCGATAATATTTTGGAACTGCTATTGAGTTAAGATTACAGCGATAACACTGATTCATGCCGATTTATTCTCACATTCACTTTTGTAGGTTTTATTTTAAGTAACGCACTGGGCAGGGATTGCATCTCTATACGCTGGATTTACCACGGATGCGTACCAATCGGTTCTGCAGATCCTTCCTCCACAGAACCGGTAAACTCTGGAACGCTCTCCCTGCCCACATATTTCCCCCCAAGTATAATCTCGGGTCCTTCGAGAGAGACGTGAATAGGCACCTGTCAGGCCGGCATGGCGCCTCCGCATGCGATCCAATGTCCATGGGCGTCGCTAGACACCATATAGATGGCTCGGCGCCACATGTCGCGCTTACTACTTAAAATTAACCAACATGGATGGCTCTGATGTGAGACCAATGGGGCAATCGACAGAGCCAAAAGCACATCTCCTCGCGAAACCACGCTCAGTTATGTGCCATGCCAGCAGATTTGCTGTTGCTAGGCTGTCTAGCCTGTTAATACGACGTTTGAAGACACCCAAGTCAAAGGATTTGGGAAACACACTCGTGCGGAACCGACGACGTACGGTTTTCTCACTAGACCGTGTAGTCACAGCGGTTAAGAGTAGGTACAGCCGGCGGCAACATTTGCTCGCAATATTTCAAATGGTGCTACAAAGGGGCTCCCAACCAGTGGCGGATCCAGGTGGGGGGCGCAGGGGGCGTGCCCCCCCCCCCCCCATGTCTGAAATTAGAAAAAAAATATGTGGGGAAACCAAAATAATTGCGCCGGCCACCCTGGCGTGTGAGCGATCGTAGGTAGCGAGTAGAGTGCAAGGAGAAGTGAAGAAAAATCGGAGAATACGTATTGCAGCATTGGCGTGCTTCTACACCGACGGCGATGATGATGCGCCCCTCCCTTGAGGTCTTTCTGAATCCGCTACTGTTCCCAACACCATGTCAAGCGCGCAGCCTCAGGGACGCAGTGGCGCCATTATCCAGAGCGAACTAATTTTTTTTTTTTTTTATGGAAAGTGACACGGTTGGCTACATCACCTACAACATCCGTGATGTCAGCCCATAACACCGGGTGAACTAGGTGCCATGTCAGTGCTTCCCTTCATTTCATGTCGGCTACACTGAACTGGACGGAAAACACGAACTATTTACATGGCCGTTTCGACCGACGTTTCGCTCAGTGCGGTGGTATGTGTTTAAGGTGATGTGAGACTGCGTCTGACTCGAATTTCAAGAAGTGTACCGCCAATACTACTTACCTGACATATTCAGTTTTAATATACTCGTATGTAAAACTTCATCTTCAGCGCAGATCGATACCTTTTTGAAAATACGATTTGATTAACTTCGCTCGATAGAAAAAAATCATGAACATGCCTCTGAATTTAGTTATAAAAACTTATTTAAGGCAACGTGACCAAATCAAGGCTTTGGAAAAAATATATTTTATTTGTTGAATATATATCTAAATCCGTAGCTTTTTACTTTTTTGTTTCGATCCGTAGTTTTGGAATAAAAAAATAAAAACCAAATTTTTCATTGATTGATTGTGTTGCATCCTACTCCAACCAACGAAAGCGGCGGCGGCGCCTTGAAAGAGGACTACTGGTGAATACGGGTTGACAGGGCCTTAAGGAGCACACACACATCACTCCTGCACGACGACGTTCGCGTCATCACGATGTCGTGACGCGATACGACATTATATGGTCAAATAAAAACAAATACCAACTTTTAGTATAAAACTATGTTAAGTTTATTGTTTTGATTCGATTAAATCGATTTATTTATTTTGATTGAGAAACATATTTTAAAATACATACAATTAATTTTTTTAAGAAAGAAAGAAAGAAAATATATTTATTCACCATAAGATGCAGTACACACAATAATTTTATACAATTATACACGAGGATGGTGAAACGGAAACCGCTCAGCTGAGGCGCAGTTTTTCCGACATTTGGCCTTTTTTTTTGTGCCATGATATGGTCACCTCGGTGCCAGTCCGCCAGATGCGTGCCTGTGTTTTTATGTCCACGTGTGACTGACATGGTGGAACTGAAAAACACATCTGTCCGATTTAAAACATGAAAAAAAATAACTCACAACAATGTACAACGATTTCGTGTGGTCTAGATCGCACAACGAAATCGCCAATTTCTCAATCGTAAAAGTCAATATAGACATCTTTTACAGCTGGCGGCACGGTACCAAGTCGAATTTGCATTTATAAAGAGGATGTAGCCGAAGGCGAAACCGTAAAATTGAATCAGCCAAATTTAAATAGCGTAAATTTTTTTACGGCAGCAGAGCTGCCGCCTCGGGGAGCAATAAAAGTTAGTAATTTTTCGTTTCAATAACTTGCGACGACGATACGCCATAATGTTAGGGATTCATTTCATTATTTCCAAGGAAGGGAGTTCGATTAACTGTTTTTAAAGTTCTCTGGCAAATACGCCGCCAATTTTGAATAGGTTAATTAAGTTTATACAATGTAAATACTTTTCTTGACTTAAATCTCCAATACGCAAGATTGTGATTTTGAAAAATAATTAATTCAAATTTTTGGTGGAACGTTTTGGTTTATTTTCGATGAAAATTCGAGCTAGTGTTGACTTAACGAGCAATCTTATAGATGTTTGTAGAATAATCGTTGTAGCCGTTATAGGTAGTGGTACTCACTGTATTCGCTGGTGTCGTCTGTGGTGCCGTTGACCGTGCCGTCCGGCAGAAGTTGCAGGTTGCGGTTCTTGAGGAACATCTGAATCTTGCGCGAAGTGCCCGTGATGTGGCTGAGGTTGGCGGAGCGCTGCGCGCGCGGCGGAGGGTCCGGAGCCGGCGCGGCGGCGCACGCGCTCAGCGCGAGCGCGAGCACGAGCGCGAGCACGAGCAGCGGCGAGCGCAGCGGGCGCGCACGCATGGCGGCGGGCGCCGCCCATGGCAGCCCGGCGCGCCGAGCGGCCGCCGTCACTGCGCCGGCGGATCACGGGGGCGCTGCGTCCATCGCGCCCTACCTCACTTCTACGACTACCCGCAGGACGGAGAGTGCGTGTGCCGCCACTGCCGCGCGAGGATCACTCTGGCCCTACCGCCCGCAGCGGTCGGACGTCCGCGCGGCGTCGCTCACGCCGCTCCGCGCGACCCGCTCCACGCGGCGATCTTAAACCGACACTTTATTCGCGTCGGATCGAATTTCCGACACATTCACTGAGGTGGTACGTTAATATATATAACTGTAATATCACTGCACTGAGGAGACACCACAGAAGCGATCCCTTGAGGTTTGCTCGAGCGCAGACTTCTCGATCACTCGATCTGCAACAATAGCAAATACTCATGTTAATCTCACGAATTTTAGCTCGCTGTGATTACAAGTAATTTAAACATAGATAATTGATTAAAATCAATCAACCAACTTTGAATTAACTTGTAAAATACTGTCTAGTTTTACATATGGAAGTGTTTCTTCGAGTTAAGGCTTCTTTAAGATGTCTATTTGTCGCGCGCTCTCGATAAGAACACGTTTTACGCCGGAAAATTATGAATTTTGTTAGCACACACTTCACACCTTACTTTCGTAAATAAGTACTTTAATATGGACTCTTCTGGAAGTTTTTGACATGTTGCGAGACAGATTTCACGTTGTATTGTATTGTATTTATTTATCATAATGTAAAATTTCACACACATATAAAAAAATATTTTTAGGTACATGTTGGTCATTTACATTACTCGTCAGACTGGTAATTTGTCCCCTAGTGAATTTGAGGCATAATAATTGTATTGTATAGATTTATTGCACTCAAATAAAATATAGGCAAAAGGTAACATTTGATGTCTTTTAAGGCATTTTCTAACAGTTTCTTTAGAATAATTGACAAAGTTTCTCCAAAAACTGTGCTCGATATGGGTCTATTTATTCAAATGTTCTCGTTCACGAACTAATTACTTTCTAATTAAAATTGAAGAATAAATTGCACGGCATAGAACATTTTAACCGCTGCAGTGGAAACAAATTGAAACGAATCCTACGGTATGATTTCTAAACCGGTATTGTTAGGCTTAGCGAAGTAATCAAATGGACAATTAAAATAAAGAAACGATTCGTAAATTAACCCGCTTGTACAACAATATGACGTCTTGTCTTAATGAAAATGTTCTAAATAAACGCGTATCAGTGGCGAGAATTACGAACAAGCTACTTGAATTAAACGCAGAGTTGCCTCAACAAATCCTCACGACCCCTCCAGAAAACAATAATAGAATTACGAACAATCGACTTGAATTAAGCGCAGAGTTGCCTCAAAAAATCCTCACGACCCCTTGAGAAAATTATAATAGAATTACGAACAAGCGACTTGAATTAAACGCATAGTTGCCTCAAAAAATCCTCACGACCGCTCGAGAAAATAATAATAGAATTACGAACAAGTGACTTGAATTAAACGCAGAGTTGCCTCAAAAAATCCTCACGACCCCTCGAGAAAATTATAATAGAATTACGAACAAGCGATTTGAGTTAAACGCATAGTTGCCTCAAAAAATCCTCACGACCCCTCGAGAAAATTATAATAGAATTACGAACAAGCGACTTGAATTAAACGCAGAGTTGCCTCAAAAAATCCTCACGACCCCTCGATTAAATTATAATAGAATTACGAACAAGCGACTTGAATTAAACGCAGAGTTGCCTCAACAAATCCTCACGACTCCCCGAGAAAATAATAATAGAGACACGGTCTCTAATACAATTAAATCAGTCCCACAATAAAATGTAAATCAATAAAGTTTTGTTAGTCGTCTCATTACAGGCCCATATTCGGCATATTCTTTATGGCACAACGCTGAAGGTGCATCGACATTTAAAATATTAATTTATGCGTCTCGTTTATTGACTGCAAGTTCTGAGCCACCGCTAACGGACAGGTCGGAGTTTTAGATAACCTTCCGAATATCTAACCGTACGATGCGTTAATGTTTGTTTCGTACGTGCACGACATAATTTCGTTTAACTTGTAGTTTATGTAGGTACGTTGTTGTATAATTTTGAACATCGAAGATTTTGTTCAAACCTTCGAAGGTCAGTTTTTTTATAAGAATTTATAAATAAACTACCTTAAACAATCACAGCATTAAATATAGATATAGAACTCAACCTTGGTGTGAGATAGTATAAAAAAAAATCAAGTAAAGTGGCAGCTAAATTTGACGTTACGTTTTGTTCGCTTTACCGTACACAAGTATTATTTTGATTTTGGAAAACCACCAAAATATGCCTTATATTATTAAATTTATCATGACAGTAAATATAAAGATGTTTGAATCTTAGTAGAACTGTACTAGTACCTACAGTAACACACACTCTCAAAAAAATCATAGGGAAAAGAGGACTAGTGCAAGTTGGACTCGCGCACCGAGGGTTCCGTACCACACAATACATTATTATTTGTTGTTTTACTTTAGAGTTTGCATTATAATCACACCAAGTTTGACACTTGTCGCATCAAACAAATATCAACAATAGCATCGAACAAACCAGTAAATTGTATCTATGGAATGTTTGTTACAATACTACTGCGCTACGCACGAGTTGTGCCAAATATACTCTGAATAAAATATAGGTTGGCCAGGTGAAAAGCCTCGAAACATATCTCTTCCGCAGCACTTTAAAACGAAACGTTTCCAAAGTATATGTTTGCATAGCAACGCGTTAAGATGTAAGGTAAAGTAAACATTTGAGATGTTTTCAAAACAAACACTCTGTCTCTAGTGAGCATTCGGCGAATATCAATCTACGCATCTTTAGGAAGAAATCTTTGCTTTTATGTGAGAAAGTAAAATTAATTTGTCGCAATTTTTTTCTTGCCATAACAAACAGTGTCTATTATATAAATACACCGATGTATATTGGTTTATATTCGGACTTCTAAAAATGCCAAACTTTAATATTAGTCGCATGGGTGTCGTTAAAGAGGTTCGTCGGGAATGAGTTGAGAAAGATATTTTAAAAGAGATTCAAGTCCCTGAAGGTGTTGGACACGTCTTAAAGGCTCGCCGGTTGAATTATAAAAATCGTAACGTCCGACTGAATGGAAACCTACCGAAACAGTGGTATATACTTGTCAGGAAGCCTATGATGTCTTATAAAAACAAATATGCTTTGATAGCTGTCGTGTTTCCACCCTCAACCAGGCCTCACGCACTCAATGTACTTGCGCGCGCTAACTCCCTACCGCCCGATGGACCGCCGGCGGCGGTCTAATTCAGTGGAAATTCGTCAGCCGCGCGAAGCATACCTACACGCTCGCCCACGCAACTGCGCGCAGCTGCAAAGCAATAATCACTTTACACTCGATCGTTTAGGTACGTTTTCGCACGCAGCGATTGGCGACATAAAACAGTAGGCTATTAAAACCGAAGGTATGGAACTTTTTCTATGGAGTGATTTGTCTGTTACGAAGTAACTATTAAGTAATCTGTGCCTCAACGAGGTATTGACCATTCATTAAAATTATCATTATCTTAATCTTGTAATTCTTTCTGACATGGTACCGAAACCATGGAAAAATCAAAAAGCATAAAAACAGTGCAAACTACAAACGATGAAAAGAATGGAATTTAAAATGAAGCTAGCAGCTTCAAGTATTAATTGTTTTGGAGAAAGATTCTTTAGTCTATGAACCAAGACTACCCTGCCGACTACAAGCGATGCACTTAAACCTGAATTAATACAAAATGTTTCACAAAACATATAAGAGAAAAGAACTAAGAGTGGATAAACCGTAATAGAAAAACATTACCAACATGGAAAATTGGAACCGAAGTTCTTTATCGTATTGTACGCCGTCGTTGGATTTCAGCAAAAATTATAGACATATCCAATGCTCCTAGATCCTATAAAATTAAACTAACATCCGGAAAAACACTCAGAAGAAATTCGTGGTTACTCAGATCTATACCTGAAGATCCGGTAGCACAGTTTAATTTCCGCTCCTAGATCCTATATTATTAAACTAACATCTGGAAAAACACTCAGAATAAATTCATGATTTCTCAGATTTATAACTGATGATCCGGTAGCACAGTTTAATTTTACAACAAGCAGCAGTCCTCACACACGGCCAACTGAGGAGCAACACCAAACAGCCGCGCCAGCTCCTGTCGCGCCTCGGTTATCCCAGGATAAGCTCCTGCTGCTCCTGCTGCTGTTATTGATAAAGATTCCCTGGCCACGATGATAATCTGGTCACTTCCAGAAGTGGAAGAACTGTTAGACCTCCTATACGTCTGAACCTTTAATGTGGAGTGTTTATTATTGATTTGTTAATTTGTTTGTTAAATAAGTAAACGAGTGCTTAATTTTAGTTGGAAAGGATGATGTCAGACAGGCTATGATGCCATATAAAAGCTAATAGGATTTGATATGTAGCTGTCGTGTTTCCACTATCAACGAGCTATTGAGCCATATATTAAAATTATAATTATTTTGTATTTCCTTCTGACAATACTTACGTAAGATGGTCAAGGCTTCAACCTGAAGTTTTCCTACGATTCACTGCTTTGTCTGTTGATAAATATATGGACCCGACCATCCAATGCTGTAATTGTTGCAGATTTGGGCACTCTAAGAACATATGCAACTCTCGTCACAGATGCATCAAGTGCCGCCGTCCTCGTACCGGGAAATAGCCGAGGATGACTCTTGAGTGTGTCTCGTGTAGTGGTAGGCATCTTGCCACCAGTAAGTTCTGCCCAAAATTCAAGTCAGTCAGCGTGTAAGCGTCCACTGCTGGACATACGCCTCTCCAATATTCCTCCAGTCCTCCCGGCCTTCAGCGATACGGAACCACTGATTTCCGCCGGCGTACTTGATGTCGTCGTCCCACCTGGCGGGTGGTCTTCCCACACTCCGTTTTCCTGTCCACGGCCGCCAGTGTAGGACACGGTTACTCCAACGGTCATCGTCTCTTCGGCTAACGTGCCCAGCCCACTGCCACTTGAGCTTAGCCACCCGGTGTCCAATATCGACTACTTTGGTGCGTCGGCGGATTGCCTCGTTACGCACCATATCACGAAGCAATATTCCCAGCATGGCTCGCTCCATTGCTCGCTGGGCAACTTTCAACCTTTGGACAACAGCGACCGTCAGAGTCCACGTTTCACACCCGTACGTCATAACCGGGAGGACACACTGGTCATATATACGGGTCTTTAAATTCTGCGGAAGGTCAGACTTCATGACGAATTTTAGTTTTCCAAAGGCAGCCCAACCCAGTTGAATTCGTCTCTCCACCTCCTTAAGCAGACCTTGTCTACCAAGCCGCAGAATTTGACCGAGGTATACGTACTCTTTAACCTGTTCGATCACTTCTCCGCCAATAACAATTTGTCCTCCCGTCATAACCTCGGTCGCCATGACCTTGGTTTTGTCCCGGTTCATCTTCAAACCAACCTTCATCGACGCTGTATAAAGGTCTTCCAGCATGATCTGAAGCTGATCTCGGGAATTTGACAGAAGAACAATGTCATCGGCGAAACGCAGATGACTGAGAAGATCTCCATTCACATTTATACCCAAAATTCATAATACAGCTAAATATTAAAATAAAAATGTCTGAAGAGTCGATCTCGTACAATGATGCCACCAAATTAGTTCCTCTCGCAAGAAGGTCTCTCGCAGTCACAGCGTCGTGGCCTATAAATACCCTTCTTTCCCGCAATAATCAAGTTCCTCCTTTCCGTTGCAATGCGCTGCCTTCCTCATATAGGAAAACCACCTTTACAATGCTTCATCCTCGTTCTCCACTTTCCCCAGGGTATGACCACGTCGCTCGTCGAAAAATCTAATAAGTACCTTATAAGATGGCATTCCTACTTTTAGAAATGGTGGTGGTCATCCTCCAAAGCATGTGTCTGATAATTTTAGGTTTCCCGGAATTTAAAAAAATATTGTAAATTTAATTAATACGCACCCTGATATTATACCGTCTCACGAAGCCTCAACTATTTTATCGATCTTTAAATTATAAGACAATCTCTTCACTGACAAAGGCTCTTTACACCTGATTCACTTAATTAATAAGTCTTTGTAGTCGGAACTCTCAGCAAAATTGTTAATCTTGCTCTCAAGCTGTGTTTTAGATGGACTATGGGCGGTGTTATTATGTGGCTATTCATTAAATACTGGTAAAAATAAGTTTAAAAAAAATACCCTGCGAAGTTTCTTGTCGGTTCTTCTTCGTGGGTGTAATCGAACCGGATAGAACAAATTGTGACAAGTGCGAGCGCAGTATAACTGCCATAAGAATGATCAATAAACAATACAATACAATACAACACGACTATCAGTCAGAAGTATGTACCTATGTATTTTTAATAAACGCTAAGACTTTCTTTATATTTTCAATAAAATGTAACCTGCATATTTGCGCCCTCTCAGAAACGTGGTTGAAACCCAGTTATAAATTTACAATTTCAGGATTTTCGTGCATAATAAATGACAGAGTCGATGGTCACTTCATACACAGAGATCTCCCCTATAACCCCATCATGCTTCCTCACTTTGGGGAGAGCATTATTTCGTTGCAGCCCGCGTCGCTGGAATATCGTACCTTTTCCTATACATTCCGCACTCATCTACTTGAATCCTCATATGGCAAAACAACGAAAATAATTAAACTTCAAACAAACATTCAGTTCTATGAAGTAGATAATATGAAAAACATTTTTTTTTTAACTAGATAATATGTACTAAATACTGAAGCAGGCTTTTTAAATTTACAGTATTTTTCATGGTGAATAAAATTTGTGAATGTGACTCTATTTTATTTAACTTCTTATGTCAAGCTAGCTCCAGACTGGATAATTATTTTGGAATAAAATTTACGTCATTGTATAGGGAATTTAATTTTCTAGACACTAAAGCGGCATTATTTGAAGAAAAAAAAAACAAATCCTAATAATTTTTAAACAAACAAAAGCTACACACCATATAAACGCGCGCACTGCGCTCGATTGCTCAGTGCCGCCGACTCGAATTTTTGTGTTGCCATATGAATCCTCTTAATGTGTGTAGTAGGCGTTGAATGTGTGTGAAATTTTAAAGGTGCGATCAAATTCGTTCATTCGTATAAAAATTCATGGCAACATACTCACATCACAAATCACGTCTCAAATATTAGTGTATTTAACGTTATTGACAACACTAATGCGCCCATTTGTGCCACGATGAGGGGAATTTAAAAGAGATAGATGAGTTAGATAAATCGTACCGTTACCGAGCATCCAAATTCTTAGCAGACGTTCAAGAATTTCTAAATGTTTGGGTTTCTTAAGAGGCAGCAATACATACAATAAAGTTTCTCTGTGTTAATTTTACTCGCAACCCAGTGTGAGTTTATGTTAGAAAAAATATATGTTTTTTGTAAGATAATCAAGTATCAAAATTGACGATGGCACTATACACCAAATATTGGTAATGAAATAGGCAGAGTGGTCAGATTCTTCAGTATTCATACTGTAAATATTAATGTTATTGTGAGCGGTAGTACGGGTTAATTATTTGTAAGTTACTTTAATATAATACTTATAAGGTACTAACATAAGGTAGTCGAGAATTAGATTATAAACTTATCAAATTTGGCATAATAGTTATTAATACACTCTTTCAACTACGTATTGCTGGCCCTTAATCGTCATGATCAAAGGAAAAGCAAAGGCAAGTCTGGGGTCTCTTGGGTGTGAATTTGTGATTTTTTTCCATGAAGTGTACACCAATAATCCACACTACTATACACGAGTCAGTAAGCCTGGAGGCGCTATACATAGGAGGACAGGGGTAGCCGCGCGTCGGCGCACACGCGCCAGCGCGTCAGTCTAGCGCCGGCGACCGATCTTACTCTCCGTCCGCCGCTCAGGCGGAGCGAACGTGCGCGTCTGTCACAAAATGCCTCATTGTGCAGTGCTTTGGTGCAAAAAGTCGTCGAAAAATTCAAACTTGAACACAGATGGAGTCACCTTTCACGAGTAAGTACTTTCATTCAATTTGATAGCATTTTTCGCTTGAATTTCAGTAACAAACATCGGCGTAAATATGTATGGAGAGCTCTTTTCTGCTTACCCACCATAGGTCGACTATCGTGTTGGATGCAGTTAGCTCTTGTAATTTTTTTTATTTATTGATAAATATGTATGTTAAATGTATACAGATATTTCATGCATTCTGCCTTATTGCCAAAGGACATTTCTTCTAGTCAACCTCAGCAGGTTTCCTCGTTCAATATTCGTTTATCGCGCTTTTTTCATTCAACCAGTACCTACCGGTTTTTACTTTTGAGCGACTCTAAAGGAATTAATTTCTTTAGGTCATGCGTCTACCGGGAATTAGTCTTGTTATGCTTAGCATTAACAAAATTAATTCATAATGAATACCCCGTTAGCATTTAGCACTGCTAAGCGCCCTGATGAATAAAAATTAATGCTAAATGCTAAGCAATAATCACATTTAATTTTAATTAGCATTGCTGTTTCGTTCGTAAAACTTTGTTGGTTCGTTTGTTTTGGAACGCACAAAGCAATGAAGTATGTGCTATTTATCTGTGGTACTGCTAAATGCTAAATGCTATATAGCGCCTGCGCTCCGCTGCTAGCTAGCTAGCTAGCATCTAAATGCGAAATGCGATGCGATCATGCGAGTGAGGGGTCGGAATTATCATCTGTCACGTGATCATTAGTTTTGGTCATATCTACAGAACCACTGGACTTAGACCCATCGTGTTGGTACTCAATCTGAACGTCTCGATGAGATCTATCCATCTGTCACATTAACTATTGTTTTGGTCATAACTCGAGAACCACTGGTGCTAGACCCATCGTGTTGGTACTCAAACTTCAGGTCTCGGTGAGATCTATCCATCTGTCACATGAACTTTTGTTTTGGTCATAACTCGAGAACCACTGGTGCTAGACCCATCGTGTTGGTACTCAAACTTCAGGTCTCGGTGAGATCTATCCATCTGTCACATGAACTTTTGTTTTGGTCATAACTCGAGAACCACTGGTGCTAGACCCATCGTGTTGGTACTCAAACTTTAGGTCTCGGTTAGATCTATCCATCTGTTGCGCGACCATCTCTCGAGACACATGTTAGTTCTTTAGTTCTTTAGTTCAACAATAACAATGTAAATGTCAACAATGTAAACAGTAACAATGTAAATGTCGTAAATTGTGCTTTTAAATTTAATTCAATTGTTCAAAAGTTACCAAATGAAAATTTTAATATAGATACCGATCTATAAATAAATAATTAAGTAAATTATTGTTCTGTTTCAAATATATGTTTCTATTACAGACTACACAGCCTTTCATTTGTTATTTTATTAACCCTTATATAACGAATTCACACCGTCAAACTGACAGAGAGACGCATGGTACATTTTATAAGGCTCTAGCTGCATGGCTGGTTAGTTTGTTAAAAAAGGCAAAGCCTGGAAAACCTCATTTTACCCTAAAAAAATTAAATATCCAGGTGGGTATGGCTGGTTAGTTTGTTAAAAAAGGCAAAGCCTGGAAAACCTCATTTTACCGTAAAAAAATTAAATATCGAGGTGGGTACTCATAAATTTTTTATGGTAGGGTAGATTTTCGCGAATTTTTCGCGAAGTCATATTGCAATATAATTTGTCATATCGTTGGCTAAGTAATTAGCAAATAGTTGTTAATAATATAATAATAATTTTTTTTGGTTACAAAACTTTTCGACTTTCTAACATTATTTTTTTAATTTTGGAAAATTCCAATAACAAATACTCCAATAAGATAATACCAATGTACGAGGTCTTACATATCATTGTTTTGGAAATTTGATGTAGATTTATAATAAAGTATCCGAGGTATCTCAGAACTTAGAACTATTATCGTGTTTATGCGAAAATCTGCAAATTCGCAAAATTGTGAAAGGGGCGTTGCCTTTGTTCATTTAAGAGAAAGTTATATTATTCCCTTGATGTAAAGAAGGGTTAAATATTGTTAAATCCGTTTCATCTTTTCATCGCGAATCGACACAATGAGCGACTTATTGTATGAATCCCGTTCAAACGTATGGAAGACTGGCGTCACGTGGCTACCTACTCGCTCGGCCAATCACGGCGTTCCATGCGCCGCTCCCGCCTCAGACTTCACACCCCTTTGGCGGCTACCTCGGTTCTCATACAAACGATGCCGTATTTCGTATCCAGGTTTACTGACTCGTGCTACTATATAACAAGCAGTCAACTATACTGGGTTTCATAAAAAATACCATACAGATAGAATAATATAACTATTCAAAAATATAGAAACAAAATACGATCTTTTCCTTATTACTATATTATTGTATTATGATTTTATTGAGAGTATTTCATTGATTGACAGGACTACTGAAAATTGCATAATGTAATTATTAGGTATTATACACATATCTATAAGTGTATAATGTCAAATGTATACACATATATCGCTAGCCCTCGAATAGGCTTTGCCTAGTTGGGCAGTAATGACAACCATTCTGTTCACATGCATATGCTTATAAACAATAAATAAATAAATTGGGTGCAAAGGTGAACATATTAATTTAAAAATTAATTAAGTCATCAGTTATTACTTCTTTATTCATAGATATTATACTTATTTATTCTTAATAAAATATTAAAAAGTAATTAATACTAATAACTAAATAATTAAAACCTACCTTGTTTTGTTACATTAAAAGGGGCGTTTTCAAATGTTCCTAGAGCACTTGCTGCATTACCCCGCTGGATGGCAAGGCTTACTTAACCATTGAATGAAGTAGGCCCTTGATTGCGGGACACCAGTTGCGTCCACCAGCAGAGGCCTCTTCAAGAAGCTTTTGGCTTCACTGCTCCACGGACCGAGGGTTTCAACCGCAAACGCAACAAATTCGAAAACTTGAATTATATTTGAATATTTGTTGCGTTTGAGTCTCTCCGCCCCGGCCGCGGCCGCGCCGCGCCAGCCGCTCTTGAAGATGCCCGAACGTGACTTGGAGCCAATGTGTCGACACAAGTGGCGTCCCACATCAATGACCTACCCTTAGCCCATGGCACTAGGGTGATACCATCGGGCCTCTTGCCATCCAGCCTTAGTTCTTCATATATTGAGCACATAACTTAAGTTTAAGTTTTTTTTTTGTTTTTAGTTTTATTATGGCAAAACTTTTTTTTTATGGATAGCGCGTCATGTGGCGCCGTTTCACCTACAAGTAGGTGTCTAACGATGCCCATGGACATTCTGTGATGCACGGGGATTTCGAATGCCATGCCGGCCTGACAGGAGTCTTTTCACGCCCCTTTTGAAGAACCCCAGGCTGTACTTGGGAGGAAAGAGCGTTCCACATTTTCCCGGATCTGTGAATAACAGATCTACAGAACCGGTTGGTGCGCATCCGTGTTAGATCGATTGAATAGGGGTGCATGCCCTGCCCAGTACGCGTAGTGCGAAGGTGGAATGGGGACGGTGGAATCGCGTTAAACAGCTCCTCCGAACACTCCCCATGAAATAGACGATAGAACACACTTAGGGAGCCGACGCCCCTACGGAGTTGCAGTGGTTCTAAGTCGCGGGACACCACAGGGTCACCTACCAGTCGCAAGGCACGACGCTGGATTGAGTCTAGCGGCGCAAGCTGGTGGTTTAGCTCAGCCATCCCAAAAGTGCGAGCAGTACTCCAAGCAGAACCTAACCTGTGTTTTATACTTTATTTTTTCCGCTTTTCTTATTTCTCTCTCCTAGTAATAATTTCTTCCAACCTCTTTAGCTCAAGAGTATCAACGCACCGAGTTGGACAGACCACGTCACCCACGTACAGTAGCGTACCTACGAGTATGTGCGATCTAGGCACAAGAATAGTTCCGTTCGGGCGTCTGTCTATTTTGCTATCGGCGAGTGTTTGTCGGTCGGTCGCCACTCGCCGCTAATATCGGCCGGGTTAATTTTGGCTCGCGCTCAGACGTGCAGAGTTATGCATTGTGCGTTGCTCGACACTACCGGTCTACCACCGGTGTAGTGTGGGAATGCTAGCGTTTTGACTATCGTTTCGGGTCAGTCAGCGTGTAAGCGTCGACGCCTCTCCAATTTTCCTCCAGTCCTCCCGGCCTTTAGCGTTACGGAACCACTGCTTTCCGCCGACGTACTTGATGTCGTGGTCCCACCTGGCGGGTGGTCTTCCCACACTCCGTTTTCCTGTCTACGGCCGCCAGTGTAGGACACGAGTACTCCAACGGTCATCGTCTCTTCGGCTAACGTGCCCAGCCCACTGCCAATTGAGCTTAACCACCCGGTGTCTAATATCGACTACTTTGGTGCGTCGGCGGATTGCCTCGTTACGCACCATATCACGTAGCTATATTCCCAGCATGGCTCGCTCCATTGCTCGCTGGGCAACTTTCAACCTTTGGACAACAGCGACCGTCAGAGTCCACGTTCACACCCGTACGTCATAACCGGGAGGACACACTGGTCATATATACGAGTCTAAAAAAATTATTATATAAAATATAAATAAATTATAAACTTAAAAACTAACTTATGTTTAGTTTATGGGTATCAGGCACAGCTTAAGTCTATCCATAACCGGGAAGACACCGATTTTAAGCCTGACCCCGAAAGGTGGTTCGGATTCCACATAAAACTCTAGGCCCCTTCCCTTTTTACCTTACTAGGTGGCAGAGCTGTTGCGCGGGCCGCGGACTTGGCCCGCGCCGGTCACGCGGGCATACGTACTCGGCAAAATTTTGCGGTCACACGTATGCGGCGCGGGTAGAGAACGAAAATAAACATTTTCAATGTTAAAACACGTTTCTCGTATGGGGGTTCCCATACGAGAAACGTGTTTCCTTAATTTTTAAATTTTTCTATTTTTTATTATTTGTTGTTATATCCGCCATATAACACATATTCTGTGTATATTTCAACCGGCTACCTATTACGGTTCCAAAGATACAGCAGTAGGACAGACAGGCAGACAGACAGACGGACAGACAGACGGCGTAGGCTTAGTAATAGGCTTCCGTACGGGGTACGGAAACCTAAAAAGCGTGGTCGCAAACTCGCAAACGTTATTCCTTTCAATGAGACCGCGCAAGTAGCCACGTTGAACTGTAACTAAAAGTTGTTATCTGGAATCGTACGACGAATTCACGCTTTTTTGTTTGTTAATGCAAATTACTCTACCTACAGCGGCAATTCTAACCACTTCACAAAATAATTTGCGTCGAGATAAGAACGTGTCGCCCTCTTCGTACTGGTAACACAGCAGCTGCACTGAGTACGCCCGAGTCCGATTACACCTTTTATTTTCTACTGCTCTTTAAGATCAATCTTACTTAGTATTTTCTTGATTCCTCTCTTAATTCCGACAATCATAACTATGATACACGGTGTAAGAATACATACATACATTATTATTTTATCTTCAATTCTCACGCTCGACTCTTTTGCTACTACCTCCTTACATTCCACTATATTACCAAATCTCAAACATCCAAAGGTTGTGACTGTAAGAAATCTGTGTAAGGGATAAGTCCGCCTTTGCACCTTATGTAAATTTTATAATGTATTTGTTACTGTTTATTGTTTACTGGAGCAATAAATAATTTTCTATCTATCTATCTATCTATCCTCTCTTAATACGAGACTGAAGTTAACTTTCTCCATACAAAATCGTCTTTCGGCATTTGTGTTTTCTAGCCCCCTAAACCTTATCCGATTTTTGTATATCTTTTTTTTTCTTGTCTTAAGAACAGTCCAATCTACGTTCCTGTAATTTTTTTTGTTTAGATGAAATATACCTAGAACACCAGAGCTAAAAATTTGTATTTCGACCGAAAAAAAAATTAATTTTAATTTTTTGATGTCATGAAGTTCATTAAGCTTTATTGAGTCAAAATCGGATAAGGTTGGAGAAAGTTAACTTCCGTCTCGTCTTATTCCCACATTAATACTATGGTACACGATGTAAGAATAATGTACAATTAATAAGGCATAGATTATCTAAAACTTCAAAAAGCTTTATTTGTGTTAGATTTTATAATAAACTGTCTTCTAACATAAAAAAATTTGATGAGAATAATTTTAAACGACCAATTAAACTAATGTTACTTAATTGAAAAGAGTTATACACTGTTAAGGATGCGTTAACTGACCGTAGTCTGACTACTGTTTTTCCCATTAACGAACTTTGGACAATTGGATACACTTTGTATCATTAGATTTTTATTGTGACTTATTACATTTCTTTGTAATAAACATAGCAAACATAACAATAGCAAGTTATTAGGCTATTTAGCAAGTGATTCGGATATTTAGCAAGGGATTCGTATATTTAGCAAGTTATTCGTATATTTAGCAAGTTATAAGGCTATTTAGCAAGTGATGAGGCTATTTAGCAAGTGATTCGTATATTTAGCAAGTTATTAGGCTATTTAGCAAGTGATTTATGAGGCTATTTAGCAAGGCCAGCCAGTGAAGAAAGTTTCGGCCATTTCTTTAATATTCTACAAGAGGGTTACTTCTGTTCATTATCCAATTACGTTCGACACATGAACAATATGAAATAAGCACTCCAGAAACAGTTCCAACGGGTCGACAATGTCTGCAGAGCTCTGAGAAATCGAGAGAGTTTTACGGCACCGCTTTTAAACGCGCTAAGTGAATAATTTTACTGGTGCATAATGGCGCGAAGGCCTTGTATCCACACTCCGAAATCGATTTAAAAACGTTTACTCAGGCCCGCCTTCGTGTCGTGCGGAGGTGGTCCTCGTTGACGCAGTTTTAGCAGCGGGGCATTCACTATCAAGCTAAATCGTACGGGGTAAACATAATTTCGAGATTTCGAGTCCTAGATTTCGAGTTGTATTAATTCACTGCACAGTGGCATACTGAAGATTCGAGAATTACGGAAATTATGTACGAAATAAAGTTCTCGTTATTTATTGACAGATTTTTGTTTGAGAACATAAGCTGCGTTCTACCGACCTGCGGTAGCGGTGATGAGTATCTGAGGAACCATTTGGCGGTGGGTTTGAGGAGGGGAGGACGTCAATATATATTTATTTATACGCCCATCAAAATGTTTTTTGGGTGCGTGTCCCGCCGGACGTTGCCAATCTCGCTTCACTTCTCTCGCCCCGGCGACTGGCAGGGGCTTATAAAGAACACTCTAGTCTAGGGCCTAGGGAGTAGCCATGTTTGGCTAGGTTATGTCGGGGCGGCGAGTTTAGTGTTTTACTTAAGTCAACTTTACTCAACGCAAATACGCTAATTTACCCCATTTTTAACCGACTTCAAAAAAGGAGGAGGTTCTCAATTCGACTGTATTTTTTTTATTTCAAAATATGTTGTCTCATATTAACACTAATTAACATAGACCTACACCAATCACCTGCGTGATCACGCGATTGAATGATGTCGCATTAATGGAGAGAACGGAAAAAATATGTTTCTTTGTAACTTTTTTTTCTCCGAAACGACGCGTCTGTGGCAAAAATATGTTTCATTAAAATTCATCTTTTACTCGGCCTACACCTTACTAGCAATTTGCTAGCAAAGCTTCAACACCACACCCAAGTGGTTAACTACACAATGCAAATTATACATAAAATGCTAAAAATTAAATTAAGAGTTCAAAATGTTTGAACTGGCTGACTGCAAATATGTATTTGAAAAAATAATCCGAATATAAAACAGATACTACTTTTGACCCGGGAGGGGTAATCTACTAATTTAGTAGATTAAGGTGATTTACGACCGATTGCTTCGTTTTTATTTTATGCTCATGAAGGCCTCGACAATGAAAGCGGAAACGTGTATCATGTTATTTTGGCCCTAGACTTAGTTAAAACTTTTACTCAGACACTATCTGGTTCCTGGACAACCTAAGCTTCGTTTTAGCGACATAGGTCAACAAATTTCGAATTATGTATTAGATTCTCGATGGCTCTGCTAGTGAATTGGCCTCGAGTCTGTTCGCTGTGAAAGAGACTTGATTTTGAAGTTTCCGTGACATTTTATTAGCGCCACATTTATCTGTAATGTATTTGAATGGGAGATAAGATTGTATACAGATTGTTGAACTCGAGCGTGCGAAGTAAAAATAAATACCTACTACGCGCGTCCAAATGGTCTCGTTTAATGACGATACCGGCTGAGCGGTGTCTGCTTTTCGTATGTTTTATTACTAATTTTGTCTCGTATTGTTCACGGTTTAACACTCATTGTTTTTTTCCTTAAATCTTTTCAGGCACCTGAAGAACATTTTTTTGCCATATTCGGTTCGTCTGGAAACTGGGACCGGAGAAAAATTATAGAGGGTATTTCCACGGGACACGAAAGAAGTTCTTTCCATTCGCACAGGGAATCCCTAGATCTGCTGACGACGAAAGATGGCGGCATAGCAGCTCCCGCTGTTTTTTTTATTGACAGCGCGACATATTATGGCGCCGAGCCACCCATAAGGTGTCTAACGACGCCCATGGACATTCGGTCGTATGCGGGGGTTGCGAATGCCATGCCGGCCTGGCAGGTGCCCATTCACGCCCCTCTTGAAGGACCCGAGACTGTAGTTGGGGGGAAATATATGAGCAGGGAGAGAGTTCCAGAGTTTACCGGTTTTGTGGAAGAAAGATCTGCAGAATCGATTGGTATACATCCGCGGTGAGTCCAACGTGTAGGGATGCAATCCCTGCCCAGTGCGCGTGGTGCGGAGGTGGAAAGGGGACGGCGGGATCGCATTAAACAGCTCCTCTGAGTACTCCCTATGGAATAAGCGATAGAACACACTTATGGAGCCGACATCCCTTCGGTGTTGCAGTGGTGTGTGTGTGTTTTCCTCTAGTCCAGTATAGCCAAATCTCTGCCGAAATCCAAGATTCTAACGCAATGTAATAAAAAGACAATGACGTTCAAAAGTCACGTATTTTAATACAAACTCACTCGTTGGTTTGATTTCTCACAAATATAAAATGTCGGGGGCAAGTGGGTGCAGACATTTCGGAGTCATGTACTGAGCGGTGTACCGCAGGGATCCGACATCGGCCCCGTCGTTTTCGGAATATTTCTAACTTGGATGCAATAATGAACTCTCCGCCCTCTTTGCTGATGACACCAAATTTTTTTTCTTTTTCGCTTTAACATCGCCCACCAGCAAACGTGGGACACTTTTGACTGCATATTCGAATGGATAAAAATATATAGTTGCTGCTTCTCAACGACAATGTCCTGTTGTTGCACGTCCGAGCGAAGCATTAGACCCAAGAGATTAAAGTCAACGAAATACCGAGTACCGTTAGAAACCCTAATATAGTGCTACAGACATGTTATGTAATGTTTGCAGGAAGTAACCGACAGACGACAATACACGCGACGACAACGAAGAAGAAAACAACAACACAATACTCTACTGTGAAAACCGACGACCGCACCGTCTGGCCGATCGCCCATTGGTCTAGACTGGCGCACCTACACAAACACAGAGCTCTTCTTATCCTGCGTCAGATGTCATTTAATTTAATTTTGATGACATTTTTAGTATATGGTATTCCTGTTCAAATATTTATACACACATGTATATCGCTCGGTGTATCGCGACAATTCGGGTATGCAGAGTAATCGGTGATGTGCTGCAAGGACTGAAATAAATTTACAACAAAAACAGCATAACACCGACCACCACGTTTCGAAAAGTATTAGGACAAGATAACTATCAAGCAGCAAGTAAGGCACGAAGACGTACCTGCTGCATGATTCGGTGGAAGGACCGTGCCAAGGTGAGATCCCCCTGTCGCCCTTTAGCACGGCTTCTTGTCCTTATCCGTAAGTCGCCTTTTGCGAAATGCACGGGTAGAGATGCAGTGGGGCTATTCTATTTGAGCAACGGCCCCACACGGTACAGGTAAAATTATATGTGCAACCCCAATATAATATTTAAAAATATAATATAATATATAAAAAAAAATTCATAATAAAAAAGTAAAAAAAAAAAACAATAAAAAATATAAATAAGGTCTATTATAAAACAGTGCACTCAACACGTGAAGTACACGCATCAGCTGCAAGCTGCTAGTGTATATAAATAAATAATAATAATAATAATGCTATATATATATATATATATATATATGCCAGCGCGCAGCCACCAAGTGCAGCCGGCGCGGCGCGCCGCCAGAGCACCTCGTCGTGCAGTACCGCGCCCTCTTCCCCTACACCGGCGACGGTGCCGCCGTGCCCGCCGCTTCTTAAACTGAGACCTGCATCTTCTTCCACTCCTGCACGCCCACCATCCACGTCCAGCTCGCCTTCAAAAGAGGACGGCGGACCGTCGACACTGCCCTCGCCACAACATCCACGACGGGGACGGTGTCCGGCACCGGCCGGCTTGGGGCCGTCGGGGTCCCGTACCCCACTTACAGCCCCCGCTGCCGGTGCCATAGTGCAACACCCTCGCGGCGCGCGCACGATGAACAAGTTCACTTAAAGTGCTGCGTGTCGTCGCTCCGCAGTAAGCGGATACGGAGCTCTCCGAGATGGGGGTGGTGGTGGCCTACGTGTCTAGTACCACCACCTATCGCTCGTAGCTTGCCTCGCGTCGTCTCGGAGAGCTCCGTAGCCACGGCCTGCACCCGCCGGCGTGCTTGGAGGCTTGCCTCCCGCCGCCGGCGTACATTACCGTTTTTATTTAGATTTTATATTAATTTTGTGTATTTTTATTACTTTTTGTAAAATGTATGTAAAATTAATATAATATATTTTAAAAACGTGAAATAAAGAATATAAAATAATAATCCGATTGTTCGCAGCTTGCCAACACCGAGTATCTGCATAGACACAACCTAGTAGCCAGGATTATCCACCAGCAACTTGCCTTAAAGTTCAAACTTGTAGGTACCGAAGTGCCTTACTATAAGTACAATCCGCCGCCAGTTCTCGAGAACGGTCATGTCATGTCACACTCTGCTGGGACCGGTCCATCATCACAGACAGGACTATTCTCGCGAACAGACCTGATATTGTGATAGTGGACCGGGAGGCAAGGCGCGCAACGCTCGTCGATATCGCCGTGCCGCATGATGGTAACCTCGTCAGTAAGGAAGCAGAGAAGATGTTAAAGTATCTGGATCTGCAGCACGAGTTTACCAAAATGTGGCCCGTCGACTCGATGATCGTTGTGTCGGCGCATGGGCTGATAGCGAAGAGCCTCGACGATCACCTTGAGAGGCTCTCGCTGAGTGGTTGGGTCAAGGGCCAGATCCAGAAGGCAGCCCTGCTCGACACTGCACGCATCGTCCGGAGGTTTCTCTCCCTGGGGCCCGACCATCGGTAGCTTGGGTTCGCGCCGCTGCCGGTGGTGGAAACTCCGTTTATTTTTATATTAATTTTAGATTTTAATTGTTAAAAAGATGTAAAATTTATATAAAAAGGAACGTGTAAATAAATGGATGAAAAAATAATAATAATACGCACGTATGGAAGTGAGAACCCAACAATATTGTATTGTAGTATATATTCTTTATTGAACAAAATTTTATAAAAATTAGGCAAAACAGGCGAGCTTAATGCCGCGAGGCATTCTATTCTAACTAACCTTTGGGATGTAGGAGAAGTAGGTATATGAAGGCGAACAGGAATAGTTTTTGGCAATGTATTAAGGTGACTGTAAAGAAATATGAATGATGATATACTACAAGCGAATACTACATAAATACTTTAATACGCATATAAAGTATATAATAGACTTACTAATATGTAAGTACATTAATCAGTGGTAACGTTGTGCAACACAATCAACTGAATGACAAAAGAGAGAAACAGGGAGTTAAGGCGCAAATAAGACTCAAAAGGACAACTTTAAACGAAATTGTTGAGCTATTGGTAAAGATAAAAAATCTGTAAAAAATATATGTTATCTATTGATCTATAATTACCAATAATTATTTTACTACTTTGGAAAGGTGTTAAATAAATCTCCAAAAAATAACGAAAAGTACGAAAATTGTACTTTCAAGTTAAATTCTATTGAGAAGCATAAATTGTTTCAAATATAGAAATATATAATCGTAACGAAAAAAATATTTTTTTCCGTCTTTCCAACGCGAGAAATTTAATAAATAGTGTGATTTTCGCGTAAACGTTCATCGTCGGCGCGACGCATCAGCCACCGCACGAGTAAAATGAATCTCGCACTTATTTGCATCTGCATACGGTTCGTGTTTCAACCATCAGTGCTCGGGTAGCACGGTCTGAGTCTTATTTCCGCCTTAAGATATATATGCAATACACCTACTAGGTGTGATTGAATAGACCATAGACTGTCTACGCCAGTGGTGCCCATACTTTTTTCTATGAAGATCTACCTACAAAAAATTTAAGGTTGTGAGATCGACACTTGTACCAAAGGTTTTCGTTGTTAAATAATTTGTAGTAATATTTGTTTGAATTGAAAACTGTGTTCACTACATCCTTTATATTTGTTACTATTGCGGTCCTTGTGGAAGACGACACCACCCGGAAAATGTTAAATCACATCAAATATTATGAATTCCTCCATGTTTCTACGAGTCACTTCTTGCTCAACATATTTTAAGCGATCGACCTAAAAGCCTCTTGCGATCGACGGTCGATCGCGATCGACCGTTTGGGCACCACTGGTCTACGCTGTATAGGGGATTCAGACCGAGGAGCTTGAGATGACAAAAATAAATGCGTCAGTTTGTTGCTCTTAAGCTAATTGCCAAAGCTAATGACCTGACTATGTGTCTGCCTATTGATCATGCGGTCGCGTGACTGACGCTCTACGACTCTTGTGAGTCTCACAGTCGAAGTTGTACAAATGAGTACAAGATTTTAACATTGCCGATATTATGATCTATTATTTTGGGAACTCTGACCGTTTCTTTATCTGACCATATACCTTACTAGGTGGTAGGGTTTAACCCGCCCGGGTTGGTACAACCGCACTGAATGAAAGGTCGGTTGAAACGGCTATGTAAATTCCGTCCAGTTCAATGTAGCGGCCACGACCGAAGGGAAGCACTGAAAATATTTCTCTTAGACAATCCATTTTACAAGTTAAGTAAATTTGTTTTTCTTATTTTAAATAAAAATTCTGCAGACTGATGATTCAAATTGTTTATAAGTATAAAGTCAACTTTTATTAATGACTTGACTGAACCCTATGTTATTTGTAATTTACAAACTTTTATTTTCTTTTTTACTTAGACGTAGTATGTCACATTACAATTAAAACTTAGTATATAAGTTATATTAAAAACAAAAATCTCTATAAGGTTTCTTACCCGGTTCTTCCTTATAAACATTGCTGAACGAGTAATGACAAAAAAAAAATGTTGACGAACCATACTGAATATGCATATGTCTCAATGAAATATTGTTAATGTTGTGTGTTCTTTATGGCGAAATAAATTTCTGAATGTGAATTTCAATCATGGCAACTAGTTCACCAAGGTGTTATGGGCTGACATCACGGATGTAGTAGATGATAAATAAAAAAATAAATAAAATAAAATAAAATAAAAAAATTAAATTAAAATTGGGTATGGCGTGACATCTGGGAGCAGAGCTCGCAAATTTATGGTACAAGCTTATTGTGTAGTCCGAGTTATAAAGGAATTCACAATAAGGAAAAATTTTGTGAAATATTTTTTGCAGAAGACGCGTATTTTCAGAGAGAGAAAAAATTCAGAAACAGATTTTCAATACAAAATTTATTTTTCATACAAAATTAAAACTTGTAATTTTTTTGCAAGCACTAAAACATTGATTTTAATAGAAATGTATGCAAAAACGACATGGCCGCCTCAACCTTAAGTTAGGATTAATTGGGTGGTAACGGCGGTATCAACCCGGACGGGTTACCCTACCACCTTGCTAAAGTAAGGGACATATAGCTTTACATGGAATACGAGCCACTCCTTGACGAGCCATGACCAGCCTCAACGGTCGGACGATCACCAATCCAAAGTCCCAACGCGCACACCGATGCATAAACACCACTGAGCTACCCAGGCTGACAAAATTGCCTGTTTTAATATCAAGAGCGAGTAAAACTCGAACTTGACCAATTTTTTCTACATTTACTTTAGGCGGCGGGTGGCCGAGTGGTTTGGGCATCGGCCTCTCATATGCGAGAGGTTCGAGGTTCGAATCCGGTCGGCGTGTACCAATGAGTTTTTTCTGACGAAAAAAATTACGTACATACCTACGAGTGCACCTGCTGCTTCACCGTTCGGAACCGGTGTAAACCTGTAGGTCCCTTCCCTTGCCCCTTACTAGGTGGTAGGCTCAAATTGTAGCCGACTGGGTTGGTACCACCGTACTGGATGTAAGATGGCCGTATAGCAGCCTCGGTTGTGTTCTCCTCTAGTTCAGTATAGCCAGCAATCCAAAGTCTCCGGTATGACACATATCTTCTCGGAGGTGATATTGGCTGGTCGGAGCATGCGCTTTGGCCCCTCCGACTCAGCCACCCATATCGGATTACATAAAAAAAACTTGGCTTTTCTTTTCAGAATACTGACCTCGAACAGACATACTAAACTGACCAATTTTAGGAGGGTCTGGCACTCTTATACTATTGGACACGTTGCTGCAAGCTACGGAAGCCTCAAAACTGCTTAAATATCGCGTATCACAGTTACATGGAAGTCATATCTCGTAATGGGCTATTGAAATGGTGGAACGGGTTACAGCTTACAAGGAGCGCGACTCCGACAGACGCAGGTGAATTTTGATGGCGGTCGCATCGGATCGCGTGCTCCACGTTTTTTTTTTTATGGTAACTGACACGGTTGGCTACATCACCTACAACATCCGTGATGTCAGCCCATAACACCGGGTGAACTAGGTGCCATGTCAATGCTTCCCTTCATTTTAATGTCGGCTACACTGAACTGGACGGAAAACACAAACTATTTACATAGCCGTTTCGACCGACGTTTCGTTCAGTGCGGTGGTACCAACCCGCCCGGGATAAACCCGACCACCTAGTAAGGTAAGAAGGGAAGGGACCTACAGTTTAATGTGGAATCTGAACCACGGTTACCCTCCAACGGTCGAGCGGTCACCCATCCAAGAACTGACCGCGCCCAGCAGCGTTGCTTAACAATCAATAGCAACAGTCTACTGCCTGCACCACTGAGCTATAGAGGCTGACAGGGTAGGCACCAGGGCGTGCGGTACCCGGCAAAGCATGCCAATGGATCAAACTGCGATCCTCAATACATTACAATCCTACTATCCTACTTAATATTATAAACGCGAAAGTTTGTTCGGATGGATGTATGGATCTTTGTTCCTCTTTCACGCAAAAACTACTGAACAGATTTTAATGAGACTTTACAGTACTATAGCTCATACATCAGAATAACATATAGGCTATATACCATCACGCTAAATAGCCTTAGGGCTCAGCAGTATCAAATAAAGTATAGTATGAACGCAGAGAGAGAGAATATAAAAGACAAGAAAAACAAAAGCCTATCAACGTCACATAAAAACTTTAATTTCGAATTCTGTTCTTTTTTTTAAATCCACGCGGACGAAGTCGATGGCAATTTATATTATGTTGAATATTATTTCTCTTCGAGGAGAAAAAAAAATAGAGGCACGGTCTCATACAAAATCATTCACTTTGTCCCACGAAAGTGGGAAGATTTACATTTTTATTAAAGATTTAACGGGGTAATGCTGCAAGTGTTCTAGGAACATTTGAAAACGCCCCTTTTGATAGTTATTTTAATGTTTGTTAGGTAGGTTTTAATTCTTTAGTTATTTTTTGTATTACTTTGCGACATGTGGTGTTCCCCAGGGATCCATACTTGCACCCCCGTAATTCCTTCGTGTATGTTAATTATTTACCAGCGTATATCTCACACACGACTGGGGTAATTTTGTTTGCAGATGTCACATCAATATTTTTCAAAATAGAAAAGCATGAACGGGCAGTGTTCTTAAAATTAATAAAGCCTTTAACAGCGCTTAAAATTAACCCAATTAAATTCGTTCTAAAGTAATCAACTAGTACTTAATCTAGACTAGATAAAACACAGTATATGAGATTTTCTCTGAAATACGAGTACATTACGGCATTCACGTCGGAAACCACAAGTTAGAGACAGTGAAAAAAAAAATTGTTAGAAGACAGAGCTTCGTTCGGCGAGTAGATAAACATGAAAATAATATAATAAAATTATCTAAATACTAAATTTCATCCAAATCGTTAGAGCCATTTCCGAGAAACCAATTAAGTATACATATAGTGGTCTTCCCACACTCCGTTTTCCTGTCGCCACGGCCGCCAATGTAGGACACTTATACACACAAAAACTGTATAACAAACGTTTTTTTTTTTAATCCAATATTGGTGGCTGAGTCGGCGGGGCCAAAGCACAGCCAATATCACCTCCGAGAAGGTAGGTGCCATACCGGAGACTTCCCTGGATTGCTGGCTATACTGGACTAGAGGGGAACACATCCGAGGCTGCTATGCGGCCATCTTACATACAGTACAGTGGTACCAACCCAGTCGGCTACAATTTGAGCCTACCACCTAGTAAGGGAAGGAACCTACAGTTTTACACTGGTTCCGAACGGTGAAGCAGCAGGTGTAGATATGCACATTTTTTCGTCAGAAAAAAATCATTGGTACACGCCGACCGGATTCGAACCTCGGACCTCTCGCATGAGAAGCCGATGCCCAAACCACTCGGCCACCCGCCGCTTGAGTAGTATGGGTAGATGTAGTACGGGCTGATGTTCTGGGGGTCGTGCTGCTTGGGAAAAATATGTAGACTTCAAAAACGCGCTATTAGTGTTGTCGTGAGTATGGGTTCAAGAGAATCCTTGCGGACTTGTGTTTAATAAACTTTGAATTGTAACACTGTCCGGTGAACGTTCTAGACAAAACATTCTTCATGCTCGTCAAAATATTCGAAACACTCCAGCGGAGTAACAGCTTAACAGCAGCTTTCATAGTTACAGCACAAGACAAAGAGAGAAACTCAGACACGTGACATCGCGACCAGCCAAAATGCCCAAAAGCTTCATCTCTCTAAGTGTAAAGCTATATAATAAGTCACCACCTGAATACATAAAGCAGAGGTTTTTAAGAGAGAAGAAAAAAAAAAACAGAAATGTATCCAGCAAATGCTTCGAAATTTCCGACATTGTTCTTTGTCATGAATAAGGAACATAGTATAAAAATCTTATAACTGTAGTTCCATCGACTGAGATATTCTGGTCGTGGACCTCTGCTGCCTGTTGTGGAGACCCGTACGTCTGGAGCAAACGGCTTACGTTCATCGACTAATTCTACAACTGAGGAGCAACTGATCAAACAGTATTTTGTGTCGTGATCCTAGTTTCGAGAAATTAGCAAAAAACATGTGTCTTGAGAACTAAAAATCATAGAAAGATGATTTCTTTTGCTAATATATTTGTTTTAGCGAGTAGATTATGATGATAAAATAACACATATACCCCTTCATTTCATAAATCAGTGTTTTTTTAATTATAATTTCAAACATAATACTCTTTGATGCGATCTTTGATCCATTCCATAAGAGCAGGATACCCAAACGTAGGTGCTCATGCCGCCATCTTAACCTCAAAACTTAGGAACAAAATACGATTTGACGCGGTCGCCAACATTCAATATTTTTTTAATAATACTAAATATTTTTTGACGTGAATTCTGTAAAAACACACATAAAGGAGCTATTGAGCTCTACCAAAATAAAGTTTTGCCGATTTTTTTTTAATAAATGCACAAAAGACTGTTTGATCTGTTGCTCCTCAACTCTTGTTCCCGTTGTGGAGACCCCAACATCTAGCTAGAGCGAACGACTTTCCTGATCCATCGACTTATTCTGCCAATCTTGTACCTGTTATGGAGTTCCCAACAAACAAAAAATATTCAGTTCAATTTTTTTCTAAAAAAATAAATAACTCAGATTTTGTGTCCCAAAACTCAACGTCAAGCGGGAACCAGGGAGTAAGCCAGTTTATGACTACCCAGGGAAAAATAAGAAAAAAAAACTGAGTTATTTATTTTTTTAGAAAAAAATTGAACTGAATATTTTTTTTGGTAAAACTACAGGCATTCTGGTTTTATTTGTGATACTGATAAATAGCTTATTTAGTTATTTAGGCTACCAATAAAAAAAAATAACAATTATATTTGCAAATTTGTAGTCGTAGTACCTAAAAATGTAAATTTTCAACGTTTTTCAAAAAATGCTCATATCATAAAAAACAAATGACTCAGATTTTTTTTTTCTTATTTTTCCCTGGGTAGTCATAAACTGGCCTACTCCCTGGGTCCCTCTTGACGTTGAGTTTTGGGACACGTTGTATATATGTATATAAACTTACATATTATGTACATTAATCAGTGGTACCGCTGTGCAACACAATCAACTGAATGACAAAAGAGAGAGAAAAGGGGAGTTAAGGTTTGTATGCAATATAAATGCATTTACATTAGTAAGAAAAGGAAAAGTCTGTTCAGTTCAATTCTCGTGTGAGGTACAAGGCCATACCAATTCTTACGGCTTTACGCTGGGTTCCGATGGCGTAGACTTACACAGACATAATGCAGACTAGTTACCTGTTCCAAACGCACACTTCCTCTGCGTATACGGAACTGTCGCCCTATTATTCAATTGTTACGTGAGTTCTAAGCGACGCGACGTCGACCGGCGGCGGCGACGACCTAAAATCAGCGCCCAGTGCTATATTAGCTCATTGACACACCGACGCACAGAGGTTCCGCTAGAACAATCTATATGCATACCTAGGTATTTTCGACTTAACTTTATAACAAATTTCTGTGTATTTTCTTTTTAATACCACTAACGCGCCGATAAGAATATGGTATTATAAACTGTATTATAATATGTAAAAATTTAAGCAAAATTTCTCTTGCCGAACACAGCGCTTCGCTCGCGTGTTATCGAGCGCAGTGTTACGGTTGTTTTGGGCGCCGTTGTGTAAATAACGGTAAATAGTAAATAAAGGTACGTACAACATTGTGACATATAATTGAAATTTTAAATATCGCTTATTAACCATTTTTTAATTGTTAATATTACAGGCCAGCATTTTATAGATTTAATCGTAATTACTGGACTTTGCCATGAGGTTTACTTTTTTGCCTGTAAGTGCGAGTCATAATTTAGGCATAATCATAATGAGCAACTATTATTCTACACTTTTTAGATGTTTTGCGTCTGCTTCATATATGTGCCCATACATTATAGTGTCATTTTCTGTTACAGGTACTAAGCAGAAAGCAAACTATGGAGGATCTCTTCCACATGCTTCTAGTGTCATCGGACCCGAAAATTGAGGAGCACATATCTCTACCTATTAAGTATTCAAGAAAGATCTTCCCGAAGAGGTCCTTTCATTGATCGTGGCCGAAGGAGTTCAGTTCGGTGAAGAGGAGAGCGAGAGCAGAAGTGAACACGTTAATAACGAGTGTGACTTTTCTGACAGGGATAGCGATTATTTTAATTTGTAAATCTTATAAAATATATAAATCACACCTTACAGTACAGTAGTAGTCTATAAGCATAAGATAGCTTTGTTGTATGTTTTGTCTTTGTGTTTTGTCTTTTATCTGGTTCTGCACAGACCTTGTCATTGTTTGTCATTGTTTCAATTGTGTTTAATTGTTTTTTATTGTTGTTACATTTCGAAAGATAACGAATTCAAGTGCAAACTTTATTTGCCTACGAATGATAATAAAAAAACCTAAAATCTAAACCTACATACGCTTTGGATTGAAAGTTACAAAATGTCCCACTAGATTTTAATTTGGAACCTCTGTGCGACGCCACTGCGCCGCCGCCGAGTGCTGATTTGCTGTCGTGTCGACGATAAGATAACCAGAAAATGATAAATTATACTGCGAAGCCACTGCGAAGCTGACCCCCAGAGTCACAATCTAGATAGGTAGGCGCTGATGCTTTGCACTCAAACTATAATAAACCTAACATTGTTGAATGCATCAGCATTTTAAATTCACTATTATATTCATTTTAAATTGCCACATTCAAGTATTACTACTACTGTTAAGTTACATCATAAGAAATCTCCGTAACTGATAAGGCCGCCTTTCCACCTCATGTTAATTATTATGTCATGCTTACTTCTACAAAATGTTTTTTTTTGTGGAAAGCGCGACATGTGGCCTAGAACGATAAAACATGTGACATCGTTTCACTTACGAGTAGGTGACTTACGATGCCCATGGACATTCTGTGATGCACGAGGATTGCGAATGCCATGCCGGCCTGACAGGAGCCTTTTCACGCCCCTTTTGAAAAACCCCAGGCTGTACTTGGGACGAAATATATGAGCGAGCAGGTGCGTTCCACAATTACCCGGTTCTGTGAATAAAAGACCTACAGAACCGGTTGGTGCGCATCCTTGGTAGGTCGATTGTATAGGGGTGCATCCTCTGCCCGGTACGCGTAGTGCGGAGGTGGAGTGGGGACGACGGAATCGCGTTAAACAGCTCCTCCGAACACTGCCCGTGAAATATACGATAGCCGACGACGTCCGTACGGAGTTGCAGCGGTTCTAAGTCGCGGGACACCACAGGGTTTTGGAGCAATAAAGTATTCCCATCTGCATATCCATAATTTTGCAAGCTGAAAAACAAATATGTTTTATGGAACCTGACATGGTGGCCTACACCACCTACTAATACTACTACATCACCTACTAGTACTACACTACTACTATTCCACCTACTAGTACTACACCACCGCTACTACTACTACTACTACACTACTACTATTCCACTTACTAGTACTATACCAATACTATTAAACCACCACTACTACTAACACTACTACCACTACACCACAACTACTACACCAACTACTAGGACTACACCACTACTACTACACCACCTACTACTACTACTACATCACCTACTAGTACTACACCACCGCTACTACTACTACTACTACACTACTACTATTCCACTCACTATTACTATACCAATACTATTAAACCACCACTACTACTAACACTACTACCACTACACCACAACTACTACACCAACTACTAGTACTACACCACTACTACTACACCACCTACTACTACTACTACATCACCTACTAGTACTACACCACCGCTGCTACTACTACTACTACTACTACTACACTACTACTATTCCACTTACTAGTACTATACCAATACTATTAAACCACCACTACTACTAACACTACTACCACTACACCACAACTACTACACCAACTACTAGGACTACACCACTACTACTACACCACCTACTACTACTACATCACCTACTAGTACTACACCACCGCTACTACTACTACTACTACACTACTACTATTCCACTTACTAGTACTATACCAATACTATTAAACCACCACTACTATTACTACTACACCGACACCACAACTACTAAACCAACTACTAGTACTACACCACTACTACTACAACGGTGATCTCCGGCCTCCAGCCCTTTGTCCGTGCCGTCTACACTGAACTAGACGGAAAACACGAACATAACCGCTTCAAGCGACCTTTCTTTCAGTCTGGTGGTATTAATGTGCACGGGATCAACCCTACCATCTATTTTCAACGTATCCAAGTGTAGGTTGCATACCTACGGATGAAATTATACAATAAACAACAATAAATAGACAGGTCACAAACGAGCTGGTGTGTCGGCAAATGGAACAGAGACACCTACCGGGAGAGTAACGGCTGTGGTTCATGCGATAACCTTCCGCTATCTTCCGTACGAGTACAAGGATGCAAGGACTGAGGATCTATTCACTACCAGTTAACTTGTACGTCGTATACGCTTTCGCTTTTGCCTGCGGCTGCGGCATTACAAGCACACAAAGCAAAATTCCAAGATACCATCAATATTATTGACGCTGGCTTATTTTCTACTGAAGAATAAGACTTGAAAACTGAAGACGAATTATAATGATTAAATTCAAAATAAGTGTAAGCAACGATCATGCACCTATTTAGGATAATTCTGCATAATATACTGAATATATTATAAAAAAATATATTACTCAGTTTTTCATTTAATTCCGCTTTAATATCCAAATATAGTCCATCTATCCGGGCCTATGAATACGTAAATAAATCATGGAAACGTTAATATCGCTTGATTTTAACCCAACAAAATGTTTGTCCTTATTGGTTGTGTTTGAAATTTTGTCCGCGCTAACGTTAGTCAGTCATGGACATAGCTGTCATCTGCGTCTGACTGAATTCACTCATCGATACACTGTCAAGGTGTACGGACGTGTCTTTGTCGCTGGCTGCTGTCCTCGCAACTGCGTGTCTCCGGCGAACGGGTGAGCCACCACTCCCCCCACCCTCCGTCCGCAGAACCTTTTGGTGAAATATGCGTGCGAGTTGAAGAGTTTTGGTCGGCCCACCTGCGTTCGCGCTGTCTCCTAACGTCAACTATTTATACTGCTATACTGCTATCGGTAGCCTGCGTATTCTCTGATCATGGCTACGTGTGAAGCCTGCCCCAATGAGCTGGAAGAACGAAGAACATATGTTTTGTTGCAATTCTTGCGGGCAGGCCTACCACGTTGACTGCATCAGGCTTCCGGGATCTAGCATTGCAAAGCGCAACAGGGCCACCAGGTCGCACCAGGGCCACCAGGTCCACCCTAATGCGACCTGGTGGTCCTGTTCGACGATGTACCTCCGACTTGAAGGTACATCGTTATATTATAGTCTTACTTACTGAAAGTCATTGATTAATCCAACCTAGAAATTTCGCTTTTTCTCTATTCTCTATTCATCTACGGAATTACAATGGAAATCTACTCGACATGCGTAATAGATTTCTCGATTTTCTGCTGAATTCGCCCCCTGATCACCATTACTCTGAAGGCGTGACAATTTGTCAAGATGTGTGCGCGTTTTGTTTACATTGAGGCTATAATGTAACGGAAATTAAACGACAACACCAACTACTAAGTCCATATTTTGTCTTCAAAAACTGTAATTCATCGCACTTTATGGAATTCCAAAATCACTCCCATTAAATGCTTAAAGTTTTTTATATTGACCTTCCCTTATATATCATGCATGTTCATACAGCATAACATATATTATGTACATTATGTATTAGTTTGTATTTATGTTTTATTATTGTTTACATTTGTATATCTCAACAGGTTCCTCCACCCTCTTGATTTCCCAAAGGTTAGCTGAAAGAGGGCGTAAGTTGTACATTTAGCAATACTTTTTTTAAGTCCAATAAACGTATTTTGATTAAATTTTGTGTACTCCTAAATGGCCTGTAAACCATAAGCAAATGTCTTACACGCGTTTCGAAATGTAAACACTGAGTTGCTTGCGGACAAAACGATTCAATACAATCATACAATCGTTCATTGGACCAAATTGTTCTAGATGCATCGTGCAAGTAGGACAAAATCATTATAAACTGTGCCAACGTCAATATATAGCTTTGTGTTTGCATCTACTTTTTGAGTGGATCGTGGCCAAAGAGTAAACGCCTTCGAAACCAAAGGTCGCGGATTTGATCCCCATTGGCGTGCACTTTCTATCTAGGAGTTTCCATGGTTCAGATGCCATGTACAACTGTAAGTCCATTCATATTCATATTTTTATCAATTCATTTGGTACCACTGTACACTCGAATAACTCAGGCATATACATTTACATGAATATGACACATTATACATTATTATTAGCTAGTAAGGTAGAATAAGTAAAATGTTTGGGTTCGAGCAAAAAATGGCCTTCGTCAATAAAATTTTACAACTTAATAATAACACAAGACCATTTGAATAAAAAGGCATAGGAAAAAAATCACAACACAAAAATATATTAATAACAATTTTACGGTTATATCTAAAATGTCACGAATACAATAAAAGAAAAAAGGTACAAATCCTTAACCTTACTATAAATACTTACTTATTAGTTAGTTGAATTTTTTATTAATTTTCTGTAAATTTTAATTTTTCATTTTGTTATTCTAAATAAATGATTTATAGGGCTAACCCCAACATAACATACAAGCCAAGTGCGTGTTTTACTCACGCACCGACGACGGTTCTGTAGCCATTTATCACCTGTAAATGGAGCTCAAGAACATTGTTGTGTCAAGTTGTGGCGTCCTGTAATAAAAAGGGTATCCCGATATATATTTTATTATAAAGAACCAATGACGTATCATGTATTCTACTAGACCTCTTACCCGGGCAACAGCCTTCGCTCCACCGCGGTGGAGTAACCATTACGCGGAGGGACCCTCTTGAGACTAGTAGCTCGCGAGCGACCGAACGCGGCGGACGCGCCGCGCCGTCCGCGCGCTCGCTGCCGTCCGTCTGCGGCTCGCATCGCGCCAGTCATTATGCCCGGTTGTGTGTTGCGATATTGCAAAAATCATACCAAAAATATTGGGAAAAGTGATGGCATCTCATTTCATAGGTAAGTATCACTTCATTGTGATCTTAATATATAAGGTCTTTCAAAATTAGTTAATAGTACGCTAAGGGGGGGTTCTGCATCATATAGGGAGTAAAACCTATATAAAATTTTGTGGACCTTGGGCTTTTTTTATGAAAAATGTTTTTTATGTATGAAAATGTATGTATGTAAAAAAATATGTGGTTGATTTTTATAGCCTAATCAATTCATTTTCATAACAGTAACAAAAAATTCTTCATTACCATTTTGATGTAACACGTGTAAGTTGGTAAAAAAATAAAATTCTTTCTATTCCATACTAATAAAACTAAAATTGTGGTTTTCACAATTTCTGAAAGAAAGAGATCTATGTGTTGGAAGACTTTTTTCTTCCTGGCATGAAACTGAAACGATTAAGAAAAGATTTTTTTTTTACATTTTACATTATTTTAATTTTTTTTTTGTAAACAAAAATCTTTGTTCCTCAAAAGTGATTTATTTACCATACAGAACCCCCCCTTAGCGTGCTATTAACTAATTTTGAAAGAACTTATATATAATATCTTGTTTTCCATGTGCTTAGAAATATTTGGTTCAACTGGCCAATTAGGGCTGTCACAACGCTACTTCAATTTGAAAATTTTGTACATTTTATGTATTGACCTCGCATTACAATAACATAAGCATTATTTAATTAAACAAATAAATTGAACGCGCTCATTAGGGCTGCCACATATGAATGATTAGAAATAGAGTTCTGGGATATCATGTATGAAAGTAAATAAATATGTATTAAACTACGTTAAAATATGAGAGTGAATTGACCGCTAATTAGGGTTGTCGCTATTCTTTTAATTTTTTTTAATTAGTAAGTAATTGAGAAATTTTCAAGAAAATAATTTTTTTTACAAGGTTTCCACATCCTACTTAGGGATCAATACGAGAAAGATGGATAAAAATAGTCCAAGATGATACATTGTTTAAGGGAAAGTGAAAATTTAAATTTGTGTAAAGTGAAATTTAAATTATTTTGTTTAAGTACGGAGGAATAGAATAGAATAGAATAGAATAGTATTTTATTCATTTGTACACATACATTATTAATACATTAACATAAATGGAGCTAATTAGTAGGTACAAAAGAAAGGGCGTTAGGCGCAGCATATGGCCACTCGAGTGTCTCAAGGGCCGCTGTTTTTAAGCCTAGCCTACATTAATACTACAATTAAATTACATCTAAAGAACTATATACAAAATTAACCACACTACATACACATTTACACAATTTTTACAAGTTTACACAGGATGGAGGAAGAGTTATTTTAGTTGTGTTTGTGTGTGTAGTCCAAAGTATACCTAATGGTTTTTTTAGTTATATATATATATATATTTTTTAAATAAATGCTGCACTCTTTATTTTATGTATGTTTGGTTTGGAGATTTTAAGTTTAGTCCAAGGCCAAGACCGCAGTTATGAATTCTTTATTATTAAGTTTAGTTTTTTAGATATTATTCTAGTTATTAAGTATAGGTATTATAAGAATACAAAACGGCTTTACTCGCGGTCGAAATACGAGCTGTGTGGCTCGACGTTTCGGGCCAAACGTATGGCCCATCATCATATTCATATTCATATTCATATTCATATTTTTATTGATTCCTTTGGTACCACGGTACACTTGAATAAGTCAGTCATAACATTTACACACACATTGAATAGAACTCATATAAATTATTATTAGCTAGGTAATTATAAGTAAAAAGTTTGGGTTCGAGCAAAAAATAGCCTTCGTCTAAAATCATCATGAGCACTCTGGCCGAAATGTCGAGCCACACAGCTCGTATTTCGATAGCGAGTAAAGCCGTTGTTACTTCTTAAAATGTCAAATAACCACGGTAATTTAAAAACCCATATAAGTTTAGGTATGTATTTCAAGTTATTATGGTTCTGTATTTTAAGTTTAAATACATAAAAACGTTTTTTTCGATGAAATTCACTATCTGTTTTCTTCTATAATCCTTTAAAACGTCCCACTGCTAGGCACGGACTCTGCCCACTGACATAGGAGGTATTGTTTTTATTGTTGTTGTTTTATTGTTTATTGAGTATTCTTATGACAGTCATATTGCACTCGAACTTGTCACAATTTGTTATATCCGGTTCGATTACTCGTACATGGTGACCAGTGGAAATCAGAAGCAGTTTACACAAAAATACCTTTCATAGACCAGTGTGCACTAGTTACCTAACTTTATTTTTCTTCATCGGAGCGATCGTACCTATTCGTTATGAAATGCACGTATATCAATCCTTATCAAGGAAATAAATAAGTACATTAGTTAGTGCCCGGGATTTGAACCCGCAACTTCTGCATTGAGAAGCGTTACCACTAGACTACGGGCACAATTAACCATAATACCTACTCGTAAAATAATAAATCGAAAAATATATTTTTGGTAGACTAAGTGACAACCCTACGTATTCCAATGCACGTGTTGACTGACCGGCCGGGCCGGCCGGGCCGCTAGCCGCTAGTCGCTCGCTAGCTAGCCCCTCTCCCGCTCGCTTCCCGCCCCGCGCGGCTCAGCGTTCCGCCACCCCGCTACCTTACCTCATACCTCAGCTATTGGCCGTCATTTCTCTGTATTCTTTCTTCGTAGTGCTCACTCTATACATAAAATCTCTTTGTAAAGAACTGACACGATGCGCTATGGTCAATAGTCAGTCAGTCTGGTGATCAGGAGACACGGCCAATATCACCTACTTCTTGCAAAATCACGATTGTCGTCCATTTTTATGAACATGCATTAATAAGAAATATGCATTCTTCACTTCAGTACATTATAAATACATGACTTTTTTGTACCGTGTGGGGCCGGTACTTTAAAATAATAGTCCCACTGCATCTCTCCCCGTGTATGTCGTAAAATGCGACTAAGGGATATAACTCCTTTCTTATATTACTAGGTGGTGGGGTTTAACCCGCCCGGGTTGATACCACCGCACTGAATGAAAGGTCGGTCGAAACGGCTATGTAAATAGTTTGTGTTTTCCGTCCAGTTCAGTGTAGCCGGCACGACCACTGATGTGGCACCAAGTTCATCCGGCGTTATGGGCTGACATCACAAATGTTGTAGGTGATGTAGCCAATCGTGTCAGTTTCCATAAAAAATATATATATATATATATATATACATTTTGAAGATCTCCCACGTAGTTCTTGGATAGTTTCAGGAAACGTGACTAAGCCGAGCTGTATGTGTATATTGCTCTGTTTGTTTGATGAGCCTTAATCCTTTATTAGATTAAGAGCTTAGCTGAGTCCGCTCACAGTAACGTGATGTTAATCTCTTCTCTACTATTGTAAAAATTATGGTTGTCTGTCTGTTACTCTTATACGCGTCATTCTGAAATTTTGCATGAGATTAGGTAACGCGACAACTATGTAAATTAATAGACAGTAAAACATCTATACCAGGACTCCGAGCATTTTTTTTTATGGAAACTGACACGATTGGCTACATCACCTACAACATTCGTGATGTCAGCCCATAACACAGGGTAACTTGGTGCCACGTCAGTGCTTCCCTTCGATCGTGCCGGCTACACTGAACTGGACGGAAAACACAAACTATTTACATAGCCGTTTCGACCGACGCGACGTTTCATTCAGTACGGTGGTAGCAACCCGGGCGGGTTAAACCCCACCACCTAGTAATATACGAAGTGAGTCCATATCCCTTAGTCGCTTTTTACGAGATGCAGAACATTGATTGAATTGGCGATTGAGTGAATTGGGATTTGGCGGAATTAGTAGTGACGTTTACACATCAACCTTGAGTCTCAGAACATATTATAGGTACATTTTACTAAAGTCTGCATAAATTAAGTGGATAGTCACTAAACATTGTATTGAAAAAACACTGCGAAGTAGTTGCGAGCTACGTCGTCGTTCTAATACGCTAACAGTTACAAACAGAACTGCCAACATGGATGACAAGACAAGATATGCTTACAAGATCTATAAAGATCATCTCCACAACAGAAGTGCATTTATTGAAGCATGCAAAATGTATGAGATACGTTTGAAACAACTCTCCGACCGGATTCGAGCTATCAACTTCATCCTTGAGAAAACCTCATCTCCTCATCCAACAGTCAGCTAAATCTTGTAATTCAATAATCTGTTATTTATAACAATAAATCCATATTCGGGTTCAGATATTTATTTCGCCATAGAGAATACAATATTTCATTGAGACGCATGCATATTCAGTATGGTTCGTCATCATTTTTGTTTTATCCCGTTCAACAATGCAATTTATAAGGAAGAACCGGGCAAGATACCTTATAGAGACTTTTGTAAAAAAAAAAAGATATAACTTACATCACAATATAACAACATTACTAATATTATAACTTAAGTAATTCATAAAATAAGATGTTATTTTTCGAACGCATGTTGTTAATACTCACCTAACCACCATCGTCTCCACAAAAGGCTCTTCTTCGTGGGTGTAATTGAACCAGATATATAAAACAGATTGTGATCAAGTTCAAGAGTAGTAAAACTACCTTATGAATGCTCAATAAACAATAAGAATCGTAATATACAATATACTCAGAATTTTCTTTATCCGAAGTTGACGCGAGCGAAGCTGCCACCGGCTAAGATTAATTGAAATGAAATCTTCGTGCGGTGAACCCTCACTACGCTCTCATTTCTAAGTGTCGCATTCTACTCAGATTCAATTCCACGTTTATCGATATCTTCTTCATAGCTGTTTATATCCGATAGCCGATGGTCGTGATCATTTCTATGCAAATTTCACAGAATTCGCCTTGTGGCTGGATAATGAGGTGCCCATTGCCTTCCACAGTTTACAAAGGAAATTCGCTCGGTATGTAAATTTTGTCGTAATTCAGCTTTATCGTTTAGCAATTTCTTTGCATTAATCTTACAGCAAGTGAACAGGAAATCGTAACTGTTTATGCAATACAATTGATGAGCTGTATTACATTCCGTGAACACGGTAGGATAATGATTTAACACGGCGGCGGCGGCGGCGCGAGTACAGAAGCTTGAACTTAAAAGAGGTTTTCTTCTATTTATTTCTATGCAGGGGGTATAAAGACTTAAATACCTTTGACCTTTCACTAGGACATTCCTCAGGTCGGTTTACAGTAAAAAAAATCACATACATAGCCTTTTTCTTCAAGAGTATTTTTTTATTTTCATACAAAATGAAAATGGTTATGCAAAATGCAAACGATCAGCTTCAAGAAAAACTACACATGTTCTCCTCATTAAAGCTTGATCATGCGCCTAGTTCGACAATCTAATTCTTTGGATGCAAGGGAAAAGAGTAGTTTTAGTTCATCGGTCCGTGTTGGGCAGAAATAAATATTAAAATTGCACGTATGTTTTCGTCTCTAAAGAGGCTGCGGAACATTGGTGAAAGGTCTACGGTAGGTCTTTGTACAGCCTGTATATGTATTATTATTCGATAAATGGTTTCTTGTTTTCCTTCAGTTTTCTCATGTTCTTTCCAATAAATCAATTTATTTTCATAACTGCTTTCTTTCACTATGCATCGGATTGATTTCTCTACGACTTTTCTCGCTGATGGCTGGTTCCGTCGCAGTTAATATCGTGTCAATTCACTACCGTTGACAGAATATTAGACGTTGATATTTTAATACATAAATTAATTCGTACTCCTTTTGGTTTTGCTGAAGATGAAAAAGAATTAGTTTCAAGATTTAATATTGAATATACTAGAAGTGGTGGATTGGTTTTGACTTTTTAAGAGAATGTTCTAGAATTGTATTTATAAGTTTATTGTTTCCTTTATTTTATTTTGACGGTTTTAAACTAGTCCACCTACACAGATAGCCTTATTAATACAACTTTTGAATTTGAATTTAGATTTCATTAGTTTTATGTACCCATTAGTTGTATTTTCATTAATTTGTGTTATTTCACGAGGCAATCATCTGAGGCAATCCGCCGACGCACCTAAATAGTCGATATTGTACACCGGGTGACTAAGCTAAGTGGCAGTGGGCTGGGCACATCAACCGAAGAGACGACGACCGTTGGAGTAACCGTGTCCACAACCGCCAGTTTAGGAAAACTGAGAATGGGAAGACCACCCACCAAGTGGAACGACGACATCGAGTACGTCGGCGGAAAGCAGTGGTTCCGTACCGCTGAAGGCCGGGAGGATTTGAGGAAAATTGGAGAGGCGTATGTCCAGCAGTGGACGCATACACGCATATTGACTATTTCTGATTATTTCATTAATAAAATTATTAAAACCAGATATATTATAATAATACACTTTATGCCACTTAGTGTGTGGCAAGGGCGGGCTTATTGCCTAAGTCAATTTCCTCCAGCCAACCCGGTGGACATACATTTCTACATTATTTTATATTATAGAATATTAAGAAAAAAATATGTTTGTCATAGTTTTATTCTCGTCTAAAGTATTTCGCTATGATATAGCACTTTTTAATGGCTAGGTCCGACGCGAGCGAAAAGACACGTTTTATTAGCATTCTCCACTCTTGCTGTAGCTCTCTAGGTCGAGAGATGCGCTTGCCAAAAACGTTCCACAAACGATCATTCGTCCAAAACTGGTCGTAACACTGTTGCTATACCGGTAGCGCCGGTTCCTTCATATTTTTTTTATGGAAGCAAGGTTGGCTTCATCACGCACTACGCCCGTGATGTCAGCACAACTTCTTCCTGTCGGAATTAGGTGCCGCGACAGCGCTTTCCTTCGTTCGTGCCTGCTACAATGAACTGGCCGGAAAATGCGGTCTATTCTCATAGCCGCTTAGGCCGACCTACAATCAGTGCGGTGATATCAATTTGGACGGGTTTAACCTTTTTAATTTTTTTATGGAAACTGACACTGTTGGCTACATCACCTACTTCATCCGTGATGTCAGCCCATAACACATTGTTGAACTAGGTGCCATGTCAGTGCTTCCCTTCGGTCGTGCCGACTACACTGAACTGGACGGAAAACACGAGCTATTTATATAGCCTTTTCAACCGACCTTTCATACAGTGCGGTGGTACCAAAGCTGGCGGGTTAAACCCTCCCACCTAGTAAGGTAAGAAGGGAAGGGACCTACAGTTTTACGTGGGATCCGAACCACGGTCAGCCTCCAACGGTCGAGCGGTCACCCATCCAACCACTGACCGCGCCCAGATGTGCTTTATGATCCGACCGACATGACAGTCGACCGACCGCACCACTGAGCTACCGAGACTGACAGACCGTCTAGTAACGTAAGGGAGCGGAGTTACAGTTTTATTTACATAAAAAAAAACAGAACTCGCGTTCACAAAATCCACTTGTCAAACTAGATCGGCCGAAAAAAAAAGTCGAGCTTGTTGGTTCCCGAGCCACTTATCACTTCGATAAAGATGACGCAAAAAAAGCTCATTCACTCACCTGTGCTATAACCGTCTTATCTACGCGAGAATGTCGCCACTGAGACACAATCCACCAACAACACGAGCGGTAATAATCCAGGCTTAGGCATCCACAACGAAGCACAATATATTTTCAACCACTTTTCTCAGGCGTGTTTCTCAACTGGATTAGAGTGTCACTTTCAGACTGATACCGATTTCTTAGACAGATCGCATACACTTGCGGTTTTGTATGTAACATTAACCAAACGAACACCACTGGTAGGTACTTAGGACAATAACGCGTTACAATATCCAGTCACCGACACACACTTCCCTTATTTGCCATTTCCTTGATGTCGCAAGACTGAAATCCACAGAAAACATTCTATTTTACTATTCACACCTGTTGGATTCATATTGGTAGTTTTGGATCACAATCAACATTATGGATCACACAGTATGATTAGACCCATAGGGAGTTTAGAGGATTTTTAAGTTTATTCTCAATTTGAAATGATTTAATGAGGTTATTTTAATTAAAACAGATCTTATGCGATTATATTCATTAGTACCGACCGATGCAAAACTTTGGTACAAAGCGACGCCGCACATTAAAACATATTATATTGCACAAATCTACTCTAATTACATTCAATGCCAATATTCACTGTGAATTGAATGTTTTTTCACAGAATTCGTGATTCAGTTGAGCTGAAGACGATCAGGTAACCGACAGATCGTTCAAAACATCACAATGCGCACTTAGGGGGACAGTCTCGCGAGCAAGTGATTTCCTCGCCTCGTCTGTTTCGTAACAGCGACAGCTGACTGACCGCTCTCAGCCAAAGTCATTGTACTGAAAACGGCGGAAAACGCAGTCGCCTTGCCAAAACTTCAAGCGTTTTCAAGTATTATTCGAATGTGAACTTTTTATAAAGCGATACTTTTTCGCCACTCTTCAAGTTTAGAATGCCGAGGGCATTGCGGATCAATTTCGTTGACCTTCGTCCGCGCACAAACCGTTATGCAATTTCCAATTTCGAAAAATCGCGAATATTCCACTTCGAAATCCACGAAATACAAGTCGTGCGTGTAATTTACAGCAGAAATCGTTCAATAAGTTCCGGTGCGAAAACTTCGTGAAAAATCATTGAGAAAATTCCTAACCTAAAAGTGAAAGTTGCAGAGGGAAAAAGTTGAGCGTGCAAGTTTTGAGATGCGGCGCCGATTTGTATTGTGGTTCCGCGTCAATCTGTGTTTTTTTTTATGAATATGATTAGATTACATTTGGTTTGCGGAACGAGACGATGCCGGTTGGATGCGGCCATGTCGCGACGCACGTCCGCCGCGCGAGCGATCCCGCGTGTTACTGGCGAGGTGCCGGCCGACAGAGCGGCCGCGGCGGACGGTAGGCTAGGTAGATAGAGCGATCTAGAGCAGCAGACGCGGGTGGCTGCTAGCCTGCTACAGTTTTTACGGCTTGAAAGCTGCCGCTAACGTCTCGGCGCGTGGCTCTCGTTTGGGGTGCTTCGACCTTTGCGTTGCGCGCGGGAAAATTTTAGGCAGACGCAAAGTAGAGGCCGGAGTAGAGATAGCTGAGTTTGTCATCAACAAAATGTAAGTGCAGGCACTCGCTCCGACAACAATGCGTTGTTGATAAGAGTTGCATAACAAGAGTGTTTGACTGTAAGAAATCCAGATTATTGATTAGCTTTTTTTAATGCGTTATCATTTATACCCGTGGTAGAGTCAATCAATACAGATATCGTGTAGTTATACAACGTGTCCCAAAACTCAACGTCAAGCGGGAACCAGGGAGTAGGCCAGTTTATAACTACCCAGGGAAAAATAAGAAAAAAAATCGGAGTCATTTGTTTTTTATGATATGAGCATTTTTTGAAAAATGTTGAAAATTTTTCTTTATATTTTTTTGTGATAAAACTATGGGCATTTTGGTTTTATTTGGAATACTGATCAATAGCAGAGTTATTTAGGCTACCAATAAACAATTTAACAATTATATTTGCAAATTTGTAGTCGTGGTTCCTAAAAATGTTCAACGACATGTCAATTTTCAACATTTTAAAAAAATGCTTATATCATAAAAAACAAATAACTCCGATTTTTTTTTTTATTTACCCTGGGTAGTCATAAACTGGCCTACTCCCTGGTTCCCGCTTGACGTTGAGTTTTGGGACACGTTATATTATGGTGCACACATAATATAATTTAATCTTGTTCGAATACTTTGCGAAACGTGGTGGTCGGTGTTGTGCTGTAATTGACCAGAGTTCTTGCAGCACAACACCGATTACTCTGCTTACCCCGATTGTCGGGATTCAGCGTGTGTGATATGTACACAGGTATAAAGACATAACATAACATTAAGTATATGTAGAAACAATTTATACAAGTACATTAATTAAATGGGCCGAGTAGAGGAGGTCTAATATGTAATATGGAAGCGCACGAGGGCCCAGAATGCGATGGTAGAGGTGCCGCCGATCTACCGCAAACATCGTGGCATCTGCTGGCCCCACCACGGCGCTCATCATTCTTCGGTAGAAAATAAGACAGCGCCGTCTTCTAGCCCCGCCCATCTGTTAATTTTTCTTCGTGTGCCCCTAATTCTAGTTGAAACTGCCCTTATGATGGAGATCTGGGTCTTTGTTTTCAACCATCCCACCATGTGTGAGTAAGGCTTCTACCACTTATCGGCTAGTTTAGTTGCAGTTCGTTTTGTAAACGTATTATATTCAATACCAATGGCACCATCGCAAGCTATTACCAATAGCGTAAATGATGCTCGGAGGTCTTCGGCGGCCCTGTCGTATTTACGGTGATTTTCGCGCGAATAGTTATGTGAGATGTTGTACCATGTTGTTTTGCATTAGGAGGCGTCAGCATTTACTATGCGTACATCAAAAAACGCCTCCCTCGCTGGTTCCCAAACTCCGTGAAGCATGAGGTCACCTATAAGTGCTGGGCTGTTCGGTTGAGCTTCGCGCATGATTGGTCCGACAGTGGCTGCGCCCCATGCTAGTTCTGCCCAGTCTTTGCAATCATCTCTGTGCTGGTCATGGCCTTGCTTTACAAGACCTCCTTTCTTTATGTAAACCAGGATGGGTGGCTGTGCCGAGAGACCAACGGCGCAGTCGACAGAGCCAAAATCACCTCTCCTCGCGAAACCACGCTCAGTTAAGTGCCATTCCAGCAGATTTGCGGACTGTTGCTAGGCTGTCTAGCCCGTTAATAGGACGCTTGAAGACACCCAGGTTAAAGGATTCAGGAAATACACTCGCCGGAAGACAGTTCCACACTTTTGCTTTTTTTTGCAGTTAAGAGCATGGTTTAGGTCGAACTGCTTCTCACCACAGCCATCGCAGCAGTTTGGTAGTCCTGTTGGTTAGTATCCATAACGTATTGCTGAACCGTCTCTAAATTGTGTCGCTGTGAGGTCAGTATGGTCGTTGGTGGTGGGTACAACAGTAAGCCATTGTGAGCATTTTGACTCTACTGCTCTTTTGATACTCCGTTGGATTTTGGTTGGTAATTTTGTTATGACGTTCTCATACGTTATGTTTTCTTTTCTTTTTGGATTTTCCCTTGCTTCACACATCGTGGCTGTTCCATGATGTTGCTGATCGTTAAAATTTAGCTCCGAACCTGACAATATAGATTTTATTATAGCTTCTTGTATCTTTTCCTCCATACTTTGCTTAACGTGGTGGTCGGTGGTTGTGCTGTAATTTGCAAGAGTACTATCAGCACAACACCGATTACTCTGCTTACCCCGATTGTCCGGATACAGCGTGTGGTATTCGTTTTTTTTTTGTGGAAACTGACGCGGTTGGCTACGTCACCTAGAACATGCGTTTGTCAGCCCATAACACCGGGTGAACTCGGTGCCATGTCAGTGTTTCCCTTCATTTTAGGCTACACTGAAGTGGACGGAAAACACGCACTATTTACATATTTTTTTTTTTATGGAACTCGACACCGTTGGCTACATCACCTACAACATCCGTGATGTCAGCCCATAACACAGGGTGAACTAGGTGCCATGTCAGTGCTTCCCTTCATTTCATGTCGGCTACACTAAACTGGACGGAAAACACGAACTATTTACATAGCCGTTAGGACCGACGTTTCATTCAGTGCGGTGGTGTCAACCCGGCCGGGATAAACCCTACCACCTAGTAAGGTAAGAAGGGAAGGGACCTACAGTTTTACGTGAAATCCGAACCACGGTCAGCCTCCAAGTGTCGTGCGGCCACCCATCCAAGTATTGACCGCGCTCAGGATTGCTTAACAACAGTCGACCGACCGCACCACTGAGCTACCGAGGCTGACAATGGTATGTATAACTCGGTCGACTTAACTCGGCACCTGGCTCGATCGGCTTGCACACAGGGTTGCCAGATCCCTTGCTGGTCAAGTAGCCACTTCGCGGTTAAAAGATAGCCCAAGTCGCCCAATTTACAAAAAAAAGTGTTACCACAATTATTAAATCTGAATTATACATAACCTATCATAAGAAATAAAAAATGATTTAAATATAATGAAATTAGGCCATAATAAATTTTTTAAAATAATTAAATCTGTATAAGATCGGGCATTTACGGTGGTGGTGGTACGGAACCCTCGGTGCGCGAAAAAGACTAGATGCGGTCGGAGAACCGCCGCACTGTGGTACAATAAAGCGGACTTTGAATTTTTTTTCCGAATGTTAATGTTAAGGAATCATATTTGTAAGCGAAATATAAGACACTTTTATTCTTACACGTTTTTCAAAAAAGTTGATATTTCCGGAGATAAAATAAAATCTTTTTTTTTTTGTATGGGACACAATATGTTTTCGTTAAATTCTCAAAACGTTAGCACTTGATAGAACTGAGGCATATAGATCCTTAAACTATGAGAGAATCTGAACGAGATTGTGAAAAGATCCCGCCTGAACTCGTCCCCCTTTGCCTAAAAACAAAAGTTGCGCCAGAGTGTCAAAAGTTGCTAAAAATGTAAGAAATTGTAACCATCTGGCAACACATGACGAAATGTCATCCGAGCCAGGTGCCTAGTTAAGTCGACCGAGTTATATGTGTGTATGTAAATATATGCAAATTCGGTCTATTAATCCAATTGGAATATTGAGTTATTTTGTATACATATAACTTATCTTAGTTGACTGAACCTCGATAACAGTTATCTACAAACGAGTATTATCGCGTTCGAATTTTTCAATCTGGTTTCAATATATTATCAAGCTATCGATCAAGAATATGTTTGTTACACTAATCAATTCACAAAGTGATACCAGGCCTCACGCACTCTATGTACCTACTTGCGCGCGCTAACTACCTACCGCCCGACGGGCTTCCGGCGGTCTAATTCAGTAAAAATTCGTCAGGCGCGCGAAACATACCTACACGCTCGCCCACGCAACCAGTGACGCAACTGCGCGCAGCTGCAAAGCAATAATGCACTTTACACTCGATCGTTTAGGTACATTTTCGCACGCAGCGATTGGCGACGTGAAGCAGTAGGCTATTAAAGCCGAAGGTATGGAACTTTTTCTGTGGAGTGATTTATCTGTTACGAAGGTAATCTGTGGCGATACTACAAGAAGGATACAGTACAGATAAGAACCTATACCTTGCCCCTTACTAGATGGTAGGCTCAAATTGTAGCCGACTGGGTCGGTACCACCATACTGGATGTAAGATGGTAGCACAGCAGCCTCGGTTGTGTTATCCTCTAGTCCAGTATAGCCAGCAATCCAGGGAAGTCTCCGGTATGGCACCTACCTTCTCGGCGGTGATATTGGCTGGTCGGAGCATGCACTTTGGCCCCTCCGATTCAGCCACCCAACCGGATTACATAAAAAAAAAAACCTATATGGTACGAAGATACCACACACGCTGCATCCCGACAATCGTGGTAAGCAGACTAATCTGTGCTGTGCTGCTAGCGATTCAATTAGCGACTCACTTTTGTTAGTCGACGTTTCGTCCCTCGCTCTGGGGACATCGTCAGGACTCGCGGAACTGCGACGACCTGGAGGAAACCCGACACGTCGTCCAGTCAGATGTCAACTGCCGGTCGCTGCTGACGTAGATTGTAGCGATGCGAGGGTACTTCGGCCGATGCAGGTAGGTTCGACATCTCTTGCTGGAAAAGGTCGGTGCACACGTAGCTCACTGTGTCTATGGCTGCCAGAGCTTGATGCTGGTTACCATTCGAGCCATGCTTCGCCAGCAGAGGAGTCCACGACGAAGAGAGTACCATGCTGTCTTCCCTGTTTGGCATGTTTGGAAATTTCAATGGATTCTCGAACCAAACGTGGTACATAGTGTTTTTCGACTGATATCGTACTGGTTTGGTCGAATCGAATCCAATGATTTATTTAACCGACTTGAAAAAAAGGAGAAGGTTCTCAATTCGACTGTATTTTTTTTTATGTTTGTCCCCTCATAACTTTCGACTGGGTGAACTGATTATGATGATTCTTTTTTTATTTGAAAGCTGGTGCTTCCCGTGTGGTCCCATTTCAGTTTGGTCAAGATCGGAATGGAAAGCGATTCCGCCGAGTACATTAATAGCAAAAAATTACTAAAAAAAACTGTGAAATAAAAAACTATTTAATAAATATAAAAACCGCCTTCCAAAATGTATGAAATAAAAAAAATCGAACCCTAGAGTTGAAGGCGGTGCTAAAGCAAGCAAAAATAACCGACCGCCTTCAACTCTAGGGTTCGATTTTTCTTATTTCATACATTTTTGAAGGCGGTTTTTGTATTTTATTTCAAATTTCGAATTTCCTTCATCATTATTGCTGTCGCTGTGGGCCGCCCCGCTGCTGACAACTGCAGCTCAGAAGCAAACTGCCTACAAAATATTTGTGAATCATCCATCATTCAGCACTCTTGTTTAATGAAGATGAAAATACCTAGAGCGTTGTTGCTCATTGGTGGTGCTAAACAAATATATATTATAGCATTTTTGCTTATTTATCTAAGAAGAAAAGCGTTGTTGCTCATTTAATTTGAAAAACAAAATTTGAGTAATTGTTGATCAAATTAAATGAGCAACAACGTTTTTTTTTTTCTTAGATAAATAAGCAAAAATGCTATAATATGTATTTGTTTAGCACCACCAATGAGCAACAACGCTCTATGTCTTTTCATCTTCATTAAACAAGAGTGCACGAAATGATCAACAATTGCTCAAATTTTGTTTTTGCAAATTAAATGAGCAACAACGTTTTTTTTTCTTAGATAAATAAGCACGACAACAATGGTAGCCGACTGGGTTGGTACCACCGTACCGGATGGTAAGATGGCCGCATAGCAACCTCGGTTGTGTTCTCCTCTAGTCCAGTATAGCCAGCAATCCAGGGAAGTCTCCGGTATGGCACCTACCTTCTCGGAGGTGATATTGGCTAGTCAGAGCATGTGCCCCTCTGACTCAGATACCGATTACTCTGATACCGGATCTGACTCTGATACCGGATTACATAAAAAAAAAGATGGCGCTGGCCATGACATGGCGATACGGAACCCTCGGTCCGCGACTCGCACTTGGCCGGTTTTTTTTTTATGAAAGCGAGTAAATTAGAATACATCAATTTATTTCATAATATCAGCCTATTATGATACATCAGGTTGGTTAAAAATGTCCGTCTTAGTGCCTCTTACTGCAGTGGGAATGAGGATACATATACTTACCTACTTGGGCGCTAATAAGCGCTTCATTCATTCTCGCCGGATATTCTAGATAAATGTCCAGACTTGATGTATTGTATGCAGCGATAGTTCGAGAAAATAAGGAAGGAATGGTCCTGATTCGGGTCCTGCAATGAGTAGGTATTTCCCAGTACTTATAACGCTGAATCTTCAAAAGACCAATTAATTGGCTGAGAATCCTTAAAGCTGACATGGACATCGCTGAGCTGAGCTTTACATCGAATGATCGGACTGGAAATACACAGCCCCAATACCAATTAACACAAAATACTGGTAAAGTAAAGTAAAGTAAAAAACGTTTAATTCTCGATCACGAGGCAGTACAATATACACCTTAAAATAACAAGTTGACAGTATAAAACATAAAAAATAAAAATATATATATAGTAGTGACCAACCCCACTAACTAGTAGGTAATACTATTGGTACCTACTAACCAATAGTATTACCTACTTACTTACTGCTCACAGAACGATACTATCATCAGCCATTTCAAATCAGACGATCTCAAATAAAAAAAAAACTTGATAAACTTGATCGCAAAAAACAAAGCAAAGAATATAATACTGAAACAAACGAATTGGTTTTTTTTAAATTACCTACGCGAGTTAAATTAGAAGTTGCATGAGCAAAACATGCAACTTCTATACAACTCTAAAGACGGGAGAAACATCTATCTTTATAGTCTGTGGGGAGAAACCACATACTACATATAAAGGCTTACGGAGAAACTAGAATGAAAGAAACAAAGTTAATTACAGTGAAAACTGCCAATATCCAGGTTTTCCAGATGCTTTGTCGCCGAAGTCGCCAATTTACAGTTGGTAGGAGGAGGGCGCCTCGTCTGTGATCTTCAATTTTCATTTATTTATTTATTTAAAAATACAACGACGGCGCACTATGGGCAGAAAGGGCCTTTTTTTGTCAAAAATCTGTAACTTTGAAATACGAATGCTATGTTTTCGAAAATTTGTAGGATCGTAGTGTTGAAGTTATTCTTTCAAATAAAACATCATTTATTGTACACAAAATATTATTTATGCAAGAAATGTTTTTTTAAACATGAGTTACATATTGATTGTCGTTTCATAAATTTTGTTAAAATACCGCAAAATATCAATAATAAAGAAGCATTAGAAATTATTTTAGCACAATTATTATTCTTATAAAAAATAAACACTTCATAATATAGGAAATAATAAAACAATAAAATATGATTGATTGCTTACGTAATATAGTTACATCACAACAACGGCGAACTTATTCTCGGAGAAAAAAATTCCTAATCATCAACCTTGGGAGTGTTGGGAGGTACCTACATATATAAGATAAATATTGGCTAGCTGTAGAATTAAAACTCATTAGAAATAAATTAAATAAGTTACTACAATTCAGAATAATTGCATTGTTTTTAACAAAGAAAACAAAAATTATTCCAGTAATTGTAAAGCTTCCTCATCAAGTTCTTTGTTATATTTTATTGGCTGTTTTGTTATACTAGTTATGTATGGATCCGAGGTATACATTAAAGTATGAAAAACATCTTCGTTAGTAGCAGACCTTGAGCATTTTCTAGCGTGGTGACGAAATTTTTTGTAATCCTTGTTTCGCGATTCCCGAGCATCTTCCGAGGAAAACCTTGCATAACACTGTTGTAACAGTGTCCTACACAAGACGCCATGGTGTAAATATGTTTGAATAATACATGTTAATAGATCGTGACAGTTTTTATATATAAAACCCAAATAGATTAAAAAAACCAGGTAAAACCGAATACAGGGGGTATCGTGTGCAATACCAATATCGCATATTTCGAGTGCAATCCGTGTGCATGATTTGATAGTGGTCACGTACATAAACAACTTGTTTTTAACTTTTTTTGGGTTCCGTGAGTAAACTACCAGGACACAATAAACAAAATAAATAATTTTAAACAACTATATTTACTAAAGAGCTCAATTTAAATTTTTTAAATATTTCATGACTTGACGCTGTGGTAAATACTTCGAATTAAAATTATATTCATTACTGAAAATTAAGTACATCTGAAGTTTTTCAATGAAAGCAGTTTTAATTCCGTGTCACCGTTCTGCAGCATTCAGAGGCAGGGCAGCTTAAAATACGCAGCATCCAAATATTGGAACAACATCCCGCCACCCATTCGAGCGATGGCGGGTCTCCAAACATATAAATTTGCATGCAGGAAGATGCTCCTGAATCTGCAGAGAGATGGCAAATTTTAAAGAAAAGAAATATTTTACCAGGTAGACACACTGAAAAGGACCCTCTCGCAGACACACACACACTCGCACACACCCTCTCGCACACATACACCCTCACACACACACACACACCCTCTCCCTCACCCACACACACACACACACACACACATGGCAACGGCTGAAAAACAGCGCCAGGAAAGGACTTCTGTCCTGCCCTGGCACACGCTAAGCCGATTGGCCAATTTTGCATAAATTAAGAATTGTATATAAAATGTAAATAGGTTAAGTTAGTTATTATGGAAAATAAACGGTTATCTTATCTTATCTTAATTTGACATATTCCTATCTGATAAACCATAATGGATACTTACGAAACCCTACTATCGTGCATGGATGGATACGAACTTTGCCGCTTTTTTAAATAATGTGCAAACCACACAGTTAAATGATAAGATTATAATTAACCACATCCAAATATAACGATACTAACCACGCGCTATTGATAAGACTTGTTGCTAGATCTACGTGCGCGATCATTTTTCCATAGTGCCCAATCTTTATAAAATATTTAAATTGTCGCTTATGCGCAAAAAAACCGCAAAATATTTCATACGGCTATTATTGTCAAAGACATAGGCTATAAATTGGCCGCAAAATTTTTACGAAGGCAAACGCAGACAACATTTAAAAGCTTAGTGTAATTTTAAACTTATTATAAAAATTCTATTTCCAAAATTACAAAAAAAAAAATTCCTTCAATTTAATTTTTTTCACATAAGTATATTATATATTTCTGAAATGATAGTTCAACACCCTTTTCAACCATATATAGCACATATTCATGGAAATTACACACTTAAAATAAATTAAACATGAATCTGTGCACAGAGAATGACTTAAATCAATGCCGTAATTTTGTTCGACTTTCAAAGCTCATAAAGTATAGTAAATTTTACTTATATGAAAAAAATATGTAACACTGAAAAGTTCATTATGTTATCTATAAATGCTCATACATTTTTTTTTATAAGTGTAGTTGAACTTTCGTGAAAATGATTAATGGCAGGCGCTTGTATGGGGGGTGTCCATAGTGCGGAGCCACGAAAAAACAAAGATCCGAAGAGAGATGCAGCAAACGTTTTAAAAGTTATGGCTGCATTGCATCTGCAGAGCTTGTTAGGAGGTACCGAATGAATAAAAAATTCTCACAATCCGTTAACAGTCACATTCACATCGCTAGCTATGGGGTCCGAAGGGAACCGAATGTCAGTCAGCGCGCGCACTGAAAACACGCTACAGCATTATACAAGTGGGTATGGCGCAATTAGCGCCACCGATTTTGCAAATAAAGAAGGCGTGTTTTATTATAACATCTACAATTGGCTTCTGGTAGCTATAATAGGAAGCTTGATAGTTATCTTGTCCGAATACTTTGCCAAACGTGGCGATCGGTGTTGTGGTGTTGTTGTGCACGCTATGGTTTGTTTGTACGGTTTCTTTGTAAATAGAATTAAAAGAGGTTGTAGTGTCTCTTGTATCGGGAATATTTCCCCATACAAGAGTCTATTGAAACTAATATAGATTGGTTCAAATGAATGTACTTGACACCAAGACTTGCAGTACAACACTACCTACACCGTTTCACAGAATGAGGTAATAGGTGCAGCGTGTGGTATGTATGTATGTAAGTACCTACTACGTAATAGGAAACGTAATTTGACAAGACACTGTACCTATCTTATTTACAGTTACAGTTTTCCTTTACAACAGGGTTCTCTGTAAAAGGTGACACGATGTATTTTTTAGTTTAAAAAAAATGCCAAAATATTAATTGATTGTCATCCCAGGGAAGTACCAGCAAAGCACAATTTTCAGGGTTCCGTATCCGGTACATAGTGCGAAAGAGACAAGTTAGCTAGATTTAGTCTAGCTAGATATAGTAGAATAAATTTTTCATACAAATGTAAATCGTTTATGTTAGAACGAGAAAAGACTAGACTCCACTTTGTCATTGGTACTGATGGGCAAGGATTCAATCCCATTTGGGACCGAATCCTTATTCGAGACTTTATGGGGATTTTATTGGGAAAGTTGGGGAAGGTTCCTCATTCGATCCCACGAAATAGGATTTTATTTTAATATTAGATTTCAACATCGTGAATGAGTTGTTTTCATTAGTACTAGGCATAATATGGTAGTAGGTATGTAGATCATTGTTTTACTGGATGAATTCCTATGTCTAAATAAATAATGTCTCGACAGGTTTTAATTTGAATGCATGATTCCCTAGTTATGTTCACAAAATAATCAATACCTGTGGTCGTTTGAGCGCGTGTACATTTCGCCGTGATGTGAGAGAGGAAAAAGGTCGGTAATCGAGTCTGTTTAGTGACCGTGACAGTGTGAAAAGTTAGGTACCGATTTTTTGGTAGATCTACCAATTTCGGTCATGTTTGACCAAAAAACATACAGTCGAATTGAGAACCTCATCCTTTTTTTGAAGTCGGTTAAAAAATAACGATTTGAGGTCATAATCTACCGATATTTGTTAAATCAATACTAATAATAAATCTGTAAGGGATGGTCATAGAGTAAGTTACTTTGTTTTATGAGACACTGAGGTATAAGACTCTATGTATGATACTAAAGCTAAATTGACGATTTTTAGAAATATTTTCTGTGTATGTATGTTCCACCATAACTCTTAAACCGATTATCTGAATTCGATGAAACATCGTACAAGGATGTTACATCCTATACTATACGACACAGAGGATAAGCTAAATAAAATTCAGTTCCGGATACGCTAAGATGTGGTTCCCAAACTAAAATGTTTCGCGCGCCATTTAGCGCGAGTAGGTATCAGATATGTATGAGCGAGCCGGCGCGGCGTGGCGGAGCGGGCGGCGCGGCGGAGCGGGCGGCGCGGCGCGCGGGCGGGTGCCTATAAAAGCGCACTCCCCATACTATAGAAAGCCAAAATTGTAATTTGATTCGATCCAAATTTTTTTATCCTATTCTTATGGTACAAGTTAGGATACATGTAAACTAAATATGACGTCACCGATACGAAACATGTACCTTTTCGAAGTAAGTAACTAAGGGAGAGGCCGAAAGCGGAGCTTCGTTCAAGTTAACGATATATTTCTCGGTGAAAGTAAGTAAATAAAGGCGATAATATCGTTTGTACGCGAACGCAACTCGGCGTTCGGCAGGGCATTAACTTAGTTTTTTTGAGAAGGATTATCATTTACTTGAACGCAGCTCGGCCTTCGGCCTCGTCGGCCTCTTTGAAAAAGTATATGGTTTACCTATAGAGAGCTCCGCCTTCGGCGTCGCCATAGGTAACTTAGTTTCTTCGAGAAAAATAACGTTTACCTGAAAGGAGCTCGACCTTCGGCCTAGTCAGTAGTTACATATTTTGTTCGAGAAGGTTTATCATTACCCTGAATGCAGCTCAGCTTTCGACCTTCTCGCTTTATAACTTACTTTCTTCTTTTGAAATACGAATTTCACGAGAGCGGGCATAAGGTATTAAACTATAATAGTTACTAAAAATAATACTGTTTTATGTAATCCGGTCGCCTGAGTCGAAGGGGCTTAAGCACATTCTCCGACCAGCCAATATCACCTCCGAGAAGGTAGGTGCCCGTGCGTACCGGAGACTTCCCTGGATTGCTGGATATACTGAACTAGAAGAGAACACAGCCGAGCCTGCTATGCGGCCATCTTATATCCAGTACGGTGGTACTAACCCAGTCGGCTACAATTTGAGCCTACAACCTCGTAAGGGGCAAGGGAAGGTACCTAGTTTTACACCAGTTCTAAATGGTGAAGCAGCAGGTGTAAGTATGCACGTAAATTTGTTCGTCAGAAAAAACTCATTGGTACACACCGACCGGATTCGAACCTCGGACCTCTTGCATGAGAACCCGATGCCCAAAAACTCGGCCACCCGCCGTTTAGTACTACTTGTATAATGTAATCAGAGATGTTATGTCATCAGATCAGAGCGGATAGTCCAAGCGATCCCTTGCAATGACCACTCACAAATACGACTCGTGAAAACTCGTTACAAACTTGCGTAGCTCATAACGAGATCCTCGCCCTTAATGATTTAGTTTCTTCTTTTGAAATACGAATTTCACGCGAGCGAAGCCGCGGGCAAAAGCTAGTTAAATCATACTTTATTCGAGAATGTTTATCATTAACCTGAACGCAGCTCAGCCTTCGGCCTCGCCCTTAATGATTTAGTTTCTTCTTTTGAAATACGAATTTCACGCGAGCGAAGCCGCGGGCAAAAGCTAGTTAAAAACATACTTTATTCGAGAAGGTTTATCATTAACATGAACGCAGCTCAGCCTTCGGCCTCGCCCTTAATGATTTAGTTTCTTCTTTTGAAATACGAATTTCACGCGAGCGAAGCCGCGGGCAAAAGCTAGTTAAAAACATAAAATCCTTTCGATCTTAAAATAGGATTAAATCCGGGACTTTATGATACAATTTCGCTCATATTACAGAACAACTTCACATACCTACATAACCTTAAAACATAAAATCCTCATTCGGTCCTAGAATAGGATTAAATCCTGGTTTTTATGATAAAATCCCGCCCATAAAGATTCAATCCCGGGATCGACCCATCAGTAGTCATTGGTTAAAATAAATTCATGTCATTCACGGACACAAATTTCTCTCGGTCTCCAAATTTGGAGACAGGCACAAGTATATCATTTTTGTTTTTATGAAAGAAAATAAAGCCTGACCAGGAATATATGAGGGGCCGCCATATTGCGGAATTTCGTTGGAACTAATTTCTTACACTGGCCACAATTATGTTTGATGCTTGATAATCTGTTGTCAATGTCAAAATTGCTTCTGAATTGACATTTAGCTAAAACGTTATGTCATTGTAGTGAGATTGTCATGAATTGGCCGCTGTAATGTACAATTAGGTAATTATTTTTTGTTCTATCTAGGTGTATCTGAAGCATCTATTTACCGAATAGCAAACAAAAGAGGGACGTAAATATTATTCGTTCTGAACAAAAAACCCTTTTTGACTTTACAGAAATACGAAACGTTCGAATAAAAATAGCTTAGGTTAAGTTTTTCTGAACTAGAATTTTTATTAAAAAGTTAAGTGTTTCAGCAAGGTCGATTAATAATTTTTTTTATAATTTGTACACTTTGCTTCAGTACATATCTGCAGATACATGGAAAAAATGTTGTGAACATGTAAATGTCAGGGCTAGTTCTTTTTACATTGACATCAAAATATATATAAAAGATGCATTAAATTAAAATACATTTTGTATATCTTATTGTGTATTTCAGTGCAAAAGTACAATTTGAATAAAAACATCGGCCAATTCAATATGTGCGTACTATACTGAATGTTGCTAAAATCGCTAAAGTTGCTATATAAATCTAAAAAGTGGCTCCATCTTGACAGCTCTCATATATTCCTGGTCAGGCTTTAGATCTAAAATTGTATTGGATTGTCTTAATTTATTTGTATCGATGTAGGCCAAACAATAGATGGATGTACGGTACCTAATTGTGGAAGTAGGACCGAAAGGAATGAAGAAAACATATCCTTCAATTGGTAAGTGGTACAAATAATAGTTTTTTTAAATAATTTATATACATACATATTATATGACAGAAACCTGTTATATAATCTATAATTTTTTTAATTAGACTTAGGTATTAAATGAAAAAAATGAGCTATTTATAGAGGTAAGTTCACAATGTTTTTTTCTATCTGGCGAACTTTCACGTATGGTGTTCTCGCCAGTAATTAATCTAAGGCATATCTTCTTTGCAACATACCTACATATATATTTTTATATAAGTCTGGTGACCGACGACTTGCCAAGTCTTCTTTGAGCGAATAGCCATTCAAAGGGGCAATGCTGCCAGCGTATTGGGCACGGTGGTGGAGTCGGCTGAGTTGGACGAAACATTTTATTGCAATAGTGCCTACCTTAGCAGTACGTAGGCTACTGTAAGTAAAATATTTACCTACGTCTCAGTCTACGTACAGTCTAGTATTAGTAGTTATTTATTAGGTGAATTTTATTTAATAAGTTTGGTTAAATTGTTTTGTACAGTTCGAAGAAATTAACCATATAAAAGTAAAAAAACAAAACATAAGTACGTACATAATTATGCGTTCATGGGACATCGTAAGTCACCTACTACTCAGCGCGCACGTTCGTGGCCTCTGCGGGCTGAGGCACGGGCGAGTACGGGTGGGGTGTGTATACCCTGCGCTCGCGTCTCCCCACCCCCGCGCATCCACATATTTACTGTCGCGCCGACACTGTTTATCGAGCAACATTAACCGATAGATCTTTAAACTATTATCCCTTGAATGAATGAAGTCGACTAGAAACGTGTTTATAACTGCTACCGACCAGGTGTTCAACAAGTTTGGCGTTGCCGGCGGAGGATCGACAAACTAAATGTAAGGTAAGATAAAGACAGACTGTATTTGATTAAGTTACCTATTTATCGATTCACACACACACACGAGCGACAGAAGCAACTCACTCCCACCGGTGCAGCGGCCCGACACGGCTCGCTCGCTTTTTCCGCCAAAGATAGGGCCGATCTCCTAGTGGCACTCTTTGCTCAAAATTCGCATCTGGACGATTGCGGTGCCAAACCACCATCCATTCCTGGGTGCGATTGCACATGCCAGAAATACAGTTCCGCCAAGGCACTGTCCGGCGTGAGTTATTCGCCCTACCTGCGAGAAAAGCGAGTGGACCCGACGGAATCCCTGCACTGGTGTTAAAGACATGTGCTCCAGAGCTAGCCCCTGTTCTCACACGCCTGTATCGCCTGTCTTACTCCACTGGTCGCGTGCCGTCAGCTTGGAAATCTGCTAACGTGCAGCCTGTCCCCAAGAAAGGCGACCGTTCCGATCCGAAAAACTACCGCCCGATAGCAATCACCTCATTACTCTGCAAAGTGATGGAGCGCATCATCAACACTCAATTGATGACATACCTAGAAACGAAGGACCTTCTAAGCGACCACCAATATGGATTTCGCCCAAATCGGTCAGCTGGGGACCTTCTGGTTAACGTATGTCACAAGATGGGTGATGCGCTCGAAAATCACGGCGAGGGTATGGCTATCGGGTTGGACGTAGCCAAAGCGTTTGATCGGGTCTGGCATAAAACCCTTCTTTCCAAGCTGCCGTCATACGGCCTACCGTCCGGCTTGTGTGACTGGATTGCTGAATTCCTGCATGGTCGCAATATTAAAGTCTTCATTGACGGATGTTGCTCGGACGCCATGTTAGTTGACGCCGGTGTACCGCAAGGTTCCGTGCTGTTCCCGACCCTCTTTCTGCTGCACATTAATGATCTGCTCGAATCGGGCGAAATTAATTGCTATGCAGACGACAGCACGCCACTAGCCGGGTACACATGTCATCCAACCGTAAGCCTGGTCGAGGTGGAGAAAAACAGGCTACATCTTGTGGATGAGCTCAAGGAGACCCTAAATAAGGTCTCCACCTGGGGTCTCCAAAATCTCGTCGAGTTTAACGCGAGTAAAACCCAGGCGTGTGTATTCAGCGCGAAGCGGACACCGTTCACTGCAGTCCCCATCTTCCAAGGAACTAGTCTCAAGGTCGAGGAGCACATTGGGATTCTCGGGGTCGAACTAACTCGCGACCTTAATTTTGGACGCCACATTGAGGAAAAAGCTAAGGTAGCCTCAAGGAAGCTGGGTGTCCTCAACAAGGTGCGTCAGTACTTTACGCCGAGCCAAAAACAGTTGCTTTATAAAGCGCAGATTCGCTCATGCGTGGAGTACTGTTCGTGTCTGTGGGACGGATCCACAAAATACCTGCTCGGCTCCTTAGACACGATTCAGCGTCGCGCGGTCCGCCTCGTTACGACCCCGAGGTATCCCGGAACTTAGAGACCTTACAACTCCGCAGGAACGTTGGATCTTTGTGTGTGTTGTATCGCCTGTACCACGGGGAGTGTTCCAAGGAGCTGCAAGATGCGATCCCTTCATCCCCATTCTACCATCGTTCCACGCGCAACAGGTTGGGAATGCATCCACACACTGTCGATATTCCCCCACTTAGGACAAGTCGATCCTGTAAATCCTTTATTTACAGGGTTGCCAACATGTGGAATTCACTCTCACCTGCATCCTTTCCTCTAATGTACAGTCTGGGGTCCTTCAAACATAATGTGAAGGTGAACCTAGCCGGCCGACAAGGCATTCGCAGCCCCCGTAAATATCCGAATGCCCGTGGGCGCCGTCGGACTACACCTCTGCGTTAGTCTGGCGCGCGCAATTTGTCGGGCTCCCCATAAAAAAAAAGTACTCTTTAATCGTACACCTACTTATTACCTGTTTTGTTTTCGTACTTCAACCACGAAATAAAACCTTAAGATAAAAAATTTAATGTAAAAATAAAAAGAGGTTTCGTAATATAGATACTTTCAGAGTTTGATTCTACTACACAATCCATTCTTGCATTCCTGTCGGAAGTCACGAACGTGCGCGCTGACAGGACCGTTAGTAAAACGATGCCACAGTCGCGCTTTCCATAAAAAAATATTCCATATTTTTCTAATGTAAATCGTTAAGTTTTATGAGAACCTTAGCATTATTTTATACATACATTCATACCTACATACATACCACACGCTGTATCCCGACAATCGAGGTAAGAAGATCGGTATAGTGCTGCAAGTACTCTTGTATATTACAGCACAACACCGACCGCCCCGTTTAGCAGTGTATTAGGACAAGATAAGCGGCGGGTGGCCGAGTGGTTTGGGCATCAGCTTCTTATGCGAGAGGTCCGAGGTTCGAATCCGGTCGGCGTGTACGTACCAATGAGTTTTTTCTGACAAAAAAAATTACCCGCATACTTACTGCTGCTTCGCCGTTCGGAACCGGTGTAAAACTGTAGGTCCCTTCCCTTCCCCCTTACTACGTGGAAGGCTAAAATTGTAGCGGGCTGGATGTAAGATGGCCGCATAGCAGCCTCGGTTGTGTTCTCCTCCAGTCCAGTATAGCCAGCAATCCAGGGAGGCTCCGGTATGGCACCTACCTTCTCGGAGGTGATATTGGCTGGTCGGAGCATGTGCTTTGGCCCCTCCGACTCTGCCACCCATACGGGACTAAATAAAAAAAACTATCAAGCAGCAAGTAAGGCATGAAGGCCAACATGCTGCATGGCATGGTGGAAGGACCGTGCCAAGGTGAGAGGTGGCTAATCTGTCGCCCTTTAACACGACACCATGTATTTATCACTTAGTCGCATTTTACGACATTCAAAGGGAGATTTGCAGTGGGGCTATTATTTTTAAGTATCGGCCCCACACGGTATAATTTTATATATTTTGTATTTTATAATTTTGTTTTTCATTACCAAAACGCCTTTTAAATAAGTTTTCCGTGTATATGAACTACGCGCGCAAAACACTCTCTCAAAGGGCATGCCATTTTCCAGGTCCACATTTCCAGTCTATCCTATCCTTGGTCTTAGTCACCGGCCGACCGATTATGTATAACCTAGCGCGCGTGTGCCGCGTGCGTGCCGGTGCGCCACCTGAAAGCCATTGTCGTGCCTGCTGTTCCTGCGATCCTGCGGAACCACTCCTTGAAGTGATAAATAAATGATGTTTTGGTGGTTTAAAAAAAAATAACCAGGGTTAATATATAGAAGATGCGTCGCTATCGCTACGCGACGCATCTTCTATATATTAACCCTAACCTAATTTTGAGGCGGTGCATGTCGTTTTTGTTACAAGTTTGTATTTCCGAAAATAATTATTAGGTGGTTATAAAAAAAACTAAACACCCTAAAACAATTTAAACACCGTAACATTGCTTAAAAAAGAAAAAAAAGCAAAAAAAAACCAAAAAGATTTGGTGGGATTCCAACCCATGGTCCAAAAAATGCAAACCCTACATGCTTACCACTGAGCTAACAAATTACTTAACCGAACAAACGAATATCGGCTTCTATTGGTTCGCTCCAGGCGAAGGAGTAGGATCGCAGGAACAGCAGGCACGACAATGGCTTTCAGGTGTCGTACGCCGTGCGTGCGGCGTACTCAGCGTTGCCATATGTACGGATTTATCCGTATTTATACGGATTTTCAATGTAAGATACGGAATTAAAATACCTGAGTTTTCATACAAATTTATCGTTTATACGGATTTTCACGCAAGAAGATTTCTATGGAGTACTGATTTTCTATAAAGCTTTTCATAGAAGAAAACACATTATACGGATTTCGATAGTAGAATTACAGAATTCGTCTCCTCAAAGGTTGGCAACACTGGGCGTACTGTGCGCTGTGCGTGGGCCATAGAGTAACTTATATGGTGGGGTGGGCGTGCGTGTCTGACCGTGGTTTGTTTGACTGGGCAAGAGTTACTGAATATATTATTCTCTCTGTGCTGTGGCTGGGTATTTTTCATTCAATTCAACTCCGTGTTTCTCATTGCATAAGCGTTTCTCTTTTCTAGTGTGTGTGTGTGTATTAATCGTGCGTTTTATAAGTTTTTTTTTATGTACAATCAAACGCTGCGCATATGGTAAACAATAGTAACGTTGGTGTATTATGAGAACAAGTTCAATCAGGCAAAGTATTCGCGTTCTACGTATTGCGGTTCGTTCGTCGGTTCTCCCATTTGTCCTTCGTGGTCACACAATCTTTGGTCCCGTTACTACAGCACATTGTCAGCGCTTTACTTTAAACACCATGACATCTTCGGACGCCATTAAGGTTAGTTGTGTGTTGTGTGTGTGTAAGGCAATTATGTGCAGAAAATAATATATTTTACTCTTCCGTATTTTTTTTACAGATGTATAAAATCGTGCTTTAATTCGTTTGATTAGTTTGGGGGTTGGATTAGAAGAGGGGACCCTTGCTGGAAAATTGCTAGTAACCTTATTGTGTAGGCCCAGTTGAAAGATGAATTATAGTGAAAGAATTGTTTGCCGGAAATGAGTAGTTTCGGAGAAAAAAAAGAAATTCCCATACAAAATAAAAAAAAAAAATTTTTTTAAGTCACAAAAACATTTGTTTTGAATATAAATGTATGTAAAAACAAGGGAAGTGGTATGGGTGAATGTTTTGGTGGTTTAAAAAAAAATAACCAGGGTTAATGTTGAGGCGGCGCATGTCGTCTTTGCATAAATTCCTATTCAAAATAAATGTTTTGGTGCATTAAAAAAAATAAATAAAAAATCGAAAATTTATTTTTTATGAAAAATATTTTTTTCAAATTTTTTTTTCTCCTAAACTACGCATTTCCGGCAAACAATTCTTTCACTATAATTCATCTTTTAACTCGGTCTACACAATAAGGTTACTAGCAATTTTCCAGCAAGGGTCCCCTCTTCTAATCCACACCCTTAGTTTGAATCAGTCGGGTGATTTCTGTTTTTTATTCACTGATATTCAACGGTCAAGCATCAAGCACGTCAAGCACGTCAAGCCTTACGTGATTGATAGACTTGGCTTGATGTGCTTGACGGAGCTTCAAGCAGAGCGTCAAGCAATTTCATTCATTTGTATGGTAGGCGGCCAGTTGTGAGCAATGAAGGACGAAAAAATAATGTGCTCAAACGCAGATGAAGCGTTTCTCGCCATCACTATGGCTCTGTGCACGCAAAAAAAAAAAAAAACGCTGGTCGAAAGAATGGTACAATACAAGTTAAGAGAACGTTTTACCCAGGAACATTTGTTGAATGTTCTACAAATTACGGAACCCGATGATTATAAAAATTTTCTAAGAATGAACTACGAAGGTCTTTGTAGTATACAAGTAGAGCTTGGAATATATTAGTCGGAGCCAATGATTTTTTATTTTTGTCATAATCCGACTTTGATTTCACATTCCACAGTTCGGGGGCATCTCTATATAAAGTTATTAAAAGCACCAGGAAATCGCGCTCGCTACGCTCTCTTATTTCTTCTGTGTCGACGCACTCCGAGTCGTCCTCCATTGTCGCTGCGGAGCGTCTGACTGACGCGGCAACGGTCAAGCGGCTTGATCAAGCCGAGACAGCCGCACAAAAAATATAAAAATCCATCAAGCACATCAATCACCGTCAAGCACGTAGTTTTCTTGTCAAGCGCGTCAAGCATCGTCTGGCAACGATCAAGCATTGCTTCAATCACGTAAGGCTTGTTCAAGCCGCTTGACCGTTGCGCGCCTGCTTTACTGTGCAGATTCGCGATTTGAAAGTTTATTGCTGTCAGGTGACTATTGCTCAGTGTTCGTTTATTTCTTCTTGCCATCTTTGAATCCTCTTTCGTTACTTTGGATTAGTTGTTACTTGCTCGGCTGGGTGGTTAGTCTTCCCAAGATGGTCGCAGGGCGCCGATTGTACAAGAGCAGTGCGTTTGCAAGCAAATATTTTGTTTCCCACTTCGTATAATTATGTGTAGTAGTTGGCTGTTGTAAAACACGAACACGGTGCGGAAGGCATAACGCTTCCGACAGATGTACGGCCGGGCTGACGTCGCGACTATCACGAATCTAAGGACTGATGACAGCTAAGGCACATAAATGTCAGCCTCGATAGGTCATTGGTGCGGACAGTCGACTGTTGCTATTGATGGTTATGCAACGCTGGGCGCTGTCAGTACTTGGATGGGTGACCGCTCGACTGTTGGAGGCTGACCGTGGTTCGGATTCCACGTTAAACTGTAGGTCCCTTCCCTTCTTACCTTATTTGGTGGTAGGGTTTAACCCGCGGTTGGTACCACCGCACTGAATGAAAGGTGGGTCGAAAAGGCTATGTAAATAGTTTGTGTTTTCCGTTCAGTTCAGTGTAGCCGGCACGACCGAAGGGAAGTATTGACGTGGCACCTAGTTCACCCGGTGTTATGGGCTGACATCACGGATGGTGTAGGTGATGTAGCCAACCGAGTCAGACTCCATAAAAAAATAAATAAAAAAATTATTGGTCGCGTTCGTTGTAGATCGGCACGCACGACGGTGTGTTCCACTGCGATGAGGTGCTCGCTTGCTTCATGCTGCGGCTCCTGCCCGAGTACTCGCGGGCGGAGATCGTGCGCACGCGCGACGAGGCGCGCCTCGCCGAGTGCCACACGGTGGTCGACGTGGGCGCGACGTACGACCACGCGGCGAGGCGCTACGACCACCACCAGCGGGAGTTCACCGAGACCCTGAGCACCGTGCGCCCCGACCTCGGCGACAAATACACCATCAAGTGAGAATCGCATGCTGTAACAGTTATTGGTACCGTGGAGTAGTGCAGAGAACCTTAGTACATTTTCGTGACTCAATCCGATCGCGACCCATATCTGAAGTGATCGAGTTTTACTGACTCGATCCCAGGATTGAATTACTACGCGAGCGCGTCTGAGATAAGTGACTAGCTAGACTCGCAAGTGCGAACGGTCAGTCTTGTCTGTCACTCCGGTCACCGCCTGCCTGTCTGGACTCAATCCCCGGATTGAATCACTACTACGCACGCGAGTGGCTGCGAGATAGACGACCTTGCAAGCGCGAGCGGTTATCTCGCTCTTTCGGTCTGTCAGTCCAGTCACTGCCTGCCTGCCTGCCTGTGTGTGATGGGATGGTTGATGTGATTCTATCGCGATACCGGATCAGTCGCGGTCGGTCGGTCTGTCGTTCGTGCATTATTTGTACTGTGGGTCGCGGGCGGATCCGCTCACGGTGATCGAATCATTTTATTTGTAAAAACCGGTCCAGTCGGTCGACGGTAGTGATAGAGTCAACTTGATTCTATCAATCGCGACCGACACTGCACTACCGTGGAGGTCCGTTAGTTGAAAATAATAGTTTCACTTCATCTCTTGCCGTGTGTATCCTAAAAGGTGATTGACTGTGTTTATCCAGAGCGCCCCTCATGAACAGGGATCGGAATAGAGCATAAATACTGAATGTTGACGAGAAGACAACGTGGAGTGGTTAAACCACCTCTTCCGGGAATTCCAGTTTTTGAAAAATATTTCCTGGTAGTGATATATTTAGTAACTTTTGACATGCTGTAACGTATGAATACCTGAAATTCAAAAAACCTGAAAATTATTTTGAAAAAAGATATTGGTGTCGAAGTGATTTTGATTTGATAATAATTTTTGGGATTTTTACAGTATTACGTATTTACCGTATTCATACAGTACAGCATGTAACAAGTGTCAAAGTTGCTAACTATATCACTACCAGGATATATTTTTTCAAATTCTGGAATTCCCGGAAGATGTGGTTTTAACGACTCCATGTTATGTCTTCTCGCCAATATGAAGTATTTAAACTCTACCTATTCCGATCCCTGGTCGTGACGGACCGTGTAATCGGCCTAGGTGCTTATAATAATAAATGTTGTTTGCTTGAGCATTTGCTTCGGTCAGGATCAGACGTAGTGGCAAACGAGATTCTTCTCCGTCAAAACAGACAGTTTAATCGATATTGACAGTCGCCATTACTTATTTCAGACTGAGTTCAGCCGGACTGGTCTACGCTCACTATGGCGAGAGGGTGATACAGCGACTGGCGGCCGACAAGAACCTAACCTTAGAGCCGGAGGATCTCAAGATCGTCTACAAAAAGGTCTACGAGAACATGATTGAGGAAATCGACGCCATCGATAACGGCGTACCGATGACCGATTCCGAGCCGCGTTATAAAATTCGCACGCACTTAAGCCCCCGAGTCGGCAGACTGAACCCAGAGTGGAACTCCTCACAGCAGCATAACCTGGATGAGGTGTTCAAAAAGGCAATGCGTCTGGTTGAAGATGAGCTCACTCACACCGTTGAGTATTTTGTGAGCGTCTGGTTGCCGGCCAGAGTGTTTGTGAGGAGCTCTCTCAACGTCAGGTTCAGCGTGCACGAGTCGGGTCAGATTGTCGAGTTCACGGAGCGTTTTCCCTGGAAGGAGCATCTGTTCGACTTGGAGAGCGAATTGGGCATACCGAATATCGTGAAGTACGTCATTTTCAACGATAAACCGGATTCTTGGAGAGTGCAGGCGGTCCCGGTCAGCCCGACAAGTTTTGTGACGAGGTAATTGATTTTACATTTTTTTTTTCATTTATCTGCACATAATTTTGCCCAGTGATGATTTACTTGTTCAGAAGCACAGACGGATTTTTTTAACTTCAGGAAACAAAATACGCCTGACCTTTTTCTAACCTAAAATTGACAATTCTCTTTTTCGTGTCGTACACCAAATTGCAGGTCAACTTACGTACGAGGCCATTGAATCTTATTCACAAAAAAAAAAAAGAAAAACAAGGAACCTTGAGCCCAAGTACCTAACTGACTTTTTCGTGTGTTTGTGAGTGTTCTCATTTTGTTCCATGCACTTATTTATACATTGTGGAAAGATAATTTCATCAGCTATCGATCTATCTCTGTCTTATCTATAGGAAACGTTGACTAAAATAGCAATAGACCGAAACTTGCGACCTTAGAATCGCATACAATGCATGGGGTACATGTCGATAGCCCCCTATGTGAGTTGTCGGCAAAAACATTTCGGTGCCGGTTGCCCCCTGTGGTGCATTATTTATTTATATACACTAGAGCAGCTTGCAGCTGATGCGTGTATCTCACGTGTTGAGTTTTATGATAGAGTTTTATGATAAATCTTATTTATTTTATTTTATTATTAGTGTTTGTTTTGATTTTTTGTTTATATTTAACAAATGTTTTGTCAAGTAGATTTTTAAAACCATTCACTGAGATAGCACTTATCAGTTCTTGTGGTAGCTTGTTCCAAGAGTCCACCACTCAGTTAGTTAGTATGTATGTATCATCATCATCATCATCATCAGCCTGTATCGGTCCACTGCTGGACTTAGATATAATTATAAAATTTGGAAGGCTTACCTTTCCAATGCAAAAATGTTCCGTGAATTGGATCACGGAAACAACAGAAATCATCGCAATGTGTTTGCGTGTATGTCTCAGGAAGCCGCTACACCCGAAATGGTGGGGAGTGCGCGACGTTCTGCTGAGCCAAGTGGCCGGCATCGCGGGCTGCGTGTTCTGCCACAGCACCGGCTTCATCGGGGGGAACACGACGCGCGCGGGCGCACTGGAGATGGCCGTCGCGAGTCTCGAAGCCGAAACGTGAACTGTAATATAATGTACAAGTAAACATTTATCTGCAATATCTCAAGACTGTTATTCCGATTTCTTTCACTCTCTATACTGTTCGTGCGCGAGCTCAGAGTAAGCTTAACACGTTCAGCGGCTTTAAGAAAATATTAGATGTGAGTGCCGCGACACTAAAACTTTTCATACAAATTTTGACTATGGTCATAGCAGTACTGTCCCTTTGCATATGTTTTTCGATATGTAATATGACGGCTAAACGCCATAGCAACACGCCTGCTATAACCGTAGTATGTGTGCCTGCACACATCTGTCTATGTGTGAGACTATGCTGAATGAAGTGGTCAAAAATAGGTACTGTCTGTGTGACAGTACGCAAACTATGCAGGCTAATTATGTGACGTAGGGAGGGAGTGTTTTATATAAAGCGCTGGTATACAGGCGACTGTTATAACCGTTGTGTCTCTAACGAGACGTCCAATACCAACGGCTCCTACCGTACTGTCAAATTTTACTAAGAAAATATTACTGCTATAGCAGTACCGCCGCCGAACGTTTTAAGGAATGTTTACGTAATGACCTTAGTCTGTATTATAGTCGCTAGTCCCGATTTCGATTAACACCCTCCTCTACTGCCGATGGGCCCGGATATGTTCGGTGAAGCCATCGCAAGCTAAGTTCCACATCTTCTTCCTTCTCATCGATATTAATTAATTATGAAATTATTCTATAATTAGTTACTGTTGCAATCAGAAAAATCTGGGCTTGAATAATTTGATGTACTATCGTCGTTCTCCTCACGTGCTTAAATAATAAATGAGTCAGTAGTATTCTCCATTAGGCCATCCCTTTGCCAGTAATGTGCCTCTATTTACTAAGACATGATCATCATAACCATATCAATCTTCTTCCGTGATAGCTTGTTCGGTAATTTCCTTAAGTCTCGTCAGACAAAAGTCAGAGGTAATGTTATGTTCCCTCACAAGCAAGCGTGCCAATGCATAATATGGTAACGATAAACGTCCTCTCGCGTCAAGGCCAACACTCGTACTGGGAGAGTGCGGGGTATGAAGCGACAGTCGGGCGGGCACCCCCGGCCGCTTCCCCAGCCCCAGATTCCTCGAAGTTCGCGCACGGATAGTAGTCCCAATTACTATGCTGAGGTTTTGCAGTTTTTAATATTATTTTGCACTTACCGCTGACGGTGACTCCGATTCCATGTAAAACTGTAGCGCCTTTCTTACCTTTACTGAGTGGTTTAAACCGATCGGATTGGTACCACCGCACTTTAGTGCGGAGAATGTTTGAAGAGGCGAGGGTAGACATTTTCTACGATATGAGAAAGTGTATAACTACTTTTAGTCTCCATGGATTTTCATATTATGGTTGGAGTTTGGCTTACGGAGCTTGAGTTTGGTTGAATTTCGCGGTCACTGTGGCCGACGTTTCGGACTGGCGCGTGCAGTCCATTATCATCGCGAGTGCCTGGCTGTGGTCGGGCCCGCGGTGAACACAGGTTTGACAGGCAGTTTTCTGTTAACCGCGGGCCCGACCGCAGCCAGGCACTCGCCCTGATGATGGACTGCACGCGCCAGTCCGAAACGTCGGCCACAGTGACCGCGAAATTCAGCCATAGTAAGCCAAACACCAACCATAAAGCGTAAAACATTGAGGAAAAGGTTATCACGCCGTGAAAATTAAATATTTTTTTTTTTTTTTTACATTACATTGCCCAGTCGATGTGCAGCAGTAGTTACAGGCACTGGGCAATGTACACGGTGTTGCAGTTGCCCCCGCAATATATTTAACTGACATAAGGGGGTTATTCTATATGTGAAACTAAACAACTTCTGTGGCAAAAAAAATCTTTTTTGAAACAAAAAAAAATTTTTTTTTCTATACAAAACTTAAATACCTATTCTCAAAATGTATGAAGAAAACAATATGTTTTTTTCTTCAAATTAAAAAGTCGTAGAACAAAAGTTGTTCTATTTCACGTACAGAATCACCCCCTTTCGGGTTTTACGGTTGGTGTTGCAACACCGTGTATACATAGTATGGCAAGGAATAAATAGGTGCAACTTACAAAATTTAAATTTAAAAAAAATACAGTCGAATTGAGAACCTCCTCCTTTTTTTACATAACTTTGTCTTTAGGTATTTTATATTAGAATGCTTTGATTCTTTTTTGAAATTGTATAAATAACTCAGTGTTGCCTTGTTGGTACTGTGTGAGGCCGGTACATAATAGGAATAGCCCCACTGCATCTCTCCTCGTGCATGTCGTAAAAGGCGATTAAGGGATAAGGACAGGATGCCGTGCATAAGGGCGACAGGCTAGCCACTCTCACCTTGGCACGGTCTTTCCACCGAGTCATGCAGCAGGTGGGCCGTCGTGCCTTACTTGCTGCGTGATGTTAGTTATCTTTCCCGAATACTTGCTAAACGTGGTGGTTGGTGTTGTGCTGTAATTTACCAAGGTACTTGCAGCACAACACTGATTACTATGCTACCCCCGATTGTCGGGATATGGCGTGTGGTGTGTATTGTATTATATGGTTCTTTTTTAGGTTTCCGTATCCCGTACGGAAGCCTATTACTGCCGTCCGTCAGTCTGTCCGAGGGCTGTATCTCTTGAACCGTAATAGGTAGCCCGTTAAAATTTTCACAGAATATGTGTTACTATGGCGGAAATAAGAAAATATGAAAATGTTAAAAATTAAGGGGGGTCCCATGCAACAAATGTCCGAAAAATAGATTTGTCACACTATTGAATAATAGATGGCGCCACAGGCATACATTGCATTGTTGAAAGACAAAAGATAGGCGGATAATAGCGGATAGATACGGAAACCTCCGTGCGCGAGTAAAACTCGCACTTAACAGATTTTTTTTTATTGATCTTGTGTCTGATGAATAAATATATTTGATTTGATTTTAATATACACACGCACAAGATATTAAATTTGGACTAGTACGCGTGCCTTTTGGGGTGTAGCAGGCGTCTCAGTGGTGGGTTACCATTGAGCGTTATGTCGACCATTCTGACTCAAAGCCGGTGGACACCGCTCTCTGGGCCACGACGCGTTTGCATTCCCTCGCACGTGGCTCCATGAAGTTGCGGACGTCAGTTCTATAATATCGTGCCGGCGGCCTGGAAATCTGCGTTTGTGCAAGCGGTCCCCAAAAAGGGTGACCGCTCAAACCCGTCAAACTACCGACCTATAGCGATTACCTCCCTTCTCTGTAAGGCAGTGGCGGCTTTGACCTATAAATCTTAGTGAGGCGACTAAAAATCCACCTACATTGCTATTACTTTATGATAAATTGAAAAACCTAAACCTAATTTTTTTTGGCCCTAACAATACTTAACCAAAAACTACTATCGAATCGCGCACCGAGGGTACCGTATCGCCATGTCACGGCTAGCGCCACTAGATGAATTTCATAACACGCCACGCCATCTAGATGGCGTGTTATGAAATACTTCATATTAGTTAGTCACGATTAGAAAATGATTCATCATCTATTTGGTAGATGGCACGCGCGCATACACTTTTTGAAACCAAAAAGTGTATGCGCGCGCGCCATCTATGGGAACCCCCGTGAGTTTTTTACTTTTTTCTTATTTTCATAATTTTTTGTTATATCGGCCATAATAACACATTTTCTGTGAACATTTCAACGGGCTACCAATTACGGTTCAAGAGATACAGGCCTCGGACAGACGGACGGACGGACAGACAAGCGGCGGGTGGCCGAGTGGTTTGGGCATTGGCTTCAAATGCGAGAGGTGCGAGGTTCGAATCCGGTCGGCGTGTAACAATGAGTTTTTTTCTGACGAAAAAATTTACGTGCATGCATACTTAGACCTGCTGCTGCCGCATAGCAGCCTCGGCTGTGTTCTCCTCTAGTCCAGTATAGCCAGCAATCCAGGGAAGTCTCCGGTATGGCACCTACCTTCTCGGAGGTGATATTGGCTGGTCGGAGCATGCGCTTTGGCCCCTCCGGCTCAGCCACCAATATCGGATTACATAAAAAAAAAAAAGACAGACGGACGGACGGACAGACAGACAGACAGACGGCGTAGGCTTAGTAATAGGGTCCCGTACCGGATACGGAACCCTAAAAACAAAAAAAAAGAATTCGCAAAAGTGAGATTCGAACCAACGTCACTAGATTGAAAAGCGAAGCATATACCATTGAGCTATGAAACTTACCCTATCTGATGCGAATTTCGCCATCATGTTAATCACGGAGGTAAAACAAACCGACTTATAGAAAACGTGAATCGCCCCATCTCGCTCTGCATTCTTTTAATTGCATATAGATGTCTCGTTCGGCGCCATTTATCAGAGCCTCAGCTGCTCCCTACATCCAAAGCCTCCAAGGTCAACCTGTTGTCTTTACCACTTTTCTATTCTGTGTCTTTACGCTTGGTGAAGCGATATCAAAATAAGCGATTCGTCGCCGCACCGGACCGGGGTGAGTCACCATATGCCATGCCGTACGTGACACGTCACACGTCACGTCTGTGTGTGTGTGCGTGCTGTGTTGGTGGTGTTGATGCACTAACACATCTTTAACGTTTTTCGTCGCGCGCGTCGCACCAGCCGCCTCCGCCTCCTCCGCGCCGCCGCCGCCGCGCTAATATTGTGATCAGTTCGGATCGGATATACTTGACTTTTTTAAGTTTTCTTTCTTGATATTTTGAAATGTTTTTTTTTCTTTACTTTCAAGATAATTAAGTGAGGCGGTGCTTCACTTGCTTCACCTGGGGAACCGCCACTGCTGTAAGGTGATGGAGCGCATTATAAATGCGCAGCTCATGAAGTACCTAGAGACGAATGACCTCATCAGCGATCGACAATACGGCTTCCGGCCAAAACGATCTGCTGTTGATCTCCTAGCGTACGTCACTCACCTTTGGGGGGAATCGCTTGAAGGTCATGGTGAATCCTTGGCAATTGGCCCTGATATTGCCAAGGCATTTGACCGTGTTTGGCACAAGTCGCTTTTGGGCAAATTGCCGACTTACAGACTTCCTTCTGGCCTCTGTGACTGGGTCGCCGACTTCCTACATGGGCGTAGCATTCAGGTCCTAGTGGACGGTTGCTCGTCGGACGCCATGTCAGTGAACGCCGGCGTACCGCAAGGATCTGTGTTGTCACCCACGCTGTTTCTTCTGCATATCAATGTGTCACATATCCGAATGTCATAGGACAAACAAACACACACACAGATATATGACAGACCCTTCAGTGTGTTCTCATAACTCAGTTGTTTGGTATCTGTCAGTTGGCGACGAGGTAAATAAAAGGAAATAACTATATATTCCGACCAAAAAAGTGATAAACGGCCAGAACACAGGACACTGCACAAGTGGAAAATGTGGTAAATAGTCAAAACACTACATAAATGCTGGGAAAGTAAATCGAAAATCGTACTTGGTTATGTGCGAAATTTTCTGCAAACACATTGTCATTCAAGAAGACAACAACAGTTGTTGTTTTGTCTATGGGCAGTGACTGACCCAGTGTTACCAGAAGAAAAAAAGAACCTGTATTGACTGCACATTTCGGCGGACATTATTTGGACACACAATATTGAAGTATTGCCACTCATAGATTTTTACTAGGTGAAAACATACAAAATGAGTGAAAATCAGCGAGGGTCTAAACCAATAACAGGATTCCCAGAGTTCAAATTGGACAAGGACGACTGGAAAAATTATAGAACCAGACTGAACTACAGCTTCTCAGTAAATCGTATCACAGATGATGAGGAAAAAAAAGGAAACCTGTTGGCTGCTTGCGGGGCGGAAATGTTAGATCATATCATGACATTGATCTCACCGGCCGATGTGGAGGACGATGATATCACATATGCCGTGATAGTCGCGGCGCTAGACAAGCACCACATCGTCAAGCCCAATGAAATAATGGAATCGTTTAACTTCAATCAAAGGATTCAAAAAGAGGGAGAATCATTCAGTGAATTTTTAGCAGCAGTAAAACAGTTGACCAAGCACTGTAATTTCCCCACTGTGGAGCGATTCATACGCGGCAGGTTAGTCGCAGGGGTAAAAGACCGGCGGTTACAAGAAGATTATCTGCGGATACCCGATCTGACTTTTGAAAAAGCGGTGGAACTAGGACGAACGGCAGAGTCGGCACTACGACACGTCGCATCCATCCGCGGAACACACCTCACCTCACCTCACCTGACCGCTGCATATACAAGTCCGGAGGTGCTTAAAATCAACGATAACAAAGATAAACAGACACCTACTTACCATCCTCCCTCTAATGGACAAGCCGAGAGAACAGTACAAACCTTCAAGCAAGAACTGAAGAAATTCCCTAGAGACCCGTTACATGTCAGAATCCCCAGGAGTTTATTTAAACTTAGAACAACACCTAGTGCAGTGACGGGTCTGAGTCCAGCTGAAATGCTAAACAAAAGGAAATTTCGCACAAACCTAGACTGGTTTCACCCATTGTCCCAACCGTCAAGGAGAGAGCGACAAATAGACGAGCCGCCGGATCCAAACAGGCGTGTTTTCACCGCAGGTCAGAATGTATGGTGTCGTAATTATGGAACTGGGGCCAAATGGGTTCCTGCAGTCGTTATGGAACAAAAAAGCCAAAACTACTTATATGGTCACCCCAGACACCACCAGAACACCAATTCAGAGACATTTGGATCAACTCAGAAACCGCGTTGCACGTGAAGCCGCTAGTCCAACGCCGTCAGATTTGCCAGATGAAAGTCAAGGTGATGCCAGTCCAGAAGTACATGCAAGTACTTCAAGGTACCCTGACAATAATATACCACCACCCTTGACCCTTGTTTACCAGTACCCATCCCCCTATCAATCAGATACTGAGCTCGATGATGAAGCCTTACCTAAAGATTGGATTCCCCCAACTAAAGAAGAGTGGGCGGAAATTTTAGGAATTCCCCCACCAGTAAGCGAAGCTCACCAGACTCCCCATTCACCGCCCCGCCGCTACAGTGGGACCTGCATCCAGCACCTCAAGATGATCAGGCCCACGAGAGACAAGCGATCTAGAGTGGGTGATGAAGACACAGAGGGAAAACAAAGCAAAAAGAAGACACAAATCTAATTTTTTATACAGTTTAATATGAAAATTGTTTTGGCTAGAGTAGTAACAATGTAATAGTACATTATTTGCATTTTGGATAAAATAAACTCGGGTTGGAGGGATGTCACATATCCGAATGTCATAGGACAAACAAACACACACACACAGATATATGACAGACCCTTCAGTGTGTTCTCATAACTCAGTTGTTTGGTATCTGTCACAATGATATGCTGTCTCTGGGCAACATACATTGTTATGCAGATGACAGTACGGCACACGGATCCTACACCAGTCACCCTTCAGCCAGTCGGGATATTGTGGATGAGAAGAGGCGAAGACTTGTGTCTGAGCTCGAACACACACTCTGCTCTATTTCCAAATGGGGCCGTAGTAATTTGGTCGAGTTCAACGCTTCCAAGACACAAGTTAGCGCGTTCAGTGCGAAGAGAGCGGCGTTCACACCGGCTCCTTCATTCCAAGGCACGTCGCTTAAATTAAGCGAACACCTCGGGGTCCTCGGAGTTGAACTGTCGCACGACCTGAACTTTCGTCGCCATATCGAGGGGAAGGCCAAGCTGGCTTCTAAAAAGCTGGGCGTACTCAATAAGGTGCGACGGTACTTCACGCCGGACCAAAAGCTGCTTCTGTATAAATCGCAGATCAGGTCCTGCTTGGAGTACTGCTCGCACCTGTGGGATGGCTCTGCCAAATACCAGCTTGCGCCTCTGGACTCAATCCAGCGTCGAGCGGTGCGATTAGTAGGTGACCCCGAAGTGTCCTGCGATCTAGAACCACTGCAACACCGTAAGGATGTCGGCTCCCTAAGTGTGTTCTATCGCTTATTCCATGGGGAGTGCTCGGAGGAGCTGTTTAATGCGATCCCGCCTGCCCCTTTCCACCTTCGCACCACGCGCACTGGGCAGGGATTGCATCCCTACACCAGTGGCGGCTCTGGCCAATGAATTTTAGTGAGGCACCACCTACATAATAGCATTTTATTAATGTTGTATTGCAGTTTTCATTTCGAGGACAGGACATGCCCAAAGTCTAGCAATAAATAAACATCCATGTTGATTTTTTTTTTCTTTACCTTCAAGATAATTAAGTGAGGCGGCGCCTCACTTGCTTCACCTGGGGAACCGCCACTGCCCTACACGCTGGACTTACCGCGGATGCGTACCAAACGATTCTGCAGATCTTTCCTCTACAGAACCGGTAAACTCTGGAACGCTCTCCCTGCCCATATATTTCCCCCCAAGTACAGTCTCGGGTCCTTCAAGAGGGGCGTGAATGGGCACCTGTCAGGCCGGCATGGCATTCGCAACCCCCGCATACGACCGAATGTCCATGGGCGTCGTTAGACACCTTATGGGTGGCTCGGCGCCATATGTCGCGCTTTCAATAAAAAAAAAATGCACCGTTCACATCTGCGAGTCTATTCATCGCCAGTCAAAGAGTAAAATTGTTACATTGGGATTACGTCAGCCTCGGTAGCTCAGTGTTGCGGTCGGTCGACTGTTATTAAGCAACCTTGGGCGCGTTCAGTACTTGGATAGGTGACCACTCGACTGTTGGATGCTGACCGTGGTTCGCATTCCACGTTAAACTGTAGGTTCCCTTTTTACCTTACTAGGTGGTAGGGTTTATCCCGGCCGGGTTGGAATCGCGCACTGAAGGAAACGTTGGTCGAAACGGCTATGTAAATAGTTTGTGTTTTCCGTCCAGTTCTGTGTAGCCGACATGAATTGAAGGGAAGCACTGACATGGCACTTAGTTCACCCGGTGTTTTAGGCTGACATCACGGATGTTGTAGGTGATGTAGCTAAACCGTGTCAGTTTCTATAAAAAAATAAGAATTAAAAAATTACGTAACGAAATTTTCGTAGACAAAAAGCATTATTCCTGGAACGCAATGATAGCCCCAAACTAGAAATAGTGCTTTTTCTTTATATAAATGTGCGTAGAAAATAGCAATATTGTATGAATTTTATTCTTTTTTATGGATAGCTCGACATGAGGCCTCATTTTACCTACAAGTAGGTGGCTAACAATGCCCATGGACATTCTGTGATGCACGGGGATTGCGAATGACATGCCGGCCTGACAGGAGCTTTTCACGCCCTTTTTGAAAAACCCCAGGCTGTACTTGGGAGGAAATATATGGGCAGGGAGTGCGTTCCACATTTTCCAGGTGTTGTAACGGCAAGTACATTAATTTCGCCAGCGCAATCCTCACGTTTTACCGAGACAAAAAAGGAAATAAAGTTTTTCTCTAAAGTGTCTAGTTTTGGAGATATTAATTTTTGACATTTATGTTTTCGTCTAGTGTGATTTGACGCGCGCGAGCGGAGGGTGCTGGCGCGGGAACAGTCAGGGTCGAAAAACTCACGCCGCGTCGCCGCCGCGCATCTACTCTCTCCACGCACTCGTTCCTGCTCGTTCACTCACTTTCATTCCCACTGCCTTTCATTCCCACGTTCGTGCGGAACATTAGATCCTTTTACACTAAATAAATCAATTAGTTTGTATGAAAACTGTAACTTTTTATAATTATTTTTTTTATGTAAACCCGCATGGGTGGCTGTGCTGAGGGACCAATGGTGCAGTCGACAGAGCCAAAATCACCTCTCCTCGCGAAACCACGCTGCCAGCAGTGCCATGCACACCCAAACCCGAACACGAGTGAGCCCAGGGAAAGACAGCTACAGGTGCCATGCCAGCAGATTGGCGGACTGTTGCTAGGCTGTCTAGCCCGTTAATACGACGCTTGAAGACACCCAGGTTAAGGGATTCAGGAAATACACTCGCCGGAAGACAGTTCCACACTCTAGCGGTGCGACAAAGAAACGATTTAAAGAACCGATGGGTTCTCAAAAGCCCAATGTCAACAACAAAAGGGTGCTGAGTCTCTCTGCGACGAGTCATGTGAAGATAGGACGGGTGGCAGGGAATAAGGGATGCTAGTTCCGCAGAGCAGCGTTCGTGATAGTATCTGTAAAACAGACTAAGCGAACCCACAAATCGTCTGTGACTCAGGGACTCCAAACCATCTGTAAGTTTCGGGATTTAAAGGGAATTCAGAAAAAAGTAATTTAACTTTTTTGTTACTATTGATCCCAATAATCATTTCCTAAATTTAATGTAGTGGCCGTTACAACACCCTGTATATTATTCGCAATTTGACTGGTAGCGAATTCACCCCCTGTGCATTCACTATCAGTTTTTGTATGTATGTATAACAGTGGTGACCCAACGATAGCGATCGACCGGTCGATTTCCAAGAGGCTTTTAAGAGGCGATCAACCTAAAAGTGAATTCATAATATTTGATGTGACAAACATTTTCCAGGTGTTGTCGTCTTCCACAAGGAGCAAAATATTAACAAATATAAAGGCTGTACTAAACATAGCTTTCAATTCAAACAAAAATGACTGCAAATTATTGAACAACGAAAACTTTTGGTACAAGTGTCAATCTCACACCCTTTAATTTTTTGTAGGTAGATGTTCATAGAAAAAAGTATGGTCACCACTCATGTATATCAGGGTTGTTGCTGATGCACATTTTTTCACATCAGCTGAAGCTGATGCTGATGCTGATATTTTATTATTGACATCAGCGGATGCTGATGCTGACGCTGATTTTAATTATTTTCTTTAAAAAAAGGGAGAAATACTGATCTATATGAATATTATGAATTTATATCCAAAGTTTTGGTTAGTATTGAAATAAAAGATTGTGTTTTAATAATTTTGTGACATTTAATAAAAAAAAAAAAACAATCTGATACCAGTACCAGTTTGGTAATTATCTTAGCAATTAAATTATTAGTATTGGATGGAACTTTGGAACTATTTGGAACTGTATTTGCTGCTTTTCCAGCTTCGAGTCTGTTGCGAGAAGGTTTGTCACGACTCGAACATCAGCATTAACCCGTTGACTGTGGAGCGGTCGATATCGACCGCTAGAGCATTAATAATCAGCATCGATCAATGCGGATTCTGATGCGATGCTGATGTTGAAAATGATGCTGAAGTTCCGCGGACACTGATGCTGATGCTGATGTTCGCAACAACCCTGATGTATATTATAGATAGGGAATGATCAAATGGTACATAAGGATTATCTGATGAAGAACCGGCCACGCCCTGGGACACTGCATTGCTCTGCAGGCTAAACTTGGCCGAGGGTTTACATGAAAACTAATTACAGCTTGTTGAGATATACCAGTGTCTTATTTTTTTTTTTCTATGTTATCCGGTATGTGTATCTTGTTCACTTAATTTTATTGTTTTGTTAGTATTAAGTTTGTGTCATTCTTCTTCTCTGTTTTGCTACTCTTATAATAAGTTTTCATAAAAGTCAGGTTGACTGGCAGAGATTGCCTTAGGTAATAAGTCTGCATTTTGTAAAATCTTTGTATTGGAAAGCAATAAATCATATTCTATTCTATTCTATTCTATGTGTGGCTAAGTCGCAGGGGCCAAAGCGCATGCTCCGACCAGCCAATATCACCTCCGAGAAGGTAGGTGCCATACTGGAGACTTCCCTGGATTGCTGGCTATACTGGACTAGAGGAGAACACATCCATTACGGTGGTACCAACCCAGTCGGCTACAATTTGAGCCTACCACCTAGTAAGGGGCAAGGGAAGGGACCTACATTATGGCTCATTCCTGCTTTTTTATTACATTGGTCTGCAGGCTAAACCTGCCTGTGTGTAAAGATAAAAACGATTTATGGAGTGTTAAGATATACCAGAGCGTTTTGGCTAGTTCCTGTTTTTTTTTTTTTTTATTTAATTGGTCAGTCTGCAGGCTAAACCTGCCTGTGAGTAAAGATAAAAACGATTTAAGGAGTGTTAAGATATACCAGAGCGTTGTGGCTCATTCCTGTTTTTTTTTTTAATTAATTGGTCCGTCTGCAGGCTAAACCTGCCTTAGGAGTTAAGATAAAAACGATTTATGGAGTGTTAAGATATTATACCAGAGCGTTGATGCTAATTCCTGTTTTGTTTTTACCTGCCTTAGAGTTAAGATAAAAACGATTTATGGAGTGTTAAGATATACCAGAGCGTTGTGGCTAATTCCTGTTTTTTTTATTTAATTGGTCCGTCTACAGGCTAAACCTGCCTGTGAGTAAAGATAAAAACGATTTAAGGAGTGTTAAGATATACCAGAGCGTTGTGGCTCATTCCTGTTTTTTTTTTAAATTAATTGGTCCGTCTGCAGGCTAAACCTGCCTTAGGAGTTAAGATAAAAACGATTTATGGAGTGTTAAGATATACCAGAGCGTTGATGCTAATTCCTGTTTTGTTTTTACCTGCCTTAGAGTTAAGATAAAAACGATTTATGGAGTGTTCAGATATACCAGAGCGTTGGTGCTAATTCCTGTTTTTTTTTTTTTTAATTTAATTGGTCTGTCTGCTGGCTAAACCTGCCAGTGAGTAAAGATAAAAACGATTTACGGAGTGTTAAGATATACCAGAGCGTTGTGGCTCATTCCTGTTTTTTTTTTTATTTAATTGGTCCGTCTGCAGGCTAAACCAGCCTTAGAGTTAAGATAAAAACTATTTACGGAGTGTTAAGATATACCAGAGTGTTGTGGCTTATTCCTGTTTTTTTTTATATAATTGGTCCGTCTGCAGGCTAAACCTGCCTGAGAGTTAGGATAAAAACTATTTACGAAGTGTTAAGACTTAAGATATACCAGAGCATTGTGGCTCATTCCTGTTTTTTTTTATTTAATCGGTCCGTCTGCAGGCTAAACCTAAGGCAAGTTTAGCCTTAGGTTCAGCATTTAGAGTTAAGATAAAAACTATTTACGGTGTGTTAAATTGCATTGGTTTGTTTGCAGGCTAAAACTAACTGCCTGAGAGTTAAGATAAAAACTATTTACGGAGTGTTAAGATATACTAGAGTGTTGTTGCTAATTCCCGTTTTTTTTTATTTAATTGGTCCGTCTGCAGGCTAAACCTGCCTGAGAGTTAAGATAAAAACGTTTTACGGTGTGTTAAATTGCATTGGTCTGTGTGCCTGCAGGCTAAACCTGTCTGAGAGTTAAGATAAAAACTATTTACGGAGTGTTAAGATATACCAGAGACTCAGAAAGGGATGCTAGGAAGAATGGATGATAGGAGACTAACGAAAGAAATTTATGAAGCAAATGTGAGTGAAAGAATCGGGAAGGGTCGCCCTAGGCTAGACGCACGTACCTGATCGGGCATGTGCTCAAAAAGGGACAAGTGCGTAGTACCCGTAACCGACGAGCATGCATGAAGAACATTATGGGAGTGGAAGAGGCGGCAGAGGTGTTTCAGTATCGTGGCACGTGGAGATCCGTTGTCTCTACCTACAATAACCTACAATAAAATGTATGACAAACGCGCAGTTAGAAAGAGAGGGTAGTTTTAGGAAGGAACAGCCTTAACCATCCACTTCAAGGGCGCTCTCAAAGTGGTATCTCAACCTTTCACCAGAGAGTACCATCTTCGGTATTGGCAGTTTACGGACGATTTGATCGTATTTGATGATGCTTCCATCTTTGTCATTTGTTTTAAATACTGATTTGTTGCCGTCACAATAATTTAAAGCATTTACTTCCGCTTCTTTGTTTTTTAGAAATCTTTGATTGATACAGGCAAACTTGTGCACCCTCTTCTTTCTCGGAAATTTTACTAAGACGTAGTCATCTTGATTGAATGTCTCCTCCAGTATAGTCTTATCTTCAAATTCATATTTGTCACTACATTCAGAAGACAAATCATAAATGCTACTACCTGTTTCCATCCACGTTTCGTCTTCCCTACTACCACTTTTGCTTAGAAATTTCACTGCAAACTGACAAAACGCGACAATGCAGAAAAAAATTGGCGGCCATCTTGAGACTTTAGTCACACAGATGTCATACTTTCTTAATGCGCTTGTAGATGGCGCTAGGTGGTACTGGCAAAGGGGTAATTCGAAATAGTTCAATGGAACCTTATTCTAGCAGTGAAATGTCAACTACTAGTAGAGTGTTTTCATTTTACGAAGGCACGAGGGGTACGAGGTAGGAAGTGGTGCGAGAGGTGACTGCGCGGAGCTCTGTAGAGAACGAACTCGATGCCAGGTCGGTACACACGTTCTACACGTCGCCGCGTCGTCGCTCCGTCGAACCGAGTCGTTCCCTACTGAGCTCCGCGCGGTCTCACAGCACCTGCTATCTCATACCCCTCGTGCCTTCGTAAAATGAAAACACTCTCCAAGTGTAGACTTACTAAATACACGTACCTTAAAATATTTTTTTTATATATATATTTTTTTTTTTTTATGGATCCTGACACGGGTGGCTACATCACCTACAACATCCGTGATGTCAGCCCATAACACAGGGTGAACTAGGTGCCATGTCAGTGCTTCCCTTCATTTCATGTCGGCTACACTAAACTGGACGGAAAACACGAACTATTTACATAGCCGTTTCGACCGACGTTTCGTTCAGTGCGGTGGTATCAACCCGGCCGGGATAAACCCTACCACCTAGTAAGGTAAGAAGGGAAGGGACCTACAGTTTAACGTGGAATCCGAACCACGGTCAGCCTCCAACGGTCGAGCGGTAACCCATCCAATCACTGACCGCGCTCAGTGTTGCTTAATAACAGTTGACTAACCAACCGCGCCACTCAGCTACCGAGGCTGACGAATTTTCTTATCCCTTAGTCGACTTTTACGACATGCGACGGGGAGAGATGCAGTGGGGCTATTCTTTTTAAGTACCGACCCCACACGGTACATATGATTATAAGAATTTTATGAAATGAAACAACAGTCTAATTTATGTTTTTTATTCATCATCATCGGACCAATCATTCTAACTGTCGTCAGTTACATATATTATAAACCTGTCACAAACATAATCGATTCTGTGGTCGAGATGGCACATTTTGTTTTCTTCTTTTATTATGTGAGCCACGCAGGCCGCAGCTACTCCATCTTTCGGCAGTCACCTGTTTTAGTCCGTCTTCGAAAACTTTTTTTACTTCAGTTATTTTAAACGTTGTATTATGTCTCGCGACATATCTTTTCGCCTGCGCCCAAACCAGCTAGCTCAATTGGATTGAGTTCACAGTGATAAGGGGGCAGGCGTAAAATGGTGAATCCGTGCTCCGCTGCCATCTCGTCTACAGCATACTTGTGGTGATTGTGTTTGTGCTGCCGTACAAGGTCAATAAGTATGGCTTTTATAATTTTTTCTTCGAATGGTATATTTTTTGCTTCTTAAGCAATCCTGTATTCTTGGTTTAGTCCATGACATAGTTGGCAGCGATTCTATTTTTCGAGTTTGATAGGGGGCATTATCCATTACCACTACAGAATTTGGTTTCAGTTTTGGCAAAACTCCTCTAAACCACTCTTCAAAGCACTCCGCGTTCATCTCTTGTTGGTAATCTTCTTTATCTGTCTTGGCCTCAAACATTGAATGATCAGGCGTTTGCCCTTACCAGAAGGGACTTTCAGTCCTGTGGTTAAGCTATCCACAGATGCTTGCCGTGACAATTGAATGGTGGTATCAACCCACTCTTTCTTTGGTGTATGACCTGCGAGCAAATATAAAATATATGACTCGTTGAAAAACAAAGATGAACACAGGTACTACAATAGCAGCTCAATTTGACTCTTTGGATGCTAATCCTAAAAATATAAAATTTAATTACCTTCGTTAACCCATAGGTTTCATCTTGATAATAGATGTACCGCTCTTCTCTTCTATAATCTTTTATTTTTTGAAGGTATCGCGTGCGCCATAACAAGATGTATTCTCTATCAATCAGGGCACTTTTTCTTGATTTTGTTACGTATTTGAAATTCATGTTTCAAATTTTTTCTCATTGTACTCCAAGGGAAGTCCGGGTCATCATTAACAGCTTTCAGAATCTGTAAAGTTAGTGATAACGAAATTACCATTTTATACAAAGCAATAAACACTTTGACTGGCTCTTCGGCTTGCTTACGTCTTTAGCTGCGCCGGGTTTTTGTTTACCTTCTTTTTCTTTGTCTTCTTGGGTGCCATAGAAATAGTAGCTGAAGAAGGTGCTAGTTTAGGAGCTGGAGCCGGAGTCTCTCTGGTCGGTGTTGTCTGAGTCTTAGGAGTGGCGGAAGTCTTCCTTCGGGTAGGTGTTGTGTCATCGCCGGACTCCGTGCGGCATATAATCTTTGTAAATCGCATCGTCTTCCTCATCCTCATTCGTTCCTTCCTTGTTTTCCTTCTTCGACTTGTCCTGCCGCTCCTGTCTGTTAAAATGCTTTCCACCCAGCATCGGCATGCACTTCCCTTTCCCTAGCCAAGCCGTCCTCTCTCTCTGTCGTTCCTTTTCTCTTCGTTCGTTTCGCTTCATCTTACTCCACCTCCTTTTGCGTGTCTTCTCGTCTAGGTTCTCCTCCATCTTGAACTTGACCTCCTGCGTGCTAACACCGACGTTCACCCGCATCTCCGCTACTTCCTGTACCAAATCTTTACAATTAGTATTCTGAGAACGCAACCCGTTTAGGTTTATTCAAGTTTTACTTTATTACCTTTATCGAATTTAGGTGAGGATTTCTCACTTTCTTAGTTCCACCACGCCCATCGCTGTGACCTCTTCCCAGATTCCGACCTTGCGGTCCAGAACCCTCCTCCATGGATCCTCAAAGCTATCCAACGTCAGGTTAATTATTCTTTCGGCCCAGAAACCCTACGTACGCGACGTTAGCTAGAAAAGCTGGAACCTACACCTTTAAAACCCTCCAGATTCGGTCCAGAACTCTCCTCCTTAAGTCTTGCAAAGCTATCAAACATCTGGCTAATTAACCTTTAAGCCCAGAAGCCATCCGTACGTAGAGATGGGTAACTTCAGGAAACCTTTCCAAAAGTGGAATACGGTCCGGAAAGGTTTCCGTTTTCGGAAGCGTATCGGAAGCGTATTTTTAATATAGAAGATGTTTTTATTTTTAAATATTTTTCGGGTTTCTTCAAATGTCACTTTACTTTATGAGTATTTTCGTACACATTGTGATAAACTGAATCCAAATTTCAACCCAGATTTACAAGTTTTTATTTTTTGTTGGACTAAAAATTGATATTACAGAAACTAAATTAAACAAACATGACTACTATGACTTTTAGTATATTTTTCAAAAAAAAAAATTGTCCAACGTAGTTACTCTAACACACAGACATACACACTCTTACTAAAAATCAAAATAAAATATGCAAGTACAAAAAACGAGTTGCTAGTCACAAATTTTCATTAATATAAACATAAATCGAGTTCTGTCCACTGGATGGCTATTATTAGTCACTTCACTATAAGACATTACATCTACACATTCTTCTTCTGGGATCGATCCACAACTTAAAAACGACGGTTCTGATTCTTGTGTAGATGTAGACGGACCTTCGTCTACTGCTTCGTCTTCTGTATCACTGCCTTGTTCTACAAATGCCTTTTTGTGCAACAGATTCCAGTTGTAACTAATGTACGTGATTTTTTACGTGAGGCTTTGATTGAAGTTTTCTTTTCTTAGTAGGAATGTTTCCTAAAGCGCTGAATGACCTCTCCGTAGCGGCCGATATTACAGGTGCACTAAAGTTTCGAGAGGCAACTTTACTTAAATTTGTTGACTTTCTCCAAAAAGAAATTTGTCTATGTTTATTCTTGAAGCACACCCTTAATATCCTTGTGCAAGGCTGGTATTATGCACGCCCTTCTTGACACTGACTGGCTATGATGGTAGTCGCACAATAAACGGCCCGCGTCATTTATTCGTTTTATGAGATCGGTATGCCTGTCCACCACGCGAGAGGATCAACTTCTTTTACTGACTGCCACAAGAAGTTGTTTGTCCAGAAACCTTGCTTGGATTTTAAATTTGCTAATTCAGGCATTATGTTGGTGATGTTCAAATTATTGGCAACATTATGGATGAATTCCATGGCTTCCAAATCATTTTCAAGTTTGAATATGGTGATGTCGGGTGCGGAAGGTGAACTCTTCGCCAGTCTGCACATTATTATTTTGGAGACACGTCAAGTAGTTATCAAATGAGATGGTCTGTTTTACAACTCCCGTAGCCACACCCTTCGCTTTCTTCATAGCGTCCTCCCCCTCCACCCGCACACAAACCCCGTGCATCACAGAATGTCCATGGGCATCGTAAGTCACCTCCTCGTAAGTGAAACAGTGCCACATGTCGCGCTTCCTATAAAAAAAAAAATACATTTTCGAGCGCAGTCCTACAAATTCCGTCATTACGCAACCACTGCACTCATCTTTCATTTTTTCGACGACTTTCTTATTTCTATTTGTCATCTCATACCGATTGGGTTGTAGGTAGTCGGATGTATCGAAGTTCTCAACATCACACTTCATGATGGAATATATATCATCACACTGAACCTTAAAGATTAAACTGTCAGTGTCAGTGTAAAGAATCTTTAGGTTGTAAAATTGCGACATCATATAGTTCAAATGGAAGTCGTAGATGATAGTCTTGGAGAGGTCTAGGACGCAGAAGCCGATATAGATTGGTTTGTTGAGGAGGATGTTCATCCTTTTTAGTTGAACTGCTATCAGGTTCTCACCAAAAATTTGTCGGCTGTGGACTTCGGGACGTCAAATAAGTGCTTCTGCTCCATACCTACCACTCCACTTTATCGCCAGTTTTACATCCATCCTTTTGCGGACGTTCTCCATCGTTTTACCAGATACTGCGTTATTCATTAACTTGTATAGATTCTTTTCGAAATCATTTGTCGCAGCCCGCCTCTTTGCACTGTTTAGGTCGATGTACATTTTAAGCCAGTCAGACTGTTTAAACTTAAGCACTCTATACACACGTCTAAGAATAAGTGCATGTTTCAGCGATTATCTCAGGTTTCGGTAGTGCATCACATACCGCATCTTAGAGTTCAGAGTAGTGAGCAGCTTTGTTTGTTTAGAGCCCGGAGGGGTGGCGCTCTTCGGACATAGTGGCAAGTTTGTACCGTGTGGGGTCGGTACTTAAAAAGAATAGCCCCACTGCATCTCTCCCCGTCGCATGGCGTAAAAGTCGACTAAGGGATCGTCAGCCTCGGCAGCTCAGTGGTGCGGTCAGTTATTGGATGGGTGACCGCCCGACCGTTGGAGGCTGACCGTGGTTCGGATTTCACGTTAAACTGTAGGTCCCTTCCCTTCTTACCTCACTGGGTGGTAGGGTTTATCCCGGCCGGGTTGGTACCACCGCACTGAGCGAAACGTCGGTCGAAACGGCTATGTAAATAGTTCGTGTTTTCCGTCCAGTTCAGTGTAGCCGGCGCGAAATGAAGGGAAGCACTGACATAGCACCTAGTTCACCCGGTGTTATGGGCTGACATCACGGATGTTGTAGGTGATGTAGCCAACCGTGTCAGTTTCCATAAAAAAAAAAAAAAAAGTCTTTGTGGAGGTCATGAAGTGACTGCGGATAGTTTAGGTCCACTTCGAGTATGTAGCCGGTGTGAGAGTTGTCGGGGACATCCCAGTCCAAGTTGTTGGACTCTTCGACCCATTCAAAGCCACCATAGGGTAGATGCTGCATCATCGCCCACTCATATAAATTGCATACGTCATAATACATGAGATAGGTTGATCATTGTTGAGGGTCATAGTCCGGTAGGTATTTATTATTTACGCGGGCATACCTATTACTACACTGAATCAAACCACCTCGGATGCCTCGCTCAATGAACAGCACCATGTCGATATCGGTGAGTGATTGAAGTGTAATGTTGCTATATTTTAGCATGGAGTCCCATGTCAAGCCCGGTGCTGTATAATAGTGCGCCGGGTCGAGTCCGTAAGTTTTGAGACACTGTGTGCGGAAATTCTCAAAAATATCCGCTAAGAGGAGCACGTCGGTTTTGAGGTACAATTCAGAGTACTCTCCGAGATCCATTATGTTGAAAGCGGCCCACACTTTATTCGTGTGCTCATAATCATGTTCGGATATGTCACTACCGCCGTTGAGTGAGCTCTGAAAATTGTCCTTTGGTGGTAGCGCAGTGTCATGAGTCGATCCCACTCGGTCAGGTACTCGTAGGGGAAAACCCCCTTACGTGTGAGCAGCTTAAAAAGGTCATCGTCGAAATGGTGAAACTGTTTGCGGACGATGCGTTATAGTAGGTATGATGCTAGTTTTCCAAGCGATGATGTCATAAAACGCAAGGAGTCGATGAATCGAAGTTTCATATCACTGTCTTTTATGTTTTTCGTCACCGATATATACTTCTCCATGTTGATCGGGAGTATGTTTATATGTCGTTCGAACTGTGTTGCAATATATCCTTTATAATTATATGGCTATCGTAGCCCGAGAAGTTATGAAACACGACCGGAATGGTGCGGTTCCAATCCTCGTCAAAATTTAGCTTGTAAACCAGAAGCACAATATTTTAGGGCTTTTATGTCCACTACACATGGATCTCCTGAAGCTTTTGAATATTTTCTTTCTTTCAAATTCTGAAATTTCATTACATTTTCTTATTTTCATTCCAGCTATTTGTAATAGATATAATAGATATTTGTGATTTATTATGCTATCTATGTTTGGATATGTATGAAGAATACAGAGGTAAGCGGTCATCAAATGAATGTTTTTGTTCTGTCCAGGACAATTTATCGGACCAGATAGCCGATTCTTTTATATTCGTATTTCGTATGCATAGTTCGCTCCACTTTATCAACCCCGAGGCCATCTCATTTCCCCCTCTTTCACCTTTGCTCTCGTCCCACCTAACGCAGTAGTAATTTTTTTCAGTGCAGTCAGTGATAGTGAAATTAAAAGTCCAGAGTTTTCGTAAATATAAACTTTGGCCATTAGTCAATAAGGGAGTTGGTAGACATTTTTGAAGGTCGGCCGTCAGCATTTTTCGCTCTGATGGTTTTTCTCCCGCGTACTGCTTATCTTCTCGTTTCATTTTGTAGCGTTTTCCGGATTCCTTCAGGTGTGTTTCATATTTTTCGTTTATAACATGTTTTTAAGCATCGCTTGCTTCACGAAGTCTCACAATCGCAAGTATCATTAGCGGGAGGACTGAAACCCAGATAAAATTCGAAATCGAAAATTTTTCTATGCAACCATATTTTCGGAATTTCTTTGTCTTGAATGCCAGGGTTTATTAGTTTCAAATTATCGACATGAAGATTCTTTTCGATGTTCGATTTGGTATAAATTACATCACTGCTCAATGAGGATAAGTCAGAACTAAAACAGATTTTGCGCTTTTGACTGAGTTTTTTATTCACGGCATCTTTTCGTATATTTTTCTTCACTGCAGTTTTCCTTTTTGTTTTAGGTTTCTCGAATTTATCTAGAGTAAGAAGGTTATGTTTCCGAAAACCATAACAGTCGCAATATCCCAGCTTGTCAATGCAATTAAAACAACTCAAAGGCCTGTATTTTATGACCGGAGACCTATCTGACACAATTTGATGAATTTGCATTGTCACCTTCAATGGATTTAATTTTATCCATTGCGGTAGATTTTTTTTTATTTCCTTTATATTTCTTCCGATACGTAAAGCATTTCGACTTAAGTTTTTTCAACTAACAGGTCATACAGATGTCATTGCCGTGAGCCACTAGGTTGTCTAGCTTGCGTTTAATTGCGCGACCTATTACCTACCTAGTTTGTGTTTTCCGTCCAGCTCAGTGTAGCCAACACGGCCAAAGGGAAGCATGGACTACAACATAATATAAATACATATATATACAGGGTGTTCGGCGCTTTGACCGACAAAATTTTTTTGTACGTAAGTGGGGCATTTGCAACGTTTTGACCCATGATACGTTTTGTCAGATGTCACGTGGTATAGAGATAGGATTTTTTTTTCTTTATTTTTGAAAATTACCAAAATCCCAGCTTTAAACTCTTGAAACTTTTTTGTTTATTATTGTATCAGCACGAAATAAAATTTATTGCATTTTACGATGTATCATTGTTCTATAAAAATATTATTTGATAAAGTTAATACAATGAAAAGGTCTTATGACCTCCCAAAGTCCCGAGAAGGACTAAAAAAACGACAAAATCTTTATTTCTTAATCCATTTAAAAAAAAACTGGCAGCAATTGATAGCTTCATTTTCTTTTAAAAAGTTCGCTAGTTTACGCCCTTTCCAACGGTATACCACATGTCATACAAATAATTCACAATGTGGTCGTATTCACTCGTCTCAATTCATCCTTGTAGCTGAGTCCAGCGTCTCGGGCATTTTCCCCTGGCATTGTTTTCTTCTGACGTACACGCTTTTTAGGTTCCGGATCGATTTCTAGGTTAATACACTTCTCCTCCGCAAACTTTAGACCGCCATTGACGACTACGTCTCGATTATCTGTCAGAAAATTGTTCAACGCCTTCAGCTTCTGTGCACAATCCCGTACGTTTAGTCCCTTTTTCTGTAAGTAGCACTGTCTATCGTTGATTTCAACCAAAATTCTCGCCCAAAAACCAAGAAATGCGATAAATGTGAACGACCGCACGGCGGACAAAAGTAATCCTGCATCTGACCTTGTGTTTGTATTTTCGTCACCACCAGTCAGTTCCAAAACATCCAATATCTCGCTGAAGTGCATCTTTACTACTTTAACAGCATCTCTCTGGTACTTCAACGCGTATCGACGATTCTTTTCAGTGCTGTTCCCGTTACCGAAATTATCTTTTCCCAGCTTAATGTAAATCATGAAGAGTTGAAGTTTGTATTTCTTTTATATATTTTTGGTTATTTTAGTCTGTTTCAACACAGCTGCACTTTCGGATATCATGGCCCAAAAGCGTTTGTCCAGAAGCATTAGTTTAATGTCTTGACGAAGACTAGCCCTTTCGTGAATTGCCTTTTTATGAATAGTTCTCTGTTGATCTTATTTTTAAAATAATAACGATTTGATGAATATGTGGCGGCTTGATTCGAGGGAGCGGAATGTCAATATGAACGCGATCGGTCGGCGAGTATAAAAACTTTAATTTGGTAAGAAAGTACAGTAAAGTTGACAGTAAAGATGGCGGTTTTCGCGACACGAGTGGAGGCGGTCGCGCTGTGTGTCGGTGCGGAGCGAGCGTGCGAGGCGAAGCGTGCGCGCAGCTCGGTGGTCCGCGGAAGAAGAGAGTGGGGAGCGGAGCGCCAGCGCAGACTGAAGGTGGCTGTCGACGGTGTTGCCCGGTGACAGGCGCGCTGTGAGTAGCGGCCCGTTCACACGGTTCGTATCCTGTCGACCTGCTGGACGGCCGGCCCCCACATGGCTCCCCTGCCAGTTTCTCTGGGAAACGATAAGACAGGGTTTTAAATTTAAAGTTTAAAATTTACAAGTCGTCCGGCACGCGTCCTGTAGGGTGCTCGGGTTGACTCGGGTCGCTGCTCCGGTTCGGTGTTCCAGAAGAACGCTGGTTTCAGTCTGTCGATGGAAATATTAGATGTTTTCCCTTTTACGTCGATGGTAAAGTGTTTGTCGCTCCTCTTGACGACTGCGTACGGGTCCACTGTACGGGGGCTGGAGTGACTTCCGTATGAAGTCGTTTCGGATGAAAACGTGCGACGAGCTGTGTAGGTCTTTATTAATAAAAATTTTAGGTTTTGTGTGTCTGGCAGCAGGTTGTGGGCGGAGCTCGCTGAAAATTTTCTGCAGCCCGGTAGCGTAGTCTGCGTCTGGGCTCGGAGGTAAGTTCTGTGCTGAAAACATTTCACCTGGAAGTCGCATGGCCTGACCGTAGACTAGCTGTGCAGGTGAGGCTGCGATGTCCTCCTTGTACGAAGCTCGGATGCCCATCATGATGGCCGGCAGAGCATCAGTCCACGATGGCGTCTCGTGGCACATAATAGCCGCCTTCAGCTGTCGGTGGACTCGTTCTATCATGCCGTTGGCCTGTGGGCGATAAGCAGTGGTATGAATGTGCTGCATGCCAGTTATTTTACATAATTTTTTAAATAAGTTTGCTTCGAATTGGCGTCCTTGATCTGTTGTAATCCTTATTGGCGTTCCGTAGCGTGAAATCCAACCTGAAAATAGTTCTCTGGCGATCGTTTCAGCTGTGATGTCGGACGTCGGCATCGCTTCTGAGAAGCGAGTGAAGCGGTCAGTGACAGTAAGGCAGTATCGGTAGTTGCGTGATATTGGTAACGGTCCGATAATATCTATGTGTATGTGGTCGAACCTTCCTTTCGGTGCTTCGAAGGTGCCCAATGGTGCAACTGTGTGACGAGTGACTTTCGATCGTTGACATGGTATGCAAGCTCGTGTCCAATTTTTACAGTCTTTGTTTATTGATGGCCAAACAAACCTTTCTGTGACCAATCGGGTCGTCGCTCTCATGCCGGGATGTGAAAGTGAATGCAGTGAGTTGAAAACGCGTTCTCTCAGGCTGGCCGGGACGTATGGACGGAGTGTAGTTGTACTTATATCGCAGTACAGCGTCTCGTCTGAATCGGGGACATTCACCTTTTTGAGTTGGAGTCCGGTGTCTCTGGTCAGTAGACCTTTCAGTTCCTCGTCCTCCTCTTGAGCCGTGGAGATCTGCTGGAAGCTGACGGAAGTCGCTACAACCTCCACTCTAGAGAGTGCGTCGGCCACTATATTATCTTTTCCCGAAATGTGTTGTATGTCTGTAGAAAATTGGCTGATAAGATCGAGATGTCTGAACTGTCGAGGAGAGCATTTTTCTGGTTTTTGTTTGAAAGCGAATACAAGTGGTTTGTGGTCCGTAAAAATTGTGAACGTTCGTGCTTCCAACCAATGGCGAAAATGTACTATTGTGTAGTAGATGGATAACAGCTCTCTGTCGTACGTGCTGTACTTCTTTTCTCGTGCTGACAGTTTCCTTGAGAAAAATGCTAGTGGTTCCCAACCTTTATTAGTTTGTTGTTGGATAGCCGCTCCTACAGCTAGGTCCGAGGCGTCGCAGAAGATGGCGAGTCGGCTGCCTTCGCGTGGGTGTGACAGCAGCGTAGCCCGGGCCAGTGTGCGCTTGCACTCTTCAAAGCTTGTCTCCAGTTCCGGCGTCCATGGTACTGGCCGGTTGCCGCTCACGTTGCCCTGGAGACACTGGTGCAGCGGGGCTTGTAGGTCAGCAGCGCCATTTACAAACCTTCGATAAAAATTAATTATTCCTAAAAATCGTCTGAGTTGTTTTATTGTAGTTGGTTTCGTGAAATCTAAAATAGCTTGAATTTTTTCATTTGTCGGTGTGATTCCATGTTCGTTAATTGTGTGCCCCAAAAATTCGATAGATGTTGTTCCAAATGTACATTTTTCTAGGTTTATGATTAAACCGAACTCTTCCAAACGTTTGAAGATTGTATGGAGATGCTCTAGATGTTGTTCGTGACTTTCCGACGCGACGAGTAAGTCGTCTAAGTATGGGAAAATGAAGTCAAGCTCTCTCGTTACTTCGTCGATAAAACGTTGGAAAGATTGGGCTGCTCCACGCAGGCCGAAGCTCATCCTCGTGAACTCATAGAGCCCGAATGGAGTGATTATTGCTGTTTTCGGTATGTCTTCTTCGGCCACTGGTATCTGGTTGTAGGCTTTTATTAAATCAATTTTAGAAAAAATCTTTTTACCGTTCAGATTGTGCGAGAAGTCGGCTATGTTCCTGATCGGATACTTATCCACGACGGTGCGCGCGTTAAGTGCGCGGTAGTCTCCGCACGGTCGCCATTCCCCAGGTGCCTTCTTAGGTGCCATGTGCAGCGGTGAAGCCCAGCAGCTGTTCGACGGTCGGATAATGCCAAGCTGCAACATTTCGTCAAAAGATTTTTTTGCTATTCGCAGTTTATCTGGTGCCAAACGTCGAGCTTTTGTGGATATCGGAGGCCCTGGTGTTGTAGGAATGTAATGTACAGTGTTGTGCGTTGTGCTTTTTAACATGCCTTCGGGACGGGTAATGTTCGGGTATTGTTTCAAAATATCGTGAAATGTTCCGTTGCCCATCACTGTTTTAATTTGCGGGGATATTGTGTTAACCATGCACCCTTTTGCTTGCAATGAAGTCACACCATCGATAAGTTGTTTATTGTTCAGATCTACTAACAAATTGTAGTATGATAAAAAATCGGCTCCAATTATGGGTTTGGTTACATCGGCTATTATAAAGCGCCAGTTCATCTCTCTGCGTAAGCCGAGATTTACTGTAAATGTTTGTAGACCATAGGTATATATAGGAGATCCGTTGGCAGCGAAACAGGTATAATTGTTACGTTGCGGCTTTCTTTTGATATATGACACTGGGTACACGCATAGGTCGGAACCTGTATCTATGAGGTATCTTATTTTAGTTGTTTTATCTGTTATAAATAAGCGACGGCTTGAAATTGGCGAGCCGTCCGCCGTCTCCGACGACTCGTTTATGCGTTTTCCGCTTTGCTTAAAAAAGTGCACGGTTCAGTGCATTTGCGTGCGTTTTTCCCAAATTTGAAATGGTACCAACAGTATGGATATGGATGTTTCGACCTACTTGTATCTCGCGCTTTACCCGATGACCTGGATCGTGATCGGGCGTGGTGTTGGGTCCGTCTGAGCTCGCTGGTCAGAGCCGCCACTTGTCTGACCAATGCTGTGATCTGCTCCTCCGAAGCGACGCCAGCCGTCGACGTTGACGCCACTGCCGCTACTCGAGGCCTGTCCGACGTCACCTCGTGCACCTTGTCGGCGAGCGTGCCGAGCGCCTCGAGCGATGACTCCGATTGTGACGCAACGATAGCCTGAAGCGAATGGGGGAGACGATTAAGCCATAGTGATCTCAACATACTTTCTGGCACGGTTGTTTCAATGTTTTTTAAGTGCCGCAGGAATTGCGATGGTTTTCGGTCTCCCATTTCCTCGCGTTCTAAAAGTTTCCTTAATTTGGAGTCGTGCGACTCTGACAATCTGGCGATTAGGTTGTGTTTTAAAAACGTGTAGGGTTCGTTAGCCGGGGGGGAGGTGATGATGTCTTCTACCTCGGCTGCATTTATGTGGTCTAGATTGGATATGGCGTGCCAAAATTTTGTCTGCTCGGATGTGATACCGGCTATGTGAAACTGACCTTCTAATTGCGCAAACCAGAGTGCGGGCTTTCCGGTGTAGAACGGTGGAGCCCTCACTGCCACGCGGTGTAGTTCGGCGCCTCCGTAAGCAGGTTGCGGTGGTGCTGGCGGGGTCGCGGCGGTTGGTAGGTCGTCCGTGAGTCCCATTTGTCCGCCACGTGCTCCCACGCGCTGCACCGGGTTCGCCATCCTGAGGTGTAAATCGGCGCGTCGCGTGCGCCTGCTGTTGCTCTTCGCGTGCGCTCGGCGCGGCGTGTGCTGTCAAACGATGCGAAGCTGGGGTCCGACGACGATGCGCGGCGCGGTTGTACCGAGTTTCGGTTTCCGAACCGAAACGTGGCGTGCGGCGTGTCGTACCGGACCGCGGCGCTCACCTCGAAATTTAGACTCGATTTTATTCGCGGGGTCACCAATTGTGGCGGCTTGATTCGAGGGAGCGGAATGTCAATATGAACGCGATCGGTCGGCGAGTATAAAAACTTTAATTTGGTAAGAAAGTACAGTAAGGTTGACAGTAAAGATGGCGGTTTTCGCGACACGAGTGGAGGCGGTCGCGCTGTGTGTCGGTGCGGAGCGAGCGTGCGAGGCGAAGCGTGCGCGCAGCTCGGTGGTCCGCGGAAGAAGAGAGTGGGGAGCGGAGCGCCAGCGCAGACTGAAGGTGGCTGTCGACGGTGTTGCCCGGTGACAGGCGCGCTGTGAGTAGCGGCCCGTTCACACGGTTCGTATCCTGTCGACCTGCTGGACGGCCGGCCCCCACAAATACATTATTTTATATTTTTTTATTTGTTTACATTATTTTATTATATTTTTTTTCTGTGATATTTTCAAAAAAACATTAGGTGCGTTAGTTTTTTTTAAGTACTCCACAATAAAATTGACTGATAATGAATTTTTATATTAATTAAATTTAATTATCACTTCAGATTTTAAGTTGTTCACAATTACATTTTATTCCTTCAATATATGTGTTTAAATTAGAATACTTCAAATTCCTAATAATATAAAAACAATTGAAATTTCAAAATGTCGTATGCCATGGAGCTACATAAACGTAAATGTCTACTGAACGAACTGGTTGTTATTAGGGCTTATGGATTGGAGGCTACGGACAACCCGGTCAGTTTTCGAAAATTCATTGTTTCGTGCAAAAACATATCAGGGTTAGTCGACAAGTTTGACAAGGTCCAGACTCGCATCGAAGAGCTAGATTCTACTAGTAGTGGAGAAATTGGCGAAGTTCACGAAAAATCACGTCTGCAATTTAATGAATTCGTAACAGACATTCTATCTAGGCAATATGAATTGGAGGAGCTTAAGGCGCCCCTTAAAACCGAAAATACCTCCGTGACAGCTTCTACCATGCCCAATGTCAAGCTGCCCAGAATTTCGATCCCAACATTTGATGGGAATTATAGGTTATGGAAATCGTTTAGTGATATATACTGCTCATTAATCCACAATAATTCTTCATTGTCCAATTGTGAAAAGTATCACTACTTGCTTTCGTGTTTAAAAAATGAACCGGAAAAATTATTGCGCGGACTTCCAGTGACTAACGACAATTATCATGCCGCGTGGAATGTCTTAGAGCAGAGATATGACAGCAGAAGGTTAATAGCTATGCATCACATGGATGAACTTTTCAAAGCTCAAACACTCACCTATCCTACTGCGAATGGTCTTAGAAACCTCCTCAGTTGTTTCATTGAAAACATTGGTGCTCTAAGATGTTTAGATTTCCCAGTCGACAGTTGGGACTTCATATTATTTTATTCGATTTTTAAAAAACTAGATCCTGAGCCAAGGAAACAATTCGAAATGGCTATTGATATCACAAAAGTGCCAACTTATGTTGAATTAAAAAGCTTTCTTGAGCGTCAGATTATTGCATATGAAAATTTAAAAACTAGCTGGCGTGCTCACCCTCAACAAAATGGGTCAACAACTTCGAAGGCCTCAGCTTCGTCATTTCCTGTCAGATCGGGTTCGGGAAAATTCAATAGAAGCACTACGTGTCCGTGTTGTAATAATGGGACCCACACATTATATTATTGTCAAGGGTTCAAAGATATGGATCCGTACGACCGATTTTCGTTTGTTAAAAGCAATTCAGTCTGTCTAAAGTGTTTAAAACCAAGACACAGTCCAAACGACACTTGCTCGAAAATTCGCTGTGAAGTATGCAACGCAGCTCATCATAATACTCTTCTACATTTCGCTAAAGAGAATAACGAACCTGGAGCTGGTTACGATTATCCAGTTAGTTTTTCAGGTGTTTCCTGTGCCAAATCGAATGTCGAAAAATTCGATTCTGCTGTGCTGCTTAGCACTGCTGAAGTTTTAATTCGCGACTCATCTAATAGGTTGCAACGTGTTCGGGCACTTATCGATTCGGCATCGCAATGCTCAATTATATCTGAAGAATTAGTATCGCGCTTAGGACTCACTCGTAGTGAAACTAAAATTCCCATCAGTGGCGTAGGAAATGCGGAGGCTCGCTCTCGAGGATCGGTAAAATTTTCAATTAAATCTCGTGTAGGCTCAAAGGCCCAGTTTCCAGTGCATGCTCTCATATTAAACCAAATTACCCGGGAAATGCCATCTACGATTATAAATAAAGACTCTTGGAAGGATCTCGATCACTTGGTTCTGGCTGATCCCAATTTCAATGTTCCCGGCCCTATCGATTTGTTGATCGGAGCTGAGCTATTCGGTGAAATCTTGTTGTCTGGCAGACTGCCAGGCCTGCCAGGAATGCCTACAGCTTTAGAAAGTGTTTTCGGGTGGATGCTAGTTGGAAAAATTGATTTACGTTTCATTTCCGCTCCAGCCACGTCGTCATGCGTAAACTCCATTCAAAGTAAAAATTCTGTCCAACCTAAGTCGGGCCGTGTATCTCAGGAAACGTGGTCTCGTAGGATAACAGTCAATACTGCCGACAGATGCGATGGTTCAACTGGTCAGGGCAGTAATAATGTCCATTGAGCTTTAGAATATGATATTTAATTTTGTTTTTATTTTCTTTGTTCTCTCTCTTATTATCTTCACGTTCAGAGCTTCACCCTACTCTTAAGTATTTTATTTTTTCATTATTATTATTATTATTTTTTTTTTATAAAACTTTTGGTTAAAATTTACATTTTAACGGTGGGCAATGTTCAGAAATGCATAATGAACATTGCCTTGTCTTTCAAACTTGTCTTCTGCGACCGACGGATGAGTGGTTACTACCCGCAGTTCGTTGGCGCGGGTTTTTTCTAATCGCTCGAGGCGAGGGCATTCGGATTCGAGCGTTCGTTCGTGGCTCGTCGATTATCGAAGATTGCTTGCGCTCTCGCTGCCGCTACCGCCGCGCCGCAGTCGAGCCGTCTATCCTAGCCTCTCCATCGGGTGATCAAGTGCGTGTCGTGCTTCGTGAGTGTGAAGCCCAGGATCCTGGTGAAGAGCTGTGCCGCACGCATCCTGCGCCCGCCCGCGGAGAACAAGGTACGTGGTCCTCTTTCGTTCGGTCGCATCATCTATCCATTTTCACTCATTGCCATTTCATTCATACAGTCCACTCTTTTAAGAAAATTCCAGCTACCGAGTTCTGCTGGGTCCCAAGATTAATACTTGCGTGACACTACGTGCTGTTTCGAATTTAGCAAGAAGTTCTTGAAGAATACCCTCTGGACATGCTGCATAGAGGGAGGAGAAGATACGCGCTGGTAGTATATTGCTTGAATCAAGAGATCGGATGAATGCATCAGTTGATTTTGATCTTGCAGCTTTAAGTAAATTGAGGATGTCCTGATTTTTTGTTATATTCCCTAGTAATGGTTCCATTGCTTGACGTAACGTGCTGGAAGGTAATGACGGCATTGCAGAACGAATACAATAAGGGTCCTTATATACTCTTTCTAGCGTTTTCAATGGTCGGTTAGGGAAGAAGCAGAATCGCCTCATCAACGTAGAGATACTTGGGTTAATTCTATCCAAGTACTTGATTAGACCGATAAAAGGTGATAGAAGATCAGACTCAGCACGAGCATACATATTATGATGATAAATAATAGGTAGACCTCCTGCTATACTTGGTACGAGAGTCAAAGCTAGTAGTTCGTTGTGAGATAGCAGTTCATACACTGGGTGTGTTAATAGATAATAGTACATCCACATAAGCCCGCTCATTTCCGAAGGAAGAACAATGGGATGTACTTTGCATGAAGCATATGCATTACTATAGGTTGCTGAGACGAGGTCATCTAAGTATGGAAGAAAAGCATTATTATATCCATGTACCTTCTGAATTTTCCTTAGAGTTTGTGGCATTGCAACACTCCCGACAGACGCTTCTTTCGAAAATGCAAAGTACTTCAGCGAGCCGTAGCTGTCCTCTATCTTGATTTTATGCCCTAACTTGCTGGCTGTATCTGAGACCATTTGCGGCCTTTGATTTGTAATTAGGTAATTCTGATGCATCTATAGTGTTTTGAGGGATACATAGTGCTATGCGTAAGTCATCACCTTTACAAAGGGCATGATATTTGATTCCTAACGGATCCAATGCAGTCTTGATTTGTGCCAGATACGTAATAACCCATGTATCTTGGTTTAATCCTTCTATACCTCCGGCCTGACCGTCCCATGCATGCACTTCCTCTTCATCTGGAACATACAAGAATGTGTTAAGATATGCCTTGTGTGTTTTGCTATACATTGAAGTGTCGAATATACGATCTAGTGTGTTCACCATTAGGTCGTCAACTGTCTCTTGCCGGAAATGATTATTCCATGACGAGGCGTCTATAACAATGTAAATAATGTAATGATTCTTGTATGCCAACTGTAGTCTGCGTAATGACATGAGTCTTCTAGACAATTCTAGTTCAGAAAGCGTCATTGCTTGCTCATCGCAATACAACTCTAGATATTTCATAGCGTTTTTCTCTTGAGCTAGACTTCTCATTCTCTCTTCATAGGTCTTGCACCCAAAGAATCGCGGATCAATTTTGAGCTCTTTTTCTTTAGGGACCGCCCTTATAACTAGATAATCAGCTAACTCCTCTAATGTTGAGCTCTTAGCATATTTCATTAGATATTTTTCATGATTCAGTACAGAAGTTGGGTTCATGAGGTAGTATAACAACAGTCTTGTATCCTTCCAAGTAACTTCATCTCTCTTGCTCTCAGGGTCCGATGCGTTCTTTACGGTCTCTTTCAATAGCCTTCCTACAACTTTAGTCTTTAGCAGTGATATAGTCTTATCTTTCAAATACGGGATAGTGTTCTCGAGCATACTAAATTTGAGATTTGGAAGGACTTCTACATGCATAAAGTCTAGAACACTTGGAGTGCCGAATTTCTCCTTAATAGCTAGTGAGTAAGGGTCTAAGTTCTTGGCCCATGCTTCTCTTATGGCTGGATGGATTAAAGAGGAGGAAATGAGGCACGGAGGCCATCTTCTTTTGCGTAATATAGCATTACGTATATAATTAATTTTTATATGGCACTCACATGTTTTTAGTGTAGTCGGATCTAACTGATACACTTCAGTTGTCTTTTTGTGCAGAGTTCGAGCACCTTCGTACATACTAACTAGTGTATCTTGCTCAGACATCCTAACTCATGTTGTCCAGCAGTATCCACGGATCTCAAAATATGTTGTAATCTAGACCCTTCGTATTGGAAATTACTGTCTGCGTAGAGGCTGTCGCATAAGGAAAGGAGTCGTAGAATTCTCTATTATCCCAGCTATCAACTTTGCGCAATGTTTCGGCTATTACCAAGGATTCGATTGTCTTTGCTATAGAATAAAACTTAGTTTGATGCTTGATGTTGAGCCTGACCAGTTCTTTGACCATATTAAGACAGGACTCTGCTAGATGGGGGACAGCCGAACTAATTGTCATTACCCGTGCACAAATTAGAACTGAGATTAAATCACACACTTTATTATGAATCATTAAGAGGTATGGTCTTGGCATCAGATAAATTCCTGAATTATGGACATGTATAAGAGCTAATTTCTTTGACCAGGTGCAAGTCAATCCTAGAGCCGTGTTCGTCCATTTATTTAGTCTCAAACATTTGACTTTATACTCCTCATTGCTGATGCCAAATTGTCTTACGCTATTAAGCAGCCCAGGCATCTCGATCATCTCTGCAAGATGTTTAGAAGCTATAAGCAGTTTCCTTGCTGTAATGTCTGGTCCAACATTCTTCACAACGTCAGCGAACTGTCTCATCGTGTTTTGATGACATATTAAAGGGTTTGTATCAGTCATATAACCTAACTGTAGCTCGACATTTTCGACAGCCAGCTTCCAACACTCTGATATGTGATTATTCATTAACGGGTCGACTCGACGAGGATGATCAGTATTGAAGAGTCGTTGACTAAGCCATCGTGAGTATACTGCCTGATAAATTTTTACATCCTCAATATCTATGTTGTCCCTCGACATCGAGGCTTGGATTATATCATTATCAAGAGTGGACGCTTTCTCCTGGTAACGTCTGAAGAAACCATTCACTTGTGATAGTCGAATGGCAGTGTCAAATTTCCTTTCACTGACCATAGCTTCAGGGGACACAAATGACAATTTACGCTGGCTCTCGAAAATTGAGCTAGTTAATTTGGAATGCGCCATAGCTATTACTTGCTATGCGGCACTTGAGAGTTTATTCTACATATTGCACTCTGACTAGTACAGATGATGTCACATGCGGTATATCAGATTGATTCTACTAACACTGACCTGTCCATCAGGATAAGTGTATTCGTCACACTGTCTAGAGTTAATGGTATATACAATTATGCCATCCTACATGATTGATGCTATATTATATCCGATACTACACTTTGAAAAACACACCCAATGATAAATAAAAGATGATTGTGAAAATGATTAGGAAAATATTGTTGTATCGAGTATGTCGTTTCGCGTCACAGAGACCGACATTCAACAATTCATTGGGCTAGTGTATATTATGTCATTGGTACATCTTCCAAAAGTGACAAAGCATTGGCACGCTTGCATAGGAACACCTTTAGTCAAGGAGACAATGCCGGTCAATAAATTTGAGAAGATCAGGCGATTCATTCATTTCAATGACAACTCAAAAAATGTTCCTCGTGATCACTCTGACCACGACCGACTAACGCTCGAATCCGAATGCCCTCGCCTCGAGCGATTAGAAAAAACCCGCGCCAACGAACTGCGGGTAGTAACCACTCATCCGTCGGTCGCAGAAGACAAGTTTGAAAGACAAGGCAATGTTCATTATGCATTTCTGAACAGATCTTTTTGGACAATGTAAAGATGTGTTTGATTGACAATATGTTCAATCAACTCCGTGGGAAATAGTTTGAAAAAGAAATGTATCCAAGTCTAAAACCTCCACTGGCAAGGTTTCATCGCCTGTAAAGCAGATCTGTTGCTCGTTCAATTCCAAATTGCAAGAGATGGCAAGCGCCATTTCTACGCTTGACCCCTTTTCGGTTTCATATTGGGATTCATACCAATAACAGCTGGATTGCTTGCATGATATCAAGCCAGAGAAAAAGGTACTGCTCTTGATAACGAAACTAAAAACAGATATTTATGACACTTTGGACAGTCTGTGTGCACCAAAAGAAGTTACCAGTTTTTCATATGAACAACTGTGCCAAAAACTTCAAAGTCATTATAATCCAAGTACGAATGAGACCCTTCATCGTATCAAATTCAGGCAAAGAAATCAAAACCCAGGAGAGACCATTGACGATTATGTTCTAGCTTTAACCCAGATCCTCCTACTGGTCGTTTAAACTCCCAAATAAAATTATCGAAGCTACCCTCTGTTTAATGTACTTTTCGTGTGTTGTGGCCTAACTTATTCTCGAATTTTGATCACAGATGCTATATATCTTTGTTTGAGTGAGTAGTTCGCGACATTTAGAAGCAGTTATTTCTTGTTTTTTTAGTTTTAAAGTTAGGTGAGATAATTGACTGGCACCGTGGCTTCGAAAAGTAAGTTTCTATTCATGTTTCGAGCTAAAATTTAAGGATGGTTATTATTTTTACTAAGCTATAACTACAAACTAGTACATAAATAGAAAATAACACTTTGGCCTTGAGTTTTTCTTATCAATATCCAACTCTTAAAGTTTATGGCCGTTTAAACGCCCAGTAGGAGAATCAACGTCTCATCTTCTTCAGATCTCGACATAGTCAACCGTTAAAACTACACGAAATTATTGAAGGGCTGGATTGTATTGATGACGATGATCAATTCCCAAGTAAGTGGCGTAACTATTTTGCCTCCCGAAAATGCTAACGCAGAAATTACAGACGAGGACTCTGGCGACGAAGAAGTGGTGACTTGGCACAATCTTCCAGGTTCAAATCTTCCAATTCATTGAATGAAAAATTCTTCGCTTTTGCTCATTGGAAGAAACTACAGTGTGGATGAAGCGATGGTGCCTTACTGTGGTGGACACAGCTGTAAGCAATTCATAGGAGAAAGCCTATTCGTTGGGGATACAAGTATTGGGCGGTCGGTGCTACGAGATTAGGATACGTGGTCTGGTTTGAGCCATATCAAGGAAAGTAAGCAAATATTCCTGTGGCGTACAAACAGTTTGGATTAGGTGGAAGTGTTATTCTACAATTTGCGACGCATTTCAAACTGACAATCCACAGATGCCGTTTCATTGATTTTTTGACAACTTTTTTACGACAATCCCGCTTTTGCACGAGCGACCAACAAAGGTCTGAAGGCGACTGGAACGATGAGACTTACAGCTGCTTCAAACACAGAACAGGTAGAACCACAACACAATGCAAGACGTTTTTCACAGCAGCTCAAGAAGTATGTGAAAATTGAGCAACCCAGCATATTAAAAAAATATAATGAAAATATGGACGGGGTTGACCGAGCTGACCAAAACATAGGTCTTTATAGGACCGCCATCACAGAAAAACAATTGTATTTTCCATTCCTGTGTCGTTGTCTTGATATGGCTTCTCAAAATGGGTGGCAGGTACAAGGGTGATGGTCGACCATCACCACCAGTACGACCATCTCACATACTGCAGATAGGTAGCAAGAACCTTGCTAGAAACGTACAAAAGAACTGAAAAGCGTGGGCCTCTTCCTACACAGAAAAACTATCGCGAAACATCCCCATTTGAGAGGGTAGGTAGAACATTAAATGTTCTCCATTTGTAAACCAAATTTTGGTTGACTAAAAGGAAAATCTGCTGAGGTGTGCTGTATGTAAGAAGAAAACAAATTATTTTTGTAAAAAAATATTATTTCCCTGCACCCCAAAGCATGCTTTGCCTCATATCACACTCCAGCTTAGTTATTTAGTTTGGTTTGAAATATCAATTCAAATAAAACTGTGTTTCAAGAAGCATTTGGACTTTTAAATGCATTAATATACATAATAATGTAGGTACCTTTCATACTTTATCTAAGTAGTGAATTCTCCTACGGGGCGTTTAAACGCCCATCACTTTTCCGATTTTCCAAGCAAGTAAAATTTTTTCCAGTATTTTTTCTAAGTCAATGGAATCTTAGTTAAGCACATACTAAACATTTACAAACTTTGGAGACCATAAATAGTTACAGGAGTAACTGGGTTAAAGAAGTTAGCAAAGTCGTGTAAATTTAAGGATATGAAGGAGCAGATCAGGAACAAAATAATTGATGGCATAACAATGACTTTATCCGATATGAAGTTTTAAAGGCACATAACCAAACTCTGGATGATATAATTAAAACCGCTTATACGATGCAAGTCGCTTAAAAGGAATCAGGTCACCCTAGCATTCCAGACAAGGAATAAAACAGCGCCTATACAATATCAAGAGGATTGCCGACAAGGAGCGACAGCAGAAATCCCGGAAGAAGCCGCCAGACACGTGGCCGGGCGTGGGCGGCAGGTAGTATGCTTCTGCTGTGGAGCGACGGGGCATATGAAGCGAGATTGTGGCCTTTGTGATAAGTTTTGTGAGGAGTGCGGTATACGCGGCCATTTGTCTAAAGTCCGTAGGAAACGTAATGGTCCGCGTTACAGTGATGTTGTGAAAAGTGCGAAAAAATTTTAAAACGATGTGAACAACGAGGACAAGACAGTGAGTAGTGACACCGACGAGTACAATATTATTCAACAACAAGTCGGTCAAACAAATGTAAAGTGGAGTCCATGGTAAAAATGTTCAGTTTGAAATAGATTCTGGTGCCGATGTCACGACATTAAGCATGGATTTTAAGTCAAAAAAAATTCCAGAAGTACCCATGGAATAATGTTATAATGTGGCATTCAGAAATGTTCACTCCGGGTGGGGGTTGGGAAGCGAAATATCTTTAAAACTTAAACCAAATGCAGTCCCCAAATGCCTGCCACGGCGAACTGTACCATTTGCAATGAAAGATAAAGTTAATAATGAACTTGAACGACTCTTGGCCGGTAACAGAATCGCGGCTGTGGAATATAGTGACTGGGGTACACCGGTTGGACCAATACTAAAAAGTGATGGTTCCGTACGTTTATGCTGTGATTTCAAAGAAACACTTAACCTCTATTTAGCCATAGATCATTTTCCATTACCGACGATAGACCAAATACTCACTAAATTGCACGAGGGAACTGTGAGCTCGATCTAAAGGAACAACGTCACAAAATCTGATTACAATGGTCATTACCGAATTCCACTTTCAAGACCGTCTCTGATGACGTCTTCGAAGAAACGCCATTCTGCCGCAGGACGAGTACCACGCTACACTGCTTAACACCACACTATGGGAACTTTTGTATGGACATGGGAAAAAAAAATCAATATCTTCTAAAGTAATTGTGATATCTTAAAGATGTTTTAGCTGAAATTAATAGTAAAAATATGTGAATTATATGAATAAATCAAAGGAGAAGGGGCAAAAATGTATGAGCGCGAACCCACCGACCAATAACGACCAGTATGTCGTTGGAAAGCTCTTTTCGTGACGATCGTTTGTTATTATGGGGGTCAGTCTCAAATATCTGTGTGTCATGATATTTATAAGGTATGGATTCTGAATGACTAATAACTGAAAATACTCAAAAATGTTTACGGGGTCAGTTTCAAATAATTATGAGAAATGTTATAGCTAAAAACTACGAAAAGCCAATAAAAATTCGTTAATTACAAAAACCTATGGGTCATCCACAATAACATCGTTTAAAAATGCTGCTGGATGATTGAAATGCTCATGTCTTGCGAAACCAATGTACCATATTATTGATGTAATGTGTGCACAGCTGCCTACCGTCCGTCGTCCAGTTAAACAAGTACAGTAATATTGGCATAGGTATAGCATTAATGCCGATTTCATCCCTGTTTATTAAAACATAACAATAATACGTTTTCGCTCTGACATGTCGGGATTGAATGCGTCCCCTTAACAGCCAACTATTTTTAAGGCATATTGTAGAAGTACATGTTACCAAATACCTAATTCTATAATATAAAGGCCGTTTTGCATATGCTCACCGCAATAAGATTTCGAAAGCTTCACTTGATAGGAACCCAACGCAAACATTTTAACATCATGTTCTGTGATATGTGGAAAGTCCTGTAAATCAATGTCATTTGCATCTATTCCAGTGTTGCAAAACTAAGAATTTCAAATTCGGAAGGGTTGCCAGTAAAAAATCAGTAGAAATCGGTAACTTTTTATTAAGCACAATAAAACAGTTTCAGTTTACAAAGCCACTTTTATAACACAAGTGACACCTTAAATTAATTAGTACACATGTAATTTTTACACAATTTATTCCAATAAATAAACTTTTTTGTAGTTTCAACTTGGTAATCCTACTCATACCACCTTTTTGACGATATTTTAGTGAACATATCCTTGGGAATTTTGAAATCATGACAACTGTCGCTGCCAATAAATCGTTTTGTGTGTAAAATACCTACTATAGCATCGGTAGGAAGCCGATTTCTCTGTTTGGTTTTCAATAAATTGACCGATGAAAATATTCTTTCTACATTTGCGGATGAATGTGGGAGGGACAAAATTTTGAATACCAATGAACAAACTTTGCCAAACATGCATGATCCATCACCACTTTTAAGCTGATTGACTTTTACCCAAAAATCTTCTGTCTTTTCATCAAAGGTGTGAATTTCTTTAGTGTTTCTTAATAATCGCCACTCAGTATCAAGTTTTTGAATGTGTTCAGTATTTAAAGTATAGGAAATGATGTACATATAAACGTTATCGATGATTGTAGACTTTTTTTACATTTTCAGGTGCAAACACGGTGCGAGTTCTGATTACTTACTTAGACAAGTAGTATTATTTTTAGTATTTAAATTTATTTAACAAATATCGGTAGGTTATGACCTCAATTCGGTATTTCGGTAAAACATGAACGAAATAGGTAGATCTACCGAAAAATCGGTAACTTTTGCAACACTGATCTATTCGCACGAATGCAACCCTTTGCCTGTGGAGGTTATTGTCAGTGACATAATTTTGAAATTTCATTTCTAGACTTTAAATAAATCGAACAAATTCATCTGGCGGAACTGACAAGTTACCGAATGCTGATTTATTTCGGTTATGCGCTTTAAAATGGGTGTACCCGTTGTCAAGGCTTAATTGTCCTTCATGCTCTGCGTATTTTTTCATATATTGACAATTACCATGAACTTCCCTGCATTTTCTTAATAAGTATCCAGATATGTATGTCAATGCATTTTGCATTGCATCGCTCGAAGGCGCGTTGTCCTCTTGACAGTCGGTGCCAGCCTGACTAGCCGTCCGCCAGAAGTCGACCAGACAGCGCTCGCGGGTTGCGGGGCGCGGGGGGAAGCAAACTCGCTTCGAGGCGGAGCGTCGCTTCTATACGCCAGTATTATAAGTATTCTATGCTATCGTGACTTCTCTTTCCAAATATATTAATCCGGAACAGAATGACTGGTGTACATTTGTCCCTTTAATAACGTTTGCTTATAATTGTTCTGTACATGATACTACGAAGGTAGCACCTTTCGTAATCATCTAAGGAAGAACTCCAGTTTTTCCTTCGGACATACTATTAGAAGATTATGATGTAAACCATGATAGTTGTGTTGATACGCTAGAACATTAAATCGATTTTCTGACACAATTAACAGAGCAAGCGTTGAGCAGAATTCGTTCTGCGCAAGTGTACCCGATAACGAAAGGCTGTTGCAAAATAGGCAATTGAACCTGGCGCAGAGAAGGGAGCACGAGCAGAGACAAAATCGTTTTCATCCACGACATTCGTGAGTAACTGGGACATCGACTCAACGCGAGTTGTGGGGATTTTCCCTTCAACGAATCCTCTCACTGCAGTGAGCTGGTAACTAACGTAGTTCATCAGTCTCACATTCAAGGGGATAGTAGGATTGTCTGATTGGAGGGGAAGATTGTCAGTTTGGCGGAGGCTCTCTTCGAAAAGTTGGACAATATCATCAGTAGGAAGCTCCTTTCCTCTGCTGGTGATCCTTTTGCCCAAGAATTTAAAAGGGGCTTCATCAGCCGCGGTTGCGATTGGTTTTCCGGCTACTGTCAGACCTGGATTGCTCGAGGTAAACTTTGAACCTTTCCTGGTTAAGCTCAAACAGTAGCACTTCGCTGGTTTTATCTTCATCCCTTTGGTCCATTTACTATAGTGATCTACCACCTTAAGAAGCGCCTGATTTTGTTTTGTAGTAGGAGGCTATTATATTACAGATCAAAGGTGGCACATTATACCACTCTAGCGCCTTTAATAGTAACTCATGGCGCACCGAACCGAAGACTTTGAAAACGCCTTCGGTTCGGTGCGCCATGAGTTACTATTAAAGGCGCTAGAGTGGTATAATGTGCCACCTTTGATCTGTAATATAATAGCCTCCTACTACAAAAACTTTTCTTTGTAATACAAGTAAAAGGCGAAACGGAGAAGACACCGGAAATTCGTTACGGCATAGGACTTTGCCAGGGTTGCTGCCTCTCTCCTATCATATTTAACATTGTTATCAACATTCTAATTGATACGCTCGTCGTAAAAGAAAAAAAATGGGGATACAGGTTCAAATATGGAGACATCACCTACAACATCCGTGATTTCAGCCCAAAACACAGGGTGAACTTGGTGCCACGTCAGTGCTTCCCTTCGGTCGTGCCGGCTACACTGAACTGGCCGGAAATCACAAATTATTTACTTAGCCGTTTCGACCGACCTTTCATTCAGTGCGGTGGTATCAACCCGGGCGGGTTAAACGCTACCACCTAGTAATATAAGAGGGGAGTCATATGCCTACGCCATATAAATATAAATAATATAATACGCCAAATATATTTCTGCTTCCAACACACCTTCTTTTGTATTTTCGGTACCCGAACTTGATTTTGCAGCAATGGTAGTCTTGAAATATTTGAGAATGTGTACTGGGCAGTCACGTTCATTTTCGAAGTATGTTTTCACAGCCGTCAGATTTTTGTAGAGTCGTTCTATTGTTGGATGCAACGATAACTCTGGGAGAAATTTTTATGGTTGAACGGAACCCTCCTCGGTGTGCGAGTTCGACTCGCACTTGGCATTTTTTTATTTTTTATTATTTCAAGCCTATATCGCTCAGTACACAAGAGATAGCGGAAGTAGTTTTTTTTTTAATATCTCTGATTAAAAAAAAAACAATAATGAAATTAGTGTCCAGATTCAGCGGCATGCAGGAGGATATTCAGCTCCAAAAGTATAAAATATTTTAAACACCGTATCAACCCCTTCAAGGAGGGACGGCAGTTTGTAAACAGTGGAGTCAATGAATATGAAGGTGCAACTGATATTACTATCATCCCCCACAGCAAACAGTGAAGGCTGGAATGGTCTGCCCGCAAGTGCTTCCTTTCGCTGTGCTATTTTTTCTTCTACGCGTGATTCCTCCTGGATCAGCGAGATGGATCCTTTTATGATTTCAGCGTTGGACGGCTTCCTTTCCCTTCCTGTAAGAGACCTTGCCGGGCGTCGCACAGTGTGTTATGGAACCCAAAAAATGGACATTCTCGTTTTCTGTCATAAACGGACGTTAATTAAGATTACAAATGTAAAATTTTGTTTTATTTACGAAAAAAAAAAATATTTCACACTTTTTTTGCCCGAAAATCAGACAAAAAATTATAGTCCAAGAAGTATTATAGATATAGATATAGGTTTTAAAAACTATTTGATAGGGCTACAGAAAGCGCATTTATCAAAAGTATTTGTAACTGTGTAGAACTTAAGGAAATTTATTATTAATTGTTTTTATATATTTGTTATTTAATTTTTTTTCTTCGAAATTCTACCGTATAAGTGTCTGATTTTTATACTAATTAAAAGCTCTTACTATTACACTACTGCCATAAAAATAGTCACTCACTTATCTCATGGAACATGGAAAATATCTTAAATTAAAATTTTTAATCAGGGTTGTCACTCTCTTAACCGAAAACAGACCGAAAATTTGACTCATCTTCCCAATATGCAATGTTCATTTTGGTTAAATATTGTTATTATAATTTGTAGAATAATATATAAAAACGATCTGTGCAAAAATTTTTGGCGAGGAAAGTCAAACAAAAAAGTTTTCAAATAAAGGAAAATAATTACTTTTGAAACTAAAAGTTTGAGTTCATCCTTTCCCTGATGAACTACCGGCTCGAGCGAGGTGAATCTGGATTGCTGTCGCCATGCCGCGGCGATGATGATGATTCCGAAGTAGTGATGACGACGATGATGATGATCCGAATTGGTGATGAAGATGTTGATTCCGACGACATTATATGGATGTAAAACATATAGATGTTTATGGATGGATCTTCGAAGATATTGTCATCAGCAGACAGGACAATCATATTGTCATGCTGCTGCTCACCACTTTCCTCTTCTGTTAGGTCCAGTTCTTCTGTCATCGCAGTATGCACTTTGAGGTGTTCTACTGACACCGGCTTCAAAAGACTTATGACGGTTGGTGGCAATGGCAGTTTTTTTGTTTTTCGTTGTCTATGATGACTTGAAATAATTGGGTCAGATGACTCCAAAGCGCGATGGAAAAGGTCCAAAATGGTTTTTTTTTCTATGCATTTTTCTGGAATGGTGCTCTCGGTCATGTCTCCACAATTTGTTTCGTGACTCAGCTGCCTGTTCGGACAACATACCCAATGGCAGACTTGATGCTTCTATAATGGCTTTGCCATTAATTAAAATTTTATGTATGGTAACAGTCATAGGGTGCATTCATATTTTTGTACATACTTGAGAGCGAAATCCTGGCAAAATTCCCCAAATTTTGCTGGATCTAGAGGTAAACCGCAAGACAAAGCTATTAAAATTGTGTGTAAATCATCTAGTAGCCAATGTTCAACACCCAAAATACTGGCAAATGTGGACCTATGTTTGTCGGAAAATGCAGTACGAGCGGTGTTACCGTCGTTTGTGGCTCCCGCATTTGGCTTAACGACGTCAACCAGTAAACCCATTTTTTGTCCAATTTCTGTTTGTATGACATTTTTTCGCTGTTGTACCATTTGTCCTTCTTGTGAAGACTGCGTTATTCGCCATTTTTCACAACGCTTTTGTAGCCAAGATGCAACAAGAATTCTAAAGCCCGTATCAATGCATGCATTGGACTAATACCATGGAGTAATGCTGCATGGTTCGTTGAAGGTTTTGTCCAAAGAATTGAAATTTGTGGCAGTAAGGCCACAAAATGGACATCGCATCAGATGCGATGTCCCTTTTGTGGCCACCTGGAGAAGATTGCACGTAAGTACCTACCTTTTACATTTTAAGACCAATTTAAACCTACCTAGGTACATATTATTAAATTGCACAGAAAATAATAAGAAAGAATATATTATTGTTAACTTGTAATGTCTCCATGTGTGTTATCGTTGATATAGAAACTGCCTTATACGTATTTGTTCATATGTATATACTTATATTATGTAATATAATATAATATGTATGTATATATATTACAATATAATATAATAATGAATTATTCTTATCTTTATTATTCTTTCTTATTCTTAAAAATATATCTTACCTGCATTACCCCGGCTACACTCTGGAAGAAGCCTTCCGCTCGCGAGCCGGGGTTTGCCTGTTCGTCAGGGCGGATATTTGCTGTCGTCGCCTGCGCTGTCTTGAGGACCCCGAACTCTCAGTACTTTGGGTCCATGTGGATCTGGGGACAGTCTCGCGGGTGTACGCCTGTCTCTACAGGTCGCACTCCGGAGATGCTGGGACAGCTCGGTTATTTGAGTACCTGAGTGGAGCGGCAGACAAAGTCCAAGAGCGGTTCCCCACCGCGGACTTGGTTCTTCTTGGAGATTTCAATGCCCATCACGAGGCATGGCTAGGCTCCAGGAGAACTGACTTTGCGGGGAGAGCCGCCTACGACTTCGCCCTGACGCATGATCTGTCTCAACTGGTGGACCAACCCACCAGACTACCAGATATAGGCGGTCATGAACCCTCGTTGCTGGATCTTCTGCTGACGACGAACCCCACTGGATATAAGGTCGCAGTGAGAGCCCCGCTGGGTTCTTCTGATCATTGTTTAGTGGGGTCCACGGTACCATCTTCGCCTCCTCAGTCCCGTACTGGAGGAACGCGTCGAATTTGGCACTACGCGTCGGCAGATTGGGATGGGATGCGAGAGCACTTCGCATCCTACCCTTGGAGAGAGATCTGCTTCAGTTCGGACGATCCGTCGGATTGCGCTAATACCGTTGCCGAAGTGGTCCTCGGGGCAATGGAAATGTTTATTCCCAGCGCCTCTGTCCACCTCGGTGGTAAATGCCAACCGTGGTACAGCCGCGACTGTGCTGTTGCTGTCGCAGCTAAATGCGCAGCTTATCGTGCATGGTCGCGTGCTCGTGCCGGACGTGACCCAAATGTACCCGAACTGAAGAAGAAATACAACCACCTCTCCAGATCCTGCAAAAGGGTTATTGCCAGGGCCAAATTTGACCACATCGGCAGAATCGGCGATAGACTGAACGAGCATCCAACTGGGAGCCGTGAGTTCTGGTCTCTCGCCAAATCTGTCGAGTCGAATTTCTGCCGCTCCTCTCTTCCACCTCTGCAGTGTCCTGGAGGCTCACTTGCTCACTCCGCAAAGGAGAAAGCCGACTTACTGGTATCTCTCTTTGCGGGGAACTCTAACCTGGACGATGGAGGTGCCACTCCCCCATCCATACCTAGGTGGGAGAACTCCATGCCGGAAGTGCAGTTCCGACAACGAACTGTACGGGCGGAGCTTCTCTCCCTAGACGTCAGGAAAGCGAGTGGGCCGGATTCCTGCATTGGTGTTAAAAAGGTGTGCTCCCGAGTTGGCTCCAGTGCTGACGCGCCTATTCCGTCTCTCCTACTCTAATGGTCGTGTGCCGGCGGCCTGGAAATCTGCGTTTGTGCAAGCGGTCCCCAAAAAGGGTGACCGCTCAAACCCGTCAAACTACCGACCTATAGCGATTACCTCCCTTCTCTGTAAGGTGATGGAGCGCATCATCAATGCGCAGCTCATGAAGTACCTAGAGACAAATGACCTCATCAGCGATCGGCAATACGGCTTCCGGCCAAAACGATCTGCTGGTGATCTCCTAGCGTACGTCACTCACCTTTGGGGGGAATCGCTTGAAGGTCATGGCGAATCCTTGGCAATTGGCCTTGATATTGCCAAGGCATTTGACCGGGTTTGGCACAAGTCGCTCTTGGGCAAATTGCCGGCTTACGGACTTCCTTCTGGCCTGTGTGACTGGGTCGCCGACTTCCTACATGGGCGTAGCATTCAGGTCCTAGTGGACGGTTGCTCGTCGGACGCCATGTCAGTGAACGCCGGCGTACCACAAGGATCTGTGTTGTCACCCACGCTGTTTCTTCTGCACATCAATGATATGCTGTCTCTGGGCAACATACATTGTTATGCAGATGACAGTACGGCACACGGATCCTACACCAGTCACCCTTCAGCCAGTCGGGATGTTGTGGATGAGAAGAGACGAAGACTTGTGTTTGAGCTCGAACATACACTCGGTTCTATTTCCGAATGGGGCCGTAGTAATTTGGTCGAGTTCAACGCTTCCAAGACACAAGTTTGCGCGTTCAGTGCGAAGAGAGTGGCGTTCACACCGGCTCCTTCATTCCAAGGCACGTCGCTCAAATTAAGCGAACACCTCGGGGTCCTCGGAGTCGAACTGTCGCACGACTTGAACTTTCGTCGCCACATCGAGGGGAAGGCCAAGCTGGCTTCTAAAAAGCTGGGCGTACTCAATAAGGTGCGACGGTACTTCACGGCGGACCAAAAGCTGCTGCTGTATAAATCGCAGATCAGGTCTTGCTTGGAGTACTGCTCGCACCTGTGGGATGGCTCTGCCAAATACCAGCTTGCGCCTCTGGACTCGATCCAGCGTCGAGCCGTGCGACTAGTGGGTGACCCCGAAGTGTCCCGTGATCTGGAACCACTGCAACACCGTAGGGATGTCGGCTCCCTAAGTGTGTTCTATCGCTTATTCCATGGGGAGTGCTCGGAGGAGCTGTTTAACGCGATCCCGCCGTCCCCTTTCCACCTCCGCACCACGCGCACTGGGCAGGGATTGCATCCATATACGCTGGACTTACCGCGCATGCGTACCAATCGATTCTGCAGATCTTTCCTGTACAGAACCGGTAAACTCTGGAACGCTCTCCCTGCTCATATATTTCCCCCCAAGTACAGTCTCGGGTCCTTCAAGAGGGGCGTGAATGGGCACCTGTCAGGCCGGCATGGCATTCGCAACCCCCGAATACGACCGAATGTCCATGGGCGCCGTTAGACACCATATGGGTGCCTCGGCGCCATATGTCGAGCTAACAATAAAAAAAAAAAAAAAAAAAAAATATTATCATCTTTACAGGTGCAAGAAAAGATGTTCCCGTAATTTGACTGATGATAGCCGTCTGGAAATCTACTCCAACTTCATAAACCTCACGTCAAAAAACCAGCAAGATTCATATCTTCAATCCCTGATATCCGTCGAACCTATCGAACGTCGAAGAAGTCGCAAACTTGAGGAGTCCAGGGGAATGAAACATTCAAGAGCTGCAAATTATATGTACGAACTAAATACTTCCAATGGTAAACTTGAGGTGTGCAAAACCACGTTCATCAACGTTCACGCGATCACATCCGCCCGCGTTCGAAGGCTTTCCTCTCTTCTTGCTCAGGGTTTAGCACCAGTAGACCGACGAGGGAAAAATACCCCTGGAAACGCAAAACCAGGATGTATGATCGACTCAGTAAAAGAACATATCTCATCGTTTCCTACAAAAGCTGCTCATTACACTACGTACGAACGACATTATTTAAGTGAAAAGTTGTCAGTGAAAGACATGCATGCTATGTATCTAAAACTTCACCCCACTACAGACGTTAAATACAATTTCTATTATAAAATATTCAAACAGGAATTTAATCTTACCTTCGGTCGTCCTCAAGTAGACACGTGTTGCACGTGTGAGGAGTTAGAAGTTAAAATTAAAAGCAAGTTCTTGAATGACGTATCAAAGCGAGTCGCAGTCGCTGAAAAAATTGTTCATATCAGACGTTCGAAAAAATTCTTCACAGTCATGAAAGAAATGCAACAAAAAATTCAAGCTGATGAAAATGGCACTCTCGGAGGTGTTTGCATAGATTTCATGCAAAACCTACAACTTCCTTGCATACCGGTGCAAGAGACCTTCTACCTTAGACAACTTACTGTGAACGTGTTCTGTGTACATAACTTGAGAGATAACACTGCATCATTTTTTGTATACCATGAAGGGGTGACTGGAAAGGGTCCGAATGAAGTGTGCAGTTTCCTGTATCAGTACTTGGATGAACACATGAAAAACGTAAAGCAGCTGTACGTTTTTTCAGACGGTGCTGACGGACAAAATAAAAACCATACAATGGTAAGATTGATGTCAGCCATGGTATCTGTTGAAGCCGAGCCGCCCGCCGAGCTGAGTTGCGGTGCGCGGCACCCTCAGAGCGGGCTTCCTGGGCGCTGACCCACCGTCCTTAGGAACGATCGCGACCGCTACCAATACGATCGCGACCTCCCCTGTCGAGGGATATGTACCCTTTGAACCCGCGCGATCCGACGTGAGTCTTGTCGTCCGCTCCGCGGAGAGGAACGGGAATGGACGGGCGCGGATGCGCGAGCGACGCAGGAGTGAATAAAAATACGCGTCTATGGTACAATGGCGCCGGACGGTGTACTCCGCGACTTGTGGCCGGTCAACGTTTCCACGGCGGCGATTGAGAGTCACTTGACGAAACAATTAGGTACGTACTGCGTGTACGTACACCACTTACTCTGCGCGAGCCGACTGGCCGCTGTGCGCCTATGAGACCGAACTTACACGGGCTGCCTACAACCAAGCCATGTTGGGAGGTCACCCGTGAAGGACCCCGAGGGTCAGGTCTGCAGTAGGCTAACACGGCAACACAGCACGGCTCACCTCAGACAGCTCCGCCGCAGCCCCCGCCCCGACCGAAGTACGAGCCACCGAGGTGGAACGCACGACTGCAAGAACGAAGGTCTCCGACGGATCCAGTGGCTGACGAGAGGCTAGTTCAACTCCGGAGTGAACGAGGCGCACTAGGCGAGTGTGGTAGAAGAACTGACTGGCCACCCAAGGTGGCCCTATATTTATATTACTCGCTCGAAAACTTTCTAATTTTTGCCTCTCTACGCCGCCCGAGGTCGCTGCGTCCGACCGACCGAGACGCAAGAGTACGCCGTCCGACTAAAATATTTATTTTTCACAAAAATATACACATACAAATTTGGCCAATCGATAGAGCTTACTTTATTATCTATATATGCCATTTGGCATGGAACTCAGCCTTACTGTTTCCGACTAGAGGCTCCCTAAAGTTTATTCTCCTTGGAACGACCTGGCTAGGAAACCATACCACTCTCGTCCTGTGGAGTGGTATGCCCGAATAGGGGCTGAAAAACTCTATCGTTTTTCTATATTACCGTACCCCTCCCTATCCGGGCTTAGCTGAGAGAGGGCCCAAGGTCCTCTCTGCATACTAAGTGTTTGCCCGACCTAGCGCCTATAGAAAAAATATTAGAGCTACCCAAGGTAGCTCAAAAGATGCGCTAAGTCGAGCCCGTCCCAAAGAGGTATTGGACATGTGGGTGAAAAATCATTTTCCGTACCCAAGGTACGGAAAACACTTTTCTAACCCGCGCGGCGCTCTGTCTCGCTTTCCGCGCGCCGAGTCCGCCCGTCCCCCGCGAGGCGTCGCCACTGGCGTGGCGCGCTAGCACGTTATGGGAGATCGGGCCTGAGACTCGGACCTGGAGGAATCCTATCATGACGAACAATATACCATTCTGTTCGTCTCCTCCAGGCGGTTCCAGTGGTACCCCACATGTCCCAAGTCTATCAGAGACTGAGCCTCCAGTCGGGAAAACAGGGGAAAATCACCGCACCCGCGTAGAGCGTGCGTGCGGTTTTTCTCGAAAACCAACCGTACAAATTTTATTATAATTACATATTTAAAATCTACATTTTCAGCTCTATCGATTGGCATACATAACATTTTCATTATTCAAAGTAATTTTTGCGGCCTCCTTCACGGCCACAGTCCGATCGGGAGGGTCGCCAAATACTCGCCCCGGCCTTGGCGAAACAATACTTTCCCACGGTCGGAGTCGGGCCGTGCGCAAAACCGTTGCCGGGTTTTTCCAGACAACGGACACGGCGTGGAGGTTGCTTACTAACACATACGCACTTACGCGTTGTATATTCGTTTATTCAATGTGTTAGCAAGCTCCCTCCACGCCCGTTACATTACAATACGTTGTGCAATACTAAAAATGATTTTAACTTTACATAATATTCCAACATTATAGCACGATTTTAAGTTACATTTTTAACATGATTTTACAATAATTCTTGTTTCCAAAAAACTAAAAATATCAATGTAAAAAATAAAAATGTAAACTATGTATCTAAAATAACTGTAAAATCTAAACTATAAAAAACTGTAAAGTGTAAAATCTGTAAACTACAACTTATAAATTTTTAGGAAAAAGTGTTCTATAACTAGGTGTGCGCAGCGCAAAGTCCACTGCGCTGCGCACTTGGCCACCCCAAGGATGGCACTTAGATGAGGCAGGAGCCTCACACAACACTTTACCTAACTATGACTACCTAGGTGCCGATTCTAACTAGCTAGACCGCACTTTTGAGGTCTGTCGGCAACAGATCCCCTCTCATGACACGCTCGCGTTCATCCAGCCGTAGTTGCCGACGTCTCGCCCCAAGGGCGACTGCTCCACGTCGCAGACGACAGCTCGGGCTACCACGGCGCCGTCTCCCTGCAGAACCGGTTGGCTGCCTGGCTGGACTCCACATCGTCCGGCTGCTTGGCTCTTCCCGCTGCAGGTGCGGCGTCGTCCGTGCTCCATCCTCCGGGCGCGGTTGGCCGCCTGGCTGGACCCCATGTAGTCCGGCTGCTAGCTAATCCCGCGTCCGACGTGAAGACCGGTGTAGCTCCTGTCGTGACTTGGCGGCTGGCTCCGTGCTCAGCCTCCCGGCTGACTGGGTGAAGCCGTGATGAGATGCCGACCCATTGCCTGGGTCGGCTCGCGCCGCGGTGCGCCGACTGCAGTGTCGGCGATCGGTGCGGCGCTCTATTGTTGCGGTGTCATCAGGAGTCCCGTCGTCCGGCGCGTGCCGGCGTCGCGTTGCTCTGCGGCGGCGGCAGCGGCGGCGGCGGCGAGGCGGCGCAGCGCGGGGTGCGCGTGCGCCGGCGGCGTGCGCCCGCACTACACTGCGGGCGCGGTTGCTGCGGCGGCGGGCGGCGCGGCGTGCGGCGCAGCGCTCAGTGCGCATGCACCGATGGAGTGCGCCCGCCCGGTGATAGCGGGTGCGGCGGCGGCGGCGGAGGCGTCGTCCGCCCGCCCTATGTCGGTGGGCGCGGCGGCGACGGCGGCGAGCCGGGCTGCGCTAGGTGCGCGTGCACCGGCGGCGTGCGCCCGCTCTATGTTAGCGGGCGCGGTAGCTGCGTCTGGCGAGCGCGCCGCGCCAGTGTTGGCGGCAGCGGCGCGCGTCTCCGTTGCGGCGATTGCCCGAGGCGCGGTGCGTGTGACGTGCACCGCGCTCTCGGGGACGGCGGCCGACGCGAGGCTGTTGTCCAAAGCTGTATCGGTCGCCGGCGGAGGAGGGGCGGCAGAGTGTGTTGCCAGCCCCTCGTTCGGTGCAGCCGGCCCCCTGACCGGCTGTGTGTCACTTGCTGCGTCGACGGGCAGCGCGATAACATTCCGCGCCGCCCGTTTATAGATTCCCGTCGATGTTTTTACTTCGACGACACGCACGCGCCCGTCGTCGCCGGGATGCGTGCGCACGACTCGCCCGCGCGGCCATACGTTGCGGGGCGAGGCAGGGTCAGCGATGATCACAATATCGTCGATCTTGAGGTCGGGGTTGACGCCGTCCGGCGTCCGCGGCTGCAGCGTCTCTGTTGATGTTGCGGCTCGAGGCGCGGTGCGAGTGTCGTGCACCGCGCGCGCCGTCGGCCGCAGGCAGCTGTTGGCGTAAGCTGCCTCTGTTGCTGTAGGTTCCCGAGGCGCGGTGCGTGTGACGTGCACTGCGCTCTCGGAGGAGACGGTCGACGCGATGCTGTTGGCGAAAGCCGCGTCTGACCGTGATGTGCGCCCGCTCTGTCATAGCGGACGCGGCGGCGGCGAGCGAGCGCGCCGCGGCTGTGTCGGCGCGAGCTCTGTTGCTGTAGCGGCCCGAGCTGCGGTGCGTGCGACATGCACCGTGCTCTCGGCCGTGACGCTCGACGCGGGGCTGTTGGCTGAAGCTGCGTCGGGCGAGCGCGCCGCGCCAGTGTGGGCGGCGGCGGCGCGCGTCTCTGTCGTTGTGGCGGCTCGAGGCGCGGTGCGAGTACCCCTCTCATGCATTGCACGCGCCGTCGGCCGCGGGCAGCTGTTGGCGTAAGCTGCCTCGTCGGCGGGCAGCGCGGTTACGTTCCGTGCCGCCCGCTTGTAGACACGGGCCGACGTCTTGATTTCGACGACCACACGCACGCATCCGTCGTCAGCGGGGTGCGTGCGTACGACTCGCCCACGCGGCCATACGTCACGAGGCGAGGCAGGGTCACCGATGACAACGATGTCGTCGATCTTGAAGTCGGGCGCGAGTTTCCGCGACGTCTCCGAGCGGAACGATTCTCCTTGTTGGATTCCAATTGGAATCTGATCCGCCCGGTCTATTTGCTGTCGGCGGCCTTGTCGTTTCTTGCGGCCGCGGCCTCGACGTCGATTCGTTCGTCGTGTCCGCGAAGAGGGGTGCCGCGGCTCTGGCATGGCGCCGCGACCTGGTGCGGCTGTCGGATAGCTGTGGGTGATACATCCGACTGAAACAGGCGTAGATGGCACCTTTCCTGCAACTGTGTTGTCGTAGTGCAGTAAACGATTGTGATATCGTGTGCATTTATTTACGTCACACTTCGTTTTATTTTTACATTCTGTAATAAAGTGCTTTCTTAAGCACGAGAAGCAGGCGCCTTCTTTCTTCGCCCAGTTCCATCGCTCGTCTACCGACATGCGTTTCATTAGGGCACACTGTGCAACGGGATGTCGGTCCGCGCACAGTGGACACTTATTTCCTTCGTTCGGAGTGGCGCGGCCTGTTTGCGCCGTAGTGCATGTCGATTTTTGAGTTTGATTTTTATTCTTCGCGGTTCTTTCTTGCACAGCGCATATCTGTTGTTTTTGTGATTTCTTTTCCATGTCGGCCTTCGGAGGCAAAGAATAATTGCGCACATTTTTCACCTCCGAGCGCAGGAAACGTAGCAAAGTCATATTTTTGGACTCTGATCCGTCATCATTTATATTTGCCCACGTGGTCCACAGTGAGCGGAGCGTGATGGGCATTTTTTCCAATATCAGCAGATGCACATCGCAGCGTAGATGGTGGTGGTGCTCCCGTAGCTTCTCCAGCAGCGTGATGGAGCTGCGGGCCTTCGCGACGAAGTCGGGTAGCTGCTCGGCGTAGTCCAGCGGCAGCTTCGGCAACTCCTCCACCTCCCTCTCCACTTCTTTAACAATTAGGACGGGATGGGCGAATCGTTCTTCTAACGCATCCACTATCTCGTCCGGGTCTTCCGACATCACGAGAAGAGACTTCGCTGTCTCTAGCGCTTTACCTTTCAAAGCAAGACGCAGGCGCGCCAGGTTCTCCTCCTTAGAGAACCGGCCCTGCTTCTTCGAGTCATCATACGCTCGTTTGAACGGCATCCATTCATTCATCGTTCCTGTGAATGTTGGTAGATTCCGACATACATTGCGGTAATCTAATTTCTCCTCTCGTCGGATGTGCAACTGGGACATCGCATCCACGATGATTCGTGTGTGCTCTGCCATTGCTTCGTTCCGCGACTGCCGGCCCGGTGTCATGGATCGGCGGTGCGGCGAGGCGTCAGGACGCGACGAAGCCATTTCGTCTCTATCTTGTCGAGACGACTGGGCCCCCCTCGGCGTGCGCGGCAGTGGCAGCGTCGGCGGGGCGGTGTTGGAGCGGGCGAGCGGTTCGGACGGCGCGGCGGCGGCGGCAGGCCGGCGCGCGGCGGCGGTGTCCGAGCGGGCGAGCGGTTCGGACGGCGCGGCGGCGGCGGCGGCGGCAGGCCGGCGCGCGGCGGCTGTGTCCTCGAGCCAGCTACGAATACTTTCGCGGCGGCTTCCCTCCATGTCTCGCTGCGAGGCAGTCTCGAAGCGGATAGTACGAATTTCCTCTTCTTCCTCCGCGGCGATACGGGACAGCTCGACCCTCTCCCTCTGTCGGACGATCTCTAAGCGGCGGCGTTGCCGCTCGATTTCTTCCTCAATTGCGTGCGCTTCTTGCATCGCACGCAGCGCAGCGCGCTCACGCAGATACGTCGATCTTCTCGATGCGGTCGAGAAGCGCGACGCTCCGTCGTCGTCGCGACGCGTCGTCGGACGCGATACGTCGCTGGGCGGCGGCGGCATCAGTCCGTAGAGCCCGGCACTAACCTGCGTGCCAGGCGTGGCCCCGGCGAATCCCGAGTCAGCTACCGGCGTGTCGTCGTCGCGTAGTGGTCGGGCGGGGTGCGCCGCGCTCGTCGTAGCAGCTGCGACGTCTGTGGCAGCGGCGCGGACGGGCGCCCGTGCGGCGGCGGACGTGCCCGGTTGTAAGTCGGACTCGGCGCTCGCCGCGCTGAGCTCTACGGTGAGTTCTTTTTTCGTCGCTCCTTTCCGGGTCTTCACCGGACTATGAGGAACTCGTGACATCGTGCTTGCCGTGGTGCGTAAATCCGGCTCGAAGGACCACTGTTGAAGCCGAGCCGCCCGCCGAGCTGAGTTGCGGTGCGCGGCACCCTCAGAGCGGGCTTCCTGGGCGCTGACCCACCGTCCTTAGGAACGATCGCGACCGCTACCAATGCGACCGCGACCTCCCCTGTCGAGGGATATGTACTTCTGCGACCCGCGCGACCCGACGTGAGTCGTGTCGTCCGCTCCGCGGAGGAGAGCGGGAATAGACGGGCGCGGATGCGCGGGCGACGCGGGAATAAGAAAACACGCGTCTACAGTACAATGGCGCCGGACGGTGTACTCCGCGACTTGTGGCCGGTCAACGTTTCCACGGCGGCGATAGAGAGTCACTTGACGAAACAATTAGGTACGTACTGCGTGTACGTACACCACTTACTCTGCGCGAGCCGACTGGCCGCTGTGCGCCTATGAGACCGAACTTACACGGGCTGCCTACTACCAAGCCATGTTGGGAGGTCACCCGTGAAGGACCCCGAGGGTCAGGTCTACAGTAGGCTAACACGGCAACACAGTACGGCTCACCTCACGACAGCTCCGCCGCAGCCTCCGCCCCGACCGAAGTACGAGCCACCGAGGTGGAACGCACGACTGCAAGAACGAAGGTCTCCGACGGATCCAGTGGCTGACGAGAGGCTAGTTCAACTCCGGAGTGAACGAGGCGCACTAGGCGAGTGTGGTAGAAGAACTGACTGGCCACCCAAGGTGGCCCTATATTTATATTACTCGCTCGAAAACTTTCTAATTTTTGCCTCTCTACGCCGCCCGAGGTCGCTGCGTCCGACCGACCGAGACGCAAAAGTACGCCGTCCGACTAAAATATTTATTTTTCACAAAAATATACACATACAAATTTGGCCAATCGATAGAGCTTACTTTATTATCTATATATGCCATTTGGCATGGCACTCAGTCTTACTGTTTCCGACTAGAGGCTCCCTAAAGTTTATTCTCCTTGGAACGACCTGGCTAGGAAACCATACCACTCTCGTCCTGTGGAGTGGTATGCCCGAATAGGGGCTGAAAAACTCTATCGTTTTTCTATATTACCATACCCCTCCCTATCCGGGCTTAGCTGAGAGAGGGCCCAAGGTCCTCTCTGCATACTAAGTGTTTGCCCGACCTAGCGCCTATAGAAAAAATATTAGAGCTACCCAAGGTAGCTCAAAAGATGCGCTAAGTCGAGCCCGTCCCAAAGAGGTATTGGACATGTGGGTGAAAAATCATTTTCCGTACCCAAGGTACGGAAAACACTTTTCTAACCCGCGCGGCACTCTGTCTCGCTTTCCGCGCGCCGAGTCCGCCCGTCCCCCGCGAGGCGTCGCCACTGGCGTGGCGCGCTAGCACGTTATGGGAGATCGGGCCTGAGACTCGGACCTGGAGGAATCCTATCATGACGAACAATATACCATTCTGTTCGTCTCCTCCAGGCGGTTCCAGTGGTACCCCACATGTCCCAAGTCTATCAGAGACTGAGCCTCCAGTCGGGAAAACAGGGGAAAATCACCGCACCCGCGTAGAGCGTGCGTGCGGTTTTTCTCGAAAACCAACCATACAAATTTTATTATAATTACATATTTAAAATCTACATTTTCAGCTCTATCGATTGGCATACATAACATTTTCATTATTCAAAGTAATTTTTGCGGCCTCCTTCACGGCCACAGTCCGATCGGGAGGGTCGCCAAATACTCGCCCCGGCCTTGGCGAAACAATACTTTCCCACGGTCGGAGTCGGGCCGTGCGCAAAACCGTTGCCGGGTTTTTCCAGACAACGGACACGGCGTGGAGGTTGCTTACTAACACATACGCACTTACGCGTTGTATATTCGTTTATTCAATGTGTTAGCAAGCTCCCTCCACGCCCGTTACATTACAATACGTTGTGCAATACTAAAAATGATTTTAACTTTACATAATATTCCAACATTATAGCACGATTTTAAGTTACATTTTTAACATGATTTTACAATAATTCTTGTTTCCAAAAAACTAAAAATATCAATGTAAAAAATAAAAATGTAAACTATGTATCTAAAATAACTGTAAAATCTAAACTATAAAAAACTGTAAAGTGTAAAATCTGTAAACTACAACTTATAAATTTTTAGGAAAAAGTGTTCTATAACTAGGTGTGCGCAGCGCAAAGTCCACTGCGCTGCGCACTTGGCCACCCCAAGGATGGCACTTAGATGAGGCAGGAGCCTCACACAACACTTTACCTAACTATGACTACCTAGGTGCCGATTCTAACTAGCTAGACCGCACTTTTGAGGTCTGTCGGCAACAGTATCGTTGAAGAAATTTCAGATTATCGAACAATTCTTCCCAATACGCGGTCATTCTTTTCTCCCGTGCGATCGGGACTTTGCCGTACTCAAAAGAAAAATAAAGAAAACTGACAGAATTTACACTTTGAAACAATACGCAGAGCTCATACTCACTGCTTCCGTAAAAAGTAAGTTTACAGTCATACTACCAGAGAGAAAAGACATCTTAGACTACAAAAATTGGTGGCCAAGATTCTACAAGAGAAACTTGCTTTCAATAGAGACTACTGGAAGACAGGTGGCAAGGGAAAACAAATACCACTTCACTGTAAGCAAGTTTAATCACTTCAAACACTCCTATTTACATGATGGTATCGTTATGGCCAGCGAAAATATTAATGGATTGATAAATCATACTTTCAAACTGAGAAATACGAGGGGAGAGAATCTGACTTTTCCGGAAACGCCTGTACGTCCACTTGGAAAGCTACCAATCAATATTAAGAAGATGGAGGATCTGAAAAAACTCAAAACTTATCTACCAGAAACGGAAGAAGTCCAAGAGTACTACCGAGACATATATGATTGGCCTACATGTGAAAGAGAAACTTCTAAGTTGCGAATTAATTATTAAGCGTTATGATTGGCCTACGTGTGAAAGAGAAACTTCTAATGAGGATATTGAATAGATTTTAAGTTGCGAATTAATTATTAAGCGTTATGATTGGCCTACGTGTGAAAGAGAAACTTCTAATGAGAATATTGAATAGATTTTAAGTTTCAGAATTAATTATTAAGCGTTTAAATGTTTTTATTATGTAATAAAATGTCTAAATACAATAGTTTTCTTTTATGCAAACCATTTTATTTTCGTTAATTTGAGAAACAGCACTTGTCCAGGCACTTTGAAGGCCTGAAAACCTATGAAAACGCATACGTATGATTATAGGATTAAACCACCTGGTTGAATAACATATTATTTATCTTTTACCATTATAAAATGCGAATGTGTAATGGAAAAATTAATTACCAGGAAGTTTTTTCTTGCTACTGTAAAGTTGGGTGTCATGGACAAGTGATGTTTCTCAAATAAGCAGTTCATCTGTGATGGCGTGTTGAGTATAGTATTCAAAACTTTTCCTTCTATTACAGTCAAATACAATTTCGAAATAGCTTCTATTTTGTAACTCTGATGTTTTGGCAGAAAGTGGCATCAAATTTTGTATTTGGTTATCTAGCTACCCATTATTTTTCTGCAATTATAAGGTCACGGGTTTCCTTTCGATATTGAGTTCGGAATGGACGACAAAGTCGATACGACTGTGATGTGGAATTCCGCCATACAATAACATTGTCTTGATCGGTGATCTGTAGTGGTATGAATGTGGTCGCGAAAAGACTATTTTCGTCCTGATCTTCTTCTGTAAAGGTTTGCTTGTATAATGACTGTCCAGTACTGGCGTCGAATCCCCAGGATCCTTGGCAAATTGGTCAAATAAGCAGTAACAAAATTGTGTGTTCTTCAAGCATGTATCGCTCCATTGCTTGTTGTCAACTCATTTTCTATTTGTCTACAACATTAATGTCAAAAGCACAATAACATTGGACGTCATTCGCAAAAATTATGGCACATTCGCATTATGACATTACTTCTGCCCCAACTGTTAGTTTATTGGTGCGGGTGTGGTGCTGACTAGCGCATGCAAAATCGAATAATCGAACATCGAAAAAATCGAAAGTCGGGAAATTTTTCGAATAGTTGAAAATCGAAATAATTTAGGAGAAATTTAGATTTTTCGATTTTTCTAAATTTGCCAACACTAACTACACTAACGTCCACTGCTCGTGTGTAGCGGCTATAAGGAAGGACGGATGGCATGGCGTGGCGTGGCGTTGCGTTGCGTGCGTGCGTCGTCAAGTCGTCACTCGTCCGTCTCATTCAGACGGACAGACAGTCAAGCCGGCCACCTCCTGGACTTATATCAGTAATCTGTGCCCATTCATTCATTCATTCATTTGTGTTCATACACGCAGATTAGGCTTAGCCTTTTACTGCTTACTCTCTCATTCGTCAACAATTGCTCTCTCTCAATTGTACATCTCTTTTTTACTTTGTCGGCTTTGACCATTAGTGATTTATGCTAACCCCTAATGGCAAAAGTCGAGCTGATCGCCTTTAGCCGTTCTCGGGGTTTTTATTACCCGCAAGCGGGTGACCCGATCTTCGTTTCCGTCCCCACCGCGGGGAGGCGGCGATCATCTACGACCTTTCTCTAATAACTTCCGCACAAAAAGCTCGGAAACCCTCTACAACCCGATCATCTAGAAATAGATCTTTGCTTATGGGCCAGACCAACCCAGCATTTTGGACCACGCTCTCGAGTGCTCCCCTTGCATTATCGCTCAGAGAACACTCAAAGAGAACGTGGTCTACCGAATCGATCGGTTCCCCGCACTCGCATATGCTATTATCCATGATGCCGAATCTAAAGAAGTATTTTCCGAACTTCCCATGTCCAGTCAGGAACTGGACCAGCTCGTGATTCACTCTAAATACTTTCTTTCCTCTCATTTTTACGATAACTCTCGGTATGAACTCTCGCGTGAGATGACCTTTCTCACATTTGGCCCATTCGTCCTGCCAAATTTCCACGCTACGCTCTTTAAATTTCCTCTTAATTGTCATGGGCAAATCATCCGTACCAATCTCTATGTCCCTATATCGCTCGTATCGTTCACAAATTCCGCTTTTGCGGCTGAACATGCTCACCCTTTCCTGTATTAGGATATCAATGGGGAGCACACAAGCGATAGCGAATACCGCTTCTGTAGAGACCGTACGGTACGCCCTTATGACTCTTAAGAGGATAGAGCGCTGTGCGCTTCTAATTTGCCTAATATGTCGGCAATTAAGCCTACGTGACCAACTGGCCGACGCATAGGTCAAGACTGCCTCCACCACACCTCTATAGATAATGGTTAAGGCTTTTTGTCTAAGACCCCAGGTCGCGCTCGCCACTTTGGCCAGAGCATGAAACAGTTTTTTGGACTTTTCGCAGATCATAGTCACGTGAGAGCCCACACCGAGTTTCTCGTCTAGCATGACCCCAAGGTATTTAAAACTTTTGACCATAGTGAGGCTACGCCCGTCCAGTTTAACGGTGGGCGGCCTGTTTGTGTCTAGTTTACCCTTTAAGAGCATCATTACAGTTTTACTAGTCGAGAGCGTCATCTTTACACTTTTGCACCAATCATTCATTCGATCGATCGCATTCTGAGCTTTTTGCTCCAGTTCCTTCCTGGAATCACCATGTATAATAATGACCTTATCATCTGCGTACGAAATCTCGTCTACTTCGCGATCGATACTACCATCGAAAACGATGTTCCATATAATTATAATAATTGGTCGGTACGATTTTGGGTCGCTAAGGTCCCTCTCTCCCCCTTTCGCTATAATAACAACCGAACTCTCCTTCCAGGACTTTGGATACTCTCCTTTATCGAGGCAGTCATTGAACAAATCAACGACTGCCTCTCCTACCACCGGCCAGGCCTTGGTGATTATTTCACCGTTTAGGTTATCAAGGCCGGGCGCTTTGCCCGCCTTGATTGACCTGATAGCCAACTCCACATCGATCCCTCGGATCGGCTCAGCATCACCTACTGGTGACACATAATCATTAATACGGTCTCTCAGATCTTTTTGCTGAGCCGTATCTTTTTCGGGATCGTCATCCGGAAGCAGCCGGTCCAATAGGAGCCGAGAAGTTTCCTCCCAGTTGTCCGTCGTTACACCTTCGTAAGAAAGTGAACTTAATATAGCGGACTTTCCGAGTTTATCGGCCTGATATTTATATACTAGACCCCATGGGTCATCGTTTCCGTGCTCAGTTACGAATTTTTCAAAGCTACATTGTTTGGCGTGACTGATCGAGTCGAAGTAGTCATTTCTGACATTCGTATACTCCTCTCGCAGTCTTTCCCTATCGGACCTATCTGTTGCCAGATAGATCTTTCGGATCGCCATAAAATTCGCTTTTTTATCGGCTAACTCTGCATTCCACCAGACCGCCTTCTTTTGCAGAGGCACCCTTTTTTTAGGAATGCTTGCATCGGCTGCGTCCGCTATAGCTTTGGTGATGGCCTCAACCTTTCCTTCAATGCAAGCATTTCCGGTCAGGTCGAGGTCACCCCATCGCTCCTGTAAACACACATCAAATTTCTCCCAGTCGGCCTTTTTTAGCTGATACCGGTCTACGGTATCGGCCAGGTCGACTGCCTCTTTTGTCACATCCCATGTAATGAGCCTATGGTCACTACTGGTTGCGTCAACATTAACTTTCCAGTTATGCATTTTACCCAGTAGCATTTCCGTACATAGGGTGACATCGATATTCGTCTCACCATGGTGACAATATGTCCCAGGTTGACCGAATTCGTTTGTCACAAAGAGATTGTGTTTCGCAATCAGATCATCAAGTTTACGGCCATTGTCGTCCGTGTGGCGACTATGCCAAAGAACCGATTTTGCATTCGCATCTAATGCTATCACAACATCTCTCCCTCTGAGATGCTCCAGTATTCTGTCCAATCAATCTGTGCCCATGTCTGTGCCGGCCACTCGTGTCTCGACTCTCGCCCGCTCGCATCGTCTATTTGGACTACCTGCTGCCGCCTGCCACTCCACCGCCGCCGCCGCCGTTCCGACCCCGCCTCCGCCGCCGCCCGCCACCGATGAAACGCTCTGGGTGGAGAGTCGTTTGTTTGTTGACAACACGCACGCGACGACGCTTGATTCAATTCAGCGGATGTCACACACATTCACAAGGTATTTCATATCTTTCATTCTAGTCTACTTTAAAGATTATGTACATTGATTGTGGCGTCTGTCCGTCAGTCGCTCGTAGCACGGTGTTCTATAAAGGCGCGGTCTCACGCTGTGCACGGGCACGCGGCGCATTTTCGTATTTCCGTGTGTAGCGTGTTTGTGGGTTGCACTCATAGAGATATATGTGTTTAACACATACATCTATATGAGTTGAGATAGAGATATATGTGTTTAAATATCTATATGAGTGCACTGGACGTTATCTATCACATATACTTTCATACAAAACGAAGCGATCAACGTGCATAGCGTGACTGTGCGCAGCAGTGGGACAGGGACTTTTAATTACCACATATATTTTCATGCAAAGCGAAGCTAAGTCAATGTGCGTAGCGTGATCCTGCGCAGCAGTGGGACAACGCCGTCCGCCACACCCATGCAATGTTAACTCTAGTAGGGTGTAGTGCAGTGGCGGTTCCCCAGGTGAAGCAAGTGAAGCACCGCCTCACTTAATTATCTTGAAAGTAAAGAAAAAAAAACATTTCAAAATATCAAGAAAGAAAACTTAAAAAAGTCAAGTATATCCGATCCGAAATGATCACAATATTAGCGCGGCGGCGCGGAGGAGGCGGAGGCGGCTGGTGCGACGCGCGCGACGAAATACGTTAAAGATGTGTTAGTGCATCAACACCACCAACACAGCACGCACACACACACAGACGTGACGTGTGACGTGTCACGTACGGCATGGCATATGGTGACTCACCCCGGTCCGGTGCGGCGACGAATCGCTTATTTTGATATCGCTTCACCAAGCGTAAAGACAACAGGTTGACCTTGGAGACTTTGGATGTAGGGAGCAGCTGAGGCTCTGATAAATGGCGCCGGACGAGACATCTATATGCAATTAAAAGAATGCAGAGCGAGATGGAGCGATTCACGTTTTCTATAAGTCGGTTTGTTTTACCTCCGTGATTAACATGATGGCGAAATTCGCACTAGTTACGGTAAGTTTCATAGCTCAATGGTATATGATTCGCTTTTCAATCTAGTGACGTTGGTTCGAATCTCACTTTTGCGAATTCTTTTTTTTTGTTTTTAGGGTTCCGTATCCGGTACGGGACCCTATTACTAAGCCTACGCCGTCTGTCTGTCTGTCCGTCCGTCCGTCTGTCTTTTTTTTTTATGTAATCCGGTATGGGTGGCTGAGCCGGAGGGGCCAAAGCGCATGCTCCGACCAGCCAATATCACCTCCGAGAAGGTAGGTGCCATACCGGAGACTTCCCTGGATTGCTGGCTATACTAGACTAGAGGAGAACACAGCCGAGGCTGCTATGCGGCAGCAGCAGGTGTAGGTATGCATACACGTAAATTTTTTCGTCAGAAAAAACTCATTGTTACACGCCGACCGGATTCGAACCTCGCACCTCTCGCATTTGAAGCCAATGCCCAAACCACTCGGCCACCCGCCGCTTGTCTGTCCGTCCGTCTGTCCGAGGCCTGTATCTCTTGAACCGTAATTTGGTAGCCCGTTGAAATGTTCACAGAAAATGTGTTATTATGGCCGATATAACAAAAAATAATGAAAATAAGAAAAAGTAAAAAACTCACGGGGGTTCCCATAGATGGCGCGCGCGCATACACTTTTTGGTTTCAAAAAGTGTATGCGCGCGCGCCATCTACCAAATAGATGATGAATCATTTTCTAATCGTGACTAACTAATATGAAGTATTTCATAACATGCCATCTAGATGGCGTGGCGTGTTATGAAATTCATCTAGTGGCGCTAGCCGTGACATGGCGATACGGTACCATCGGTGCGCGATTCGATAGTAGTTTTTGGTTAAGTATTGTTAGGGCCAAAAAAAATTAGGTTTAGGTTTTTCAATTTATCATAAAGTAATAGCAATGTAGGTGGATTTTTTAGTCGCCTCACTAAGATTTATAGGTCAAAGCCGCCACTGGTGTAGTGTAGATAGTGCATGGGTTATACGCGGTGGCCGGTGGATCTATTTAGGTAAAACAATTATATCCGTTTAGGTAAATAATTTTATGTCGGAATGTGCTGAAAACCCAAACACGCCGCCCCGACACAGTACATACATACATGCATACATAACTCACGCTTTTTATCCCGACAATCAGGGTAAGCAGAGTAATCGGTGTTGTGCTATAACTACATACATACATACACATACATAACGTCACGCCTGCCTCCCAGTGAGGCAGGGCAGGCAGAGACAAACAGACACACACACATGAAAGCGGAGCCCTAGTAGGTGTTCTGGTTGAATAGAAGCAATGTAATGCAAGTTTCCACTAGCAAAGTCATGCAAAAGTTGTGGTAGTAAAAATTATCTATAGGATCAGAGTAATTCACTCACGCGAATTTTCAAAACGGTCATCTGGCACGAGCAGTATGCTGCAGTCTGTCGCTCACTATACAGTTAGAATTAGCAGCAGTCGAATGAAATGTGTCGCTCTTATTGTTTCAGATGAATTATTCAGAGTTCAAAAAAAAGTCATCAGACAAAGCATCCGTTTGGCATTATTTCTTACGCGCGGAAGATCTACAATCTGCCAGATGCAAATCGTGCAAGAAAATAATAAAAACTTCAGGGTCTACTACTACTGCGCTGCACACTCATCTCAGATCATCACACCTCACTGTTCTAAAGGATATGAAGAACTGTCACAATCAAGACATCGGCGATGCTGATCTTGAGATCCCAACACCCCAGGACGGTTCTTCTGACAGACACGAGAGAGAAGAGAGAGAGATTCCGAAGAAGAAACAAAAACTTACCGATTATTATACTGTGTGATTATTATACATATATAGAAAGCGTATAAGTTTTCTGAGTTCAACAGTCCGTGATGTATAGCTTGGATGATCCTTACCTGGCAAACCCTAGAGGTAGGTACTGACTGATTGCGCTAGCTACCTAATTGCCTTGCGTGCAATACCTACGAGCCAAACGGAATACTTAGCAAAATGGTTCAAACTTACGTGTGAAAAGATTTGGTGCGGGTGCAGCGTGTCTGAAGTTAGCTGACACAACCGTAATACACGGCATAAAATGTTAACAAAATATATTAGGACAAATTCTGATTCTGATTCCAACATTCACGTCACGGCACACAAATCACAACGACTGAGATGGGTCGTTCTTCATCTTCTACTTGTCTCCTCCATCCGCCACGAAGGCGGATGGAGGAGACGAACGTTTTTAACCTCTTTCTTTGGCAGTTGGACGAGCGAGGAGACGCGCGCGCGTGATGTATGTAATGGCCACCGTTCTGCGATAGAGATAATGTCGCCAGTCGTTTAAATAATGTTTTCGTTTCTATTGAGTATTGACTAAAAATAAAAATAAGAGTTATGGGCTGCCAAATGGAGTAACTTTCCGCTGTCCGTCCGTCTGTCTGTCCGTCTGTCCGTCTGGCAGCGGGCTGTATCTGATGAACCGTCACAGGTAGCCAGTTGAAATTTTCACAGTGTGTACATATTTCTATTGCCATTTACGTTAACGTTGTACCAGAGGCCTTCTTCGAGTTTCTTGAAGTACCTATTTCTGCAGTCAGTCATTTCTGTCGGCATGCAGCTAGAAATCCATCCAAGAGAGGGCACCGTCTATTACATCGATGAGTAGGACATGTCTGTCTAGCTACCTACTCTGACTAATAATCATAGAGCGGATTTTCGTCGGACATTCCAGGGTCGAAATCTGTACCTACTAAATTTTTTGTTACTCAAAAACTACAAAACCGATTTGCAATTTGGTTATTATTCGATTAGATTCAGTAACTCTTTCAATTATTTTGGCATATAAATCACGCGGCTCCGCTCGCGTCCAAATTAGGGCTCCCACACAAATGTGAGTATTTTTCCAATCAATGGAGTACAAGTTAATTTTATATAAATTTCAAGCGAGCCGAGCGAAGCCGCGGAAAAAAGCTTGTGATCAATAACACCTTCAACAGAAAATTAAGATTTTTGTTCTGAGCTGAAAATCACATTCTCACCTTCCTGAGCGACGGCCACGCGGTTTTCGCCACACGCAGCAGCATCTCATCGATTTCCTCTAGGCTGGACAGCCCATCTTCCAGGCCCATTTCTAAATATTCATCATTCTCACCTTCCTGAGCGACGGCCACGCGGTTTCCCCCACACGCAGCAGCATCTCATCGATTTCCTCTAGGCTGGACAGCCCATCTTCCAGGCCCATTTCTAAATATTCATCATTCTCACCTTCCTGAGCGACGGCCACGCGGTTTCCGCCACACGCAGCAGCATCTCATCGATTTCCTCTAGGCTGGACAGCCCATCTTCCAGGCCCATTTCTAAATATTCATCATTCTCACCTTCCTGAGAGACGGCCACGCGGTTTCCGCCACACGCAGCAGCATCTCATCGATTTCCTCTAGGCTGGACAGCCCATCTTCCAGGCCCATTTCTAAATATTCATCATTCTCACCTTCCTGAGCGACGGCCACGCGGTTTCCGCCACACGCAGCAGCATCTCATCGATTTCCTCTAGGCTGGACAGCCCATCTTCCAGGCCCATTTCTAAATATTCATCATTCTCACCTTCCTGAGCGACGGCCACGCGGTTTCCGCCACACGCAGCAGCATCTCATCGATTTCCTCTAGGCTGGACAGCCCATCTTCCAGGCCCATTTCTAAATATTCATCATTCTCACCTTCCTGAGAGACGGCCACGCGGTTTCCGCCACACGCAGCAGCATCTCATCGATTTCCTCTAGGCTGGACAGCCCATCTTCCAGGCCCATTTCTAAATATTCATCATTCTCACCTTCCTGAGCGACGGCCACGCGGTTTCCGCCACACGCAGCAGCATCTCATCGATTTTCTCTAGGCTGGACAGCCCATCTTCCAGGCCCATTTCTAAATATTCATCATTCTCACCTTCCTGAGCGACGGCCACGCGGTTTCCGCCACACGCAGCAGCATCTCATTTTCGTTTAACGGCCAACTTTTAGAGTCCAATACCCCAGTGTGCAACCAGTCACAGACATGCGGTTGATACCTCACGGTTTTCAACTAATTCAGTACAGCCACAACACTCGTGTACAAAGTATCGTGCGTGAGCAGACACAAAAATGGACGACGAGGAAATGCTAGAACGATGTTAGCTATCGCACTCTTACTGCCACAGAAGAAAAAGAAAAGGCGTCGCGATTGGGTGCATCCACTCAATGTGCACAGAATTAAACAAAGCCAATACTACGTGCTGCAGGGCACTCTACGCACCCACCCTGTTTTTTTTTTATTATTATCGTATGTCGATCCAATCTTTCGATGAGCTACTTGGTTTGTTAAGGGAAAGAATAACAAAACAAAATACACCGATGAGACTCGCTATTGACGCAGAAGAATGGTTGGCAATAACTTTAAAGGGAAAAAATGTACAAGTTGTTTTTTATTTCTTTATTAAAAATCAGAGACTAATAAATTGTAAAGTCTTACATAAATACTAGTTATCTTTAGGTACAATGAACTCTGCCATATTCAGTTCAATGTCATCATTATTGAGATCATCTTGTTGTTGAATAGAAGTGTATTGCGAAGGGACAGTTGGAACGGACACTACTTATTTCTGAATGGAAGTGTATCGTGGAGGGAGGACCGCTGGAAGTGACCCAATAGTTTTTAGAACATACTTTTTTGGAACTTTTGTAATCGACGAGTGTTCATTTGAGACGGGTTGCAATGTGGGATACATATATGTATTTTCGGAATTATGAGGAATGGAATGATGAGGAGGAATGACCAGGACTTGCATTGGAGTTGTATATGAACTGTGGGTTCGGAGTACTTACGGTTATTGGCGACGGATTTTCAGAACGTTCAGGAAGACATATATTTTTAACTAACTGTAGGCTGCCTCCGATGACCCGGCAGACTCTCCTTCGAAGGCTTGGGGCGCTGTGGACTGTGTCTAGGGCTTTTCAATTAAATGCGTGGTTGTTTGCTAGAATTAAACTTCACATGTTCGGGTCCGTGTGTCCGCTGGCTCGCTTGCGGCGGCAAGAGGCACTTTTTCTCATCGAGCGTTTTCACGTCTGCCCCGTAGAAATGAAAGTTGCAACAAAACGTATATTCCCCTATTTGTACATTTCTAACTCAGTCTAGGCTTTTACATTAATCGACTGTTTAACACACAGAACATTTACACTTAACTGACGCGTTACCTAATTTAACTACATAATTTACCGTGCCTAGTTCATTCATCCGCCGCCAAATTAAGCACTTTCTGCGGCGGGACACTAAACTATCAATCTACACCAAAGTATGAAAGAAGCGGTGGATAATAATTCGTTGGGCATGTATTTTCTAGGAGTAAAATATAACTTTGTAAAATTTTAAGTTGGCGTAGGGGTGTTTTCTATCGCTTCTACTTTATCCTGACATGTATGGATTCCGTGTCTATTTATTATAAACCCTAGGTACTTCACCGACTCTGCAAAAAAGGAACACTTTTCTTTACGTATTTTCAAACCGAATCTCAACAGACGTTGGAACACCCTATTCAACGTCTCCAGATGCTCCTGCGCGTTCCTGCCGGTCACGATGATATCATCGAGAAAAACACCAACGTACGGCAGGTCGCTGAATAACTGTTCGAGTTTACGTTGAAAAATTCCCGGTGAAGAGCTCAACCCATACACTAATCTATTATATCTGAAGAGCCCCTTATGCGTATTAATTACGGTAAATTTTCTGGACGCTTCATCAAGCTCCAACTGAGCGTACGCCTGCGACAGGTCTATTGTGCTAAATTTTATTCCTCCTTGTAGTTTAGCTAAGACGTCTTCTACACGCGGGATAGGAAAACGGTCAACATCGAGCACCTTATTGACGGTTATCTTGTAATCTGCGCATATGCGTAGATCCCCCGTTTTCTTTAGTACCGGAACGATGGGGGTTGCCCAATCCGACGTCTCGACGGGTGTCAGAATGCCGCTCTGCACTAGCGCCTCCAGCTCCCGCTCCACCTTCTCCTTCAACGCGTAGGCGAGCGGGCGCGCCCGCAGGTAGCACGGCACTGCTCCCTCGCGCACACGCAGCGACACAGTCCCACCCGTGTACCGGCCCAGCCCGTCCGCGAACACATCACCATATCTAGACATAAATTCATTTAAATCAAATTTACAATCCTGTTTGCCCACGTCGACTTTATGATATGCTAGTACCGGAATATCTATAGCCAAAGAACCCAGCCACTGCCTCCCTAACAAACACACCTTTCCCGAGCCTACAACATAAACATCTAAATTTTTTATCACATCTTTGTACTGTACCGTTGTTCTAAATTTGCCGTCAGGAGTTACTGTTTCTCCCGTGTAATATTTCAACACCAGGTTGCACTGTTCGAGTGGCAAATGTGAAAACAATCTCTCGTAAGTCCGACGTCCTATACACGTCACGGCCGAACCCGTGTCCACCTCGAGCTCCAGCCGCCTACCGTCCACTAACAGAGAAAGTGTGATTGGCCTACAGCTCTGCAAGTCGATATGGTAAAGGGGTAGGCCTGTTACCTCCGCCTCACCGTCGTCGTCGCTCGAGTCGGTTAATCCGCCGAGTTCCTGTCTTTCTACGACGTGATGGAGTCCACGCATGCCACTGCTTTGCCCGCACATGCGTTGTAGGTGCCCTACTCGTAGGCATTTTCGACACGTATACGTGCGGAACTTGCATCCCGTCGTTGTGTGTCCCGAGCCGCCACACGCAGAGCACGTCTTCGTGTAGTTGTTATCTACATTACTTCTCTGATGTTTTTCCGTTGTCATGGTGGCCGCAGTGACAGGTGTCGCCTCTGACTTTCGCTGTCTGTGTACTCTATCTCCCGTTGTCGTTGAAGCTGCCGAGCGCGACAACTGTCGGTCTGCGCGTGTGCGTGCCGGTTCCCATGACGTCACTTTGTGACACCCCGCCGACCCCGCCTCACCGCTCCGTCGTTGTCCACCTATCTCGGCCGCATCCTTTTCCGCCGCCTCCATGCCGACTGCCAATTTAAATGCTTTTGCATAAGTTATTTTGTCTTCCGCAAATAACCGTTGACGAATTAGCTCGCTTTGGACACCGCACACGAACTGGTCCCGCAAGCTATCATCCAGCCAAGCTTGAAATTCGCAATAGCGCGACATTTTCTTCAGTGTCTCCGCATACTGCGCTATGGTTTCGCCCAGTTCTTGTTTGCGCTGTCGAAACTTGTAGCGCTCCGCTAAAATTGATGGGCGCGGTTGCAGATGATCTGCCATAATCTGCACAAGTACGACATATGTGTCCTCTGCCGGTTTTTTCGGAGTGCATAGATTCACCAACAGTTCATACGCTTCGCTGCCTATTAAAGTGATGAGCGTCGGCACCTTCAGCTCCTCATCCACTTTATTCACCAGAAAATATTGTTCAAGTCGATCGCAATACAATGACCATGTGTCAGATTGTACACAAAACTCGCCAATTTTGCCGATCGACATTTTTCCAAATTTTAGGCCTCCCGGCACGAACCCACACTCTCAAACGCACAGTCACCACAATCACGCGTAAGTTTGTTTTAAAGTCCTCATCGCCAGAAATGTTCGTAGATATGGAAAAGGCCACGACAAAGGAAAACCACGACTTGTCGAGAGAACAAATTTATTGCAACAGCCAATCGATATTTGTGTTGCCATAAACATTACACAAGTGAAACTGATTTTCATGATTTACTTATGAAATGAAATTAACGTATCGAAATATTGAATACAACCATCACATATGAACTTCCGAAATCCATTATTTGTTAATAATTGTGAACTTACTCATGCACTGAGATTTTAAATGTAGCAGTAATGACCGGTGACTTCATTTTGAATGAACAAAAGATTTACATGTATCGTTTTACGTTTTTTAGTATGATATATCGGTCCAACTAAAGTTTTTTTTTTCTAAGCGGTGTTATATTCCGAAGTAAACACTTTAATACTTAAATTATTATTTGTTTCAATCTTATGAATGTCTTTAATCGCAACTAGAAATGTTATACCTTTAAAATTTCAAGTATTTTCATGTTGAGCGTACGACGAAACTCTGTTTGTATTAGACTTGACAGGGAAAATAGCAGACAATAGAGCCCATTTCATACATTTATCGTCATCATTTTGCACGTTTATAACGGTTTTTTTATTTTTTAAATCGCGGGGTAGCTCTGTGTATGTTGACCCTCTTAATGGGATCGTATTTATTTATGGTTATATCCAAATGTATTAAACTTTGTAATGCCAACCACTATCCTTACATTGAAATTCACTTATTCTCACACTGAACGTATCTTTAAGTGATTGAAGGAAGATTATCAAGTCGTCACCTTCGTTTAAAACGGAATTCATAGTTTGAAAGTCAAACTCATTTACTACATTTTTTGTTAATTGTACGAATGCACCTTTTAAAATAAAATGAAATTAACGTTAACAGATTTAAACTCATTAATAGCATTGTTTATGAGAGAAGTGGGTGTCTCAGTATGACGCGTTCGAAAAGTTTCCAATGTTTCATATTCAACGGTATCTTTACCAGTACTTACTCTAAACGTTTTATTTCTATTTTTAAAAGCAGTATCGATTATGCTTACGTTTGATAGATGTGCCACTATGCACTTATTTTTATGGTTATTGCTGCATACATGATTTGCATAAAATCTTTTTTTGACATAAATATCACAATCCTTACACAATTTCTCTTCATCGTTTTGAGGATCGGTAGCTGGGGTAGCTGGTCGCGGTCTCTTCGGATTAGGTTCGGTTATCGCTGCATCGCTTCGATTCTGGTCAGCGCCTCGGTGATCACCGTCTCCGCCTACATCGCCAGCACCTCGATGTCCACCGAACCCCCTACCGTTACCAGATCTGTAGATCGAAGAAATTTATTAGTTTACGCGTTAATGAAAATAATACTAATTATTAAACGTAACAATGTACTCTATATAAATACAAAGTATGCGTGTGATTTTTTGAAGATTCGAACGTATTTTCGCTTCGAGATCGTTTAGTAGGACGACGTTGCTCCTCTACTTTTTCACTTTCTTTACAAATCAGCTCATCGTAACCATCCCACCACCTAACAAATATTAAAATATACATGAAATACATAGGTATATGAAACATTCATAAACATACTTGAGGCAAGGGAATGGTCCTACGGTTTTACACCGGTTCCTAACGGTGAAGCAGCAGGAGTAGGTATGCACGTAAATCTTCCCGTCAGTAAAACTCATTGGTACATGCCCGACCGGATCTCAAGAGAAGCCGACGCCAAAATCACGCGGCCACCAGTAGCTTGCTTAAAATATAATTAAAGTTACCAGCTTTCATTTTGCTCCGCTCTAACACACGCTTAATACAGCGCTCTGTCTTCTTCGTCTCCGCCGCCATCCATCCTAAAAATCAAAATAGATAAACATAAGAACAAAATATTATATTAGCTAAGAAAAAAAACTCATTGGTACTGGCCGACCGGATCCGAACCTCGCGGACCTCTCCTAAGAGAAGCAGGCGCCGAAACCACTCGGTCAACCGTCGTAGCTTAAAATATATTTTAACTTAATCTTTCATTTTGGTCCTCTCTAACACACGCTTCATACAGTGCTCTGTCTTCTTCTTCTCCACCGCCATCGATCCTAAAAATCAAAATAAGATAAACATAAGAACAAAATATTATATTAGGTACTTTTACAGGTAAGACATACATTTGTATAACATTCAAGTAAAATGTAATGTTAAAAAATCTACTCACCTATATAGTCTGTCACCCTCCGAACTCATCTCGCCGTCAATCGCCTTTCAGTATTGAAGGTTCAAGAGTGGGGGGTATGACTTTATATAGGTTTACTGACTCATGTACTTTCCACACTAATGACATTACCAAGAATATTAGAATCCCATCTAAAGAGAAATGACAAACATATAGTAATTAAAAAATATTCCTTTATTTTACATTCATAATATTTTAGCACCAAAAATGTTAAATATACGGCTTAAATTATATTCCTGCACATAATATTTAATTAAAAAGACGCACGTTTGAATACTTTTTAGAAAAATGTTATTTTACCCGACCTCTCGTCTCTTCTAACTCTTTTTCACCATTTCTATACCCCCATAGAGGGGTACAATCGTCACGTAATGCGCATGCTAAACCTTTAGCGATAGCTCGCTTCCCCAACTGCGTTTTACTCAGTCGTCGATTGAAAGCTGTAGTCGCAGCTAACTGCGATAATTTTGGTGGATCCGTTGTAGTGTAGGTAGATAGTACGCGTCGTAGCAGCATCTTCCTTATATCCTGTAGGTGTAGAAAACTTTCGTCTGTGTAAGCTCCATACGACAGGGTTCACGTACTGGTTCATCATCTTGAGCGTCCATTAATAATGCGGTTTCGCAGAGCTATAAAATAGAACAAGCAGGTATAATAGCCGGGTTTTCAGACAGGTAGATAGACAAACTTCAGTAATAGGAATCCTAAAAACATGGATAACTATGAAGAGATAACTTATTTTTAATATAGAAAAAACTTAGGGAAAACTTAGGGATTACGACTTGTAGAAGGATGTTCGTCCGAGTCTTCATTCGATGATGAGCATTCCATGTCTTCCACGTAGTTTTCGTCGTCCAAGCTATCCTCGTCCGTGTCGGAGCCACTGTCAGAAATGTCGTCTGCTTGGATAATGAATTCATCCGTCATAGTGTCTATAATATGATCACTTTTTTCACATTCTTTTTCGATTCGATTTACCTTGTCACACAGTTTTTGCCATTCACTTTGGCCCATCGAGTTTACTTTCTCCGTAACTAGCTGCACCACGTGGTTTATATTCCACTTAAAATTGTTTTGGCTTACGTATCCTTTTATCGCTGCCCAAGCCATCTCAATAGGATTGAGATCAGGATGATATTATTATGGTGGGAGACGAAGTACGCTGTGACCATGTTCACATAATAACATGTATATATTAAACTTCTTGTGTCTTTCCTTATACAAAGTTATGATGCCACATTGTTGCGGTTTTAACATTTCTGCACTGAAGTAATATTTTTTTCATTTAACCAAGCTTGCATTTCTGCCTTTTTAGAAGCTGAGGTGGGCGCTAATTTGTACTGGGTGTTGTGGTACGAAGCATTATCGACTACCACGACAGAATTTTGTGGCAGATTTGGAATTAATTTGGTTCGAAGCCATTGGTCATAATTTTTATAATTCATGTCGTCGTGGTAGTCGCCAGATTTTGAACCAGACTTGAATGTCAAGAGGGCATTAGGTACAAAACCAGACTCATATCCAGCGAGTACAATAACTAGTCGCTGCCCTTTCGATATTGGTGTTTTTAGCTCTTTGTTTGAGCCGTCAGACCATGATTTGGAGGTAGCATGAGTAGAGTGGACATACGACTCGTCTGTATATATGATCGGACGGTTTTCTTCTCTATACTTCTTTAATTGTTGTAAGTATTCGATACGTTTCAATCGTATGTTTGGTTTTTCTATGAGCACTTTCCTGTTATTTTCTGTTTTCCGCCATCGAAAACCGTGTGTATTATTTTTCGCAGACTTTTTTCCGATGATCCCTTGAAGTCGATGTCATTACGAAGTTTAACTAAGAGCTTGCGTATTGTAGGCAACTCTTCATTCGTTACGTGAAAGTTGTGGATGCATCTTTTTATCACGCCTTAATCGAAGTCATCTAGGTCTGTAATCGGCTTCGGTCTTGTCCGTTTTTTTGAAGGTGTTCGGAAAACGGCGATCAAGTGGGATTGTTTCGCTACTTGTATAATTCTTCTTACAGTTCTTTGAGATGTTTTAGTTGCCAATGTCGTCCTCTCTTGTACCGCTTTTATGTTTATATACCATTTTCTTGCTTCATAAAATTATATACATCATAAATCGTCTTCCTTGCTTGCCTTCTCAAGGTGGTTGTTCGTCGAAGCATCTTGAAATACTTATAACACAATCACACAATGAATACACAATCTTATGCTCACTAGAATCAATAATAAATAAAATACATTGTCATCAAATAAAACAATTTAAATAAATCACTGATTAAAACGGAAAACTATTTTTGCGGGTGACTCTAAATAGACACCGTACCGTGTGACAGAGTACCGTGTGGGGCCGGTACTTAAAAAGAATATCCCCACTGCATCTCTCCCCATGCATGTCGTAAAAGGCGACTAAGGGATAAGGACAAGATGCCGTGCTGAAGGGCGACAGGCTCGCCACCTCTCACCTTGGCACGGTACTTCCACCGACTCATGCAGCAGGTGGGTCTTCGTGCCTTACTTGCTGCTTGATCGATTTAATCTTGTTCGAATACTTTGCGAAACGTGGTAGTCGGTGTTGTGCTGTAATTGACCAGAGTTCTTGCAGCACAACACCGATTACTCTGCTTACCCCGATTGTCGGGATTCAGCGTGTGTGATATGTATGTATGTCTAAATAGACACTTGGATGATCGCGGGAGCGGCTGCGCGGTGGGGAGGACGCAGGCAGACTGACCGGCGACCGCCCGCCCGCTGCCGCAGCGGCGCTGCGTGTGGGGTACACCCGCGCCCCGTTAGTACCTCTTACCTCACCTCCAAACCGACCTACATTTCGCTTTTGTATTATTTGGATCCGATGTAAGCCACGGAGAGAATTGTGGATCACGTTCCCATTCAACACGGTACTTTTGGATTCGATGTTTAGATCTAGTCGCTTAATCGTAAGACATATGACGATTTTAATTTTCAATGTGAGTCCGTGGGAGTCATGTAGTGAATTAAGGGTTAAGTTACCTGTCACTTGAAGCTGCTCTTCATTCAGCGGAGTCTAGAATAATATTTCGTAATGCTCAGCAGTGATCGCTGAATGCGCAATGGCTGGCGTATGCTGCACCACCACCGACAGAGACTCGTACTCAACATCGGTTTTTCCTGAAATAAAAGACACAGTTCAATTAGTATAGCAAAGTCATAAGGTGTGTACTATGAACTGAATTATTTATAAGTTCCCTTTAAGTTACCTATCACCTGAAGCTGCTCTTCATTAATTTTGTACCGTGTGGGGCCGGTACTTTAAAAGAATAGCCCCACTGCATCTCTCCCCGTGTATGTCGTAAAAGGCGACTGAGGGATATGACTCCCTTCTTATATCACTAGGTGGTAGGGTTTAACCCGCCCGGGTTGTACCACCGCACTGAATGAAAGGTTGGTCGAAACGGCTATGCAAATAGTTTGTGTTTTCCGTCCAGTTCAGTGTAGCCGGCACGACCGAAGGGAAGCACTGACGTGGCACCAAGTTCACCCGGTGTTATGGGCTGACATCACGGATGTTGTAGGTGATGTAGCCAACCGTGTCAGTTTCCATAAAAAAAAAAAAAAAATTAAGCGGAGACTGGAATAATATTTCATAATGCTCAGCAGTGATCGCTGAATGCGCAGTGGCTGGCGTATGCTGCACCACCACCGACGGAGACTCGTCGTGCTCAACAGCGGTCTCTTCTGAAATAAAATACACAGTTTAATTAGTAGGTATAGTATAGGTTTGAACTGTTAATTGAATTATTTCAAGATATCATTTAAGTTACCTGTCACTCGAAGCTGCTCTTCATTTAGCGGAGACTGGAACAGTAATATTTCGTCATTTCTTTGAGCAACAGTGGCGGCTGGATGCGCTGCAGTGGCTGTCGCATGCTGCACCACCACAGCACAGAGGGTCCAGTAATATGAAAAGCTGGCATAAAGTCGATAATTCAAATTCGCGCAATAGTTATTGGTGCTCTAGTGGAAGGAGAGATAACTAAACATAGCGTTGTTTACCGCTCACCCCACTCCCCTACGATGACTGTCGGACTGACTGACACTAGCAACCTTCTTACTATCATTATTGATTTACCTTTTGTTTATAGACGTTCAGAGATACCAAACTTCCGGCTACAAAACCCAGACGTCTACAACCTGCACTCTTGCGAGTACAGTGATCATGTATGCCAGATCGAGGCCCCATAACAGCTCTGTCGAACATCCGTTCTTCCGAAAAAATCCCATGGGAAACACAGGCTGTGACCTTTCCCCAGCCGATCCGAGCCAACACCCGCCCACCCGAAGAAACCCCCGACCGAAGTCGAGAGCCGGGGGTGAAGCCTTCACTGCCACTGGGGTCCGCACCCTATCCAACCACAACCTGTGCCCAGGGCCTCAGCGTTTTGTACTAGCCTAACGGCTTTTGTTTTCACCATCTATGTATATGCGTGGAAGTGCATATGACCACCATCTAATGTGTACCGGGGATCCACCGGTCTCGAATGACTGACTCACGTCAGCGTCATTAGCTCGTGAGAAATCCATCCCACATCCACATATAAGTGTGTGTTGCACCGACATACCGATATACATTATTCGCTTGTCTACCAATTCTCCACATTGGTTACGGAGCTCTAAGTGGCTCACCACTCGCAGCTTTCGCTACTTATTTCCATGTTTGATGCTTTACATACAAGTACGGAAGCACCAGGGAATCAACGCTAAACCACAACCCCTGCGAGACCAACTCCAGTGTTCCGCACAGAACTCGTTACTGAGCGCTGTCAGGAGGGCGCAGGGGACTTCCCTGTTTCGCACATGAATCCCAGCCAGAGGTGCGTCTCCATGATCCAGGATCATCACCTCCGCCCTCCTGTGGTGCTCTTGCACCAACACGAAGTCGAGCCTCCGTGCGGTGCATATGGCTGGAAGTTCCCTAGTTGCCGCTCGCGACCCCTGCAAGTTAAGCTGGCCGATGTTAATGGCCATAGTTGGTCTGTTCCGCCTGCCTCTTTTCCGCGTGTTGCCGTGCCGGGCACTCCGGGACGTTGGTTTTATGTTTATCGGCCCCGGCATTCCTAAACCGCTTGCAAGTGGCGCACTGCGACTTCTCGGACTTGCACTCCTTGCGGTCGTGGCCAAGTTCTCCGCATTTTGAGCACGTCTGCTTCTCGCCCCGGCAGAACTTGGCCGGGTGCCCGAACAGCTGGCACTTGGAGCAACACGTGACCAGGTTGTAGTCCTCCACTCGGCAGGCGGACCACCCAACGTACAGCCTATCCTGGCTTACTAATGCCTCTCTGATACACGGTGTCGCCTCAAACACCATGGAGACGGTCCCGGAGAGCGCCATCCTCTTCCTAAAGGACAGTTTCAGCTCCTTCTGCACTCGCTCCTCAGGCCATTCCCCTGCCGAGTGCTTCAGATTCTGGTTTGTTATCGCTTTTATGAGAGTCTCCGGGTCCATGTCAGATGGGATGTCTCTATCATAATACGGGGGCTTTTTTGGCCGAGCTCCTCGACTTTCAGGCCAGCTGCCTTGAGTTTAGGGCACTCCCTGAGCTGCCGTGCTCCTTCCGCTGTGGAGGCCTGCACCATCACTCCCCGCCGGCCGATCTTCCGCACGCGGGGGAGCTGTCACTCTGTGTCGGCCGGGTTAACCGCCTACCGCTCGCAGCGCCAGTTGGGCAATGCACAGCTGGACTGCCTCAGCCCCCCTGTGCATGGCCAGCCTCTGCTCCTTGGTATCCTTTGTACCCTGAATGTCTGCTGCCTCTAACATCCTGCTCAGGGCTTCGCTCGCCATCGTGACTAGCTCCTTCCTTGATCCGTTTACCCCCTGCTGTCCCCGTGGCTCGGTCGTTGCTCTGTGTTGTCGTGGGGGGCCTACTCCAATGCCCGCCACCGGCGGGGCGGTGGCTCCTTCCACCGTCTTATTCTTCCCAGTCCCGCTCGTAAGTTCCGGAGATGAGGCCACTCGTTTTAGGGCCCTAGGGGGTCCCCTGTCGGCCGGCTTCGTCGGGGTCCGCGCTAATGACTTCTTTGGTGCGAATCCGCCGTCGTCCTACAACATCTCTACCTCGTCGGCAACGTTTCGCCACTCTTGCGATGGGGTGCTCCCCCCTCCCCCCCTCGGGTCAGACATCCCTCCGACCCACCGCTAGAACCGCCAGCTTCTGCCGATTCTAACGAGGGGTCGCACGACGCGCTACGACCAACTTCGAAGTTAGGTTAGGGTTAGGTTAGAATTTGCACTCCCCTGCTTTCGGTTCTCTACTATGGGGCCGTCCGCTTTAAAATCCGGCTATGTCCGAGATCCCGGCTGACCTTCCACTAGTTGGACTGGTCAGTCCAATCAGTCCGAATGATCAGTCCGATCAGTCCAAATTCAAAAATGCTCAGAAAACTTCCGCGATCACTGTCAGTTAGTAGTGTCAGTATTGTCAGTCCAGTCCATCAGTACTGTGAGTCCGTACAGCCAAAATGTTCAGATACTCTCACCAATCAGTCCCGCCGCCTTAGGCTGCCGCCCAGGGCTGTCAGTGTCGCTTTGACACTAACAGCTGTCATTCGAGTGTCACTGTCACTAACACCGCGTCCTACCGCACTCTCACAATCACAAAGTAACACCGCGTCTATTCCGCTCCCCAATACACTTCACTATAGATCACCGCGTCCCCCTCGAACAAAATGGCGTAATGTAAAACGTACGAGTGCAAGCAGGAGGGGCCGATAACTCCCACCGAACCGAGTCACTGTCTCACTGCGTCCCTCTTGCACAAAATGGCGTAACGTAGAATACACAAGTGCAAGCAGGAGGGTCCGATCCCTCGACTGCTAGCAAACTTCGCGATAAATAAATAAATTTAAAATCAGCTGAGCACAACTAAAACACGTCCACTCGCTTCGAGAGCCAGGAGACAAGTACACAACAAGTCAAGACACTAGCAGTCGGAACTTGTACATTTAGAGAGCCGTACTTGCACACTCTACCGCGCGCTCAGTTTTGCGTAAATTTGGTTTATTTTTATCAGCCAAATAGTTCTATTCCTCACGATTATTTCACTGTGGATGGGAGACCTGAATGTATGTTCTTTTATCCCATACTTATATAATCTAAAAAAAAATATTACGTAATTTTTGATGACTTTAATAAACCACAGGAAAATAGTCTGCATTTTAGACAAACTCCAAATATCATTGAACTTTTAGTTCGGGTGCTATCGGGCTAAGCTTTTTATTTGATTATATTAACCAATTATGTTACTTGCTAGATTCTAGCTATCTATCTATATTTACATATTAATTATTCTTCATTATTCTGGAGAGTGATACAGTCACTCTCCAGTAGTGCTCGCTACAACATTCTACATTTGCAGGACCTCTGGAGATAATTTTTAGCATTTTCTTTTCGGTAGTTCTCGGAGGTTCGAAATGTATGGGTTCGAACTCCGAGGAGACCAGGAGATGATTAAAAATATCCCTTAGGGTTTTTTCGGCGGAGCATTTTAGAGAGTAACCCTCCCGAAATAATTTTATATGCATAGTTCTCGCCTCCTGAGCCTCCTCCGGGAGTTGACCTATGGGTAAAATGACACTTTTAAAAATCAAGTGCCCATGTGTGTTAAATCAGTCTCGACGACTGAAGATAATTTGAACTCTGCTTGCTGAAAGATTTAATTTAAAACGAGACGGAAGTTAACTTTGTCCATATAACATCGTCTTTCGGCATTTATGTTTTCTAGCATAGCACTATCACCGCGCATAAATATTTACTGGTATGTGGTTTGTGATGTGGGAACCTTATGAACAACATGTCGAGTGCTGCAACCATGGCATTATAGCCAGCATCGTTTGTCCATTGAGAAAATATGGAGGTTGCTGCGGTCATCTGCAAGTTCCGGCCCTCGGATGCGTTGAGTTGTTCGTCGATGCGCTTCAGAATGTGGTCTCGATATGTGTCCAACTGGACTTTGGACAGTCGATACACACTTAATAAGTATATTGCTATCCATTTGGAATCTGAGGCATCTGTCATTGCCGTTCCTCCACCTGTTAGTTGTGCCTTCTCTAGTTTTACTTCTACGATGTACCACGGAGTGAACTTGTCTCCTTGTTGTCCGATCTTCACTCCATAGGAGTCCCATCCTGCGTCTAATTCTTCTTCCAGAGTGTTCCCATAATAATATAAAAATGTTTTAACATGTCCAACATCCAGGGTTACAGTTTGTAATCGGTGTTTTACAAATCCTTGTACTCTTAACAAATCGCTTGCGGTTATTAGGACCTTGATGTTTGGCTTTTTGCTCGAGTCTTCGAACCAGGTAGATGGATAAGTAAACTCTTGTTGTACTTACGGTTTGATCTCTCTTTTTTTCCACTGATATCAAGTGTAAAATCTTGGGATACGATATCTTACCAGATATTATCGTATTGTTGTTGTACTAGCTGTGAATTCCCCCATCCGAACCAGTATGCAGTCAAGAAACACAACACAAACACGAAATAACCTGACTTAGCCTATAAAGTTTAAAAATTAATTCCTCGAATACTATGCTTTTCCGCACAAATATTATGCGAATGGATACTTCAAGCAAACCCGATTAAAAAGTAGGTAAAGTAGTAAAAAGTAGGACTCACCAAATTATTTTATGTTTCCCTGCTTTTGATAATTCCAGATAAAAATCTGTCTGCTATCTCAAACCACGGCACAGATTGTATGTACTCGTCGTCAGCCCCGGATGCAGTCCCTAGTGAATTTTTAATATTGAGCTTTTCTTGAGAATACGTGTTACTTATGTTGTTGATTTTAGTGTTGATATCTTGAACAGTCAGACCGTCCATATTGAAGTTGGTAATTATACGTCGTAATGCAGCATTTCTTGCCTGTTTGTTTTTGTAAGTATTGAGTCTTACATTCCATAGAACTTCTTCTGCTTCATACAACTCCACAAACTGAAGTGTCTCACGCTCAGTCCACTTTCTTTTCAATCTCGGCGCTCGTGAATTTTAATTTGACGCCATTTTTAAAATGCCAAACATTCCGAGTCAGCTCGTGTGAATAGAACACGGTCCGAGTCCGACTCCACTCTGCTCGGACGTTGTCATCCGAGTGCGCTCGGATCACCTGTTTACACGCTACGAGTAGCGTCCGAGTAGTCGTCCGAGCGCACTCGGTCCGAGTGTACTCCTATCGTGAAAACCCCGCTTAACTCATGGACATACGCTTCTGAAATATTTCTCCACTTCGCTCGACATTCAGCACGGATTAATCGTTTGTCATCCCACGTGGCGGGTTGTCCGGTTGCGGGTTCCGCACTTCGCTTTCCGCCTTATCAATTATACTTACAGTCGCAAATACACAGGAGGTGTCACTAGCGCCATCGGTGATGGATGATGGTGCAAGGCGTGACCAAGGGCATTGTCCGCAGACTTGGGGCGAACCCGGACAATATGTGCATTTAAATACTCCCCTATATTTTACCTGTCGTACCTCCTAAACGGCTAAATATAAGACCCCTCATGCGACCACTCAAAATAGACGCTCTGACAAAATCTATGCATTGCTAACACGATAAATGAATGCATGGCAATAGTGTGCATACTATAAATTAAAAAGAATGGCGCCATCTAGCAGCACTAACAGAAAATTTAAAAAAATCATTGAAAATAATGGCTCCATCTAGTAGCACTGCGATAGAATAAAAACAATTTGTAACGCGATCTAGTGGTACTAAAAAATTTTTTGCTTCCATTTTTTTGTTCTACCTTGTGAATCTGTCAAAATCTATGGTTAGCTTGCAATTTTCTGACCAATCACATTGTGGGACCTCAGATTACGGGTGAAATGAATGACGCACTTTGTGTTAGCTGAGGCCATTTGTGTGCGTCATTAGGCAACTTGTGAAAGTCATTTCAGGTTTTGCCACCACGTGGCGCCACCAGTCCAAAGTGTGTTAAATGTTCATCCAGCCTAATCCAAGGTCTGTAAACAAGACCTCAGAAGTGCTCTTGTGGTCCCGAGTGTTATCGTATGTGTGTGTAATGTTCATCTAGTTTATTCTGAGGAAATACTCTTGTGTTTGTTCCTGAGTGTTATCGTGTGTGTGTGTAAATTCAGCCTAATCTGGGAACAGGTCTGTGAAGCGTTTATATCAAATCAAATCAAAATCAAATAATTGTATTCATTCAGGCACTTGTCCCATTGCACACACAACAAATTCAAATACACTAGAATAGTAACAATAATTATAAAAAGATACTTTTTAAAATGAATACGAATTAAATTAATTAAAAATAATAAATAAAAAATGAATCTTCAGTCATACGTAAAATTGTCAAACACTAATACTTACAAAAATAAAATAAAATCAAATAATAAAATTGTCTTTAATAAAAAAAATAAAATAATAATAATAATAATGCAGGTCCGACGCAATCGAAAGAACCTGTCTGCTGCCTGGATAGACTACAGGAAGGCTTTTGACTCCGTGCCCCATACGTGGTTGCTAAGGATACTAGAACTATACAAAACTGACACGAATATCTGTCAATTCCTTGGCGCATGTATGGGACAATGGAGTACTATCCTTCGTGTGCCAGGTGGCCAACGGACTTCGGTTGCAGACGACCGGATTCCCATACGGCGGGGGATCTTCCAGGGAGACAGTCTGAGTCCGCTTTGGTTTTGTCTGGCTCTGAACCCTCTTAGCACTCTGCTTGAGGACTCAGAGCTGGGCCACTGTCTTCGAAGAGGAGGCTCTCGAATATCGCACTTATTTTATATGGATGACCTCAAACTGTTTGCCAAGTCAGACACCGAACTAATGTCGATGATGAAGATAACTGAAGGCTTCAGCAACGACATTGGAATGGAGTTCGGCTTGGAAAAATGTGGGACCATCCATGTGGAACGAGGTGTGATCGTGAACTCCGGCGGCATACAGTTGTCGGAGTCCATGAATGTTCGAGCTCTCTCCGAAGACGAAACCTATAAATATCTGGGAATATCGGAGGCTCTCAACATACGGGATACGGACATGAAACAATCAGTTAAGGAAAAGTTTTTTCACCGTCTTACAAAAGTGCTAAATAGCCTTTTGTCAGGCGGCAATAAAATTCGTGCCTATAACGGTTGGGTCATGCCTGTGCTCGTATATACCTTCGGTATTCTCAGATGGACTCCGACCGAATTGGACTCGCTGGACAGAAAGGTCAGGACGCTGATGACGAAATCCCGTATGCACCACCCACGATCATCGGTCATGAGGTTGTATATCCCGCGGAAGTGTGGGGGTCGAGGTATGTTAAATGCCAAGAACCTGCACAACCGCGAGGTATGCAATCTCCGTCAGTACTTTTTGGAAAAGACTGATGTTTGTGAGATGCACCGCGATGTCGTCACCAGCGATAAAGGTCTTACCCCGCTGAGCATGGGAAAAGAGAACTGGCGGAAGCCGGTTGTACTGAGCACTGAGGACCGCATGGAAGTATGGAAAGGCAAGGAGCTGCACGGTAGGTACTTCCGGTCTCTCACGGGACCGGATGTAGACCAACTTGCTTCCGTGCACTGGCTACGCTTCGGGGACCTCTTCGGGGAAACCGAGGGTTTTGTCTTTGCAATACAAGATGAGGTTGTCAAGACGAACAACTATAGGAAACACATAATGAAGGACGGCACCATTGACATCTGCCGCGCCTGCCACCAAACTGGCGAGTCCCTCAGACATGTGATTTCCGGTTGTTCGCAGCTTGCCAACACCGAGTATCTGCATAGACACAACCTAGTAGCCAGGATTATCCACCAGCAACTTGCCTTAAAGTTCAACCTTGTGGGTACCGAGGTGCCTTACTATAAGTACAATCCACCGCCAGTTCTCGAGAACGGTCATGTCACACTCTACTGGGACCGGTCCATTATTACAGATAGGACTATTCTTGCGAATAGACCTGATATTGTGATTGAGACGAAAAAGGGAACTTAAATAATATAATACGGCTCAGAAATATAAATTTATCGTTTATTTCGTAAAACACAAATATACGATGTAAAAAGACAGGGTGTGAGTTATCAGAATCACTTGAGCATCGTAGGGGTGACGACCGAGCTAATCGATTAGAGCTATAATTCTGTCCGAGAACTTAGCTTCGGAAGGGGAGACGAAGGTCTTCGCAGGAAGGCCGACACGAAGTCTCCGACGCGTCGCTCGATCTCCACCCTCTTCACAAGGTTCTGCTTCGGAACAGCCGGACGAGGAGTAGGGCCCAGGTGGCTCGTACCGGCTATGCCGTCGCAGATGATGCAGGCGTCCTCGGACGGAGAACGTAGAACGGGGAAGTCTACGTGTAATCGTAGCAGGATCTACGTGCAGACGTAGAAGGATCTACGTGCAGACGTAGAAGCTGTTCACACACACACACAAACACACCCACATTAAATAATGCACACATATCAAGGTGCCCTGTGGATGGGAAGAGAGAAAATACACGGATGGGCGTTATACGTTTTGTGCGTGAAGCGCAACGACAACCGCTAGGCCGGCGGTGTCTCACAAGCGACATGCAAGGCAGAGCTGAAGAGATTATAATGTTACCCGTAACCCTGGCTGTGGGGACTCCTCTCTCAACGCTGAGATGAACGGCTGGAAGCGTCCGACGGCGGCGGCGGTACAGCGCCGCGGCTCGTTGACAGTGGCACGGTCGCGAGGGAAACTAGTGTAACTCACGGCGGCAGATCGAGCGCGTTATATTTTATTTTGTAGCGGAGAATTATTTAACAGAAGAAGTGAAGTCTGGTTTCACTGAGACCCGCTTTTATAGACGGCAGCGCGCGTTTGTGGTGTGGCTGCGGAATGAAGTCGGCTAGCACGCAATGACGCGCACTGTACGTGGTTACCTGAATCTAAGTGGCTGAAGGCCTGTAACTCCATTAGTTGATAATATTGGACCTCTACTAGGGGTCCTCCGATGATGTCTGAATTAAAATGTAAGATAAATACAACCGAGGTGAATGTGAATTCCCGTCTATTTGGGATATATTTTAACCGCCTGGCAACCCATTAATCAACACCGCGATGTGCGATGTTGCCAAATACAGCGAACAGAAATTCCATACCGACGCTCGCTATCTTTTTCGTTACGTCAAACAATATATAATTTTAGTATGGGCTGACAGCGGAAAGAGATCGTGGAAATTCACGCTCGGTAAATGATGCAAGAATGTGTGCTCGGTTACGTAGTGAGAGTGTAGTACGCCGAGATATGTGTGATTGAGTTTTCCAAAATGTAGGTTGGCAGTAATAATCTTCAAAATAACGGACGTCTCACGTGTAGCGTAGCCTTAGTACGGAGTATTTTCCTCCGTACTGGCAATGTGTCTCTGACACTTCGGTAAACGGCATTTCGACGGTCCGCTATTCAAATTCACTACGTGACAGTACCCCCTCGGCCCGTTGAAAATTTTCTGGCATCAGAAAATTTTATCCGGTGAAGGCGTACTGCACACGTGCGAAAATAAAAAAAAAATGTAAATATGTGTTGAGTGTGTGCATGAAAAAAAAATTACAAATGATTACTACGGCAATATAGGAGAAAAGTAAAAAAATTGAAAATAAAATGAATTTAACTAAAATGTTGTTTACCTACTTTTGTACCTGTGTTCCCTATGTCCTGCATTCTCATCTTTCATACATCATCTCTCTTTCCTCATCATTCCTGAACCCATCTACTCATTCATACTTCGCATACAAAGGTCGCATTCATACCATGGCATACCCCGCAATCGGTGCCTAGCACTCGCAGCTGAGTAGCCTCCTCACAAACCAGAGTGCGCTCCGAACATAAGTACAAGGCGCGCACTCACCACAGACAACCCAAATACTAAGAAGGAAACCGGTAGTTGGCTCGGCTTACGGTCTGGCATCGAGAGAACATAACTCCTTGGCTTATAGTTTTCAGTCTGTCGAGCTCCCGCAGACTAGGTGAAGGCATATTTAGAGTGTCACTAACCGCACTTGGTGTCTTAGGGCTTAATTTTACGAGTAACCAACCGCTCGCATGTGAGTCTGTCTTTGCCAAACCCCAACCGGCCAACACCTTGAGAAAATGAAATAAATAAAAAAAAACTTTGTGACAAAAAAATTAAAAAAATATTCGAGGAACAAGCTGAGTTGACAACCCTAATTGCCGAGTAAGAAAAATAAAAAAAAACAAATGAAAGAATGTTGCAGTTACATGTTTGTGCGACATGTAGGTACCATGTAGGTACCATGTCGAACCATGACTGCGAACAAACAAAAGAAACAAAACTATCTACACACTATGTATGTATGTATGTATGTGCACTATGTGTGATTCAACAAAATATAAAAAAATCGATCAATGGTCACTTCATCTCGTAACACATTCATCTGTATCTCCCAAAAACATACACCGGTGGTCATAAAAAATTATGAAAAAGCCCGCAGGGAGATTCCAAACTATTTAAAGTTTCGAACAAACGTGACTACAGCAGCATTTATCTGAACTGTAGCCTCGAGTTCACTCCTCGGGTAACCCAACCGGTAAGTATAAATGTACCAAGCATGAAGACTGACGTGTCCATCGTACTTGGTAACTTAGTGCCATGTACACCCCTACTGGAGGACCTGTACATGCAACACACACAAAATATGGAGATACACCAAAAAAACAACAAACATAAAAAAAATCATTGAACCACACAAGTGTATGTATAACTGATGTTGTTGTACAAGTTATATATTATATGAAAGTAATAATATATACTGTCAATGTAAAATGTTACAAATAAAACTTTAATTTGTGTTGTTGCACGTCACACAAAAAATATAGGTGTTCATGATAAAAAACTGTATGTATGGGCATGACACCTAGATGTGACAATAAGTTTTAAAACAAAAATAAGCACTTTAAAAGTTGCTTCCGGAATGCCGGTAACTAATATAAATAAAAAAAATGTTTAATGGACATGGCACCTAGTTGTGACTAGCCATTTTAAAAATAAAAGAAAGGGAAAATAGCCTTTAAGAGTAGCGTTCTGAATTGCCGATACTAAAAACATTAAAAAAAATATGTTTGACATGGCACTTAGCTGTGACCAGCCATTTCCAAGAGAACAAATTTTTAGCAATTTTAATGTTGCGACCTGGTTAGCCGGTACTGAATAATAAATTTGTTGTTTACGGATGCTGAAAGATTAGAGAGTGTAAAACATATCATAAGGCATTTATCTTTGAGAATTTGAAAAAATAACAAAACACGAAATCAGAGAGTCGTAGCCCAGAACATTATTTAAAGTCCTTTACATGCCATCTACCAATGTTTTTTCCTGCTGCGTTTTCCAGTTCGTATACTAATGGTGAGTGTTTGGCTATGATTTTACACTTAACATATTTGGGTGCTAATTTCGCACTGAAAAACTTTTGTGCATCACTTTGTATGTAAGTACGTTTCCATACAAAGTCATCGACTTGGTATTCTCTCTGTTTTCTTCTCAAATTATATCTTTCGGCATTCTTTTGGTGTGCCTTCCATAATTCCTCTTGAACCTTATCGAATATTGTGCATAGGTAACCCGTGTTCTCCGCGTACACGTTTCTGGGAGCTATGACTAGGTCGGCACCATCATGGTTATCTAAGTAGTGTGAACCACAGATTACGAGTTCTCTGCCGTACACCAGATATGACGGTGTGTACCCTGTCACCTCATTCACGGAGTTGTTCATGGCGAATTGAATCTTGTTTAAATTTACATCCCACGCCCGGTGATCGTTGTCGATGAATGTAGATAAGGAGGTTATTAGTGTACGATTATATCGTTCGACTGTGTTCACCTGCGGGCTGTAGCGTGATGTCGGAAAAATGTTGGGGATGTTGTATTTTTTTAAAAGGTTAGTTAATTCATTAGAAACAAATTGGGTACCATTATCCGATATAATAGTCTGAGGGACACCATGGGCAAGAAATACGTCTTTTTCTAAGTGTTTCACTATGCTTTTACTAGTTGCATTTCTTAATGGAAAAATAAGACAGTATTTAGAGAATACGCACATTACCACTAATATATATATATTTTGATTACGTGAACGGGGTAACGGCCCTACTAGATCTGTAGAAATTACCTGAAAAGGACGGGAGACTTGTTTAGGTCTGCCCATCAGGCCTGACGGTGCCATGCTCGGATGTTTGTGGGCCAAACACGGTTCACACTGAGATACATACTTTACCACATCCGCATACATACCTGGCCAGAAATAGTTTAGGCTAAGCCTTTTGTATGTTTTATACACACCCAAGTGACCGGAGGTAGGTACTGCATGGTTCCGTTCAAGAATATCCTGCCTGTCTTCCCGAGGGACACATTTTTTCCAGTCGAATTCTGAACAGAATCTATCAGGTTTTTTGGTTAATTTGAACATTTCGTTATTATGGAGAGCGAAGTTGTTGACACTTGTGGGGTTAGCCAAACAATTGTTATATGTTTTTATATACCATTCATCTTTAGTGTCAGTTATGCTAATGGTCGATACGCCCACTGCGCGTGATAGCATATCTGGCACAACATTCTCACTCCCCTTTTTGTGTTTGACTTCGAAATTGAAAGATGATAAGCGAATAGACCAACGAGCCAGCCTGCCTGTAGGATTAGACAGGTTGAGAAACCATTGTATGGCAGCGTGGTCAGTGAATACCTTGAAAGCCAAACCGTTATCTAGGTAGCATCTCCAGTGCTCTAGTGCGGTTAGGACGCTAAGAGTTTCCCTTTCGGTTATCGAATAGTTACGCTGCGGTGCTGTTAATGACTTGCTCATGTATGCAATTGGCTGTTCGACACCGTCGATCGACTGCGTCAGGACTGCTCCCAATCCAACGTCACTCGCGTCGCAGTGCACCTCGAAGGGAAGGTCGTATCGAGGGCATGCTAAAACTGGGGCTGAGACTAAGACCTGCTTGAGTGTGTTGAACGCCTGTTCTGCTTCTTGTGACCACACAAATTTGAAATTCTTCTTATTCGACGTCAACCGGTTCAGCGGCTCGGCAATTGTGCTGAAGTTTGACACGAATCGTCTGTACCAGCTGGCCGTCCCCAGGAAGCGTTTCACTTCCTTCTTGTTCGTGGGTGTAGGTATGTTCAGAATTGCCTGCAGTTTTTCTGGGTCGGTGCGTAAACCATTTTCGTCGATTACGTAGCCGAGGTACTTAAGTTCTTTTCTGAAAAATACGGACTTGTCATAATTTATGGTCAAATTAGCACCTTCCAATTTCTCCCATACTTTGTGTAGTAGGGCGACGTGTTCGTCGAACGAAGAGCTGACTATAATGAGGTCGTCCACAAATACGAAGACCTTAAATTCAAATTCTGGTCCGAAGAGCTGGTCCATCAGGCGTTGCTGCGAGGCTGGGGCGTTGCAGAGCCCAAAGGCTGTAACTTTAAATCGCAGCATACCTCTTCCAGGAACGAAAAATGCCGTCTTTTGTCTGTCTTCCTCAGCAATCGGGATTTGGTGGAATGACTTGGCCAGATCAATGCTCGTCAGAAACTTAGCGTCCCGTAGGTTGTCGAGGATTTCTGCCACGTACGGCAAGCTGTACGTGTCCTTAATCGTGACTGCATTCAACCTTCTGCTGTCGAGGCACAACCGCATCTCGCCGCTTTTCTTGGGCGTGAGCAGAACAGGATTCGACCATTGTGATTCACAATATTCCACCACGTCCAGTTTAAGTAGTTTGTCAACTTCTTCACACAAAAGTCTCTTCTTTTCTGGTGACATCCTATAGTAACGTTGCCTGATTGGGGGATTGTCACCCGTGTTTATGTGGTGAGTTTGAATAGACGTGCGTCCCAGACCTTTCACTTTGTCGGAGATGAGTTCAAAGTTGTGAATAATTTTGTCGGCAATTGTCCGTTGATTTATATTTAGGTCATTTATACTGTATAAATGGCCATTGCTGGGAGGTGATACCATAAAGCATTTGTTATGTTCAAAAATTGGCTTACAAGTGATTTTGTTAATATATTTAGGGGCCAACGCAAATTTTAACCAAAAATCCACTCCCAACACTAATGAATGATCTATATCCGGGACTACAAATATTCTAATGGTGTTTGTCCTGCCTTCGAATGTGATAGGCAGGTCCATGAACCCAAGACTCCATAATATTTTACCATTAGCTACAGAGAAATTTTTTATGGCCGGCACTAAGGTATAGCCTAACTTAATTAAAATATTATGTGCGTTGTTTCCTAAGATAGAAACCACCGCACCTGAGTCTAATAAGCCACAAAGTGTGTGCTTACCAATCTTAATATTTATGAAGGGTCGTTCTTGCTCTCTCGTATTGTCAAAGTGCACCGTTGCCGTTTTATAGCTACAAAAAAAATTATTAATAAATTTTAACCACTGTTTCCATTTTACAGTGTCAAAATTGTTTGAATGTGCTGCTTTATTGTTGGTAGTTTTTATGCTCTTATTCGAGCAACGGTGCGTGTTTAGTTTTTTTGATCAGAAGTAATTGTTTTGTTGCATGTTGTGCAGTTCTTGCTGGTGAACCCTTCTAGCCCACACTTATAACATGTCAGTTTTAAGGTGGACCGACACCTACTAGCCATATGGCCTGGCTTTTTGCACCGGTAGCAGTATAGTTTTCTGTTGTCGTAGGTCCTATGGGTACGATTTTCCGTAGTTGAGCTGCACTCAGCCTCCTGTCTGACTGCCGCTACTTTCCCCGGAGTAGATCGGTAACCCGTGTAAGCGAACTCAGGTGCAACAGTTTTATCCGAGCTCCTAGGGGGCTCGTGGTACGCTTCGCTGCGCTCCGAGAATTCTTCTAGCCTCTTACACACAGTGCGGAGGTCAGCGAGGTTGTGCACCGGTGACTGAGCCAGTACCGGAGCGTAACAGGGTTTGATGTTACACAAAATTATATTTAGCTTTAATTGTTCGGATAGTGGTGCGGAGAGACGTGCGAACATACCTGACAAAATAGCTAGGTACACTGAAATATTTTCCCTCTCGCCCTGGGTACGATCTCTGATTTCATTATACAGTTTGTAATCATAATTAGATGAACTGAAGGTTTCGGTTAGGGCAGACGTCAAGTCGTCCCATCCATTTAGGGTTTCACGAACTGAGCGGAACCAGTATAGCGCTTCATCCGTGAACAGCTCGATCGCTCAGTGAAATAAGGCCCGTTTTGTGATGTCGCGAGAAGCGCGCAGGTCGTTGACCTTTTCTAGGAACGCGCGAACGCATGTCCGGCCATTGAATTTGATTTTTAGAAATTCTTTTATGAATGACTTGTTAGACGTGTTGTTGTTGCAGATATAGTGTGTGTTGCAATCGACAATGCTTGGTACCTGGTTCTCCCTCGCGAACGGCGTCTCGTCTGCAGGGCGATGCTCGCTCTCGTTTTCTTCCTCGGCAGTCTCGCTCTGCCCTGCAGATTCGACGCCCCTCGCGCCGGAGTTCGTACCTGCTTGCTCTGTTGGTTGCTGCTCTGAGCTGCAATTCATTTTCGAATTTAAAGTTAAACAACGCTCATACAAGGTATTTATTTTTTCTATACATTCATTGTGTAACACCCGGTCGGATTCATTTTCTATTATGATGCGTTGCGCACGGAAGTATAGGTGGTTGACCGTGGATAGGACTGTGGCTATGGCACGGCGTTCCGGAGCGGCTTCGACTTTGTCTACTCTGAGAGATACCTCAGTTAGGGTCAGTTGTATCTCGGCAAGATCATCCGATGGATCGAACACCGAAGTTTCGACCTCCAGCGACGGGTACTTTGTAAGAAACTCCCGGAGTAGTTTTCTATTAGTAATCTGGTTGGGACCTGGCTCTACACCTCTCACCCTCAGCTCATACTCTGCCTCTCGCTTGTTGAGAGACAGAAAATTAATGTGCCGGTCCATCGTAACTAGATGGCACCAGTAGGTAAGCAAGATTTAAGATTAATAAAATAAATTAATATTAAAATTATGTTGAAAAGAAGATAACGTTGACCGTTGATTTCGAAAAGGTTAAAAATTATTATAACAAACTGACTAGGTATTGTTTATTTCAACGGTCCGTTGAGTTGGGATTCTACGTCTAAAAGAAAGTAACGAGTTGACATGTATGTGCGTTGTGCTGGCATGAAACATCAAATTATTTTTCTATAGGTTGCCTAACTGAACTATAATCACCTAATGTTTGGAATTAAAAAAAACGTTGGCTAAAAACTTGTTGTTACACAAACACAATATAAAATATAAAACTAACCAACGACCCTGCGGATCAAGTCCGCATGAGTACAACAAAAACTTTCACAAACACTGGTGTGGGTAATTTCATTACCTATAAGTGAAAAAAGAAATTATTTTTTTCTGCAACCTATTATCCAATATGAAAAAATATGATGGACGTGGAGACTACCTCTCAGGTTTGGAGGTATCTACTAAATTTTAAAATATTACACAACACAAGAACGCACAATACAAAACAAATGAAATTTTAGCTCGCTCGTCACAATATAAGCTTATAAGGCAGCATTATAGCTCCTTATAGCTTGATAAAACCCAAAAAAGCCTAACAATTTACCCAAAAAAAACCCGCCGAAGAACTAGGGATACTGCACAAGTTGCACAAAAAAACTACCACGTTATAAAAAAAATTTGCACAAATAAAATAAAATAAAAAAAACAAACTACATCCCTAGCCACAGTACCGATTACAAAGATAGATGAAGTCTATACTTTGAATATGTTCGGGCGTTGCTAGCCAACTACTGTGTGAGAATGTAAGTACACAATAACTAAGCCTACCTACTGCTCAAGTGATTCTTTACCGGTAGGCGCCACTGAGACGAAAAAGGGAACTTAAATAATATAATACGGCTCAGAAATATAAATTTATCGTTTATTTCGTAAAACACAAATATACGATGTAAAAAGACAGGGTGTGAGTTATCAGAATCACTTGAGCATCGTAGGGGTGATGACCGAGCTAATCGATTAGAGCTATAATTCTGTCCGAGAACTTAGCTTCGGAAGGGGAGACGAAGGTCTTCGCAGGAAGGCCGACACGAAGTCTCCGACGCGTCGCTCGATCTCCACCCTCTTCACAAGGTTCTGCTTCGGAACAGCCGGACGAGGAGTAGGGCCCAGGTGGCTCGTACCGGCTATGCCGTCGCAGATGATGCAGGCGTCCTCGGACGGAGAACGTAGAACGGGGAAGTCTACGTGTAATCGTAGCAGGATCTACGTGCAGACGTAGAAGGATCTACGTGCAGACGTAGAAGCTGTTCACACACACACACAAACACACCCACATTAAATAATGCACACATATCAAGGTGCCCTGTGGATGGGAAGAGAGAAAATACACGGATGGGCGTTATACGTTTTGTGCGTGAAGCGCAACGACAACCGCTAGGCCGGCGGTGTCTCACAAGCGACAGGCAAGGCAGAGCTGAAGAGATTATAATGTTACCCGTAACCCTGGCTGTGGGGACTCCTCTCTCAACGCTGAGATGAACGGCTGGAAGCGTCCGACGGCGGCGGCGGTACAGCGCCGCGGCTCGTTGACAGTGGCACGGTCGCGAGGGAAACTAGTGTAACTCACGGCGGCAGATCGAGCGCGTTATATTTTATTTTGTAGCGGAGAATTATTTAACAGAAGAAGTGAAGTCTGGTTTCACTGAGACCCGCTTTTATAGACGGCAGCGCGCGTTTGTGGTGTGGCTGCGGAATGAAGTCGGCTAGCACGCAATGACGCGCACTGTACGTGGTTACCTGAATCTAAGTGGCTGAAGGCCTGTAACTCCATTAGTTGATAATATTGGACCTCTACTAGGGGTCCTCCGATGATGTCTGAATTAAAATGTAAGATAAATACAACCGAGGTGAATGTGAATTCCCGTCTATTTGGGATATATTTTAACCGCCTGGCAACCCATTAATCAACACCGCGATGTGCGATGTTGCCAAATACAGCGAACAGAAATTCCATACCGACGCTCGCTATCTTTTTCGTTACGTCAAACAATATATAATTTTAGTATGGGCTGACAGCGGAAAGAGATCGTGGAAATTCACGCTCGGTAAATGATGCAAGAATGTGTGCTCGGTTACGTAGTGAGAGTGTAGTACGCCGAGATATGTGTGATTGAGTTTTCCAAAATGTAGGTTGGCAGTAATAATCTTCAAAATAACGGACGTCTCACGTGTAGCGTAGCCTTAGTACGGAGTATTTTCCTCCGTACTGGCAATGTGTCTCTGACACTTCGGTAAACGGCATTTCGACGGTCCGCTATTCAAATTCACTACGTGACACACTGAGACGAAAAAGGGGAACTTAAATAAGAAATACGGCTCAGAAATATAGTTGTCGTTTATTTAATGTAACACAAAAATTAATATATAAAAAGACAGGGTGTGAGTTTTCAGAATCACTTGAGCATCGTAGGGGTGACGACCGAGCTAATCGATTAGAGCTATAATTCTATCCGAGAACTTAGCTTCGGAAGGGGAGACGAAGGTCTTCGCAGGAAGGCCGACACGAAGTCTCCGACGCGTCGCTCGATCTCCACCCTCTTCACAAAGTTCTGCTTCGGAACAGCCGGACGAGGAGTAGGGCCCAGGTGGCTCGTACCGGCTATGCCGTCGCAGATGATGCAGGCGTCCTCGGACGGAGAACGTAGAAACGTGGAAGTCTACGTGTAACGTAGAAGAGACTACGTGTAGACGTAGGAGCCGTAACCCTGGCTGTGGGGACTCCTGTCTCAACGCTGAGATGTACGGCTGCGGCGTCCGTGAGGGAGTGCTCGACGACGCGTGACCGACGCGGTGGTGCAGCGCCGCGGCTCGTTGACAATGGCACGGTCGCGAGGAAGATTAGTAAGACTCACGGCGGCAGATCGAGCGCGTTATATTTTATCTTGCAGCGGAGAATTATTTAACAGAAGAAGTGGACCGGGAGGCGAGGCGTGCAACGCTCGTCGATATCGCCGTGCCGCACGATGGTAACCTCGTCAGTAAGGAAGCAGAGAAGATGCTGAAGTATCTGGATCTGCAGCACGAGGTTACCAAAATGTGGCCCGTCGACTCGACGATCGTTGTGCCCATAGTCGTATCAGCGCATGGGCTGATAGCGAAGAGCCTCGATGACCACCTTAAGAGGCTCTCGCTGAGTGGTTGGGTCAAGGGCCAGATCCAGAAGGCAGCCCTGCTCGACACTGCACGCATCGTCCGGAGGTTCCTCTCTTTGGGACCCGACCATCGGTAGCCTGGGCTCGCCCCGCCGCCGGTGGTGGAAACTCCGTTTGTTTTTATATTAATTTTAGGTTTTAATTAAAAAAAAAAAATGTAAAATTTGTATAAAAAGAAATGTGGAAATAAATGGATAAAATAATAATACGAGAAGAAAAAGAGCTGTCAAACCGACATGTCGGAAAAATTTTCTCTAGAAAATTTCTTTTAAAACTTTTTGCCTGGGACGAACAAACCGAGCTTCCGCCACGCGCGGACTCTTCTCCAGCGGCGCAGCGACCCGCACGGTTGGAGGCACCGTGCCGGCATCACCACCGCCGCCGCTCGGTGTCCCCGGTACTCCACCAGCTCGACATGCCTGGCGACAGAAGCGGCTGCAGACCACCCGGGACGCGACGCGCGTGATGGAGGGCAGGCTATGCGGCGAAGGCCGGCCGCCGCCGCGCTCGACTTCGACGCCGCCGCCGCCACCGCTCGCCCGCAGCAGCACTGCCTCCGCCCACCGCGTCGCCCGGCCTCCCCGCGCCCGGGTCGTCCAATACGAGAGCCGCCATTCTTCTCGCACCACTACACGCACACCCTACCACCCAGCTCCACGCCGTCGGTGCATTTCATCGACGACTAAGATGGAGTGTTGACGTCGGCCGAGCCACAAGAACTACGGTGAGGGCGGCGTCCACCACCGGCCAGCTTGGGGCCATCGGGACCTCGCGTCCCGTCTAGTGCCCCCGCTACCGGTGGTGTGTGCACCCATGAGGCGACGCGCGCGCGAAGATGACGACGTTTAACAGACCTGCGCGACGACGTCGCCGTGCAGTCCGGCGGATACGGAGCTCTCCGAGATGGGGGTGGTGGTGGCCTACGTGTCTAGTACCACCACCTATCGCTCGTAGCTTGCCTCGCGTCGTCTCGGAGAGCTCCGTAGCCACGGCCTGCACCCGCCGGTGTGCTTGGAGGCTTGCCTCCCGCCGCCGGCGGTATTACCATTTTTATTTGTTTGTATTAATTTTGTGTATTTTTATTACTTTTTATAGTTATAATATATGTAAAATTAATGTAAATGTATTTAAAAATGTGAAATAAAGGGAATAATAATACAAATTTTACCTAATGTCTAATACTTAATAATTTATTTTAAAAATTCATAATAATTTATTTATACCTGCGGCCCGCGCTGAGTGGGCCGGAAGCGGCAGCGACGACGCCAGTTCATTTAGTTGGCGGCGCAGCCCTGCGACCTGTGTATGCGACGCGACATGCTAACATTTTCAATAATTAAATTTTGCTCGCGTGTCATGACGCGACCAATATACCTGCGGCCCGCGCTGAGTGGCCGGAAGCGGAAGCGACGACGCCAGTTCATTTAGTTGGCGGCGCAGGCCTGCGACCTGTGTATACGACGCGACATGCTAACATTTTCAATAATTAAATTTTGCTCGCGTGTCATGACGCGACCAAGATACCCGCGGCCCGCGCTGAGTGGCCGGAAGCGGCAGCGACGACGACGCCATTTCATTTAGTTGGTGGCGCAGCCCTGCGACCTGTGTATGCGACGCGACATGCTAACATTTTCAATAATTAAATTTTGCTCGCGTGTCATGGCGCGACCAAGATACCTGCGGCCCGCGCTGAGTGGCCGGAAGCGGCAGCGACGACGCCTGTTCATTTATTTGGCGGCGCAGCCCTGCGACCTGTGTATGCGACGCGACATGCTAACATTTTCAATAATTAAATTTTGCTCGCGTGTTATGACGCGACCAAGATACCTGCGGCCCGCGCTGAGTGGCCGGAAGCGGCAGCGACGACGCCAGTTCATTAAGTTGGCGGCGCAGCCCTGCGACCTGTGTATGCGACGCGACATGCTAACATTTTCAATAATTAAATTTTGCTCGAGTATCATGACGCGACCAAGATACCTGCGGCCCGCGCTGAGTGGCCGGAAGCGGCAGCGACGACGCCAGTTCATTTCGTTGGCGGCGCAGCCCTGCGACCTGTGCATGCGACGCGACATGCTAACATTTTCAATAATTAAATTTTGCTCGCGTGTCATGATGCGACCAAGATACCTGCGGCCCGCGCTAAGTGGCCGGAAGCGGTAGCGACGACGGCAGTTCATTTATTTGGCGGCGCAGCCCTGCGACCTGTGTATGCGACGCGACATGCTAACATTTTCAATAATTAAATTTCGCTCGCGTGTCATGACGCGACCACGAAATGCTCCCTTCTGCTTGTGCAGCACTCCAAAGAAGTCATCGATCCTGTTCTCGGCGAACATGGCAGACGCACTACACTGCCACGGCCATATATAGTTCGAATGCTTAACGTAAAATAAAGGTAATCGATAGGCACTAACAGCGGTTTTCAATATACGAACCGTAGATAGATAAAGCTTACCGAGCTAGTACCAGAGATACAGAAGTAAACATTTTACATAAGTTGCACGGAAGATGGTAGTTTTACAGTCATTTACATTGTGTTATTTTTGTTGATTTATTAGATTGATGTAGTTTTAGTTTTTGTGCGTCTTTTTTTATCATATTTCCTTGGTTTTCAATATCGGTCTTATCATCTTGATTATTCCATTTATTACATCTCCTCTAAGATCGCAGAGCAAATCAATCTGATTTTTCATCTCTGTAGTTTTGCATTGTATTGGAACTTTCCGTCCTCCTTTACCCTTTGCCTCAAACATTGTTATAATTTTAGCTAAATGTTTTTCTAGTTCGTTTAGACTTTTCAGAACTTTTTCACGTAGTATAAGCCCAATTTTTTATGTGTTCACGAAAATTACATCGACTTCTCCTGCTGTTCGACGATTGAAAATAAGCGTTTGTATTAATGATACGTCACACCATTCTGACCTATTTTCGGAAGTTTTGTTCGTTTTTACGTATGTACATACCTACTACCTACGTGACGAATGTACAATCCTTGCGACCAATTCATACCTACTTGTGTTTTTAGGTTACCGCATACCCGTACGTATACCGTATACCGTAGTATCCGTACGGAAGCCTACGGCGTCCGTCTGCCAGCCCATTCGCCCGAAGGCTCTACTCTATCTCTTGCAACGTAATATAAACATGAAATAACTGGTTGAAATTTTCACTGAATTATTTATTTTTATTTTATTTTATTGGGAAAACATACAGTCATCGTAAAAAGGAGTTAGTACTAACATTAATTACACAGAGACCAATAAAGTTTTCTACATAAAGTTATCTGTATTAAGTGCGTTCATGATTAATAAATTAACCTAAAAGAAAGAAAACATCAAAAACTATATGTTATTATGGCGGATTTACCAACTAATAATAAAATAAGAAAAAGAAAAAGACTCAGGGGGGTACCCCCCATACATGAAACTGTTCTCTACATACAGACAAGATTGAAACTATGTGGTGGTACGGAAACCTCGGTGCGCGAGTCCGACTCGCACTTGGCCGGTTTTTCTGTCATTGAGTAGACAGGTACCTGTGTTGAGTACAAATAAGACCATTTTTTAATATTACATAAGTTAATGTGTTTGTAATTATTGTTACTTGTAGAAAAACAAAGTAAATAAATAAATACATAAGCTCGAAAAACAGTACATACAATGCTTGGCAATCGTTTAGACAGGGCACTTTTGTCTCCATTTGGTCAGTATAATGAACAAATGAGTTTGTGCAAGGGAAACTGTTTTAAAACTGGCCACGAGGCGTTGCTCACTCGGTGACTCACCAAACATGGCTTTTAGAAGATTGTCGACATCCTTCTTCTTATCTTGCGTTATAAAATGGTTAAGAGGAAGCTGCTTCAGTCTTATATATAAGCCTTATTTGGTTGACTGTCACTCCCCTTTTGACCAAAGATACGAATTCTTGCAGGCCTGACAAGTTCCTACTTACACCGCTCTTGAAGGACCCGAGACTGTACTTGGGGGAAAATATATGGGCATACATTTTATTCTATGCATTGCCTTGTGCATTGTGTATTTTACCAAAGAGTTTGTATTGCGTCGTCGCTGCGCCGCGACGTAATACAAACCCTTTGTATTTTACTTAGGTAGGTACTTAATTGTGCTGATTATAAGTGGATATGTAAGGTAAGGATGTTGCGAGCCGACATTACCCGATCTACGATGCAAATGCGGTCTGGTAAACGATAAACCTTCTCGAATAAAGTAAGTACTTTATTCGAGAAGGTTTTGTCAGCCTCGACAGCTCAGTGGTGCAGACAGTCGACTGTTGCTATTGAATGTTAAGGAACGCTGGGCGCGCTCAGTACTTGGATGGGTGACCGCTCGACCGTTGGAGGCTGACCGTGGTTCGGATTGCACGTAAAACTGTAGGTCCCTTCCCTTCCTACCTTACTCGGTGGTAGGGTTCAAGCCGCCCGGATTAATACCACCGCACTGAATGAAACGCCGGTCGAATCGGCTATGTAAATAGTTTGTGTTTTCCGTCCAGTTCAGTGTAGCCGGCACGATCGAAGGGAAGCACTGACATGGCACCTAGTTAACCCGGTGTTATGGGCTGACATCACGGATGTTGAAGGTGATGTAGCCAACCGTGTCAGTTTCCATAAAAAAAAAGTACCTAACTAAAGGCGAGGTCGAAGGCCGAGTAACTATATGGTTTAACTATACGGAACTCCGCTTTCGACGTCGCCATTAGTTGCATACTTTTCGAGAAGGTTTATCTAACATTCACCTGAACGCAACTCAGCCTTTGGACTCGCCCTTAATTACTTACCTACTTTCTTCTTTTGAAATACGAATTTTACGTGATCGAAGCCGCGGGCCAAAGCTAGTTACTTGAATATATCCCTTTCTAAGGGCGTATGATTGACGGCGAAAATCTGCCCTCCTTTGGTTGTCAATCCACGTGTTCAATTGGTATGACTGCCTTTTTCGTAGGATGGCATTTCCCACAATTGCCTTGTGACACTCTTCTAGGGATGGTAACTTTGGAAGAGCATGGAGGTTGCAAAAGTATTGTGTAACTGCGATTCTTTCTTCTTCACTCCATTTAATTCGTTTGGTTTTACCGAAGGGTGATGCTGAAATACAAATTAAAATTAATAAAACAAAAATTATTATATAATAACGTGAATTATTAGAAAAGCATCATATATTTATTATTGCATGGTTCTTCTTAATTTACTTGTTTCTGTTCATTAACTATCTAGGTATGGTAAATATAAAAATTCTCCACTGAGCACGATTTATTTAAAAAAAAATCAACAGATTTTACGTGTACGCAACAATGGCTGCATTGGAAATGTATCTTGGAAAATTTCATTATTTAGTAAACCCAACAAAAATAAAACTATAAAAAATATTATACCTACTCCCGGCCGCGCGCGCGTGACCTTGCGCTGGGTTCATGACAATGGTGTTCCTTCATTAGACCAAAACAATGCCCGTGACCTCCCAGCTGCGGGCCCCTCAATATGCGCATGTTGACCTAATTTTAATTCCTTGTTATGATGTCATGTCGTCATCGTCGTCTGTGTCGCAAGTACCTATGCCCCGAGACCGTCTTTAAATTTGACTGGTGGAAAAAATATATATTTCCTATAAAATACACACTAACTTACTCTATCGTTCTACCTGCCTAATCTAGTCTGGGCCCAGATCTTAACTCTATTTATCTATGTGTATAACTACGAGCTATGAAGTTTAATCTATTTTGCTAATCGCGTTGAGTTCTTAATATTATTGTCTCTGTCGCCAACAGTGCAAATTTTTGTAAAATTGCTGAACTTTGGGGTCGCGCTGCTCATCAACCATAAGTCGCAGACCACAAGCAAAAATACCCTCGAGTAGCCCAATTGATTTTTCAATTCAATTCAAGTTATAAGCATTTTTGGGTATAACGCAAAATCGATCCATTAAACATTTCCAATGTTAAAAATTATTTATTTATTTTTTAGTTTTTGCTGGGCATGTGTCTCCAGAGAAAACTAAAAATACAAAGTTCAAATATGTGTATACAAAAATTAGTGTATATGCTATTGACCGTTGAGGAGTTCCTTCGTCTGGAGCCAATCCTGGATGGAGAATCGGGTCACGGTTACCACAAAAATGCATTGTCATCGGAACTGAACCAACATGCCAAATTTCAACTCCGTAGGATAAGAGGAAGTGGTTCTAATTCAGCTTGGAAGATTTGACCCGAACATACATACAGACATACATACATTGCAAGTTATTGCTTTTAAAATACTTACTGCTGCGACGTTTTGCACCAGAGTCATTAAATGATGAACCAGTTGTACTTTCAGGTGTACCAATTGTCCCATATTGTGTAGTTATTCGTCTTTGCTTGGATTTCTTTTTATTTTTACATGGTGTCTCACTATCATCTGAACTTAATATTTTAGCGCGTATTTTCCTCCTTCTGAAGTCTGAAATATATAAAGTTATGATGTTGAACATTTTTCTTTATTTCACAAAAAGAAAACACTCTACTCTTGGTAGGAAAAAACTGGACAAAAACAAAGAGTAATTGAAAGATGGGCCAGAAAAAAAAGGTGTAAAAAAAATATGAATACCAACAGAATACCAGAGAACCAGAGAACAAGTGGCGTTCCATTGGCGACCGACAGACACCAGAGCGATCCCATAAGGGTCCCTTTTTTCGCAATTTTGCAATGGGACCCTAAAAAATACGTGTTTAAAAAATACTCACTTTGGGTTACAGGTTCAGATGAATCACTGTCACTCAAGTTACCAGTAGCCGTTTGAGATGAAGGCATTGCGTTAGAAGTGCTCGGAAGATCTTGGTCAAGATCGGACTCTTCACTGTCTTCACCCATTGCTGCTTCAAGAAACCAAGATACATCAGTAACATCCCTGAGAGGGACAGGAACTCTGTAAATATCTTTATGTATTTGTTTGTTGTGGCCCATAAAGTTAGCAAGGTCCGAAACCTTATCTTCTCCGATACCGAGCATTGCGGTGTGTGTCGCTGTGTTTTCTTAGAGTAGTGCCTTGTAGAGATACGGATCTCACTGATTAGGGAAGACTGGATAGATGAATAAGACACGTATACATTATTAGAGTTTGTATTCCTCCTAAAGTAACTGTCGCGAGTAACTGCCAGGCGAAGACTGGCGAGGGGCGCGGCGCGCGCGGCGTCGCAGCCGAGCGGGGGGAATACTGTAAGTATGTGTGTGTGTATGCATATACGCTACAGGACTCCCCCCCTAAAATAAGGATATTTAAGTTCAAAAATGGAAAACAACACAAATTTTAAATAAAAACTACATGACACAAAATTAATTTTCACGAAACAGTTCGTTGAGTTAAACGGGGTACACTGAAGCCGCCCCTGCCGCTGCCGTTGATCGCAGTCCCATGTTTGGTATGGTTGCTAACGAGCCGTTGTTGCCGCCCTGCGCTTCGCCTAGTCGGCGGAGGACGGCGCTGACTAAACGTCGCTGTTGGTACTTCCTTAGCACTTGGTATATCACTATGGCTAGGGCTGCTGCGGATAAGATGATAGCCCATATCACCATCGTTGCGGTGTGGCGCTCCGACGACGCCGTATTGTCGCCGGCGGCTGCCGCTGTTTGTGAGATGAGGCTGACCTCTCTTGTTTCTTCTTTGGTGGAGTACCCGCCCATGGTGTTCTGGCTGGTTGCTCTGGCGATTTCTGCAGTGGTACTGACGAGGGTGCTGCGGTCGCGACGTGCGTCAAGTAATCCGGTCACTGACTGACGCGTCGGTTGTTGTCACGGGCCTCGCGCGAGGAAGCGCAAGTGAATTTTGCGTCAGCATGTTTCCGGTGCGGCAGGGGTCGACGTTATGCTGTGACCTAGATTCACCTTAATTACGATTATAGATATAATTTTTGTATTACAAAGGAAAGAAAAATTTCTTAAACAATTAAAATTAACACTACAAGGTTGAAACACAAACAACAATAAAACTTCGTTCACTGCACTCAATGTTCCTGTCTAGAGTTAGTTATACATTGTTATCAACTTCGCATATGCGCATTAGAGTTCCGCGAAACGTACAATGGGCCGTGATATTCGACCGTGTCTCGTAACATGATACGGGAGGGTCAGCGTCGGCGGCCGCGGTGGCGACGAAGGCGGTGGTGACGTAGGCGGCGGTGACGGAGGTGACCCAGTTGCAATATTGTTATTGTTTGCGGTTTGGTCCGTGCTTTGTTCTGCCGGGATGCACATGAAAGCCGGTTTTATGCGGTCAAGCGTAATTGTCCGGTCTCCGTTTGGGAACTTTAGTGTATAATGTTTGTTTCCGCGTTCTATAATTTGGAAAGGTCCGTCGTATGGTGGTGTCAGGGGTTTAGCGACATGATCTCGTCTGACAAAAACATGGGTGCACTTGCTCAATTCCGGGTGGATGAATACGGATGGTCTCGTGTTTTCTCTTTTCGGAATAGCTGTTAGTCTCTCGATTTGATCACGTAATCGGTTTACAAAAGAGTCGTTCATGCTGGTAGTTTTCGTCTCCTCGAAAAATTCACCGGGTAGGCGTAAAGTGGATCCATACACCAACTGGGCGGGGCTAATGCCAGTGTCGTCACGTAGAGACGCTCTGAAACCGAGGAGTATAGTTGGGAGTTCTTCCGACCATTTATGTAGTCGTGTTTCCGAGTGCCATCAAAGCGCCCTTCATTGACCTGTGGAACCTCTCGATGGCTCCATTACTTTCTGGATGGTAAGACAAGGTCGGATTCGAAGTTGCGTCCTTGGTCAGATGTCAGGCGTAGTGGACATCCGAACCTTACGATCCAGTGCTCGTAGATGACTCTTGCCGTGGTTTCGGCCGTTGCGTCTGTTACAGGAACGGCTTCCATCCATGAAGTGGTGCGATTTATCATGGTGATTATGTATCTGTGGTCTTGTGACGGATGGAGTAGCCCGACCACGTCGATGTGTACGTGCTCGAAACGTCCAGCTGATTCAAATTTTCCGAAAGGAGTTTTGGTGTGTCTGGTGACTTTTGCCTTTTGACATGGGATGCATGTTCTCGTCCAGATTGGTAAGTCAGTGTTCATTTTCGGCCAGTAGAACCTTCCGGCCATTAGTTTCCTAGTTCCTCTCTCGCCGGGATGTGACAATCCGTGTATTGTTTCAAAAGCCTGTTTACGGAACTTTTCTGGGAGGTATGGTCGAATGTTTGAGTGAGAAATGTCACAATATAGTGTCGAGTCGCATCCAGGGATCTTCACTTTCTTGAGGGGAGACTTCCGTGATGCTACCTGCCAAATGGTCGACCAAGAGTTGAAAGAGCTACTCTTTCAACTCTTGGTCGACCATTTGGCATTGACTTACTTGTTCGTAGTCTATTGTTGAGGGGCATTTTATAGATTCTAACCGCGACAGGAAATCTGCAACCGTGTTGTCCTTGCCGGCTACATGTTCGATTCTAGTACAGAATTGAGAGATGTAGTCGAGCTGTCTCGACCTCCGTGGGGTATCGTCGGAACTTGCGGTTTTCTTGAAGGCGTGGATGAGCGGTTTATGGTCAGTATACATGATTACTTCTCTGCCTTCGATTAAACGACGGAAGTGTTTAATCGCGGAGTATATTCCGAGTAGCTCTCGATCATACGTGGAATAGCGTTTTTGAGTTTCGTTTAGATTTTTGGAGAAAAATCCGAGTGGTTCTGGTCCACTTCCGCTGTCTTGTTGTAGAACTGCTCTAATGCAAGTGTCCGAGGCGTCACTCATTATGCTAAGTGTGCCGTCGGGTGATGGATGTACGAGGGTGCAAGCGTTTTTGATGCTGTCTTTGCATCTCTCGAACGCTGCACTGGTGTCTGTAGTGCATTCTATCGGTGATTTGTCATTCTTCTTGGATTTAACTAGGTATTGGTTTAGTTCACTCTGGTCCTTTGCTGAGTTGGGAAGGCATTCACGGTAAAAGTTCAACATTCCGAGGAAACGTCGGAGTGATTGTACTGTGGTCGGTTTTTCAAATTTGGAGATGGCTTCTACGCGTTCAGGTAGTGGTTTTATACCATTAGTCGTGACTGCGTATCCTAGATAATCCACACTAGTTTTGCCAAAGTGGGACTTTTCTACATTGATTGTGATGCCGTAGGCGTTAAACCTCTCAAGGACTTGTCTTATGTGGTCTTTGTGGGTTTCTTCGTTCTCGGACGCTATGAGGGTGTCGTCGATGAAATGAACGGAAGATTCTGTAGAACCGTATCAAGGAAACGCTGGAAGGTCTGTCCAGCATTCCTGAGTCCAAAGCAGGTCCTCGTGAATTCGAACAGGCCGAACGGAGTAGTTACGGCCGTTTTCTCTATGTCACTTTCTCTTACGGGGATCTGATTGTAAGCTCGATTGAGATCGATTTTCGAGAAGATTTTCTTGCCGTGAAGTAAGTACGTGAAATCTTGTAGACGAGGGATTGGGTAACGGTCTGGCTTGGTAACTTCGTTCAATCTTCTGTAGTCTCCCACGACGCGTATCCCTCCATTACTCTTCGGTACGATGTGTATCGGGGATGCCCAGGGTGACTTTGAGGGTCGACAGATGCCTTGCTCCATTAGGATCATAAACTCCTGTTTTGCTTTGGCATATTTATCAGGGGCGAGGGGTCTCGGGCGGCAGAACACTGGTGGACCACTCGTTTCGATGTGGTGGGTCACGCAGTGTTTTATGTCCTCGTTGGATGGGACCGTTGTCTTGAGAATCTTCGGGAAATTGGTTAATATTTCGGTATACGGGTGGGATGTGTTCAGCATACGTATAGTGGGTTCCTGTGATACTTCAACTGAACCAATAGCCTCGAGGCGTGTCGTGCCATCGATGAGTCGTCGATTCCTTAGGTCTACTATCAGATTATAGTGTTCCAAGAAATCAGCTCCTATTATGTTCTGTCCCACGTCGGCGACTGTGAAAGTCCACCGGATAGGTCGACGTAAGCCGAGGTTCAAGACGATACTTTCCTCACCGTATATGTTGATGGGGGAGTTGTTGGCTGCGTACGCTATGCCCTACGATGATCCGTATTTTCGTCCACGCAGCACTGAAATATCGGCTCCAGTGTCGACGAGGTATACATTCCCGGTTGAGCGATCAGTGATTTTAAGGCGTTTTGATTTCCCCACCGTGCAGACCTCCGCCTTCGGTTGCACTACGTTTAGTTTTTTTGCTGATCCTTCCACGCGCACGGTGGTTCACATTTGCGTGCCAGGTCTCTGAACTTATGATGGTAGTAGCAGAGCCAGTTCGGGTTTTTATCCGATTGTGATGACGATCGTGTTCGTTGTCGGGATCGTGATCGTGCTCGGCTACTTTGCCCGCCACGCGGATATTGCATGAATCCCGTGCGTAGCGATGCTAACTCGACTGACATGCGCGCCATGTGCTGAGTCAGCTCTACAATAGCCGCTTGCATTACTTGTGTCGTCGGTGACGGGGTGGATGACCGGGCCTGGGTTGACCTCGATACTTCGCTAAACTGAAGTTGTATGTCGGAACGGGAATTTTCCAGAACTTTATCGGCCATTGTAGCTAATTCTTCCAGGGACTTGTGGTCAGTTACTGCCAGCACTGTGCGGATCGCTATGGGTAGGTGGCCGGCCCAGAGGAATTTTAATGCGTCGTCACTAATTTTGGTGCCCGCGAGGTCCCGCATACGCCGGAGTAGTTGGGACGGGCGTTGATCGCCGAGTTGCATCTCACTTAGCAACTTTTGGAATTGCCGCTGTTCTGACTCTACGTTACCTGTAATTAGGCGCGTCTTCAGTGCTTCATATTTACGTTCAGCAGGGGGCGATGAGACTAGGTCGTTTACTTGCTGAAGGTCCGGGAGCTGTAGTTTGGCGATGACCGCTTGCCAGCGCTGCTCGTCGGAGAGCCTTTGGGAGGCGGTGACGGCCTCAAATTGTATGAAGAACAGCTTTGGCTCCTGGCGCCAAAAATCCGATATCCGGCTGGACACGGATATGGCGGCAAGGTTGCCCGCCATATCGGATGAGGATTGTTGGTGTGCTGCGTCCAGGTTCGCCTGCAGGTTTGGTGGTATTGGCAGCTGACCTGGCAGTAGGTTGATTGGAGGAGGCTGGTTATTCATTTACACTTGCACGGTGAATACAGTTCACGTCGCGGAAAAGTCACTTCGCGGTAATGTTAATTAATTGTTAATGTTCACTGCGTGTTCACTTTTTCGGAGGTCACCACTGTAGAGATACGGATCTCACTGATTAGGGAAGACTGGATAGATGAATAAGACACGTATACATTATTAGAGTTTGTATTCCTCCTAAAGTAACTGTCGCGAGTAACTGCCAGGCGAAGACTGGCGAGGGGCGCGGCGCGCGCGGCGTCGCAGCCGAGCGGGGGGAATACTGTAAGTATGTGTGTGTGTATGCATATACGCTACAGCCTATTAGTGTAGATGGCATAGAGGCTCCGCTTTCTTTAGCAAAAACCCTCATAAGATCACAAGCTCGCAAGTATTGTTTTTTTACCCGGTTTGCATTCGGTACTCCAAATATGTACTTTTTCTGGTTTCACCCCAGCTTACTGACGGAACTTGAGGATGAGGTCAATGCTTCTGACGAGAAATGATTTGAGCAGAACTGGGACAGTTCTCCCCAGTTTACCCCGTAGAGTAATACGAACAAATTTCTTTGCGTGGTTTTTATGCTCTACTGACAATTTTTGGTATAGTTCGGTATCCACATCAATTGCCTCTTCATTATGAAAATCAGACACTGTCAGCCTTTCAATTTCACCTGCTCTTCGTCTGTTAAAGATCATCACAGAAATCAGTGTCGCTTCAAACAGACATTTCCAGGCGTTGAAGTTAAACTATTTTTCCAACACTTTCATGGAAGATTCACACTTATTTTTAACATAATCATGTAAGAGTTTGATGTCAGTCTTTGACGGTAGGACTACATTTGTTTGTCTTCGTAGTTTTACTTGGTCATCTAAAGCAGGTTTATTTATGAGAACTGGAACTTCCTCTTCAAACAGGACCAGGAAGTCTTCTGCCATTTTTTGTTCTCTTGGTCTTGTTTTTTTATGCACTCGGCACGAAGACAATGCGTCAGCTTTTTTAATAACGTAGTAAGGTTGTTAGCAACCGCCGGAGTTTTAAACCACTGAATGGAACTGTCCAACTTAGCACATTCTCGAAGTGCTATGATCACCGAATCGAAGTGTTGCGGTTGAAATATGGACGTAAAGTCACTTATTTCCTTGTTGATCTTTTTTATTAGTTCACGTAGTTCACATCGACCCATACATATTTTTCATTTGAAAGATTTACTTTCTTCGTCGTTTTAAGTTTTGTTTTCCATAGTCAGCAAAATCGTAGTAGTTGTCAGCGTTCATTTCCGGTTATGTATTAACTTCAATGCCGAACTCTCAGATGTGCGTTCTTTCACATTTACCTAATTTTCAGTTGCAAAAGCTATACTTTCATCCTCATAATCCTGGTTCGACAAATTCACTTTAGCATAAACAACATTAGCTGCAAGAGGCGGTTTAATGTTTTAACTTGAATGATAAGCATTAGTGTAGCTAGCAGAATCGATGAACCGATTTATACTTGTAGTTACGTTCATTATCCCCAAATTACGCATAACCTCATCTGCTGAGATGTTTTCATTCTGATCTGCATTTTCAAGATTTATGCGTTAGAATGGAAGACGAGTAGAAGTTGGACGAGCAATCTGGAATTTTGAGCGAGTACGTCCATTCGAAGTATCTTTTCCTTTCCGTTCGACGGCACCTATAACCATTTTGAAACGATTTACCTCGCGCATTCCGCCAAAACGGAAAGAATCTGAGCCTGTCATTATCAAAGAGATGCCCCACTCTGGAATGAAAAAGGAGCATGCCGATTCGATCTGTATAATGCGACCATTCTTAGAAATTTCATCTGACTTTACTCCTCTCCTCAGTCTTATTATCATACATTCGCACTAGATACATGCCACGTCGGAAAAGCAACTCATCTGAGTTGATATTAAGAGTGAAAGTTTGAGAGTGGATTTTTCGCACTTCAGAGGTGGTGGTTGAAACTTAAGTATTCATCTTGTTAACCGTCAGTCTTAGAAAATTTTAACATGCATTTCCACGTTACAATTATCATAAAAACTACTGAATATGCTAGTCTGTATTTGGTCATCTAGAGACGCATCCGATATCGCAGAATTATATGAAATCGATGCGAGTTTCAACAGTTGTTTCGTTTTAGACGTGCCGTCTAAAACGAAACATAAAAATTTAAAATAAATTTACAGTAGAAATCAAAACAAGAAAAAATTTTAATTTACTATGTGGGTATTTACTAATTGCTCAGGGTTCTAAACAACGTTTGTTAAAGCGACAAGTTCCTATCTCGATTGCATTGTTATCAGATATTAACATGTGTGCAATGTTTCAAATTTACACATATTTTTACACGTAGCTTGCGCATATAACACGTAGCTTGCTTGCTAAGTGGACATATATACGTCACAGAACATGTGCAATTACTTATTTTCTCCGTGGAATTATCGCAAAGTTACTAGCTGTATGCCAAATTTCACTACTCTAGCTTTACGTTTATAGCGAAGACCGTCAGATAGAGAGACGATGGAGCTATTATAGGCTAAAGAGATTTGTATTGAACCCTTAAAAGTTTTATTTGGTAAGTAAAAATCTTGATTGTGATCACCTTCTATTTTAATAGTCAGTTAAATGTATACTAATCCCTTTAATTTCACTGAAATTACTTCATTCTTTGATTATGGTAACATTTACACCTACTCTTCGAATAAACAACCGTGGGAAAGATACATGTTGATACAAAAATATTGTAGGAATTTTATTGTTTCGTGCATTATGTATGATACAACTACAATTTCTGCACTTATTCGACGATCCATGGCGCGGGAGCAGCACGAGCGCACGCAACCTCCCACCTCCGATGTCGTAGAATCACTGAGCAGGTCAGGGGCATATGTTCATATGCCATGAACTCTAGGTATATTTGAGTGAATTTGTTATTCATTGTACAAAGTATATCTTCTGTAGTTTTGGATGGATCATCATAAACAGTTTGCCGAAAATAAGCTTTCAGAGGTATGTATTGATCGAGTATACCTACGATCAACGCAAGCGTTCACTGACAACCATCTAGTTTGTGAGACCGTAACAATATTATGGATTTCTGTTCTAAAAAACTGCTGGAATTCTATAAACTTTTCTACCCTTTTTGAACTTCTGCTGAAATGAGAACCGATGTTTCGAATTAAGTCATTACATAGTCGGTACATATCGAGGCAGTTTCAGACAAGCATGATTTGCAGATAAGTTTATCATGTGGCACGAACACTTGATACAGGCTATTTCAGGCAACTCTTTCTTTAACAGAGAAAATACTGAGTTGTGTTGTCCTGTCATAACATTGCACGTGTCAGATGAGAAACAATTAAGTTTGAAATCATCTTTTGTTACAACAAAATTTTTAAACAGTTAAATAGTTCATTTGCAGTACCGCCTCGATTGAACCATATCGAGAAAGTGTGTTTCTACAATTTTTTGTCATTATTGAACAGAATTACGGTGAAAGAACACTGTTTTTTAGTGGATCGGTCTGTAGTTTCATCCATTATAAGGGAAAAGAACTTCGATATAGATAGAGGTAAAAGTCATTAACCAGCATTTCGTAAGTTTGGAGTTATTAAAGATTTAGTGAACTTTTGATATCATAAATCGCCCGTTCGTTAGGGTTATGTTTAATGGTTTTTACTTATGTAGGTCTTAAATTGCAAATATTAGACTTTTTATAATTATTATTCTTCTATGTACCTACTTTTGCTGTTAATGACCAAAATGTACTTAGTTAATTTTACCTCAGAAATGTTTATTGAGAATTTGCACTTATTGATATAAAAATGTACTTAGTGAATTTCTGTAACTTCAGTTAATAAAACGAAAAATCAAACATCAAAATCAAATCCAGAAAACCGTCAAATTTAAGTTCCTGGACCTTGTAGGGCCCTTTAGTTTTATTTTCTATCTCCACCGAGATAGTTTTATTTTCCTTATTTGGGGTTACTTTGGTGATCTCATCGTCGGAATTATCAGAGGTATTACTTACCGGAAAAGGCATAAGAGGAGGATCATCACCTGAATTGTCCGCTGAATCCCCATTACGACTTGTATCAGAATATTTGTACTATGTATTTTGATCTACGTCCATTTCTAGGTACGTCAGTAGCTTTCTCCATCCTTCTCTCCATTCCAGAAGTTCCTGCTCCCATGTTCAGGTATCCATTTCTCGGTACGTCAGACGCTTCACCTATCGCGCCCTCCATTCCAGAAATTCCTTCTCCCACATCCGGGTATTCATTCCTCGGTACGTCGCATGATTCACCTATCCCGCCCTCCATCCCAGAAGATGCACTGCTCCCAACTCCAGGTATCCATTCTTCGGTACGTCGCATGCTTCACCTATCCCGCCCTCCATTCCAGAAGATCCTGCTCCCAACTCCAGGTATCCATTCTTCGGTATGTCGCATGCTTCGCATATCAATTATTATATTATAATAATTATCAAGCTCGAGAATACATAGGAAAATTTATTTGATTAAAATTCCAACAACGCATGCATCCACAATGCGTAAACTGTGACTTCAAATATTTTTTGAATGATATTATTTTTAACATACAAAAATATAGGTAAAAATATACGAAAAGACTTGTATTATTTATTTATTATTTATTATTATTTATTGTAAATGCGTGGTTACTGGCTCTGCAAAAGGCAGACCCCCAAAGTTAACAAAGTTTTATTATTTTCATGTTTATAATTTGTTTTTATTTGTTCTGTTCTTTGAGCTCTTGGTTCTAATTTTAGTACTTTTAATTCTGTATCATTTTAATGTTTTAATATGTGCGTTTTAAAAAGGTTTTACTTTATTTTTATGTTACATTTCAAATAAATTTTCCGTATTTTTATTCTGATGTATAGGTAATGTGCTGTGCTTTTCGTTCTAATATTATTATTATTGTTTTTAATGTACGCACTTGTTTGTTTTTTTCTTCTTCTTGTCAATGACATCGTTATAAAATAGTGTTAATATAAAATATTGTTTCTTACTTTGTATGTTATTTATTTTCAAAAATGTGTTAAGCTGACGAGACGAGATGTATTATTTATTGTGCATGCCTATAACCGCGACTTGGATCATTTGGCGTTAATTTTTCTTACAATTATTATCATACAAGCCGTGCATACAGGTATACGAATTGATGTCACATACATTACACACTCTCGAGGTAATTATTTCGTGTTGCTATTATCCAGTATTTTATTTTGACGAATAGCACACAATTTTTGGTTTATATTGTCGTGTTTTATGAAGAGACATGGGTCTCTGCTACTTGCACCTAGTGTAAGCACGTAGAAAGACTTATAGCGGCAAAATGTGCTAAAGGATGATTTGCCACCTTGTGTTTTGTACTGGTTCTCTAGAGTGTCGGTCATAGAGTGACAGGAATTTCTCTTTTAATTTTGTCTTCGTTTCTTTTTTGCACGCCATGCTACGGCTAACGATTTCTCTCATGAAGAACTTCTGTATCTCCAAACGATGTAATCTTTTGGTCTGTTTGTTTTTTAGTCTTATATTGCTCTTTAGACCAAGGCACTTCCTTAAATAGGTTTTCTTTCCCCTTCGGTCAATTGTGTTTGTAATATTTTTAACCCTTTTGTGACGAGAGCAGTCCTAGCAGTTAAACTAATAGTTTCATATCGTAGATTTGGTGAAAAGGGCTCCCTGAATTCACTGATGAGCCTAGATTTTCAGTTTTCAGCCTCCTTCCTGATTGTTCAGGGGGCGCACGATCGTGTTAACTCGGGCCTAACTGATTCCTGACTATAATCGTGCTGGCTACGATCGTATCAACGCGGGCCCAACTGATGCTTGGCTATAATCGTGCCGCTAATATAACATATGTATTTATTTGAAATAAGACCAAAGACATATGAACATTTATTCTCATAGGTTTAGTTGTGGAACGGGAAAAAACAATTCTTATCTTTTGTGAGACAAAGGTAGACATTACATTTAGTGCACCTAACATGAGTTCGGCTGCTGCAGTTCTCTCCCCGGCATCGCCGCGGGGTTTTCAGTGTGTCGATAGCAGGCCAATGATTATAGCCATCCTTCCGCTTGTCTTGACTAAGCATCTGAGCGGTGAAATACTGAGATGTGGAGGGCATCTCAGCAAATTCCATCTCTTCTATAGTACGCTTCCTAGGAGGAGCGCCAATTAGGAACTCTGAAACTGAGAGTTGGAATCCCAGCAAATCTAAAATGTCTTTGGATCGAACTCCATTATGTTTGCATGCTTCCCTGTACTCGAACCAAGCATTAACTACAGATGGATCAAAGAACTGGAGAATGACTTTTAGAGTCAATTTACGAGTCTTGAGCCAAGATCTGCAGGTCTCCATCATTTGGTCGATGAGATCAACGCCGCCCATTTTTGAATTATACATTGCAACGACGGGCATGAAACATCCTTGTAGATCTTTTGTTTCTTATACCATCTGCTTACGATTGTTTTCGGCTCAGCCCCAATAGCTGTTGATATTTATTTATTTATTCAGTCTTTTTAGCACCGTTAGGTATACAGACAGTAGGTACAAATCAAATAATACAATCAACAATACAAATAATAAAATCAGTCAAATAATACAATAATACAATCAAAAAACAACATAAATCACTAATAAAAACTCACAAACAATCCAATTAAAATTAATAATACATGTCAAAATTTCAAATTCACAATTAAGTCAATGTCAAATTTGTAGAGGAGCAGCTTATGCGTCAGGCATTGTGCCTGGTACCGCGTTCCGGGATTGAGTACTCGATGTCCGGACTCGCCGGCTCCTCTGCGACTCTGTGTCTGTTGCCGACTCGGGTTTGCAGAAGTTAAGGCTCGTCGATGAGGGGAGTATGTCTTTACACTGCTACTCACGAGTGAGGCAGCCGTACTGACACGCGGTGTTGCTAGCTTCAGCGTTGCAGGTCGACTGAGCCCGGCTGACCGGCGACACCGCCTGGTGCTTTCGACTGAATGTCTACTTGTATGTACAGTTTGTGAATACAGGGTTGTCGCTGTTAAGTATGGTATCCCATACTGTTCCACTTATAGTACCCCTGCGCGGGTTAACCAGCCCCGACTGTTTATGTGTATATGAGTATATCCATGCTTAAACATGTACACTACAATCTAATAGACACATGTATCACAGTCAGAAGCAGAAAGATATAACTGCAATAGCGTTTTGTCGGCTCACGTGGGAGTGCCCCTCACCAATGAGTCACTCCGCTGCGGCTTCCTCACCAGTGAGTCACTCCGCTGCGCCTGGTGGTCTGCTGAGGTACAAGCACGCTATCAATTCCTTCCAACTGGGAGGAATTGATTCCTTTTTTTTTTATGGTACCTGACACGGTTGGCGACATCACCTACAACATCCGTGATGTCAGCCCATAACACAGGGTGAACTAGGTGCCATGTCAGTGCTTCCCTTCATTTCATGTCGGCTACACTAAACTGGACGGAAAACACGAACTATTTACATAGCCGTTTCAGAATCGAACCAACCAGGGTCATTTACATAGCCGTTTCGACCGACGTTTCGTTCAGTGCGGTGGTACCAACCCGGCCGGGATAAACCCTACCACCTAGTAAGGTAAGAAGGGAAGGGACCTACAGTTTAACGTGGAATCCGAACCACCTTCCTACTGGGTTAGGTTAGGTTTTTTTTAAATCAAACTCCTCGGCTCTATTTACCGAGACCGTTTATTTCTTCCGCTACGTCTCACCATCACACACCCCCCTGCACCCTGGTTCCACCAGCAGTGCAGGTTCCTGCCCTTTCATACTGTTTATTAACCGTTTTTATTTCAATCTTACAATTTATCAGTATAATAGGAAGTCTTTAGTAATTTTTTTTGAGTATAATTTATGAAATCAACACATCATTATTTTGATTTTATACTAATAATAACAGGTGATCACAGTCTTTACATACTTTCTAGTTCCTTAATTTATAATAGAATTTTTGTGTCACACATAACAATTCAAATGCAATATAACTCTCGTTTTTCCTAGCTGAGTGTACAAATGTACTAAGTCATTCCCAGATAAATATATATGAACCTTTAAATCGTAGTTTTAAAACCAAACAGCAGTATTCTTCTTTGCTCTTATCTCGTAGATAAACAGGTAAACAGAAAAACATACAAATAAACAGGCAACCAAAGTACAAATTACAACAATCTTTTTCCTACTAGCTAAATATAACAAATGTAGTAACAAAAGTAAATAAATGTTGTAACAAAAGTAAAATATACAGACATAATATGAAGTCAAGACAAACGAGCACTGGCACCCCTCCACCCGCGCCCGCAGCGACCCAGCAGCAGCAACAACCGCGGGGATCCTTTGCGAGTCGGCCATTGCTAGGCGACTCACGCGCGAGCGCCGCCCCCGTCAAGCAGGCTCGTGATCACCCTATGCTCGGCGGGGAGGTCGAGGAGGACGACGATAATGATGAAGTTGTAGAGGAGGAGAGCCTACGGACGCTTGCCCTCCTCGCTGGCGGCGCACAGAGGTTCCCAATTAAAATCTAGTGGGTCATTTTGTAATTTTCAATGCAAAGCGTATATAAGGTGTGATTTATATATTTTATAAGATTTACAAATTGATATAATCGCTATCACTGTCAGAAAAGTCACACTCGAAGTGTTCACTTCTGCTCTCGATCTCCTCTTCAGCGAACTGAATTCCTTCGGCCACGGTCAATGAAAGGGCCTCTTCGGGAAATTTTTTCTTGAATATCTTAATAGGTAGAGATCTCTGCTCCGCAATTTTCGGGTCCGATGACAATAGAAGCATGTGGAAGAGATCCTACATAGTTTGGTTTCTGCTTAGTACCTGTAACAGAAAATGACACTATAATGTATGGGCACATATATGAAGCAGGACGCAAAACATCCTAAAAAGTGTAGAATAATAGTTGCTCATTATGATTATGCCTGAATTATGACGCGCACTTACAGGCAAAAAAGTATACCTCATGTCAAAGTCCAGTAATTACGATTAACTCTACAAAATGCTGGCCTGTAATATAAACAATTAAAATATGGTCAATAAACGATATTTAAAATATCAATTATATGTCACAATGTTGTACGTACCTTTATTTACTAGGTCAATTAATGAGATCGCACGAAGAACTAGTTCGGATATGCTGGCACGTCCAAACCAACGGCGCCCAAAAACACAGTAACACTGCGCTCGGCAACACGTGAGCGAGGCGTTGTGTTCGACAAGAGATATTGTGCTCAAAGAGTTTGTATTACGTCGCTGCGCTCCTTTATAGAGAGAATCTGAGCGTTGGTGAGGTGAAGCTTCGTTGGTGAGCGCCACGAACCGCCTTCGGGTCCGATCGGCAGTCATCGGCCGTGCTCCGTCGCGCGATGCAGAGGGATCAATTTCTTAGTTTTATTCCTAAAATTCAGCCAAAATGGTCAACTGTTGTGTTTTAATTTGCAAATCTGACTCAAATAAGAAGACTAGAATCGTGAATGGTCTAAGATTCCACAGGGAATTGGTATTTTGGTGATATTTTAACCGGGAGCGACGGCGGTGGCGGATTTCCTATAGAACGTGCTAAGTCTAAATCATATTTTTTCCAGAATATTTATATAATAAATAATCCATGTGATTACGTATTTAATTTAAGTAGTACTAGCTTTTGCCTGCGGCTTCGCTCGCGTGAAATTCGAATTTAAAAAGAAGAAAGTAATTAAGCCCGCCCCCTGATAATTGCGTCAGTCAGATGCTCTCGGAAGCGTGACGACCTTCATTTCTTTATCTCTTTTGTCCGTGCGAGGCGAGGTCAATGTGTTTTATGATAAGAGTGAGCTATGCACTCAATAATATGTGAATGAAATACAAACCCCTAGTCACCTTGGCGATTCTCCTCGTTGAGGGGTGCAGCGGGAGAGCCTCCATAGCGAATCCGGAAGCGGTGAGAGCCTCCATGGTGACGATTCTCCTCGTCGAGGGGGCGTAACGGGAGAGCCTCCATAGCGAAAGCCGTGAGAGCCTCCATCCCCTCGTTGATGAGCGGAGGGCGGGAGAGCCTCCATAGCGGAAGCCGTGAAAGCCTCCATCCCCCTCGTTGATGAGCGGAGGGCGGCATAGCGGAAGCATCACTATGACACGATTCCAACTCTCACCGCGTAGACGCGTGGGGGATGGTGGAAACCCACCCCTATCCTCGCCGGCGCAGGCGCCTGCGCAACGGCCGCGTGGCGGGGGCGGACGAACGAGGGCGGGCGCCACCGGAAGCAGCGAGGGCGGGCGGCCAGTTGTGGACGATTCCAACCCTTGTAAACCCACCCCTATCCTCGCCGGCGCAGGCGCCTGCGCAGGCGGGGGCGCAACGGGTGCGTGGCGGGGACGAACGAGGGCGGACTGCCGAGGGCGGGCGGCCGGTCGTGGGCGGGATCGTTGGGCGGGGGTAGGTGGGCCAGAAGCAACAGTGGGTTTTTTGGTCCCGTCTTTCACATTTTTTAGTATGACGGGGTTCCAACTTTCATAGTAGTTGTATGGGAGATGGAACCTTGTCACTGTTTTGATGAGTGGTCTAGATGCAACAATAATATCCTACTGGCCATCCCTTACAGATTTATTATTAGTAGGTATTGATGATAAAGTTCCAAAATAGGAGGCAGATATGATCTTTCGTGTATTTTTTTTTAAACCAAGTAAAAGTCAATACTCTATGGAAGGACTTTAGAGCTCGGTTACTTTATTAAACGACGCATGTTCACGTAGGTATCTTATGAAGCATTTTATTTTTTCAAAAAATGGTCGCCATTTTTTAAGCGGCGGGTGGCCGAGTGGTTTGGGCATCGGCTTCTCATGCGAGAGGTCCGCGGTTCGAATCCCGTCGGCGTGTACCAATGAGTTTTTTCTGACGAAAAATTTATGTGCATAGCTATACCTGCTGCTTCACCGTTCGGAACCGGTGTAAAACTGTAGGTCCCTTCCCTTGCCCCTTACTAGGTGGTAGGCTCAAATTGTAGCGGACTGGGTTGGTACCACCGTACTGGATGTAAGATCGGTTGTGTTCTCCTCTAGTCCAGTATAACCAGCAATCCAGGGAAGTCTCCGGTATGGCACCTACCTTCTCGGAGGTGATATTGGCTGGTCGGAGCATGCGCTTGGGCCCCTCCAACTCAGCCACCCATACCGGATTACATAAAAAAAAAAAAAAATTCGAAACGAATGGAATGAGCTTAACGTAAATCACGCATACTTCGTTCTTAAGCAACCCTGAGCGCGGTCAGTACTGGATGAGTGACCGCTCGACCGTTGGAGCTGACCGTGGTTCGGATTCCATGTTAACCTGTAGGCCCCTTCTCTTCATACCTTACTAGGTGGTAGGGTTTATCCCGGCCGGGTTGATACCACCGCTCTGACGAAACGTCGGTTGAAACGGCTATGTAAATAGTTCGTGTTTTTCGACCAGTTCAGTGTAGCCGACATGAAATGAAGGGAAGCACCGACATGGCACCTAGCTCACCTGGTGTTATGGGCTGACATCACGGATGTTCTAGGTGATATAGGTAGCCAACTGTGTCAGATTCCATAAAAAAAGCGCCCAAATATGGACTATTTAGTATGTATACTGGGTTCCGAGTAATTTTGTTTAGTGAAAGATGGCAATTAGGTAATTTTCAATTAGGTACCTTTGGTTTTAAGGTTTCCCAAAAATTCTGAAAAAATTAAACTGTGGGAGGCCGCAATAAAAAGAAAAGGAAACACTTACAGCCGTATTTGTTCTCGACATTTAAAAGAAGACTACTTTAATATTGCACCAGATCGATAAAGAAAACTCAAAGATCAAGCAATACCAATAGTCCACTCAACGAATGGCCCAAAAGGAGGTGTAAGAGGCAGGGTCAAAAGCGATTTCTTCAGAAACCTGTTCGGGGTGCTTAGGGAGTAAATATACTAAAAGTCTTGGCGTCTACGAGGTGAGCCGGGGGGGGAGGGGGGCCCAATAAGGTCCTGCTTTTGGGTTTTTCGCTACGATCTCGAAAACAGTGCCTCGTAGAGAAAATTTGTGTTATACCCATGAAAGTTCATAAAATTGTCTACAACTTTTGTTCTATTCACTTTTTTCGAATTCCGAACCGTTTTCGAGCTACACGCTTAGGAAAAGTGAAAATTTTCGAAAAATTTATTTTTACCTCATATTTCTCATCAAACATTCCTTCATATCGTCATACACAATTGAAGGGAATTGAATTCTCTATAACTTCTGGTTTCACAATATCTTTCTCAGGTGAATAGCTTAGACGATATGAAGGAATTTTTAATGAGAAATATGAGGTAAAAATCTATTTTTCGAAAATTTTCACTTTTCCTAAGCGTGTAGCTCGAAAACGATTCGGAATTTGAAAAAAGTGAAAAGAATAGAAGTTGTAGATAATTTTATGAGCTTTCATTCGGTATAAGACAATTTTTCTCTACGGGGCACCGTTTTCGAGATCGTAGCGAAAAACCCAAAAGCAGGACCTTATTTGGGCCCCGCCCCCTCCGGCTCACCTCGTAGACGCCAGGACTTTTAGTATGTTTACTCCCTAAGCACCCCGAACAGGTTTCTGAAGAAATCGCATTTGACCCTGCTCACGCACTCTACACCTCCTTTATTGCCTGAACTACAATGTTATCAGAAGAAGAAAAAAAATCCTCCTTTACAAAAGAGAAGAAAAAGAGTGCATGGAATTTTAAAGCCTTTATCTGTACATTTATTTTTAGTCCTAAACGAGTGATATTCAATATAAACTTGAATTTTTGGAGCATTTTACGAACACCATCATCCTTTGCGTTTTCCTAGTATAGTAATGTAGTAGTGATAGCTAACTGATAATCCGCAACTTTTTGTGTGAGGTTTAGTTAAATTCCAAATAAAGACCTCAATCATGTTTTCGTTCGAATGTTGAATTTGAAAAATTCATAAATTTTGATTTAAAAAACTTTTGTTATGTTATGTTTTTTTTTCACTCATTTGTCGTAAATACGAATCTTTCATAATGGCAAGTACCTGAGCGATCGAGCTTTGCTCGGTGTCTACACCTATCTATGTAGATGAATAAACTTGAAAAACTAACATTATCTAAATACAATAAAATTTCGTCGAAATCGTTAGAGCCGTTTCCGAGAAACAAATATATACATACAAGTTTAGCTCACTTAAAGTAATAGGATAAAGTAATAAAAGTAAGCACCGTAAGAATTCAATATATTAAGGTACCTACAACCTCACTTACAATACAAATTAAATTTTGCAAAATAAGAGATACATTGTTTCTACGCTTGGACGCTTTCCGTTCGCGCATGCCCGAGTAGGAGCCGAACGTCGTTCCCCTGCCCGCACTACACCGCGCAGCGGGCTTCATTCTTTCTCGTAGCCGTGTGCCCATAGGGTCGCTCTATAAAGGAGCGCAGCGACGTAATGCAAACTCTTTGATTGTGCTTTACTTTTTACAAATTAAAGTTATAACACCATATTCTTATCCCCACGTTAGTGTATTACAAAGAAAATATACAGAACGCTGATATAAAATTAAGTCGAAAATATCTAGGTGTCCATATAGTTTGTTCTAGCGGAACCTTTGTGCGGCGGCGCCGTGTCCCTTCTATTCAACTCCTCACTGGCCGATGCCGCCGCCAGAGTGAGAGGGGAGGAGGGGAGGGTCCTTCGCACCGGCTGTTGAGCCCCATCCAGTACGCGTTGACGCCCTCAACCACCCTGATGAGCCCAAGGTCTATCCTTTCCGACCTCGGCAGCTGGCGGTGGAGGGTGGATGTTTTATAGTAGAAATTGTCAGGGAACCCCGGCGCCGCCCTCCGGAACCTGCCTCCCATGAAGCTCGGGTGCAGCCGGGAGAAGTGGCGGCGGATGTTTTTCTCCTTTTCAGCGTGGCCGCACAGTTTGCACTGGAGCCAGCTCTTGCCCTTCGCCCGATTCTGGTTAGAGGGCCCTGGGACGGGTTCGTCCCTGGGCGTGGAGCTGGCACCCTTGTCCTGTGGAGGTGCGGGGGGAGGGGGCCGGGTTTGCGCCGGGGGGAGGGGGCCGGGTCTGCACCGCCACCGCGCAACGCGTGATTGGCACGCTGCACTTCCCAGGCCTGTGTGGGCGCGGCCCGCCTTCGGCCAGCTGCCGGTTTTTCTGTGCGGTCGCACGCTGTTGCACCTCCGCTCTCCCCCCCAGTTGAGGTCGACGCCGGGCGCCCTCCGGCGAACTATCCGATGAGTTTGATCCCTGAATCATTGCATTCAGGTCCGCAATGACCCTTTTAGCTGATTGTAGCTTAACTTTGCACCTTCTGTATTTCTTTTTCAGGTTGTCGAGTTTGTTAGGTTGGGTTGGGTTGGGTTAGGTATTTTTTTTTTTGTTCTCTTTCCAAAAATAATTTCTCGGCTGTTTATGCCGAGGCATGTAAATGGCGCCACTCTTCTGAGGGAGGGGTGGCGCCCTTTATTTCTTAATCTACTATTAATAACACAGTTTATGTGCTAACTTGCAACCTGTGAACCAACTTAACTGTATGTGTATGTATATATTTGATTTCATTTTTTTTTGCCGTGGCCAGCTTATAAGCCTCGAGGGATGCGACATATGCGGCGGCCACCGTCGGCCTCCGGACTGCCGATGCCACCCTGAGTCGTCTCCTGCATCTCACAGTCTTGGCCCGAGCTCTCGACACCTCGTCGTTCCACCACACATAGCCCTTGGTCTTCCTGGCCTTAGGAGGGGGGATGAACTCGGTAGCGGCTTCGACGACAGCATTCGTGTAGTCGACGAAGCACTTTTCCAAGCTCACCCCGTCCTCCTTAGTTAGTTTGTCGGCCATTTCGACGTGTGGCGAAGCTAGTCTTGAGCCGGTTCGTGAATGCCGGCCAATCTGCCTTTGCCGAGTTGAACCTCCGAGTTGTCTGTCTGGGTGTGGGAAGGACAGATGCACCGACGATCTCAAAAGTGATGGCATTGTGGTCGGACAAGCTGACGAGATTGCGCTGAACACTCCAGCCGTGGATGTGTCTGGCCACGTCTGGGCCGCATGCTGTAACATGCACTAAGCTGGAGTATGTTCTGCCACCCCGCACAACCTTGAAGGTGGGGGTACGCCCGATGTTTAAGATTTGAAGGTCTTGCTGCCCGAAGAAGTCAGACAGCAGCTCCCCCTTTTTATCCTCATCGGCCGAACCCCACCATGGAGACTTCGCATTAAAGTCTCCTCCGACCACCACCCGACCACTTCCGACACCATCCATCGCCCTCTCCACTCCCGACAGCGCTCGGTTGAACTCGTCAAACTCGCAGTTTGGCTCCACGTAAACCGAGACCAGTGCGATGGGACCCTCAGCTGTGACCAGCGTGGCAACCGCAGTCCTCTCGTCCGAGAGGTCTGGCCTGCCCCGAGCTGCAATATGTGCGTCCACGATGATGACGGCTGCCTTAGTCCTGTTTGGCCCAGAATCGGCCTGCATCGCCCGGTAGCCAGCAGGCATGGTCAGTCTGCCTGTGCTGCCTACGTAGGGCTCCTGGACCAAGGCAACCTGGTATCCCGCCGCATGCGCAGTCTGCAGCATCTCCTGTAAAGCAACTCGGGACCTGCGCAGGTTGACCTGGATTACCCTAGCTGAATCCGCGCCGCCCTTAACACATGTAATTTATCCTGGCTCGAGCAATGGCCTCCCACCTGGCTCTGACGGGACAGCCCTCGGCGTATGCCGAGTGTTCGAGGCTGGCGTTACCACCTCTGGCGCAGTTCACGCACTGTGGAGCTCCGCCCTCTCTCCTTGCCGTGCAGTCTGCGGCCTTGTGGTCCGCTCCACAGTGCGTGCATGATGGTTTGTCTGCTCTGCACGCCCTAGCCCCGTGTCCGTAAGCCAGGCACTTGCTGCATTGCACGAGGGGACTTTGGTCGTACACATTGACGACCTGGTACCCAAGGTATACAAATCCTCTGGACACCAGGTCGCGATGGACCGCCGCACTATGGAAAATTGAGGTCATTATCTGATTAAAAATCTGTAACTTTTTTGTTTCTTGAGATATTGAGATAAAACTTTCCAAAGATGTCGTGTGATAAACAAGCATTAAGATTATTATAATTTGTACGATACCTGCCATATTATATGTTTACCAAAAAAAGTTAAAAATTACTACCTAAAATGTATTGCCCATTTGACATGGGATAAATAAATTTATTAGAAATAAAACTAAAAACTATTTAATTATCATTATATTGATTAAATCTTTATTTTGCACTACTGCTGGGCACAGGCCTTCTTGCATTTTCGTGACTGTGCACACAATTCTATTATAAATTATTGACCCAATTAAAATGAAGCCAAATAGTACCTATAAAATAATAAATCATTTGAAAGTGAAAAAAAAACCTTATGTACTAACTGTAACTAGGAAATAAACATAATTATGATGAAGTGTTCACGTCTTTGGAATCAGTTGTCAAATGATTATTTTTATAGTGGTCAAGTGATAAGTTTAAGTCAATCTTTTATCAATAACTTCGAAAGGGGCAAATAAAGGCAGCTGGTTTTTTCACACATTATTTTTAGATAAATAACTTACACAATACGTACAAACATAAAACAAAGGTCGACAAAGCTCATATCAAAAACTCTAATCAAACTTCAATAATAGTGTGAAATTCCCTTGAAACGCAAAAATAGCTCTGAAGTTTTTTCGGTCTAAGAAAAAAAAAATTTTTTTGTAAATTTATAATGTGCATTAGATACTAATTTCATAATGGTATAACAATGAGTAACCTTTCCTTCAAACAAATCTGCCACACCACTTCGAACGTGGCAAAGTTTTACGATATAAAAATACAGTTTTCCGTAAGTGTGTATTCGACATTTTATATCTAATTATGTATTCAATACAGTGGGTAAATGTTATTAAAATAGTACAATATGAATACTCGACTGTTAAATGAACTAAGAAAATCAAGTCAACTAGGTTATCTGTGAAAATTATTTTTAATCAGGGCTTGTTCTGTCATTTTCCATAGTGCGCCGGGTCCAGTTCCACAATTATGTGGCTCTGCAGAGGGTTTCGGGCCCGACCGCGGTACCTAATCTTCACCTTGTCCGCCTCGCCAACAGTTGGGCGGTTCTGTGCCGCCAGGTGGGAGATGACCTCCTCATCAGTTAGGTAGGTCTGCACGTTCGTGATTATTGCCAGTGGGTTCTTGAGCGGCGCCTCCTCGGCCACCAGGTCGGCAGCCGCCAGGGCTGCCCTGAGCGCGCCCGCGTCACCCCCCGACCTGACCCCTACGACCACTCTCGAGTCTCTCGCCCTCCTCATTCTGCTTACCCTGATTCCCAGCTTATCCAATTTTACCTCTCTAGTAATCTTTTTTATTAGAGAGTCGCTAGTATCTTGTGGGTCCTTGGACCTTATGAGGAGGACGTGACTCGTCTCAGGTTGCCGTCGGACCGGAGGTGCCACAGTCGCAGCCTCTGCCGACCAGGAGCCTTCCCGGCCGCCTCGGCGGCGGCGGCGACGTCTGGGCTCTGGCCTCCCGCGAGGACTTCACCAGCTCGCGGTTTCCATCCACCAAACTCTCAACCGCCAGCTGGATTTTTGATAGGGAAAGCTCGTCGGAGACAGGGGGCGCCGGCAATATAGGGCCCTCACGGATGATCTCACCGAGTGAGTCCACGGCGTGGCGCAGGGTGTCCAGTTCGCCCGTGTTGGCCATGGGTTCGCCATGCGTTCGTTCGTTCGCCATGGGTTGGGTTAGGTTGGGTTGGGTTAGGTTGGGTTGGGTTGCGTTGGGTTAGGTCGGGTTAGATTGGGTTAGGATGTTAGGTTGGGTTGATTATTATTGGTGGAAAGCAGGCCATGGTATGTAATAGCTAGGGTTGCTACGTCCGATTTGTTCAAATTCGGGGCGGAAGGTCTACATAATCGGGATTTAGGGTTAAAAATGACAGTGACAATCGGTTACAAATTACAAAGGCTGACAGTTTTATATTTCCTACAAAACCTGTTCCTGTTGTAGGTGATGTAGCCAACCGTGTCAGTTTCCATAAAAAATAAAAAAAAATCGATCTATCCGCCACGAGAAAAGCTGTGTGTTTCATAATAATAAAGAATTGGTTGGAATGGTTTAGATAAGTATCTAGGTGTGTTTTTCATTTGTACGATATGGGAAATAATAAGAAGTCGTAAAATGCAATTTTGGGAGCTTGGTACAAGTTGGCCGGCCATCAAAATGGATAACATAACTTAATAGTTTCTCCTGATGCCCATTGGCGTATCTAGGGTTATTTTCTAGGGTGGACCTGAAAAGCGATGGCCGATGAAGACGAAGCCCGATGTACGTACGCAATAAAAGTAGGTAATTTGAACTTGAAGTGTTGAGCCGTATTTCGGCCATTGATTTAATTTCAGATGTTTCTTTACCTAAGCGTTTCTTTACCTACTAAGGGTGGCCGAGTGGTTTGGGCATCGGCTTCTCATGCGGGAGGTCCGAGGTTCGAATCCGGTCGGCGTGTACCAATGAGTTTTTTCTGACGAAAAAAATTACGTGCATACCTACACCCACCGCTGCTTCACCGTTCGGAACCGGTGTAAAACTGTAGGTCCCTTCCCTTGCCCCTTACTAGGTGGTAGGCTCAAATTGTAGCCGACTGGGTTGGTACCACCGTACTGGATGTAAGATGGCCGCAAGCAACCTCGGTTGTGTTCTCTAGTCCAGTATAGCCAGCAAGCCAGGGAAGTCTCCGGTATGGCACCTACCTTCTCGGAGGTGATATTGGCTGGTTAGAGCATGTGCTTTGGCCCCTTCGACTCAGCCAACCATAACGGATTACATAAAAAAAAATATTATTCAGAGAAATTCCATGCTTTTTTGCAAAGTTGAAGACTTTGCAAAAAAGCTCCTTACAACGAGACAAATCTCCTTACAACGATCATCAATGTTGTTCCGATTTTGTTAGAACGTAGTAAGTACCTAATGATACCTATTAATAATGCTGCTACCTTGCCCTTGCTACTTCCTATTCATGTTGAGAGACAACTTGCTCATGGACATTTGTTGCTTGATGCAGATGTATAATGCAAGAAAGAAAGAAAGAGAAGGAATATTACTCTGGTTATGCGCGTGTTTTTGGAGAGCCTCTGACAACTTCTTCCAGGTGCTGTATCCGGTAGTTGTAAACTTTTTGTTTTGATCGCGCATTTCTTTGCCGAACATCCTACACACAATCACACAAAGCCATACACTCGCACTTTATCCTCATTGGCGCTATATTCTAACCAATTATATTTCTTATAATTTTGTGCGGTAAACGCTAGTCTGTCTCCGAATTTTTTACGGTGAAAGTCAAATTGAAGCTGACATGGTCCAGTTTTAACTAGTTGGTTAGATTAATGAAATATGGTCTGTTATTCAATAATAAGAGGGGTTCGTTCAGCCAATGGCGCTCGCGTGCTCGTCACTTTGCACTGTGGCTCTCTTGTATGTCGTTATAATACACTCACAGGCACGGAATGTGGCGCAAACGTAAATTTGGATTTTAAGCCATCAGCAAAATAGGCAGCTAGATGATTTCGAAAGATCTAGTTACACGTTTGATCTTACAGCTGTTCACGGTTCAGGTTTCGAATAAAACAACTGACAATTTTAGATTTACCAAGAAACACATTTTAGGAAAGAAATGCTTTATTGAAAAAATAAACAAATTGAAAAAAAAAAAACAGGAACAGAACAAACCAAACTTAAAATTGATAACGGGTGTTGCCTCCCCTGGCTCTAATGACGGCTTGCATGCGGTCTGGCATACCCTGAATGATTTTACCTCTTCAATGTACCGTACACCGCATTTAGACGTGGGCAATTCCAATGTCACTAACGTAACATCAGACTCCAGAATTATAGTTAAATCCTAGATATTGTCCAAAATAATTTAGTTCATCAAAAACTTTATGAGATCATATGCTAAGAAGTAATTTTGCAAAAGCTATTGAAACTTTGGAAACTTATAAATACACTAACATTACAATACAAAAATTTTGTCACTGACGTAAAATGTCTGTCACTGACGTAACGGGTACAAAGTTTATACAATATCTGTGAAGGTGGGTGCTTACCTCCTTAATCATTTAATGGGCTAGGGTAACCGATTTTTTAAATGATTTTCTCATACTCATACCAGATGGCATCCTTAGCAGTCGGCCACTTCCATCCTCCTATCCTCCTATAACTGGATGCATTACGTTGATATAATAGTTCCCTAAATCGTCAAAGTCTTCAACAACGCCTGGGTATCGTTTGCCGTCATATTCAACTACTACAAATTCATCTTTATTTATTTTAGTGGTTTCTCTAGCATCTCCGTACAGCACTACTTCTTAAGACCCCGTACCGTGGAGTCTTTTGTATTTTCAAAGAATTTACGAAAGCAGGTATATTTACATATAAATATACTTATCAATATTAAAATAGTATTATGCTTAGTTAAATCGTCTATCTTTATAATATCACGGAAAAATATACTTTAATACTGTTTACTAAAAATGTATTAATTATAATTGTTGTAACTGTCGCAGACCGCTTGCACGTTAATGGAGAAATTATGTTTCCGATTTCTGTAATTTTCTGCAGTATGATCACCCGGTGATATAATATTAACATGCGTGCAGTCTATTGACCGCATCACATGTGAAAACTTGCAACAAGGTAAAACCCTTGCACAGTAAGTCTTAAGGCAATTTTACAAATCTCGGCCGTAGTCTTGCAATTGCCTCAGTTACTCGTTTTATGATTCTGCAGGCCGATGAAGGGCTTACTCCAGCGGAGTCGCCAGCTGACATTAAGCATGACCCCGTTGCCAGGTATCGCAAAGTCAGCAAGAGCTGGCACACGGCTTGTATGGCTTCATTCCTGAAACAAAGAAATGAAATGTTTCGGCAAACGAAATTTTATTATTACCCAAAGATGTTAAATGTAAGTTAGTTTGTATTAAGGTTAAGCATGTTCTGTACTTTATAAAACATAATTTTGAGAATTTTACTTAGTTTTATTTATTATTTTCTTTTTATCGTTACATACAGACTTTAAAATCTAACAAACTTCGAAGATTCGCATAAACTTTACTCCCGCCACAGACTTGCTTATGACATATGGAAACTATCTATTAATCAACCAGAAACATTCCTGTCTCAATTTGCGATTTTAGTATTCGATTTTCTTTCATTTCTTTATGTTTTTGTTCTTACCTACGTACCAGTATAGTAATATAATGCACTAGTTTATTATTGGAACCAATAATGTTCTTCTTTTTGGCTTTACTATACTAGTATCAAAACGTCTTGTCGACTGTTGAAAATAATACAGGATTTTCAAAGTAGAATTAATACAATAAATTGTGAAATCAAACCAAACAGAAAAGAACATTATTAGAGCGAGACAAATACCTGTATTTATATGAAGCCCAAAATGTTGTCTTTACAATTTTACAAGCGAACGATGATTATAATTTCTTAATGAGATGAAATGAGTAGTGGAATGAATGGTCTGTGTGCTGGGCTATCACCGACTTCTAATTCCTGTCCGTCCGGGCGCGCTGAACACGAGCGACCGACCGCTCGCTTGGGGTTACCCGGTCGTCATGCTTCAATTCCAGCCAGTACCTTAAGCGGTATAAGCATGGGCCTTTTTCGGGGTTATAAGAGAGTCAGAGCACGCTAAAACAGTTAACACCATTGTTATCACCAATACACCACTTCAGCCTCTCAAAATAACTATTCAACAGCTCTTATAACGCCTTTCTTAACACCAATGTGCTAGTTGGGAAGTGTCTCACAGACTACCACGTGAATATAATCGTTAAATTTGCATAGTGTCCGTACCCTTTCTTTTTTTAGCCGTGTCCGGGCTCCAGTCACTTAGACAATTTTCATGAATTCTGCTGTGAAACAAAGATTAGAAAATGGAAATTTAGGAAATAACTTATTTTTGGGTGAAAATGGCTATGAAAACAAACCCTATCTTTTGACACATTTTTGGACCCTAACAGTGAAGTACAAAATGTGTACAACGAGTCCCAGATTCGCACTAGAAATGTGCGACGAACTAGCCTCCCACCAAAGTATATTTTGTATTTATACTTCACCCGATAGGTGTTGTCGAATAATTATTCCGAAATACCACGCTTCCGCGAGTAACCTCTAAAATAAAACATGGCCTGCGTTTAGCATTCAAGTGATCTCTAGGTAAACTCAAGCAATGTATACATACGTATACACTGAATTAAGTGTAGATGGACCCTGTATCTTCCTCTCTTCGAGGAAGCGTTGTGTAACCGTATAACCCAGAGTACTAACTCAATCCCTAGCTTTCTATCCTAACCTTTGTTCTTCGAATAATATTCTAAGTACATATGTAATTTTCTGCCTAAGTCCGCCTCTCCTAAATCACTGTGTCTCTTCCATCACATTGTAATTGTCTGTATTCTCTCCTCCCAGAAATTGTGTCAACCAGTAATTTTCAAATTATTCAAACAATTTCCCCCCGGAGGGGGAAGTAAGGAGCTCCACGAGTCCGGGTTTCCTCACCCGGGCTCTCCACGCTCCTCACAGTGGCCATCATCCATATAGGGCTGCTTTACTACCAGCAGCTCTATTTTGTATACCTAATGGCCCCCTTTGATTCCTATCCTGTGAAGAAACTGTTTCTCTTAGGAAGAGATTTAAAATGAAACTCGTGGTGTAATGTGGATGATTTAGGGTCCCTACGGACCCCAAATCCTAAAGGCGTGCGTGTGTGTGTAAGTGTGTGTGTGTGTGGTCCCTATCCTAACCTCGAAGTACTTCGCCCGACGGACTCCGCCTATCGAAAGAAGGCTACCACAGGTTTCCTCCTCAGACGGTCAGCTCAGCTTGCACCGGTCTTTAGAGTACCGCCACCCCTCGCCCAGATGGTATAGGTAACGCACTAACAGATCAAGTCAATTTAGACCCCTCAGCCTAGCAGGACTAAAGAGAACCACTGTGGGGTATTTACCTGGTCTTCCTAGTACCTAACCTCACTAAATACTACACACTATGGTACTACTCGTTCTCACGAAGTGAACCCTCTCTCCCTTGCAGAATTAAGGAGAATTAATTCACACAGCTACATGGCTAACCTACCATATGACTTTAATACTAATAAAATGAAAAGGTCCCCACGGCCTAGCAGGATTAAGGAGAATTACTGAGGGGTACCTACCTGGCCTTCCTAGTACCTACCTCACTAAATACTACACACTATGATACTACTCATTCCCACGAAGCGAACCCTCTCTCCCTTGCAGAACTAAGGAGAATTAATTCACACAGCTACATGGCTAACCTACCAATATGAATTTAGTGTTTGAAGAACCTAACTACCCACGTTATAATTTGATAGTTTAGCCAGAATTCCAGTTGCTCTTCGACCTTATGTTACGTCTTCTTACCACGAGGCATTTTCTCGTGATATCATAGATAATGAACTGAATCTTGTGCGAACAAGCGTGTATGCTTATTCAGCATAGCTAGCGTTGCCACCCAACATTCCATCGAAAGGAAAAGAACCTCGCATGAGTGCGCGCGTATGCATATTTCAGCAAAACCCGCAACCCACATACAACGTTCCAGGGAAGAACCCTGTGAGATCGTGCGTGTATGCATATTTCAGCAAAACCCGCTTCCCTCACAACATTCCGTGAAAGAACTCTGCGTGAGTGGGCGTGCATGCATATTTCAGCGTACCCGCTCCCTCACCCATTGCTCCAAAAGGGAAAAGAGCCCTGTAATAGTATGCATGTATGCATATCTCAGCATAGCTAGCATCCCACACAGTGCTCCAATGATGGTCCATATAAAAATATTTCACATCCCTAATACTAGCAAATAATTTCTGAAAAGCCAGTATTGTTTCCAAAACTAGCCCAGCCACCAAAAGAAGACTTCAAGACAATGAAATTTAATAGAACTGGTCGAATTGCAACTAGAAAACTCCAAAATATCGCGCGGCGTCCGAGACTCACCGAAACGTTGATGCCGAAAAGCAATGGCGCTCGATGCGACTTAGCGATGACCGGGGCTCAGGCAAGTTGTTCCTCCGAGGCTCGCAGCTGCAGAAAAAGTGCTCCTCCCGTGTTACACGCCCTTAAATAGCCTCGCTTTCTTACTCCCACCCTTACCCCCACGACCAATCGGAAATCATCCCCAACATCATTTCCGCGTCTCCCATTGGTCGACCAATCACAATGCCTGAAGCAATTTTCCTTAAAAATGCGTTCCATATTTCCCTAAAACCTTCAGTAACTAATCTCTGAAAAATGCTACGAATTCACAAAAGTAGATGTAATACAGTCAATTCGTCCTATATCTTACTGCATGCCGACGTATAATACTTATCTATCATCATTTATCGCTTATACGGTGTTGCTAGCTATTCCTGTTCAAAATGTATGCAAGTTGTATTATCTGCGCCTGACTACATGCCACCCGCTACAATTTATACGCAACGCGGTCTCTTTGCTATACTCACTACCCAGGCGCTAAACTAACTCCTACGCCTTATAACATTTTACCAGCCAGCCTTCATACGTCCTATTGCTAGCTATTTTCATTGAGGTAGGTTGTGATTCATCACAGTCGCCCGCCTAGAGGCGATTTTCGCGGCATGGGAAAGAATGTATTTTCTCCTTCCATGATCGCGACTAGCGTCTCTACACCATATATAGTCTATGTCTGTCTGTCGCCAACATATATTAATGCTATGGCTGCAGTACTGCTTTTCGTAGATGTGCCTCTGTTAGGGTGTTCGTTCCCTGTCCAGAAGGTCCGTAGTACCAACAACTTCTTCTAATAGGGTGTTTGTTCCCTTACCAGAATGATTGTGGCATTTTATTTTGGGTGCTAAGCAGTCCCGACCACACAACACAACATATGGGCATTCGTCCTAGTATAGTCAGGTTAGACTCATCAGAAGCTCAAAATGAAATTACTAAACACTTAATACCCTGTTTCATGCCATAGAAAGATTTCCCACCAGCTCAGGAAACCTGTAGTCTTACCCCTCGCTGGTAGGGCAGGATCAGTACTTCTCTCCAGGGAGAGCGCACAACATACCTTGCCACCTCCGGTTTAGACACACCGCACATTCCAACACCTTAACCTTTCTTGTTATAGACAGGAAAACTGGGAAATTATTACTGAGAAAATTTTAAATTGACTTTGCTTCTTCCGAATCATAACCTTTGCTAACTAACTCACCCGTTGACAAATGGATGGGCCCAGTCTGATTGTACACGACTCTACTTTAATCTCATCCAACATTGCTCCGGTCAATGGTTCAAATTGCTATGTTCTATCACTTTTCATAGACCGGAAAATGTCACCACTAACTTTAAACGCTCCTTTTTGCTTAGTGTAGAACGCCCTCGGTACATGATAACATTTTCCCTCCCGAGTGAGAACAAATTAAGGTCTCGATGAAATGTAAAGTTCTGCACTATGGCTTTGTTCACCTCACATTTTCCAAGTCCCATTCGTGTGTTCAACACACTGAGTTTACGTTCACATTCTATTCGGAGCAATGTATGGGGAATGCAATAAAAATCGAAACCAAAGTGTCCTGATTCATTGTAAAAGTCCCTTCAGGTCAGAGCTCTGCTCTCATTAGAAGGAAGTTTCACTACCGAGTACAGACACTATAATACCCAATGGTTTACTCGCGTATTTCTGTATTTACACAACCATCCAAACCCAGCATCTACCAACAAGTCTATTCTAAGTCTTAAAACCTTTTGTTCATAATTTATCACCAGCTCAACTCCCCCACGCCGAACAGGATTTTATTCCTATTTGTCCGTAGCGGGTATTATTCGTTAGAGCTTTCTATTTCCTAGCTATATATATGCTATAGTCTGTACTGTTTCCGTCCTTTAATTAACCCCAGAACAATACTAAGAATCTATATCTACAATTGTACCTCCTAACTCGTCCTTACTTCAGGACAGCATAATTTCACTCGCCAACCTACACACGATCCGCGGCTACGCTCGACGCCATAATTACCAATTTTACTTCATTTTCATACTCTATTCGCCCGCCTGACTATGTAGAATCCGTGATTAATCTATGAACGCACCGTATTAAATGACTTGTTTTAACTGATATTTTATTCGAAATATCCTTCGTACACGCTCTATTTATCCCTATATAAACCACGACCCCAACCCCTAGTCTGCCGCTCAAGACTCCCTTCTACCTACTCCGTACCAGGTGGACGGAACCCTATCGTTAATAATTCGCCCGCAGTAGTACGCCCGCCAAACTATGTTTACTCTATAGCTCCTCCAACAAATGCTGATCGTTCTCTAATGTGTTCCCTTCCTATATTGCACATACGAAAAATAACCTACCTATTATCCTACCTCGCCCGCCGGACTCTACCCTATCCTATGACAACTACATGGTTCACTTCCCGAATTTGACCAAACCGAGTCAAATCGTACCACCTTACCGTATCTTACCAAACCAATTCAAATCGTACCAACTTACCATATTTTATCAAACCAATTCAAATCGTACCAACTTACCATATTTTACCAAACCAATTCAAATCGTACCAATTTACCATATTTTACCAAACCAATTCAAATCGTACCAATTTACCATATTTTACCAAACCAATTCAAATCGTACCAACTTACCATATTTTACCAAACCAATTCAAATCGTACCAACTTACCATATTTTACCAAACCAATTCAAATCGTACCAATTTACCATATTTTACCAAACTGAACCAAATGTTACCAACTTATACCGTAGTACTCCACAAATTAGGCTTGTTCAAGACCAATTTCGTTACCCAATCACATTCCGCTTATCGCCCCCTTTCTCTCCCCAATGGAAAAGCTCTCTGTCCCCTTTTTTTTTTTTATTTTATCCAATCTCCTTTACATAAAAGCGGAAAGACGTTCTCTACCAGGTCAAACCCTTGTCGCATCCTGGCCATCGCCTCTTCCCACTCCCTCTTATCTTCCTCGGTAGAGACCTCCCCTGGCGTATCCACATTCAGGCCCTTCATTCGATCGACACCCCCTTCGGTGTCCGCTGTATTTACATCGTCATCGACCGCGAACATTCCCAAGAGAGGGTCCCCTCGATTGGGTACTACCCCGCTTTCCTTCATCTTGACTCCATCCTTCTCCCAGTTAATCCTTGCCACAAACTGGGGCTCTCTCTCTATTTCGTCGACCAGGGCCACTCCTCTATACGATACCGTCGGTTTCCGGAGCTCCGCTTTCCTCAAATCAGTTCGACGCCGACTCCTCGTTCTCTGCTCGGAGCGTCTGTTTCTTGCTGTCCTCTTACCGCTCGAGGCCGACGGTGGGCTGCGAGGTTTTCTAAAATGGTCCGAATCCGAACCCGGCTCGTCTCCCAGCACAGGCGCTACCTCCATCGTTGGTGGCGTACGCTGCCCTTCCCGTGTCTCTGGTCCTTGTGTTATTATCTGGCCACCTGATTCGGGGTTCTCCTTTATATTACCTCCGATCAGCCCCTTTATGTGCAATTGTTCGGCGGTACTCAGAAATTCCGCCAACTCCTCCTGCTGGACCTTTGTCTCCCCGCAGTACATAAACTCTACCAGATTTACTAGTACTGCGGAGCCAACATTGTTTAGAAACAATATCGGGTGCTGTGCAGCGTGGCTCTTGAACATTTGCCGGAAGTAGTCTGAATTTGCTGCGAGCACGAACTTGTGGGCCTGCAGCAATTGCCCCTCTGCAGCCAGCGTCACATCCGTGAGATCTCCCTCCGCCAGTAGACTGACACGTCCCGCCGCCATGTTTGCGTGGAAGCCGCCCCAGCTGAGCGAGGAAAACCCGCTTCCCTCCATTCTATTTGTGCTTCTTCCTTTCCTCTCTGTACTCTTTCGTAGCTCCCTATGAAACATCCACACCGATGATAATGACTAATTGCATTACCAACTGGCTATACGCGTATTGCGAATCCCCCGCAATCTTCACCAAAACTACGTTACTTGTTAGGAAAACGGACCCCTTATGAAACAACAAGCCATTATATATATATATATTTTTTCTTTTTATTTACAACTCATTTCGAATTCACATAACCTCCCCCTTTGTAACTTACTTATTTTAATTCTCAACAGTATTAACCCCAACAATGGCTGCCGACTCTCAACCCCTGTCTCAAAAGAGTATACAAAATTTCCCTCCTCCAAATTTTCCCCAGAAGCAAAAGGGAAGTAATCTCGTTTGACAGCTTTGTAACATAAAGTCCACTTATGTGGCAAATCTCACACATCCTCCTAATCTAAATATAAATCGAATACAATTATACCCTTCACTACCTTACTGAATGTCATACTGCGTCAAAAAGCGCATATAAATATAGCTCCTACCTTTCATCCCACCATTCCCTAGCTCTACTCTCCTATTCCTCATATATAACTTCTTTACACAATCTAACATAAACCCTTAACAATCAACACATACATACTTAACGTTCGTCGAGCAACTCAGTTTATATTCTTTTCTTATTGATTTGAAATAATACACGAATGTGCCGCTTATATGATTTCAAAAGGACAATATCTAATCATGAAATCCCCCCTAACCTAATTGCCACCTAGTTACAAGTTAGGAAACCACGTTTGGCTAGTCCGTAGTTTAACCTTATATTTTTGCTAAGAAAATAACTCGACCATCCTGAAATTTCCCTAGTCTTATCGCCCCCTTTGTTACAAATTAGGAAACTACGTTTGGCTAGTCCGTATTTTAACCTTATATTTCTGCTAAGGAAATCCCCATTACACTTTAATATGCCACCACAATGAATACACAGCTAACACAATCCCTACGAAAGCTTACTTATCGCGTCCCTTTCTCTATCTGCTAGTGCCCTTTGTATCCCTTCATCACGGGCTTGCCTTCGCTCTAATTCTTTCAGTTCGTTGATCTTAGTCTTCAATAGCCTTCCAGCCCGCGCTAGCTTCTCCTCAGCCCTCTTGCCCCTCTTCTTCAACCTCTTCTCATACTCCCTCCCTACCATTTCCCCAACCTCACTATCTTCTATTGCCAATTCCTTTTTACTACGTAAGAACTTTGCCAGACTAATTGATAGTTGTAGCTCGGACCCCTGGTACATGAGCTCGACTTCTTGCTCTGCTACTACCTTCGATATCTCCTTCATCTCTGCAGCCCTCTGGTCCATCTCTCCCTTCAGTGAATCCATTGTAGTTCTTCTGGAAATTAATTTCCCCGTTTATTTCCAACTCTGATATTAGTTCAAATAATACCTTTCTAAATGTATAGTGTTGTAATTTCCTCTGACCTTCCCCGTATCCGGTTCCACTAAAGTATAGTTATTTATATACGGTTTCGCAGCTACAGAGTAAGGTCCCTCATATTTTAATACGAATTTTTTTGTAATTTTTTCTTCCGCGGACGACTTCGGTATTGTTTTAAGTTTTACTAACTGCCCTATTTCGAACTCTACATTCTGGTATTTCTTATCATACCTTTTTACCCTGGCCACCGCATTTAAACGGATATTTTCCCCTGCCTTTACCCTATCTTTATCTAAGATTTCTTTCGCCACTCCTATTATTTTGGGCAAATATTTTTCTACTGGGGAGTAGTAAATCTTTCCTGTTAGCAAATAAGCTGGAGCAAATCCGGTACTACAATGGACTATCTGATTATAGCTATCCTCCACTTCTTGTAGAATGCAACCCCACTTAGTATGTCGTTCGCAACAGTACGTTCTAAATAGTCTACCTAACTCTTTACACACCCTCTCCACACAATTGGGCCTAGGATTATAGACGGACGTGTAAGACAACCTAATTCCTAATTCTGCTATCGTTCTCTTCCATACTCTTGACTTAAACTGAGTACCCTGGTCCGTCATAATCGCTTCGGGCAGAACAGTCTTCGTGAACTTCTTAAGGCATCGCGTAAGAACTGTGGCTGTGGCCCTCTTCAAAGAGTAAATCCTTATAAACTTTGTGAATCCATCCTGTATTATGAAGATATACTGTATTCCGCCCCTTGACTTTGGTAACGGGCCATAAATATCAGCCAAGACTAACTCCCCCACGCGACTAGTGATTACCGGGCTCAGCCTCCCCATTGTGCGTACGTTATTTACCTTAGCCATCTGGCAGATATGACAAGTTCTCAAAACATCTCTAACCCGCTTGGACATATTCGGCCAATAATATTTCTTACTGAGCGTTCCCTTTATCTTTAGAGTGCCAAAATGGCCTAATTCCTTATGGTACCTCCATATAAGCTCATCTACTTCCCCTTCTGGTATAACCAACTTTAGAGCGTCGTCAGCGGTGCGAACGTACAACAACTTATCTTTTAACTCGTACTTAATCCTTTTTCCTACCTGGATCCCTTCCCCCATACCTATACTTTCTCTAATTTCTCTCAAACAGATATCTTCTTGCTGTAATTTCTCCAAATTCCTTAATTTATTTTTTAATTCTGTCGCTCCTCTTACCTGAAACCCCGCTACCTCTGGACATATCTCCTTTAATTCTTGTATCCTTTCCGCTTTGGCTGTGTATCTAGACAGGACATCTGCACAAACGTTGTCACTGCCCTTTACATGTTCCACAGCGAAGTTAAACTGGTTCAGATAGAGCAACCATCTAGTGATACGACTATTGTGCAACTTCCATGTTCTGAGAAATGTTAGGGACTGATGATCTGTCCTTATTATTATGGGCACACCTCTCAGGTACGTTTCGAATTTCCGCAAACAATAAATTACTGCCCACAGTTCCCTTTCACTCACGGTCCACCTTCGCTCGGCACCCGACAATCCTTTACTACAGAACCCTACCACCAAATGATCCCCTTCACTATCTATTTGATATAAGCACCCACCCAATGCATACGCAGAACAGTCTGTTTGTAAGTAAAATTGTCTAGTTAAGTCCGGGTGAACCAACATAACGGATTTAAGGAACAATCCCTTTACAACCTCAAATTGACTTTGCTTGTCTGGTGCCCAATCCCATTTCGTTCCCTTTCTCAACAATTCACACAGCGGCTGGATAGAAGCTCCATAATGTTTAATAAACTTCCTATAATAATTGCAGAGTCCTAGGAACGCTCTTAAATGTTTGACCCTCCTAGGCACAGGAAAATCTCTTATGGCCTCTACCTTTTCTTGATCCATCTCGACGCCTTTCTGTGAAACCACGTGTCCCAATAATTTGATCTCTCTTTTTAGAAACTGGCATTTCTTTAACCTGCAAGTCATACCTCCTTCCTTGAGTTTGCCTAACACTACATCTATATGATGAATATGTTTCCCTACCGAACCTCTAGTAAAGATTATGATATCGTCTAGGTAGTTGAGACAAAACCCCGAGATTTCTTCCCCCAAGATCATATTCATAGCACGTGAGAAAGCTGATACTGACGTTTTTAGTCCCTGAGGCAGCCGCAAATATACGTAGGATCTGTTTAGAAAGGTGAAACCCGTATATTGTACACTATTCGGATGTAGCGGTATTTGGAAGTAGGCATTACTTAGATCTATAGTGCTCAAATAGTTAACCCCGTGAAAGCGTTGTAGTATCTCCGAGATCAAAGGTGGCTTCTCTACCTCCCCTTCTAATTTAGTATTTAACGTTCGAGCATCTAATAATATCCTAACACTCTGATCCTTTTTTACCGTGTAGGTCAATGGGCTTGAGTAAGGCGTAGCTGCTCTCATCACTATCCCCTGATTTTCCATTTCAACCAACTTTTCAGCCACCCCTTTTCTATAAGCATGAGGCACAGGGTAAGCATACTTTACAAATGGTGTCTTATCCAGCACCTTCAACTCGTGCGTGTACTTCTGTGTACAGCCTGGGATTTCTGAAAATTGGTTTTCATATTTTTCTAAAACTTTTCTCAACATTACCTTTTCTCGCGCCCCTATTTCCAATTTCCGCACCGCATCACCTATCTCTCCCTTAATACAGCTATCTTCCCTCGATATCGAACTGTGGCTTTGTACTGTCTTACTCCTGCCTAAATCCGACTCATGTAGAGGTACTTTTAGACTTATTGCTCCGTGGAGTTCCAACGCTGATGGCGATTGACAGATTATGGTGGCTTTATTTTCTAACAAAAAATCATAACCAAGAATGATGGGTCGTACTAGTTTCTCTGCTATCAAGCAAGGTGTTTCTACTTTCACCCCCATTATGTCAAGCGGCAACAAAGCCATCTTGCAAACCCTCGGTGACTTTTGTCCCGTCGCGCCTACAATATGCAACGCTGCAATCGGCAACATAGGGTAAGTACTACCATCTTTTGTTAATTCCTCAAAAATGTATCTAGACACACAAGTGACCTGGCTGCCGGTGTCCACCAAGCAATTTATCATTTGTCCGTTTATCATAGCCTGCACCTCAGGTAGTTTAGGTAACGCACTGGACTCGTGTTCCTCCTCATAACCTGTATCATCAAACACCGACGTTACTCTAACCCCGGACATAAGGTCACCCTCAAAAGTTTTCCTATAGAACGACTTCTCTCTCGCCTTCACTATGCACTTTGTCATATTTTCTATCAATTGCTTGCAATATTCCTTCCTACTTCGCTCTTCAAACCCTAAACCTACTGAGTTGCTCTGACCACTTAGCGTCAATACTTCCTTTCTTCCCTGTTCACCTTTTCCCAAACCTTTCCCCGGCCTCCATCCATTCTTAATTAAAAGCTTAGGTGGTAAATTAATGTCAACCCTTCGTTCGTCTGTCGTAGCCACCAGGCGGGTTGTATTGATGGCTTCAGTTAGTTTCCCACGCCGGCGCCTTCCTTGTGTAGATCCCCTATCAATGGTATCGTATCCGTAGCTCTCTGCCATCCTCCGTTAGTCTCCCACACAGACATGTTGTTTATTCTTGGTCCCTTGTTTGGAACACTCCTCCTATTCTCCTGCCTCGGTGCCCCTGATGTTCTTTCGACCACAATCTTGTTATCTTCGATGCTCCCCATACTCCTAAGGAAGGTTATCGCCTCCGGCGCAGTGGATCCTCCTCCTGCCATCCACAGCCGCTGTATATCCGCCGGGTATTGATACATTAGTTCGCGCACGCACTGCTCCTCTACTCCGGCGTCTTGCATGCGCTTGTACATAGCGTAGTGCTCTATGAAATGCGTCGCCATATCCGTATTCTTATTCCAGACTGACTGCATTATCTCTCTCCTCGCCTTTTGCTGCAGCGGTTTCCCCCAGTATTGCTCTAGGAAGTCCTTTTTAAAGTCGGCTAGACTCTCCCATCTGTCCTTGTAGATTCGCGCCCAGTTTCGCGTTTCCCTCCTCTTCCCTCTCCTCTTCTCCTCCCCTCCCCGTATTAGTCTTGGCTATGTACCGATCTAAGTCTTCGAGAAATTCCACTGGGTGGACCTATCCTTCTCCCGTAAACTTGGGCTTGTACGGGGGCGATGTCAGGGCTAGGGGTTTCTGAATCAATGGCATCTCCGAAATTTCACGCCGACGACTCCCTTCCCCCTCGCTAGCTGAGGACCGCTCAAATTCTTCCATTCTATGCACCAAAGGAGAGATACTGTCTCTAACAATTTTAGCAAGTCTCGGACCGATATTTCCCTTCCTTTTCATACCAGCGGCCGCAGGGACCACCCGTTTCTGAACCCTTCCTGTAGCTTGTAGCTGCCTTACACTCCCTGCTCTGGTAGAAGCTCGTGTGCCAATAGGACGTTCCATCCCAATTATTTGTTAGTCCTTTTGTGTTTAGGCTTAATTCCGGCCTGCAAAATAAATTTGTATTATTTCTCTATCAACTGAACTCACCAATATAATCGATATCGGTGGCACCCAAAAATGATTCTATTACCCCCACCTAGAACGTTCGCAAGTAAGAGCCAACGCTCCCCTTATACCGTCTAACTAGATCGTATTTGCGCAACCCGCCATAACCAAACGTATCCAATCAAAAATGCTTAGCTTACTATAATTAAGTACATATATAAGGAACTTATTTCCTGAAGTTATGGTTTTTTTTTTTCTATAAACATCCTATACCCTCCATTCACCTCCCTACCTACTCGTTATCCAAATATTAACCAACTATTATCATAAAGAACGATAATTTTCCAAGATCCCCCTTAATTCGCACAACAATTGGTGGTTCTAACGTTCATGTATACCGGTATGCCTCCCTTGTTATACCTATTTTCCTACATACCAATCCCCTTTAACAGAAATTGCTATGCAAAATCCAACTCGCCCCTTCCTCACGTGATTGATAACGAATAACGCATCAACGATAACGTACACTTGCTTTTACAACACATTTATATACACCACGGCTTGCCCTGGCTCAGCACAACACTACACAACACTTATGTCCACAGAACAGTGTACCCACAACACTCTCACTTGACAGTCACAGACGTACTATGAGATGACACTTCCGAAATACCCGACTGAGAGTCGGAAAATTCATTCCGGTCATTGCACATCACGGAAAATTAACCTATTTATCACACTTGTACCTAAATAGAAGAAAATAAAATTAGTATGGACACATATTACGGTTTGATGACCTATTATCCTAACTAGGCATGTCACCTTTTCTTCACGACCCGACACATCTCTACTATCCCACCACCTTGCTCTTGATTCGCTTTAAGGCAATATTCACAACACACTTCCCTTACATTCTGAAAGAATAAAGGCATTACTAGAGTATAGACCCCTGAAATATTCAAAATCCGAAACACTTTGAAAGTTGGGAACTCCTGAACTCAAAACATATTGAAAGTCGGACTCCTCCCTAAACATTCCCAAAATTAAAATATTTCTAAAGTCGAGAACCCTAAACCATTCCAAATTTGGCACTATTCTCGAAAGTCTGAGGACCGCTTAATCCAAAATATTTGGAATTTGAAACCTCCCTTAATAATCTGGAAAATGAAAGTAATTTTCTAAATTTGAGAACCCTAAACATTCAAGATTTGAAAATAATTTTGAAAGTTTAGAATGTCTGACCTCAAAATATTTTTGGAAGTAGAGACCTCCTTTAAATATCCTGGAAGAATAAAATATTTTTCTAAAGTTGAGAACCCTAGACTTTCAAAATTTGAAAATATTTTTGAAAATTAAGAACCGCTAAGTGCAAATATGTTTGAAAGTTAAGACCTCCCTTAAATATCCTAAGGAAAAATAAAATATTTTTCTAAAGTTGAGACCCTAGAATTTCAAAATTTGAAAATATTTTGAAAATTAAGAACCGCTAAGTTCAAATATGTTTGGAAGTTAAGACCTCCCTTAAATATCCTAAGGAAAATAAAATATTTTTCTAAAGTTGAGACCCTAGAATTTCAAAATTTGAAAATATTTTTGAAAATTAAGAACCGCAAAGTGCAAATATGTTTGAAAGTTAAGACCTCCCTTAAATATCTTAAGGAAAAATAAAATATTTTTCTAAAGTTGAGACCCTAGAATTTCAAAATTTGAAAATATTTTTGAAAATTAAGAACCGCAAAGTGCAAATATGTTTGAAAGTTAAGACCTCCCTTAAATATCTTAAGGAAAAATAAAATATTTTTCTAAAGTTGAGACCCTAGAATTTCAAAATTTGAAAATATTTTGAAAATTAAGAACCGCTAAGTTCAAATATGTTTGGAAGTTAAGACCTCCCTTAAATATCCTAAGGAAAAATAAAATATTTTTCTAAAGTTGAGACCCTAGAATTTCAAAATTTGAAAATATTTTGAAAATTAAGAACCGCTAAGTTCAAATATGTTTGAAAGTTAAGACCTCCCTTAAATATCCTAAGGAAAAATAAAATATTTTTCTAAAGTTGAGACCCTAGAATTTCAAAATTTGAAAATATTTTTGAAAATTAAGAACCGCTAAGTGCAAATATGTTTGAAAGTTAAGACCTCCCTTAAATATCCTAAGGAAAAATAAAATATTTTTCTAAAGTTGAGACCCTAGAATTTCAAAATTTGAAAATATTTTGAAAATTAAGAACCGCTAAGTTCAAATATGTTTGGAAGTTAAGACCTCCCTTAAATATCCTAAGGAAAAATAAAATATTTTTCTAAAGTTGAGACCCTAGAATTTCAAATTTTAAAAACATTTTCCAAAGCTGAGAACCACTGAATCCAAAATATTTTTTTGGATGTTGAGACCTCCCTTAAATAAAAAATATTTTTGTAAATAAAGTTGTAAACCCCTGACATGTCACGATTTTGAAATGGTTCGAAATCCCTGACACAAACTTAATTTGGAAACTTTTGAGAACCCCTGACTTATCATGAATTTGAAAAAGTTCGAAATCCCTGACAATCTAAATTTGGTAAAGTTTGAGCACCCCTGACTTATCATGAATTTGAAAAAGTTCGAAATCCCTGACAATATAAATTTGGAAAAGTTTGAGCACCCCTGGCTTATCATGAATCTGAAAAGTTCGAAATCCCTGACAATCTAAATTTGGTAAAGTTTGAGCACCCCTGACTTATCATGAATTTGGAAAAGTTCGAAATCCCTGACAATATAAATTTGGAAAAGTTTGAGCACCCCTGGCTTATCATGAATTTGAAAAGTTCGAAATCCCTGACAAACTAAATTTGGTAAAGTTTGAGCACCCCTGACTTATCATGAATTTGAAAAAGTTCGAAATCCCTGACAATATAAATTTAGAAAAGTTTGAGCACCCCTGACTTATCATGAATTTGAAAAAGTTCGAAATCCCTGACAATATAATTTTGGAAAAGCTTGAGCACCCCTGACTTATCATGAATTTGAAAAGGCTTACAATCCCTAACACAACCTAAATTTGGAAAAGGTTGAGAACCCCTGATATAATACCAATTCGAAAATATATCGAAAGTCTAGACCTCTGAATCATTGCGAAATTCAAAAATGTTCTAAGAACCACTACTCTTTTCCAAAGTTGAAAGGTTTGGAATCCCCTGACTTATCGTGCCCTTGTAAAATGTTTAAAACCCCCTACATATCATGAATTCGAAAGGCATGACACTTACCAAGCCTAAAAGTTTGGAAACTGCTTATATATATGTATCTGAAAAAGTTTAAAATCCCTGACCTATAAATTTGGAAAAAGGTTTGTAACCCCTGACACTTCCCTTTAGAAAAGTTAGAAACCCCTGACACCACCTTGTAGCCCGCACAATAACCAAACTTAGTTATAAAATAATTTGCAAAACGTGGTGATCGGCGTTGTGCTGCAATTCACCAGAGCTCCCACCGCACAACATCAATCACTCCGCCCACCCCGACTGTTTTCTTTCAACGCGTGCAACATGTACACATGTATCAAATATTATTTATAAATTAGTCTAATTAATTAAACAAACACATTTATGGGCAAATCTAAAACCACTCACTCGATATGGATCACAAATCGACAGGCTTAATTCGACCTCCAATCGCACCAACACTCACCAACTGGCCTTCTCACCTTTTGACACCTATACATACGACCGCAACCTAAAATCGAAACCTGGACCTCCGTCATGGCACCTAACTCCTATACTCTTTATAATCCATTCCTTCCACATTCCGCACGGACAACAATCATGCATGACCGATCAAAATTCAATATCTCGTCCGGTACGTTCTCCGACATGGCACTTACTCCCCCTTCTATCCCTTTGACTCATACATTCCCCATACCGCAAGCAACTGGAACCCCCATTCCTCATACCAGCCAATCAGCTCCAAAATAAACAAACTTAATAATCCATTCCCTATCAATAAACAAACACTACATTCAAGCCCAAAACCACTCACTCGAAATGAGCCACGTAATCGGCATGTTCACTAAGAGCCTCTATTCGCCACACACACACACAAAATCTGACCAAGACTCAACCTCACGACCTAACCAACATTGTACATGGCACCTAATTACTTCCACTGGTCAACTTGTACACCATGACCTTTGTTTACCACTAACCTAATCTAGTAAGTACCATATCGCCCACACACGCAAAGTCAGACCTAGACACAACTTTACAACTAACCTTCACTTGTACATGGCACCTAATTAGTCACATCAATTAACTGGGATCCCCCTAATTTTAATCTACCATCTCCCCACTAGTAGGTGCCATACCGTCGCTCGCTACTAATTCGCGAAATACCTACTTTGGAGCCTAAAATTCACACCTTATTACTACTACACAAATTATTTACTAAACATCCATTATACATTTTCAAAATGACATTTTTTTTTCATTCTTCTCGCATTCCATTAAAATGAAATAAAGATTCGAATCTTTTTATTCCTCGGCGACAATCTCAACCAAAATTAAATCAGTCTGTTGGAACCCGGTCAAACATAACCACTCTTTTCAAACACACATATTTTACGGCTTTTTTATTTTACAAAGGAAGCTTACACCCCATCCAACTTCATTTCCACCAAACAACTAGAAAATTCCCTTTATTGGCCTCAAACTGGCCCCGATAAACTATTTCGCGCGCGAGCGTACCTAATTATTACACAATACGAAATTATTTTCAAACCTAACTTCCGTGTTTTAGGTATGAAGCCCTCCGCGCTCAGTTGGCGTGCCTTAACTTAAGTAGAATGGCTATCCAATTTTACAACTAAGGTTTTCATAGAATATTCTTACTACAATATTGTTGATTTTAGCTCATTCTAGGATTCTTAATTAATTGGCTTTTAGGCTTATAGCACAATTTTTCCGATAACCCATATAAAAAATGTTTCCTCTTCCTGCTATATCTCGGTGTACCCGGAATAAATTATTGATTTTAGTTTCACAATCTCTGGATAAAATATTTCCCTTTGGCCCCACCTTACTTCTACGAAGTTGCTAATATTCCGCTTAGAAATATGCCTCACACCATTCATACATACCATTCCCCTAACTTCCACTTTGTTTAGTCTATCACCTCTCAACCCGACTACATTCTTCGTGCAAACAGTTTTTTTTTCTATCACGGCGCTGCTCATTCTAGCCAATAGCGAACGCCATACCGCACCGGCGCTCACATCCCATTGGTCAAAATTGGTTTTCACTTAAATATTTCTAGTTGTCCGCAGAACAATGATAATGAACTTCCTAGAAGGAAATGTAAGCAATTTTCTTTTACGAACTCAAAGATGAATCTCTAGTCGACTTTCTGGTGACAATTTGTTCACGTTAAAATCGGTTTTCTAGCAACATTGTCGGCAAATTGTAGACAATATTTCTGTAAATTAACTAATTGTACACAGACTGCACTCGCGCCGGAAAATGAAATATGTACTCACTCTCAGCTTCAAGCGGCGAAACCTCCCGCCTCGTAAGCGGGAGTCCAAATCTCTTCTCTCGCGAAACTGCCAGTCAGCACCGCGTTCCACGAACCACTTTTCACGCATTTCACTCACCGAATTCCTCACTTAATCACTTTCCCGGTACCACTTCCTATAACGCTATTTACTTATATCGCTACTCCCTATGAGTTGGATTTTTTCCTATCGCTTTTGAGTATATAAGAGCCCTATTATTGTCCTGAACTACCGCAACGAACTACATTTTTCTTCCATTTTTCCCTATTTTTTTTTCTGAACCCTAGGTATCCTAGATTTAGGTAGGAACTATCCTGGTCTTAGGCACCACTGCGACGAACTAGCCTCCCACCAAAGTATATTTTGTATTTATACTTCACCCGATAGGTGTTGTCGAATAATTATTCCGAAATTCCACGCTTCCGCGAGTAACCTCTAAAATAAAACATGGCCTGCGTTTAGCATTCAAGTGATCTCTAGGTAAACTCAAGCAATGTATACATACGTATACACTGAATTAAGTGTAGATGGACCCTGTATCTTCCTCTCTTCGAGGAAGCGTTGTGTAACCGTATAACCCAGAGTACTAACTCAATCCCTAGCTTTCTATCCTAACCTTTGTTCTTCGAATAATATTCTAAGTACATATGTAATTTTCTGCCTAAGTCCGCCTCTCCTAAATCACTGTGTCTCTTCCATCACATTGTAATTGTCTGTATTCTCTCCTCCCAGAAATTGTGTCAACCAGTAATTTTCAAATTATTCAAACAATTTCCCCCCGGAGGGGGAAGTAAGGAGCTCCACGAGTCCGGGTTTCCTCACCCGGGCTCTCCACGCTCCTCACAGTGGCCATCATCCATATAGGGCTGCTTTACTACCAGCAGCTCTATTTTGTATACCTAATGGCCCCCTTTGATTCCTATCCTGTGAAGAAACTGTTTCTCTTAGGAAGAGATTTAAAATGAAACTCGTGGTGTAATGTGGATGATTTAGGGTCCCTACGGACCCCAAATCCTAAAGGCGTGCGTGTGTGTGTAAGTGTGTGTGTGTGTGGTCCCTATCCTAACCTCGAAGTACTTCGCCCGACGGACTCCGCCTATCGAAAGAAGGCTACCACAGGTTTCCTCCTCAGACGGTCAGCTCAGCTTGCACCGGTCTTTAGAGTACCGCCACCCCTCGCCCAGATGGTATAGGTAACGCACTAACAGATCAAGTCAATTTAGACCCCTCAGCCTAGCAGGACTAAAGAGAACCACTGTGGGGTATTTACCTGGTCTTCCTAGTACCTAACCTCACTAAATACTACACACTATGGTACTACTCGTTCTCACGAAGTGAACCCTCTCTCCCTTGCAGAATTAAGGAGAATTAATTCACACAGCTACATGGCTAACCTACCATATGACTTTAATACTAATAAAATGAAAAGGTCCCCACGGCCTAGCAGGATTAAGGAGAATTACTGAGGGGTACCTACCTGGCCTTCCTAGTACCTACCTCACTAAATACTACACACTATGATACTACTCATTCCCACGAAGCGAACCCTCTCTCCCTTGCAGAACTAAGGAGAATTAATTCACACAGCTACATGGCTAACCTACCAATATGAATTTAGTGTTTGAAGAACCTAACTACCCACGTTATAATTTGATAGTTTAGCCAGAATTCCAGTTGCTCTTCGACCTTATGTTACGTCTTCTTACCACGAGGCATTTTCTCGTGATATCATAGATAATGAACTGAATCTTGTGCGAACAAGCGTGTATGCTTATTCAGCATAGCTAGCGTTGCCACCCAACATTCCATCGAAAGGAAAAGAACCTCGCATGAGTGCGCGCGTATGCATATTTCAGCAAAACCCGCAACCCACATACAACGTTCCAGGGAAGAACCCTGTGAGATCGTGCGTGTATGCATATTTCAGCAAAACCCGCTTCCCTCACAACATTCCGTGAAAGAACTCTGCGTGAGTGGGCGTGCATGCATATTTCAGCGTACCCGCTCCCTCACCCATTGCTCCAAAAGGGAAAAGAGCCCTGTAATAGTATGCATGTATGCATATCTCAGCATAGCTAGCATCCCACACAGTGCTCCAATGATGGTCCATATAAAAATATTTCACATCCCTAATACTAGCAAATAATTTCTGAAAAGCCAGTATTGTTTCCAAAACTAGCCCAGCCACCAAAAGAAGACTTCAAGACAATGAAATTTAATAGAACTGGTCGAATTGCAACTAGAAAACTCCAAAATATCGCGCGGCGTCCGAGACTCACCGAAACGTTGATGCCGAAAAGCAATGGCGCTCGATGCGACTTAGCGATGACCGGGGCTCAGGCAAGTTGTTCCTCCGAGGCTCGCAGCTGCAGAAAAAGTGCTCCTCCCGTGTTACACGCCCTTAAATAGCCTCGCTTTCTTACTCCCACCCTTACCCCCACGACCAATCGGAAATCATCCCCAACATCATTTCCGCGTCTCCCATTGGTCGACCAATCACAATGCCTGAAGCAATTTTCCTTAAAAATGCGTTCCATATTTCCCTAAAACCTTCAGTAACTAATCTCTGAAAAATGCTACGAATTCACAAAAGTAGATGTAATACAGTCAATTCGTCCTATATCTTACTGCATGCCGACGTATAATACTTATCTATCATCATTTATCGCTTATACGGTGTTGCTAGCTATTCCTGTTCAAAATGTATGCAAGTTGTATTATCTGCGCCTGACTACATGCCACCCGCTACAATTTATACGCAACGCGGTCTCTTTGCTATACTCACTACCCAGGCGCTAAACTAACTCCTACGCCTTATAACATTTTACCAGCCAGCCTTCATACGTCCTATTGCTAGCTATTTTCATTGAGGTAGGTTGTGATTCATCACAAATGTTATTGAGCGTTGTTTCGGTGTGTTAAAAAAATTTATTTCCAGTGCTGCGAAGACAAGTTACGTTGTCACTAGCGCGGGTAGAAGCTATAATTGTAGCGTGCGTGGTATTGCACAATCTAGCCGTCGAAGAAAAGGAAGTAAATTTTGAGGTATACTTGGAAGACATAGAAACGCCAGAGCAGCGTGACGCTCGTTTGGAATATGAACTTCGCTTAGAGCGCCTATAGCGGAAGGCAGAGTTAGGGATCCTAGACAATCCCTCCTGGACGAGTATTTTGCAACATTGAATTAAACCATTGACATGTGTGTAAACAAACAAAGAAAAATAAAGTGTTTTAATTGGTTTTATTAAGGTTTTATTATTATTATGGTTTTATTCTCTTTTTATGTTCCTCTTCTTCCCAGAGCAGTTTCATCTGGACTGCTCGACGCTCCTCATGAACCAACTCTTTTTGTAGGTTTATCAGCTCCAGGCGCGCGTCCAATGGCCTATCCATTGTAGTTTGCTTCTTTATACCTGTTTTACAATGTGTTATACATAATATTATTAGCATACATAACTCACGCTGTATCCCGACAATCGGGGTAATCTTCAACAATGTTGGCAGCATTAGGAAGATTGTCAAAGTAGTCCTTTGTTTCAGGCCGGCAAAACTTTTTCAAAAACTGCAGGTCGTTATATTTTGGAGTCGATATTGGAAGTCGACCGTTATAGTAATCTAGGCGTCGAAAAAAAGGAAGCAAATTTTGGGGTATACTTGGAAGACATAGAAACGCCAGAGCAGCGTGACGCTCGTTTGGAATATGAACGTAGCTTAACAGCGCCTATAGTGGAAGGCAGAGTTAGGGATCCTAGACAATCCTTCCTGGACAACTATTTTGCGACATGGATTGAATTAAACCATGTGTGTAAACAAACAAAGATAAATAAATTAAAGTTATTCTAAAGTGTTTTAATTGTGTTTATTAAGATTTTTTTTCTTAATTTTCACTTCTAAATTCAGAATTTCCATTCTCTTTTTATGTTCCTTTTCCCAGAGCAGTTTGATCTGGACTGCTCAACGCTCCTCATGAACCAACTCTTTTTGTAGGTTTATCAGCTCCAGGCGCGCGTCCTATAACCTATCCATTGTAGTTTGCTTCTTTATACCTATAACATAAAATCATAAGCATACATAACTCACGCTGTATCCCGACAATCGGGGTAATCAGAGCCATCCGTGGTGTGCTGCAAAGAATCTGTTAAATTACAGTACAACGCCGACCAACACTCGACTTGTAAATTACACTTGAAAGCGTGATGTTTGTTGTTTTTAAGTTTTTCTGTGATAGTGTATCCCATTTTATCGGTTTCTGTGCCCCTTCAGATTCCGGATAAGGCTGCTGTACCAGATCAGGCTCGGACTGAAGTTCTTCTTGAGACACTGTTATAGTTGGCTCGTCTCGTTGACTCAAAACGAAATACACAAAAAAATTACTCTTGAAAGCATGATGTGTTTTGCTTTTAAGTTTTTCCTTGATAGTGTATCCCATTTTATCGGTTTCGGTGTCCCTTCAGATTCCGGATAAGATTGGTGTACCAGATCAGGCTCGGACTGAAGTTCTTCTTCTTGAGACACTGTTATCGTTGTCTCGTCTTGTTGACTCAAAACGAAATACACAAAAAAATTACTCTTGAAAGCGTGTTTGTCCGTCTCTTCGCTTTGCAGAGAGGTAATAGTTTTTCCGATTATTGATAGGCCGAGTGCCAGCTGTTGAGTCCCTTCCAACTTTTTATCTCGTCCTTTGATACTCTCATTTAATACCGCTGTAATTTCGGGATTCAACTTGGGTGCACGTAGAAGGGGGCAATTTCCTGGAATTGTTAGGTTTTTTATTATTGTCGCTTCTCTGGCTTCCTTGTCCATGCCAGACTGAAGGATTGGTGTCCACCGTTTGGCAACCACTTCATGGATGTTAGGCCCAAACTCCGTAAGATCTGGGATCTCCTCCCCCAGAGCACCCAACACTGATGCGTCTAATTCGGTGGCGCTCGGCTCCCCGATGCTCAAGCAAGACGCTGGTGTCCTGCTTGTCGTTATGTATTACGGTTTTCATTGTTTCATTCTATGACTTCTAATCGATGTCAAGTCTAATAAAAATTTTAAAAATTAATAAATAATTGAAAAAAAAGCGGTCATGTGCGGATTATGTCCACACGCATAGGGTTCCGTAGCAATTCGGTACTTAGAAAAATAATAATTTAATGTTTTAGTGAAGTAATCAGAGTCTCTCCAACCGACGATGGACTCGCGTAGAACGTTTTAAAAACTAAAACACGTTGCTTAAGTGTTAAAACGCTCCATAACGAATTTGCCGCTTCAGCACTGATTAATTGTTGAGGAACAAATGTCATATTCATGGATGGTTTACTTATGGCAATCGGTTGTTGGATAGGCGTTGAGGAAATACTAGGAGAATACGGATTTAACGCTGAACTGAATGTGATAGTTGAAGTTCGATACCTTTGATTGGAATGTGCACTGAAAGAAGGACAGCTTGAATTTTGATGAAAATTCTTCATTTCATATTTCATCGGTATATTTAATAGTCTCCACGCTTAAAGCTGAACTTATTTACTTAAAACTGATACCACGTATGAGCAAAACAATCAACAATAAATTTCTAAAATACTAAGAGGAGTATGTAGAGCGTTATGGCTAAATCTGAAAGCTATTTGTATCCCTTCGGCCGTCTATGTGACCAGTTAACAATGAGGAATAAATGATCTTTGTACGAAGCCGGTTTCGATATAAGAATTATATTTTTATATACGAAACTTAACTTAAGAGGACGAGGAGAGGACGCAAGGGAGAAATTATTTTTCTTTATACGGAACCGGTAGGTATTCAAACTCGCTTGCCAGAAGAATTCGTAGAAAGCGGTTATGCGTATATCATCATGAGCGAGAGCCTGTCTGGTGATGACATAAATAAATTCAACACATACTTAAAAAAACAATGGATGACTACATTGGAATTTAATGCTTATTTTTAAGTATGAAAATTATCGCATATAAGGGTTTTTATGTGGGTTAGACCACCTTTGCATTTATCACTTTTATCAAAATGTGTAAAAGTGTGGGTTAGACCATAAATGAAACACGCCAAGTTATCAAAGTAAATGTTATAAAACACATTAATAAGTCATAAATGACACATTCTCATCATCCTAATATTCATCTTCCTCAATAATGTAAGCGCCGCCCCTCACTGTCTTGATGCTATTATATAAATCATGGTGTACTGGCGCGATGAAACTTATCAGCTCCAGGAGGTCCTTATTTTTTGGCTCACTTATGCAATGTCCTTCAGGATACAGCAGATCACGCTCACGAACGCCTGAATTTCATCAGCTTCTGATCGCGCGTAATCAACGCAGATTCGAGTTTGGGCGAAATTGAGGCGAGCATGAATCAACAAGTGATATCACAATCAGAGCTCACGTGGAGATTAGAAAATGAAGCTGCCAAAACAAATTGCAGTTGTCGAATCCTTCGAGATGTACCAGGAATTAATAAAGTAAATTATCTCATCCCATACAAAGCTATGATTAAGCTACCGTCACAGGAAGGATTGCAAACCTTTTTAAATACGAGCAATTAAATAAAAATATAACGAGTACCCAGTAACAGAAGTTCAGTATTCATATGACGTAATCATTCATATTGACCTCGAATTAGATGACATACTAGAGATTTCGAAATGTGACGTAGAAGTAATATCCGCAAAAAGAAATTTTATATGGACGTAGAGCAATGTGACGTCGGCCGGACTAGAGGAAAAGAAAAGCAAGAGCAGTTTTCAACACTTTTTTAATGGGACGCCATGCCAGCCGTCCACGTCTCCGACCATGCTTATTGACTAAATAAATTGTCAGATTTATTTTTCGAAGCAGTTCTACAATTCCACTGAAGAATAGATTTGTTGTGAGCCATCGTCAGTGACGAGGAGAGTAGAGGCCAGATAAGCAACATCGTGGTACGATATTTTGATTGGATAAAATGATTTTATAAAAGATATACGAGGTTGAATGTCAGCAATGCTTGCTCCCACTGATGGTGGAAAGACTACTGTTTTGAGACAGAGAAGAACATAACCATATTGGCTTTACGGTCATAACCCGGAGCGAGCGGCTCTCGAGCTGGTGGTTGTGAGACGAACTTTTTTTTTTATGAAGTGTGCTTCGGAGTTTGAGATGCATGGACTGTCCTTGACGTATTCGATTTTGGTATCAGAGAGCTGGCTTGTGGAATGACAGACGCCATTCAGCAAAGGAACGTCTCGCAGGCGTAAAATGTCTGGCGGCTTCCACATATGGGAACTACTCCTCGGCCATAATGGCTTTTATTTCATTCTGCCTTGATTGTTCGGCACAATTCTTATTAATTGCTAAATATTGGCCCTTGCTATAAAAACGGACAGCATCAGCTGTGGGAGACACTAACCGCTTTTCAGCAGCGTGAGGATTACCACATTTGAAGCACCTGATCTTTGCCCTACATGTAAGCATAAAGCTATAGCTATAGCCAAAAAGACAGCATGGGAAACATTGATCCGTGGGATACTTATAAGTTACAAGCGCAAAGAATTGTACATTGGGGTCGGTCAGCCTTCGAACGTTAGCACCACTATTTAGGAAGGCTTCCATACAGGAGAATTTTTTACAATCTGTAATTGAGACGGCGGACTTTGGTGACCTTGTTTCACCCAACAAGGATCACAACTTCTTGGATTATCTCCTCAGTTGATAGTTCGTCAACTCTGTGGAGGGCGTAGCTCGAGGTAGATGAATATGAACTAAGTCGGTCGGTAGTATTACTTTTATTTTACACGCGGCGTAAGGAACTACACAAACTAAAAAGTAATATGGCGGTTTGACAATTAGCGGAGGCGGTCGCGCTGTGTGGTATCGGTGCGGAGCGAGCGCGCGACGTGGGAGCTTGCGCGCAGCTCGGTGATCCGTGGAAAAAGAGTGTAGGGAGCGGGGCGGGCGCGCCGCGCTAGCGCAGGCTGAAGATGGCTGTCCTTGGTGTTGCCCGGTGACATGCGCGCTGTGAGGAGCGGCCGGTTCACACGGTTCGTTTGTTTTCGACACGCTGGACAACCGGGCCCCACAACTCCATGGTGTGCGCGCGGAAGACTACCGGGAACGGGCGTTCGTACTTCGTAGTTGAACATGTAGCGTGCGCGCGGACAGTCCATTTATGTTTATTTATTTATTAAATTGGGATTAACACAGTGACAGGAATATATTTAAGCATAAATTAATTCACAATATGATTTATGTCCTGCCTCCGCCACAAAACATAATTTGTGAATATTGTAAGTTCGACCGCCTGTTGAAACGTGAGATGTGTGTGTATACTGCTGTAATAGTTTTTATTTTATATCTGTGTCTAGAAGACCTCGAATAAATTGCGTTCGTAGATGAGTCTCAATTGTGCTTTCTTCGCACGACGCACACTTAAAATTACAATACGTTGTAAGCTCAAAACTATATAAGTATATCTAGTTATCACAATTTTGTTCGTTTTCCAGCAGCTTTCGTACATTGATTTTGTAGGCTTTCATCGACTTACAGAACATATCGGACAATGTTCGCATTGCATTGCATGTTGTGTTGCACATAATGTGTATTCGGCTTTAGACCTAGATGGCGTGCTGATAAAAAAATGTGTATGTGAAAAAAATATTACCACTTTATTTGAACACGTTATATAATGTATAAACTCGCGAGAAAGGCAATTTCTGTTAAGCTCTGTTAAAGTCTTCTAAATTCTAGACGCGCTTACGTGACAAGTTTAATCGGTGTCACCCTGGACTTGAGCACAACAATCAAACTGAATTATGACCTATTTGATCTGAGGCCTTTAGATATATACAGCATTCATACGTTAAGCTAGAGCAGTCAGTTTCCTTCTTGTATTGAATGTGTAATGGGTGCCAAAGCGGTAGGATTGGGGTGTTGGATTGAGCCAGGCAATATAATGTTTATCGGCTACGATACGCAGAGGTACAAACGTTGTTGCAAAAAGGCTATTTTCATTGACAGAAGGATCCTGCGCAGATTGTATAATGACTGCCCTGTGCTGCCATCAAACCCCCAAGAGCCATCTAACACGTACGTCACTTCCGTTGTACCTTTGCGATCGCAAAATTTCATGAACCTCATGTGTCAGTAATCCTTTTAATGAAACTGATGCTGACACCAGACACTCTAATTTCTTCTGCCGGATAGCATGCTTTTCTTGATTTAAGCAATTGGCTGTAAGGTGGATAAACTGGATAAACAGGGTACCCTCGACTAAGGTCCTGTTGTCTGGCTTTATAGGTCTCCACACTGAATTTCCTATCAATCATGACTCCCAAGGCTGCGTTTGCGCAGTTTTTTTTTTTTTTTTGTTAACCTTGGAAGCCCGACTTGGAGATAGGACACATGTTTGGATTACTGGCTCGAGATCTTTCGAAGCTCTCCGAGTCAGTTTTTTTCGAGAATGCCACATTTTTGGGCTCAAAAAAACACTGCCCCGGAGGTTGAGGAACACTAGCTGTGGCGCTTTCCACAGCTTCGCTTGTCATTAATTTACCAACATCAGGGTTGATGGGGGAGTCAATTTTGTCGGTGTCCATTAGGCTAGTCAGAGTTGTCGAGTGTTCTTGTGTTTGTGTTTTCTTCATTCCCACGAGTAGGGCCGATATTAAAGGTCGCCTTCCCGGGTGACCGCCATTCCGGGAAGGAAGGCATTTGTACTGCAGAGTATGCCAAGTGTCCTACAAGTTTCATATGACTTCGCTGTCGGGTTTTATAGAGTTTTCCGTCTCGCGGGTCAGCCAGTTACGGCAAGCCCCCCGATCACAATTTTGTACGACGTAACCCAGTCACGCCCTAATGGGATTGTTGAAGTACAAAATGCGATTACGGTGTAAGAGTAGACTGGCGCTCAGTCTATTCTATAAATGCTTCAGCAACAACTGAAGCAACTGTTAGCAAATTTTGGTTTCCACAGGATAATAATGATACAATATTTGCAGAAATAAAATCTACCCGTAGGCGATCGTATGCGGGGATGCGTAATATACAGGGTGTCCCAAAAGTCAACGTCATCCCTTGGAGGGCTGATAGGCCAGCTCAGGACTGACCAGAATATCACAATATGACCTTAATAAAAAATCGTTAGTTTTCGAGATATTTTGACTTTTATTAATTTTGTCAAAATCGACACCCTAGATCAGTTTTTCGAGTGCCACAGGTACAAAATTCCATATTCTAAGATTCTATTTTTTGTTACGCAACCCTGTATAGCAATGCTATTGATCACAGTTCAAAAAAGAAAAAAAAATTATCGTGCTATACCCCTAAAAATTTTTTTTTGTCTTGATTCATAGTAATTTATTTTTTAATAGTCAATTTCGACCCTTCATACTGTAAAAAAAATTTACCAAGTTAAACTGGCAATTTATTTAAAAAAATTGCTCGTTTAGTGTGGTCTTCAAAATGGTATAACATTTGCTATATTTTGTTTTAGAAAAAAATATATTGCCATTTTAGTGCAAAAGGAGCTTGTTGTAAATGTATTTCAGTAATTAGTAATTTGAATAAAAACACTTGTTAAATTTAAGCGACCGGTATTTATTTAAAACTAAACAAAACACAAATAAACATCAAATAGTGTGTTCAAATTGCCTTCCACCAAGTCGAATGCAAGAACGACATCTTTTTAAGAAAGATCTTTTTATTAGTCTTGCACTTCCTGCCACATTTATTTGTTGTGCTGCTTCATTAATGCGGTGCTTCAATTCATTTACGTTATTTATAGGTTTTGCATAGACCTTCTCCTTTAGGTGACCCCAGTAATAAAAATCAAGGGGATTTAAATCCGGGGACCGGGGAGGCCACAAAATGGGACCAAGACGGCCGATCCATCTCTCTTGATAAGCTTGATCCAGATAATTTCTCACTCCTCGTGCATAATGAGCTGGGCAGCCATCATTTTGAAACCACATTGCCCTGCGTGTGGCCAAAGGCACATCCTCCAACAGATTTGGCAGTTGATTTTCTAAAAAATCAAGATAAATTTCCCAGTTTAGATTTTCAGGTAATTCAAAGGGGCCAATTACTTGGCCGTTGAAGATGCCAGTCCACAGATTAACTTTAAAGCGATACTGTGATCTTTCTTCTCGCATTGAATGTGGGTTTCCAAGTGCATAACTATGTAGATTGTGCATGTTCATGAAGCCATCTTTTTTGAATGTGCTTTCATCTGTCCATAAAATTTTATCTAAGAAATCTGGTTCTTCTCTATGTTTCTGCAGCATTGTTCGCCAAAACTGGACACGTTGTGCGTAGTCACGAGGAAGCAATGCTTGCACACGTTGCACATGATATGGGTGGTATTGATACCGTCGCGTAATTCTATTTACAGTAGATTTCGATATCCCTGTATCGATTCAATTGCTCGCGCCGATGTACTCGGATCATTTTCAATTTCTTGTAAAACGTGCTCATCGTAATCCATACGTGGTCTTCCAATTCTAGCGCGATTGTGAGGCATTCTGCCTTCTCCATATGCCAGGTGGACATTTATGAACACGCGATGATCAGGATATCTCAAGGCATTCGGGTATCTTTCGCGATACAGGTTAGCTGCAGCAACACCATTGCCCCTGCATTCGCCATAAATGTAATGCATGTTAGCGTATTCCTGAGCAGTATACTGATACGGCATCGCGCGTAGTAACACGCGTATCAAAAGCGTAACAAAAACACAGAGACCACAAAAAGGCCAGGTCAGTACGTTATTATCTCCAATACAAGAAGTTCAAATCACTAGACATCAAGTAGGCAACACACAAGTCCAGATAGCGCACACTACAGAACGTGACGAAACGATGCACACGAAAATTGCATTTAAAGAAGTAGCGTAACATACTGCTAAATTACGGCGTCACTACCTTTCTCACTCTTACTCATGTCACTATCTCACTGTAAAGTCAAACGACGTTACTCTAATTCTAAATTCAAACTACAAAATTAAGCCGAATTTAGCAAAATTGTTTAAAAGTGATCGCCGGGTTCATTCGAATTACTAATATCTGAAATACATTTACAACAAGCTCCTTTTGCACTAAAATGGCAATATCTTTTTTTCTAAAACAAAATATAGCAAACGTTATACCATTTTGAAGACCACACTAAATGAGCAATTTTTTTAAATAACTTGCCAGGTTAACGTGGTAAATTTTTTTTACAGTATGAAGGGTCGAAATTGACTATTAAAAAATAAATTACTATGAATCAGACAAAAAAAAAATTTGTAGGGGTATAGCACGATATTTTTTTTTCTTTTTTGAACTGTGATCAATAGCATTGCTATACAGGGTTGCGTAACAAAAAATAGAATCTTAGAATATGGAATTTTGTACCTGTGGCACTCGAAAAACTGATCTAGGGTGTCGATTTTAACGAAATAAATAAAAGTCCAAATATCTCGAAAACTAACGATTTTTTATTAAGGTCATATTGTGATATTCTGGTCAGTCCTGAGCTGGCCTATCAGCCCTCCAAGGGATGACGTTGACTTTCGGGACACCCTGTATAACTATGAATTTTCTTTTTCTTCGTCATCAACATCTTCAGCATGCTCTTTTGAATGAGTTTTCTCTACATCAGTTTTTTTTAAATCATCTTTGGTCTTTTTTTTTTTGTACATGATTGTCGATCTTTCATATGCAAACTTCTCTTTCTTGCGTTCTTCAAAATACGCTTGAAAAATGTTTCACATTCATTTAATGTAAATAGGTCATCTTTAGCTTTTACCATGTCGAAAAAGATGTCAATGGTACGTTTAAATGCTTTAAAACATATTTTTTATCATCACTACGTGAACCTCCAGCCCATGAACAAGTTTAATTTTTTTTTATTGACAGCGCGACATATATCAGCGAGCCACCTATAAGGTGTCTAACGACGCCTATGGACATTCGGTCGTATGCGGGGGTTGCGAATGCCATGCCGGCCTGAATATGCCCATTCACAGAAATATATGAGCAGGGAGAGCATTCCAGGGTTTACCGGTTCTGTAGAGGAAAGATCTACAGAATCGATTGGTACGCATCCGCGGTAAGTCCAGCATGTAGGAATGCAATCCCTGCTCAGTACGCGTGACGTGGAGGTGGAAAGGGAACGGCGGGATCGCATTAAATAGCTCCTCCAAGTACTCCTCATGGAATGAGCGATAGAACACAGGCAGCCGACAACCCTACGAAGTTGCAGTGGTTAGATTTCGGGGTCACCCACTAGTCGCACGGCTCGACGCTGGGTCGAGTCCACAGGCTTTCCCGAATCCTTTAACCTGGATGTCTTCAAACGTCGTATTAACAGGCTAGACAGCCTAGCAACAATTGCTTCAATCCACAAATTTGCTGGCATGGCACCTAACTGAGCGTGGTTTCGCGAGGAGAGGTGATTTTGGCTCTTGTCGACTGCACCATTGGTCTCTCGGCACAGCCACCCATGTTGGTTTACATAAAAAAGTGTTAAGCTGAGCTTTCCCACAGGTGCGAGCAGTACTCCTAGCAGAACCTGATCTGCGGTGTATACAAAGGCAAATATGACTTGAGATAAACGCGTGTGTCGTCGGCGCGAGTGGAGAGTGTTAAGCTGCGTATTCACTAGAGGCAGACTCGGGGCGAGGCAGCCGATCGACCCGAGGCCGCACAAGTGGACGCTACCTCAACCTGAGGCACGTCGCGCCATGAGGCAAATTCGTCGCCTCGCGCCGATCCATATTTTGTCGGTTTTTTGTCGCGCTCAAAGGAGCCTCAGTCCGAGGCGTGCACTTGGTGGAGACGGGCGGGTCGCCTCAGGTCGCAATGGACAACGATACTGCAGTTAAATTAATAAAATTATACAAGTCATCGTGTTCTTTGGGATACGTTAAATAAAAAGTAAATTTTTTATAAAGCATTTTTATTAAAATTGCTATTAAAGCAGCAGCTACTCTACGCGCGTCTGGTGTCATCGTATTCTTTGGCTCCGGATCAAGCTGAGGCGACGCGCCTCAGCTTGTGCCTCGAGCCTTGCCTCGGGCCGAGCAGCCTCAAGTCGAGGCTGCTCTAATGGATACGCAGCTTTACTTTATCGCGGCGAGTCGCCAAACGAGATTGCGCGCCTGGATCGAACGGTCGTTCGTTGGCTTCACACAGTCGGGATAGATACGCTGACGTCGACGTTCAACTTCAAACTTAGCGGTCGCTGCTATGGATAGTGCAAGCCAACTCAAGCGAGAGGAGCAGTTTCCCACCGCACCGCCTCACATGGTGAGACGTTCACCCTCACTTCTCTGATATTTAAGCGCCGGGTGGCCGAGAGGTTTGGGCATCGGCTTCTCATGCGAGAGGTCCGAGGTTCGAATCCGGTCGGCGTGTACCAATGAGTTCATTTTTACGAAAAAATTTACGTGCATACCTACTCGTGCTACTTCACCGTTCGGAACCGGTGTAAAACTTTAGGTCGCTTCCCTTGCCCCATGCTAAGTGGTAGGCTCAAATTGTAGCCGACTGGGTTGATAGCACCGTACTTTTTTTTTTTTTTTTTTTATGTAATTCAGTATGGGTGGCTCAGTCGGAGAGGGATCGATCATACATAGGCAAGCGGAGTAACCACGCACGGGCGCCAGGCTCACTGACTGCCTGAGCGCCTGCGAAATGCATCTTGCTCGCTCACGAAGGCACTCGATCGCCTTATCTCTTTGTCCTCTTTAAGTGTGTGTAGGTGAATTCGTAGGCGAGGAAAGAAATACTGTGCGACTGCGTGATCGACAGAGATGGAAGAACATCGCATACGCAACGTTCCCCGCTCCCTAGCCGTCTTCTTACCCCTTTCGCGGCGACCCCGGTTTGCTTTGTTGACGACGTTAATGATGGATCCAGTATTATTGTCCATGGGCCAAAGCACATGCTCCGACCAGCCAATATCACCTCCGAGAAGGTAAGTGCCATACCGGAGACTTTCCTGGATTGCTGGCTATACTGGATTACAGGAGAACACAACTGAGGCTGCTATGCGGCCATCTTACATCCAATTCGGTGGTAGCAACCCAGTCGCCTACAATTTGAGCCTACCATCTAGTAAGGGGCAATGGAAGGGACCTATAGTTTTACGCCAGTTCCGAACGATGAAGCAGCAGGTGTAGGTATGCACGTAAATTTTTTCGTCAGAAAAAACTCATTAGTACACGCCGACCGGAATCGAACCTCGGACCTTTCGCATGAGAAGCCGATGTCCAAACCACTCGGCCACCCGCCGCTTAATACGCTTAACGTACTGGATGTAAGATGGCCGCATAGCAGCCTCGTTTGTGTTCCCCTCTAGTCCAGTATAGCCAACAATCCAGGGAAGTCTCCGGTATGGCACCTACCTTCTCGGAGGTGATATTGGCTGGTCGGAGCATGTGATCTGGCCACTCTGACTCAGCCACCCATACCGGATTACATAAAAAGTAACTGCAAATTCTTTAAAACAAAAAACATCGACACACATTACACGAGGCCACATATCGCGCTTTCCATAAAACCGAATAAAGGTCCCATGTTTCTGTATTAATATGTAGCCTCGGTATCACAGTGGTGCGGTCGATCGACTGTTGTTAAGCACACCTGGGCGCGGTCAGTATTTTTATGGGTGACCGCTCGACTGTTGGAGGCTGACCGTGGTTCGGATTCCACGTAAAACTGTAGGTCCCTTCCCTTCTTACCTTACTAGGTGGTAGGGTTTAACCCGCCCGAGCTCGTACCACCGCACTGAATGAAATGTCGTCGGTCGAAACGGCTATGTAAATAGTTTGTGTTTTCCCGTCCAGTTCAGTGTAGCCGACATGTAATGAAGGGAAGCACTGACACGGCACCTAGTTCACCCGGTGTTGGGCTGACATCACGGATGTTGTAGGTGATGTAGGCAACCGGTTCAGTATAAATAGAAAAAAATATTTTTTTTTGACCGGACTCTCAGTGAAGTTCCGTTTGCAAAAATTGCGGACCTCATTCTGACTTCTGATATATATTGTATAGATCCCAGACATACAATTATCAGATGTTGCCAACCAGTTTTGTGGTCCCCCTTTCCACCCCCTCCCTCACAAATATAATTAGTAAATTACAAAGATTTTTGTTTTTAATTATGAAATTTCATTAGAAAATTAGTACTTATAAGTGCGTATATGTGTCATAAATAAAATACTAGCCAGCACACCAATAGAAAACAATTTTTTTGATGAAATATTACGAAATTTACGAAAAAATTGCTTACACATGCAAGAAACAGTTTGATTTTGTTACAAGTTTTTGTAATTATTGTTTACACATTTACACAAGGATATACTTTTCAGTGCTGAATTTTTGCAGGTACACGATATTGTGCGACAGTTGGATTGACATTTACACGGTTTTATTAAACAGTCAGGTAGAGATTGTTTTTGTCATTTGCTTTGGGTAAATGTTTCCTTCGCGTAACTCGTAACCAAATTGAAGGAAATCAATTTGCTCAAATATCGGTTCAGAAGAGCCTTTCCACAGATAATATATTATGTCAGCCTCGATAGCTCAGTGGTGCAGACAGTCAACTGTCGCTATTGAATGTTAAGCAACGCTGGGTGCGGTCAGTACTTGGATGGGTGACCGCTGACCGTTGGAGGCTGACCGAGGTTCGGATTCCTCGTAAAACTGTAGGTCCCTTCCCTCCTAATATTACTTGGTGGTAGGGTTTAACCCGCCCGGGTTGGTACCACCGCACTGAATGAAAGGTCGGTCGAAACGGCTATGTAAATAGTTTGTGTTTTCCGTCCAGTTCAGTGTAGCCGGCACGACCGAAGGGAAGCACTGACGTGGCACCAAGTTCACCCGGTGTTATGGGCTGACATCACGGATGTTGTGGGTGATGTAGCCAACCGTGTCAGATTCAATAAAAAAAAAACCCCCCAACGCAGGAAGTGCATCCTGAACAAAATCCAGATTCGCGGCGTTCAACTTTTGTTTTTTTGTACCTATGCGACTTGTGGTGTCGCAGCCAGTTAAAGAGTGCAACCCAGGTAAAATATCACATATATTTTCGCCAAGAGTTCGTGCAGCTAAATGGCACCCAAGAAAACGGTTTTTCTTTCGTGATCCCTCAAACCACAAACCTCGGCAACCTGCATATATTTTCAAGTTTATGCTAGAAATAAAGGCCTAATACAAAGATATCGGTGTCAGGGCTCAGAATAATTATCTCTGCACTTACGTTGTGTTTGACAGAATGAAAAATATGGCAGAACATTCTTGAATCAGCCTCTGTGTGGTTAGATTTCAAATCGGTAACTTCAGCGGAAGTTGCGCCTTGCAATTTAAAACATTTTGTGGGGTCATCAAATCCACCACATATATATAGATCGCTTTTTTCATTGACTTTTGTATAAGTCGAGGCATGCTTGCATAGAAATTTCACTAGCTGTAATTGGCAAATGACAAAGGACCGTGAGCGCGCGCGGCAACATGGCTTTTTATAATGTCGAGGGTATCAGGTAGACGAATCACAAAACATTTCGCGGTCCGCTATTTTTGCAAACAAACATCTCATTGGAGCCCGCTCTAATTGGCAGGTAAGTATTCGAGATTTATCCTTTTCTCATTTTCGTCTATTTGTAATTTAAAAAGTTTTATTTACACCAATATTTAGTTTTAGTTATTTTTATAATATATATTTTGTAATATATATAGTACCGTGTGGGAACGGTACTTAAAAAGAATAGCCCCACTGCATCTCTCCCCATGCATGTCGTAAAATGCGACTAAGCGATAAGGACAAGATGTGCTAAAGGGCGACAGTGCGCCACCTCTCACCTTGGCGCGGTACTTCCACCGAGTGCCTTACTTGCTGCTTGATCGATTGAATCTTATTCGAATACTTTGCGAAACGTGGTGGTCGGTGTTGTGCTTCAATTTAACAGAGTTCTTGCAGCACAACACCGATTACTCTGCTTACCCCGATTGTCGGGATTCAGCGTGAGTGATATGTATGTAATGTATGTATATATTTTGTACATTATAAATAGCACTTATTTTACATGATCATTCGACTTATATTGGTCGTCGTCAGATAACATATTTTTTTATATATATACAAGTTATATACAGGGTGTATCAGGATAGGTTTTCGAAACTTCAGGGTTCGAAAGGGGCCCATATTTGAAAACGAAAAGCTCTGAAACTTTTTCCCAGATTCGATAATTTTACAGTACTTTTTGTTGAAAATCTATTCTTCAAGATTTGGTGGATGGTTAACGTCCGCCTTTATTAAATAAAAAATTTATTCTAACTCATGAATAAAAATGCGTAGGTTGCATACATAACTAGTACAATTGAACTGCGTGTAGGTAAATTCCAAACACTGAAAGTTCAATGACCTCAAAAGAAAAAGAGGACTGAATTAGTTCACTGCACTCTCCAGTCTCACTGTCCATCGAGTTTTTATTATAATTTCCAACTTTTGTATGACAAAAAAAAAAACAACGGAATTTCGATTTGAGTGATAAGGATTTTTTTCTTCTAATAATGAGTACTCTCTATTCCTGAAGTTTCTCAAACCTATCCTGATACATCCTGTATATATAGACACATTTGTCGACGATTAGTCGAAATATCATGTAAAATATGTTTTTTTTTCTTAATTTATAATGTACAAATCATGGTCTATTTGTAAGCACACATGTTGTTTTGACCGGCCTCTGGCCCCAGTGACCCCACGAGGTTATCTTGTCACTGCGGCGAGTGTGCTTGACGTAAGGGCTCTTATCTCTTTATCGCTGTGTTTTTAAATATGAAAATATGACAAAAGTTTAAATGTTATTGCTCTCGTAAGAAGGTAAAAAATCTGCTCGTTTTTTTTACGAGCGAAGTGTTTCTAATGTTATATTTTTTTTTTTTATTGAAACTGACACGATTGGCTACATGACCTACAACGTCCGTGATGTCAGCCCATAACACCGGGTGAACTAGGTGCCATGTCAGTGCTTCCCTCTTTGATCGTGCCGGCTACACTGAACTGGTCGGAAAACACAAACTATTTACATAGCCGTTTCGACCGACGTTTCATTCAGTGCGTTGGTACCAACCCGGGCGGATTAAACCCTACCACCAAGTAAGATTATGAGGGAAGGGACCTACAGTTTTACGTGGAATCCGAACCTCGGTCAGCCTCCAACGGTCAGCGGTCACCCATCCAAGTACTGACCGCACCCAGCGTTGCTTAACATTCAATAGCGACAGTTGACTGTCTGCACCACTGAGCTATCGAGGCTGACATGTCCAAGGTGGCTGTCATCGCGGGGTTAGTCATCGTGACTTTGACATGTATGGATAAGTTTACCCTTTAGGGTGCCTGGCTGATACCTAGGTGCGATCGACACGTTACCTAGTTAAGGCGCCTAGTAACGCCACATGTGGATTTTTTAAGTAGCTCGTGATAACTAGACCAATCTAAAGGCTAAAAACTACTGCAAAATATAGAACAATTATTCTTTGTCTATCGATCACACGTTTTTTTGTTGTACAATTTTATCATTTTCTATACAAACTATACGGTAACCAAAGTTTAATTTTTTCTTCCACGTGAACTTTGACGACTTGATCTCAGAAACTAAAGAGAATTTGAATTGAATTTTTATAGTAAAATGACGCCATCTGTTATATCTATCGATCACACTCTTTTCAAAGTTCTAATGCGAAGGATGGCAATTTATGAATCAAAGTCCTTATGAAAACTACTAGAGTGTTTTAATTTTATGAAGGCACGAGGGGTACCAGATAGGAAGTGGTGCGAGAGGCGACCGCGCGGGGCTCAGTAGAGAACGAACTCGGTGCCCGGTCGGTACACACGTTCTACACGTCTCCGCGTCGCTCCGTCGAACCGAGTCGTTCCCTACTGAGCTCCGCGCGGTCTCACACCACTTCCTACCTCATACCTCTCGTGCCTTCGTAAAATTAAAACTCTTTACGCGCTACGCCGCCGTTGGCGTTACTAGGCGCCTTAACAGGTTTGAATGTCATTAACTGAAGTATTATTAAAAGGGCGACGCGGCCGGTGCGCAGCCGAAGTTGATGACCGGCGGTAACTACATAAAGGAGGGCAGCGACTCGCGCAAGTCGACGTGGCTGCTGTTCACGCCGTCATCGGAGAAGGACGAGGCGGGCGCTCTAGCGCGCTTCCTGCGCATCTTCTCCGCGCACGGCGTCAACCTCAGCCACATCGAGTCGAGGTCCTCCGCCCGCCGCCCGGGCTACGAGTTCATGGTGGAGTGCGAACACGGCACCGGAGACTTCCCCGCCGCCCTTCACGAGCTGAAGAAAGACGTCGGCTATCTGAACATCATATCCAGGGATTACAAGGAAAACAAAGGTAGGCGATTGGGCATCAGCTATCGTGACATTTCACCTAGACCTACCTTGTTTTCCCCACTCGTCTTCTACAGTAGTATAACCCAGGTGATAAATTCACTAGCTTCATACCTAATTAAATATCCATTATTAAAACTGCATTATGTGTGTATACAGGGTGTCTGGTGTAGTTCCTTTAAGGACGTTATTCTACGCTTTGTAACAAACATAATTAGTAAGAGAAGCAGGATTCTAGGTACACCTGTTGCGGAGATATAAATTTTTAAAGTTATTAATGTAGTGTAATGTTGTAATGCTCTAATGGGGCGGGCGCGGGGCGCGGGGCAGCGGGCAGCGGGTATACGGACGGGACGCGACGCGAGTGAACGCAAAAAGATTGCCCGCGTACCGCTCGCGCCCCGACCCGCGCCATTCCGCCTTGCGTTTCACAGTCGCGCGGTCTAAAGGCGCCCACACATTGTAGTGTGCGTTTAGTTTGTTAGGAAATCCTAGAATTTTAATGAAAGCACATATTTAAAAAAATATTTCACCAGTCTATTACGTCTGTCGCCAGCCGTGCCCTGGTTTCCTCGCCGCATTCGCGATCTGGACCGCTTCGCGAACCAGATCCTCTCTTACGGCGCCGAGCTGGATTCGGACCACCCCGGCTTCACGGACCCGGAGTACCGCGCGCGGAGGAAGTACTTCGCGGACATCGCCTACCACTACAAGCACGGCCAGCCCCTCCCGCACGTCGACTACACGCCGGAGGAGGTCGCCACGTGGGGCGCCGTGTTCCGCAAGCTGACCGAACTCTACCCGACGCACGCCTGCAAGGAGCACAACCACGTGTTTCCGCTGCTGCGGGAGAACTGCAGCTACCGCGAGGACAACATACCGCAGCTCGAGGACGTGTCCAATTTCCTTAGAGGTAGGTACTACTAGTTGAAGATAGCGACGCCAGGCCTCACGCACTCTATGTACTTGCGCGTGCTAACTATCTACCGCCATCTAAATTCGTCAGCCGCGCGAAGCATACCTACACGCTCGCCCACGCTACTGCGCGCAGCTGCAAAGCAATAATCACTTTACACTCGATCGTTTAGGTACATTTTCGCACGCAGCGATTGGCGACGTGAAACCGTAGGCTATTAAAGCCGAAGGTATGGAACTTTTTCTATGAATTGATTTATCTGTTACGAAGTAATATTAAGTAATCTGTGGCGACGCGTCGTCGAGTTCGCTTTAAAGAATCTTTATTGATCTCAAAGAACGTTATAACACTCGTTTATAGAGATTTGTACATTTATGCGGTTAATTGAGAACCTCCTCCTTTTTTTTAAGTCGGTTAAAAAGTGATGTCATGTCGGCAGACTGCACCGGGTTCAAGCTGAGGCCGGTGGCCGGGCTGCTGTCGTCGCGCGATTTCCTCGCTGGGCTCGCGTTCCGCGTGTTCCACAGCACGCAGTACATCCGGCACCACTCGCGGCCGCTCTACAAGCCCGAGCCGGACGTGTGCCACGAGCTGCTCGGCCACGCGCCGCTCTTCGCAATGCCCTTATAAGTGATGTCATGTCGGCAGACTCCACCGGGTTCACGCTGAGGCCGGTGGCCGGGCTGCTGTCGTCGCGCGACTTCCTCGCTGGGCTCGCGTTCCGCGTGTTCCACAGCACGCAGTACATCCGGCACCACTCGCGGCCGCTCTACACGCGCGAGCCGGACGTGTGCCACGAGCTGCTCGGCCACGCGCCGCTCTTCGAAATGTCCTTATAAGTGATGTCATGTCGGCAGACTGCACCGGGTTCACGCTGAGGCCGGTGGCCGGGCTGCTGTCGTCGCGCGACTTCCTCGCTGGGCTCGCGTTCCGCGTGTTCCACAGCACGCAGTACATCCGGCACCACTCGCGGCCGCTCTACACGCCCGAGCCGGACGTGTGCCACGAGCTGCTCGGCCACGCGCCGCTCTTCGCCGACCCGGCGTTCGCGCAGTTCTCGCAGGAGATCGGGCTCGCCTCGCTCGGCGCGCCGGACGAGTACATCGAGAAGCTGGCGACGGTCAGTGAAAGAAAGAAAGAAATATTAAATTTTTTTCCTCTACAGAATGAAATGAAATGAAAATATACTTTATTGCACAAAAAGTGACAAAAGGTGGACTTAAAGCCTAAGGGCATTATCTGCCAGTTATACCTGGGATTGTGAGTAGGGTAGATGGGTAGTGCGGAAAATTGAATGAGAGATTTTTTTAAGAGCATAAAAATAAACAATAAAACATAGATAATAGTAATAACATACAACTAAATACATTCGTGACATACATACATACATACAAGTTCAAAAGTACACACAATGTATGTATTTGTATTTGTTTATATTGCGTTTATGTATGTCATACATATACGCAATATAAACAAATACAAATACATACATACATGCCTGCCTAATGCAGTTTCTAAACAAGCGATAACACACATGGAGACATTATGGGTTTGAAAACATATGTTCCCTCAAACGAGATTTATATTAATAAATTTTTTTTTCTATTCACATAGCATATTTATATTTATTTTGTAATATTTAATATTACAGTGAAACGAAAGCTGCCATACGTAGTAAGAGGTGTTGATGTTTGTTCGCAGTGTTTCTGGTTCACGGTGGAGTTCGGCATGTGCCGGCAGGACGGCAATCTGAAGGCGTACGGAGCGGGACTGTTGTCGTCGTTCGGCGAGCTGCAGTACTGTCTGTCGGGCGCCCCAGACCTGCGTCCCTTCGAGCCGCGGCTCACCTCCGAGCAGAAGTACCCCATCACCGAATACCAGCCCGTCTACTTCGTCGCCGAGAGCTTCGAGGACGCTAAGGAGAAAATGATGTAAACGGGCGTAATATTTATATAAATCGTCAGTAGCTCGGTGGTGCAATGGATCGACATTCGATCCAGAAATTGAGCATGGGGGTGCGTGCGTGCGTGCCTCTTTGTGTGTGTGTGCGTGCGTGCGTGCGTGTGTGTGTGTGCGTGTGTGTGTGTGTGTGTATGTGCGTGTGTGTGTGTGTATTTATCTATTTCTTTGTGTTTTATTATTTGTTGAAATTGTATATCTAACATGGTCTACTTATTTGTTCTCTGCCACTCCACACTCTTAATAACCCTAAGGTTGGCTGGGTCTCTAGCCTCAGTGATTGGTGATCTGTAATCACGGAGGAGCTAAAACAAACACCCAGTTTCGCTTATCTATTATATCCACGACCGAAGGGTAGCACTGACATGGCACCTAGTTCACCCGGTGTTATGGGCTGACATCACAGTTGTTGTAGGTGATGTAGCTTACCGTGTCAGTTTCCTTAAAAAAATCCACGTAAAACTGTAGGTTCCTTCCCTCCTTACCTTACAAGGTGGTAAGGTTTACCCCGCCCGAGTTGGTTTCACCGCACTGAATGAAACTTCTGTCGAAACGGCTATGTAAATAGTTCGTGCTTTCCGTTCAGTTCAGTGTAGCCGACACGAAATGAAGGGAAGCACTGACATGGCGCCTAGTTCACCCGGTGTTATGGGCCGACGTCACGGATGTTGTAGGTGATGCAGCCGACCAACCCGGTCGGTTATTTTTGCTTGCTTTAGCACCGCCTTCAAATCTAGGGTTCGATTTTTTTTTATTTCGTACATTTTTGAAGGCGGTTTTTATATTTTTTTAAATAGTTTTTTTATTTCACAGTTTTTTTTTGTAATTTTTTGCTATTAACGTACTCGGCGGAATCGCTCGGCCTTCGGCCTCGCGATTCCGCCTCGCTATCCAATCAGATCTTGACAAAATTTAAATGGGACCACACGGGAAGCACCGGCTTTCAAATAAAAAAAGAATTTTCAAAATCGGTTCACCCAGACGAAATTTCTGAGGTAACAAACATAAAAAAAAACAAAACAAAAATACAGTCGAATTGAGAACCTTGTCCTTTTTTTTAAGTCGGTTAAAAAAAGTGAATAGTGACGGCAACAATATGGACCATTGCAGAAAGTTCGCGCAGACGATTCCGCGAGACTTCAGCGTCCGCTACAACCCCTACACGCAGAGCATCGAGCTGCTCGACTCCAACCGTCAGCTGTGCGACCTGCTGGGCGAGGCGCATCAGGAGATCGCCTTGCTCCTCAACGCCATGAACAAGAAACTGCTGGAAACGCATTGAGCTGGTGGCACGGTGTGTTCTGTACAGCAAGACATCCATTAACAGAACATAAAATAAACTAAGTAGCGCGTGTCAGGGCTTACATAAGATAAAATAAGATAAGATAATCGTTTATTTTGCATAATAAATCATTTAACCTATTTACATTTTATATACTATACTTATGCAAAAATGGCCAATCGGCTCAGCGTGTGCCAGGGCAGGACAGAAGTCCTTTCCTGGCGCTGTTTTTCAGCCGTTGCCGTGTGTGTGTGTGTGTATGTGTGTGTGTGTGTGTGTGTGTCTTTACGGCTAGAGTAAAAAGCGGGCCTAAACTTGACCAGAATACTGAAAGTGAGGACCGACCTCATTGTGCGGACGTCCGCACAATATTATATGCCTACTTTCAAATATACAGTTAGAATCGTCGCGATCTGACTGGTGACGTCACCTAAAATTTGAAAGGACGACCGCACTGTCCGTATTTTTGTCGCAAAAATTTGACACCCGCAAAATTTTAGTTCATGTGTGTTACCGCAAGTGGCGCCACCAGTCCAAAGTGTGTATTATTTAGTATACATTTATTGTATTAAGCGGACGTCCGCTTTTTACAAGTAAATATTGTAATAAGTGTGTTACTGTGTGTTCAGAACTTCGGATGTGGGTGTCTCCTCATGTTAGACTATGTAGTCTAACATGAGGACGCCCGCCTTTCAATCAAACGTTGTATCAAGTGTGTTATTAGTAAATGTGTTAAAATTTTAGTATACATAGTCTAATATTATGAGGACGTCCGAGTGTCTTCGAACAAGATTATAAAAGTATTGCGATTTGAATAGGTACTATTCCTAAAGAGTGTAAGTACGTCCGCATTTTACAAAATTGCACGGTCTGAGTAACCAATATAGATATTCCAACAGCTATATGAATTTATAAATTTATATTCGTAATCATCATTAGCGGCATATTGCGGTTTACTGCTGGACATATGCCTCTCCAATTTTTCTCTAATTCTTCTGGAACTAGGCACGTGGAATCGTCTGACCACGACACATCGTATGTCGTCGTCCTCCCACCTCGACCAGTTGGGTGTTTGAACGGTTGTCATCCATACGGCTCACGTATCAGGCAGGATCACTTCATTACCATTTGAGTATAATTTTTGCTTCATTTCTATAGTGAAAACTTATAATAATTATTAACAGATTGTTTATAATTTTTAGATTATTCTATCGTTCTCTACCTCTTCACGCATTATAAAATAGTAAGAAAGTGCCCAATGCAATATATAGGCCTGTATCTAGCAAATACTAAAAAGCTAAAAATGGTTGAATATTCAACTGTCGCGTACAGGTTTATCCCATTTTCATCAGGCATCTTCTCGCTGTTTTGCGTAAGAATACGTAAGTAATATAACGCATGAAGAGGTTGAGAACGATAAAATAATCAAAATATCTAACAAATTTTAATAGATTAAAGAATTTCTTACAATTAAATTACAAATTATTTTCTTAATCATCGTAACATTGCTTACGTTAAAAAAACGTTACTTCGTTTAAAAAATATTTAATTATGTCTCGTTTTAACGCATGCTAAAGCGAGGAATAAATAAGATATTTATTAAAGGATGGTCAAACAAAATATTCTTTCATATATGAATATTTATTTTACGAAGATGGATTATAGATTATATTAGAAATTTTTCTTACACATAATAGAATCTTCTACTTTATCTTATTTCATGATAAAGGAAAACGAAAAATCATTTGAAATGACGTCTTTATTAAGAAAAAATCGCAATAAAAATTAAAAAGATACAATGTTTTCTAATATACAAAAATTATAAAAGGAAATACACTGTTTATTACTAACACTACTTATTTGAATTAAAAGGAAAAAAAATAATATTGAATTTTTCATGTTAGGTTTACGAGTATGATTTTTTTTGCTTTTTAATATTTGTTCATGACATAATACTAGCCTAATAAGAAAAATTCAATATTTCTTTGATATTTTGTAATTGTCAGTAAAATTTTGACACTAAAAATACTTTTACTATTATAATTTTTTTTTTATCTCGAAGTAGATAAGTCATATGAAATTAGTTTTACGGAAATTCCTAAAATTTTACAAATATAATTATAAACTTATACAGGATTATAAACATAAAAGTTAATGCCTGGATTGACATAGTCATCACCTGTTACTAGGTAAACATACAGTATTTGAATAAAAAAAAAAACAAACAATTAAACATAAGTTTCAAGATAAATGAAAACTTCGTAAAACGATGACTTCGTAATTAAAAAAAAGAAGAAACAAAAACCTTGGTCATAATTAGGAAATAAAAATAGACAGTTAATCTTATTCCCACATCGTCACTCATAATTACAAAAGTGAATTCCGGCATACCGATGTGAATTTTACGAGCCGACATGTCTGTCGCTCGATGTTTCGAGTCTATCTATGAGACCCGTCCTCAGGAGGGACCGCTAACTCTGGTAGTAAGCGTTTCACTGACACTGTATGACACGCTTACGACCGAAGTGAGCTGTCCCTCCTGAGGACTAGATAGTCTCGAAACGTCGAGCGACATACATGTCGGCTCGTAAAATTCACATCGGTAAGCCGAAATTTATACTTTTGTAGTTAAGCTTATTATCGAGTTTGCTTTACGTCTTTCTGTATGACGTTATGCACGTAATATTTTAAATCTCGCCACGATCTATCTTTCAACTCAGGTTCTGATGCCAAGCATTTTTCGCAATCCTTTTTATTTGGCACTTTTTTTTCTAATCCAGAAGATCGCCATTTGGCCGTTCATTGCGTCTTTTTCAGATGAACTCCATGGTCTTTTCTTGGTACATCTCTTTGGTTTGTTCGTCTTTTTAGGTACACGAGCCTTTTTTTTTTGTACGTTTTCACTTCCAATGTTATTTACTGAGTGCTTACTATACTGACCTAAATCCACCTCTCCCATGTTTTCTACCATTTCGGTCGTATCCTCCTGGATCACTTCCATGGCCTCGAACTCTTCTGATATATTCTCTTTATACATTTCGTCTGGAACACTCATTTCTCTTCTTACATTAAATTCGATATTATCGAAGTTTTCATTTTTGTTCATATTCAAGTTACCTTTATCCATTGCTCGTAGCAATTTGCTGATTTTGGTTATTTGAGTAGCACTATCGGGCAACCTGTAATATTCTCTATGAATACGAATGTCATGGCCCATATATGTGGCCAGCTGATCCATTTCGTTGTCCTTCAGATTAAGGAGCTGAGATGCCGTGGCAACTTGTTTTCTCAATTTCGTAGAGGTTATTGAATGTGGGTCTTTACATCCAGTTTTGTGACAAACTCTTTCAGTTTTTCGCCAGAACGCATATGACCGATTGAATTAATAGTCGGGAATAGATAGGGATTTTCTGGTTCAATGCCTGCAGCAGTCCGGGTTTTATTCAACAAATAAATTTGGTTTTTCACTTCAGGCAAAAGTAATATTGGTACCTTGCGTCCTTTTTTGCCTCTAACTTCAAATCTTGTGAGTTCTTGCGTAAGTGTTTTTTCTACTGCTGTCATTGTATTCAGAATACGCTAGTCATGTGACTTATTGCTGGCAGTATTGCCGGATGCCGTTGGTTCATCGATATGTTTGAATATCTTAGTCGACCTCGCACGCGAAGAATTCCTGAATTGTCTACAAATGGGTTTAAGAAGCGAATTGAGTTGGCGTTGGTTTCCTTAATATAATTAGCAGTATGGTTACTCTGCAAGGCTGATATGATTTTTCCAAATTGTGACGACTGCACAATTTTCACTATGACTAGCCCTGCTTGATTCAATTCCATGACACTAAGGTGACCGGTTATCTTGGTGTCTTTATTACGCACATTGTGAATGAACCTGAAAACCAATGAATGCAACAACTCGCTTCAGTTTCGCCAATTAAAAGGTCGATCCTTCCGCGTTCATTGAACGAGCGATCGGCTAATTTTACAAAGGGAGGGCAGTTAATTAATTCGTTGTCAAAGGAATCCTGTGGAATGTCATAAGTGATATAATCATCCATTACGCCATATATGGCTGTAAAATAGTTTGTCGTAGAAAATGCTTCTAATTTGACACTGTGCTTTATTTAAGAAGCTAAACAACCTATTCCGCCAATGGTGTTACTAGTATTTGCCATGGGGAGGTTTAATGTTTTTACTGCGGCAGCCGCGATCAAATTTTTTTGGCTCGCGTTGTCTAGCAGTGCACGCAGGATGACCTTTTTACCTTGCGCATTTTTAACTTTGACGAGAGCTGTGGAAAGTAATCATGATCGTCTCACATCAATCAGCACTCAAGACTTCTTTTAAAAATTTACTTATTATTAAATGAACAATATGTCTAATGTTCTCAGACCACACCCGCAGGTAGTTCTTTCATTTAAACTAATATAATATACTCGTTAGTGATCTATGTTGTCACTTAAAATTAAAAAATCTCTCAAGCACTTGTCGAAATTGCTAATTACGAGGCCAAGGTGATATCTAAAACAATTTCTTATATGACTGGTTTCATCAATTTAAAAGGCCATGATCCATAAAAAAAATTATTAGGTATGTAGACTGACAGTGAGGATTGCCCTTGAGAACATCAGTGGATAGTGTTATTACAGTGGTAATATTATGAAAGTTATACCTGTACTGAAATGGTTTAAACAAAACTGACAACACCGTTCTCGCCGAAGTCGCTGATAAAATTTTCTCTATAGATACTCGAAGAACCATAGTGCGTTTGATGCACGCTTGTGTAGTTTTTATTATTTTGTCGATAGCGCAGATTGGAGGCAGGAACATGAAGAAATACTCGTTTGAAACTTTACAACTTATTTAATTGAACCTTTCACGGTCGGCACACGAGAGGAACAGGCAGGCAGGGCGGAACTCCGAAAACATGTACATTATTTTCTCCGGCGCGCGCGGCGATCCAACCAATCACGGAGCGCCATGCTTCGCTACGATTCACAGTGCAGTGAATGTATGAAGAATGGGACAAAAATGGAAACTCCGGCTGTATTTAAATAAAATTTTTATTTTAATCATATTTCATTATATAACATTATTTTTTATATATATTAGCTATATATATAGAATATAGATCATATATCATATATATATATAATTAAACTTATAATTAATATTAAATTACAACGTTAAAACTAATTAGAATCTGAATAATCGTCTTCCCTTATATCTAAATTCGGTAGGTATATCTAGATCTACATTGCGAGACTGGAGCCATTTTTTTCAAATAATCATTAACATCGCCGTCTATTCTCACATATTTGTGTGTAGATACCTTCCTCTGCGAGGATATAACCTACTCACATTTTTTATACTTTTTCATTGTTCAAATATACTCAAACGAGAACATATTTCGTTGAATACAACTTGTTTGCGGTCATTTTTGCTGCTGTTTATGCCGCAAGCTCCAATTTTTGTATGACGATCCCCTCTCTGAAAAAAAAATCATAATATTACCTATTGGCAGATATTGGCAGACAAACTTTACTAAATCTGAAAGTACATTAATATAGCTACAAGAAAAAGTAAAAACCTCGAGACACTTTGCGCACTTTTTTTTTAAAGCTTCGTCAAAGTTTGGAATTGCATTAATTATAGATAATTTTCAAGGGTATGTTTAAGACCTAATAGAAAAATAAATCTTAAACAAAAAGACAACATTTATATAACGTATTTAACTACGTACCTTGGGCTACAGAATCCATTTTCAATGACTTCAAAACACTTGCTAATACTTTTGTTATGACGCTCGATACAACGGACAACATACAACTGATAAGAGGGATTAACTACTCGCCGCGACATTGTTCCTGTTGGAGGGTACATCATTAGCCAATAAGCGAAGTTCACGTTTGGTAAATCTTATTCTTAGAAGTAATGTCTTATCTACTTTACAACGGCAGGATGAAAGTCCACTGAGTTAATACTTCATTTTTTTATTTTTGGTAAAGGCTCACTGCATTGTGCGATTGGTGGAATCACCGCGCCTGCGCAATACGTGTAGTGATTGCGCATGCGCGACTACTGTAATTGTTGCCATGATCAGTAGATCATATAAAATGTAGTGCTAACTGCTAACCATCTTAGTTTGGCACGAAACACTATTAAACACTAAAATTGTAATTTGTTGTGATCCACTATTAAACAATGCTAACACCTTGAACTTCGACCAAGTTATGCGATGAATCACTGAATGAAAAATCACCTAAATATAAATGTGACTTTTTTTATGTAATCCGGTATGGGTGGCTGAGTCGGAGGGGCCAAAGCGCATGCTCCGACCAGCCAATATCACCTCCGAGAAGGTAGGTGCCATACCGGAGACTTCCCTGGATTGCTGGCTATACTGAACTAGAGGAGAACACAGCCGAGGCTGCTATGCGGCCATCTTACATCCAGTACGGTGGTACCAACCCAGTCGGCTACAATTTGAGCCTACCACCTAGTAAGGGGCAAGGGAAGGGACCTACAGTTTTACACCGGTTCCGAACGGTGAAGCAGCAGGTGTAAGTATGCACGTAAATTTTTTCATCAGAAAAAACTCATTGGTACACGCCGACCGGATTCGAACCGCCGACCTCTCGCATGAGAAGCCGATGCCCAAACCACTCGGCCACCGTCCGACTTAGGGCTATTCTGTAATCCCTGCGCTTTGTCTATCATTTCATTATATACGCCACATACATGCACCATGTCAGCGCACTGTTACTTGCAAGTAATGCAACACCTAATAATTATGTAGGGGAAGTTGGGGCATAATCGCCCACATATTATTTAAATAAGTACAGTGGATTAATAAAAACAAATAAAGTCAACTAGTATGTTTATTCTTAGAGCTATCATATTAATTTTCACAAATGTTTCTTAAAAAACTAAATTAGAGTCATTTTTATTAAATAAACAACACAAAATGAGAAATACACGGTTTTGCCCCAACGATGGGGCACAACCGATCCAGTGCAAAATTACGGGGGCACAACCGTTCCTTATTCGGTACCTACCGCAAAAACTGACCTATTTGTTGTTATCAACCTAACCCTAACTTAACCTAACCTAATCTAATCTAACCTAACCCATTTTTTTTTTCTTTGGCATACTATTCTATACAGATCTTCTTCATCAACACTTGCATCAGAGTCATCGTCAGAGTCTTCTTTGTTTTCTTTCATCGGGAACATGTTCCTGGTGTCGATTTGGAATACACCTCATGTGAAATAATTTAGAGCACATGTCACATATTATCCTGTCTGATAATTTGGTTGTTCGATGGCATGTGAAGCAGGCATTTGCAGCGTTTTCTAGTTTAAGCTTCTCAATTTTTTTAGTTTTCGCCTGCTTTTGAATAATGTTTAGCTCTAACGTGATTTAAGATTACCGTGGTTAACATTCATAGTGGAAATATTTATTTACGGCTTTTTTTTAGCCGTAAATAAATATTTCCACTATGAATGTTTAGCTCTGATTCGTTCTTATATGGTGAACTTGTTAAGACGACTGCATTACCTTTTCTTGATTTTGTCTGTCGCTTTCCTTGTCCTGTTATAGGAGCAGGGATTTTTAGAAGGTCGTTTGGTGATGAGAGAGCAAAAGATATAGAGGGTTGAGGTTCTTGCATGCCACACCTTTTTAGAAGCTCGTTTGGAGATGAGAGAGAGAAAGATGTAGAGGGTTGAGGTTCTTGCATGCCACACCTTTTTAGAAGGTCGTTTGGAGATGAGAGAGCAAAAGATGTAGAGGGTTGAGGTTCTTGCATGCCACACATTTTTAGAAGCTCGTTTGGAGATGAGAGAGTAAAAGAAGTAGAAGGTTGAGGTTCTTGCATGCCACACCTTTTTAGAACCTCGTTTGGAGACGAGAGAGCAAAAGATGTAGAGGGTTGAGGTTCTTGCATGCCACACCTTTTTATTAGAAGCTCGTTTGGTGATGAGAGAGCAAAATATGTAGAGGGTTGAGGTTCTTGCATGCCACACCTTTTTAGAAGTTCGTTTGGAGATGAGATATACAGGATTCAAGTTTGGCTGTTTAGCATAGAGTTTACTGCCAAGGTAAGGGCTGCTATAGCAATTTTTTGTTTTTAGTTTCGGTTTCCTTTTTGCATTGATTATGTGATTCGGCTTTGGTTTACCTGCGCCGGGTGCGTGGACGTACACGTTGGATAGCCCGTGTCCAATTCGCCGGTGGTGGCTCAGTAGCGTGCCCATCTCTGTCTCGGGTATGCCGAGAGTGATGAGCAGGCCACCTTGCTCTCATGTGGAGTTCAACACTGTCCGCCTGCCTATTTTTAGGTGTTTGTTTTGCACCCTAAAGCGGTCCACCACAACCTTGACGCTGATGTCGGCTGGGATGGATGTGGGCTGGAATCACGGCGAGTTTAAACCGTGTGAGGAATAGCTCTGCCACCTTCTGTTCCAGCCAGTTTTTTGTAAAGGCATTGAACACCTAAGATTAAGGGCCCCTACTTTAAAAGTAGGGAATTCCTGGAAATTGGGTCCCGTCGGTGTGCTGTCATCGTCGTCGTCCTCATCATCCGGAAGAGGTGCATCTGCCACCATCTTCCACAGGACGTTCTCCAGCGTCTTACGGATTGACTCTGCTTCGTCCTTGGTCAGGGGGGCTCTATCAGCCTTCACGATGGCCATCTCCGTGTATTTTGCTGTTGCTGCAGCAGCGTACGTGAGGCCCTCTGCCCTCGATCTCTTCTCAAGTGGGGTCATGCCCGACACCCCTGGTCGACCTCTCTTCTGGTGTGAGCAGCCTGGTCCTTTCCAGAGTCGAGCAAACATGTGGGCGGGGCCGCTGGCGATGATTGCGATGGCCCGCGGTGGCCGTGCCCAGATCCCCTTAGGTCTGACCGGCATGGTCCCGCGTGCCCCAACCCCTCGTCCACGATGCTCGGCCCTGAATGCACCAATAGCTCCCCGCCCACGGGTGTTGGGGTCCCCGCGACCCGTTTCCCCGGCTGCACCCGTAGATTGGTACTGCCCCGTGGACTCAAGTATGCGGTTAAAGTGTGCGCGACGCCGCTTATTAAGGCGGTGTCTTGCGTTCTTACCCCTCCCGACCTGAGTCCACATCTCGTCACGTCTGTCTGCCACCGGTTCGGCCGCAGCCGCAATCGGTGGTGGCGTCGTCTTTACTTCTTGCGTCAGTGGCTGTACTACGATATCTTTATTGGTATCCATTACTCTACTTTCGTTGTTGCTTCATCCCCCGAGCATCCCACCCGCCACCGAGTCCTCACAATTGGGGATGCCCGTTGGGGCACCAGGTTAGCTGGGGGATATAGCACCCGGAACATATTGTCCAGCCCTTGATGTGTGTCAGTCTCACACTCCTACTACCTCTGTGAGTTCGCCACCCATCAACTGCCAGTTCAATAAGTTCACTCTTAGGATGGTACATCTACGAGCAGGTTACGGTCACGATCGGGCCGACCCAGCCACGGTGCCGTCCCGAAGCGCTCTGGCCCGCTGCAGACAGGCCATCCTAGCGGCACTAGCCGACATTTTTTTTTTACAAACATACAGGTTATTTCGTTTTAAAATGCTATCGACATATTTTAGGCTCCCTCCACTAGGATCCACAGCTTTGCTCCACATGTGGATCCAGAGACACTTTTTTTTACTTTTGAATCCACCAGTGGATCCTTGAATGTTTTTTTTTCCTCTAGATTTAATAAAGGCTACAAATTCTCATAAAATATTTTATTTGACTTTGTTTTCATTTTTCATATAATTGTGAAGGAACAAAAGATCTTCTACACTTTCAGCATCCAAACTCGTTCTTCTTTGGGAGAAAGTGCAGCCTGCTATGCTGAACGCTCGTTCTGAACGTGCGCTAGTTGCAGGTATAGCCAGTATTCGTGCAGCAAGCTCGCTCAGTACGGGTAGGCGACCACTCTAAAACACAATGAAATTTCCACCTATAATTTGGGGAAATCAACGAAGCTCCCCTAGTTTCTTTGTCCGCTTTCGAGCTGGCATGACACGTTTCTTTTAAGAAAGACGTCATGCCCGAGCCTCCCATCTATGGAACTGTTCCGGCCAGTGTCAGTGGTTTTTTGGACTCAATTCAACGTTCAATTGACCCCGAAATTTAACCTTTCAGCTACGCGGGCAGATTTGAGCCTTATAAATGTTTATCGCTTGTATTATGGGAAATGTGCGGGGAACTGTATAATGAGTTCTACTTCCATTAAATCTGAAACGGAGCAAGACTGCATCCATTCCTGTCGGACTTTGGTATACCACACACACATCGAGACAATTTAATGCTCTGCCATTTTAAATCTTCCCAGAAGTGATTTATGATCCTTTAAAATTAAAGCTAAAGAAAATCTGTCCGGACGACAGAGTTCGCAAAAGCGCTAGGTTGTCGGACTTTGGTATACCACACACACATCGAGACAATTTAATGCTCTGCCATTTTAAATCTTCCCAGAAGTGATTTATGATCCTTTAAAATTAAAGCTAAAGAAAATCTGTCCCGACGACAGAGTTCGCAAAAGCGCTAGGTTGTCGGACTTTGGTATACCACACACACATCGAGACAATTTAATGCTCTGCCATTTTAAATCTTCCCAGAAGTGATTTATGATCCTTTAAAATTAAAGCTAAAGAAAATCTGTCCGGACGACAGAGTTCGCAAAAGCGCTAGGTTGTCGGACTTTGGTATACCACACACACATCGAGACAATTTAATGCTCTGCCATTTTAAATCTTCCCAGAAGTGATTTATGATCCTTTAAAATTAAAGCTAAAGAAAATCTGTCCCGACGACAGAGTTCGCAAAAGCGCTAGGTTGTCGGACTTTGGTATACCACACACACATCGAAACAATTTAATGCTCTGCCATTTTAAATCTTCCCAGAAGTGATTTATGATCCTTTAAAATTAAAGCTAAAGAAAATCTGTCCGGACGACAGAGTTCGCAAAAGTTCTTTCTTGGTTAGTTTTTTTTTTTATGGAAACTGACACGGTTGGCTACATCACCTACAACATCCGTGATGTCAGCCCATAACACCGGGTGAACTTGGTGCCACGTCAGTGCTTCCCTTCGGTCGTGCTAGGTTGGGTTAGGTTAGGTGTGAAGACAAATTCGACGACAGTTTCGACGGTCCGGCGAGTTGGAGCTATTCCGTGGTGATGCCACGCGCTTGGCGAAGTTCTGAGATGAGATTATCGCGCAGATATTCGCGAGCGCAGCTGTACCACAATGTTCTTCGGCCTGGTATCCTCATCCGAGCTCCGATTGCGAGGTACCCTATGTATCTCAACGAACCTCACAAACTTGTGTACTTTCACAAGTTTGTTAATGTCTAGAACCAGTTTCACCAGATTTTCAGCCCTACGTTCAGGCATATCTGTGTGTCGATGTTGCAGTTGCGTGCGGCATTATCCGCATCGTCCTGTTTTCTTTGAAGAGTATCAATTTTGTGGCGAAGAGCACTCACCTCTACATCACGGGCTACATCTACATTTTTACAACCACATAAAAAAAATGTATTTTAATAATTAAAAAAAAAACGTACAGAGTCAAGAGTATCTCTGTAGTAACTCTGGGCAGCGCAAGCATTCCAATCGAAAAATCATCCAAAGGCTCCACACTGTGATCAGTGTAGCCCCATGGTCCTGACAAATAATGAAATCCATCATCACCGTGTATGTCGTAAAATGCGACTAAGGGATACGAACTGCTCTTTGGAACTAGCATCCCTTATTCCCTGCCACCCGTCCTATCTCCGCATGACTCGTCGCAGAGAGACTCAGCACCCTTTTGTTGTTGACATTGGGCTTTTGAGGACACATCGGTTCTCTAAATCATTTCTTTGTCGCACCGCTAGAGTGTGGAACTGTCTTCCGGCGAGTGTATTTCCTGAATCCTTTAACCTGGGTGTCTTCAAGTGTCGTATTAACGGGCTAGACAGCCTAGCAACAGTCCGCAAATCTGCTTGCATGGCACCTAACTGAGCGTGGTTTCGCGAGGAGAGGTGATTTTGGCTCTGTCGACTGCACCATGGGTCTCTCGGCATAGCCACCCATGCTGGTTTACATAAAAAAGACTTCTTATATTACTAGGTGGTAGGGTTTAACCCGCCCGGGTTGGTGCCACCGCACTGAATGAAAGGTCGGTCGAAACGGCGATGTAAATAGTTTGTGTATTCGGTCCATTTCAGTGTAGCCGGCACGACCGAAGGGAAGCACTGATGTGGCACCAAGTTCACCCGGTGTTATGGGCTGAAATCACTGATGTTGTAGCCTACAACTTGTAGGTGATGTAGCCAACAGTGTCAGTTTCCATAAAAAAAAAACCACCTAGACGTCCCAACAGTTGAGGAGGAAATTAGAAACGTCATCAAATCCTACACAACTCGGCTACACAACACCACCGAAATCAACTCCATCCGAAATTGATCTTTGAAAAATGCTGGCATGGCAAGCGGTCATGAAAACATTGAGCATTTTTTGTAGCAAAGTATGTGGGAATATTGTCGCTTCCAAAACCGTTGCTAACGCAATTGTTTTTTCTTTTTTTTTTTCAAATATTTAAACGCCAAGCATTCACCGATCCAACAGTCGATATCGACCATGGAGTAATTTCATGAACCTTTTGTACCATTCTGCTCGGAAACCATGAATATTCTTGTATTGACCTTAACAAGGTTGACGTTGATGATGAGTGATGGCACCATTTATGACAAGTTCTTGAATAGTAAGAACTATTTCAGTACTTTTGGTGTTACAGCTTGATAAGCTGTAAGAGTTTGTATCCCTGGATCCAGGAGAGCATAACTGGATTATTGTTTCAAATATTTGGGTCATTCATCAATATTTTGCCATTGATTGTGAAAGAAGCCCAGACTTCCGCCGTGTGCATGATTTAGATGAGCAGTTAGCGGCGAGTACGCTGACGCCGATGTGCGCGTTGGCGTCCGCTATGTCCGTTTCGCTGGTGGCTGAAATTTCGGTCCGCCTACTGTCTGTTGCTGTCCTCCGGATCTCGCGGAACAAATGGGAGGGTGAGAGACGAGCCACTTGGGTTTAAATTGGCCTACTCGAATGGTTCCTTGGTTATTGGGTTTGAAGGGATATTTTTTTAAATCGTCCCCGATTTTTAGATGCCCTAATCTTTTCCTGTAACTTTTTTCCCAAACAGATATGTGTCAATATCTGCATTTTTTATAGCGTCCTTTATATTTTTGTTCAATTCCGAGATGAGTTGTTGACTCAAAATGGTGTTGGTCACAAAGGAGACGTGCGGCGTCACTGACGTTTTTAAGCAACACAGGATTCAGGTTTGGCTGTTAAGCATAGAGTTTACTGCCAAGGCAAGGGCTGATATAGCAATTTTTTGTTTTTAGTTTCGGTTTCTTTTTTGAAATCGTACACGGTAAAATCTTCGCCTACTTTCACAATAGTTGCTTGCTGTGAAATTATATCCATATACTGGTATGGATTTATTATTGTGTCCATTTCACGAAATACCTTTTCACTATTTCCGAATACTCTGCCTGCCGGAAGATAGAGTGGCCAGTAACCGGAAACACGAGTTCTACTCTTTTGATCGAGGGATGTTCCAAGAGCCATTTGCAGCCATCTGAGATCAGTATAATGATAGTTATATTGGTGAGATAAGTTTTGTTTTGTTGTTTTTTTTTTTTTATTTAATAAGAATAAAAAATGATCCACAAAACTATGAAGCACAAAAAAAAAGATAAGAAAAAATTTAAGAAAAAAAAAACCCAGAAATGACAGAATCTGAAAAAAATACGCAACGGGAAATTTGGAAACAAAGAAAGAAAATGGAGAAAGAAAGAAAGAAGCAAAATGAAGAAAAAGTCAAAGAAAATAAGAAGAAAAATTCGGTGTAACCAAATTGTCAAAAAGGACAATGCGCCTATAGAAAAAATACATAAGCTGAGAAAGATAAATGATGCAGCCCGAAAACGGTACAAAAGACAGAATGAAATCTTAATCAAAAGAAATTAGGACCTGGAAAAAACATTATTGAAAATGAACGCACGGGAGGAGATGTTAGAAATAGCTCTCAAAACAAAATACGTAAAGAGTAAAACAAAAGAGTAAAACTACAGAAAAACATGTTTTTATGGATATGAGTCAGTAAAAAAAAACAAAGCTGTGGGCTATGTTACTAAGCTGTTGGGACGGCGTGGAACGATTCGCCACAAGAAGTTAAAACTCTACAAGGCACCAATAATTCAGGAAAAAATAATATTTTTTTTCTTCTAGATGACGTTACTCGTTGTACAGCAAGTAAAAAAAGGAATGCCGAACACACAAAAAAGGTATATACTCGACACCATATCTAATTTATATACGATGCATAAGAAAGAGGGGTGGGGGGAATACAGCTTTAGTACTTTTTATAAGTACAAGCCTTTCTTTGTAATATCCCCGAATGTCTCAGACAGAGACACTTGCCTTTGTGATATGCTATTCATTGCTTTGAAAAAAAAACATCTAATACTGTACCAAAATATGACAGAACTCATATCTAGCTTAGTCTGTGATAGAAAATCACGCGAATGCATGTACGGAGAGTGTGAGAAATGCAAATCGCAAAAGATAAAATACAACCCAGAGAGTGAAACATCAGCTGATTTGGTAACATGACAATGTTGGGAACGAGTAAACGAATACCAAAAGTCGGAAAATGGAAAATCAAAGACAATGATTGAAAAAAAGACTGAGAAGAAAAGTAAAGAAGGAAGTGTCGAAGAGCTGAAAAAAGAGTTCGAAAATCATTTAGCCTTGTACAAAGAACATTCCTTCAATGTTTTCCACCAACAGAAAAAATACCAAGACATTATAAAAAACTCGGGAACAAACGAAGCTCTTATACTGTGCGATTTTTCCGAAAACTATGAAGGAAAAATGGGTCAAGCAATACAAGCTATGCATTTCGGTGCGAGTAAGAGCCAGATAACACTGCATTGTGGAATGGTGTACTGGACAAATGACTGCCAGTCATTTTGTACAGTAGGGTGGGCCGCTATGGTATGGGATTTTTTTTTGTTTTTCTAGAATTCTAATAGCTGCCAATGTATGCTAAATATAGCCACAAACGACCCCGTAAAAGTATATTAATCTAACCACATGTCTTCATTCATGAGCTTTAATTTTGTCAAAAAAAAGTGAAAATTATCAAAACTCGTACAGTGCAGGATACCCAATTCAAAAATATCTTTTTAGCTTAATTATATATTGAATTATAAAGATAGCATGTGTGGCAACCCCGAGTTTATGGTGTTACCGCCCGCAGGTTGGCAGCTCTCTTTCGGTGATCATGGGACATCATTGCACAGTGCTCGTGTTATCTACTAAGAAAAAACAATAAGTAATCCGCCAATCCGTGCGCTCATTTATAAAACAACGATACAACAACGGGCAACGAGGAACGAAGTCACGCGCGCAGGGAATGGCAAGTTTATGAAGAAACCGCATGGAAAGTGTCAAGGCAAGGTGGGAATCGGCGGCCATTTTCACCTCGATCAGCCTCTTTCCCATAGAAAGGTCACCTGTCGTTGAAAGACGATTGTAGTGTAGTTCGTCATGTCAGTCAACTCTCGTCAGTGACGAAAGTTGACTGACATGACGAAGTGACATGACATGAAGTGACGAGTCGTCACGTTGGCAGCGCGTTTAACAAGTGAGGTAAATTGACCGGAAGAGCAGAGAGTAACTAATAATCTTACTCTCTGGTAAGTAAGCGTGTAGCAAAATTAAGTTAGCGCGCCCATAAAAAACCGTATCAACTACAACCACACAACAAATTATTTGATTGACAGACAACTGAAAAAGCGAAAACAATGTTTGTATTTACATCTAAAGAATGAACGATCAAATTCGAGAAGCACTAAGCGAGTCGCACTGCTTGGATTAAAGAGGAGTCAAAGGAGCAACTGTTAGCCATCGCGAGGGAATTGGGGGTCACCTGCAGTGCGACACCGACGGCGGAAGAGTTAAGAACGCGATTAGACTTTTTGTGAAGAGTCCGAGCGAGGTACCGAGAAGCGCAGGCAACATGTCCGCGTACGTAACCATCGACACATTCACCGGCGGCAGCTGGGAAAAATACATCGAACAGTTCAACTGCTTCGTTCTTCTACCTACACGATGTACCGCCGGAAAAGAAGGTCCCCTTACTCATAACCAAACTATCCCCAGCAGTATACGAGGTTCTATCGAATTTGTGCTTGCCCGAGAAGCCAACCTCATTCAAGAACGAGAAGCTCTGCGAGCAATTGCAGACACACTACCATCCGTCGGCCAATAAGTTAGTAAATCGGGCTGAATTTCGCCGGAGAAATCAACGCGTCGACGAAACAGTCGAGCAATATACCCTCTAGCTGCGCAAGCTGACGGCCAGGTGTGAGTTCACCAATGTGGAAGAGGAGATAAAGGAGTGCCTCCTTAATGGCGTGGCCAGCGAGCGAATGAAGTTTGAGCTGATGAAGATAGCGGACCAGCCGCTCAGCAAGTTGAAGGAGGTCGCGCGCACAATTGAAGCTGCTTATAAAGGCTCGAAAAGCAAGAGCCACAGCAAAGAACACAAAAATGGTTATTATAACAGTTCAAAACATTCCAGATTGAAATTCGTCTTAAATTCAAATTTTGGCATTATTTTTCTTGACGCCAACTTGGCGTGAATGGAGTCTTCGCGGTTTTCTTGACAACATACTTTCAATGATGCTTCAGTTACAGCTTTAACACATCGTTCCACAGCTTGTGTGTGGCATGGGAATAGTGGAAAGTCTAATTTTGGGACGCCATGTAGCAACGCATGGATCTCCGCACTTTTTTCTGTAAAATTGGATGTGCAGATAAGTGCACTTCTATCCAGTTTATCATGTCTATGTATGACTCAGGTTCGAAGTTTAATTGTGGTACCACAAACGTGCGAGGTGCAGATGCAGAACACGCGCTGTTTCGACTCTTCAGGACGCGACGTATGCCAAGTTGTCTAATAACTGGGTCATCGTCTGTTATCATTGCGATCATAATATTTTCGGGATGAGCAAAGTAGGCATTCCTCAGAATTACTGAATCAATGATGACTTTTCAAGTCCGGGGGTAGGTAGCTTGAAGATTGCATAATTTTCCATAGATGTCTTGCTCCGTCTTTGCACGACGGGTGTGTCTTTATGGCGAACCAGGCGGGTGCATACACTTTCACCACAAATGAGGCCAAAGTTACTAAGTTAGATGACGGGTCTTCGGTTGATATGTAGAGACGTAAAATTTTATTAGGTGTCGTAAGCCAGCGGGCATGTTACATGGTTCCTGGTAGACGGTTCGCTAGGTCTGGCTGGAGGACCGCCCGAGACGTCACAAAGATCTATTTCATTTCATCTAAGATTCACTTCACTATCGAACCCATTTCGCATCACACGTTCACATTACACGATGGCGTCGTCGGCACCGACTCGGCGCAGCGGCAGCCCAGCCATGCGCTCCATGGCTTGGGTCCACGCGTTGCAGAGTTGTATTGCCGGCGCGTTGCTCTCGCCTCGCCTCTGCGTCATTGCGCCTTCGGCCGAGCGTCGCTTTCGAGAGATTCGCGCACGCTCGACGCCGCCGTAGTCCCGCTGGTGGAGTGATGCGCTTGAGGGTGCACGCCGCTGGTACGACCCCCCAAGGCTCGCCACTGTGTCGAATGCGCCGATCCGCCAGCGCTCCTGCGCCGCGAACTCGGGATCCGCCCCGCACGCCCTCTCCCCGTAGTGCGCCGACGCCTCTGCGCGTGAGCACCGGCCGCGATGCAATGGCGGACGCGTTGTTGGCCGGGCCGTATGCTCCCCGCCGCGGCGGGGAGCAAACGGCCCGGCCAACAACGCGGCGACGGCGCGCCGTCGCCGCGCCCTCGTTCGACACGATGTTGTGTGCGTGCGCTCTTCGGTCAGCCCCGCGTCATGCGCAGGTCGTCGTTGTTGGTTGCAGTCACCGCTCGGCCGGGTGACTTTCAACACGATGTGAGAAAAATAGTCGCAACTTGAATTCACAACTATTAATGTCGCCCGCACCCCCAAGCCGCTCGTGATATTATATCCGGCTCGAAGGACCAAATTTATGGACAATACGGTGAGTGCGGGCGGATAAAAATTAAACTTTTTGATTTTATCCAAGGAGCGTTTTTATTTTCAATGCACACACGATAACAGACAACAGAACAAGACAGATAGTCGGCGCATGCAACATGGCGCACAGAAAAACAGTGACGTCACGCAGGGCGTCAACATAAGAATGTTGCCATTATAATAAACAAGATTATCCAATGCTCTTCCAAAACCACCCTGCGGTAGAATTTTCCACCATTTTTGTTATTTTTTAGGGTTCGGTCTTTGCGTCCATCGAAAAATAATCCTTGAATTGAACTTGCATTCAAATTCAAATTCAAGATTTTTATTTGCAAACAAATACGTAAAACAGAAAACATAAAAGAAAAAAGAAATACACGATAAAAACAGAAATAATTAAATACTTATAAAGAACTTAAGACAAATACAACACATTGTTCGCAAAAAGGATGCGGCACAGCTCTTATTCCTATGGCGGTGAACCATAAGAACGCTGATTTTAAGCCTAACCCTAACATGTTTACATAATTTAGACAACTTTTACATAATTTCGATAACTTACTATTAAAGAAACTAGCCAAAATCGCAAAAAGAACAAAACCCATAAATACATAAAAAAAGGGAAAGGAAAAAAAAGAAAGAAATGAAGAAAGTGACGGGTGTGTGTTATAGTGAGATCAAAAAAAAAACAAAAGCAAAAGAAAACAAAATAGGTAAATAAAACGTAAGATAAAAATAGAATTATGGACAGTGATTAATAAATATCATGTTAACCTCCTTTTTGTACTGACAGTAAGTGAGATTTAAGTTTATGTTTAAAATTTAGATCGGACCTTATTAACTTTATGGGTGGTGGAATGTTGTTCCAGCACTTGGAAGCCGCGTATCTAAAGGATCCTTCAAAGGCGGCCCCGTGGTGCTTTGGAACAATGAGTAGAGTGCCAGCACCACGTGTGCCGTGATCGTGTTTTAGACCTGCCCACTAAAGCTTCTCCCATAATAACTCTGGAGCATGAGTATTAATAATTCGGCGAAGCTGGCTGGCAAGATGCAGCACACGTCTATTGTTCATATTTAGCACATTAAATTTATTTAGATAGGGAGTAATATGCTGTCTTCTACCAATGGGTCTGCAGAATCTCATGCAGGCATTTTGTACACGTTGTATTTTTTTCTGTGTTTTCTTGTAAATACAGGGCCCATAGACAGTGTCACAGTAATTAAAATGCGAGAGCACCAACGCATTGGTCAGAGTGTGTCTAACCTCATACGATAAGTGCTCTCGCAGTTTGTAAAGTATTTTTAGAGTTGCAAATGCTATTTGGACTTTTTTACCTATGTGTTCCTCAAATCTTAAGTTGCTGTCTATATGGAGACCAAGATCACGAGTACACTTTACCATGGGCACGGGAATATTGTTAATGTTTATTTGGGGTTTTAGACACGCAACCTTAGACACTTGAAATTTTGTTCCTAGAACCATAAATACTGACTTCTTGGGGTTCAATGCAAGACCGTTTTCCGACGACCATTTCCAAACGCGGCTCAGATCCTCGTTGATCATATCTACAGCGATGTTGATCTGGTCAACGTGGAATGTGAGGAGTAATTGGGTGTCATCTGCGTACATTTGGCACACCATGAACTTGAGCACCGAACTCATGTCTGCAGTATGTATAGTGTAAAGCAGGGGTGATAATAGTGATCCCTGTGGGCAACCTTGTGTCACTGCAGCAGAGTCGGAGAATAAGCATGTGCCGTCCTCGTTTCGGCATCTAGTCGTCTGAGAACGCCCCGTTAGGTAGCTCTCAAAAAGTCCCACAGCGTCCTGTCCCAGGTTGTAGTATTTTAGTTTTGCTATGAGGAGAGGTATATCAAGACAATCGAACGCTCTTGAGTAATCTAGCAGAACCAAAATAGCTACCCTGCCTTCATCAGACGCTGCTAGAATTTCGTCGGTGATATGTGATAGAGCAGTACTTGTGCTATACCCTTTGCGGAAACCTGCTTGTGTACAAGGAATAACCTCAGATTGTTTAATGTGTAAAGTTAACTGATCTAACATTATTTTTTCTAATAGTTTTGAAAGTACTGGTAGAATACTAATTGGCCTTAGGTCAGCAATTTCTTTGGCATTAGATTTTTTGGGGATAGGATTGACTATTGCTGACTTCCAGTTACTTGGAAATATACTATTCTGAATGCAGCAGTTAAGGATAAATGTAATGGGCTCAAGAATAGTTGAGAGCGTCATTTTTAACATTGTTATAGATATATCGTCGACTCCAATGGCATTAGTTTTTATGGAGTTAATATGTTTTAGTACCCTCGTTTCAGTAATATTCTCAAATGAGAATGTTGTTTCCAATTGTTTGAATTTATTTTCACTGAAATGATCTAATAATTTTCTAGGTATTGGTTGTAAGTCTGGAAGTTTTAAAAAATGTTTATTAATGTTATTTGGGTCACATAAATGCTGAGGCATCGGGTTTTTACTTTTAGGGATTATTATGTTCTTTAGCCCATTCCACAAAGCCTTTGAATCTTTCACATTGGCGTTGACGAAATGATCAAAGTACGCCTTCTTCTCCCATCGAATGGTTGAAGTGACTAGATTCCGTAATTCACGATAATATTGTATATGATAATATTTTTTAGTTCTTGATGCTCGGTTCCCTGCCTTAACTTTCAAACTAATCATAAATTTGATATTATCGGTTATCCAAGGCTTATTATGAGGTTTACATTTACGAGTAACGATTGGTGCATGTTTATTAAAGAGTTCTAAAATTGTGGAATTAAAATAACTTACCATTTTATTGACATCATTCAATCCATATAAATATTCCCATGATATGTTGTTAACGTCGTCTTGAAAATTATCCATATTGATTTTATTTAAACACCGTGACGTAGTCTTCGCAGCTCTGTATTTTGGTCTTGGTAGGGTAAATTTTCCAATCAACATACCATGATCACTTATATCCCTATTGTGTAGAACCTCACAAGAACTGAAATACTCAATGGCATTTGAACATAAAATATCAATAAGTGTGGATGAATCATCCGACACTCTGGTAGGTTCCATTACATGTTGAACCATTTTATAGCTGTCGAGTGCAAGCAGAAGGGACTCAGTAGATTAATCATTTTCGTTCAAAAGATTTATGTTCATGTCACCTACAAAAAATAAATAATCGCATAGCATGTTTAGTTGTGAGAGTGAATCGGAGAGATAATCAATTGCCATTTCTTTTGCAAGAGAGTGTCGTCGGTATGCGGTACCTATGATTACTGAACACTTTGGGAGACTTACTTGGAGCCAGAGTTGCTCCAGTGCATTATGTCCAACCTCAATTATCTTGCAGGGCAGGGCAGTTCGCACGTAAAAGGCCACCCCTCCTGATCTTTTTGCACTCGGCACGTGAAACAGTGAGTATCCCTCGATTTGGTACTGGTATGCTTCGTCTTGGTGTTTCAGCCATGTCTCGTTTACCCCAAAAATATCAAGTTTACGTTCAAGGATTGTCAGATAAAGGTCTTCAAAACCAGTTCCAAAAGAGCGTACGTTCAGGAAGCCAACTGTTAGAAAATTTACATATTTAGTGTCACTATCCAATATCGTAGGGAGTGTTCATACACACAACTGGTACACATAAGGTCGAAATAATACTATAATAAAAATAAAGTACCGGTTCATGCGGGGAGTCATAAATTTCAACATTTGTTTTTGAATAATTTAAGGCAACAAACACACACTCGTCACTATCTTTGGCATGGTAATTATTAAAAAATAATATCCGAATATATTCACTGGCATTTTTTAAACATATAAAACAACAAGACATAATAAACTTAGCGATGCAGGACAACATTAAGGTTTCAAAATGATAATAATTCACCGACCTATACATCAACTTCTTACATTTCCAATAGGCAGGATGAGCCAGGCGCACGCCGCCGCGTGCGTGTGTATCGTTATGGAGAAAACTTACATACGTTAAATTTAGGTTTATTGGTTTGTTCACACAGCAATACACACAAAAAACAGATTCACATTCTAAGAAAGTTGTAAACAGATAATAAGAATAGCAAGAGCACATAATGACATTTCCATCACAGATACAAACAATATTTTGCCATAGATAAACAGGTCTGTTCCGTCGCATCCCCGCGCCCGCGCAGCGTACTACGGGGCGCGCCAGACCCGTCTCTTTCATCCACATAGTAGATGAAGGGGGCGGATATATGGCGTCAGTTCTCTCGCCCGCGCTGTTCACGGAAGTAAGCAGACACGAACAGATACTGTAGCTAACTTCACTTAAAAAAACTATTGCAATAAGGTTAAAGTAGTATACAAATTGATGAAATCGTTGATGTATGAGGATTGGGTACCAGTATATGCATAGTGACAAAATATATTTTAATTTAGGAACTGGAGTACTAATTTTTTTAAAGAAATTGTAATCGGTCGCTGTAATTAAGCTGCTATATTTAAAAAATCTTCCTCACATTTGACCACTCTTATACGGGATTGCTCATTCTTTCTCACTAAAATTGAACCATTTTGAACCCACACAAACATAAAGTTACGTTCGACTTTGAAATAATTTTTGGCTTTTGTGAACAGTTTTTTCTTAAAGACAGAGAGATGCTCGTTAACATATATTTGTGAGGGCTCACCCGGCATCTGGAGCGTTTTTGTAGTTAGGGGCCGCTTGTTCCTTGCCGCTCGTAGAAAGTGCTCTTTGAGCTGACGTCGGGCGAAAGTAACAACAATATTTCCTGGAGTTTGCTTCCCCTGGGAGTTGTCACCTCCTGTGCTGCTCCGCACCCTACGGCAAAATGAGATATCTGCAAGCTTAACCTCCACACCAACCGTGTCGCCGACCACCTCCACGTACTTGTAAAGGTCTTCATTCTTCTGCACTGGGACTCCTCTTATCTCCACATTACTGTCGCGCGATCGTTGCTCCATGTCTTCGATAGTTGTTTTCAGATAAGCGATTTCCTGCCTATCCTTAATTCGCTCCTCCTTGAGTAGTTTTATTTCCTCTTTCAGATCATTCACGGATTTTTCGATGCCACACAGTCGGTTTGATTGTCCCTCAATGCTCCTAAGAATCTTCTTTTGATCAGCTACCACCTTGCGTAACATCAGCTGGAGCGATGTGATGGCGTTGCCGGTATCCACTGGCACGGAGAACACACCCGTCGCCGGAGCTGCACCCAGGAACTCAGCGTCGTCATCCTCATCATCATCTTCCGCACCTTCACCGCCTACCTCGTCCTGCTGTGCCTCCACCTGGAGGCTGGGGCTGGATTGAGACGTGTTGGCAGAACTGTTGTGGACGCTCCGTTCCAGACATTCCTGGCATATCCAGTGTTTTTTATTGGCGCGCAGGCGGCTCGTCGTGACCGAGTCGAGTTTCAGGCAGCGTATGTGATGCCATTGTTTACATGCAGCTGTGCATTGTACACCCGTAGTCACTGTGACGGTCTTCTGATGGCAAGAATGAAATTTTTTTGATGTCATTTTGCGAGCGAAGTACTGGTGACGAAAAAATGTAAATTACGGCCTTATTTCTCACTGTCTACACTAAATAACAATTCCACTTGTCGTTATTTACGTTACTATCTAGATTATAATAATATAAATAGGTTATTTCGAGTAATTTAATTGATTTGGTTAAGAGACATGTCCAAATCATGTATCAGTTTTAGATGCGGGTAGAAAAAAAAACTTCATTCTTTTCCTTAACAATTTTACACCGCATTCGTTTTCTTTCCCATCTTATTTTATTTTTATCAATCACTTGACTCAAATCTTCCTTGGTGACGATTTTAAAATCGTTGAGAACAACCGAAGCGATAGCTGCTGCTGCTCTGTCTGATATTCCCAATCTATCGCACATCTTAGAAAGCACTGGTAGTTTTTTCTACTGTCTCGGCAGGATTTAGTTGGCTTCTTAGCAGGCATATCTGAATCAGAGTGTGCCAAGCCTTCGGAAGAAGAAAATGAAATAACGTCGTCTGTTTTCTTCATTTCACATTCTTTTTCATGCCTTTTCAGGCGTATAAGAAGGTCTCTTGAATTCCTCGCTTGTGTTTTGGCGATCTTCTTTGTTGTGTGTATGTCTGTATTACCATTTATATTTATATAAATTAGGAAGAGCAGCGGACCAAGCACGCTTCCCTGGGGGACGCCAAAGATCACACGGCCAGTATCGCTGACTGCTGTTCCGACTCTGACACACTGCGTTCTCTCTAGCAAATAACTTCTAAACCATTTGAGAGGAAGGCCTCTGACACATATGTGCTCCAGTTTCATTAGCAGAATAGGTATCGAAACAGTGTCAAACGCCTTCGCAAGGTCCAAGAATATGCCTATGCATTTGCGTCATGCGTCCAGGTTACCTGAAATGTAGCCAATCACATCCCCCACAGCATCCTGGGTAGACTTTTTAGTACGAAACCCATATTGATTAGCAGGAACAATGTTATCGCGTTCCAGGAAGCTGTATAGTCTGCGCTTGACTACCTTCTCAATGATTTTAGACAATGCTGGTAATAAAGAGATCGGCCTGTGGTTAACCGTGCTAGTTTTGTCACCTGATGTATGTATAGAGATGATAATACCATGTTTGCAAGACGTTGGGAAGACTCCAGTCGAAAGGCTGAGATTCACAATGTACATATGTCAGAGGTACCAAAGATATTTTTTTAGTTTTTTTATTAATTTAGTAGTTACAGAGTCCCAGCCTGGCGCACTGTCATTCTTAAGCTCACCGACGATTTTGACATCTCCACCTCATTTGTAGGGTAAAAGAATAGTGTATTGACATTACTATCGGTAGTACCATGGAAATATATCTGTTAACGGAATGGAAAAATATTTGTGGTCTTGCTTGATGGAAAACCTTCTGCAAGGAAATTGTGGTAATATTTCATTAAACCTTAACTAAATATAGGTAGGCAACATTACTAAGAACATTCTGAAACCTTGAAATCATGAAAATATTGACAAAAAAAAAACTCACATTTTTACTGTGGGTCATCTTTGAAAAAATATGCCCATGTATCCCTTTTTAAGACGTTTTACAGTGTCTGAACCTGTAACCACATTGTTAGTTGTGTCGATCCTATTACGGGTTTTTGTTTTAATAAGGTTTATTTTACTGAAAATGCGCTCGCAATCGGCATTCGCATTTGGAATGCATAAGGCGTCGAGGGCTAATTGTGCAAGATCAGTTAATTTTCTCTCTCCCCAAAGGTTTTCAAATTTTGACAATTTAAACCAAAAAATGCCTATTTCTTTTTCTTGAGTTATCCGATTTTATTTTCCGTAAACATGGCCGTTTTTGATTTATAATTAAATTAGGCCGTTTTTTATATTTATTATGTATAAAATCGGTTAAAATTTGCCTCGACCACAGCCGAACGTCCATGATGAGCGCGAGCGATTGCGTGTGGACAATTTAAGGTGGAAATAAGACTCAAACCGTGCTACCCGAGCCAGTGCTCGGGTAACACGGTATGAGTCTTATGATTGAAACACGAACCGTATGCCGATGTAAATAGGTGCGAGATTCATTCTACTCGTGCGGTGGCTGATACGTCGCGCCGACGATGAACGTTTGCGCGAAAATCACACTATTTATTAAATTTCACGTGTTGGAAAGATGGAAAAAATATTTATTTTGCTACGATTGTAGGAAAAAATATTATCTATGAGGGTCTTGTATTGAAACAATTTATGCTTCTCAAGATAATTTAACGTGAATGTACAATTTTCGTACTTTTCGTTATTTCTTGGAGATTTATTTAACACCTTTTCAAAGTAGTAAAATAGAATTTTTTTCGCTATGTTTGTTAATTAAAGATCAATACATAACATATATGTTTTACAGATTTTTTATCTTTACCAATAGCTCAATAATTTCGTTTAAAGTTGACCTTTTGAACCTTATTCTCGCCTTAACTGACTGAGCGGGATTAGTAATCCCGCTCAGTCAGTCGTACTGTCACACACAATGCACAGTATTTCACTTTCTCCGGCTTTTTTCCCCCCACGATCCAACAAAATATCCATTATCGTCTTTATTTTTAAACCAAGCGTCTTTCACTTTACATTTCCCCATTATGTATCACTTGTATTTTTCAATAAAACCGGTTTGGATCTGTAAAATAAAATAAATGTTACTGTAAAAATACAAATAAAAATAAAAAGTAAATAATTATAACTTTTAAAAACAAAAATGTATTTACACAAATCATAAAACTTAATGTGCCTTATAAAATATGACATGTATGGTAACCGATCCATGACAGCTTTTTTTTGAGACTACAAATCCAAAGCTTCCATCCGTATTTATATTTTTTATTACGGAAAAACTGATACCCGTCGTACGAAAGTACTACCTCCATTGCGTTTCATAAAGAATAGGTCACTTTCTTCGCCCGACATAATTATTACAAAAGTTATTGCAAAAATTATTCAATGCGCGAGTTCACCCGTAATGACTTTGTCATTTCATATTTGACAATGTAAATAATTTTAATTATTTTATAATTTGAATCAAAACCAGCCAGCTCTATTGTTCGAACATGAACTAAAATTTCCTTGTTGAATACCATTGAAACTGAAACTAAAATATTAGTTTTATTTTTTTTCTCCATTATGCCATGATATTAGCAATAGTTTTTTATTGTAACACGTAGCCTGATACGTATTCTAGTTGCAAAGAGCTTTAAATTCCGTGGTATATTTGAGAAAAAAAAAATTATTTTCACAATGTTTTTACGCGTTTAGGGCTGTCACTTTTGAAGGGAGTTTGAATTCGTGTTTAAAAAAATATTAAAATAATACTAAATGGGTCTCACCTGCTATGTTTAAGGTATTGCAGAGTGTAAGAAGTCATAATAGCCGCTTGTTTAGCCATTATTTTTTTTTTAAATATTTATATAAAGATAGTTTTAGTCACCAAACATTTTAAATTTCGTGGTATGTTTGAGAAAAAAAAATATTTTCACAATGTTTTTACGCGTTTAGGGCTGTCACTTTTGAAAGGGAGTTTGAATTCGTGTTTAAAAAAATATTAAAACAATACTATTTACGAGAGGCCTATTTCCAGCAGTGGACCGTTGCGGTCTGGTGATGTTGGAAAGGTATGATAGTAATCAGAACATGGTTACAATGAGAATAACTACATCTATTGAGTAGGTATTATTTTAATTTAAAGTAGCTGAGCTGGCGAGAGAGCGCCTCTCAAACGTGAGGTCTTAGTTCTATCCCCACTGAGAGCACAATATTTATTTACATGGTGCTTATACTGGACACAGTCGTGTTTAAAAAAATATTAAAACAATACTATTTACGAGAGGCCTATTTCCAGCAGTGGACCGTTGCGGTCTGGTGATGTTGGAAAGGGATGATAGTAATCAGAACATGGTTACAATGAGAATAACTACATCTATTGAGTAGGTTTTATTTTAATTTAAAGTAGCTGAGCTGGCGAGAGAGCGCCTCTCAAACGTGAGGTCTTAGTTCTATCCCCACTGAGAGCACAATATTTATTTACATGGTGCTTATACTAGACACAGTCGTGTTTAAAAAAATATTAAAACAATACTATTTACGAGAGGCCTATTTCCAGCAGTGGAACGTTGCGGTCTGGTGATGTTGGAAAGGGATGATAGTAATCAGAACATAGTTACAATGAGAATAACTACATCTATTGAGTAGGTATTATTTTAATTTAAAGTAGCTGAGCTGGCGAGAGAGCGCCTCTCAAACGTGAGGTCTTAGTTCTATCCCCACTGAGAGCACAATATTTATTTACATGGTGCTTATACTGGACACTGTGCTAACACACTGAAGGAAAACTTTAAGGAAACCTACTTGGTCACCATCCAACTGTGTGACCAAATCCTCTCGATTAATGAGGGGCCTGTTCTCAGCAAGGGGTCGAATAAAATTATCGTAAAAGGATGACAGATAATATGTAGGTACTTGTACAATAAAATATTGTAACATCTTCATCAATAAAAATACACAATATTAAAAATAATATTTTTTTACACAGGTCTGTGATGTGGACGGCAAAATTTTAAACGCAAATGACCGTGCATTTGCGTTTAAAAGTTTTGTTTCATTTTATTAAAAAAATAATGTTAAAAGCGAATTCCCCAAAAGTTAAACTCTGACCAAATTAATTTCTAAAAACAAAAAGTCTACGCGGTGAGTCTTCATCGCACTTGTTGGAGTAGTTTCGGCGATACAGATTACGTAAGTTATACACGGTGTTGCAAAGCCAAAAAGAAAACCCGAAAGGCGGTGATTCTGTACATGAAATATAATGTTTGTCCTACGACTTTTTAATATGAAGTAAGAAAAAAAATATTTTCCATACATTTTGAGAATAGATTTTGAAAATTTTATGGAAATAATTATTATTATAAAACACTGTTTTTCTCCGCAGAAGTCGTTTAGTTTCACATATAGAATAACTCCCAGTCAGTTAAAAGTGTTGCGGGGGCAACTGCAACACCGTGTATTATTTATCGTTCCACGTACTCCTATAAAGGCAATAAGTAGTAATATGTAAAGCCTGACCAGGAATATATGAGAGCTGTCAAAATGGAGCCACTTTTTAGATTTATATAGCAACATTTAGTATAGTACGCACATATTGAATTGGCCGATGTTTTTATTCAAAATGTACTTTTGCACTGAAATACACAATAAGATATACAAAATGTATTTTAATTTAATGCATCTTTTATATATATTTTGATGTCAATGTAATAAGAACTAGCCTTGACATTTACATGTTCACAAAATTTTTTCCATGTATCTGCAGATATGTCCTGAAGCAAAGTGTACAAATTATTAAAAAAATTATTAATCGACCTTGCTGAAACACTAAACTTTTTAATAAAAATTCTAGTTCAGAAAAACTTAACCTAAGCTATTTTTATTCGAACGTTGCGTATTTCTGTAAAGTCAAAAAGTGTTTTTTGTTCAGAACGAATAATATTTACGTCCCTCTTTTGTTTGCTATTCTGTAAATAGATGCTTGAGATACACCTTGATAGAACAAAAAATAATTACCTAATTGTACATTACGGCGGCCAATTCATGACAATCTCACTACAATGACATAACGTTTCACCTAAATGTCAGTTCAGGAGCAATTTTGACATTGACAACAGATTATCAAGCATCAAACATAATTGTGGCCAGTGTAAGAAATTAGTTCCAACGAAATTCCGCAATATGGCGGCCCCTCATATCAGGGGTATAGTATCAAAATTAACTACGTCCACAATTTTTCGAAATTCACTTTTTGATGGCAACATTTTCGTTTCGAGACTACCTTTCACCCAAAAAAAAAGTTTTGCATCAAACTTGGCTCAGTCCCGAGTTATCTTGATTTAAAAAAATGGGTTGGAAACAAATTTGGTTACGTCCACAAGAATTCAGTATCGAACGTGGCTACACTCACGCCAGCCAATAGGAGCGCTCCATTCGAAGCAAAACAGTAATGGCCGCCATACAATTTATCTGAGGTTTACTCGTCTGTTTTTAGCAATTTAAATAAGAATTCCTGTGTTTTCATGTGATAGCTATAGTTTTTTATCAAGATGGATGTTTTTCCTTTGCCTGTCAATAAAAACCAGGCACGGAAACGGACTGCGCAGCCACATAATTGGAAGGCAAACAAGGCGAAAAAAATGAGGTAAGTTTGTATTTTGCTAGGGCCTTATTTAGGGCAGGTCGAAACGTCACGTGACTATGCGTCATACTAACGAACGTTAAAGATATACTAAAAGTACAAAATATGGCTAAATGGGTAGGGGGCATTACTACTAGATACATTTTTACTTTCGAGCGACTGTAAGGAGAAAGGAAGTATTGTGATCGTCCAAAATTTCGAAGTTGATATTTCGACTGATTTGGGCTATATATCATTCAACGATCCCAAAAAAGTGGTTTTGAAAAACATGTATGTGTGTGTGTATGTGTGTGTGTGTGTGTGTGTGTCCGTCCAGCGACGTTGCGCCTCAACCGCTTAACCAATTTCGTTCAAAATTCGTATTTAGTAGTTTCAAACGATTATCTAGGGGTACCTTTTTTTACTTTTTTTTAATTGAAAAAAATAAGGGTAACTGCCATACAAAATTTGTCTATCGCGATGTGTCCAGCGACGTTGCGCCTCAACCGCTCAACCGATTTCGTTTAAAATTCATATTTAGTAGTTTGAAACGATTATCTAGGGGTAACTTTTTTTGTTTTTTTTAATTCGAAAAAATAAGGGCAGCTGTCATACAAATGATTTCGATAAGGTCGATTTTCTCAAAAATGGCTTTAACGATTTTTATTATATTTCTACATAGACTAGTCTAAAAAGATACCATTATCTTTTTTTCCGTGAAAACTTAAAAAAAGGTGGCTGCCATACAAACGAAGGTTTCTTTCTATTAAATATTGCATACAAAATGTTTGTTGCGAGCGCCTAACTAATTCAACGGAACTGTCCTGTCAGTATATTTTGAATGTCGAACATAAAAACGTTGAGTTCGCCAAACAAGCGAGAAAGTCAGTGGGGTATTACCCTACCATTTATTTACTAACATCCAAATGTAGGTAAGTAACAACGTTTGGGTATGGCTTTGAAGAGGGGAACTACTACTAGGGATTGTTTGGAACTTATGCATCGTTTTTATATGTAGACTTATGTAGTTGTGCATAAAATTTTTAAGTTTTCTCGAAATGTCATAGATTGAAGAGCCAAATTTTTTTATTTTATATCAAATGACATAATCAATTTACAATCCAAAGTCTGACCATACCCTCGTAGAAAATATAATAAGATGAGAGCAAAGTAGTAGTTACGGGACCCTCAGATTCACGTGGAACATACTCCACTTGACCGGTTTTTCTTTTTGTTTTAGGTATTCTGCAAAAACTTTGCCAAGAATACCACGTTGTCAACACAAAAGCAAAGTCTTTGAATGCAATCAAGTGACAGGCGCTATAATACGAAAATTTCATTCAGCTTTTTATAAGAATCCTGTCAAATCGAGTCAGGACGCAATCATATTGAAATGCTGTCAGGCCATACCGATTCATAGAAAAAGGCCAAGGAACCTCAGATTGGATCCTACGACTGGAGTCCAGACCCCTTCAAGAGCCACCAAGCAGTTTACCATAAAGTACCATATAAAAGTCGATAAAAAATCTATAACTGTTTGTCAAAAGATGTTTTTAGCAGCGCTTTGCTTGAAAAAAGGACGAGTCTCAAATTTGGTTCAAAAGTCTTTTGTAAGTGGCGAGTTTCCAGTAGAAAAAAGAGGAGGAGACCGTAAAACCAATCTGTTCAAAGATACAAAGGCATCAATACATGCATTTATTCGCAAACTTCAGTGTTCAGAACCACACTATTGCCGAAGTCAAACTTCAACCCGTAAATATTTGGCAAGTGATCTTAATATCCGAAAACTGTACAGACTATATAAATCTGAATGTCCAGCACCAGCAAAAGAGTCCTACTTTAGGCACACTTTTAACACTGAAAACAATTTAGGATTTGGCAGTCCTCGTACAGATATGTGTTCTACGTGCATACAGCTGCTAGAGAAAATAAAAATAGAAAAAGATGAAAGAAAAAAGGATCAGTACAGAGTAGAAAAGAGAGTTCATACCTTAAGGGCAAAAGCTTTCTATTCACTGCTGAAGACAGAAGAACAAGGTGTGAAAATAATTTCATATGATTGTCAAAAAAACATGAACCTTCCTAAAGTGCCTGACCAATCGTGCTACTATAGCAGGCAACTCTATCTTTTCAATTTTATCATTGTGGAAGGAACTTCAAAGGCGCCACTCAATAAAAACAACGTTTTCGCAAATGTCTGGACAGAAAACACTTTCTTGAAAAATTCGAACACAATAGCATCTGCTGTGTACAACCATCTAAACAAAACTGATCTCACCAATATAACTACCATTAGACTCATCTCAGATGGCTGCGGAGGTCAGAATAAAAATTCCATCATAATAACAATGTGTTGCAAATGGCTGTTGGAACATCCGTCGATCAAAAGTGTAGAACTGGTGTTTCCGGTTACAGGCCATTCCTATCTTCCTGCAGACAGAGTATTCGGAATTAGTGAAAAGGTGTTCCGTAAAATGGATACTGAGACATTATGCTCTTTTCTATTTCTAACGTGCAAAATTATTAGTTTGTTACCTCGCCGATTCGCTATGAAATTTGACTAAGTTATTCTTTATATGCTTTCAGATTGTTTATTCTCTTTGCGTCAGATTTGATTTATAATCAAATCTAGTCGTTCAAACTCCACATTGCCCACCATTCACGACGGGGACGTTCAGCTTGATTGTCTGGTGCTTAACCTATCATGCGCATACCATTAAACCTATGTTAATCTATTACTTAGAGCTAATCTAGTACGCTTAATCTAATTGTAGGCGATCGACTCAAAGGAATTCAGTCCTTCAACTTTCCTTGTGGAAAATCAACCTAGAACGACCTCCAGGAAATGACAATGCTACCAAGTGAGAACAGGGTGCACAGCACTCCCCTTTACGTAAAAGTCGCAGTTAATTCCCCCCAAGTAGGTTTAAAACATCTTCCGAATCCACAGACCTTCTATTTTAGCTTATTATACTTAAACCTAAACCGTGCATTTAATGTAAATGGGTTCTCCTTTGCGTGATACACTTTCCAGGTGAGTTACAGATAACAAAGAATACAGTGCTATCTTTCACTACGACCTGTCGTGTTTACGCTGATTGTGAGAAATTCCTGAGCTCGTTCCGATGGTGGAAATTCTTTACAGCTGCATGGTAATGATGATGATGTATCCCTTACCGCTGCGTAGCAATGTTGGTGATATATGTCGCACGTCACGGCGATTCCTTGAAGTCTGTGAAACACTCAGCCAGATGATTTACAGTGGTTCCTGTAATCATACGTCTAGGCCGCCGATGGCTTTGAGCTAATTTCGCGCGCCGTTTTTGAGCAAAGTTCACGCTGTCCCTCGCTGTCAAGTTTGGTAACGCGCCGAGAACAATAATCCGCAACCGAGTAGTTGTTTTACGTTCGCGGATTAATAAATCGGCCGCCGAAATAAATCGACGCTTCGGTGGAAAACCGCACGCAATCGCGATCCTCGGAAGTGATGAATCTCGATGGAATATTTTTAATTGAAGCATGCAACTTAGCTCAGGCTTCTAAGCCAATCCAGTCTACCCCGGCACCCGCCCAGCTTTCTCAGCAACCGGCGCCTCTCTATCCACGTTCAGCTCCCCGCACACAACGTCACTTCACTAATAGAGTTCAAAGTCCACGAATTATACCTATTTTCGCACTATCTCACTTGTCACTTAACACGTAAACCCGACACTCCGCGCGCTCCCTTCAATTTTCCCAGAGGAGAAACCATGTTCTCAACTCCAAACCAGTTATGAAGGAATCGATTGTCTTTCCCGAAACGCGAAACCGGCCCGAGTAGAGTCCGTTCCAAATTACCGCGCGATGACTCCTTCTCGATTAATGTTCGTAGTCGAATCCCGAGAGGCGACCGTTTCGGACTCCTGAATCTTCCGAACTCCTCGAAGACATCCGATCAATCCTCCCGCGCGATCCTGACTGCCCTCTGTTCCTTTCCACCGTCAGCCTGATGATCACACCTCCTTCTTTCCTTGCAAAATGGCCGCAACAGTTCATTTCCCTAATTGGTAGAATATCTGTAGGCCACACCCCTAACTAACGCCATGTTCCGTGTTTATTTCTTTTTTGTATCAAGTCCTAAACAGCCATTTTGAAATCGAAGGTTTTTTTATACTGTTATTTTTTTGAGATTGTGAGATTTTAAGAAATAACACTCAAAATTAGCCCATTTCTGAAAAGGGTCCATAATTTTGTTGTAGACGACATTTACTGCCAAGAGTATCAGATTACAGAATCCTGACGCCAGGGAATGACTTGCACATGTGTGAACCGTGTGAATTCAACATTCGAAAATATTTTAGATAAGAGGAAACAAATATTATAATTTTATATGAGAAGTGTGCGTATGGTGCAAATACACTTTGTGCCAGGCGAACACATCTCAATACAATAATCACTCCAAACCAGTACATGGAAATAATTTCACAGCAAGCAAGTATTGTGAAAATAGGGGAAGATTTTACCGTATATGATTTTAAAAAGGAAGCCGAAAAAATATTGAAACCGCCGGGACAGTGGAAAGTACAGTTTGCACAATGCAAAATATTCTATCTAAAACGATCGAAGCAAATCGGAAATGTGTTGGTCCGGTCGGAACGGTTTTATAAAACTCAAATGGGAAAATACGAAAATGTTTGCCGGAAAGATAAAAGTATGTGTATGATTGCTCCTGGCGAAGTAATACCAAAGAAAGGCAACATAAAGGCATTAAAATTAAGGGATGTAAAAAGCCTACTTTCAAAACATTTTGGAGAAGACTGGCAGAGGCTGGAAGAATTAAATTTCTATACAAATGTGGTAAACACCGTTGAAGTTCTGCATGAGAACGAAAATGACACTGAAGAATTAGAATGTGAGCCTAGGGAAGAGCCACCGTTTTTATTTGTATAGTTTTTATAGGGAAACTGACACGGTTGGCTACATCACATACAACGTCCGTGATGTCAGCCCATAACACCGGGTGAACTAGGTGCCGGCCACGTAAGTGCATCCCCCTTTGATGGTGCCGGCTACACTGAACTGGTTGGAAAACACAAACTATTTACATAGCCGACTGACGTTTTATTCAGTGCTTTGGTACCAACCCGGGCGGGTTAAACCCTACCACCAAGTAAGATTAGGAGGGAAGGGGCCCACAGTTTTACTAGGAATCCGAACCTCGGTCAGCCTTCAACGGTCGAGCGGTCGCCCATCCAAGTACTGACCGCACCCAGCGTTGCTTAACAATCAATAGCGACAGTTGACTCTCTGCACCACTGAGCTATCGAGGCTGACGCCTAAGTGTTATCTGATAATGTAGGTATAAATAAATAAGCGAAATTGTGTTTGGGAACGAAAATGACACTGAAGAATTAGAATGTGAACCCAGAGAAGAGCCGCCGTTTTGATTGTATGGTTAAGTTATTATCTGATAATGTAGGTACCTATAAAAGAAATAAGTGAAATTCTGCCTGAGAACGAAAATGACAAGACGTGAACCCAGAGAAGAGCCACCGTTTTTTATTGTATAGTTAAGTTATTATCTGATAAAGTAGGTATAAATAAATAAGTGAAATTCTGTCTGTGAACGAAAATGACAAGAATGTGAACCCAGAGAAGAGTTACCGTTTTTATTGATTGTATTGTTAAGTTATTATCTGATAATGTAGGTACCTATAAATAAATAAGTGAAATTCTGTCTGAGAACGAAAATTACAAGAATGAGAACCGAGAGAAGAGCCACCGTTTTTATTGCATAACCCAATTTTTATAACTGTGCACTTCGAGCTGTTAAAGTCGTTAGGTTGGCAGGACTGAACAGTTATAAAAATTGGGTTGTATAGTTAAGTTGTTATCTGATAAAGTAGGTATAAATAAATAATTAAAATTCTGCCTGAGAACGAAAATGACACAGAAGGAATTAAAATGTGAACCCTGACAAGACCAACAGTTTTTTATAGTATAGTTATTACCAGATAATGTAGGTATAAATAAATAAGTGAACCAATTTTATTTTTTATTTTATGTTCTCTGTTACAGTTTGTCTAAAAACTCATGAAAATCATTGATAGCTAGTGTTACTGGCGCTACTTTCTGGTTATACAAAATAATTAGGTTCAAAATTAAACTTTTCCTAGAGTTTTTTGGCAAACTGAATAACCACCAACCTCAGTTATTGAATACAGCCCTGAGATCGGGAGCCTTTAGAGTTGGGATCAAACATGGTTAAGTCCTGGGAAGTTGGGATCACAAATAGTTATGTCCCCAGCTTGGGACCAAAACTGGTTACGTCCAATAGTTCTTATCAATTTATCGTATTTCTTTGCTCTACGGGTACGTTGAATGTAATATCATTAGAAAGAGTGTGTTTTGTTTCATTTTTATAGAGTAGTTGCTTTAAAATTCAGTTGCTGTCATAAAAAATTAGAAGTTTTTTTTACTTACTGTAAAATTACTCTTGATGGACGTAGCCAATTTTGATCTTGTACCCCTGATATATTCCTGGTCAGGCTTTAAATACCATACTTACAGATTTTGCTTGCACATTTGATTTTGCTGGCCCAATTGTGGAGAGCTCGGCTGCGACTGAGCTCCACAGTTTTTAATTTTTTTCAACCCCCATTGGCCCAGTAAATCTGCCTAAGGCGAGATTTTTGTTAGCGGCCATTATGCCCACCAACGTTTCTAGCTGCCGAGTCGTACTTCGTTTTCGACTTCATAAGTTTTAAATAAATATGTATACCTTAGTTATTATAATAAATTCATTAAATACATACATACGGTCATTGATTTATGGTAAAAAAGTAATGTTTTTCTTATCGGAATATATACAGGGTGGCCCAGTTATAGTGGTCCAAAAAAGTTTTTTTAGATGGAGGACATCATGTTGACTCATTTAAAAGAAACATTAGTTCCGCGAAAATCAATAGTTTAGAAGTTATGATTTTTTTTAACTTTTTTTGAAATTTCTCTATTTTAGTCACATTAAACGCTCTAGTTGGATATCTATTCCACAAAATCGAATAAAATTTGGTACGGAAGTAGAGGAGACATGTAGCTAGTACGTAATGAATAGTTTTTACGTTTACTCCTAGACTGTACTGTTGCTATAGCCCTTTCAGTGATTTAATGATTTAATGATTCAGACGAAATTGTACGTTTTGAATTGTGTTGAGCACCACTTTGAGGTTATGTTTACCATTTCCCAAGTTTGGATAGGTTTTCGTTGTCGTGATGTCGCTAAGATATTATTTTAATTTAATTGTAGTTACCCGAATCCAAGCAGTGCAGGAGTGACGCTGATAAAATGAACGTGGAGTTTTTTTGGACAACAAGTACTTTGGATGAACGGCTGATCGCGGCGCCCAAAATGACAGTTCGAGTTTGACAGCTGTGTCACTGTTAACACTGCGTAAACTGTATTTCGGTCTACCTTATTTTAATTGTGTATTTTTTAAATATTTTGTTGTTGTCCACAGATGTGACGGCATTCAGTGAAGTCATTTTCGATGTATAATTTAGGACGAATTTATTTGTTGGAAAGTTGTGTTTAATTCAATAACAAATATTTCCCTATAATTTTTTTTAATAATTTGCACGTTTTATTGTATTTAAATACACAGTTTCCATTAAAAAAAAAATTATAATAATAATTATCTGAATTATTTGGTTCTTCGTGAAAATGACCCATTGACCCATTAGTTATTCTTATTCTGGCCGCCACAGCCGTCGGCAAATAGTTTTAAAGTTGCAATCTGTGTAAGGTCATTGGAATTAAAATATGTGAAAAAAGCTGAAGCTATTTCGGTTGACCCACGTCCGGCCTGGTCTTCTGTCCAAGTAAAGAAGTTAGGGGATCGGGTATCGATTCCGACTATACAAAATGACTAAAAACTCATTTGCCTTGAATAAAGGCTTCGTGGATTGGTGTTTTTGGCAATGGGTGGACCTGTTGAAGATCAAAGTGCAAGAATTCGGACTTCAGTTACCAGATAAAAAATAGTATAAACAACCTTTATGTCTAACTAGTTTATAGGTACTATTTTTGCGAATAGATTGATGTAAATTTACGACCAATTTCCAAGGCAAAAACAGTTACAAAACGTTTTTAAAACGCTTTTTACTAAGAATGACATTTTTTGAGATGTCTCATCTCAGAACTAAGCCAGCGAATATTGGAACCGTAATGAGCTCATATTGATCACAGTGAGGCGGGGGGACAATCGGTCGGTTTTCGTGCCGTTCTCGTGCACCAGTCCGTCCGTCCCGCTTATTTGACCGGGACACCGGGACCGGGGTCTCAAACCGGTAAATAGCTGCCGGTAGATAGCTGCAGGTCTCTTCTTTTATCTACTAAAACTAGCTGTGTACAATTTGACAATGTGCAACCTAGGAAACCAGACTGTAGATTGCTATCTGTGGGATGAAACGGAAGTGAAGACAGGAATTGTGCACATATCAACGTGTGATTTTACGTACATTGCTTTTCATTCCGATGTCAAAGACGTAAGATGTCGGACGGATGCGGAGGGCAGCAGAAAAAATTTCATTTCTGATGTATGTACCTGCAACTTCTCAAACACGAAGAAAAACTGGAACTGATAGACCAGAAGTTTTTTTGAGAGTGGCCTTTCACACATGGAGTGTGATCGAGAGTGTGATTCTATACATTCTAAAATATAACAAAAATCTACAAACATACCTACCTGTTTATACACCAGATGGTTGGGCGCAGGTAATACATATTATGGCTAGAAATAAGCCACACCCCTTCAACGTTCATCATTTAATTAAATCATGGCGACTTTTCTTTATTTTGGATCACAGATGGAAATTCCAGCCAGGACAATGCATTAGCAAAGACGGTAGGCTTGTCAAGTACCGTCTGGATCCAATACAGGAAAAATGAGCCGCTCGCCATTTTCATAAAAACGGAATTTGACTCACGACATCTTCATAACTGTTCCTATGCAGAAGAGAAAGGAAAAAGAAAAAAAAAAGGAATGATGCTGCCTGTGCTCTTTAACCACCAACTAAAGTGATAACCAAAGATTGACCATTTCTGTACCTAAACGAAATAATCTCCTAAAATATGCTCCGAACCCCAGCCATGAGTAAACTTCCAATATAACCTCTCATTTCAGATACGTCTGTTGGTTTAGTATCTCTTTGTCTTGCATATTATTCATCCTTCATATAGTCAATTTTCCTAATAGTATTTTTGGTTAGAAGGTCTATTATATTATCGTCCAGAAAAAGATACATGCAGTCTTCAGCGGTGGTTTTCTGTCGAGCAATTCCTTTAGGGCCATCGATGGCGCTATTACACTGATTGCTTAAATGTTGTTTATTGTTAATTTAGCCTCTCTTGGTAGTACACTGCGCTCAGATTTGTCATATTTACATTGTAACATTCCGCCAGTTCGATTATCACAGCGAAGAAGAACTGACAAGAAACTTCACTGGAATGTTTTTCAATGTGCACTTTGTCTACTTTACAAAAATGTTTGCCACTACCTAAACACGCATTTGCTGATTTTTTACAGATGCAGCAAAGTGAATAAATTTTAATATGAATTTGGATGATATGCCCTCCATTTTTAACGGCGATTTTTAAAACGTAAGCAATGTTTTCTTTGATCTGCGTGATGAACGTCCTAGGTTACATTACATTTCTATGCCGCTTGCTTAGTTCTTATTTGGTTTATTTTGTGAGACCATTTGTCAAGGTGTGCTCCCACTTGGAATATATTTCCTTGTGTAGGGTCTGACCATATTTTTCGGCGGTTGGATCTTCGCCCAAAATTTTGAGAATAGTGTCACTAAGAACATCGCTGCTCCCCCTTCTTTTTTGCCTCTTGCGGTTTCTGGGACGTTGTACCGTTGTCCTCGATGATGATGAAACCTTTTGTTGAACTCATTTTCCAAACTGTTCAGTTTGCGCACGCTTGTTTGTAGTTTTGGGAAATGAGCAAAATTTCCGTTTATTTGTGTAGAAAATAAACGCAGCTTTAGTAAAGGTAGCATTCGAAGTCTGTAATCCGTTGTATGTCCTCGAAAAATTCTATAATTTAATCTTTCAATTGTCACACTCGGTTTCTAAAGATGCCAGAAACGCTTAAAACTATCTGTGCATCAGAGTCCCCGTGTTCGAATTAAGTTGTAATTAGCTTATTGCAGCACGGTTCACCTTGTGGTCCATTTTCGTTCCAGAAATCGAAGATGAAGACTCTTGAAGACCACGTAGGGGGGATAATCCGTCTGCTGACCCACACTTCATTACAGTAGTGCAGCTCTTTGAGTGATTCATCACTTTTTCAGGATACTTCACATCTCGTCAATAGATTCCCCGTTTTTTCCCTGGATCGTCGGACACATTCAATTCGTCATAGTTATATATGTTACTGTTTGGCAAATCCTTTATTGCTTTTTTTTCGAAATTATCGTAAAACTCACCCAGGGTCTCTCTTGACACTGACGCTGTTGCTCTTTTTATGTTGGCCGCCAGTCGTTGTCCATAGGTGTTCTTATGTCTGTCTAGAAGGCTGTAAGCCCAGTCAACGCCTGGTACATAATTTTTGAACCTGTGTACTATTTTACCCCTACTGTCTAAATAATATTTAGTCATCATTCTAATATCCAATAGATTTAAGGGAAAGCCCCAATCGTCACATTTTGCAGCAGCTTGAATGATTGATAGCTAGCTCCTGTTCTGTGAAAACAGGGCGGCGACACGGTTTTCGTCCGTGTTTTCCTTTAAACTTATTGTACAGCGTTCCAAAAGGCGTTTTGTATTGTTCCGATGCCTCGCGAAGTGACAGTCTCCCTTCAGCAGTAGCCTCCAATGCTTCCTCAATTTTCTCAGCGGGGTAATCGCTGTGGGCTCGACTATCGAGTAGCCGTTTGTGTTTTCTTGGCATTTTTCTATGATTTATAAAAACATTAATTGAAATACCTAAATGAAAAATATCAAATTAACTTCTTTTGGGGCAACATTGATTACTTGATCAATGTTGCACTTTGCCCTGATCAATACCACTTTAAAGAACTTGAAAATTTTCAATACTAATGTATTAATAACGGTATTTTGTTTATATGTTTTCTTTACACTCTCAAATACATCTCCGTTACAATGTAATAAGAATAAAGGATTCATTATGTAAACTCACATCTCCGGATATGAAGTTTCTCAACCAATACAAATACTTCAATTAATATAGCGAGCTCAGTAAACTATTATCACAGTACACACGCGTGGAATACATAAAAGTACAAAATAAATGTTTTCCCATTTATTACAATTCTTCGAAGGTAAAATCTACATCTTGTATTATTTGGTTCTCGTCTTGTTTTTTCTTATTTGTAGTTCCATACAAGGTCTGTGATGATGTCGGTTTCGCATTTCGACGGTAGGAACAAATCCATGACAACAACTTGTGGCGGTGTTCACTTCCTGGGAAGCCAGCATAGCTCCTTCAATCGTTGAATTGCCAATTTTTTTAAATGTTTAAACTTTCCAAAAAATTTAATTTGGCGTACCAGGCTCCTTGTGTCCTGATACATGGTACGGCACCCTAAATACTGGTATGTGTACCAGGAAAATGGTACGTATGGCAAGGCTGCTGACTGACCGAGCTATTGGCGCAGTGCAACCAACTGAAAAGAATGGCGAAGTGCACTCGCGTCTGCAGAGCTACCAACGTTGAAAAAAAAAGTATCGATAAAGGTATACCCAGGATTTAGTTAGAGTATACCCATGTTACAGTATTTATTTGTATATTCTTTTAAAGTAAAGGCTCGAAATGTCTTCCAGCGACCCTAATGCATAAGCAAGCACCTTTTAAGCTGAGCTGTGGTGTTAGGCAGGGGGGACTTACATCACCTGATCTCTTTAACGTATACATTAATGACCTTATCGTCGAGCTCAAGAGCGCTCAAGTTGGATGTCACATTGGCGGTGAATGTGTGAATAACCTAAGTTACGCGGATGACATGGTGCTCTTGTGCCCTACGATAAGCGGTCTTAGAACGTTGATTGGCATCTGTGAACGATATGCTAGTGCGCATGGGTTGAGGTATAATACTAGTAAAACGGAGGTTCTTGTTTTTCGCCATGGCAGAGGACCAGAGAGTGTTCCGCCGGTATACCTCTACGGCAATCCGCTGCGCTTCGTTGATAAGTTCAAGTACCTTGGTCATATTGTCACTGAAAAGTTGCAAGATGACTTGGATATGGAGCGTCAGCGGCGTGCGCTAGCTGTCGTGGGTAATATGCTGGCGAGACGCTTCGCTCGCTGCTCTCGAGATGTCAGGATCATGTTGTTTAAAACGTACTGTCAGTCGTACACGTGTCACCTGTGGGTCAATTACACAAAACGAGCGTATAACGCTCTTCGAGTGCAGTATAACAATGCCTTTCGCTATCTCCTTCGACTGCCCAGATTTTGTAGCGCCTCGGGTATGTTTGCAGATGATAGGGTGGACAGTTTTGCTGCTATAATTCGGAAGCGAGTGGCTGGCTTCCGTAAGAAAATGTATTTAACTGAGAACCATACCCTGTCCGTCACTCTGGAAGGTGGCGCTGGTCATATTTTTAAATTCTGGACCCAACTCCACCTGCCATTTGCCAGCTATAGAGTATAGGTACGGCAGGGTGTGGTAAAATTTTTGATAATTTAGATTTTCATTGTGTATTAGATAATAATTACTGACGGACTGACTGACTGCATTATGGAATTAATATATTCTGAAATAAAGTTATATAGGTATTATTATTATTATTATAAGTGACATCTTCTTGAAAAGTTTCTCTTGAGATTGCTTGTTGCTTGAAGATTGTTGCGAACAGTTTCTGCTGTGTTCAAGACATCAAGACAAATCCAACGGTACCAGTATAGGTATTTAGAGGAGTGGTTTTTTTCAGCTAGTAGCGTGAACCGGGCTTGGGTTAGTTACCCGTAAATAGGTCTAGTCTTAGAACTTAGCTAATTGGTGACCGCTCGACACTACACAGCTCAGCTATACAGCGGTGGTACAGTGGTGACCCTCCGACGTGTAAAAATACAAACGGTGTAAATGGACAGTGAATTATATGTTAAATGTTTATTAATTTAATATGTCTGGATTTCGTTTTCATATACCTAGACGGTGTCTCGATAGCTTCCGAGAACCCGAATAGTACGACGGGCATATAAAGTCAGTATTGGAGCGATTATATATAACTATTTTTATTTCCTTATCGACGCCGCGCCCGTCCACACACCAAAAATACATGTACTGAAACCTGTTACATGTAACTGACCTTGTACTTGATAGTACCACTCTTTTCTAGAGTCTTTGTTTATTTCTAGTGATTCATTGTTATTTATGTTATAAAATTTGATCTTTCTCTGTTTCACTGCGCCTTCGAGTCCAGTCTTGAATGCAGATATGGGGCATTTCACCTCATCAAGATCTTCTCGGCAAATTCCATCTGGAGTTGCACCCAAAAAAGGATCTATAAACAGGCCGATTGGACTTATATTGTCCCGTTAATTGTTCGATGGGGATTTTCTCATTACTTCTTCCATGTTTAATTTATGCGACGTTTTCTAAGGACTTTGAGCTATACAATAATTTTTAACGAAGTTATGGCAGCTGATGTCTTGCCTTTTTATTACTTTGCCAAATATACATGCTGTTAGCATATTTCGCCAAGTTCAAGCCATTCCCTGCATTCACTTTGCACAATTGTTTCTTTATTTATGCGATTTATTTCTTCGGCACTTTTCCGTAAGTATTTCAGAAATGTCTGTATCGCCATTTCCAAGACGTCTTTTTGCATTTCTGGTTGAACACAATTTTCACCATAATGGGTGTCAGTTCGGGCTTGCTGCTTTGTGCGTCTTTTTTTTTCTGTGATACTTCTTCTGATTATCCACGGTCTTGCGTCTCGTTTGCTTAAATCTCTTTATCGAGCTGTTCGGTGATTTGCCCAGTAAGGTTTTATAAAGACATGCTAATGGCTTTCTTGTGTTAAAAGACACCACGGATGCCAAGCACCTAGTCTCGTATTAGTCTATCAGGCTAAAATTGATCCTTTTTCCACCAACGAATTTCGCAACAATGCTGTTGAACCTCTCAACAACATTGTTGTCGACGTCGCGTAATAGACTACGTGCGTGAGCCGCTACTGATGAGAAAACTGTTTTTATGTCCCGCCATATCATAGATGAGAACTCTTTAGACACACGTTTTTAGTCGGCAGTCTGCCTGATTCCCGAAACCATGATTTTCCGATTGTACCTTTGTACAATGTCTTCATGCAAGAGCCCCCGTTCTGGTCACTTTAAGAAATTTTTCAAATTTGAACTTATATAACTTTAAGTTTTTAAGGAATTGCGTTATAATATCTTATCATGGCAACATAAAATATACTATTGTTTCTTATGATGTTTATTTCATCCTTAGATTTAGGTTACTTTATTTTATAAAAAAATATTTTGTCAGAAAAGAGCCTCGGCGCCAGTTGTGGCCACACCTATGCACCAGTTCTGGCCACTCAATTGATAATAAAAGAAAACGCCAATTACTTCTGAACTGTAAATGTAATTATTAATTTTTAATACAATAATCAATATTAATAAAGTGCAGCTTTAATTTGACATTTATAATAAATCAACGCACATTTATGTTTGACAGATCGATCTCGAAAGTAAAATAAGACTTTTGTCTTTTTGTGGCACCAGTAAAAACAGGCGCAGGTAAGATCATCTTTATATCTGATTCGGCCACCAATGCCATGTCTGGTTCAAGAGGTGTGATGAATTGTTGGCTCAGCCTTCCTTTTTTTCTCAGGTAACTTATTTCGAAGTTATTTTCATCGTCTTTTGGGGTTAATATTTTTCCGATGTAATATATTGCAGCATTTTTGGGTTTTTTAAATTCTAAAAGTACAAAGTCTTCAATTGCTGGGCTTCTGTCGAGGTCTTCAAACGCCGTCGGTGCAGCCTGTGGGACCCAGTCTTCGTCGTCTGAACTGAGGGAATGAATTTCTTCTTGTGACTCATCAGAGCTTACACTTTCACGTATTTTTCTTTTTTTTGTTTGTTTTTCCAGTGTTTCTGTCGTAGCCTTCCTCTTCTTCTCTTCTTTCATTTGCTTATCATTTTCATTTGCCTGCATAATCTCTACCCACATATCTGAAGTAATAACGGAAGGAATATATTTTGCTTTCTTAAAATTTTTTGGTACCTTTTTTTCAGGCCACAGTACACAATTCTTAACTAGATCACTGATTTTGTTCGCTTGATTAGATGTCGATGCAGTCGGTAATACTTTGTAGTTTTCTATCACATTCTGGGTGTTTACCAGTTCCGTGATGGCCGTCTGCTTAGGGGTGTTATATACGTGCTTCTTTGGGTTACAAATATCTGCCTGGTTGAGAATTTCCGTTTCAGTTTTGCTATTATCCTGATTGGGATTGTTTTTAAGACTATGGGTGTCACTTTGCTGCTGGATGTCGTTGTAGTCAGTATTAGAGTCCTCTTGATTAAATTTGTAACCCGGATCAGGAGTGTCCTCAGTTGTGGATATGCTAGGTTGTTCTTTGTTGTGTGTAACTCCTTGATTCAAGAAGTTGAACGTTGGTAAAGCAAGTATGGAGCTATCGTTCTTGAATGTCAGCCGGCCCCCGGCCCCAGAGGTAGCCCGACCGACGAGTCCTAACGACGAGACCTAATTATACAAACACAGAATACTTACTAAATTGAAGCACAGACGGGAGTGTGCGAGCGGACCTCAGGCCAACCTAGCTATGAGGAAAGAAAAAACACAGTGATAATTGTTTTATTACCACTTGCTCAACAATACCGCACCACGCAACACTCAATGCTTCATTGTAATGTTATAAGGAATTTATTTCCTGCCGAAACTTAAAGTTTTTTAAAAAGTTTTTTGTAAATTTACTTCTTTCTTGCTCGTTTCCGTTGAGATTTACGACGAATGTAACATTTCACATTACTTTGACATTCTCACGGTGATGACAAAATAACAACAAAAAACTAGAACCTCACTTCACTGAATAACACATCGTGATAACACTCAACTTAATTTTTTAAAAGATGAGAAAAACATGGCTGACGCCACCGCTGCGAGCGAGCGACCGACTTCGCTTCGCTGCGCAACCCGGGTACCGGCGCGCCGACGACGCCTCCGCCGCTCGCCACAGCATACATGCGCTGTTCCAGTAAATCCGGCTCGAAGGACCATGGAGAGTAGGCGAGCCGCCTGCGCGCGCGCTGCGCGATGAGAGTCGCACGCGCGCACGGCAGAGCGCGGCTCGGCCGCCATGATGTAGTCCGACAGCTCGGCGAGGCGTGTGCGCGTCACAGCGCCGCCGCAGTTCCACGACGCTCCGCTCACCTTAGCTGTACGTGTATGCGGAGGCTCTCTTGTCGTCGTGGTTGTGGAAGGCGGGGGAATTTAGCGAGATTTAAGTAAAAGACGCAAGAGCGAACTTACTGTACGTTGGTTTTATTCGCCATCTTGCCAGAGAAAGAGTGCGAGAGAGAACAGGATACATAGACAGAGAACAGGATCCATAGACAAAGATGATACACATTGTTAGGGCCCCTCGCCACAATTTGTCCACTGTCGACTCAACTTTTGGAAAGATATACATATATTGGATGGAAAGATATTTGGAAGTGTTTAGTGTCTTCTTCATACGTGCGATAATTTAGAGTTTTATCATTTATGTTTAATTTCTTTTAATAATTATAATGATTCGAAGCGGCAAGTTTTGTAAAACTTTGCCGTCTTTTGTTTGATTCCATGATTACATTTGTTACGTGAACATTTTTAATTAAAAAAAAAACATTAACAATTGCATGTGTGTGTTTATTTTCACATTTCACTAAATTCCGTATAAAAGCAGTTGGTAGGGTTTTTAAAATAAACAAATAAAATTTACATTCCTGTGAAAATTACACATAAGCCTTTTTTTACTTGTATCTGTGCACTTAGGCCGGGCCTATTGTACATTGACAGAAATGAAGCTAGGACCACAAAGAAAAAAAGGCCAATGTACCGATTTTCAGCAATCTTCAGTTTTCAGGAAAATGTACATAGATGAAAAAAATAGATAATTTTAGTCATTATTACATCCTCTTGGAAAAAAAATCTGAAATGTAAACGCAAATCTACGACCCAGACTGAAACACGTTTTTGCTTCTCCTGCCTTCTCAGATCAAGATATATGCACCAAATGTAATGAGCACAAGACCATTCATCCAACAGAGGATGAGCATCAGCCTGCTACGGATCAAAGCGATAAACATAAATGTGAAGACTGTGTCAATTGTGAAGCGTGCGCGGAGTTTCCTCAACATACTCGTATCCTCAATAAGAAAAATGCGAGAAGACTTTTCACGAAAGATGAAAAAGGATCGGAGACTCATCAGAGAAAAAGAATCATCAGGAAAGGTCCAGTTGTTTACTGTGGACATGTAAAAGGTAATTCCAATACCAAAACTATCTATTTAAGATTTTTTTTTCTAGAACGCTAATACTGTACAACAAGACATTTATACAAACAGGAAAAAAATGAACAAACCGTATGCGTACTCTTGCGGGCATGAAGTGGAATCGGAAAGGAAAGCTTCCAATGTAGCTACGGCGTTCGTAGTTTTCATTCAAAAATACTGCAGAGAAGTTATATTTTACATGGACAATTGTACCTCGCAAAATAAAAACAAAACGTCGTACTCAGAGTTACTAAGAATAGTCAATGACTCTAGCGTTTAGATAGAAACCATAAAAATTACATACTTGGAGCCAGGTCATGCTTTTAAGGCTGCAGATAGCGTTCATGCGTGTATTGCGCGAAAAATCAACACCTCGGAGATCTGTACGACTACGAAGATTTTCAGATGGAAGTAAACACTTCTAGACGCAATTTTTACCTTATGAACGTTACAAATAAAGCATGAATGACTGATGATTACAGTTTTAATTATTTTATTTTATATTATATTACAGGGAGGTAATCGCTATAGGTCGGTAGTTTGACGGGTTTGAGCGGTCACCCTTTTTGGGAACCGCTTGCACAAACGCAGATTTCCAGGCCGCCGGCACACGGCAATTGGAGTAGGAGAGACGGAATAGGCGCGTCAGCACTGGAGTCAGCTCGGGAGCACACCTTTTTAACACCAATGCAGGAATCCTATCCGGCCCACTCGCTTTCCTGATGTCTAGAGAGAGAAGCTCCGCCCGTACAGTCCGTTGTCGGAACTGCACTTCCGCCATAGAGTTTTCACACCTAGGTATGGATGGGGGCGTGGCACCCCCATCGCCCTGGTTGGAGTTCCCCGCAAAGAAAGATACCAGTAAGTCGGCTTTCTCCTTTGCGGAGTGAGCAAGTGAGCCTCAAGGACACTGGAGAGGTGGAAGAGAGGAGCGGCAGAAATTCGACTCCGACAGACTTGGCGAGAGACCAGAACTCTTTATATCCAGTGGGGTTCGTCGTCAGCAGAAGATCCAGCAGAGAGGGTTCATGACCATCTATATCTAGTAGCCTGGTGGGCTGGTCTACCAGTTGAGACAGGTCATGCGTCAGGGCGAAGTCGTAGGCGGCTCTCCCCGCAAAGTCAGTTCTCCTGGAGCCTAGGCATGCCTCGTGATGGGCGTTGAAGTCTCCAAGGAGAACGAAATCCGCGGTGGGGAACCGCTCTTGGAATTTCTCTACCGCTCCACTCAGGTACTCAAATAACCGAGCTGTCTCCGCATCGCCAGAGTTCGACCTGTAGAGACAGCGGCGAGACCGTTCCCAGATTCACGTGAGCCCAAAGTACTGAGAGTTCAGAGTCCTCAAGGCAGCGCAGGCGACGACAGCAAATATCCGCCCTGACAAACAAGCAGACGCCGGCTCGCGAGCGGAAGGCTTCTTCCAGGGTGTAGCCAGGGTAGTGCAGGTAAGAAGTGTCGGCAGGGCGAGATATTTGCATTTCCGTCAGAAAAAGCAAGGCCGGCTTCATCGTCTCCAGGTGGTGAAGGACGGCATTAAGATTGGTGTGCAACCCCCGCGCGTTGGTCGAGTCGACGCTAAATAGTGGTGTAGGGGTGTGCCCCGCTGATTGTACCTTGTTCTGAAAGAGCGTGAAGGGTGGCTGTGGTGATTCAGGGACAAAGCGTGGACCCTAGCGTCATCGCTTACTGCTCACGTTAGTGGTGCGCCGACACGGAAGACGGAAGGGCCGACGGACGGGCGGACGGACGGATCTGCTACTGGGTCCCCGGGAAGTGCACCGGAACACAGCGGACTGTTATGGCTTTGATTCTAGGCTATAAATTGATTCTCCCGTGGTGTGGTGGCGAACCCAGTCGATCCGAAGATCTCCCACACGCTAATTGCTGTTCGTTTGGCACCACCCAGAAGGCACGTGTGACTTAAGGACCATGAGGTGTCACGGACGCGAACAGCTGGACCCCCCTATAAATGCAAAAAAGAATACATAAATGAACGAGTGATAAACGCATTTGTAAAAAGAAAGCTGCTCCAAAATGCCTGTGTAGACGTTTTTGATTATAAAACTGTCTATTTTGTAGTAAGGATGCTTCTGACGATTACATTCGTTTGGAGAATTAAAAACCTGAAAAACTACGGTCGGGAGTTAGTAAAATTCAAATGCTCAAACCAAAGTCTCCATCACTGACATGGCTTCTCAAAGAAACGACTCGTCGCGTGAATACGTAAGTACATAGAGATTTAGATACACATACGTATACTATAAACGTTAGTTCATGATTTTACGCTTACCTCTTATCACTACATTTTTGGGTGCAGAATAAGTCCAAAAAAAACCAACAAGTGTGAAAGGAGCTGTAGCCCAGCGGCCTTAGCATTTAGGATAGCATTAATTCATAAGTTCTTTTTTCTCATTCGCTAGTGTATCCTTCTGTGAATAAAATTTTAAAAAATCCTCCAGATATTTTCAGTGCATTTTTTTCAGTTTTTTATTTACTACTTTTTAACGGACGAACATTTAAGGTTCCTTTTTATTTTGAAAAATAGCAAATTTTTGTATCCACACGCTAAAAGAATAAAAAAATAATTCCGATCAGAAAAACATTACTTTTTTAACATAAATCAATAATTTCCATACAAAACCGGCGCGGTGCGCCGCCGGTGCGTCGCCGATGCGCCGCCGGTGCGCCGCCGGTGCGCGTGCACTCAAAATCCACCGACGACTTTGTCTCGTTCACGAGTATCGCCCTGTCTCACTTGCGCACGGCCAACCTAAGTACCTAGGGTACTTCGGTACGGAAGGGTAGAAGGGAACTAGCGCGCAGCGACAGAAGACGGAATGCGGGCGGGGACGGGGGCGAGAGTGGGCGTGCCTTGGGAGAGGCATATGTCCAGCAGTGGACTGACACAGGCTGATGATGATAATGATGGCGGCTCAAGCCAGAGTTCCAGGTTCGAGTCCGGGTCGGGATACATCTTTTTCCATTCATTTTTCGGCTTCGTATTTATGTAGTGAAGACATATATAAAAAGCAAGGTACATGCTTAGTACAAAAATAAAAAAAATTAAAGGTAAAACAATGTTAGATTTTGCCACAATGACCACGAATGAAAATAAGTAACGGCGCGCCAGGGGCGGCGCGGCGCGGCACGGGCGCAGAGGAGGGAAAATGCCGCGTCTCTCGCCTCCCGCGGCCGGCCGCAGCCCTCCTCTGCGCACCGCGCCCGCCTTAGCCCGCTTGTTTTTTAAACGTGGCGATGGATTTTTTGTTGGATTCTTTTCCAAATAATTTTCTTCAAAATTCTTAATCATAATTGAACAATAGAAACGAACGGAGGAATTTTCCACAACAGAGTTTCAGTCGTCACCTTAAAACAAATTATGCAAATAAAAAAGTTGTTAGATTCTTATGCTTATTGATTTACATAATAATGCTAAGGTATATTCAGATTAAAGAACCGATGGAGTAATTTTGCCGGAAAAAATATGGTAAAAAAAAAACCATTTTGTTTTTAATAAACTATTTCCATATAAAAAAAAAATTGGATTTTTTTACGTACGTATTCATATAAATAATACCTACCCTATGGCGAAATAACTTTGGACGGAGCAATTTGTCTATAGGAGTTATATTAAATTTTCACTTTTCTTTAAATATACCCAACTTCACATAAACAAAATGTTGGATTATTTGTCAGTCGTAATTTCGAACATTACTCCAAGATATTATGAAAGTTTCATTGACTGAGGAATTAATGTATGGGTCTCCATACATCAAAACTCCTGGTTGGCTACACTAACCGGCCAATCTGTACGGCGAGCCGGAGGCACACCGGACACCGGCACGTGTAGAAGACCTTTCCCCATTACGTATTCCACCGCGCGTGGGGGTTGCAGTTGCTACACAGGCGGGCTCGGCGCCTCGGCGGCAACTTCGGCGACTTCGCGCTGACTTTGACTCAGATGTTCCATTTTCGTTTCAGGGGAATTCCACGGAAAAGTGGACACAGGCACAATTTTTTTTTTCTTCCAAAAACCGCCGTTTAAATTACTGGCAGGCTAAATAACGGTCCATATTTTATATTCCTAACGTTTTTTTTGACAGTTGTCAATGTCACTTTGAGCAGTGCCATTTTCAAAGTTGATTGACTGCAAACCACAAGTTTTTTTTTTTTCATGGAAACTGACACGGTTGGCTACATCACACACCACATCCGTGATGTCAGCCCATAACACCGGGTGAACTTGGTGCCACGTCAGTGCTTCCCTTCGGTCGTGCCGGCTACACTGAACTGGACGGAAAACACAAACTAAGTTGAAGGTGCAATTACTACTTTACTCCAACCCAATTTCCAAACCAAACTCAAACACAAAAGCGTCTTCTCCAAAAACGGTTTCGACAAAAGCACGGGCAAAAACAATGCCTGCTATACAAGAACATCCTGCAATTAGTTCTACTGCTAACATAAAAACAGTACAGCTTGATAATGAGCCAGAGTCAGGCAAAGAGTTTTTAATTGGAGAACCAACCGCTAAAAAAAGAAAACAGGTCTATAAATTCAATGATGACTGGCTTTTGGTATCGTCATTTAGCAAATGGCTAGAAAAGAAAGAAGAAAAAGACAAAGAACCGGCTGCGTTCGGTAAATTGTGTGAAGTCACAATTACTAATCACAAACATGTATTGGAAAGACACATGACAACCACAAAACACCAAACAAATGCTAATGCTATACAGCAAACTAAACACATTGGTGACCTAATAAAAAAAAACTGCTGATGCTAGCAAGTATAAAGCAAGACGGGCAGAAGTTAAATGTACTGCATTCTTGGCTGAACATAATCTGCCGTTATCTTTGGCTGATTCTCTTGTCCCATTCATACGTAACACATTCCAGGATTCGACGATTGCACAAGAAATGTGTTTAGGTCGTACTAAAACCACTAACGTTCTCACTAAAGTTATAACGCCAGCTTGTAGAACCGAGCTGATGCTGCACTTAAAAACTCCTGGAAATTTCTTCACTTTAGTGATGGACGAAACAACTGATGTATCTATAAAAAAAGAATGCGCGCTGTCCGTGAAATTTTGTAACAACGAAACTGTAGAAACAACGTACGAGCCTGGGAAGAAAAAAACCCCAATGCAATGCCTAACACACACGCAGTCCACCACGCACGTCGTAAAAATAACAACATAATAATTTGTGTCCGTACTTGGAGAACGTTTCCGTAGACTGTGAAGAAGTTCTTCTGTATGGACATGCAGAACGCAACTTCAGGTCTACAGATGCTAAAATGGAGAAAGGCGACTTTGTCATGGTTGAATATGATGGAAAAAAATATCCGGGTGTCATCAAGGGCTTAGATGAAGATCTCGAAATTTTCTTTGTCGATGGCATGCACCCATGCCTCGGACGGTGGAAGTGGCCGAATCCTCGGGATACCATTTGGTATGAGGAGAAAAAAGTACTCGCCAAAATACAATATCCTAATCCGATCAACGACAGAGGTCACCTCTAATGAATATAGAGAAAACTACTTCCTCTATCAAAAGAGTAAAAACCTTTTTAGAAGGTTACAGGGACGGCGGCTTTGCTTCTGCATTAGTTGACGCTAGAGAATTGGGTTTAGCGCTTAATATTCAGAACCCCCAATTCGACACCGAACAGAGAATCCGCCCTAGAAAAAGACATTTTTCTTATGAAAGCGAAGACGAGCCTCTCCGAGATCCACAAAAATCATTTGAAGTAGATTTCTTCAATATCATTGTAGATACAGCTATAATTCTATGACAAGCCGTTTTGAACTACTTCAAAAACACAGTGAAGTATTTAATTTCTTATATGATATTCACAAACTAAAAGACCAACCTAAAGAATCAATTTTAAAAACATGTAAAGATTTCCAGCTAAGTTTAACAGACGGTAATCAAACAGATATAGATGGATCAGATCTGTATCACGAACTCATTCATTCGTCACCAGAAATGCCACCAGAAAGCTATCCAACAGAAGCTTTAAATTATTTAGTCGACTCAAACCTTATAGATGATTTTCCAAATGTTGCAATAGCGTTAAGAATTTTGCTCACATTGCCTGTAAGTGTAGCATCTGGAGATAGAACTTTTTCAAAACTTAAATTAATAAAAAATTATCTCAGGTCATCAATATCACAAGATCGGTTGGTATCACTAGCATTAATAGCCATAGAAAATGAAATAGTTAGTCATATAGATACAGAAGACGTCATAATAGATTTTGCTGACGCAAAAGCGCGCAATGTTCTCTTTTAAGTTGAACTGATTTGTAAAATTCAAAATATTTCATCAAAATAAATGTATTTAAAAAATATTTATTGTTTACTTTATACCATTATTATTTACCATGAATGGGCTGAACTAAAGGTAATTATGATTTCATGGTCGGAGAAGCTGGGCGCAAAAATGATTCTTCGCCCGGGTAAAAATATAGGCTTGGGCCGGGCCTGCAAAGGTGTGTTCGGGAATGTTATATAAACTCGAACGGGTTGCGTCAGTGACGAAGCAAGTTGCGTGACAAGTGTTTTTTTAATGTAAAAAATATTTCTTACTTCATGCAAAGAAATTGAAAAATTATATTTTAAACTACACTCTTGTAACAATAACATACATATATTTTGCAAATAAAAGTATAATAGATTCAGAAAAAAATGTGTTTTATTTTGATCCTAAAATATACCTACTTGTCCAATTTGTGTTGCGGCAGTGACAGTCACAAAATTTTCTCAAGTAAGTAAAATTTAGCAATCGCATTTAGGTAATAAAAAGGGGAGTAACTGGCCACTTAAGCAAGTTGTCATGTTTAAGTGCCAGTAACTTATATTATATAATTTATAGAGATACCTATTCTAGCTTTTCTAGGCATTCTAACAAAGAAAAAACCCGAAAAATTACAATACATTACTAGGAGCTTCAACGTAGGTATCTACCTACCTACCTACTAGACTAGAGTATAGAAACTGAAAAAAAAAATTAAATACCTAGGTAGTTAAACTCATCCTCAAGAAGAGTTGAATATAAGTCTTCTACACCAATGGAAGATTCTGAATCAGTCTTATAACAAAAATGGCACATATTTTTTTCCATATAATGGCACATATAATTTCCGACCAGTTCAGTGTAGCCGGCACGATCAAAGGGGGAAGCATTGACATGGCACCTAGTTCACCCGGTGTTATGGGCTGACATCACGGACGTTGTAGGTGATGTAGCCAACCGTGTCAGTTTCCATAAAAAAAAAAATAATAATAATAAAGAGATCTTCAGCATCTTCGGGAATGTGGATTTGGTGATTTGAAGGTCACAGTGGAATTTTTTGCCACATTCTGAACAAAGTACACCAAGTTTTCGAATTAGACCCTTGCAAACATGAAATTTTTAAGAATGTTATCTCTTCGTTGCCAGGTTTTACAAAACTTTGCTGTTTTATCGTGGAAGAATTCTTTATCGTATCAAACTTCTCATTTGTATTTGACCTTTTTCGTTTGCCTTTGCCTTTACTTTTCTTTTTGTCTTCCTCTTTTTCAGTTTTAATTTTTTTCTCCTCTTCCCGTTTTCGCTTTCGATTTTCTTTTTCTTTTTCTAGTTTATCCTTTTGTTGCTTCTTAGAGGTTACCATGTTTATGTATGAAGATGAAGTTAAGGCGAATGGAATTCTAACAGTCTCCCTCTTGTCTTTCCTTGTCGGTGTTTCTGGTCAGCATTTTCTTGAAAGATATGCCGAGAGAGCCTCTGCCGACAAGAGTTGAATAATATTATTTGGATTTGTCTGTTTTGATTTAATTTCGAATTGTCGAGCATTTGTAGATGTGGAAGGTTGTGACGAGGAATCGGAGAGGTGATCTGTGGTGGTGGCGGCGTCGGAATCGGAAAGTAGTTCTGATGAGTCGTCGCCGGATCCGGAGAGGTGATTTGACGAGGTGGCGTTTTATTCGAAGAGGTGATCTGTGGTGGTGGCGGCGTCGGAATCGGAAAGGAATTCTGATGAGTCGTCGCCGGATCCGGAGAGGTGATTGGACGAGGTGGTGTTTTATTCGAAGAGGTGATCTGTGGTGGTGGCGGCGTCGGAATGGGAAAGGAGTTCTGATGAGTCGTCGCCGGATCCGGAGAAGTGATTTGACGAGGTGATCTGTGGTGATGGCGGCGGCATCGGAATCGGAAAGGAGTTCTGATGAGTAGGCGTCGGATCCGGAGAGGTGATATGACGAGGTGGCGTTTTATTCGAATACGTGATCTGTTGAGATAATCCAGTAACCTTGTCGCCTGAGAGGGGGAGGTACCATGCGTCAAATCCGGTAGTTCTGATTTTTTGCAGACTTGTTTATGATGTTGGCCCAATGAATAAGCAAAGTTTGTGACCTCGAGCTCCGAACGCAAACTTATCAAAAAAAATTAAAACCGCGAAATTTTCGACTTGTTTTAAGATTTTGGCGATTTTAAGCCTAAAGGACTAGTTTTTTGATAATACTTACTAAATACGTTTTAAAGTAGACAAAATTTTTTACAATATGATACTAAAACTGTCTCTGTAGGCCCAACAGTTTTTGAGATAAAGCCTCTCAAACAATTTTTTTTTCGAACTTCCAAATTTTTAGCAATATTTTGTGGTTCTTTTTTTTATGTAATCTGGTATGAGTCACTGAGTCGGAGGGGCCAAAGCGCATGCTCCGACCAGCCAATATCACCTCCGAGAAGGTAGGTGCCATACCGGAGATTTTCCCTGGATTGCTGGCTATACTGGACTAGAGGAGAACACAACCGAGGCTGCTATGCGGCCATCTTACATCCAGTACGGTGGTACCAACCCAGTCGGCTACAATAATTTGAGCCTACCACCTAGTAAGGGGCAAGGGAAGGGACCTATAGTTTTACACCGGTTCCGAACGGTGAAGCAGCAGGTGTAGGTATGCACGTAAATTTTTTCGTCAGAAAAAACTCATTGGTACACGCCGACCGGATTCGAACCGCGGACCTCTCGCATGAGAAGCCGATGCTCAAACCACTCGGCCACCCGCCGCTTGGTGATTAATTTCGCGCCGTTCTGATTAATTTTAACCCTATTTTTCTGAACACCCCGATCATATTCTAGTGGATCCTAGTGAAGTGCGGGTAATGAAGGAAAGAGGTGTTAAAACCTTTATTGCATCGAGTGTTTCTCTTAAAGACCGAGAACATGAGTGTTTATTGAAGGGTGTGAATGAGATATCTGTGCACAGTACTTGTCAGATTAAATACAACAATCCGAAGTTGATCAAAGCAGCCGTTCGCCGTGGAGAATCGAATGTTACGCCATCAAGGGCCACGAGATCAGTCTCTGAGCAGTTCAATTTCAGAGACAACTGTCTTATCTTAAAGAATCAGGGATAACAGAATTTACATTCTGAAAGAAGTCGTCGGAAGGTGGGAATTGTTTTGTGTCGTACACTTGCGACAGTATGTCCCCTTGTATGGCTTCAGCAGCTGCCTTCACTACGCGTAGGCTTTCTGCTTGAGGATCTGAGCTTTTACTCTCATACCATGTACTGGTGAGAATGTTGTGGCCTGTGTTTTTAAAACAAACAGTCCTGTGTTTGAAGGATGTCTCAACGATCAAAATATCCTCTCCGTACTTTTCAAATAAGCTATTTTTGACTGTTTGCAGATGCAAAAACCGATGATATCTCGCATCCAGCTACTAAATCTGTGTTCTCGGATATACGCTCTTTTATTTTATGAACCCATTCATCACCACGTTTCTCAGCTGCTTCCAAGATTGTTGCATTTAGAGACATCTTTTCCACAGTAATGACATTGATCCTTTTTTCTGGCTTCTTCTTCCTTTCAGCCACAAGGAACTCTTCAGTTATTTTGTTCCACAGATAAAACAGTGTTCTCTGAAATTGAACTCGGAGACTGATCTCGTGGCCCTTGATGGCGTAACATTTGATTCTCCACGGCGAACGGCTGCTTTGATCAACTTCGGGTTGTTGTATTTAATCTGACAAGCACTGTGCACAGATGTCTCATTAACAAAGGCAGAACGATGTTTCGTCGGCATTAAATACTCTAGTGGGGTCATTCATTATTTCGGATATGTCTTGTTCCTGAATGTAGTCATTAATTTCCCCGAACTATTTTCGGATGTCTTTCTCTGCTACACACGCACTCGCATTAGTCACTACTTCTGACGTTCTCGTAGTGATTATGGGATTCCGTTTTAAAAACGCTCGAAACCAGCAGTCCCCAGGTCGATTGTCTGCAAACGGGTTCGGCCGCGGATTTCTTTTAGCAAGGACTGGACGCAGGATTTCACATCCTCTTTTTTCTTGGAAACCCTTTTTTTGCTAGTTTTATTATCCTACACACCAAACAATCTTCTTCCACTTTAGAGAGAATTGGATCTGGTCCAGATTTGAACTTTGTTTCAGGATTTTTTATTTTAAATTGTATGCTGCTTCTTGGTACGTTAAAAAGCTTGGCTGCAGCATTTATGGATCCTTTCTCTTCTATTACTCACTGAATAGCTTTCTGGATATTCTCCTGCGGATTATTTCTTTTTTTTTTTGGACATATTTATGTGGAGATCCGTTGTCTCTGCCTACCCCACCGGGAAACAGGCGTGACGCTATGTATGTATTATCTTCATCTACAAAAAAATTCAACATTTTAACAGCCTCTTCTTTGGAATTAAAAAATTTAATTCCAAAGAAGGCTGCTTGCAATTCTAGGTAATTAATATGCATATTGCATTCTTTCTTAGACCAGAAACCATTTGCTTTCTCCATATTGCAGACGGCACCCCAGCCTGTCTTGCATGACTTTTTCATAACTTTGATTATGCTTTAATGCTAGGTATTTTATGTGTTCCATCATCTTGTTGTAAACCCACCCGTACTGGACACCTGGGCAAACAGAAGTAAGTAGGCCAATAACACGAGCAAATTACTTAACTTTGCAGTTATCTAGTTTTAATATATTAATGCACCGGGGCTAAAGCAACTATGGGGCTTAGGTAACTAATTTGAATTACTGACTTGTGGTAACTTTTCGCAAACAACACCATCTATGATCTTAAGAAGGAACTAATTACTTTCACTTACACATAAAGATGTCACTATTAGGACCAATACTTTTCTATTAGCAAAGCATTTTGTCAGACCGCCATTTTGAAAGTTTGCGTCACAGGAGTAGTTGCGAAGTTTGTTGGTCCAGAAATTTTTTTCCTGTCAGTTTTTTGGCTGCAATTCATTGTGTTAATGATTATCGCTTACGGTAAGTTATAGTGGTTATATTTGTTTGATCTGATGATCAGTTTATTCCAAGTTATGGGCATAGTTACATTAGCCTCACCAATGACTATACCTGGGGTTATTGCAACTATGAGGTTAGTTGCAATAGCCCCGTAAAATTCACTATGAAACCGAGTTTACTAGTGATGTCTTGTTTCGATATTGTAACTTTCGATTAATATACTCATTTGAAGGTATGTGATATCTTTGCGGTATTACTATAATATGTTAGTTATTTAGGTATTTTGTTATGCTTAGAATACTTTTTATGTGGGAAAATAGGTTCGTGTGGATTTAATCGAAATCTCACTAATCTCACTATCTCATCTCACTTCTCACTAATATCATAAATGTGAAAGTATGTTTGTTTGTTTGTTTGTTTGTTTGTTTGTTCCTCTTTCACGCCTGAACGGCTGGACGGATTTGGACGAAACTTCGTATATGGGTAGTGTATATCCCGGAGTAACATAATTTTTTAAAAAAGTGGTCAAGTTCGAGCCGAGCTCGCGTACAGAGGGTTCCGTACCATCGCGTTTTCTGTGAGAACTAGAAGGATTGGGATTTTCGTTTACGTTTTCCTGTAAATTAAGTGAATATCCCATGGTAACAATATTTTTTTAAAAGAGGTCAAGTTCGAGTCGAACTCGCGTAAAGAGGGTTCCGTACCATCGCGTTTTCTGTGAGAACTAGAAGGATTGGGATTTTCGTTTACGTTTTCCTGTAAATTAAGTGTATATCCCATGGTAACAATTTTTTTTTAAAAGAGGTCAAGTTCGAGTCGAACTCGCGTAAAGAGGGTTCCGTACCATCGCGTTTTCTGTGAGAACTAGAAGGATTGGGATTTTCGTTTACGTTTTCCTGTAAATTAAGTGTATATTACAGTAAAGGGGGCGGGGGAGGAGAGGGGGAGGGGGGAAGGGGGAGGGGAGGGGGGAGGGGGAGGGGAAGGGAGAGGGAGAGGGAGAGAGAGATGGAGATGGAGAGGGAGAGGGAGAGGAAGAGGGAGAGGGAGAAGGAGAGGGAGAGGGAGAACAAATTCGTATTTCAAAAGAAGAAAGTGACTCCCTGCTTATATAACTAGGTGGTAGGGTTTAACCCGCCCGGGTTGGTACCACCGCACTGAATGAAAGGTCGGTCGAAACGGCTATGTAAATAGTTTGTGTTTTCCGTCCAGTTCAGTGTACCAAGTTCACCCGGTGTTATGGGCTTACATCACGGATGTTGTAGGTGATGTAGCCAACCGTGTCAGTATTCTTAAAAAAAAAAAAGAAAAAAAGTAAGTAACTGAGGCGAGGCCGAAGGTCGAGCTGCGTTCAGTAAGTCCTTCTCGAAGAAAGTAAGTAACTAAGGGCGTGGCCGAAGGCCGAGCTGTATCCAGGAAGACGCTAAACCTTCTCGATGACAGTAGGTAACTATGGGCGATAGTTACTTACTTTCTTCAAGACGGTTTATAGTCTTCCTGAACGCAGCTCGGCCTTCGGACTCGCCCTTAGTTACTTACTTTAGTTGAGAAGGTTTATCGTTTTCCTTAACGCAGATCGGCCTTAGTTACTTACTTTCTTCCTTTGAAATACGAATTTCACGCGAGCGAAGCCGCGGGCAAAAGCTAGTTAAAAATATAATGTAAGGTAAGGATATGTTAGTTTGTGTACTTACCTATGTTGCTGACAAGTGTTAATTTGAAAATTAACATCGAAACTTTCCCATAGAAAGAATTTAGCATAAGTAATAGAGTTGAGTTACGCAACATACATTGGTTGATCTTTGTCGTTAGAGATCGACTGAACATAATTTTTCAAGTTCGGCCGTACACGAACATGAGCCGAACATCTCCACAAGATTTTTTTTTATGGAACCTGACACGGATGGCTACATCACCTACAACATCGGTGATGTAGCGAACCTTGTCAGTTTTCATAAAAAATAATTCTGGCTCTAATTCTTATTTTGCAACAGATGATCAAACTAACTAATCGGTTTCGGTACATATTAAGGACGTTTGCAATTATACAGACCATTAAATATAGTATTAATAGCACTAGTTAATTACTAAATTGGTATTCCTTTTATTCGGCCAAGTGTTTGGTTCCGCGCCGAACAAGAAACTCCTGTTCGGCCGTACGCGCACATAGGCCGAAAGTCAATTCTCCTGTTGGGCCGTACACGAACATAGGTCGAACGCTCGGCCGAAGCCGAACGTTCGGTCGACCTCTATTTGTCGTTAATGTGTTTTGTTTTGTTTTGGTTTTAGATGGTTCGTAATTATAAAAGAAAACAACCACCTAAATATTCGGAAGAAGATCTTCGGAGAGCTTTAGAAGCGGTAAGAAAAAAACAAATCAATAGTTACACAGCTGCCGAAAAGTATGGAATACCTAGGTCTACGATCATTCACCGTTTGTATGGAACGCGAGGAGCAAAGCAGCTGAAACCGGGAAAACCAACAGCTTTTCCGAAAGATGAAGAGGTCAAGATAGCGTCACTTATTTATGTGATGGAGAAATGTGGATTTCCATTGACCAAAAGAGATGTCTTATCCATGATATCAGAATACGTTCGAAGAAATGGTCTTAATACACCATTTAAGGATGACATCCCCGGAGATGACTGGTTTCGGGGTTTTCGAAAACGAAATAACCTGACAATTAAGAAACCACAATCGGTTGAGGTAGCGAGAAGGAAAGCCTGCAATCCATTTACTGTATTCGAATATTTTGAAATTCTAGAAAAGGTAACGAAGGATTTAGGGTTAACCGCAAAACCCGGACAAATATACAACCTAGATGAAACTAGTTTTTCAAACGATCCCTCGAAAAGTAAAGTAGTGGGGAAAAAAGGTTTCCCGTCAACAAGGACAACTAGCTCGCCCGGTAGGGATAATACGACTGTGCTCTTGGCAGCAAGTGCACTTGGTAAGAAAATACCACCTTTAATTATTTACCAAGGAAAATATATGTGGGATGAATGGATGTACAATAACGAGACGGTAAAAACAGCATATGCCGTAAGTCATAAAGGATGGATGGAGACCACAATTTTCGAAAAATATATGAAAGATATTTTCATACCAGCTATTGGTTCTGAAAGGCCGGTTTTGTTGGTTTTCGACGGGCACTCAACACATGTTGACCTTGGCGTGATAGAATTAGCTGCGGCCAACGACATCACAATCCTCAAATTGCCAGCGCATTCATCACATGTACTGCAACCTTTAGATTGCAGTACCATGAAACCAATGAAAGATCGATGGGATATTGAGTTAGTCAAATGGCAGAGGTTGCACGTAGGAGCTAAGTTGCCTAAGAAAGCTTTCGCCACAATAATCACTAAGATTTGGGACGATTTATATCCAGTCATTATTGTAAATGGGTTCAAAAGAACAGGAGTTTTTCCAGTTGACAGAAACGCGATATCGAAAGATAAATTTGATGCATTATCATGGTCGAAGTGGCAGACTTATGTTGAACAACAGGAACGGCCTATTAATGAAGATCACCACTCCCACGTCGAAAATGAAGCTCACCCCTCCCACGTCGAAAATGAAGATCACCACTCCCACGTCGAAAATGAAGCTCACCACTCCCACGTCGAAAATGAAGATCACCACTCCCACGTCGAAAATGAAGCTCACCACTCCCATGTCGAAAATGAAGTTCACCACTCACGCGGCGACAATGAAGCTCACCACTCCCGCGGCGACAATGAAGCTCACCACTCCCGCGGCGACAATGAAGCTCACCACTCCCGCGTTGAAAATGAAGCTCACCATTCCCACGTCGAAAATACCAAAGAATATTCTAGAAAATCGGTTTCCAAGACAACTAATACGATCAAATTTACAGTTCCAACGCTTTCAAACTTGATACTTGGTATGTTTAACTCTCACGTCAAAACCGGACGATTGATCCAAGAAAATATAGGCCATCAAAATGAAAACTGTTTGACACAAGATGACACGAATAAAATAAATCAAAGAAAATGGGAAACTGTAAAAGACCCAAAAACATACGTACTGAAACCGTTAAAGAACAAAAATAGTACCGTATATTCGGATCATGTGAAAATATTGAGCACGAAAATAATTTCACCCGTAAAAAATAAAGAAAACAAAGACTTGCAATCCTTCGAACAAATACTGTTACAGTCCATTGCTAGGAATGACCCTCCAAAAAATCCAAAAAAACGAATCAACAGTGGTGCTGAAGTACTAACTTATAAGAGTGCCATAGAACGCATGCAAAAAGAAAAAGAAGAGAGAGAAAAGAAACGAAATAAGAAACTGAAAAATCCATCTAATACGAATAAAGGACAGAAAAAGCGATTGCAAATGAAAACAAAACACATAGTTCCAAAAAAGAAAAGGAAAACATATAAAAAAAATGAACCATCTGACAGCGAAAGTACCGGGTCATATGACTCTGCTAGTAATTCGGAGTATGGAGACCTGGAGTCCTTTTATCAAGAGTTAATTGAAATTGAATCACATGATACCGATACATTTGAACCATCCGTCAATACATTTGCAGACCAGCCAGGTATTACACATCATATAGAAACAGAAAAAATACTAAAAGAAAATATAAAACAAACAAATAGGTCATTAAAACAACAGAAGAAAGTGAAAGTAACGCATAAAGTGTCATCTGAAGCAACACTTAGTTCATTTGAAAACAAACAGGGGATTATTCGACGCATAAAAAAAGAAAAAAGTGAAGAGAAAATAAACAAAGAAAAACTAAGTGACAAACTAAGAACGAAAACCAAACAAAAAGTAAAAACAACACAGGAAGAGATATTGCCATCAACATCACATATAAACAAAGGAAAACAAACTGACAGACCAACGAAAACAAAACAGGAGGTAAAAACAACACAGGAAGACCTATCAGCAACGACATCACAAATAATCAAAAGAAAACGAGCCAACGTACAAGTAAAAACAATATATGAAGAGCTATTAACACCAACAGTTCAAAATCAAGAGATCATTAATTCAAAAATTGGCGATTATATATTAGCAAAGTTTAGCTCAGCTAAAGGTAAAAAGACTTATAGATATGTCTGTATAATTGAGGATATTCACAATGAAATAGTAGTGGTGAAAGGATTAAAGTCCAAAAATAAAAATAATACCGTTTTCAAATTTGTAGAAGAAGATATTGCTATATTAGAAAAACATGAAATAATTTCACAACTACCAATCCCTACTTTTGATGAGGAAACCAATACGGTTATTTTTCCATATACAATTAATACATTTGAATGCAAGTAACATTACAGAGTGTAATTCTTAATTTTAAGACGACTTGTGCCATTTGAGTTTACTGCGTTGTAAAAGTTTTATAATAAATGCCATTAAAAATACTCGTACATTTTTTACTTCATTTTGTACTTGTAAAAAATTATCGATAAATTGTGTCCCAACACTGGTTTAACGAATAATAGTTACATTTGCCCCCAAAAGCAATAAAAGTTTGATTTAAACAAAATTTAAACGTATCGCCTCTCCATAGAATTTGAAATCCTATAATAATAACTTTTAACTTAATTTTCACCTAATTTTGAACTTAAACGCTCTACTAGAGACACATTTATGGTATTTAGTTGCATTTACCCCCGATGTGGGGCAAATGCAACTATTTCTACCTGCAACAAGTAATCATACCACTGTCTCTTAGTTATTAAGTTATTCCTTGAGTTATTTATTTTAAAACAAACTTCAATTATTATATAATATAACAGATCTGCCATACATATTTATATGTTGAAAAGGTAACCGTTACGATAGGTACAAAGTTGGAACATAAAATTTTTAGTTGCAATAGCCCCGGTGCACCTTATTGACTTTCTTATAAATTTTTTGTTTTTTATCTGGGGTAATGCTAATTGTGAATTTTTCAGTATCAAAGACAAATCCTAGGAATGTTCTTTGTGTGCTCGGAGTGAGATTACTCTTTTCTGTATTTATAATAAATCCTAGTGATTGAAAGAAAGCGAGTATGTATTCAGTGTCCTTGCGGCATTGTGTCGGATCATCTGCAATGCAAAGAAGGTCATCTAAGTAAATAACACATATTATGCCTCTGGACCGCAAGTGGCAGATAACTGGTTTCATTATCTTTGTGAAGACAAAAGGTGACGAAGACAGGACAAAGGACAAAACATTAAACTCAAAGAACTTTGATGCGAAAGTAAATCGTAAGAATTTTTTACATGAATGATCAAATCAATCTTTCAGATCTACAGTAGTCATGAAAGAATTCTCTTTCAAGAGGCGCATGACAGTGCGACTATCCTCCATTTTGAAATGTTTTGTAATTACAAACTTGTTAAGGTTTTTTAGATTTAAGATAAACCGCTTATCACCATTAGATTTTGGGATAAGAAATATTTTAGATAAATATTGGTCTTTTTCAGAACAGCATTCTCATATCGCCTCCATCTTTAAGAGTTTGTCAATATGTTCTGTATATTCTTTAGTTTCTACTACAGAGTAAATGGGCGTTGAAAACTGTGGCATTTGAGTTGGTTTTTTATAAAATGGGATGCGGTATCCCTGGATACAGCCCAAGATAAATTTGTCCGCTGTTATTTCCTTCCATTGTGGAAGGAAATGACGGAGCCTGCCGCAGTGTGTTGTTACCTCTATCTGCGCTGCTGTTGCTTCCTGTAGCTGAATGTGCGGCTCGGAGCGTCGCTCCCCGGTCTCCTCGCCTTCAGTTGTCTTTCGTTCCTCTTCGGCTGTTGGCGTTGAGTCTGCCCACCGCGAGCAGCCGGGTTGAACTTCTTGGGGGTTTGCGGTAGGCCCTTGTAGTTTAAATTTGGTTTGGGTCTGTTGGCAGATTTATTTTTCAGGTCCGTTGCTGATTTTTCTACCGCTTTTATTTATTTAAATTTTTCCGCAAGATTTTCACCAAACAGCCACTTGTCCGTTTTTTCTTCTTTCAGGGTCTCTTTAACCTGTGGTGACAGATATGAAATTATAAAGTTTCTTCTATTATTGGTTTCGAACCTCTGCTGATCGCACAAGAGCCGCCCTGCGTCACTCAGACCTTGAATTACCTCTTTGTTTTTTAGGCTGAGACAGCTTGAAATAAGGGTGCCCACTGCTGCGATGGCCGCACTCAATTGTTTTTGTTTCAACTCGATTATCAAGTCCCGTTTCTGGCCAGGCTCGTTTATCGCTGCTTTGAGCTCCGGATTAATTTTTGGTGCCTCCGTTGCAGTTATCTGGCGGGGGATATTTGTCCAGGAGTGCCTTCCTCTCTTCCTTAGGAATAACATTCGCTAATATATTGTTCCACACCTTCGCAACGTGCTGGCTTATGCGGTCGCGGCGAGTGAGGCGCACGCGCTCGCGGCGGCGAGTGCGGCGCACGCGCTCGTGGACGAGGACACGCTCGCGCTCGCCTTCGTATTCCCTATGTCGGTTTAAATTATGTAGAGCTCTTATCGTTGGCAGTTTCATTCGGAAAGCCTCGTTTCTTTAACCGTGGATCTAAGCTAAGATGACACTTTCTGAGTAGACTGGTTCACTTTCGTGGTTAAACCACTTCATCTAATGCCATTTTGCCATTTTATCTAATAACGTTGTGAGCATTTCCTCGATTCGTGGTCATCGTATTGGTTTGTGCCTTTTGGTACTTTGTTAAGAGTTTTTGTTTGTTGTGTCATGATCTTTACTAAGACCAAGACTTTTGACATAGGTAACGTTTTTTCGGCGATCTTTGTGGTTATAGCATAGAATATCCAAAATATTTTTACATCTATGTGTTTCTAGTCATCGTTGTCGGGAGCCCAGTCGCTTCTGACGAGGTCGATAGTTTTGATTGCGTCCTTCATTTGTATCAGCCGTTTGAGCATGACGTACGTAGAGTGCCATCTCCTCAGTACTTCTTGTTTCGCTTTTAGGAATGGCAACGTGACTTTTTTTGCGTATTCTTGTCGTGTTATTGACTCCTTTACTTTTATCTATGGCCGTAATTTTTTCCAACATGGTTGCAGCCTCTTCCAAGACATCAATTTGATATTGTTTCATCGATAATGCTTTTTTATATTTATTTGGGGACGAAACTGTGCTCGAGCTTAGAACATCGAATATGTTTTATCTTTGTGGTTATAGCATAGAATATCTCCAATATTTTTACATCTATGTGTTTCTAGTCGTCGTTGTCGGGAGCCCAGTCGCTTCTGACGAGCGCGATAGTTTTGATTGCGTCCTTCATTTGTATCAGCCGTTTGAGTATGACGTACGTAGAGTTCCATCTCCTCAGTACTTCCTGTTTCGCTTTTAGGAATGGCAACCTGACTTTTTCTTGCGTATTCTTTTCGTGTTATTGACTCCTTTACTTTTATCTAAGGCCGTAATTTTTTCAAACATGGTTGCAACCTCTTCCAAGACATCAATTTGATATTGTTTCATCGATAATGTTTTTTTATATTTATTTGGGGACGAAACTGTGCTCGAGTTTAGAACATCGAATATGTTTTATCTTTGTGGTTATAGCATAGAATATCTCCAATATTTTTACATCTATGTGTTTCTAGTCGTCGTTGTCGGGAGCCCAGTCGCTTCTGACGAGCGCGATAGTTTTGATTGCGTCCTTCATTTGTATCAGCCGTTTGAGCACGACGTACGTAGAGTTCCATCTCCACAGTACTTCTTGTTTCGCTTTTAGGAATGGCAACGTGACTTTTTCTTGCGTAGGTTTTGTACACGGTGCGGTGGATGTCGTCGCGGGCGCCGGGCGGGTGGATTAGTTTAGTGGATTAGATTAGTAGATTAGATATACATGGTACACCTTCATTGCATGTGAATTTAGTGATAGCGGAATAACTAACAGCATTATTAAACAAACAATATAAATTATTTAATTCATAATGGGCACTTGTAAATGTCATTGCATTGTCGCTATAAATCGAAGTAGGCTTGCCTATCCTGGACCAGAAGTCAATGCATTTAAAAAAAATTGGCTTGTCAAGTCGGACACAAAATCTAATTGCATAGCCTTCGTATTCCTACTCACAAACAAGCATTATGTATCCCTTGGTTAGTATAGGTTTTCTGACCTTACCTTGTTTGATAAGTATCGGGCCCGCATAATCGATGCCGCAGGACTGGAAAGCCCTTACAGGTGTGACCCTAACGGAGGGCAGATCGGTCATTATTTGGTATTTGCTTTCCGCTTTGAACCGATGGCATTTTATGCATTTATGAATGAGAAATCTAACAGCATTTCTACCATTTAATGGCCAAACCCGTTTCCTTGAGCTACATAGTGTGCTCTGCAGTGCCGGATCTACAAATTTTCGGACTCCCGCAAGAAAAAATGAAAGACCCCCTTGAGTTCAAATATTTTTTTTATGATTGATGATTGATTTGATTCATATCTGATTTCTTTGTAATTTGAAAACAAATCCTACACTAAGATTTTCTGCTTCCTCGTTTTCATTTCTGCAAAATTACATATAAGTTTTTGTGAATATAAGGCTGATGCTTCCAGATGGTTGATAGCCAACATTCCTAGATCGCAGACCCTGTCCTGTCCCTTAGAAGTTCTTAAGTAAGATTTGATCCTCTTCAAAACCGAGAATGATCTTTCAGCTGATGCGAGAGAAACAGGTAACGTTAAGAACAATGTTACAGCAGTTACAATTTCGGGTTAGCTACATGCAATGGTATTGAAGTGCCAAAATGGTATTGGAGGAGCCTTGCCAGTTCGAAAGTTGTGTCGATTTTTTTTATTTCTGTTTTAAGCCCATTTCGAAGCGACAACAGTTCCATCGGTAAGGATGTTCTCGGCAGCCCACAGCACTGCTCTGGGCTGCCGAGTGCAGCAGTATTTCGGTTCGTGTGTGATAATGATATGAGTTACGTGACAATTCAGAGGTAATATTAATGGAAATCGTTGAAATAGTGAGGTGGGTGCATTCCTTATTCATCCGCCCACACGAATCATTCCGTGTGAGTCGACGAAAGGATTTAAAAATCTGATTGAGTTGGTTTTACTTTGGTCTAGGAACTCCTTTTTATTTTTATTAACTGATAATTTTTTCAAAGTTGGTTTTGCACTATCTTTGTAATTTCCAAACTGGCTTCGTTTAATTAGTAGATAAAAATGCTTTGATTCTGTCATTCGGGTTGCGAGGATTATTATTATTTTTTATTGATACAGGTCGATGCCTCAGGCGCAGCTAATTTCACCCCCAAGACGTGCCAGTCTGGCTTGGAGGTGAACTAATGTCGCTGTTTACAAATCCGTGGATTGTAGGAGTGCGGAAAGATATTCCCCGGAAGCCCGTTCCACACCTTTGCAGTGCGGCACAAGAACGATTTAGAGATTGTGCAGTTCAAAGAACTCTTCTGTCGACTACAAAGGAGTGTTCCGCGAGATTATGGCGGGTTTGGCGAATGCGAACAGGAGGAACGATAAGGGAAGCAAGTTCGTCAGAGCAGCGGCTATAGTAGTACCGATAAAACAGGCTCAATGACCCAACGATACGTCTGTGCTTTAAAGGTTGAAGGTCTTTTGTGAGTGCAGAGTCACCAATGAGGCAAATGGCTCGTCGCTGAATAGAATCCAAGGCTGAAAGAAGATACTAAGGGGAACCCACCCAAAGATGACTGCAATACAACGGTCTTACTTTGGTTACCCACATGAATTTTTGTATTATTTTAAACAAACCCCAAACTGCCCACTAACAAAACCCCGGCAGAAGGCCACATAAGTCTAGGCTCTAAGGCAACACTAAAACGATTATTCAGAAGGCAGTAGCCGTTGATAAGCATAACGTTGCCACTTAAAGTAACGAAGTCACGAAGTAACTATTAAGTAATCTGTGCTTAAAGTCTTTAAATGGTTGAAGGGTCACTAATACCGCACTTGGAGTGAATTTAGTTAGTGTGTCGGACTACGATCAAAGCCGCTGCTAAATATTTATAGAACGCGCACTTGGTGCTGAAGGCGAAGAGAAGACACAGATAGGTCAACTTATCTGGTAGAAAACGCATGCACTGCGGGCGGCCCATGACAGGGCCTGGATCGAGGGTTTCGGCTGGCGCACGGCATGGAGGTGCAGGGCGACCGGCTCAGCAGCATAAACAACGTGCGAGCAACGACTGGCTGGAGTGGCTGGCTTGAACATTAACGGAACGGTAGATGAGGGTAGATCGAAAAAAAAAACATGTTGGCCCGCGATTTCGACTTGGCGGCCATAGTATGAAATAAATGATAGCATTGAAGCTATCATTTGGCATAGGTTTCATAAATATTGAGGATATGGACCAGACTCCATACTAAAGTGCCCATGGTCCTTTATATATTGGTTAAAAAGCGCACACTCATCATGTAGACTTGACGCTTTTGTAAAAAATCAAGCCAGGGCTCGATCCTAGATCATTCAAAATTGGTTATGTTTTCAATGTCCAACCATTCAAATACTGAGAGCTCGTTCATTGGCTCAATCCATAGTTTAAGATATTCCCCGATATCTGTAAAAAATTTGGTCATATCGTGTTTAGCTTTCTATTAGTTATTTAGGTTTTTACAGGTCGCTGATAAATTGGAATGAGCACTAAACAAACACTTTGATGAGAAATTAAATTTTATTATTTTATAACACACAAGCCGACTTGTACAAGGTGAGTCTGACGGAGAAGAGAAAATGGCCGTCATGCCGACCGAAGTTAGGCACGATAAAAGCTAAAGGTTGCCAGTGCAAATATAAAAGTTTATGGTTGGTTCCAAACATAAGTTGCGGCCGGCAAGATGGATTACAAGTAACAAAAAAGATTTTTTTTCTTATTATTCTTATCAAACTATTACAATATAAAATGGCGACTTCGCCACATACCTCAACAGTAGGTATGTTTTTATTTAGGAAATGGCGACTTCGCCGCATACCTCAACAGTAGGTATGTTTTTTATTTATGAAGTGGCGACTTCGCCGCATACCTCAACAGTAGGTATGTTTTTTTATTTATTAAATGGCGACTTCGCCGCATACCTCAACAGTAGGTATGTTCTTTATTTATTAAATGGCGACTTCGCCGCATACCTCAACAGTAGGTATGTTTTTTATTTATTAAATGGCGACTTCGCCGCATACCTCAACAGAAGGTATGTTTTTTATTTGACGTCTTCGCCGCATACCTCAACAGTAGGTATGTTCTTTATTTATGAAATGGCGACTTCGCCGCATACATCAACAGTAGGTATGTTTATTATTTAGGAAATGGCGACTTCGCCGCATACCTCAACAGTATCCGGTATCCGGCTCGAAGGACCATTTTGTTTAGCTTTCTATTAGTTATTTAGGTTTTTACAGGTCGCTGATAGATTGGAATGAGCACTAAACAAACACTTTGATGAGAAATGAAATTTTATTATTTTATAACACACAAGCCGACTTGTACAAGGTGAGTCTGACGGAGAAGAGAAAATGGCCGTCTTGCCGACCGAAGTTAGGCACGATAAAAGCAAAAGGTTGCCAGTGCAAATATAAAAGTTTATGGTTGGTTCCAAACATAAGTTGCGGCCGGCAAGATGGATTACAAGTAACAAAAAAGATTTTTTTTCTTATTATTCTTATCAAACTATTACAATATAAAATGGCGACTTCGCCGCATACCTCAACAGTAGGTATGTTTTTTATTTAGGAAATGGCGACTTCGCCGCATACCTCAACAGTAGGTATGTTTTTTATTTATGAAGTGGCGACTTCGCCGCATACCTCAACAGTAGGTATGTTTTTTTATTTATTAAATGGCGACTTCGCCGCATACCTCAACAGTAGGTATGTTCTTTATTTATGAAATGGCGACTTCGCCGCATACCTCAACAGTAGGTATGTTTTTTATTTATTAAATGGCGACTTCGCCGCATACCTCAACAGTAGGTATGTTCTTTATTTATGAAATGGCGACTTCGCCGCATACATCAACAGTAGGTATGTTTATTATTTAGGAAATGGCGACTTCGCCGCATACCTCAACAGTATCCGGTATCCGGCTCGAAGGACCATTTTGTTTAGCTTTCTATTAGTTATTTAGGTTTTTACAGGTCGCTGATAGATTGGAATGAGCACTAAACAAACACTTTGATGAGAAATTAAATTTTATTATTTTATAACACACAAGCCGACTTGTACAAGGTGAGTCTGACGGAGAAGAGAAAATGGCCGTCTTGCCGACCGAAGTTAGGCACGATAAAAGCAAAAGGTTGCCAGTGCAAATATAAAAGTTTATGGTTGGTTCCAAACATATCGCGAACAGTTCAGTGCATTTTCCCGCCTCTTGCTGTCCCTTTAATTATTTCTGGAATTTTAAATACTGCCAAAATTGCTACTGCATTTTTAATTATTCTCCAGTCTTCTTCAGAGAAAGCCAGATCCGCGGGCATCAAAGCAGTGGTTGCAACTAAAGCATTCCTGATTTTTAGAATCCTGTCGAACATATCGTAGGTAGAATTCCATCTTGTGGCCACGTCTTTTTTAACTTTAAATTTTGCACATTCATTTGTGTTTGCATTTCTAAAATTAGTGTTTTGTTAATCTCAGCAACCATACTTTATTAACCATATTTAATTATTTTTATCGGGTTGCTTTATTACAGTTTTTTTGTTTGACATTTTTATTAATGCCATAGAATCACTCGTGAAATGTTGTGAAATAAAATTGAGACAAAGCAAAAGAATAGAATAGAATAGAAAATTCTTTATTGCTCCACAAATATTTCACAAGAATAATACAATGAATACAGTTACATGAGGTGCAAAGGCGGACTTATCCCTTAAAGAGATTTCTTACAGCCAACCTTTAGGTGTGTGAAATGTGTAAAAAATGGAATGTAGGTAGTAGCAAAGATAAGATGTGACAATTTTTTATTTAAAAATACATATAAGGATTTATGAAAGCCTGAAAAATAGAATTATATTTATATAAGTAATACTACGTAAGAATAAATAGGAATTAGGAGACATTAATTATGTTAAGATAGAGATAAGAAGTTAGGTGATGTAAATTATATAATATATAATAATAGATATCATAATAAGGTGGTTATAATATTGTGGGAGTAGGTCTATGAATAAATAATACAGTATAATAAACGAATTACTGAATAAAAGAACAAAGTACATGTTTAACAAACACCCGCCAGCAGTCTGATAAGAATACTCATACTGTACTTTACACACAAACGCAAACAGAGCTAAACATATGAAAATGACAATAACAATTTTGGACAAATCAAATTACAGAGAATCGAGGCTAAATGTACATAATGGTTACAAAACGCATAAATGTTTTAAAAACAAGTTAAGCTTAGGACCGACCGCGAGACCGAATCAACTCATTTTGCCTATTGATAAAGATATTGTGTTCTAAACCTAATACCGTGGAGATTATTTCATAAACAACCAACACGGTTTCTTAAATAAAAGGTCTACGGAAACGTACCTGTGTGAATTCGTGGACACGGTTCTCGGTGCCATGAGCGATGGTTTCCAGGTAGACGTCGTGTATGCCGACTTTTTTAAATGTTTTGATAAAATACCTCACAGCTTACTTTTGCGAAAAATGGAGAACTACGGTATGCACGGCGACCTGCTTCGCTGGTTTGCGTCGTACTTAGAGAACCGTAGTCAAGCGGTAACAGTAAGTGGGTTCTGCTCGAGTTTCGTGCCAGTTTCTTCCGGAGTGCCCCAGGGATCTCATATGGGACCACTCCTGTTTAATATATTTATCAACGATATTCTTTCCTCTATTGTCTCGTCTGAACTCTTACTCTATGCAGATGACGCAAAAATAATAAAAATAATTACATCAGTTCATGATTGCAACAATCTACAACGAGATCTGGGTCGCTTGGGCAAATACTGCAGTGACAACTTCATTCAACTTAATGTTGATAAATGTAGCTGTATCACATATACGAGGAAACCTAACTTCATTAAGTATAACTATAACTTAAACAATCAAATACTAAAGCGAGTGGACGAGATTCGGGATCTTGGTGTCATATTGGACAGCAAACTGCTTTTTAAGTCCCACATAGAAAGTATAACCAAAAAGGCATATCGGATGTTGGGTTTCATTTTCCGCACCTGAGCGGTTTTCAAAAATCATACAACCTTTTGCTTGCTTTACTCAGCCTACGTCAGGTCTCACCTAGAATACGCCTCGATTATTTGGAATCCACAGTACAGCGTTTATATTAATGAAATCGAACGTATACAAAACAAATTTTTAAGATACGTGGGCTATCGAACTCTGAATGGTGAATCTAGAGATAAAAATATATTTTCTTTATATCCTCTTTCGCAGAGAAGGCAAGTTTCGGACGTTACCTTCTTATACAAAATTATTAACAACATTGTCGAATCTCCCTACTTACTGGAGAGAATTAAATTCAGATGCCCAAACAAACGAACACGTTCCAACGACACTTTCATTTTATATAAAACCCACTGTAATTACAGTAAACATAGATTTATTAATAGAAGTTGTAAATTATATAATGAAATTTTCCATAGTGTAGACATATTTTATTCAAAATTAGGTAGTTTTAAGAAACAGTGTTTAACTTTGTGCACAGAAATTAATTAGCTCTAGGTTCTTAAAATTTAATTACTATTATTATATTAGAATTTTTTTTTTTTTTTGCATATATTTCACTTCTTTTATTTTATTTTTCATGATAAACTAGTGTTGAAAACATGTTTCCTAATTGTGGAAACTTTACTGGTTTATGTTATTACTTTATGTTTATTTAATTTAAGATATTTATAACTGTGTGTTTTCCTAAAATAAATAAATAAATAAATAAATAAATAAATAAAATAAATTAATTGGAACAGAGTATTTTTCTTCGAAAAGTTCTTTATTGGATATAAAGATACAAAAAACAGTACTGCTAATATAAAATGTTGGTTTTTATATTGAATGTGTCCTCCTTTTCTATTGATAACACCTTTCACTATTGTAGGCATATAATTTACCAGCTTACTTTCAATTCATCATCGTGAAACCAGACTTGAACTACTGCACTGATCATCTTGATTTTCATTGTACAATCCATCTTGGAGAGCCCTTTTTTGCAAATGGCCCAAAGGTTTTCGATTGGGCTGAGATCGGGGGAGTTTCCGGGCCATTCTAACACAGTAACTTGTTTTTGGGTGAAGAACTAATTCACTTTTTTCGAAGAATGGCATGGGGCGAACTCAAATCAAATCAAATCAAATATCTTTATTGCACTCAAAAATTGTACAACAGGCAAATACTTAACTCTAAATATAGGGTTCTCTTACAGTACGCCTTATTATTTACAGAGTGGTTATGGAGTGGCAGGAAGAAAGAGACATGAAACAAGTGCTTAAATCTAATTACAAAAAAAATAAAGAAAAAATTTACATATACTAAATATATATATATATAATAGATATATACATTTTATAAGTGTACACGGACTCAAGAGCAATATAAGGACAGGTAGTAGGGGAATAATAAGCTACTTTAGGAAGTTTGACATAAGTCTTTTTTTGAAAACAAAAGGAGAAGGGGACATACGAACGTCGATGGGTAGTTCATTCCACATACGAACAGCATTAACAGTGAAGGAGTTTGAATAAGAAGTGGTGGTATGAGAGGGGAAGGCCAGCACAAGGGAGTCGGTCGATCTCAGTGGTCGGCCGTGCGAACAAAGAAATTCAAACCGCTCACTCAAGTACTGGGGGGCACCAGGATTATTTAACGTACAGAAGAGAAGGGATAAGACATGAGCATTCCTACGCCTACGGATATCCAGCCAATTAAGACGAGCGCGATATTCAGAAATGTGGTCATACTTACGCAACCCAAAGATGTATCGGATGCATAAGTTGAGAAGTCGTTCTAATTTATTGAGAAGGATCTCGTTTAGATCAAGGTAAGCAATGTCAGCATAGTCAAGGATTGGTAGTAGAAGAGATTTTGCTAACGTAATCTTGGTTTTGATGGGCAGGAAATTCTTGAGGCGTCTCAGAGAGTGGAAACTAGCGAACATCTTACGGCCTACCTCTTCGACATGCGCTTGCCATGATAGGGTCTCGTCAATCCACAAACCCAGATTTTTTACCTTAGTGCAGTAAGGGATAGGTACACCATTAAATATAACTGCTGGCAAAGAATTATGGTTAAGCTTAGCAAGTTGTTTAGTGGTGCCGATGATGATGACCTGCGATTTACTCGGATTTACTAAGAGACCAAATCGAGCTGCCCAATTCAACACGGTGTCCAGGTCGATATTCATAAATGCTACAGCCTCATCGACGTTCTCGGACTTATAATGTCGATATAGTTGGAGATCGTCTGCATAAAGATGGTAGCGCGAGAGCAGCAACACCACTACGGTATTGATGAAAACTGAAAATAGTAAAGGTGAAAGCACGCCGCCTTGTGGCACACCGGCTGTGATGTCGCACCAGTCCGAGACAGAATTGTCAAGCCGGACTCGCTGACGACGGCCACGAAGGTAAGATGAGAACCATTCTACTACTGACTGTGAGAAATTAAGTGAGTTAAGGATGGCAAGGAGTATGTCGTAGTCGACCGAATTGAACGCGCTACTAAAATCGAGCAAGACAAGAAGAGTGAGTTGGTGCTGGTCCATAGCATGACGAACATCGTCTGTGATCTTTACAAGCGCTGTAGTAGTACTATGGACAGGTCGAAATCCCGATTGAAACGGACTAAGAAGAGAATTATTGTTTAAGTACACTGACACTTGGTGATGAACGATACGTTCGAGCACCTTAGACAAGAAAGGTAAAATGGATATGGGCCTGTAGTCACTAGGCAATGAAGGAGAATGTTTTTTTGGTAAAGGGATAATATAGGCATTTTTCCATGAGTCGGGAAAACATGCCGTTTCTAGCGAGTGGTTAATGATGTGTGTAATGATTGGGATTAAATAATCTAGTATTGGCATGTATAGATCCCGGCTCATGTCATCACTGCCTACTGCCTTGCTCTTAACTCCTGTTGAAAAATGCCCTCGTTGGAGGGATCGACTTTGCTGAGCTCCGGTATCATATGGTTTGATAAAATGTCAATATATTGGTCCGCCTTCATCATCCCAGTGACTGGCACAAGTGGGCGAGGGGCGAGTCCATTTTGGAATATGGGTAATTACTCAATCTAGAAGTCACCCGATTGCGATCGCATGTTCACAGTTCGGGGCGAATTACTATAATTTGTATCTTTCAACGTCAGCAGGAACTTTAAAAAATGAAAGCTGCGGATTTGAAGAAGCAGAGTTCAAGCAGCCGTATACTACACAATACTCTCGCGGCATTCTTAAAAAGATCCCGGACTGTCCGTGGCGCTCACTAATACTCATAAAAACTCTTTTCGACGCGACACAGTTACAATTTTGAAGACGAAAAAGTTAAAAAAATATATTTTTCAATATAACACCTACATAATAATTATTAAAATATTAATAATTATTATTATAATAATTATTAATCTTTTTCAGCCCAGCGTCTATCAGACCAGGTACGCGTCATCCGGACACGGAAGTTCTTGGATGACGCCGTGCTGGATCGACTGCGCCTAGACGCGCTTCCTACTACCATAGCTCCCGCTTCTTCGCGGCCGCGCGCAGACGCTGTCTGCGCCTTGTCGGACGCGCTCCGCTCACCACACGCCCCTGTATGTGTAGTGGCGAATATGAGTGAGCTGCTGTCACAGCCACCACCTTCAGCGGAGGACGGGGGTGAGGTAGTAGGGGGAGATGTAAGTGCCCAGGTTGATGAGCAAATGAGAAGCGCCCTGGAGCGGGCGATTTTGGAGTTTCGCTCGGTAAGCTTTGTAACTAGGCCTCGAATACCGCGCTTGCCCACAAATAGAAAAAATATGAGCATTGTGGGGACCATGAATTCCCATTTAAAACCATATATGGAAACTAGCGAAAACTTAGTCGATACCCACTCACTCCTCTGCTGTGCGGCGATCGCCGCATGTCGAATAGCCGGTGTCAAATTCGAAAACAACAACCGCGTGAGACACTCAGGCCCAATGTTGGCGGTCCCCGCTTGGCAGAGGAGAATACAGAAACGTATCGACGAGACGCGGGTCCTCATAGGGAAGCTTTGCTGCTTCAGGTCGGGAAATATGCGACCAAAAATTATGCGGTTCGTGACTAAAGTCCTAAAAGGGGTTGTAATAAGGCCCTCCCATCCCAACTTCCAGTCAGTGGTCACGGAGCGCATAGACGACCTGAAGCAGCAGATTAGCGCGTGGGCAAAGCGTATTCGCCGCTATAGAGAGCGTGTCGATCGATATCAACTGAATCGCCAGTTCCAGAGTGACCAAAGACGGGTGTATAGAAACTGGGAGCAGCCTAAACAGCTAGTGGCAGATGAGGCTAAACCTACCAAAGCAGAAAATTGTCAATTCTGGAGTAAAATATGGTCAGAGCCCGTCTGCCACGTCGAAGGTGAATGGATGAAGACTGTCGAGCGAGCATGTCAGGATATAGAGCCGATGGAGCCAGTGAACTTGACAGAGCTTGATGTTAGTTCGGCAATCCGTCGTGCCCACAATTGGAAGTCTCCCGGGGCCGACGGACTGCACAACTTCTGGCTCAAATGGCTTACTTGCTGCCATGCTCGCTTGGCAATTTAATACCAAGAAGCCATAGACCAACGACTGCTACCAGAGTTCATGACCACAGGCATCACCCACCTGCTCCATAAGACCGGTAGTACCGCGGATCCAAAAAATTACAGACCAATTACATGTTTGCCCACTATCTATAAACTACTGACATCCATTCTGACAAACAAAATAAATGTTCACGACCGCCAAAATAACATCATGTCGGCTACTCAGAATGGGTGTCGGGCTGGATCCCGCGGTACTAAGGAGCTTCTTCTCATAGATGCGACTATTTTCCAGCAGGTTCGCCGCAGCAGAAAGAATCTGTCCGCCACCTGGATTGACTATAAAAAGGCATTTGATTCTGTACCCCACACATGGCTCAAGAAAGTTTTACTACTATACAAAGTTGATGAAAACATCTGTCAATTCCTGAGTGCATGTATGGAACAATGGAAAACAGTCCTCAGCCTTCCAGGTGAAAGGCAGCTTTCTGATGTGGAAGACTGCATTCATATACGGCGGGGCATCTTCCAGGGTGACAGCCTGAGCCCGCTTTGGTTCTGCTTAGCTCTGAACCCTCTCAGTTCGCTTCTGGAGGATTTGGGACTGGGCTACTTTCTGCGGAGAGGGAGCCACTCGATTTCTCACTTGTTCTATATGGATGACCTAAAAATACTGGCTAGTTCGGACTCTGAGCTGATGTCGATGCTGAAGACAACTGAAAATTTCAGCACGGACATTGGAATGGAGTTCGGGATAGACAAGTGTGCGAGCATCCATATAAAACGAGGGAGGGTCACGGCCTCCGATGGGATTCAACTCTCGGAGTCGGTGAACATTCGAGCCCTCTCTGACGAAGAAACCTACAAATATTTGGGTATGCAGGAGTGTCTTGGTATCAAGGTCATGAAACAACACGCAAAGGCTAAATTCTATCACCGTCTCACAATAGTACTGAAAAGTCTATTGTCGGGCAGTAATAAAATCAGAGCTTACAATGGTTGGGTCATGCCCGTTCTTATATACACCTTTGGCATACTCAAATGGTCTCAGACTGAGCTGGACGCCCTGGACAGAAAGGTCAGAACGCTGATGACGACGTCCCGGATGCATCACCCACGATCATCGGTCATGAGATTGTATATCCCGCGGAAGTGTGGGGGTAGAGGTATGCTAAATGCCAAGAACCTACACAACCGCGAGGTATGCAATCTCCGTCAGTATTTTATGGAAAAGACTGATGTTTGTGAGATGCACCGCGATGTCGTCGTCAGCGATAAAGGCCTTACCCCGCTGGACATGGGAAAAGAGGACTGGCGGAAACCGGTTGTACTGAGCACCGAGGACCACATGGAAGTATGGAAAGGCAAGGCGCTGCACGGTAGGTACTTCCGGTCTCTCACGGGACCGGATGTAGATCAACTCGCCTCCGTGCACTGGCTACGCTTCGGGGACCTCTTTGGGGAAACCGAGGGTTTTGTCTGTGCAATACAAGACGAAGTTGTCAAGACCAACAATTACAGGAGATTCATTATGAAGGATGGCACCATTGACATCTGCCGCGCCTGCCACAAACCTGGCGAATCCCTCAGACATGTAATCTCGGGTTGTTCGCAACTTGCCAACTCCGAGTATTTGCACAGGCACAACCTAGTAGCCAGGATCATCCATCAGCAACTTGCTTTGAAGTTCAACCTTGTCGGCTCGGAGGTGCCTTACTACAAGTATAACCCACAGCCAGTTCTCGAAAATGCTCACATCACGCTCTACTGGGACCGGTCGATTATCACTGATAGGACTATTATGGCTAATAGACCGGACATAGTGATAATCGACCGGGAGGCGCGGCGCGCAGCGCTCGTCGACATCACGGTGCCGCATGACGAGAACCTTGTGAAGGCAGAAAAGGACAAGATGTTAAAATACATCGATCTGTCTCACGAGGTTACCGACATGTGGCCCATGGACTCGACGATCGTTGTGCCCATAGTCGTGTCTGCGCATGGGCTGATAGCGAAGAGCCTCGACCATCATCTCAAGAGGCTCTCGCTAGAGCCACTTGCTTGGATCAAGGGTCAGATGCAGAAGGCGGTCTTGCTCGACACCGCTCGAATTGTCCGGAGGTTTCTCTCTCTCGGGTCCGACCATCGGTAGCCTGGGTTCGCCCCGCCGCCGGTGGTGGAAATTCCATTTTGTTATTTTGTATTAATTTTAGATTTAGGTTTTATTTGTAAAATTAATATAAAAAAAGAAAAAATGTGTAAATAAACGATTAAAATATTAATTAACACAATGGCACGATGTGCGCTTACTCGTTGCTGGTGAGAATGAATCTGACGAGTATAGATACATTAGCCTTTTATTACCTAATTACATATTTGGTAACTAATCAATTAGTAAATAAATGATTGTGGGAAAGTAGGGTTAGTGTGTTCTAACTCCCCTCCCCTAGAACTGAGAATAGTCCTCTCAGGGGCGATTAGAAGTAACTATAAGTTACAATAAACATAGTTTCAACACTAACAATACGAATCCATGCTTGGTTTGTTTGTTAGAGTTGTCTTATTCTCTTGGCGATAGCTGCGGCCGTGCCGCCGGTGCACAGGTCCAGGCAAGAGATAGATGACTTCTGGAAGTTCCTGGAGGACACTCGGAAGGAGGGTGAGTGTTTTTGATGCTTTAACGGTGCAGAATAGTGGGTTTTCAGGACAAGTAAGTAGATCGGACTCGCCTGTTCTTCCTTTGCTCTCAGCCAACGCACACATGAACTCGCGCCTAGCAGCCTTTATTTCGCAAATAACAAGGAACGGAAACACGGAGAGCCGGCTCGATAGGGGCGGAACACAGCGGGTTGTTGTAGTTAGAACTGCTTCGCGTGTGGCGTTTAATTTAACTTTAATCGGCATACAATATGATGAAATGAGAACAATACCAACGAAACAAAATGCAGATGATATTTTACACTTTCACAAATGAAAATTGTTGCAATAACTAAACTGGGAGACCGGGAAAATTGCTCAGAAAAAAACGACGTGGAGACTGCGTGGGAACAATATTTTTAAATCGAACAAGAGAGAGCAATCATTTCAGTAAAGACTATTTACACACAAATAGAAAAAATAGTGAGACTGCAGTTCGGTCGCACTAGTAGCGCCATATGTTGACTTACAAATAAATTAGTCCGAACACACCTTCATATATTTTCTGTAACGTTGCGGACGGTGGACAGCTGGCTGAGTCTTGGCTCCGGCAGTGCGTTATGTTATAAGCTATGACCCTTAATCAACGTGGGTCGTGCTCACAGGAGTCGGCGCGCGTATGCCGATGACACCGATTTCGACCGATTTACAATAATAATCTTATTCTACTGATGATGTCGCAGTTGCAGGTTCCTTATGGCTCCTCCCTGGATGCTGCGAATAGTCCAGTCGGGATCGGTCGGAGTGGGATCGCTTCATTTTGATTTCCAGCTGCTGCTGCTGCTGCGGGTGATGGTCTATCTGATGATATCTATCTATGATGAGTCCCATTGTGATGAGGGGGCTTGTTGGGAGTCTTTATGAGGAGATACCTAATTTTTCATTTAGTTTCATTCTAATCCTAAAGAGTGTTTCATCTAAATCTAAGTTCATTGTACTTGATGTTCCCTTTCCTACGTAGTTTGAGATTTCCGCGTAATAGATTTCTATGCTTTTGCCATCGCCAAAATGAACACGTAGTGTATTTTTAAACGTCTCAGTTATAATCCTGCAGTTATAAAGCCTGAAGCGCTATTACGGCTTGAGTGTTACCTCTAAGCCGAATTACCACTTGGGAAACCGCTTGCAGCGTAGTTCCCTGTTTATTCAAGAATACCTGGGCCGCAATCAAAACATATATAGTTAAGGTATCTGGAACAGCCCCCTCCAAAGGCAATTCCATCTTCCTTGACCATATAAGGTAGTGAGTGTTGAGGGAAACTGCAAGCTCTGCACTGATTACATTATATAAGCGACGGTCGCTGCGCCGACCGCGGATTTTTCTACCATACCGCTTCGCGTGTACATTTTGTCTGTTAGTTCGATTAAGAAATAAATAAGTTTTTTAAAAGACACTTGGCGTTTCACCGACCTTAACTGGCGCAGCCGGTAGGATTCGCCACACCGAAAAATCTTCAAAATTAAGATCCCTCGGGTGCGTTTTAACGCTTAAGTGCGCGATCCAGAACCAAATAAATTCGTTATTTCCCAAGAACAATAAGTGCCACAAACAGTGTCGAGCCTAGAACAGTTCAGTGAGTGACAGCCTGGAGTACCGCCAGACCCTGACAACACCGCACCATTCGAGAGTTCCAACACAACAGCCGCAACGAGCCTACAGTCGGAGAACCCCCTGGTGGAGCATGGAAGTAGCGGCGACCCTGTGAGTAAAACCGTTTACAAGTCCCCGCCTGTTTCATTGCATCCCCCTTGTAAAATTGTGTATGTCCATTTAAAAATAGGATATACAACTACCCTAACTTCGGGATAACCAAATATCGGTTAAGTTAGTTTACCCTCGCTTCGGGATAACCCAACGTTGGTTTAGTCTAGTTTACTCATACTTCGAGATAACCTGGTTGGCATTAGTTAGGATACACGAAAATCGGTTCCGCGCTTTCCCAACCTTGTTTAGTTAATTTCGTTTGCAAAAAAAAATAAAAAATAAAATAAATAAAAATGGCAGAGCCATCGATTCAATTAGTGCCCGCTGAAATTGCAAGGTTAATCCCCACATTCGACGGAGATTGCAATTGAATCTCTTCTTACAAAAATGCCAATATATCATAAACACGTAACAAGGACATGAGGCGCAAAACCTCTATGTGTACCACCTAATAACGAGCAAATTGAAAGGACAAGCTGCCGCCCTTATCGGCGAGAGGAATGATATACTAACGTGGTCAGAGATTAAGGAGTTATTTAAGCAACACTTCGGAGACCCGAGAAGCGAGGAATGCCTAGCTTTAGAGCTTGAATCGCTAAAAATCAAACAGCAGGAGTCCTACAGCGACTTTTGCAACCGTGTGCAAAAGGTGAAAAACACCCTTATATCAAAGGTAAATCAAGACCAAGCGGACGCAAGTGTAAGATTGAGCAAACAAACGATCTACGACCACGCCGCGTTAAATGTGTTCTTATTCAACTTACCCCCTGAACTGGTTAGGGTGGTAAGGATAAATGCACCCAAGAGCCTAGAAGATGCGCTGAGGACTGTCATGGAGGAAGTAAACTTCTCAAAAATATATGAGGCAAAAAACCGGAACAGTGGACAACGCCTAGGTCACGCGCAAGCACGGAACGCTAACTTCAGTAATACCTTCCGTAACAACACGCTCGCTCCGCAGCGACAATGGCACGCCTCCGCGCCGAGGTCGTTCGACGCGACACGAAACCCAACACCGTCAGCACAACACAGCCGAGGTGGCCCTGTGCATATTCCACGGAATATTCCGACTGCACACGCAACGCCCAACCGCCCTGCAGCGCATGATTTTGGAGCAACACCAATGGATGCTGTACGCGAGGGCCGATACATTAACTACACAAAAATGCGATAACGAAATAACCAACCACCTGAGAAGAGGAACATACATCCTGTCGGATCTAAGAACCTGCCAATTCAACGTAGGCGGGATACAAATAAAACCCGAACGGACCACTTACATAAGAGAGTACGAGCGAACCCCTACCATCATACTGGCCGTGCAACCCTCAAGACCGCAACTTCAAATAGCGAAGACCAAGCCCCTGCCATTCCACGTGAAGAGTCTGGAAGACCTCAAACTCCTAGCCAACACACTGAAGAACGAAGAGGACCACCCCTTCAATCAACCAGCGATGGACTCCATTAGCTTAGGAACAGCTATATTATATGTATTAGCAGTTATCTTAATAATATTAGGGATTATCTATAAACTTAAGCCTAACTGTAAAACATTTTTAAAGAGAAATTCTCCAAGAACTGAGGCTCGCTTGGATAATTTCCCTCTTGGGGAGGGAGGAGTTAAGTTATCTGGAACAGCCCCCTCCAAAGGCAATTCCATCTTCCTTGACCATATAAGGTAGTGAGTGTTGAGGGAAACTGCAAGCTCTGCACTAATTACATTATATAAGCGACGGTCGCTGCGCCGACCGTGGATTTTTCTACCATACCGCTTCGCGTGTACATCTTGTCTGTTCGTTCGATTAAGAAATAAATAAGTTTTTTAAAAGACACTTGGCGTTTCACCGATCTTAACTATATACTTCTTCAGGGTTATAATCAAATATGGGGATGGCATCTAAACACATCCTCAAACTCTCAGTCCTCTCACCCTCAAACGCAACATTTGCGTTTACAGCCTTTTTTTTTACTTTTTTTTTTTTATGGAAACTGACACGGTTGGCTACATCCCCTGCAACATCCGTGATGTCAGCCTATAACACCGGGTGAACTTGGTGCCACGTCAGTGCTTCCCTTCGGTCGTGTCGGCTACACTGAACTGGACGGAAAACACAAACTATTTACATAGCCGTTTCGACCGACCTTTCATTCAGTGCGGTGGTACCAACCCGGGCGGGTTAAACCCTACCACCTAGTAATATAAGAAGGGAGTCATATCCTTTAGTCGCCTTTTACAACATACACGGGAGAGATGCAGTGGGGCTATTCTTTTAAAGTACCGGCCCCACACGGTACTTTTACATTATTCTAAAATATCTCAATAATCCAGATGGACTGAGGTTTACGAGCGTCTAGGGGCCTTTGGATAAGGATAGACGAGTAGGAAGTGCAACACTTACAGCAGTAGCATCAGCACGACAAACTTCATTTGCAAATTATTTGTTTTATGTGGGCCGTCTCCTGAAGACTGGAAAGTCTCCGCTGCAGCTCTTCCTTGAGTCATCCGATGGAGTGGAACTGCCTCAGTTCCGGTGGATGATGTAGCGTGGAGGGGGCCCCACGTTGGGCGCCAGTTACAATTTTGAAGACGAGAATCGTTCCATGTAAGAGCGCACTGCGACGTCCGCTTAGCGGTCTTGTTTAGGTGTACGTCTGTGTAAGTGCGTTGTTTCGATCGTTTTGTACGTATTTACTTTACTGTGGTGTAGTGGAGACACTGCTCCATATTGCCTTGCAATCAAGAAGGAGACTGCGTTCGCGTCGTGTTTCTTCCACTAGATATTTTTGTAGTCTGCAGTTGCGTGTTGGAGAGTTTTTAAACGTTTTTATTATTTTTCTCGCATTCTCTAATCACGTCTTTGTACATCACCATTGTACTTCTGCGTCGAGTCACCTCTACGATGAACCCATCTTCATCGGTATCTGTATTAGAAGAAGAGTCTGATAGCTCAGTGTCCTCTTTGTTTGTAGTTGTTCGAGTATCTCGCGGGCTAGGTACAGCTGATGCATGCATGGATGGAAGACAAGAATGCTGTGCCCCACCTTAACCATGATTTTCGCCGTATCTGTCGTTACTGCTAAGCGAGAGTTTATACTCGGCTTTTCCTTAAGTTTTCTCTGCTCGTTCTCCTCTCACCAGAGCAAAATTTTTTAAAGTAGAGCTGTCAGAAAATCTTAATCCATGGATGGTTACATTCTGCCCTTCCTCCTGTTGCGCGTTGAGATCCACTTGTTGAAGATTAAAGAAATCCTGTTTCCTACTGCCTTTGGTTTTTGAATATCCCCAATTAGGGACTGTTTTACGCCTCATAAACTTTTTTAACACTGGATGTCCACACACACACCAATTGAATTAATAAACTTGAATATTTGTCAAAGAACTTTATTTTGAATCTTGCCACTGCCTATACAACTTCATAGACAGTATAGAAATGTGAAAAGTAAACAGACACGTGGCGCCATCTGGTGGCAAGTTATGTAAAACTTGACCCGTGTATATAACGTTAAACACCACTCTGCGGTAGCGACAAACAAACATGCGTGTGGCGCCATCTGTTGGTGATGCAAATCTAAACATTATCCCCCGCCAAGGACGACTTAGTCCTTGACAAGAAGCTTGCAACATAACAAATAAATCGAAAGAATTAACTTCGTTGTTCGTACATATGCAAAGAATGAAAGAAAAAAAAAACTTACTACCAAACTTAAGGAAACAAAACAGTATACAAAGTTAGCACAAAACGTGGAGTCTTAACTTATGATAATAATCAGTGTTGTAAGTTCAAGATTCTATGGGAAGAGGGCAAATTTTAGCAATAGGTCGTTTGATGACATTGGTTTTACATTTGAGAGATACTACTCTCGTCCGTCGGTCAGTACCAGGATGTACTTGAATGATTCGCCCTAGTAACCACTTTCCTACAGGAAGCCGTTCGTCCTTTACCAGTACGAGGGCTCCGATTTTTGGATCCTCTTGTGATAGTTGCCACTTGTATCTTTGCTGCAAAGTCGAAAGGTATTCTGAATTCCAACGTTTCCAGAAACCTTGCAACATTTGTTGTAACAATTTCCATCTATCGAGCCGATTACTAGGAGTGGCTTCGACGTTCTCGTCTGGGACACAAAAAGAGGATTCACCTATTAGGAAATGACTAGGGGTAAGCGGAGAGTCGTCCGAGGATTCCGATAGGGGCGTAAGCGGTCTCGAATTTAAACATGCTTCTACTTGACATAACAGTGTGGCGTGCTCTTCGAATATAAGGTTAGCTTCTCCGATTACTCGTTTTAAATGCATCTTCACTGATTTTACACCTGCCTCCCAGAGGCCCCCAAAATGCGGTGACCCTGGAGGAATGAATTTCCAGGTTGTACCATCATTCGCGAGCAGTTCGGACAATTCATTGGGTAAGTCTCTAGTAGAAGCCTTAAACATTACGCGTAGTTCTTTACTTGCACCTACAAAATTCGTACCGCAGTCACTCAATAATTCACGACAGTGTCCTCGTCTGGAAGTGAATCTTCTAAAAGAAGCTAGGAAACCTTGAGTGCTTAGATCACTGACCAGTTCGAGATGAACCGCCTTGATAGCAGTACACACAAATAAGGCAATGTATGCTTTACATAGTTTGGAACCTCGGCCTTTGGTTAACTTGATGTTGATTGGACCAGCAAAATCCACGCCGCTAACAGAGAACGGTCGTTTCGGCGTGACTCTCACTTCCGGCAAGTTACCCATAATTTGACTCAGTGGCTTAGCAGAATATTTAAAACAAGTTACACAAGACCTATAGTGTTTCTTGACCAAGTTTTTACATCTCAGAATCCAATACTTCTGACGGATTTGTGTTAACATTAGTTGAGGTCCACCATGCAACCTGACTTTATGCATATAAGCAACGATCAGTTCAGCCAGAGCATTATCCTGACCAAGTATGATGGGATGCTTTACTGATTCGGTGCAAGCTGAATTTTGCAATCGTCCTCCAACACGTAGAATATTATTTGAATCGAGCATAGGATGTAGACTTAAAATAGTACTCTTCTTGTTGAGACATTTTCCTTTTGATAACTGGTATATCTCATGTGGAAATTGAACCGATTGGGACATTCTAATGCAAACCTCGAATGAATTTTTCAATTCTTCAGCTGTGAGGTAGTTCTTAGTCAATTTTGGGTTTTGCTTTAACAATTTGATTCTGCAGTTTGTTACAAATTTAAGACAGTATGCAGTTACACGTACCAATCGTGACAAAGTAGAATATCGTGCTAGGTAAGGTACAACAAAATCATTGTCAACTAAATTAATGAAACAGGATACCTTACATTCCATTTCAGTGTCAGGAATATGAGGTGTCTGCATCGGAAGCGGTTCACCGGATTGAAGCCACTTGGGCCCTTCCCACCAGAGTGTGAAGTCTTTGAGATTTGATGGATTCAATCCTCGTGAAGCGCAATCGGCAGGGTTGTCCCCAGATTTGACGTGTCCCCATTGATTGCTATTTAGAACATCGAGAATTTGAGTAGTTCTGTTCGCTACAAAAGTTTTCCAGCTATTTGGGTTCTTTTTTAACCAAGATAATACAATCATTGAATCAGTCCAGGCATATATGGAATTGTCTTTTACATTGAGGCACTGTTTCGCGTGTTGTAACAAACGTGCTAGTAACACTGCACCACATAATTCGAGCCTAGGTAGAGACACTTGTTTCACAGGGGCGACTTTGGTTTTGGCGTACACTAATTGGACAAGAACTTTAGATTGAGTAGGAACTCTGACGTAGATCACTGCAGCACGCGCACGAAGCGTCACAGAAGCCGTGAAGCTCGATAGTAGTTTCGTCTTCGTTGGTACCAATCCAACGATGTATCTGGGAGGTTTGTGAGTTGATTACGGTACTCGGTCCATTCTCGAAGAAGAGTGGGAGGGAGTTCACTGTCCCAGTCCAGTCCGGCCAACCATAACTTTTGCATCATAATTTTGGTGACTACCACAATAGGAGCTTGCCAGCCCAGTGGATCGAAGATTTTTGCTGTATCGGACAAGATCGTTCTCTTCGTGACTTTGGGCTGAAGAGGGGGGAGATCTATCTTCAGGTGAAACATGTCTGTGTTCGGGTTCCAGGGAATACCTAACGTCTTTACGGAGTCTTTTATCTTGATCGTGAAGGATTTATTAGGGTTTTGGTTGTTGATGGGGATTGCTCTCATGACTTCTTCGCTATTTGAAGCCCATTTGTGTAGTTCAAAACCACCTCGTAACAGCAACTGGGTAAGATTTCTTTGTAGTTCGATAACCTGTTGTTCATTATCACCACCACTCAATAAGTCGTCCATATAAAAATCAGATTTCAGAACTTCAGCGGCTTTGGGAAAGGATTCTTTCTCATCGTCAGCGAGTTGTTTCAGAGTGCGAATGGCTAGAAATGGAGCACTTGAGGTACCATATGTGACAGTTAATAACCGGTAATCTTTGATTTCGTCCTTGGGATCATCGCGCCATACTATTCTTTGATAGTCTGCATCATTGTCGTTAATTATGATCTGTCGATACATTTTTGTTATATCTGCCACTAGACTTATCTTGTGTTTTCTTTAACGTAGCACGAGATCTCGGATATCTCTTTGTAGGGGAGGGCCAATAAGAAGTTGTTTATTCAAGGAGGTATCTTTGGACGTTTGAGCAGAACCATCGAACACTACCCGGAGTTTGGTTGTCTCGCTGGATTCCCGTATGACAGCGTGATGAGGTAAATAACAAACATGTTCTTTGTTCAGCTCTGAAGGGGGTACCATCTCCATATGACCGGAAGTATGATAGTCATGAATGAATTTAGCGTAATTTTCTTTGAATTCTGGTTGACGTTCAAATCTTTTCTCCATTTGAATGAATCTTTTCTTAGCTATCTCTTTAGTCTCCGTGAGGGACGTGGGTGTTTCTGAAGAGAATGGGAGTCGAACAATATACCGACCTTGGGAGTTCCTTGTATGGGTCTCAGTGTAGTAGGTTTCACACTTTACTTCTTCGGGAGTGAGAAGACGTTCTGGGTTGGGAGGTTCTTCGAGTTCCCAGAACCGTCGCAGCTCTTGATCAACTTCCAAGCGACAATGAAGGACGACTGTTACGCCGTTGGGGTTGGAAGTGGGAATTTCGCCAGATATTAATCAGCCGAAAACAGAATCTTGAGCCATCAGTTTGTAGGTTTCATTCTTTATAAGACCTTGTTCTAAGATTTGTGGGCATACTTCTGCTCCTAAAAGCAGGTCGATCCTTCCTGGCTTGTAGTAACTAGGATCTGCTAGTTTTAGGCTTTGGGTGGAGGGCCAGGCGTCGATGGGTATTTCTTGAGAGGGTAAGGCTGAGGTGATCGATTTTAAAACCAAGGCGTTGATTTTGATTTGAGAAATGTCATCGTGAATGGATTGAATCGTTAGTTGTATCGTGGAACGAGACACGCTATATGACGCCGGTTTTAGTCCATATACTTTTGCAAAGGTAGATGATTTCCTGGATCGTAATACCTGTGCGACAGATTCTGACACGAACGAACCTTGAGCCGCCTGATCAATAAGGGCTCGTAGTATGTGGGTATCACCGTCTGGGGTTTGAACTCTGACAAGTGCGGTGGGGAGAAGTACATTCGATGAATAGACTGTATTTTTGGTGTGCATGGTCAATATAGAAGATTCTGATTCTTGAAGCGATTTGGGCTCAGTATTGGGAACGGGAGATTCTAGATGTAATAAGGTGTGATGCTTTCGTTGGCATTTCCTGCATGTTTTGGTTTGTCGGCATGCTTTAACTGAGTGCCCTTTTGCCAAACAGTTGTAACATATATTGTTTTTCTGTACATAATCTCGTCGGGCTGGGGTTTCAAGCTGGGAGAATTCCTTACAGTGACATAGGTAGTGCTCCGAAGAACAGTATGGGCAATTGGATTTCACAAGAGAGTGTAATGCTCTTATAACTGGCTTTTGTTCTTTTGGTTTACTACCATGTAATGTTTCTAGCGTTCTGAAGCGTACTTCCAAGAAGTCCGTTAGTTTCTTCAAGCTGGGTAATTCAGTTGAAGCACCAATTTCTTGTTCCCATAGTTGAAGAGAGGCTGCATCCAGTTTGGATGTGACTATATGCACGACGATTGGATCCCATGTATCTACTTGGACGTTCAAGTTTTGAAGAGCTAGTAGACACTCTGTAGAGGTGTCTAGCAGGGATCGGGCACCAGTTGCGCTCTCCTGTGAGAGTTTCTTTTGATTTGAAAATTTGGTCAAATGGGAATTGACTATACTTCTTGTATTGTTGTACCTCTTAACTAAAAGCTCCCAGGCTTTTGTGTAGTTTGCATCAGTAAGGGGAAAATGCCGTAATAGTTGTTCAGCATCTCCAGTCAGACTTGTTTTGAGGTAGTGGTACTTTTGTACGTTGGACAGTTTCTTGTTATCATGAATGAGACAGACAAATAGATCGTGGAACGTTGTCCAGTTTTCATAAGTACCAGAGAAAGTCGGGATGTGTATCGGGGGAAGCTTAGTGACAGTTTCGGTTGCCGACGCTTGGTGCGTCACGGTGGGTTGCGGATTTGTGTCGAATTTTGCAGATAAGAGGACAATTTTTTCTTTTATATCTGTTTTAAGTTCTAGGTAAACTTCTTCACAGGAATCTTGAACTTGTTTTGTGAAATACGGATGTTGTCCCTGTTCTTTAATTGGGATACCTTGAACGATTTCCTTATGAACTGCATTGAAATCGTTCCAGTAAGACTCTAGCGATTCGAGTCGTGTTTCGCAATATGAAGTTGTAAACCGTTCCTTAGGAGTTTTTCTGAAGTTCGAGTATAGTTTATGAATGCTGCCTTTAAGTTCATTGGCGAATGCTAGTTCTTTCTCCATGTTCGCACAGACACATAAAATCCAGTCCGCAAAATTTAAAAAATCCAAGAAACTATTCTAAGTTCCGTGTTGATACTAATTTCGTCGCAAAATTTTCTAAGTCCAAAACCGATGTGAATTTTCTGAGTCCAAACTCCATACAAATTCTCTCGCGATTTTTCTAAGTCCGAAAAAACATGAGAATTCGGCTAAGTCCAGGCTCCATACAAAATGAAGCAAAACTTTTCTAAGTTCCAAGAAACCAAATATTGCACTAAGTCCAAATTATCACTGATAGTCTGAATTTCTTACCGAGTTTTCACTGTACACTTAACACTTATTTACTTATCCGACTACGAAGGACCATTTCCACACACACACCAATTGAATTAATACACTTGAATATTTGTCAAAGAACTTTATTTTGAATCTTGCCACTGCCTATACAACTTCATAGACAGTATAGAAATGTGAAAAGTAAACAGACACGTGGCGCCATCTGGTGGCAAATGATGTAAAACTTGACCCGTGTATATAACGTTAAACACCACTCTGCGGTAGCGACAAACAAACATGCGTGTGGCGCCATCTGTTGGTGATGCAAATCTAAACACTGGATATATTAATGGTCATATTATTGGATGATATTGATGTTCGAGAATGGTAGGTACAATGAAAATGCATTAGATGACGATGAGTCGTAGTGAGTGTGATCGTTAAGTATTAAGTTTGGATGAGTTGTTTTACGGAATGTTGTCACAAGAATAAGGATGACTGCGTATATGTTTTTTAGTAGTGAATGTAACACAAATGCACAGACATACGTAAGTAATACGAGTGTAGGTTTGGATGAATTGGTTTATTTATGAGATTATGCATCTCCTTGATGCATTTGTAATGGTTTCCGGAATGTAAGACTCTTATATAGGTTTGTGGTATATACATTTCAGGGGTATAGAAACAAATGTGGTTACGTCCATGAAACCTAAATTTTCAGTAAACAATAAAAACGATTATTTTAATTCTGAGTTATGATTTCAATTAGGAGTATTTTTTTTTAAATATAGAAAAAAATATTTTATTGAATTATAACTTGATTTATACGGTCAATTTAATACATTTGCGTAAAATATTTAATCAAAGACGGACTTAACCAACTTTGTTTCCAATTTATGGACTTACCTTAGTTTGTAAATGAATGGTCGGGACTTTTCTTAATTTGTTACCAACTTGCTGGACAGGGCCGTATTCTGGTAAACGGTACCTCCATTATTTTTTTCTTAAAAGCTCATCATACAAACAATGTACTCGTATGTCTAAACTTAATCTTTGACTAAAAAAAACCTTGAACAAATAATACTATAAAAAAAAACTTAATTTTGTATTTTAAAAATTCCACATTTTATTTTCTTGAATTTTTTGCAATTAATGAGCTATTATGAAAAAAAAACAAAGAGTGAAGCATTTCGGGTCGGGTCTATATTTTATAAGACGGTATGTCTTATAAATAAACGGTAATAAAGGAACACATTTATAAGAATGTATATGTTTTATTAATTTGCGCAAAAGTTCTATTTAACTAGTAATACAAAAGCTTATACAATTAAAAGATCTGCCTCTCCCTGTGGTTCGCACATTAAAACATCTTCAGGCACATTATCATCAATGTCATCATCATCTTGATTATCAAGATTCTCATAATAATTCAAAATTTGTGAATAAAACGTCAAGTCGATCCCATCTTGGTTCCTCCAATTATTGCCGTAATGTTTTGATAGCAGTGAATTGACATCTCGTAACTTAAGTTTTTTAACAGGAACACCTTTCTGTAAAATGTGGCTGTCAATTGGCAACATACTTATGGTTTTATCTTTTTTGCAAATATTTTCAAATGATCCAGTTTTGGTTTTGTAAAACAATTCACCATTAACCAATACATTGCCCTCACGTTTTGAACGTCTTATATTGAATCGCTTGCATTGGGAAAAATTTATCTTCCACTGTCCAGGTGCTTTTATAATAGTTTCAGCAGCTGTTTTAAAATCGTATATTGGAAATTCTTCACCAACTTTTACAAGAGTTGCTTCTTCTGAAATTATATCAATGTATTGGTTTGGCGAGGTAATCGTATCTATTTTACGAAACCTTTTTTCAGTATTGCCGAATACGCGGTCCGCCGGTAGATAGGAGTGTCCGGTGACTGGAAAAACGAGTTCCACGATTTTGATAGTAGGATGATCTAAAAGCCACTTACAACACATCGCTATCATAGTTTTATTTTTATTTTGGCCTCCACAGCCATCAGATATTAGCCTGATGGTGTGGATGCCGTTGAGATCAGTGTTGTTGAGGCGGTTATACACAGCTGAACTTATTGTATTTGAGTCTTTTGCAAAACTATCCTCAGTCCATATATTAGCAAACACATTGTTCTTTGTTAATGGTGAATTAGATGTGCCCTCTACTATCGTAAAATTAAATAAATACAGCTGTCTACTATAAAAGCAAAGATTGGTCCGGCAGTTTAGGTAGGGGCATATTTTTTTGACAATCATAACTCAAGATCTTTACGCCGTCTTCTTTTGTTTTCAACAGGGAAAAAAAAAGCCTTGGCTCTTAGTTTGTGTACCCTCTTTTCAATCATGAGTTGTTTCTTTTTATTATCATCCTTTTCTACTTTAATTTTTTCTGTGAGCTGTAAGCAGGTTGAGCACATATCTGTCTGTGGGCTACCGAAGCCCAAATTGTAATGCGTGTTAAATATTGTTCTGAAGTAAGATTCTTTCGCATATGGCCCTGGAATTGATTCTTTATACATTTTATACAATTTTCGAATATTTAAGTCACTGGACAGATATTTGCGCACCGATGTTTGGCTCCGGCAGTAGTGCGGTTCTGAAGTCTGTAATGTTTCGATGAATGTGTGGACTGTTTGTTGAATAACGGTGTATTTATGGCTTCGATGGTCTCCACCCCTTTTTTCCAAAGGGAATTGTCCAGTTTTAAAGGATTTGGAAATTAGTGATAATATTCTACCTTTTTTTATTCTTAATGCTCCTAAAAAGGTTTTTTGACAGACAGGCAGGTTTTGACGGTTAGCTATGATGTGAAATTTTGTAGTAAACTCTTTAGTTGCCTTAGAGCCAGTACGAGGCCTCTTCCTTTTAACGGGAACAGCTGTACAACATTTTAACAAAATTGCATCTTGATAAATTTTAGTACTGTGTTTGTAGAATGCAGTATGAAATTGGCGCAATGTTTTTCCCGACACACTGTTGCACTTCAAATTTTTGTTTTTATGATTACACCTCGGTGGAAGAGGCAATGACTTTGCAGAATATCTGAAATAAAAAAAAAAATATTTTTTGTTTTATGGAAATTTATACGGTTGACTACATCACCTACAACATCCGTGATGTCAGAATTATTGTCTTGGTGAACTAGATGCCATGTCTGTGCTTCCCTTTGTCGTACCGGCTACACTGAACTGGACAAACTACAACTTTGGAAAACACAAACTATTTACATAGCCGCTTTGAATGACTTTTCATTCAGTGCGGTAGTACCAACCCGGGCGGATTAAACCTTACCACCTAGTAAGCTGAGAGTGGAAGGGACCTACAGTTTTACGTGGAATCCAAACCACGGTCAGGTGTGCTTATGATCACGAATGACAACGACCGCACCACTGATCCGAGGCTAACAAAATTATGCAGCATGCTACCAATGAAATAGAATACTGAAAACTGGTTAGTTACCATTAGGGTTGGTAATCTTTCATAAAAAGGTATTCTAATAAGGTTTCGTATTAAAGGACCACCCCTGAGATATAACCTACTCATGAAAAAAATAATCATTAAAATCGGTTGACACTTGGCGGAGAAATCGAGTAACATACACACAAAACAAAAAACATACAGACGAATCCTCTTTAGAAGTCAGTTGACAAACAAAGAGCAATCATATCATCATTTCAGTCGAAAGATGTTTACTGATGGACATAAGTAAGACCCCCCAAGGTTTGGCACTGCCATAAAAGAGCAATGAGTAAACAAAGATACGGCACTGGCAAACTGTCAAACTAACCTCTGATTCTTGGCGATGTTCTTCTTCCAAGTTTCGGGTTGTGAAGTTCGTTTCCGCGCTTGGTTTTTATCGACCCTTGTAGGATGGCTCTCCATCTTCCCTTGGCACCATCAATCTTCTTCCAAAACAAAGATTTTCCTTTTAAAATTGAAATTATTTCCGCAACGTAAACACGAAAAAATGCATGGGCGGCCATTAAAACCGTGAGGCAAAAGGAGGCTTCCTATTGGAGGATATGGACTTTTCGCAATTTGGAATTCAAAGTCGTAGGACTTAACCAGATTTGTTTCTAAGGTCGAATTTTAAATTAAAATCTAAGCGGACATAACCAACTTGGGTACCAAACAATTTTTTGGGGTCAATCCAAAGACAGAAAGGAAAGTGTTGCCATTCAAATCTCATTTTTGGAATATGTTGAACTTTACTAACTTTGTTTCTATACCCCTGATTTCGCCTCTCTGAATGTATACTGGGATTTTTCACCTGTTTGAATGAATTACGTTTTACAACTGTTTCGAAAATATTTCGTTGGCCTGTTTCGTATTTAATCATAGGAATTGTGGTTTTGGGTGTATGAAGAATATAATTTTCTAAGTCTACATGGGCTTTAAGGTTTGTATGGGTATCCGTGTGAAAATTCTGATCGTTATTATTGTTTTCTATTATGTTTATGGTTTCGTAGTTATATTACTTTAACGGCAAGCTTCGTAGTCTAGACCATGAGAGTGGTCGTACGGATTGAACGACGTTTCGTACGTCTTTTGAGTCTCACCTTCGTTGCAGTACAACTGATTACGAGGTAAGGTGGAAGAGTAGGAGATGCCACTCATGGGTGTGGGCTTTGGGTACTATTGTGCGATCTAAACTCATTGTAATACTGCGAGCTCGTGAGTAGAGGTCAGTAATTATTGTTTTTTCGTTGTGGTGCAACTATTGTGCTCTGCGAGCGGTAATTGTTTCACTAGGAGTGCGGTAGCGGGTTGTGGGGTAGCGACTGGTTTTTGTTGAGAGACAGATGGCATTTGAAAAGGGATGCTCCTGCTGTTTTGGCATTGCGGAAGATAATGCCTTGCCGGTTGACCTACGTTCTGTGTTTGTATGTAACGTATGTTTTGCTCTTCTTTTGTGTACTGAAGAACCGTCCGCGTCGGCAGAATGGTAGGACGCATCGCCCTGATCGTTGAGCCTAGGGCTGTTTTAGTCCGGCCTGGAAGGTTCTAAATGCCTGCGCCGCCGTGTAGAATTCCCTTTTCTGCGACCTTACTCCTACTTCGGTATTATGCATATTTGTGTAATTTATTATTATATGGAGTATGTGAGCACCGGCCGTAAAATGTTTGAGGGTCCTCATTTCCTGATGCAGGTTTACGATGAAATCTCGTCTCTCTGATCACCAAAATGCAAGACCAGAGTTTCTTTGACTTGCTGGCACGACTCGCATCCGTGAATATTTATTATCTCCTGCGCCTTTCCTTCCAACTTACTCACTATGCCATTTATCAGAATTTTGTTAGTGAATTCTGCCAGATTGGCGTCTTCATAAAATTCTGTCAAAATATCTTCGCTAACTGAGATGAAATGGTACAGGAGCTCGCTATTTCCATTATACGTCGGCATCCTTTTCACAGCTAAACTATACATTTGATGGTTTTGCATGGTTGCTATTATATATTTGTTTAATTTTTTACTGAATTTGATTAAGAGCTAATACTATATAATATCATTCTCCAAATTAATTATTCTATATGTTTACAGACATAAAGATAATTAGATCAATATTGAGATAGCCCCAGATTGAGAGTGTTATAAATATAATCTTAACCCAATCTAGTGTGTCTCGTAAATACCTAGGAGGTCTATGAATTCGATTTGACTTCTCTGATCTCTAGTAATTGGCCAGTAAAATTACATTTCAGTGCTCGTCTAGGGAATAATGAAAGACACTCTCCTAGACTCCAGCCCCCGTTCCCTATAATATAGCAGGTCGGAGGAAGAGTAAGTATTTGATGACGACGTGGTATTACTTGACGATGACGAGGTACTTGATGGCTGTACTATTTTAGTCGGCGTGATATTGTTTTTAGAGAATCGACGTGGCTTATCTATCAATGGCATTCGTTTTCTTTTCAATGGCTTGTCAGTATTTTCATTGTAGCTTGGATCTGTATCACTAAGGTCGATGTCGCTTTCATCAGTGTGAATGGGTGAAATAGTGTAATTCTTTTTATGTTTTTGTATTATTTGAATTTTGGTGGGATGATTAGAATTTAATTACTGCCAGTTCTTTTGCGTGCCTCCCCGAAGAAGCTGAGGTAACGAAATTTATTTCTTTTCCAGTATTAAATATCTGTGAAGAGAAAAAAGCTTCCCCGAAGAAGCTGACGTAACGAAATTTATTTCTTTTCCAGTATTAAATATCTGTGAAGAGAAAAAAGCCTCCCCGAAGAAGCTGATGTAACGAAATTTATTTCTTTTCCAGTATTAAATATCTGTGAAGAGAAAAAAGCCTCCCCGAAGAAGCTGATGTAACGAAATTTATTTCTTTTCCAGTATTAAATATCTGTGAAGAGAAAAAAAAAGTGTGACTTTCATTTGGGAGCTACGATGCCACAGACAGACACACAGATACACACGTTAAACTTATAACACCCCTCTTTCTGCGTCCGAGTTTTAAAATAACTTGGAATAAACAGAAACTTAGTTATAAATAACTAGCTTTTGCCCGCGGCTTCGCTCACCGCCCCGCGCCGACCCGCGCTGCCGTCCCGCGCCGTCCCGCGCCGCCACGCGCCTTTCCGCGCCGTCCCGCGCCGCCCCGCGCCGCACCACGCCTTTCCGCTCCGCACCGCGCCGTCCCGCTCCACACCGCGCCGTCCCGCGTCTTTCCGTACTGGCCATATTTGTTTTCTGCAAATTTTAATAAAAGAACAGAATTCGAAATTGAAGTTTTTATGTGACGTTGATAGGATTTTGCTTTTCTTGGGAGAAGAGATGATGGCGGGATAAATAAAATAAAACCATAAATTAACAAAGATCTGAGCAAAATTCACAAAATGTTTACAAGATCGGTACAATAAAGTGGAAATGAATTAGAAAAAATACAATGTTTACAAGATAGACAAAATAAATCGGAAATAAAAAAAAAAAAAACTAAATAAATTAACAAAAATCAAAATTCACAAAATGTTAAGAAGATTCGGTACAATAGAGCGGAAATTTAATAGAAAATATACAATAAATAAAAATCAAAGCAAAATTCACAAAATATTTACAAATGTTTACAAAATAGAAAAAATACAAACAGCATAAAACCAACTTTATCCTTTACACAGGTTTATCTTTTATAAGTTTTATCGTTTATACCTAGAATACACATTTTGCGTGGTTTTATGAGATCAATTATTTCTTTTAGCATACATTTGTCATAAAAAATTTCCAGTTCTGTGTCGTTTTTTAACGAGCGCACAATCATCACATTATTTCAAATACGGTTTACCAATCTACAACCACACCAGTGGTGTTGTCGCATTTTACATTCACCTGACTTACAAGGGTAACCATCATCATACAATATTTCACACTAATGTCATCTGAACGAATTTCACTACTTCAAACATAGCGGTGGTACGTTAAGTCATCATTAACCACAACTGTGGCTGATGGAGTAACGTACGACACCGTCTTACACTATTCAACATAAAAATTACAAACTAACAAATATTCAATTTTCATAGCATTTTGCGGGTCAACAAAGTTGCACAACATGGCAGCCCTATCTATTACAAATCAGGCGCAAACATAGCGGTCCGTTTCACGACTGGTCGCCGCGCGCTCTCCCTCCTTCCCGCCTGACACCCGCCGAAGAGCGAGACAGCACGAGTATTCCTCACGGTTGTCAGCGGCATCCAAACAGAGACGTCGGCTGTCAAAACCGGACGCTGCTTCATCTTTTTTTTCTTCTCGAATGTTCTTTCCTTCCGGTTTTAGAAAAATAACTAGCAAGTTTGAATCCCGCATAAAAGCCGATACCATTCTGCAACGGCCTTCTGTCGTATCTCTTCACTATACGCGAGTGCACGCCAGCTCCGTCCTCGGTTCCCGCGCTCCGCCGGCAGCTCCAACATCTTCAACCTCGCGCTCTCGCGACTAAACTCGTAGTGCACCTAATTGCATTGCCCACGCCTCGCTAATAGCGTGCGGCGAACAACGAGCTCTACTGGCGTTAGTCCGGCTACACCATACAGCGCACGAAGAAGCCGTTCTACCGCTTCTCCCTACGGCGTGGATCGCGACGGGAGGCTGTTCCCGTCCGTACCGCACCGCTCACCGCACACGGCCAGTTAACGTCGTTGGGACTCGGCGGTGCTACCACTGCTGAGGCCTCCGCACCTTCCCGGCGTCGTGTCTGGAGGATCGACCGACTCCGGACACCGCACCAAGCTACCTACATCAGACCCAAGGAAGTGTGACTCGACATTAATTTAAACGCGTTAACTTGCCGGCTGCGATCCCACGTGTAAACTCCAGTTGTTACCAAACTCAAAATAAATTGTTGTACACTACATAGCATTTTACTTGAAGAACTCATTACCCACTTAGTCCAGCATGGCAGTGATAATATTCATCTCCCAAAATTCGTCGTCTCTTTCGATTTTTTCGTATTCGAGTCCTTGTTCTGTCCATACAATAAAGAATGCAAACTTTCTTTCTGAGACGTTGAGTTGCCCCTGTACCTGATAATAATAATCATGATTCCGTTTTAATTTCATTTGGCCGCACACAATCTTGCAGAACTTTATTATTTTTTGTTCAATGACTTGTAGTGGAGAAACGTCGGATACATTGTATGGGCATTTTACCTCCACAACACCATCCCTCCCTATTAGCCCATCTGGACCTGTCCCTAAATACGGATTGTTTCTATCAATGTATAGGCCATGATGATAAAAGAATAGCAAGTACCTACGAGCAGGTTCACATGATTTATTCGTCCAGGACAGTTTTTTTCGTTTCATGTGATGTTTTTTTCCTTGCAGCAGACAGTCGTAAACGACGACGCTTCTTTCCTTTGCGAGGCGAATACTCTAGTTGATTCTCCATGTTAGGAAATGTGTGGTGTAGGGGTGGTTTTCGAACCCAACGCAATGCACGCAACCGATCGTTAGTCAACAACACGCAGTACGCGAGTGGACCAAGCTGAGTAAGAAAAATATTTATTCTCTGGTAGTGTTTTACATTTTCTCTACCTCCCTCTATGAAGGGTAGGCGAGTGTGTCAGCTAACTCTATCGTCTAATTAAGATTTAAAGTGTTTGTGTGGTTCTACGCTTGTTGTGAGTGTGCTGTCTTATTCCATTTGTTAGTTTGTACCGTACTAGTTTATATAAACCAATTTTGCCTATATCTCATTGAGGTGTCTTATTCTAGGGGGGGAATGGGGTTCCGAATTATTTACAGTCTAATCTAATGGCGCACGCAGGCGCTCTATTGCCTATACGTACGTGGCGGTGCCGCCCTTTTGCTGAGCAGGCATCGCCTGTCTTTATTATTTACATATTGAATTTCGCCTATGCGAGTATCCGTTAGTAGAGGGTTTCTTTGGCCGTGGCCAAGGTACGCATCGCCGGTGACTTCGAGGTCTTGTATCTGGAGTCTGGCGAGTTTCTCGGGCATTTGGTTGTTGAGGTCGTGTGCTCGTAGGTGCCAGGGGTCCCAGTCGAGCAGCTCCCACAGCATCTCTGTGGGCATACGTCTTGGGAAGTGTCCGCTGGTTTTTAGCGCCATCCTGTACTGGCGTTCTATCTTGATTCTGTTTGAGAGGCTGTATCTCGATAGCAGTTGGACGGTTCCGTAATCAAGGACAGGGAGGAGACAAGCTTGAATGATGAGCAGCTTCACCTCGACGGCGACCTTGGAATACCATCCTATGACGGGATAAAAAGCGTCGCGTACTCTTTTTGCTTTTTTTACAACGTAATTGGTGTGTGCCCCCATTGTTGGCGTTTCCTCCTATCTAGTCCGTCGCTCGCGAGTCGATCGCTGAGTCAGTAGTAGCGCAGATACAGCCGCAGGCGCGGTACGACGCTCGTCCGCTCCGCCGCATAAATTATTAAAAATTCAGATAAAATACGTCGTCGCCGCGTTTCGTCGCCGCAGACGATAGTAATCTTAAACATTCCCGGAAGTGCGCCAGCCAACAAGGGTGCCCCCTGGATAGACAGAGAGAGAGAGCAGTAATCGTTAGTGTTTTCCTTTACTGCCTCCTATACCTATATTGTAAGCGTCAACATCTCTTATACGAAGCGGCGGGTGGCCGAATGGTTTGGGCATCGGCTTCTGATGCGGGAGGTCCGAACATAATATTTAGATCATAAAATGCCGTTCTTTCTTCCGACAGAGTCGGAAATCTGTGACACCCGTTTCCATTCTTCTACAAGAAATCATACTAAAACACAGCGAATACTTGACAGAAGTTTTATTTTAATTTTTTTATGGAAACTGACACGGTTGGCTACATCATCTACAACATCCGTGATGTCAGCCCATAACACCGAGTGTTATACACATAACACGCTGACAGATTCAATTCGAATCCGTCAGCGTGTACCAATGAGTTTTTTCTGACGAAAAAATTTACGTGCATACTTACACCCGCTGCTTCACCGTTCGGAACCGGTGTAAAACTGTAGGTCCCTTCCCTTACCCCTTACTAGGTGGTAGGCTCAAATTGTAGCCGACTGGGTTGGTACCACCGTACTGGATGTAAGATGGCCGCATAGCAACCTCGGTTGTGTTCTCCTCTAGTCCAGTATAGCCAGCAATCCAGGGAAGTCTCCGGTATGGCACCTACCTTCTCGGAGGTGATATTGGCTAGTCAGAGCATGTGCTTTGGCCCCTCTGACTCAGCCATAACGGATTACATAAAAAAAAAAAACCAAGATAAGACACCCATGGTGAGTGTTTTGAGCAGTATTACACCTAGGTATTTTACTTCGTTGTTGGTATTTCTCCGCGTAGCCCGTCGTCTGGTCGCGGTGTTTGGCTTGTACACCTAGGTATTTTACTTCGTTGTTGGTATTTCTCCGCGTAGCCCGTCGTCTGGTCGCGGTGTTTGGCTTGGCTGCTCTGTTGAGTGTACATAGGCCATCTGCATATTAAGAGAGTTTGAGTTCTGCTATCCTGTCTCTTTCGTCCCAGATGTCGTGGACGTAAAGCGGACACCGAGCGAGCATGGAGCGAGTGGACGTCCCCCGCCCGCCCGCGGTTCCCCCAGCGCCGCGCGTACTCGCGGCTAGCTCACCAATACACTCAAACACGGACGCCTTGCAATGGCGGTGAGTAAGCGGCGCGGTTGCGGCGGGTGGAGACGAATGGAGACAGAGATACTTCGTTGAAATACCTAACATGTTATCAGGAGACTAACTTCCGTCTGGTCTTAAGAAATGAAGATCATAATTTTGTTTACAGAAATCTTCTTAATCAGTGAAAAAGTGTAACAACTAAGCGCATCACTACTTAAAATCAAGGTGTTTTATGACAGTTGGTACTCAATGCCTTTCATACAATATTTCGCTAATACTTTTATTATTATTCTTATTTTGTCTGTTTCCAGACGTGGTACTGCGATTTAATTGACTATTAAAAGAAGAAGAGTTGGTTTTTTGTATAATTTTTGTTTGAAATAGTGGATTTTTTAAATAATATATAAAAAAAAAAAATATAAATGGATTGTTGTTTTTTTTTATTTGCATTTTTGAGAAATCCTAAGTTTCGCATGCTTGACACCTAGTGTCTTCTTATATGACTGGTACCACTTCGTGGTAGATGCGGTTTTTGTATATACGTACATGCCTAAAAAACCGGCAAAATACGGAATAAAATAATGTGCCTAGACATCGTATCTGTATAATGCCTACGTATATTCTGGAAAGGGCTCGGATGGAAATTGCCTAACAGAGGAAGAGAAGAAACTATCTGTACCATCTCAGTCTTTCTTGAAGCCTACAGCTCCGAAACCGCAATGTACAAAAAACAAACCGCAATGTGACCTCCGGCAACTATTTTACCTCTTTACAGTTGGTAGACGAGTTGAAAAATCGAGAACTGACTTACGTAGGAACCATAAAAAAAATTTAAGGCATATCCCTCCTGAATTTCAAGCATCATCTTCAAGGATGGTCTGTTATTCTCTGTACGGATTCACAGAAAGTACTACTCTGCTGTCTTTTGTCCCAAAATACAACAAAGCTTTTCTGCTTGTATCCACGATGCACCGCACTAGAGACCACGATCTAGGAAGGAATACGCCCACCATCATTGCTTTCTACAACACGACAAAGTCAGGCGTTGGCCTTCTAGATATGAAATTTGCAGGCTACTCGTTCAACAGAAGATGCAGACGCTGGCCACTAATTATTTTCTACCAGATGGTCAACATATCTACAGTGAACGCACACATAGTATTCAACTGCTTTCGTGGCACACCCGATATGACTAGGTTTGATTTCGTAAAAACCTTGGCGAAACCACTAGTGATACCATTCCTGCATAGTCGTCGCACACTGTGTCGCGCAGTATGGGAAGCTTGGTCATAAGTAAAAAACGCGAAAGTGGTTCTACAACGTCGCAACCTAATTAGCAGTGGGGACTAGTAACCGCTCCACCCCCCTTCAGTCATTGGACGCGTTAGGATGCACTAGCATTTGTGTATTTGACAGTTGAACATTGCCTTCTCGGCGATGCGTACGTTTTAAAGAAAAGTTCATGATTTCGTTTGAGGTGTCATGATTTCGTTTGAGGTGTATCGTTGTTCGTATTCCATCTTTTTTAATTCTGCAAAATGGAGAATAATCTGGAAGGTACGTACATCATTGTAAATATATTTTTGTTTAAATATAAGCATGTAATGTTTTATTAATATACTAGCTTTTACCCGCGGCTTCGCTCGCGGTAAAGTCGGTTTAATAGCAAATCCGATTTAAATGCAAATATGATGAAAGATCGCTTATTTTGTATTCTCTGTCTCTCTCTCCCTGAACTCTTTCTCCCTTCCTCTCTCCCTAACTCCTTCGCTTCCTCTCTCTCCCCCTCTTTCCCCTTCTCTTTAACCTCGTTATCTGCCTACCTATCTCCCTAATTCCCTCCTTCCCTCTCCCTTCTCCCTCGCTCCCCCTTCCCTCTCTCTCCCCCATTCCTCACTCTCTCCGTTCCCCCTCGCTCCTTTCATCTTCCCCTACCACCCCCTTCCTACCTCCCACTCTTTCCCCCTCCTCCCTTTTCCCTACCCTCTTCCTCCTCCCTCCCACCCCTCACACCTCCCTCGCCCCACACGCTCCTCCCTTTCTCTCTTGACTCTCCTCCAATACACCACACCCTTCTCCCCCCTTGCTCCACTTCCCTTCTTCCGCCACTTCTATCCCTCCCTATCTCAGCCCACGTTCAACCATATCTACCCCACCGCTTCCCCCTTCCTCCCTCTCCCTCGTTCGTCGCCCCTCTCATCACCACCCCCTCCACCATCTCACACCCATCTTACACAACTTCCTTACCCTAAATCCCTTCCGCTTTCTCCATCTCCCTACCTGCCTCCCGTCCCTTCCCTCCCCTCCTACCGTGTTCCCTCCCCTTTCTTACCTGCCTCCCGATTCCGCCCCTCCCCACCCACACCTCTGCCTCCTCCGCCTTCATCGTCCCTGCCATCCATCCTCACCCCTATCTCTCAAACCCTGCCCCTCCTCCTCCATCCCCACCGCTCAATTACCGCCCGTCCCTCTTCACCCTACCCCCTTCATATCCCTAACATAGGAAAGGGTTGGTTCCCCATACAAAATTGCATAACCTATTTCTCCACTTCCGTTTTTTTTTTCGACAAAAGGTAGTCCACAGAATGCAATCTATCTTCTTCCCGAATTTTATCTGAATATTTATAGTATCTATCTAACATCGCTTCTACCAAGCCCAACAACCATTCGACACTAAATTCAAATCAAAAAATCAAATCAAAAAAGTGTTTATTAGTGAGGCACATGTAAATAGGTTACTTTCCTTTCATACTATACTTTCCTATACTTTCTTTGATACTTCTCAGTCCTAAGGCTATTTGCGTGATGGTGTATAGCCTATAGTGAGTTTCAAGAACTATCTTTACATTGGTGCAAACCACATCAAAATCTGTTCAGTCGTTCCTGGTGGTTGGATTTACCTCAAATATACATACGTACATACATACAGACAGATGTTCCCTTTTATAGAAGTAGAGAGAGAAGAAGAAGAAGATCTCCTATTTATTTATTCTATGTATCCATGGACGAAAATATGCAACAGGACTGACAGCCCCATATTAAATAACGTTACTCGGAAAAAGATCAAAATCCTGTCTTAAATATAGATGGCGCTGACACATAGCCTGGACGTTGAATTGCCATGTATTAGGCATGTATAATAGAATTTGAATTAGGTACCACCTCATTACTATGAACCAAAGATTGCCTGAATGTTTTTAAATTTTAAATATTGTTCAGATATTCTACGATTTTTTCTTTTCACATGTAAAATAATTTTACATGTGATTTAATTTAATTATTAAAGTCATTGATATGCGTATCCGTTGTGTATCGATAGATTGCGTATGAGCAATATGAATGGTGAAGTGACTCATCGTCGTTGCTGATCTGGATGAATTCAATACCTACTTAAAATATGATGAACTTACGTCTGATATGTCAAACTTAACATATAGTAATTTACGCAATCTATCCATTTTTTCCGCATGACTTTTGTTTATTGTATAATTTCATCCATAGGTAGGTAACTTACGCTTGGAAATGACGAAAATTCCGCCACTTCTAAATTCAATGCGAAGATCTGACACAATGTTCCCAATTCACAATGTTTTGTTAGTACTTAACGCCATCTGTCGATTTTTTCTCATATTACTTATGTTTGAGTTAGCCTAGTTAACAAAAATGTCACATAGTTATTGAATTGATATTACTGTCGACATCTAGTTGTAACAGCGGTTACTAAACATCGTTTCTAATATGGCTATCGTCAGCCCTCTTGTATCACCACCAACGCAAGGCAATAGACTGCTCACGCCATCTGTTAGGACCATTCGACACTAAATTCCGTTCATACTATACTTTATTTGATACTGCTCAACCCTAAGGCTATTTAGTGTGATGGTATATAGCCTATAGTGAGCCTCAATAACTACTCTTTACATTGGTGCAAACCGCATCAAAAACTGTTCAGTGAATCCGGAGTTTATCCCGAACATACATCCATATTTCATACACACAGACAGACGTTCCCTTTTATAAGAAGTAGAGATTAAAAGGTAACCTTTAAAAATGATGTATTTTCTGAATTATCTAAGCATTTAGTACGTGTTTCCAGCATTTTCCACGTAAAACATAAATAAGGCATAATTGGTACACTAATACAGGTGTCATATCACTAAAAAAAGTTTGCGCAAATTTGCGCATTTGAAAAAAAAAGTTCAAATGTGACCTAGGTAACAGTGCGAGTTTTTTAAAATTATAATTACTATTAGGTCTTTCAAAATTAGTTAATAGTAAGCTAAGGGGGGGGGGGGGGGGGGGGGGGGGGGGGGGGGGGGGGGGTTCTGTATCATATAGGAAGTAAAACCTATATAATTTTTTTTGGACCTTGGGCTTTTTTTTTATGTAAAATATTTTTTTATGTATTTGAATGAAAAAATAGGTGGTTGATTTTTATAGCCTAACCGATTCAGTTTCATAACAGTAACAAAAAAGTCTTCATTACCATTATGATGTAACACGTGTAAGTTGGTAAAAAAAAATCAAATTCTTTCTATTCCATACTAATAAAACAAAAATTGTGGTTTTTCACTATTTCTGAAAGAAAGAGATCTATGTGCTGGAAGACTTTTTTGTTCCTGGCATGAAACTGAAACGATTAAGAAATTTTTTTTTTTTTACATTTTCAAAATTTTTTTTTTTTTTTTTTAAACCCAAACTCTATCGGTTTTTGTTTTTTTTTTCAGATCCTGCAGAAGGTACGCGGAGGCAATTGATCGAAATATGTTTTAAGGATCCAGCAAAAAATATAGACACAAAGTTCAACCATTTGATCCAGTATGTGATGAAGAAAACTCGATGTTCGGAGGAAGATAGCCAAAGCTTGAAAAATAACTTAATTAAATTTAAATATACTTTTAAATCGTATTATGTGAGAGTGCAACGAAAAAACGACCGTTTGTTCAGTGATCCAAAATATGAAGAATGGCTGAAAGGTGAATACGATTAATACTCTTCCAAGAAATAACTAGGTGTATTAAAAATAAATGAAAAGTACAAAAAAAAAATTATGGTTTTTTTTGCTCACCTTACCTACATGAAAATTAACTATATTGTATATATTAAATAATCATGAACAAAGAAGTTACAAAACATCATCATGGAGTTTTGACCAAGCTTCCCATACTGCGCGACACAGTGTGCGTCGTCGTCTCAAAATCCAAAATTAGCCAAGGGAGCTGGTAGTTTCCATAAAACTAAATTGTGAGTCCTGACACAGTCCCAGAAACCGACAGTCAAACATCCGATAGGCTCGAAACAAGGAAGACCTGTTCGATTTGTCCCTCACCAATGTAAAACTAAAACTGCATAGATGTAGCATAGCAACCCTATCTGCCTTGAATGCTAAAAAAATTTAATAATTTGTATCTTTGTTATATACAAATTATTAATTTTTTTTATGCCTCTATGTTCATGCCCCAATTCTTTGTTATGAGTTTAAATAATAAATAAAAAGTCAGAGTTATTAAATAAATGTCAGAACTTTCGAACATTTGTTAAGATTTCATAATAATTTTAGAATTAAGTAGCGGCTTCCAGAAGGTCAACTTTGTGAAACCTGGAGCCAATAAGCTGCCCAAAGATAGGACTAAACCTTCTTCAATTTTGGGAGCAGCAAAGGATTGAGAATTGTTGATGGACACACATGAGAAGCATTACCAAATGCCTTCGGAAATCTGTACCACAGCATTAAGACCGGATATACTCATATTCTCAAAAGCGACAAAGCATGTAGTACTTGTTGAACTTACAGTTCCATGGGAAAGTAACATACCGAAGGACCACAACATCAAACTTAACAAGTACTGCAACTTAGTAGACCGGATTGTGAGAAACGGATTCAAGACTGATCTCTTCGCTGTGGAAGTCGGAGCAAAAGGACTACCAGCGAAGTCGCTCTACAGTCTCTTCAAGAATCTAGGGCTCCCAAGATCGACGCTAAGCTCATATATGGAGAGAGCTTCGAAAACGTCACTGGAAGCATCCTACAGAATATGGATAGGTAGAAAGAGGGAGGTCGAGAGCGGGACTGGTGGTTTCCCCGCGTCCTAGTCAACGCAGACTAGCTGACGAGGGCTTGAAGCGAGCCGAAACGTGAAGCATGCGCGGGAAATTTAGAGTGGCCACTCGCTAGTCCCGGCCTCGATTAATACCCTCCTCTACTGCCGATGGGCCCGGATATGTTCGGTGAAGCCATCGCAAGCTTAGATCCACACCTTCCCTTAAGAATGTTTTCTTATCTTATGTTACTTATAGTGTGTGTGTATTGTAACATTTTGAGAAAATGTCAATTAAATAAAGATTTTGGCTTGAATTTTCTGTTACAGGTTAAGGGTTAACCGAGATGATCGATCAACATAAATTGTTACCCATGAGAATATTTGATGTGGAAGAAACGAGCATTACTACAGTCCCGAAGAAGAGGTCTAAAATAATCGCTCTTAAAGGCAGGAAGCAGGTCGAAATAATAAGCTCGGCAGAAATAGGTCAACTCACTAACAGCTGTGCTATGTTTTTCTGCTGATGGTTTCCCCATTCTTGATCTTTCCGAGACAGCGAATGAAGAAAGGCGAATTATTAGACAACGCGCCACCTGGAACCGTAGCTGCTTGCCACTATTGAGTGGATTCAAAGTGAAATTTTCGTGCACTTCATCACTGCCGTTAAGCCTACAAGATTTCCGGCCTAACACCAGTGGCAACAACAAGTATGGCGCAGCGTGGATTCAATACCGGCTACGGCCAGCGTGGCAACCGAAGTAGAGGCAGCAGTAGAGGACGCGGACAGCGTGAAAACTACGAAGAAGAACAAGACTGCCAGAGTTCCAACAACAATAGTGGCAACCGAAAGAGAGGCAACCCAGCGCATAACAACTACAATAAACAGAGAATGGAAAACTTCCGTGCGGAGAAAGGAACAGCTGTGGTTGAAGCGAACAGGCAACAGATCAAAGCCCAATTGTTCGCGGGGATGAGTGAAGAGCTGATAAACAGTCTCGCGGAACCCCAAACACTCCAGGCTGGCATGATTTCTGTAACTAGTCGTGGAGCGGGAATTGGCGCAGTCCACTAAGTTATGTGGCTAAACAATATGACGCAACAATCCCAATACCTAACATTTACTCACAGTACCGGGTTTATATCGGTCTGTTTGAGGCTAAAGTACTTAGCGTACAGAAGCATTTCGCCTTGATTCCAAGATTTACTGAATTTACTCACGAATTCCGAGGGTTGAATGCCGAATTCATCAGAATCGTAGTTACTTGCGAGGAGAAGATCTACCTCACTGTAATCGGTCTCCCAGGAACGAAGAAAATGTCATTCTGCCTCGTCCAGAGTCAACCGTACTATCTAACTTGAGAGAAACAGTCGTCGCCTTATCAAATGAGGCAACTCCAAGAAACGTACGACAGCGCTACCATACAAACAATGCAATTCCAGGAGCGCGGTGGCTAAGGCCCACTTGCACCAACACAAATTTAATATATAAACCAGTTTAACTCGTTAAACTAGCACCCGTTGTATGTGTGAACCGCGTTTAAATCCATAACTCGCTACTTAACTTTAAACTCGTGTTGGTGCAAGACGCGCTAAACCACATTTTACAGAACCCGGATGAGATTATTCCACCGGATTACGATTTCGACGATTATCCTGCCCTATCTCAATAGACTTCAAAAGCACGCTCAAAAGATGGTGGGAGGTCCCCTAGACACCAAATTCGTGGGACGAAACTCTTTACTGTTAAGTAATGAGATGGAGACTCTTAAAGCCCCAGATCGATTAACAGGGGAAGAGCTCAACGCATACTATGATAGATGCATAGTGGAAGGTAATATCAAACAATACACAAGCCTCCACAAACTAACAGCGGAATCCAAATTGTTTCGATTGCATTATTTTCTTCAATGGCAACCCTTCATGGTGCAATACAAATAAAAGTCCATAAATTTTTTTTTCACTCTGTTTTCGTCACTCGAAAGTGCAACAACTGATAAGCCTACAGTCAAAGTTATTAATTAGCGGTAATAGTGTCCTGTTTGTGTCGTCTTTTCAAGAAATTCTCTCGCTTGAGCTAATCCGTTCATTATAAATCTCCAAGAAGCAGGTATGTAGATTATTTCTGTATTATTTTGACAAAGTTTGAATTAAGGACTTTTTGTTCAGAAATGTTAATATATTTATCAAATAATTGGGTATTTTTTTTTAATTGTACATTTTTATCAAGAGAAGCTTTGAGGCAACTCACTGCTACTCATATGTCTTACACTAAAATTTAGCTCAAACCTTCCCCTTTAAGAGCATGTATGTCAATTTGTGCGAAAATGTGCGAGTTTCGAGTTCGAGGCCCATAAGTGGACCCGTATTTTTGTTACTTTTGAAGAGGCGTTATCTACAGGTTCATTAATCTTTAGGCTGTGCTGTAGAAAGAGGCGGGTGGCGGGGGAAGTGGAGGAGGGGGAGGGGGGTTCGTTTGGGGTATACCCCCCCCCCCCCCCCCCCGCGGATGGGGAAGGGGGAAGTGGGGGAGGCAAAAACGTAATATGACTCAGTGAGGGGTGACGGGGTATAGGAGGGGCTGCTATGCTAAGGAGGGGGATAAGTATCTGCTGAATATTCCCCCCCCCCCCCCCCCCCCTTCATTGAGATAATTATGCACTTTTCGGTACTTATCAGTTTACTACACAAAAAAGAAAATATAAAAAAACTTAGGATTGCCTCTTCTCCGGCGCTGCGGGAAGTGCAGCCCCTCCGTCCTTCCGTAACAAAGCGCAGACACCCATGCTCGCCTCCGCAGCTTCGGCTCACACGGGTGCCTGCGCTTTATTACAGCGGACGGGGGCTCCCTCCGCACCTCTGGCTTATAAAAACACTCTAGGGAATAGCCATACTAACAGGTTATGTCGGGCCATTATGAGTCACAAAAGCACCTTCCCCTTCAGCACCTAAGTTTTCGTGTTACGGCTGTGGAGCCCCAGGCGTCGTTCGTAGTAAATGCCAAATATGTCACAAAACCAAAATGCCCTCGATATCAGCTTCGGAAATAGGCTTCTGCGCTATAAATGTCGTTACGGTTTGCTCGTGTACGACCAGTTGTCTTCATCGACATCAATGGGACTCAAGGTGTAGCGTACGTCGACTCATGTGCCAAATCCAGCGTCACATCCTTTCAGCTGTACTACCTGTAAAAGGGCAAAGGATACAAGTTCAAGGAACAAAAAGTCTTCATTACGCTGGCAGACGGGTTCAAGAAGAAACAGCTTGTCCTACACCGCGGATCTGATAACCTAGTACCAGGCAAAACTTTTAGTTGGTGCAGTGCCGCTCCCTAGTTGTCTACCTGGAGCCGGGTGTCTCCGAAGAGCTGAGGGTCTTCCGGGTCGAATGGTGTGGGTTGGATGTCTGTCGGACTACCTGGTGGACTACCAGATCGGGTTATACCGGCTTCGAGAGGTCGCAGTTTGTTTGGTTGGTGCCGCTTACTATTCATCGAGGAAGCGAACCTCTATCATTTATATGCTGGTAACACAAGTCGAATGACGGCTGTCAATGTCAAACTTCAAATTCCAAGTGACATTTCTACCGGCGGCGCTGTCAGCAGTCATAACAACGCGTTATTATAACCTCTCCGTTTGTTTGTAAAAAAAGCAGTTGTGGGCTGGCTCCGGGCGGTCTGCAACGATTATCTAATGGGAAGAGTCTCCGCGAAGGTGTATATAGGTGGTGACGGGCCCCTTTAGTTGGGAAAGAGCGGTTAAAAACTACTATATCCAAAGTTCCAGTCACTCTTTGCAATCGTCCAATACGGACAACATTCCTTGTCTTGCCAAACTCCCGATGCTACCGTACACTCCCAGGAGTCGGCTTCATAGAAGATGCCGGCATGATTATTAACCTACCGCAGTTTAAATGGCAGTTCATAGGGGATGAATCTAAAATCTATGAATTCTACAGCAAAGACTGCTATTTTTAGTGAAGATTTGGTGGCTCCACCATGTCTTCACTAAAATACCTCACCTGTCCTGACGACCCATTCAGAACCTAACCTGGCGCAGTCCAGCGCCACAGAAGCGAGTATCCATCGGCCTTATGGACCTCTGATACCAATTGAACTCTCGAGTTCACCCAAGAAGCGACGTAAAACCCTCTTGGCTATTCGCCCATAATGGACGCCTTGTATCATGATGCGGACAAGACAGTAGAAAAAACAGAAGTCAGACTATCTCCGCATTCCATTGACTTGTTCTCGTCGACTGAAATCCTATCTATGGACGTCGAAAACCCACCTTGTCCCACCAAGCTTGCTTGAAAATCAATATTTTTTGCACTGAGCCAAGTCTGCATTTCCAATTTATTAGAGTTGGACGTTGGTATTTGTTTCGAACTAGAGTTATGATAGGCTGCGTTATATAACACCACGGCATTTTTCCGCAGATTTGGTGTCAGCTTTTCTTTTAACCACTTTAGATAATTTTCCATGTTCATGTTATCGTGATAGTCTCCGGATTTGATCTCTGCCCTGTATGTCAACAAAGAATTTGGTATAAAACCGTCTGCACTTCCAGCGTGTTCTATAATTATGCGCACTCATTTTGCTAGATTTTGCTTTATTCCAGTTTTTGAATTCTTTACTGCCCAGGAATAATTTTGCACGTGTTTTGTATGAATATGTGACTCATATCATAAGTGTCTACTATAGTCTACCTTCATTACGGAAAGACTTAACCTGTTTCAAGTGTTTTAAATTTTAATCTTAAGATTTGCTTGCGCTGTCTGTCTTCATCCGTCTTCATCTATATCATTCTTACACTGCTGTCGGCATCCTGCATCTTCGCTTATCATGGCGACGTGTGGAGTCTGTCCCAATGAGCTGGGGAGCGAAGAAACCATATGTTGCAGTTCCTGCGGGCAGGCCTATCACGTTGACTGCGTCAGGCTTCCGGGATCTGGCTTAGCGAAGCGAACCAGGGCCACCAGGTCGGCAAAGAGCGACTGGACGTGTGCAGACTGCGCTGCAAAGGAGAGGATGCACGGTGGAACTTTTAACAGTCCCAAACCGAAAAACTCTGGCTCCTCATCACCGGCGGCGCAAGAATCTCCAACAACGGTCCTCTCGACTACACCTTTCTCGTCGCCGATTGGGAGCCCGCTGCCGAACACAAAGATATCCAAGACCGCTGGCCTTAAACTTCAGATCCCGGCTTCGGGCACCGCCGCAGCTCAAGCGGCCACTGACTCTGGCCCTCGCGACTTCAAGAAAGGAAGCAAGTCACTGGCTAAGAAGAACCCCCAGACTATGGAGGAGGACTTGGAGGCATCTCCCATACCGACGACGGATCAGCGGTCGGAATATCTGGTACGGCACATAGATAGGAAGATGGAAGAGCTGGCTGATCGCTGCACACGGCGAATGGACGAATGCGCTCAGCGAGTTGAGTCCAAATTCGCTGAATTGATGGCGTCGGTTCAGTTCGTGAGCGACAGGTTGGACGACTTCGAGAAGAGGTACGATGGCATTCCGGCGACTATTAAATCTCTAAAACATGACCACGAGAAAGAGATCTCCGACTTGAAGCGGGAGCTGGCTACTGTCAGAGAGCGCCAGGAGGGCATCGAGCAGCAGGCGCGGCATTGCAACATAGAAATCCAGGGCATACCGGAGCGTAAAGGGGAGAACCTCGTGAGTGTCGTGCTAGACTTATGCACCGCCGTCGGCGTTCCGATAGCGACGAGTGACTTAGTTGCCGTGCACCGAGTTCCACACAATATGACGCAGCGAGGCGATGCCGGCGGAGCGGGCGCGAGCGGCCCTGCCGCTAGTGTAGGTAGGCCGAAAAATATCATCGCAAAGATGCCTACTCGCGTAATACGTGATAATATAATATCTGCTGTAAGAATGCGCCGCGGTCTTACCACTGAACAATTGAAACTCAATTGTCCTGCTCAAAAAGTTTATGTAAACGAGCACCTAACGCTTCAGAGAAAATTGTTATTTCGTCAGGTTAGGGAGAGGTGTGCACTACACAAGTACAGGTTCGCATGGATCCAGCACGGGTCGATTCTTGTTCGGAAGGACGACGACCCCCACTCCAAGGTCACATCTATTAGAAGTGTTGATGATCTGGTTAGGATCGTTTAATGACAAGTATCGACTTAATCTAATTTATTTATCTCCTTACAGAGACCTGAATCTGTTTGCCTGCACACCTCTCACTTGTTCGTGTTGTTGCTTCTTTATAAGTTATATTTTGCCTATATTATTGCTCATGCCTATTACCGTTACTCCCTTAGTTTTATCTATTACAGCTAAACACTCTCCAAATCTCATAACCCTACCTTTTATCGCTCACTGAGCAATACTCATCTTGAAAATGTAGAATATATTAAGTCAAACTATCCTTATGATATAATAACAAAATCATTTAATCCGTTCTATAACCATTTACATATCTCATTATATAAATTCCAATTGTATCTTATAGATCCCTCAATTATTTACAACTGTAAGAACTTAATTCGGATATATCTCTTATTACATTTCTTTTATAAAAATGTGTGATACAAACTTAGTTATGTATTATCAAAATTGTGCTGGACTCCGAACAAAACTCAACACTTTATACATGAGTATTATAAACTGCAGTTATGACGTCATTGTGTTGACTGAAACATGGCTTATACCTTCCATAAACAGCTCAGAGTTTATGGACGATAGGTACGTTGTGTATCGGTGCGACAGAGAGCGCGTAGCCTCGGGTCGGAAGGACGGTGGGGGGGTTCTGGTCGCTGTAAGGCGTGATCTACTCGCCGTACAGTTCGAGTTACCTGGCTGCGCTGTTGCCTCCGCCGCCGGTATCGATCTAGTTTGTGTCTTATTCACACTATCTCGGGGTGCTGGCGGCGGTGGAAATAAACTACTGCTATGTGCAACTTATATTCCGCCTGCGTATCCATTTGAGGCCTATGATAGTCATTTCGACTCACTTTTTCGGGCGTCTTCCGAGCTGGTAGACTGTAGGTTGTGTTTGTTGGGCGATTATAACATTCCGGAGATAGGGTGGAAGCTCTGTGACGGCGGGTTCTGCTGTCCTGACAACTCAGCTTCACACGACTCGCGTGTCTCCAGACTACTCGTGAACTCATTATCATTGATGTCGGTTGATCAATATAATACATATCGTAATGTTAATGGCCGCATTCTGGATTTGCTTTTGTGTAACTTTAAATGTGTGATGTTGCCGGTTCCCGATGCGCTTGTACCACCGGACCGTCACCATCCACACTTTCTGTGTACACTTCATGTCTTGCCCGAGACTACGCTCATGCGTAACTCCGCTCCTAGGTTTAAGTTCCGACAGGCGAATTACGTCGAAATTAGGTCGGCTATTATGAATGTGGACTGGATAGCGGAACTGTCACATTTGTCCGCTGATCGCGCAGTCGATATTTTTTACGATAAACTATATGAAATTATCAGAACTCACGTCCCACTTAAAACAAAAAATATATCTAATTGTGCAGCCTGGTTTACACCGGACCTGCGTCGACTCTTTAGACGCAAGAGTAAGGCCTGGCTCAGACTAAAAACATATGGTAACAACGCATTGATCAATCCTTGGAGAGAATCCTGGCCTCTCTCTCGCCTTGAATGAATGAATAAATTCTGGCACCTATTATTGAATACGAGGTGTTCTCAGTGCTGCGTGAGTCTTTTAAAGTAGCCTCGGCCAAATGCTATAAAGAATACATGGCTCGGCTAGAGGACGGTATCTCCACGAATATAAAAAGTTTTTGGACCTATGTGTCGAGCCGTAGAAAGGGTAGTGCGTACCCCGCGTCCATGCGTCATGAGGGCCACTCCTGTACTGATCCAGTTGACATATGTAACATGTTTTCGTCGTACTTCAAATCGGTCTACGAACCCTCAACACTCAACTGGGACACTTGGGCCCAACCACCTGATCCTGCTTCCACCAATATATCATTAGACTCGCAATATTTTTATTATTTTTATCATAATATTTATTTAATAAATAACAAAAAAGTAATACTAATAACTAAAGAAATAAACCTACCTAACAAACATTAAAATAACTATCAAAAGGGGCATTTTCAAATGTTCCTAGAACGCTTGCTGCATTACCCCGCTGGATGGCAAGGCTTACCCTTTGAATGAAGTAAGCCTTTGATTGCGGGACGCCAGTTGCGTCCACCAGCAGAGGCCCAAGCCTCTTCAAGAAGCTTTTGGCTTCACTGCTCCACGGACCGAGGGTTTCAACCGCAAACGCAACAAATTCGAAATCTTGAATAATATTTGAATATTTGTTGCGTTTGAGGCTCTCCGCTCCGGCCGCGGCCGCGCCAGCCGCTCTTGAAGAGGCCCGAACGTGACTTGGAGCCAATGTGTCGACACAAGTGGCGTCCCACATCAGTGACCTACCCTTATCCCATGGCACCAGGGTGATACCATCGGGCCTCTTGCCATCCAGCCGGGAATAACCGCAAGGTTCTAGGATGCACGGTATGCTAGCTGTCAGAAGCGTGGACTTAATAATAAAATTTAAATTTTGATGCCTGGAGTTTCTACCGGCACTTTTGATACATGATAGTCCGTGGTGGCCATATAATGTCGACTGGTGACCCACACACACAAATATGACTTTCACAAATTTTGAGGCCTAAACGAAATGCAACCGAAATTTTGGTGGTTTTCTGATCTAATAAAGTCCCTAGGTGACTCGATGGGTAAGCTTCAAGCCACGCTCCAGATTCTTTTTCTGAAACCGCCAAAATACGTGCACGATTAATTTCATTACAATTTTCAAGGAGAATGTTATGTTTCATTTTGACTATTGGAATATCCCACTTGGACTGGGCGACAGCTTGGCTTGGACACGGTGGTTGTTCGTCGGGACAAAGCACCTTCCAAGCAGAAACGGCTTCTTCGAAGTACGAAATCTCAAACTCACATAGTGAGGGACTTAATATCGAACCAATGAGAGCTGACGTACTATTAATTGAAGAAATGAAGGCCGGTAGACAAATATCCTCCACCTTTCTCAGAGCGATTCCACCGTATTTTACGGGTAAAGTTGCTTGTTGCCAGGACGAATCAGTCAATTTCGAATTCAGCAATTTTTCCAAGTTAGAACGCAGAGTTATCAATTGAATTAATCAAATCGTTTTCCTTCCAAATCGGACTTGAGCGCAGAAAATAAGTGAGTTTCGGCATGTATATACAGTGGCGAAGCAAAAATAAAGCCATATGTGTATTAATGTCTTCCAATCGTTCACAAAATTTCGATATCGTCTCTGTTTTCTTCTCAATCAGTGGGCGTATACCTTCGGAAGTAACTGGAGCACCAAGAAGATAAAAGTTATCGTTTTCTAGAACTTGTATGTTTGGCGCTATTTCGTTGAACTTCTTAATAATTTCATCTTTTTCATCGTCTGATTTGAAAACATAAATTTCACATTTAGAAAAATTTAAATGAAGCCCGATTTCTTTGAAAGCAGTGATTATTGTATTTAAGTCTGTCAATACTGTGTCAACTTTCCCGCCCAAAGTTCCGTCGTCCAGGTACCATATATTCAGCTCTGAAGTTATTTTTTCAATAATACTATGGATTGACAGACTGAATATTGCCGGGCCCAGTGGATCTCCCTGCTGGCAACCAACGCTTGATGAAATTGGATCATTTTGATTGTAGAATAGATGAGTTGGTGAAGCATAGCATTGCCAGAGGTATGGGTAAATTTCGGGGATATTGTTTTGTATGGAATTGAGCATTGAGTCTCGTTCTAAACTGTTAAAGGCATTTTTTACATCGACTTTTATTATAACTTCAGCTTCTTTTTTTCTTGTTTTGTATGTTCGCACTGAGTGTACCGCTGCTTCACATCCTCCCTTGGTAGCAAAGCCTAGCTGTATTGGGCGAAATTTGGAGCCAAGCTTTCTGTAGATGCGGTTGCAGGCCAGTTTAGAAACCAATCTTCTGAAAGTACAGCCGACAGCTATTGGACGAACGCCACCACATTTTTTGTTTAAGGCAAAAAGGCTGGCCCCATACAGAAAAGGCACAAACGAAGCAATGACTTTGCCGGAAAGCATCAGGTTACATAATTTAGATAATTCTATTAGAAGTTCTGTACCCGTAACGCCATTTGAGGTTGATGTTAGATCTTTCAAATGCTGTGGTCTTAGACCGTCGATTCCACCAGCAGAACCATTTGGAAATGATGCGATTGCTGCTGCCACTGCTTGTTCGGTCACTATCATGTAATTAGGTTCGTCTGTGGGTGGATCTGGTAGCTGGAGTAGACGAGACGGCGTAGGGTGTTTGTCTTTTAGAGCATTGTACGTTTCTGAGCAATCAGTTGCGAGGTCTTCCTCGGATGACAGTAGACGAACAGCGCCTCGAATGTCACCGTCTGAAACTTTATTCTCCACACATTTTAAAAGATTACATCCGGATTTTCGTAGCCTCGTTGTCTGTTGAATTTGGCCGTAATCATGTAACCGACTCTTTATTTTGCTGGTTAAAGATTTAGGATTCTGTTTGCTTTGTGGTTCGACGTTCAAAACTGTGTAAGTGAATAAGAAAAGTTCCTCCCAAGAATGTTGAGTGTTGTTATCTATGCACGATTTGATAACTTCCTTTAGTTTGGAGGCAACTGCAAATCTAGCTCCACGGGGGATTCTCCTTATGACTGGAATGTTCACTTTGTAACTTCGTAATTTGTGTAAAAATGTATCACTCGCTCCATGATGCTGAGTAGAAAAGGTTACGGTGTCCAAATTTAGATGAGGTTGTGATGAATGTATCTGGCTAGGGCGATGGCATCTTGAGGTATGAATTTTGAGTCCACGCTCACCTCGGAAATATCGAATGTCCGCACAGAGAGGACAGCGGATCTGTGGATTGTGTTGAAGTTGCGTCGGGAGTTGCGAGGAACTGTCAGATTGAGCCAGTAAATTTTGTGTAGCGGTCTGATGTACGACACTCGTTTGGTCAGTTGAAAACATTGATTATTACCTACCCCAAATAAAAATAAAATACTATTAAACAATAATGTAAGGACTAAAAGTAAATAAATAAAACTTAGCAGAAAATGACAAGGAAAAAATACAGTTGACAGTTTTGACAGTTTTTTGTACTCGCTATATCTTAACTCTCAAACCATACTAAAAGAATTACGTTCGCTGAACATTAATAAGGGGGCGGGTCCTGACTCAATTGAACCATTTTTCTTGGTTCAGGTCGCTGAGGTAATAACATGTCCATTATACATTATATTCAACAAATGCCTATCGGAAGGCGTGTTTCCCACTCCTTGGAAAATTGCCAGTATCACACCTGTTCATAAGAGTGGGTCCAAAAGCGAAGTCACCAACTATATCTATCTAGACCTATATCTATACTGTCGGCCTTGTCTAAGCTTTTTGAGAAGCTAGTTCACCAAGCTATATATCCTCTATTCCACAACAATCTACTGCCTGAACAGCATGGTTTTGTAAAAAAACGCTCAACTAACAGCAATCTTTTAATTTATTCAAATTACCTCTTTAAGGGTTTAGATGGTAATGCTCAGATTGATGCTGTGTACACGGATTTCCAAAAGGCTTTCGACAAGGTCGACCACGAGATACTTCTCCAAAAGATAGCTTTTAATGGCATTAAAGGTAACCTTCTACGCTGGTTCGCATCCTACATATCCAACCGTAGGCAGCGCGTCATCGTAAATGGGTACTATTCTGAATATATCACCGTTACCTCTGGAGTGACTCAAGGTTCGATTCTGGGACCCTTCCTCTTTATTCTCTTCTTAAACGATGTCTCTACCTGTTTCACCTCTTGTCAATATCTGGTTTATGCCGACGACATCAAAATATTTAAAACGATTCATAGTGAAGAGGACTGTATGGTCCTTCAAAGTGATTTAGATCGTTTTCATAATTATTCCACAGTCAACAAGATGCACTTGAGTCTCCCAAAATGCAAGGTGATTTCTTTTACTAAGAAAATAAAAGCAATTTCTTTTACCTATTCGATCGGTGGCTGCATTCTTCAGTCGGTGGATTCCATTCGCGATCTGGGAGTAATATTTGACTCAAAACTTCATTTTGATAAGCACGTGGAAACCATCATCAATCGTGCCTACCAAATGATGGGATTTGTACTCCGGTCGACTTGTCAATTTAAGCGTATATCCACATATATGTTGCTCTACAGATCCTTGATTAAATCTCAGTTGGAATATGCGGTATCGGTGTGGAATCCGCTGTATGAAAAATATTCCCAGTCAATAAAAATGATTCAGCGTAAGTTCCTAAAAACTGTTCATCGACGCTTGTGTGGTGCACCGCTGTCTTATTCTGCCCACCTAGAGAAGTTTTCTCAGATAACACTCCATAAGCGTCGTATTTTGTTGGATATGTCCACACTATATAAAATTATGCGCTCTAGTTTTGACTGTCCGGCTTTGCTCAGCCAAATCGGTCTGCGTGTACCATCTCGTGCGACCAGGACTACGCAACTCTTTTACGTAGGCCTTTGTCGTACCAATGCGGGCGTGCGTGCTCCCCTCAGACGGTTATGCCAGTCGTTCAATGACACTTGTAGTGATATTGACATTTTCTTCGTGAGTCCATTCACATTCAAAAAGGAAGTATTGAAAAAAGTGCAATTATCTTAATTCATAATTTAGTTTGATTTAATGTATCCTTTGTATTGCATTTTTCATTCTTAAAGTGGATTGACATATATATTTGTATGTGTATGTGTGTGTATATGTGTTTGTAGCACAAGTGCACACTTCTCAACTATTAATTCTGTTATTGTTTTACTTAGTAGGTATTTAGTGTATTAATTGATAAATTTATTAACTTACACAGGTAGGGTGTAGGTAGTTCTCATTGTATATAAGTTTATCTTTGTGTTTCTTCGTTTCTTCTTCTCTTCAAATCGTATTTACCTATTCTTTTTATGCTGCTTCTGTATCTTGCCAAAACTATAATGTTCATATTTGGGAAGCGCGGTGCTGGGGGCGCATATACATCTACTGTATGTTTAATGTGAATATTATATAATGTTGTGCTCCTGTTTGTACTTCCAATAAAAAAATAAAAAATAAATAAAATAAAAAAAGCACCGGCAGGCAGTAGGAGCGAGCTCCCTCGAGAAGCGATGCAGGTAGAGCTCCACAGATGAGGCGAGTCCTTGTACAAAGCGCCCGCGGCTGGAAGGCACAAGACCAGCCGCGGTATAAAAAGATAGTTTGGCCCGGCACGTGGCTTTGAGGTTAAACCACGTGCGCGGGAGAGCGGGAGACAAGGTTAGGTGTGAGCCAAAATATTTTGAGAGAGCGTATGCAATTTGATGGATGACAACTCTGAGAACATTGTTACGTAAAGTTGGGTATAAATGGAGAAGAACTGAAAATAACAGGAAGGTGCTAATAGAGAGACATGGTATTCAAATCTTAAGATTAAAATTTAAAATACTTGAAACAGGTTAAGTCTTTCCGTAATGAAGGTAGACTATAGTAGACACTTATGATATGAGTCACATATTCATACAAAACACGTGCAAAATTATTCCTGGGCAGTAAAGAATTCAAAAACTGGAATAAAGCAAAATCTAGCAAAATGAGTGCGCATAATTATAGAACACGCTGGAAGTGCAGACGGTTTTATACCAAATTCTTTGTTGACATACAGGGCAGAGATCAAATCCGGAGACTATCACGATAACATGAACATGGAAAATTATCTAAAGTGGTTAAAAGAAAAGCTGACACCAAATCTGCGGAAAAATGCCGTGGTGTTATATAACGCAGCCTATCATAACTCTAGTTCGAAAAAAATACCAACGTCCAACTCTAATAAATTGGAAATGCAGACTTGGCTCAGTGCAAAAAATATTGATTTTCAAGCAAGCTTGGTGGGACAAGGTGGGTTTTCGACGTCCATAGATAGGATTTCAGTCGACGAGAACAAGTCAATGGAATGCGGAGATAGTCTGACTTCTGTTTTTTCTACTGTCTTTTCCGCATCATGATACAAGGCGTCCATTATGGGCGAATAGCCAAGAGGGTTTTACGTCGCTTCTTGGGTGAACTCGAGAGTTCAATTGGTATCAGAGGTCCATAAGGCCGATGGATACTCGCTTCTGTGGCGCTGGACTGCGCCAGGTTAGGTTCTGAATGGGTCGTCAGGACAGGTGAGGTATTTTAGTGAAGACATGGTGGAGCCACCAAATCTTCACTAAAAATAGCAGTCTTTGCTGTAGAATTCATAGATTTTAGATTCATCCCCTATGAACTGCCATTTAAACTGCGGTAGGTTAATAATCATGCCGGCATCTTCTATGAAGCCGACTCCTGGGAGTGTACGGTAGCATCGGGCGTTTGGCAAGACAAGGAATGTTGTCCGTATTGGACGATTGCAAAGAGTGACTGGAACTTTGGATATAGTAGTTTTTAACCGCTCTAACCGGTTTCGGTAAGAAATGGTTGAGTATTTTTTCGTTTCTTCGGTCTTGACGCACTAATAAGTGGGTCCGAAGTCAGCAGTAGTCTGTTCAGCACGTCTCGATTACAGACCGTTCTTGAGAATTTTCGTGAAAAATTTAATCTATATAGACGAAAGTGTTTATTCCTGGCCTCCGCGGCCTCCTCCGACAATTGTCCGATCGGCAGCAATGCGTGAGCAATTACTGTGCCACCATGCATTAATATTTTATGGATTGTCGGGGACATTGGATGCCAGTTGTATAACTGCACATACAGTTTTGCAGTTTTGAGTGCATACGCTTCAAATTTTGGAACATCGATGTGGTGTCCACTTGATATTGCTTCCAGGATGACTTTAAATTGTGTAGCCAAATTAATATCTATCCCAGTGATTCGACAAGAAATTTCTAGATCAGCAAAAAACCTTCTGGAGGTATTACCATCATTGGTATTTCCGAATCCTTGTTTAGGGATGTCCACCAACAACCCCATTTCTTCTTTGAATTGTTTCTGTGTGCGTATTTTTGTGTCAGAGACGACTTTTTTGTCTTCCTTAGATCTTGCTTGCCATTTCTGAAGCGGTATTTTATAAGATAGGTGCAGGAGAGATTCAAAGATCCGTATTCTGGCGTGTAGGATTGAGAGGCCGAAATTCAAACTATCTGGATTCACTGGTTTAGACTTTTTTAAAGTGTTGAAGTTTTTGGACGTTTCTCCGCATATATAACACCTCATGGTTGAAGTAGTGTCAGTGGCCGCGTTACACACCTTCGCATCGACCATGGTGAGTACCAAGGTGTGCCTTATGTGCAAGAGAATACCGCTTGACGTAGGTATCTCGGTCTTTTGTAATTCATTTATTTGGTTTTTAACAAACTTAATTTCTTCTTTGGTCACGTCCTTGGTTTCATGTATAAATCGGATTCGGATAGGCCTGCAAAACCTTGGAGAGGAAGGTACAGGATTTTGCCATATAATTTTAGTCTTCTTGCCGATCTTACTAAATAACCTCAGCGGAACAAATGAACTTAGAAAAATATTGGCATCGTCATCAGCGTTACTTTGAAATCTCTGCTTATATTGTGATTGTTGCGAACCATCACATCCCCACTTTGAAATTAATACCATTGAATGTTTCTCTTCTTCTGTGCAGATTTCTATAATTTCTTCCAAATATGTACACAATCGGAGAGTGGTGTGATCGAGTAGGTCCTGTAGTCGAACTTCTGCGCCTGTATGGATTCTTCTTTAGGGTAACAATCTTTTTTTGATTTACTAATTAGAGAGTAGCAAGGGAAAATATTTTTATTAGTGGCTTGAATTATTTCATATTGCCTTCGTGACAAATTAGCTTCAACAAACATCGACAAGGCCTCAGAAGGAGTGTTCTTTTTAATGATGTTTTTTTGTGCGTAACTGAATGCTTCTTTATACTTCCGGGCTCTGGTTGGTGTTGCAGTTATGGCTTTCATCACATGAGATACATCACGGTTTCCTAAAGATCGTTGACTTTTGCGGGCTGCATATGTTAGCTCATCAGCTGGCGCAAGGTCTCTTAATTGCATTGTCTTTCGTCTCTTACTGCGTTCACATAATTCGGCAAAACATTTTGCTGGCCGTCCCCGTTTTTTAGGTGCCCAAGTGACAAGTTTTAAGGATGATTTCAACCACTCTTCGTTACTTCTTAAGAAGCGATCATTCATATTATTCGCAGCCGCCCACTTTTTCTTAAAGTCAGTTTTAAAGTACCGTATATTGCGTCTCAATATACTTAATTCACTAATAGGGCATTTCGTGATTTCAGACAGCCTGCTTTCAAGGAACAAAAATTTTTCCTCTACTTTTTTGCTGGAGCATCTTTGAAGTAGATCGTATAAAGACCTTCTTGTCATTTCTACAATGGGCCCCAGACCATCTGGGAACAAAATATTTAGGTAAATATGTAATACTCTACACGCATGTACCGTGTAAGGCCGGTACTTAAAAATAATAGCCTCACTTCATCTTCCCGTGCATATAGTAAAATTCGACTAAGGGATAAGGAGAAGATGCTGCGCTAAAGGGCGACGGCTAGCGAAACTATAATTCGAACAAGCGAATATATAGCGAATGTTGCAAGAATTTGGGAAGGAAGAATAGCCAATATTAAGGTGAGTACATAAAATACTGGTTTAATACGGTAACAAAAACGACCATTAAGAAAGGTATATTGTTTGTCTACAAAGTGAAAATTGTATTGATATAATACAGTCATTTGTTTCATTACAGGTCTAATAGAATCGATCATAATAATAATAATAAAAATGTACCGTGTTTGTCTAATGTAGAAATTGTTTTAATGAGAATAATACAGTTCCTTCTTTCATGTCTAATACGTTATAAGAAGAAAGCTATCATATTAATTTTTATAATTATTTAAGTGAAAATAATATTGGGTGCGATCCGTCACGTGACACGGGTCGGTACTCCCCCCCCCCCCCCCCCCCCCCCCCCCTTGCCCTCGTGACCGGACGTAACCTAGAGCTGACCCCCGTAAAACCGACAAGTGGTTTATGAACGCTCCCTTATGTATGTATGTCTACACACTAAGACCATGGAAATTAGAGTAATATTTAAAAATATGCCAAAAAAAAGGGGTGCGGGGGAGTGACTTTTTTCTTTTGAATCAGTAAATAGAATAGCTCCTTTTAATGGTTTCATAAAAATGATTGCCCGACAAGGCCCGACACTCGTACTTAAAACACTTTTATTTAAAATACTTAATATAAATTCGCCCATTTTTAACACCTCCTTAGAAAGTAACGTGAAATGTTATTAATACAAGTCAATGAAAAATTTATGAATACTGCATTATAACGTACTTACCCTCATCTTCCTCGATTTCCATCATGATTGTCTCCAAACTTCTCTTTACACTCGCACCAAGCACGACAATACGGCAGTATTTAAATAATCTATTAGAACAAACACGCGCGGTTCAAACGATGTCTGCGTTTGGACTGACAGCACGCTAAGAGAGGTGGTGGGAGAGACCAAAGATGGCGTGTGTGTGACGTAGTAGTTATATAGCTATTATAAAATGGCGAGTGCGAGACGTTTTGCGAAAGTTTACGTTTTCGACTAATGTCCGGTTTTCTTCATAGACGTACTCCTATGTGCGCCGGTAGAAATGTCACTTGGAATTTGAAGTTTGACATTGACAGCCGTCATTCGACTTGTGTTACCAAACCAGCATAGAAATGATAGAGGTTCGCTCCCTCGATGAATAGTAAGCGGCACCAACCAAACAAACTGCGACCTCTCGAAGCCGGTATAACCCGATCTGGTAGTCCACCAGGTAGTCCGACAGACATCCAACCCACACCATTCGGCCCGGAAGACCCTCAGCTCTTCGGAGACACCCGGCTCCAGGTAGACAACCAGGCAGCGGCACTGCACCAACTAAAAGTTTTGCCTGGTACTAGGTTATCAGATCCGCGGTGTAGGACAAGCTGTTTCTTCTTGAACCCGTCTGCCAGCGTAATGAAGACTTTTTGTTCCTTGAACTTGTATCCTTTGCCCTTTTACAGGTAGTTCAGCTGAAATGATGTGACGCTGGATTTGGCACATGAGTCGACGTACGCTACACCTTGAGTCCCATTGATGTCGATGAAGACAACTGGTCGTACACGAGCAAACCGTAACGACATTTATAGCGCAGAAGCCTATTTCCGAAGCTGATATCGAGGGCATTTTGGTTTTGTGACATATTTGGCATTTACTACGAACGACGCCTGGGGCTCCACAGCCGTAACACGAAAACTTAGGTGCTGAAGGGGAAGGTGCTTTTGTGACAGCTTTAGTTGATTTAACAGTGGTACTGGTATTGGGTTCTTTGGTTGCAAAGCGGCTGTCAGTTTTCTTTTTCTTCAGGCACTGCTCAATGCTATGTCCTTGCAGTCTGCAGTATTGACAGCGAGTCTTGACTTGCTTTGTTGACCGTTGCGGATTACTATTACTATTCAATTTCTGCTCAGACATTTAACTTTTCGCTATTTTCCTTTTGTCTGCTCAACATCACGAGCAGACTTCAAAAGTTCATCGTAGCTATGTTCTTTGTCACGAGAAACCTTTTCTCGGATATCGATATGCAACAATGCAAACAACATATCAATCTGTTGCAACTCGGTGTGCGCAGGTTTAGGCAATTGAGCAAATAGCATGCGCTTGTGCGCGACAAACGTCTCCGTAGGTATGCTTTGTTCTTGCTTTTGAGTCATAATGTCTTGGTAGATGACGTATGCGGGTTTCTTCTGGGCAAAAACGTGACGAATATGTTTCTCTAACTCACTCCCATCCACCACACAGCAGCTTCCTTTTTTAGTAGCAAGGGTAAGCCAATGAGAGCATCTTGATCGTTGATCCTTTCAATTCGTAAAAAGTCGAGGTCTGTCATGCGCCATGGTAGGTAGATACCAGTTGGTAGGTAGGTACATATTAGGTATGTAAGGTATGTAGGTAGGTGCAGCTAGGTTCAGATAGGTTTTTTTAAAAAACTTACACGGTTGAATATTGTATATTTCTTATTCTTTTATTCTGGGGGCACGCGTGCCCCCTCCAAGTCGATCTGAATTTACTCATATTATACGAAATAGTGCCGGCTGTATGTACGTACCTGTACAAATAGCGCGACCGATATTGGCGTGTCGCCCCCGCAGCGGCGGAGGATCGTTACGTGCATGTACACTCAACAAGAAAAAATATTCGCCCTATTCTAAAATAACATTTTTAAAATTAAATAAAAAACTTACACTCTTCCGTTTGACACTACCGACTGTTGACAACTCTTATCAATTTTTTACCAACTTTTATCAATTTTTGTTAACTTTTGTCAACTTTCGTATACTTTTGTCAACTTTCGTCGACTTTTGTCAACTTTAGGCAACTTTGTCAACTTATGATAAAAGTTGACAAAATACGACAAAAGATGACAAAAGTTGATAAAGATGACAAAACTTGACATAATTTTAGACAAAAGTTGACGAAAGTTAGCAAAATTTGAAAATAGTTCACACAAAGTTGACAAAAGTTGACATAGTTGACAAAAGTTGACGAAGGTTGACAAAACTTGAAAAAGTTTACAAAGGTGACGAAAGTTGACAAAAGTTGACAAAAGGTGACGAAAGTTGATAAAAGTTGACGAAAGTTGACAAACTTTGACGAAAGTTAAAAAAAATTTAGAAAGTTTGTTCTTTGTGCTTAAAATTATATTAGAACTCTACTCTAGTACTACCTATCTACTGGGTAGGTACGTACGTACGACGACAAGCCACCACATGACTCGGCATGCCTTCATAGGCGTCCACAGATCTCAACAGGTCTCCACAGGGTTCGACAGGCGGCGACAGGCCTCCATGGTCGCGCCGGCCGCGGCACTTCTTTGAAGTTACCGACTCGCGACAGGCCTCCACAGGCAAGGCGTACCCACGGCTTGTGAAGGCCTGTGGATGCGTGGCCTGGATACACATTTTCGCTAGATTTCAGAATTTTAGGAACGATGAATGTGGATCAACATATTAATGTGGACCATAATTTTTAGAAATAACAATCTTCATCTCTTTTGTATGTATCTCGTTTTCATGTATTTTGTCGCAGGTATGAAGACCGTGATCCTGTCGCTCTTCAATTTAATATGCCGTGCAAACATGATTCCAGACACAAGTTTAAGTGCAGCACATTCACAATAAATGATGTCATAAGAAATCGAAGACTCTTCCACAAGAATCGAGGCAAGATTAATCAAGACACATATTTAACACGGTATATTTCTGCATATCCTGTTGTTAAGCCAAAATCGGGTAATCCGGAGAAGAAAAACCATCACTCGGCTAACTACTTTTTACCTACAGCAGACAAAAGAAAAAAGTGTGTCTGCAGTTTTTTATAAAAACTTTTGATATCTCAAAGCACCGAGTTAACACTATCGCCAAAGTTATTTACGCAGGAGAAACACCGAAAGAAAAACGGGGAGGAGATCGGAAGAGTCAAAAAAGCGTGTTGAAAAAAGAAAATGTAAAGATGTTTTTATCAAGTTTGCGTGCCAAGGAAAGTCATTATAATAGAAGAAAATCTAAAAGAGTATATGTGTCGTCAGAGCTGTCAATTCGAAAACTGTACAATCTATACAATAAAAAACTGAAGACGAAAACCTCAAGGTTAATGAGACAATGTTCAGAAGAGTATTCGGTAAGGAATTTAATATTGAGTTTTCGTCCCCCGTCACGGATGTATGTACCACGTGTCTGTCCTTAAAAAATCAAATAAAACAATTCAAAGGGCAAGTAAACAAGGAACAGGAAAGATACACGATGAAAACGGAACTTTCCGTGCACAAATTGCGCGCTAAAGCATTTTATGAGGAGACAAGGAAGCGACCACCGAATACCCTATCTCTGTGCTTTGACATGCAACAAGTGCAGCCAATGCCGAAATCTCCAATACAAGACTCGTTCTATCTACGTCAAATATCGCTATATTGTATATGCATTGTGAACATGGATGGGAATAGCCCAGACTTGTACTTATGGACTGAAGATCAAGCAAAAAAAGGATCCATAGAAGTGTCGTCTGCAGTAATCAAGCATCTTTGCAAAGCTGATTTGAAAGACATACACACTACGATTATTCGCAGACGGATGCTCTGGGCAGAATAAAAACTCGCACCTAATACATGCACTAACGTTTTATTTAAACAATAACGCTCCCAGAGACCTGAAGGAAATAATAGTGACATTCCCAGTTAGGGGCCATAGCTTTTTGCCGGCCGACCGCGTTTTCGGCCGCATTGAGTTGGAACTTCGGCAGCATCCTATTATTTCTGTCTGAATATATTGAAATCTATAACAAATTTGGCAACGTTCACGTACTTGGAAACGACTGGCGGCTATACAACGTCAAGTTCTTAGCTGGTTACTACAAAATGATTAATCAAATGAGGGATTTGAAAAAGATATCTAAATTTCTTTAAATTTATATTCTTACCAATTGGACTGAAATGCTCACGCTTTTACAACATTGATTCAGGATTCTGGGAATACTCTTGCCCTCTGAAGGATATGAAGAATCATCCTTCTGTGATTCCTCTCGTATCTATGACAAACAACATCAATCCGAAAAAGAAGAAGGACGTTCTCGATCTACTAAAAAAACTTCATGGACCGGACTGGATCAAAAATCCAAAACTTGATTATTACAATAGGATTCTATATACACAAAACGAGGCGTCAACATCAATGAACAGAAACGATAGCGCACAAGAAAGTGAAGAAGAGCCGAACTCGGACGAAGAATGCGATTGTTTGGAGCCCGATTTAGAAATGAATATATAGATAAGCACTCCGATTAATAGATGTGAGATTACAAATTCAGAAATGCCATGTAACTCTATTCTTTACGCCCATGCCTAAAGTGTCATAAATGCCCCTCGTACAGGGCATGTGTGTAAAATAAATGAGGACATAATAAGAAATAGAAACGTTGCTATTCTGCGGCTGTGATTGTATGTGTGTAATTGGTTAATGGGCAGGTAGATTTTAAGTAAAGTAAAGCCTATTTTTCCTACAAATGTGCCTGAGGATGTGTGTGAAACAATATAATGGTAGATTTTAAGTAAAACAAAGACTGTAACTTTACTACAAAGGTGCCTAAGGATGTGTGTGAAACCATTAATGGTAGATTTTAAATAAAACAAAGACTAACTTTACTACAAATGTGCCTGAGGATGTGTGTGAACATTAATGGTAGATTTTAAGTAAAACAAAGACTAACTTTACTACACAATGTGCGTGAATATGTGTGTAAAACAAATGAAACATCGATTTAGTAAAACAAAGACTGTAACTTTACTAGAAAATTGCCTGAGTATGGTTGTGTTAACAAATTAATAGTAGATTTTAAGTATAACAAAGACTAATTTCCCAACAAATGTGCCTGAATATGTGCCAGTAAAATAAAATACAAACTTTCCTACAAATGTGACTCAGTATGTATGTGAAACAAATTAAGGTGCCTTTACCCTACATTTTGCCTCTCACCCTAACGTTGCACTTTTTTTTATATGAAGAAATTATGCAACTGATGAAAAATTCCTCCCGTAAAACGATGCATAGTTAAATTAGTACATTTTGTACTCCACATATAATCATTTTAAAATAAATGAACAATTATTTCAAACTTTCCATTGTTTTTTTTTTATTATTATAATAGGTGGAGTACCAAATGTCTGATGATTGTTTTTTTAAGTTTTCATAATAAAATAAAATGTATGAAAAACGTGCATTGTTAGAGTGAGAGGCACAATTTAGGGTGAAGGCCCCTTAATAATAGTTTAGTAAAACTATATTATATTATAAAACTAATTTACGTAAATATGTGTGTAAAATAAATGAAACAGATTTAGTAAAACAAAGACTGTAACTTTCCTAGAAAAATTCCTGAGTATTGTTGTGAAACAAATTAATACTAGATTTTAAGTATAACAAAGACTAATTTTCCTACAAATGTGCCTGAACATATGCCAGTAAAATAAAATACAAACTTTCCTACAAATGTGCCTGAAAATGTGTGTGAAAGAAATTAAAAATATATTTAGTAAAACTAAGACTTAAATTTTCCTCCAAATGTGCCTGAATGTGTGGAAAACAAATTATAGGTAAGTAAATGTTAAGTCAATTATGTAAAACAATAAATGTAAAGTATGAAAACAATTTATTACATAATACAAATACGAAGAACTTCTACACTTCTACATACAGCTGTTATATATGATTATTTTATAAAGATGAGCCATACAAAAGTCATACCGACTGGTTTGTATTTTTTACACAAAAATAAATTGACTTTTTTCCGGTCTTTACAGTTTTGTGTTTGGAATAAAAAAAGTGTCTGGTCGCTTCTTTCTCTCGTGTCTCACAGAATCCTCGAAAAATACAAAATGTTTAAAATTTTGAATCAGTGTTTATTTTTCTTAATTTTTTTTTATTGCAATGATCACTACTACTTTTTTATTCCTGACACGAAACTTTATTAATTTAATGGGAAAATTATATAGAAAAAAGATCCAATATAACTAGGTAGGTGTGTGACACGTTTGCATGAAATATCTTATGCCCCTTTTGTATGTGAAATTTTTACAAAATCAACCTGCTTGCATCTACGCAAATCAAACTTGAAGACGATAAAATTATGTAGTCAAAATTATTTATGGTTTATTTTGTATTACATCAACCATGCTGACCGTACGTAGCGTGTCAATCAAAACTGTCTAATTTCTCAGGTTTGGCGAACAGAAGAGGATGATTTCGGATTTCCTATCAAAACCTAATTTGACGATTTTTTATTAATTTATATTAAAATCATAACAATAATTCTTAAGGAAAAGGTCGTACCAGTTTATGTGCTCTACTGTAAAATTTTAAAAATAAAAATCTTCCGCTTTACTATAAACTTTACTCCCACCTAAACCACGTACACCACATGCTACCCAAAATCCATAAAGACAATCACCCAGGACGCCCAATCGTGGCTTCATATGACAGTCCCACAGAAAGAATATCAGCCTTCATCTACTATCACCTTCAACCTTTAGTTAAAAACCTTTCATCACATGTACGCGACACTTATCACTTTCTGGAAATACTTAAAAACACAGCTCTACCACCAACACCTAGTGAAATTGTACTTGTAACCATAAACGTCGTCTTTCTCTACACAAATATACCACACCAAGTAGGCCTAAGCGCGATGGAGACATTCTTATCAAGCAGACAACAGCAAATTCCGTCAACAAAATTTCTGTGTGATTTGGCCAAATTTGTCCTTAAAAATAACTATTTTAGTTTCGAAAACAAATTGTATCACCAAATAAAAGGCACTGCGATGGGGACAAGAATGGCTTCCGCCTACGCAAATCTGTATATGGGAAAGTTAGAAACAGATTTCCTTCAAAACACCCAACTGAAACCGCTAATCTGGCTGCGATTTATAGACGACATTTTCATTATTTGGAATAACTCTATAGACACCTCGAATACATTTCTGAGAAACCTAAATAATAACAACCCACTAAATTTTACACACTGTATCTCGGAAAAATCTATCACATTTCTTGACGTTGACACCACACTTACAAATAACCAAATCTACACTTCAGTTCACTTCAAACCTACCAATAAACTGCAATACCTACACTACACCAGCTGCCATCCACCCCATATAAAACGATCCATCCCATATTCACTATCCGTCAGAGGTCGGCCAATCTGTAATAACCAGGAATCACACATACAATATCATAACACTATAAAAAATGCCCTCCTACAGAGAAGTTACCCAGAAAGAACAATCAATAAACAAAAATTAACAAAAATTAACAAACATATAACTCACCATCTAACAACAATACCGCAGAACCGAACACATTACGATTCATCACATCATACTTTCACGGAGCAAACAAAATAAAACACCTCATCCAAGACAATCTCCCAATCCTCCAAACAAGCAACGAAACAAAAAATGACCTACTATGAATTGTGTCGTAAAAAGGATCGTCGATAAGTACGAAGAAGCGTTGGCAGAAATCCACATTATGCAAAGTCAATCAGATACAGAAGGAGAGGGGACTGCAACTGCAGGCGTACGAGGCTCGACTCTGGGAACGACGACGACGGCGCACTCTGGGCTGAGAATCGGCTTCCGAGGTCTTTCGATTTTTATTTTACGAACTTGAAGATTTCGAAAAACTTTTTATGCAAGTTTATAGGGCTATGTAAAAGAGCACTTTATATGTAATATAAGTTGCTATCCATTAATCAAAAAATCTTTATTTTTTTTTTGTATGGAAAGGATAATGTTTAGGTAATTTTTTTAAAAGTCTTAGGAGATGTAGAGTTCTCTTTGGTAAAGTGATAAAGTGGACCGTAAGTAGAATCTCTGAGTAAAACGTGTAACGTGTAACCGTGTAAACGTGTAACCGTAAGCGTCCATAAGAAAGAACCATGTAAGTTTGAATTTTTAAATTCTGGTAAAATTTCGATAAATTAATTTCTATATTTTCCAATATTTTTTTTTACATTTCAACTCTTTTTGGTTTGTAATTATCTCTATATATTGTAATATATATATATTATTCAAAAACTATCCCAGGAAATTATGATAATCTGCTTATATATTAGCTATTAGAAATTTCTTTTAAAACATGGAAGTTTTAAATATTATATTTATGCAAGCGTGCAGAGCCACGTTAGAGAACGCTTTGTATGTAATAAAATTTGTGACCCGCCAAACACATGTTTTTTTTTTATATGTAACTTTTATATATACAGAAAGGAAAAGGTATGAAGACGTTATTTTGCTATAGTGATAAAGTAGAACATGAGTAGAATCAAGCTCATTGAAAAGTGTAACTAAATGCGTGCATATAAAGGAACGGTGCAAGTCTGAATTTACATATTTTTTAAATTCAATAAATGAATTTTAATAACTTACCTTAATAACAAATATTTAAATATCTTATGGCTAATGTCTTTCGGAAAGTATCTTAAACGTATCTTCACGTTTGATGTCAATATTGTTTTCTTTCTCAAACCTGAAGTAGACCGGCCTAGTGTAGTGCGTTGAGTTTGGCTTGGGGTTCTCCCAGATAACTTCATCTCCGAACACCAGCTTCAGTGGCACTAATGAACACATAAAAATGCTCGAATCGTCGGCATCGTCGTTGTCTTCAGTCTCGAATTTTTGATTGTAGGTGTTTTGAGCAGATGCGCCATCAAATCCCCACTTGCTAAATAGGGTAAGCTTTTCATTAGCAAATTCACGATCTATCACTTTTTCAAGTCTCTTCACAGTGAGATCCATGAGAGCCTGAAGTTGTATACGTGCTTCCAGATCAGTGACCTTCACGCTTTCTTTTGGTGGGTAACATTCCTCCTTCGCCTTTTGCAATTGATAATACGAAGGGAACAAATCGATACCTACCTCGGTAGCGGATTCTCTCAGTACGCAATACTGTGATTTGGTGAATTGCTGAGAACTGAAGATGCTGAGAGCTTTTTCTGGCGTGTATTGAGTTTTTTTCTTACTTTCAATGAAGTCTTTCACTTGATCGACTTTATCTAGATGTTCCAGTAGAAACTTTAGCACCTCAGCGACATTTTTTCTTTCAGTTCCTGTGCCTTTATAGACAGCAGCGTATGTAAGTTCGTCTAAGTCATATTCAGCACATAGATCTGGGGTCCTGCGTTTCTTTTGTTTGTAATGTAGGTCTTAAAAAGGTTTACGAGGACTGCCCTTGCATTTGGTAGAAGTAGAAGCCTCTGAGTACAGCTTTGCTGGCGATTCTGGCACGACAGGTTCTCCTTCTTCACGATTTGCTTCTTGGTCGATGAGCTGCATGTATTCTGGCCACTTAATGTCTGATTCCAACCACGTTTCGTATTTACTTTTGAAATTATTGAATGAATCACTCGCACTTTTCCACTTCGTGTACAAATTTGAGACGAACTTTTAACAAAAACTATTCAAATTAACTCGGTTTTCGTCCGATACATGAACAACCAGCTTATCGAATAGTATATCAGAGTTCGAGAAATCTTGATGACTTTGAACGTATTACCGCCAAGGTCCGAGAACCGCGTCAGAATACCGGTTAATTTGATATCAGGTGACGCCCTAATAAACAAAACAGATTTCATGGAAGGAGTTCGAACTCACAGCACAGCAGAAGTATTATTATTAATATTTTTTTTATGGAAACTGACACGGTCGGCTACATCACCTACAACATCCGTGATGTCAGCCCATAACACCGGGTGAACTTGGTGCCACGTCAGTGCTTCCCTTCGGTGTCTTTTTATTACGACCCTACCTAAACAAATTCTCGTCGCAACTGCTGTATCAGCCTGCACCGCTGCGGTATCATAAAGAGGTAACATATCTCTTCCCTCTTTCTTTTCTTCTCTCGTTCTTGTTTTTTTAGCTTCTTTTCTTCTTCTATTCTCATCTTTTCTCTTGATTTATCTTCCAGTGCTTGTTGGTAGGAGTACCAACAAGCACTGTCAAGGATATATTAAAAGACAGACCTGCCACCTGTCGTTTGCCTTTCCTTTTCGGTTCAGCAGGTTGCCTAAGAAACTCTTTCAACGTCTTTCGCGTTTCGATATTCTCTGTTTCCGGCACTGTCAAAGTCGTGATCTCTTCGCTAAAACTCTTGAGTGAAGAACACGCTGGGTTGGTTTCGACATCCTCTGTATCAGACACTGTCAATGGCACGATCTCTTCGCTAGATCTGTTCAGACAAGAACACGCTGGTTTGATTTCGATATCCTCTGTTTTAGGCGCTGTTAAAGTCATGATCTCTTCGCTAGATCTGTTCAGTGAAGAACACACTGGGTTGGTTTCTAATTCGTTGTTAGACATATGTTCAGCAGCAAAGATATCAATATCTGAAGTGTCGATCGAGGGCTGTTGAGTAAAACCATCAGATGCTGTTGGTTCAGGTGACCGAAGAATCTCTCTTCCTCTCTTTTACCGATTTAAGTTTTTCAGCAAGATTTACACCGCTAAGCCACTTGTCCGCTTTTCCTTCTTTCAGGGCCTCTCTCTAGTCTGTGGGGACAGATACGACATTATGAAGTATCTTCTATTGTTTGTTTCTAACCTCTGCTGATCGCGCAAGAGTCGCCTTGCGTCACTCAGGCCTTGAATGATCTCCTTGTTTTTTAAGGCTGAGACAGTTTGAAACAACGGTGCCCACTGCTACGATGGTCGCACTCTACTGTTTTTGTTTTAACTCTATTCCGTTTCTGGACAGGCTCGTTTATCGCGGTTTTGTGCTGCGGATAAATGTTTGGTGACTCCGTTGCACAGATTTCTGGCGGCGGATATTTGTCCATGATTGAAGACATGGCTAATATGTTGTTCCACACCTTCGCCACGTGCTGGCTTACAGCTGGTCCAGCCTTCGCTGTCTCGTCACTGGGGGACTCGAGGAGCTGCAGAATTTCATCACCGAGGTCGTCCTCCGTGGTGTATGAAATGTGAATATAATATAATATTTATTTTATTTTATGATAATGCTTTAACGGGTAATTACGTCATAGGTCACTCTCCACTTCTACACCCCAAAGGCTTATCAATACGTAAGTCAAAAGTTCAGCACTTGCTTGCCAACCATAAAAAATAATACGATTCGGTAGACGCACAGCCACGGTTCACGAAAGAGTAGTTTAAAAGCACTGCAGAATAAAAGAAAAGCTACGAACTACAAATAACGCTGCAGTTTGGCTCTAGATGAAATGGCTATAAAGCAACATGTAGAATGTGATGAAGTCAAATGCATGGGTGCTGACTGGCTGCAATTGAAGAACGGAACCGGGCAACTCCAAGCGAGCGGTCGCTCGCTCGCTGTCATACGAACCGACAACTATATTAGTAATCTGACCCGAACGGCGCACAGCCATTTATAAAATTTCATCCTTGCTTGTAAAACCAACATTGTACTTCATATAAATAAAATTAGCTCCAAATACCATTCCTATAACTGTTCTGCTGATCCCCCCAGGTACGTCGACTTTTCTACTTCTGCGAAAGAAGGAGATTATCTAGAAGCAAAGCAAGTTCTGGTGTTTTTGGTTACCGCAATTAATGCAAAGTGGAAACTTCCAGTGGGGTACTTCCTTGTTGATGGTGTAACGGTTACACCATCAACAAAGAAGTACCTCATCGGTTACACTGTAACCAGCAATCCAGGGAGGCTCCGGTATGGCACCTACCTTTCGGAGGTGATACTGGCTGGTGGAAGCATATGCTTTGGCCCCTCCGACTCTGCCACCCATACTGGATTACATAAAAAAATCAAAATAAGTACATTTCGAGCCTCCGAGAACTACCGAAAAGAAATACAAAAAATTATTCCCAGAGGGCCTGCAAGTGTAGAATGTTGTAGCGAGCACTACTGGAGAGAGTGATACAGATGAAGAATATTAAGCTGATTTATTTGATTGAGATGATATTTGAATCCCGGAATGGCGTACTTCCTTTAATATGTAATTTTTTTATTTTATGGAAACTGACACGGTTGGCTACATCACCTACAACGTCCGTGATGTCAGCCCATAACACACATAAATATAGATAGATAGATAGAGGATAGATTACAGATAAAATAATAGATAAATGAGGTTAAAGCTATATTTAAGTGCTTAGATACTTAGATATTATTACATCAAGTTAATTAAATTTCATAAAAATATTATTAATTAAAGGGTATAAACATATTCTGCAGTATTTAATGATTACATATAACTAAATTCAGTTTCTTGAATAAATGTGAACACACTACAACGTGCTACAACGAGAAAATAGGTTTTGGCCAACCGTCCCATAGACCATCTTACAGTGTGTGTCGCCGCCGGCCGTCAGTCTCGCTTCTTGTGACGACATCGTCACACTCCCCCGGTGCGTAGGAGATTTTTGCATCTGCACACAGAGAAAAAATCATTAAATTCATTTAATAAACATAAACCTCTATACCTACCGACTTGTCTTATCCTATATGCACACAGCAAAGAATCATTCACTTCATATAATCAACATAAAACTCCTCTGTCCTTCTGGCATTTAGATGCACCCAGCTAGACATCTACCTAAAAAGATATCGCTTTCTTCCTATCATTGCTTTTTTTTTTTTAATTAAACTCTTTTATTAAATAATGACAACTTTAATTAACAATAACAAAAAAGATGAGTCTCTTGCTCTAACAAAAACGCTTTCGATGTACAGTAAATAAAGAAAAAAAAATATGTGGTTATAAAAGTAATGTTTTATTTCGTGTCTCCCTCTCCTTTGTCCCAGCTTTCTTGCTTTTGTGTATTATTGTTTTTCTTATTTTTTCTCTTCCTGTGTTGAATTTTCCTTTTCTTGTGTTCCCTTTTATTATTATTTTCTTCAGATTTTTCTCCTTCCGAGTCCGGTGACAGGGGTGAAAGCGGCGGCGGTAACTGTGTCATTTCCTCTAATTGTCTCCTTAATTCTTCGTCGACGTTTATCTCCAGGACGTCGTCGTCTTTACTTCTTCTAAACGTCGTTGGGACTGGTTTCGGTCTGGTAAAGATGTGTTCCATATTAGAGTCTCAAGGTGTGTGTTGAATTTTCCTTTTCTTGTGTTCCCTTTTATTATTATTTTCTTCAGATTTTTCCCCTTCCGAGTCCGGTGACAGGGGTGAAAGCGGCGGCGGTAACTGTGTCATTTCCTCTAATTGTCTCCTTAATTCTTCGTCGACGTTTATCTCCAGGACGTCGTCGTCTTCATTTCTTCTAAACATCGTTGGGACTGGTTTCGGTCTGGTAAAGATGTGTTCCATATTAGAGTCTCAAGGTGTTGTCCGTTCGCGTTCCTTTTTCTGAATGCCATTTCTTCGTCGTCTTCACTTCCATTTTCAACATTCTACCTTCATTTTTATTTGTTAGTTTTTATTTTAATGTCTGATATAATTTTTCCACCCTCAGTGTTGCCATATTTTATTATATGGGCCTGAAAAAATGTAGGGGTTAACTTAGCTGCGAAATGTTTGTGCTTCGTAGTTCGGTTTTCACCTGTCTGATATTATCGCCGGACGAATCTCGGCTCTGTGGGCGTCGTGGTCTCGGCGCTAATTCCTTCAAACTCTTTTGCCATTTTCGTAAGTTCCGTGAGGCTGACAAAGTCGGTAACTTTTATATATAATTTATAATTTGGACTCCTATTTCTGTATAGCCCAGCTAATTGTTCCTTATCTGTTAAATTTCCTGCTCTTCGCATGATTGTCTGTAATGCGGTCATGTAATCTTGAAACGGTTCTTTACTTTTTTGTTTCCTCGTTTGTAACTATTCTTGTAGTTTTTCTTCATACTGTTGCTGGTAGTACGCAACTTTGAAATCTTTCTCGAATTCCTTCCAATGTTTCCATAAATCTTTATTATTTCTGTACCATAACAGGGCTTTGTCTTTTAACGCTAAAGGAAGTGTTTTAGTTAGTAATTGTTGCGTAGATATTCCGTAACTATCTTGTAATTCTGTTATTCTTTCCAAAAATTCGATGCTGCCTTTATGGCCGTCGAATTGTAAATTCCATTTCCTGACAATATCGAATGCCATGTGTGATTCCGATTCCTTATCCCCGGTTGACGTACTCGGGTACCCTACCTACGTAATGGCGGGAATGACTACGATTTCCTATCGAGGAGTACTTAGTAAAACATCGATGTGACTTATGTGAATATCTTTCATTTATTCTTAGAACGATATCTATATGTACATGGCTTACTACTAATTACTTATCCTATACAGGGTGTCCCCGGACAGGTGTGTTTCCTTTAAGGAGGCTATTCTACGCTTTGTAACAAACATAATTAGTAAAAGAAGTAGGGTTCTAGGTACGCCCGTTACGGAGTTATAAATGTTTAAAGTTATTAATGTAGTACAATGTTGTAATGCTCTAATCGGGCGCGCGCGGGGCGCGGCGGGCAGCGGGAATACGGACGGACTCGATGCGTACGAGTAAACGCAAACAGATAGCCCGCCCCGCCCGCGACCGCGTACCGCCCGCGCTCCGCCGCCGCCGCGCTCCGCCGCCGCCGCGCTCCGCCGCCGCCGCGCCGCCGCCGGTGCACCTGTATTCTTCCGTCTTCGCATTGTTTTTGTTTTTATTTACGCTACGCAGTTGCATTTTGAGTTTGCGCGCCGGACGTCGTTGCGTCGCTTGTATCTACCGTGCCGTACGTATCTAAATCGCGAGCTAAAATAATTCTTTTTCTACCTATTTGGACCCTTCTGTTCCCTATGTACCTAGTTGAAGCTGTCGCTTTGAGCTCCTAGTACATAAGTGTCGTCATAAGTGCGTGTGTGAAACATTTTTGCCCTAGTTTAGATACATAGTTTACGTATTTGTGCATTTAACAGTGATTTTAAGTGGTAACTGATAATAAGTGATAGTGATAAGTGACAATGGCTTTGCACATTCCATTCGAAAACAATGAGTATGTGGACATGATTCTAGCGTATGGGGAAACTGGCCAAATCGGGAATGCTGCTCTAGACCTTTACCGCGAACGATTCCCGAATAGGCGTCAGCCTGCCAGTGCTGCAGTAATCGTTCGTGCTATAATTCGTCTTCGAGAAAATGGAAATTTAAATCCGTTCGCCCATCGACCAGGTCCCCCTCAAGACGAAGTACCCATAGAGCAGGAAGAAGAAGTGCTGGAACTCTTCAGATATAACCCACATGCTAGTATACGTGAGGTCGCCAGATTGGTGGAATTGTCCAAAACGAAAATACATAAAATTATTAAGAAGGACAACCAACACCCATACCACTTCCAGAAAGTGCAGGCACTACTGGCAGATGATCCTCTAAGGCGCGTACAATACTGCGTCATGCGTCAAAAAATGTCATCTGGACTGACGAGTCACTGTTCACGCGAAATGGGATGTGGAACCGAAAAAATGAACATTTCTGGGCACATGAGAATCCGCATCTCATCAGAGAAACGGCCTTTCAGAACCGATGGTCAATAAATGTGTGGGCGGGTATCCTCGGAGACCAACTCATCGGCCCCGTCTTCATAGAGGATGGAGCTCTGAACGGCGAGCGCTACCGGGACCTCAGATTAGGAGCGACAGTGGAACCATTTTTGGCAAACTTAGCGCCCGAACTCCGCAGACGGATATTCTACCAGCACGACGGCGCACCCGCACACTTCGCTGGAATCGCTGTAGAGAAGCTTCGCGAGCTCTTTGGAGACAGGTGGATGGGACGCGAGATGGGTCGTAATCGCCGCGGTGCACGTGATGCCCAGGTTGCATGGCCTCCTCGATCGCCCGACCTCACTCCACTAGATTTTTTTCTGTGGGGATTTATAAAAGATAAAGTTTATAAAGTACCAAGCAACACGAGAGATGAAATGAAAGAAAAGATCATCTTAGCGTTCGAAGAAGTGAGGCACCGCGCAGCTAACGACGGCCTTCTCGAGCGTGTCCACGACCATACGCTGCGAAGAGCTAGGAAGTTCGTCGAGCTGGAAGGTGCTCATGTAGAGAACTGCCACATCATTTGAGGTATGTACCTGTGTACTTATGTACTGCTGCTCTTAGTCGTAGGTATGTATGTAGGTATGAAAAGACAGTCTAATTAATTACGCAAATACCTACAACCCACATTCCAATTTATACGCGAGCCTCCCCGGCGGCGGCGGCGGCCGCCGCGCCGTCTGCGTGTCCAAAGTTCTAGGCATTGCAACTTACAGATTTAGGTAGAATCTGCATACCTACGTATGTGCGAATGTACAGTTCTACGGCAGTTATTAAAGTAAAAACAAACCGGGCAAGTGCGAGTCGGAACCGCGCACTAAGGTTTCCGCACCACAAAAAAAAAACATTGAAAAAAAAAATACGTTTCTTGTATGGGAAGCCCCCTTGATTTTTTGCTTTTTCTATTTTTTATTATTTGTTGTTACATCCGCCATAATAACACATATTCTGTGAAAATTTCAACCGGCTACCTATTACGGTTCCAAAGATGCAGCAGTAGGACAGACAGACGGACAGACGGCGTAGGCTTAGTAATAGGCTTCCGTACGGGATACGGAAACCTAAAAAATTTCAACCTGCTAGTACCTATTACGGTTCCAAAGATACAGTAGTAGGACAGACGACGGACGGACGGACAGACAGACAGACGGCGCGGCGTAGGCTTAGTAATAGGCTTCCGTACGGGATACGGAAACCTAATAAATAAGTCTTTACTAAATAGGTACATTGTGTAGTACTGGCTGCTGATTGAAAACCGTTGTGTTGTAGGTTTGTAACCCGCACCTCGACCCGCGCCATCCCGCCTCGCGTTTCACACAGTGCCATTCCTTTATGCGCCGCGCCGCGCCGCGTCACCGTCGCGCGGTCTACGGCAATGCCACAGTGCCGAGCGGGGCGGCGAGCGGCGGCGGGGAGCGGGACGCGGCCCGCTAGCGCGGCGAGACCATGCCACGGTAGCGAGCGGAGCGGTGAGATCAAATAACTAGACGCGCGCCGCTGCCGCTCAAAAATCCGCCCTTTTCGCTAGCGGTCACAGTGGCATAATTTATGTCGAAGTGTTGGGTATGTATGTTTGTTTCTTCCCGCCCGCGCCGCGCCGCCCCGCTCGCCGCGCGTGGGTTCGCTAGACGCTCCACGCACGTGCGTGGCCTTCTGGATCTCTGGTACGTTTGTTTACCCCGCTCGCCGCTGCCCCGCTCGCCGCTAACCGCCGCCGCCCGAGCGATTCGCTTGCACCGTGGCTGAGCCGTTAAAGGCGCACACACATTGTAGTATGCATTTAGTTTGTTAGGAAATCCTAAAATTTTAATGAAAGCACATATTTAAAAAATTCTTTCACCAATGCTTTTCTTACAAGGCGTAGTATAGCCTCCTTGAAGGAACAACACCTATCCGGGGACACCCTGTATATATACCTATCCTAATATCCTAATGTCTACTTATTACTAGCCTAGTTGGAATATACCCCTAATCCTTACCCTTATAACCATAACCTAGTGTCACTGTCTGTCGATATCGTACGTATATTGGATAAGGAAGGACAAGGTGTTGGTGCCTACTTGGGTAATAGGCGGGGGGGCCTGCGATCAAGCGGAGACCACCGATCAAGGAGGAGGGATCAGTACTGCGTTCGTGCGGAAGCCACCGATCGCTGGTACTGCGGGGTAAGAGGGGGAAGGAGCGGGGGGGGGGGGGGGGGGGATCTGCGATCAAAGCGGAGACCACCGATCAAGCAGGAGGGATCAGTACTGCGTTCGTGCGGAGGCCACCGATCGCTGGTACTGCGGGGTAAGGGGAGAGGATGCCTGTGATCAAAGGGGAGACCACCGATCAAACAGGGGGGCAGGCGGGACCGTCTGAGTCGCTAGCCGAGCTCAGACTGACTAAGCGTTGGCTTCGCGGCTCTATTTATACTAGTCGCTGGCGCGCGAGTGAGCGTCGGTGTGTCCGGCCGTGTGGTAGTGTGTGTGTGACGTCTGGCTGTAGGTAGTCGCACCGCGGTCACCTCCCTGCCCGTCGCGCCGCGCTGTCGCCGCCGGCCGTCAGTCTCGCTTCTTGTGACGTCATCGTCACAAAATTTATCTACTTTGCTACATGAAAATTCTCCTTTCATTTCTCCTCATCGCGAATGAAAAGACTTTCATTCGCGACGCAGGCATGTCTGAATAGTACGGGAAAGCGCTCTGCAGCAGAGGTTGTCAAACTTGCGACTCAGGGAACACCAAATCGTTTGAAAAGAATGAAAAGTGCATTCCATGAGCCTCAAGTACCGTCTTTCTGCCCGTATACAGCGCTTTTTGCGAAAAATAACATGTGAAATTACTTTTATTAAAACGCTTCGTCGAAACAGTATAATATTTTATTAATATTTCACACACAACGCTATCGTCCGCCTGCCTTGGAGGAATCGCACCCGCCGCCGTCCGTCGACAAAACTGTCGCACGTTTCTTTTTATTTTTTTCGTTTTTTCCATTTACCCCCTTTTTTCGCTCCTTTCTTTCTCGTTTTGTCTCTGTCTCACATTCCACCACTTACATTCTAAGATTACTAGCTAACAGATTCGGCCATCCGATAACTTAACACGTCCCCGTGTAACAAATCTAATCAAGAAAGAAATATAAAAAAAAAAAATTAAATTTTAAATTCTACGTAATACTACTACCTACTAATATTATAAGATTAACGCAGAAAATTGATCATTGAATTAGGAATTATACATTACTTTCTCTGGATAATTATAATAGTAATCGCTACTTATATTTAGTTAAATTTAACTGATCTTTCACTAACCCAATTTTATTTTAAACTGATTATAATTTAATTAACCTCTCATAACTCCATTTACAATCTCAGTGCCAGCTATTCTTCACATTTCTTCAGCACTGCCACTTTATAATAAAAATAAACCAGTGCCTTTCTCCGCACTGCCACTTAATCAAAAACCAGTGCCGTTCTACGCACTGCCGCTTAATACTAAACCAGTGCCTTTCTCCGCACTGCCACTTATTCCCAAACCAGTGCTTTTCCCAGCACTGCCACTTATTACTAAACCAGTGCATTTCTCCGCACTGCCACTTATTACTAAACCAGCGCCTTTCTCCGCACTGCCACTTATTACTAAACCAGTGCATTTCTCCGCACTGCCACTTATTACTAAACCAGTGCCTTTCTCCGCACTGCCACTTATTCCCAAACCAGTGCTTTTCCCAGCACTGCCACTTATTACTAAACCAGTGCATTTCTCCGCACTGCCACTTATTACTAAACCAGTGCATTTCTCCGCACTGCCACTTATTACTAAACCAGCGCATTTCTCCGCACTGCCACTTATTACTAAACCAGCGCCTTTCTCCGCACTGCCACTTTACAAAATCCATTGTCTCTCCCAGCATAACCTCTTCTCATAGATATCGGATATGTTTTACAATAACAAATTTAGATTGTGTTCTCGATGAAAGATATATTTAACTACACATATCTTATTTTCAGTCAAATCATATACATTGATTACTTTATGATACAAAAGATCCAAAACAATATCATTTGATTCATTTTACTTCTTAGACACTCTCAAGGATTCATTATACATCAATTTCATTTACTCGGTCGCTTCCATCAGAATTAGGACTCTCATTTGCCTCAACGCTTGCCATAGACGCATCCTCATCGCTATCCTCATTGTCTTCGCCTCTCTTATAGTTAAGCCACGGTAATATCCTGTCTACAGCCACGATGTTTTTATAGAATTTCCCTTTTTTTGTCAGAGGTGTATCCTGCACTTCATACCTGTCATTGTGTAATACTGCCGTCACGCGGTCAGGACCGCTGTATTTAGGGATAAGTTTGCGACTCTTGTCAGCACTATTATTATTAGACGGACCCGCTTTCTGAAGACTAACTAAATCATTTATACGAAAAATAGGGGGTGTTTTCCATTTTCTGTTAAAGGTATTTCTCTGACGATCCTGATTTTTATGTACATGAGAGATTACTTCAGTTCGTAACTGAAGTATGTTCGGTTCTGTCCCAGTAACCTCGTCTAGTGAATTTTTTTTTATACTCGCGCTTCGGTCATGCCGACTGGTTTGTAACTGAATAACACCTCGGCTGGCGTCTTACCTATTCCTTTATTCAACGTATTGTTGAGTCCCCACTGTACAGTGCTTACGCACTCGTCCCACGACTTCTCATCTTTCCCATGACTAGACGCGGCGATGGCGCTAAGTATGGACCTGTTGTAGCACTCGATTTGTCCGTTGGCTCGCGGTGTCGCGACCGCGTTTCTTATATGCTTAACGTTAAGAGCTTGTATGAATTCCCCGAACAACCGAATTGTAAATAACGTACCACGATCAGATACGAGTCTAATTGGCACCCCGAAGGTATTGAAGTAGTCTTTAAGTACTGCAACTGACGCGTTGGACCTAGTATTCCTAACTGGTTTAATAACAATAAATTTCGTGAAGGCGTCGATGATGCACAAGAGGTAAGAATGCCCCTTTTTACTTCTTACAAACGGCCCCAAATGATCGATATGTACCGTGTGAAATGGACGATCATATTTTGGGATGGGGTGCAGAAACCCTGGTTTCTTTCCACCTGGTGTTTTAGTAAATTAACATTCGAGACAGGATTCGACGTATTTCTTAACAAATCGCCTCATTTTAGCAAACCAATAGGTCTCGCGAATTTTACTAAGCGTTTTGTCGAATGAAAAGTGTCCAATGTCATCATGGCACTGCTTTAAGATATGCCATCGAACGCCTTTTGGCACGACAAGCTTATCGCCTAGATCAGTCCTTCGATAGATTTGATCTCCTTTTATGAGGAAGTTGTCGCGCACTTGCTTTGCCTGTTCATCATCAGTCGTCTTAAGAATATCTACCATGCGACGAATCTCCTGGTCGACACTTTGCACCGTCGCTATCCACGTAGCATTAGAAACGCTCATTACCGCGAGTACTTCCCGATCCCGAGTATTGTGAACCAATCGTTGTTTTCAGAAGAGCTGCATACAGGATTTCTACTTAAGGCATCAACGTGCGCCATGTTTTTCCCCGGTCTATATTCGATATAATGGTCAAATTCTTGCATTGCACCCCACCAACGAGCTACGCGTGGAATCATGTCCCTCTTCGTAAAGTTTGCACGTAATGAGTTGCAATCGGTCAGTATTTTAGAATGTATCCCGATCAAATAGACTCTAAACCTCTGTAACGATGCGAATGCGACCACGGCTAAGGTCTCGAGTTCGTAAGAAGTCATGTGCTGTTCTTCGGGCGAAGTCTGCCGGCTAAAGTACGCAACGGCACGCATTTGACTATTCCCGTCCCTCTGTATTAATATACCACCAATGCCTATTTTGCACGCGTCAGTGTGTAACTCCGTTTCAGCATTTGGATCGTATAAGGCCAAAATCGGTCGATTCACCAACTCTAACTTCAGCGCCTCAAACGCTTTCGCTTGGTCATCTCCCCATTTCGATTTGGCGTCCTTCTTTAATAACGTCGTTAAGGGTCGCGCTCGGAGAAATTTCTAACAAAACGTCTAAAGTAGCTCGCCAGTCCAACAAACTGACGGATGTTGTGTTGGGACGAAGGACTTGGAAATTTCGATACCGCATCTATTTTTCTCGCTCCCGGGCGAATACCGCGTCGCGATACTTCGAACCCTAGAAAGTCGACTTCTTCTTTAGAGAAGACGCACTTGGACAGTTTCAGCGTTAGGCCTCAGAGGGGTTCGCGTTGCTTTTAAAATAACAGTCCGCAGCTAGATGCCCTACCTTGTCACAAACGGTGCACTTCATCGGTTGATTAGTGCACTTGAATTTAGGGTGTCCTAACTCACCACAGTTAAAGCATTTAATGTTTGACTGTCGGGTAGGGTTCGCATTATTATTAAGAGGACACTTCGACCTTATGTGTCCAACTTCTCCACATCCGTAACATTTGTTATGCATCCCGGGCGCGATTTGTCTTTGTTTGTCCGTCAACGTACGTTTTGGCGCGAGTTTGATGCTACGTAAGTAACTTAATAGTTTATTGGGATCATCATACCGCGCGGCCTCCGCTCCCATCCTAATGGACCTATCTTCTATTCCCAGGAGGAGACAGTCAACCGCGTGTTTTCCTACAATGCCGCATCTATTTAAAAGTGTCTGTTTTTCGTAGTAGTACTCCTCTAGAGGTTCTCCGAATTTAGCCTTCCTATCCAGCATCTCCGTGAGCATGACCCCATAATTCTCCTCACCTGGAAATGCTTCTAATAACTTCTCTTGCCACTCGCTCCACGTGAACATCACCGTGGGCAACCCTTGATACCACTTTTGTGCCATACCGGTTAGTTTTGGCAGCGCGTTGTGAGTAACTTCCCTATCTGTGTACCCGTAAATTTTTGAAATTTCGTTTATTTTCGTCAGCCATACGCTCATTGTTTGTGTGCGCTTGGCCGGATCAAACTCCGGAATAGTATTGTGAACCAAAGATAATTTTTCTACGTGCGACCTCTCAAAAGGCCCTTTCATTAAATCTACTAACTTCTTGATGGAGTCGACCGAGATCATGTCCGTTTTATCGGAATTCTTAATACTAGCATTTGTTTCCTTTCTGTGCGACTGACCTTCGTTAACACTACGCGAAGGGGTCAAGGATCGTCGGCGATCCGCTGTACGCCCGACGGTTCGGCGGTGACGTGTCGAAGTACTACGACGTCGCGACTTACTACGCGATAAACGTTCTGTCGTTTCGTCACTGCTGTTGGACCTCCTCCGCATCGGGGTGCGAGAGCGCCTGCCGCGACGACGGTAAGCACGAGCGCGCCTGCCCCGCGAGCGCGATCGCGAAGCCCGCTCCCGGTCTCGGCGCCTTGGAGTCACCTCGCTGCCACCGTCCTCGCTGTCTGCACGCCGCTGCCGTCGCACCGATCGCCGCGAGCCGCTTCTGATTCGCCGATCACTTCCGTGCCTTCGCCGCTGGAGCGGAGGAGTACCACTCCCGTGAGGCCCGGCAGGAGAGCGACCACGCCGCCGCCGACTCCGGCTCAATCTCTCTCCCTCCGGTACATCCATGATTTATCTGAAGTCATCGTCCACATATTTTATTATCCTACTGCGAATTTCAACATTAGGTAGGTACAAAGTACCTACTTACCGACGAGGGTATTGGGGTATTCACAGTTTTATTTAACTTCAAGCATACCACAGACGATACAAACAATTACACAGTACACACTCAATACACGGGATATGGCAAAAAAAATTTGTTTTCCGTAAAGTCGGTTTACGGACGATAGTTTTACGTGATAACGTCATAAAGAAACACAGCTATAAGAATTACCGTATGTTTTCGTACGGCACCCCTATCGCTGCCGTACGCCGTACATTTGTCGATTTCTAGCCTCGATTACCGTACGATACGGCAATTACCGTACGTTTGGCAACACTGCCGCTTGGGCCGATTGTGCCTCTCTATCGCTTGTTACCCGCTCTCGCTTGCACACACAGGCTCAGATGGAACGTGACACTTTTTCGTGCGCGCAGCCGGTGTTCATCAATTTATAAGACGTTATCACGTCAAAAAGAAACAATAATATTTCATATTACAAGTCATTTTCAAGGAATTAATTAATAAAAATAATTAAAACATCCAATAAGATTTTTATAAAGTATCTGAGGCCAGAATTAAAACAAAATGCATAATTAAAAGACGTAAAATCGAATTCACAATAAAAATAAAAAAATAAAAAAAAAAAACTTTCCTCTCAGATTAAAATCTCAAAATACAAAGGATAATGGGCAAACCTCTATGAGTATGTTAAATTGCAATACACAAGGTAGGTAGCGCCTGCAGCGCAACACTGATCACTCTGCTCACCCCGATTATTGGTATAAAGCGTGTGTATAAGACCCTCAGTCTAGTACCTTCACCCTGATTTAATTTTAGTTGGCTTTACTTTAACAAGGAAACCCTATTAAATCAGTCAGTGACTATCCACCCACACATCCCCGGCATGATAATACAATGTATGTAGTTAGTTAAATAATACGGAACAACGACTCACCTTGAATCCGATATAATTATGTTCTTTCTTACCAAATCCGATGCTTAACCCAATCCAGTGGCATCCGACCGACCCAAAGTCGCAGCGCGTGGATGTTGTCTCACTTCTGAAGCTATTAAAACGCTTCGTCGAAACAGTATAATATTTTATTACCCGACTGCGCGACGCAAAGGAGGGTAATGTGTTTATCAGCCTATGTATGTATGTATGTTTGTTCCTTTGTGGCACACTAGAGACCAAACGCGTGGGCCGATTTTGATGATTCTTACGTCAATCGATTTGTCTTAATCTTGCGAGTGTCACTGAAGACATGACAGTAATCAAAATTCAATATGGCGACAACTAGGTGCCATATTGTGAAAAAGAAAAAAATGAAAGTTGACTAACTATGTTAAGTGGGGTATCGTTGAGTAGGTATTTGAAAATCATCTTTAGGTTTCTCTTATCATTTTTCATTTCGAATTACCATTTAGGATCTATAACGATTTAAAGTTGGTTAGCAACCATTCTCACTCTTATAATAATAGAGCTGTGATAAAGTTCTTATTATACAGGGTGTTCGGCACATCGACCGACAATTTTTTTTTGTAGATAAGTGGGGTCATTTGCAACGTTTTGACCCAACATACCTTTTGTCAGGTGTCACGTGGTATCGAGATACGATTTTTTTTTCTTTATTTTTGAAAATTACCAAAATCCCAGCTTTAAACCCTTGTAATTTCTTTGTTCATGGTTGTATCAGCACGAAATAAAATTTATTGAATTTTACGATGTATCCTCGCGAACGGTACATGTTCTAAATTTGAAAATGCTCCGGAAAACGCTCTCAGTACAAGAAGCGACCACCGATAAGTAAGTGGCCCTGTTACAAAGTGCCCGTGTTGTCGTTCTATTCTGGTCTATGTCCCTAATTTTGACCACATAGTGAATTATTTTTATGACATTTGGTATACCGTTGGAAAGGGCGTAAATTAGTGAACTTTTTAAAAGAAAATGAGGGGGGAAGCGGAGCGAGGCGAATATGTATGTATGAATTTCCTCCATAAAATTTAAGCCGATCATCTAAATTTGATTAAAATTAGTACACGCACATTTAGCTATACGAGACACAGGATAGGCTAAATAAAATTCAGTTCCGGTTACGCTAATAGGTGGAATATTTTACTTAGTTAGGTAGTATTTGATTTATAACTGAAGTTTCTTATTTTAATATCGATAGCTTTTTCCCGCGCATTCGCTCGCGTGAAATTCGTATTTCAAAAGAAGAAAGTAAGTAACTTAGGCCAGGACCGGAAGGTCAACTGGATTCAGATAAACAATAAATTAAGTAACATACTAAAGGCGAGGCCGAAGGCCGAGCTGCGTTCAGGAAGAGTATAAAGCTTTTCGAAGAAAGTAAGTAACAAAGGGCGCGGCCGAAGGCCGAGCTGCATTTAGGAAGACTATAAACCTTCTCGAAGAAATTAAGTAATTGAGGGCGAGGCTGAAGGCCGAGCTGCGTTCAGGAAGACTATAAACCTTCTTGATGAAAGTAAGTAACTGAGGGCGAGGCCGAAGGCCGAGCTGCGTTCAGGAACACGATAACCTTTTCGAAGAAAGTAAGTAACAGAGGGCGAGGCCGAAGGCCGAGCTGCGTTCAGGAAGACCATAAACCTTCTCGAAGGGAAGCACTGACGTGGCACAAAGTTCATCCGGTGTTATGGGCTGACATCACGGATGTTGTGGGTGATGTAGCCAACCGTGTCAGTTTCCATAAAAAAAAGTAAGTAACTAAGGGCGTCGCCGAAGGCCGAGCTGTATCCTGGAAGACGCTGACAGTAAGTAACTATGGGCGATAGTTACATACTTTCTTCAAGACGGTTTATAGTATTCCTGAACGCAGCTCGGCCTTCGGCCTCGCCCTCAATTACTTGATTTCTTCGAAAAGATTTATAGTCTTAATGAACGAAGCTCGGCCTTCGGCCTCGCCCTTAGTTACTTACTACTTGCTTCGAGAAGGTTTATGGTTTTCCTGAATGCAGCTCGGCCTTCGGCCTCGCACTCTGTTACTTACTTTCTTCGAAAAGGTTATCGTCTTCCTGACCGCAGCTCGGCCTTCGGCCTCGCCCTCAGTTACTTACTTTCATCAAGAAGGTTTATAGTCTTCCTGAACGCAGCTCGGCCTTCGGCCTCGCCCTCAATTACTTAATTTCGTCGAGAAATTTTATAGTCTTCCTGAACGCAGCTCGGCCTTCGGCCTCGCCCTTACTTACTTACTTTGTTCGAGAAGGTTTATGGTCTTCCTGAACGCAGCTCGGCCTTCGGCCTCGCCCTCCGTTACTTACTTTCTTCGAAAAAGTTATCGTCTTCCTGAACGCAGCTCGGCCTTCGGCCTCGCCCTCAGTTACTTACTTTCTTCGAGAAGGTTTATTGTCTTCCAGAATGCAGCTCAGCCTGAAGCCTCGCCGTTAGTTACTTACTTTAGTTGAGAAGGTTTATTGTTTACCTAAACGCAGATCGGCCTTAGTTACTTACTTTCTTCTTTTGAAATACGAATTTCACGCGAGCGAAGCCGCGGGCAAAAGCTAGTAATCAATAAAATTATCAGTAGTTTACACCACCGCTAGCTACTTAATAATCCCCACGATATTAACTTTCTCAATGAAATGACAAGATTACAAAATTTACGGTCTTATAATCCTAACTAAAAAGTGTAAAATAAAAAAAGTTAATTTTACAAAATAAAAAAACCCGACTGCGTAAAAAATTAACTTTAAATAAAAACTGAAAAGAAAAAAACAAGTCCAGTAGTCTAGAAATTTGTTAAGTAATATTGAATAACTACACCATTGAAATAGTTTCATTATCGATACACACATATAATAAAACAAATAATAAACTCTAATGCGGAACATAGCGACTTTAACAGTCGGGACCCATTGAAATTTTCCCAATAATGGGTCCCGACTGTTAAAGTCGCTATGTTCCGCATTAGAGTTTATTATTTGTTTTATTATATGTGTGTATCGATAATGAAACTATTTCAATGGGGTAGTTATTCAATATTACTTAACAAATTTCTAGACTACTGGACTTGTTTTTTTCTTTTCAGTTTTTATTTAAAGTTAATTTTTTACGCAGTCGGGTTTTTTTATTTTGTAAAATTAACTTTTTAATATTTCACACACAACGCTATCGTCCGCCTGTCTTGGAGGAATCGCACCCGCCGCCGTCCGTCGACAAAACTGTCGCACGTTTCTTTTTATTTTTTTCGTTTTTTCCATTTACCCCCTTTTTTCGCTCCTTTCTTTCTCGTTTTGTCTCTGTCTCACATTCCACCACTTACATTCTAAGATTACTAGCTAACACTTTTGAGCGCATAGATTGATAATAAAAAGAACCTACGTGCGGCGTAAGAAACTTGTTAAAACCTGTTCTCGAAGAAGACCTTATTCCTTACGATGATGATGACGATAAAGCATGTAAACAAAATGAAGATACGCCTACAATCTATAGCGTACATATCGAGGAATTTAATGACGACCAAAATGGAGACACCATACTTCTTTTGGCCGAAAACGACGTATTCGAATGATTTAGATAACAAGCTAAAATTATGTCAGAAATATTTTTACATGTGTTCGCTACTGAAATAAGATACATTACCCATTATTACTGCATTTCACGTACTGCGAGTGCCGGGAGAGTTGAAAAAAAAAATGGAGAGGCGTATGTCCAGCAGTGGACGCAACACGCTTATGATGATGATGATGATTGCATTTCACTTTGAAGAGGGAGAATAGTATAATCTTCATCACACGTTGGATAATAGTGAACTAGATTCAAGAGACCCTCGACATCCAGTCACTGAAGTCGAAATACATCCGGAACCCCAGGCCTTGGATCAGCAGCAGTGCTGATTCAAATTCATTATACAACGCACTAGTCGACGGTCTAAACTTAGATATGTGAATAAAGTTGATTTATGAGTATTTAGTTTGTTATTTATTTTCGAGTTCAATATATTATTTCCGTTCGCAGCTTGTGGGTTAATACAAAATTACTTACCTACATATTATGTATATTGTGTCTTGAGAACAGAGATGATTGCCTTGCAAGTTTCAGGAATAATAGCGCCTAATCTTTGTGGAGATACGAGTATGACCGTTGTAAATTTTAGGTTCTCGTAAGACACTCCTGAGGCCAACAAACGAAGTGTGGCACTAAGTCTTCCATGAGCACTTATAAGTGTCCTGTTTTTGAATTTGCTGAGTAATTAGCTCCATCAATTTAAAATAAGTTGGCACGTGCATTCTGAGATAGTTTCTCTAATCTGTAGGTTCTAATTCACCCATCAAATGAATATGCGTGTAGACATTTCTTTTCTTCAACCAGCAGCGCTACTATGCTAACTCGCAAACTATGATTTCGAACAAAAACTCGCATGAAAACTTCGATTCGCACTATGCTAACTCGAATAAGCGATGGTGCGCCCAGCAAATGTAGGTACTAAAACTAAATTCGAATAATGTGAGTCAACTCGAAGTCGACCTAATATTTGTCATAGAGAACTAAACTCACGCAACCATGCACATTCAAAACGTCACTTTTTGACAGCTAATAATGAGTTCGTTTGCGAGTTTTAATTCGCTAGCAAAGCAGTAACCGAAAAGTGATTCGAGTGGCAAGAAATGGCAAGATTTCTGATCTTTGATGACCTCTTGGTGGCTGCGAGGGCTGAGGATAACTTGGCGAAACGCCGTAAGAGAAGCAGGCTTCGTCTCGAGTTCCCTCCCATGCACGCTGACGAAGATTTCGTGCAGATCTACCGACTCACGCCCGCTCTTTTCGAGGAACTTCTGTCGGATGTAGTACCTTTATTAGGTCTACCACAGAGGCAAGATGCTATTACACCGGATCGCAAGGTCAGTCTCTGTAGATAAGTAACTACCTACCTACATAATAGAACACACAAAGTGTAATATTAGTGTACTATATATACAGCACACAAAGTACACTATGCAATATGGCTATTCATCCATTCTATCAAATTTAAAATATCTCATCACCCCCTATCACAACCCACAGTAGGTAGATCCCTTTGTGAATATATAATGAAATAATTACCTATTTCAAACTATTATGATTTATTTTGAGGTTTACATGTAAGTATATATATTTCAGTTACTGACTGCACTCGCATTTTACGCGTCGGGCAGCTACCAAAGAGGTGTGGGTCTAAGCATCGACTCGTCCATGGCGCAGCAAACTGTGTCTGTGTGCGTCCGGAAGGTGACAGAAGCCCTCAACCACCCCAACATTGTGCACAAGTACATAAAGTTTCCGCGCAATAGAGCCGAGAGAGAAAATATCAAGCACGGGTAAGCAATTGGGCTTAGTAAATAAAGTATAAGCAAAATATGTGTTCAAGAGTCTTTGAAAAACACCTGTGATAAAATGTTCATTGCTGGAAGAATATTTCATGATAATTAATTTTATGCTTTACTTGGTAATTTATTTTGAATTTAAAAAGATTTAATATTCTAGGTATTTCAACAAATTCAGGATTCCCGGTGTGATTGGCAGCATTGATGGGACGCATGTGGCCATCATCAGGCCACCAAATCATGAGGAGCGGTATTTCAACCGCAAAATGTATCACTCGCTGAACGTGCAAGCAGTGAGTTATTTCATTAAATTGCATAAACATTTAGCAATTACTAGGTACTCACTTCCATGACAGTCTCATTAATTTATTTATTGAAAAGAACATTTATGTATCGTTAGATTTCAATTACTCTTACGTGATTCGATGGTTCAGTGGTACAGATGCCGCCCGCTTGAGCGGGAGTTTATAGATAGAGGCAAAGTATTGTTAACAGTTGCACACCAGTGAAGGAAAACATTACAATTCAGCTATCCCATGGCAGTTCCATAAAAAAATATACTTTTAAAATAATATTGAATTCATAATATGCAGATGATTATGTTTGCGACAGTGAGCTGAATATCATGTCGGTTGATGCTAGTCATGGTGGGTGCACGCATGATAGTTTCATCTTCAACAACCATGAGTTGCATGCGCACTTGGAGCATCTGAATGCTGCTGGTGAATCAACGTGGCTTCTGGGTAAGAGGAAACTGCATCAGAATACCGTTAATACCTAACATACGGATATTAGCAAACCAAATTTAACAATTTTTTTTTAAACTGAATAAATGTGTTCCAGTCATTTTTTTTTTATGTTAAGCGTATAACTATCCTCTGTCAGGACTAACTGTAATTTTTCCTACGAAGAAAGCCATGCTGTCACGTGATAGGATCCCTGCGACGTTGCTTCGCTTCTCGCGCGAGAAAGATGACGATCAAGCGATGTTGTATTTATCACTCTCTCGCACGAGAATCACATGAAGACAGCATAGCTCTGTCAATCACACAGGGCGGCCGGCAACGACTCCCATAGTCATTCAATGTAAATGGGGGCCTTGAGTACCATGTCGGCCTGACAGGTGCAGTTTTATGCTGCGTTTGAAGGAGCCAAGGCTGCAGCACTGCGGGAATACCTGCAGGAAGTGCATTCCACTGTTTGTCTACTTTGTACACGAAGACTTAATGGAGTGAGTGATCCATCTTTGTTGCGTTCCATCCAGACATGACACCGTTTTTGTGTATTTAATTGTTTTTCAAGGTGACGCTGGCTATGCTGTGCGAGAGTATATGATGACCCCAGTAGAGAACCCTGCAGAAGGATCACCCGAAGCCCGACATAATCAAGCCCAAATGAGTGCGAGAAACACCATAGAACGCGTGTTTGGTGTGTTGAAAGCACGATGGAGGTGCCTCCTGGCAGCTCGGGTCATGAATTATGATCCCGTAAACGCATGTTGTGTTCTACACAATCTGTGTAACAGTGCACGAGTTCAACCAACAGGTACATGATTATAAATATGAGCATTTTATTACCCGCATGTAGTCAGCCTCGGCAGCTCAGTGGTGCAGTCAGTCCACTGTTAAGCAACGCTGGGTGCAGCCAGTACTTGGATGGGTGACCACTCGATTGTCGGAAGCTGACCGTGAGAGTGGGTCAGATTCCACGTAAACCTGTAGGTCTCCTTCCTTCTTATTTTACATGGTGGTAGGGTTTAACCCGCCCGGGTTGGTACCACTGCACCGAATGAAATGTCGGTCGAAACGGCTATCTTAATAGTTTGTGTTTTCCGGCCAGTTCAGTGCAGCCGGCACGACCAAAGGGGAAGCACTGACATGGCATCTAGTTCACCTTGTGTTATGGGCTGACATCACGGATGTTGTAGGTGATGTAGCCAACCGTGCCAGTTTCCATAAAAAAATATATATAATATCATGCGGCCGGATCTTAGGCTACTAGGTTGCCTAGTGAGCGAGCTCCACACTCCGAAGTTCGGGTGCACGCTAAACAATAAAACAACAAAGTATGGGAGCCTTAGGTAGGAGGAGAAGTAGGAGCCCCTTATTCTCTAATTTCTATGACAAGGCACCGTGGAACACTATCATTTCTTATATAGTAACTACTCACCTAAAAATTTGATAATGTTTTAATTTCAGTCCCCCCTCTTACACCCGCTGAGATGGAGGAGGAGGCTGCAAGACAAATACATGTGGTCGCACCCGGACCTGCTGGACCGGGACGAGCTCGCGCTGACCCTGTGCGAAGAGGAAGGGAGGCGCGAGATCGACTTATAGAAAACATGGAACGGCTACGATTAAATTAAGTCCCGTCTCTATAGCGAAGTTATAGAATAACTTTGTAATATATGACATATAATTGGAACCCATAACCCTGGTATTTATGACAGAAAAATAAATTAAACAAATATATTTAAAAATAAACAATTTATTCATTCGGGGCGAGAGGAGAGCCCCTCGAGGATGTTCTCGAGGGATGTTGCAATCCTCTCACCGATATTTTCAATATTTTTTAATGAGTTAGAGATATCTTCAAATATTTTTAATTTCTTCTCCTCTCCTTCAATAATTCTTCTCCTAGTGTCTGCAAATACTCCACATCCTGGAAATACCAAAACTTTTATAAATATGTAGGACATTATTAACGTTGCTTCACTTTTTAACACCACAGAAATAATAATGAGACCTAGAACGCCGTACCGGCCGTGTATGTAAGTACAAAGCGCTTGCCGCCAAATACCAAAAATGTGATTCGGGCGTCCATTTAATTTCTAGTCTCCTTGCCAATTTTGTGATTAACACCCTTTCTTATATTAGCTTCACCAATAACTCAAATTCAAATGTATTTATTGTGACATGTGGTTATACAGAACAGAAAGATCAAGTGGTTCAAGGTAGCGGGTTGGCTCTCCTTTGGGTTTTTAGAATCCGTGTCCACTCGAACAAGGCGTGGTCGCCCGTATCTCGACTAGTCCCTATGTAACTATGGAAACAAATCTTGGAAGTTGAATTTAACCACCTTGTATCGATTTGAAACTTTGCAAATGTATGTAATACCGATGACAATACTACAATTTCAGAATTGTTTTAAATAAAAGAAACCTATTAAAGAATCAGTACATACGGGCAATTCTAGGTCGTTTGGATGAATGTGGTGCCGCAGAGGGAGTCTGCACCACCTCTACTTCCACCTCCGGCACTACTTCCTCTTCTTCCTCCATGATCACGTCCTCCATGACGATCACATGTGGCATCGCCGGTCGTGGAGGAGGAATGTCCTCCCGAGGCTGAGGCCGAGTGTCCTCTGGTGGCGGCTGTTGCACTTCGGCCGTCTGCGGTTCGGGCTCCTAAGCAATATTTGTTAAAATGTTAATAATTACATACAAATTATATTGCCGCAACTCATGGTTGCAATGCTTCAAATTACTTTCTATGTAAGAGTTTATTTTACACGTTGACATTACTGACTTTGATGTGATAATTTTATTAGGACAATCTATCTAATATTATAAATAATAATGATAAAGATTCCATCTGGTTGTCTTTCAAAATGAGGCCGCAACTATTTTTAATTACAATTTAATAAAAATTTAACATGAGAAAGAGAGAAAGTTATATTTAACAACACACCGTCTATCAGACAAGGACGCAGTGTGCGAGCGTCCAAGCTGAGCGATAAAGCTCTCGAAGAATAGACGCTCGTGCTAGGGAGAGCGCTCGCACCCTGCGTCCTTGTCTGACGTACGATGTGGTGCTATAACTTTCTCTCTCATGTAAAATTTTGATTAAACTGAAATTAAAAATAGTTGCGGCCTCGTTTTGATAGGCAACCTGATGGAATTTTCGATCGGCCACGTTTCGATAAGCAACCTGGCGGAATCGTAATTCTCTATCAATAATTACCTACCTATCTATGAAAATTGTATTTTGAATAAATAGAGATTGATATATATTTTTATTAATACCAATAGTATGGCTCATTATTTTATTATTTATAGTTGATGGGAAGAATCAAGCTATCCGTAGATTTTTTTTTATTAAAATCGGTTCAGTGGTTCTCGAGTTATAAGCGGACAGACAGACATACATACACTCAGACAGAAAGCAGACGTTGGATTTTATTATAGGTAAGGAAGGATACACAATATAGTTATTAAAAAAAATCACACATTTGCATATATTTCGACATAGTGTCGTCTTCAGTGGAAAAATATATTTAATATATTTTTTCACTGAAGATGACCCTATGTCGAAATGCAAATGTGTGATTTTTTTTAAATAAATATATTGTGTATAAATAATAAAATAATTTTGATTAAATAACAGATGAGAGCAGAATATGCCTCGGTAGCTGTGGTGCACTGTTGTTGACTGATGTTAAGCAACGCTGAGCGCGGTCAGTACTTGGATGGGTGACCGCTCGACCGTTGGAGGCTGATCGTGGTTCTGATTCCACGTCAAACTGTAGGTCCCTTCCCTTCATATCTTACTTGGTTTAACCTGCCGGGGTTGGTACCACCGCACTGAATGAAACGGCGGCCGAAACGACTATGCAAATAGTTTCTGTTTTCCGCTCAGTTCAGTGTAGCCGGCATGACAAAAGGGGGAAGCACTGACATGGCACCTAGTTCACCCGCTGTTATGGGCTGACATAACGGATGTTGTAGGTGATGTAGCCAACCGTGTCAGTTTCCATAAAAAAATATATATATATCATGCGGCCGGATCTTAGGCTAGTAGGTTGCCTAGTGAGCGAGCTCCACACTAACATAACATATTCTGTTCTTACATAGTCTAACATATGATGCAAATATTTATAACATACCGGGGGGAACAAAGGAATAGCGATTTCCGAATTCCCTTCTGCGAAGTCAGACCCCATGACGGACAGCACCATTTCGCCCAGCTCGTCCAGCGGTGGCGCGTCCGCATCGGCCGGTCCGCCGCCCGTCCTTCTGGCAGACGTCCTCCATTTCGCAACTGCCGACTTGGTATTATTTTTTTTATCTTGCCAGTACTGTAAAAAGTAAAAATACAGACCTTAAAAACAATATCATGAAATCAATGGCATGTTATTAATACACATTGAATACCCTACATTACTTGGAAGAATTCAACTCCCTCACTCACAGCGACCACGTGTGTAGTCAGTGTTCTACATTAACACTAGTTTGAGAGATATTTCATATTTTTTCTACAGCCGCTGCGCTGCTCCGACCGGCGCCGCTGGTCTGCAGGGTCGCGGGTACAGACGAAGAATTGCGAGCGCCATTAGGCACGCAATTTTTATGAAACATTGAGTAATATAAAGTGATAGGTACTTACTTTTTTTCCACTGCGCTGGAGTTTTGATGCTCCCTCCTATCCCATTCAAGCGATCAGCTATTGCTGACCACTTGGCCTGCGTACGGGCCCCGGCGTTACTTCCCGAGATGCGTCCCCTCGCGAGTTGGGGATCGTCTCGCAGCTCGTCTATGAGCGCGCAAGCCTGCTCCCGGCTGGGCTTCTTCGCGTTTTTCGACATGATTGAACCGTGGACGAGAAAGAACGAAAGCAAGCGAAAAGAAAGAAAACACGCTGAACGAACCACAAGGCGCTACTACACACGAACAAACGAGGTGAGTGAAGTGAGTGGCCGACCGACTGACCGACAAGATGACAGACAGCTGCTACTTTTTTTTTTTAAGGAAACCACCACTTCCAACGGTCTATAATCTATGATATTTCAAAGTAGTTTAATTTAATAGAAGCGTTTTACCTACCAATAAAACGCATATTAATACTTACCTTTGTTGCACACTGGCAACACTATGAGATAGGCTCTTCCGTTTTCCCTCTCTTTCCCTCTCATATATTGTCTGTAGCCGTCTATTTCTCGCACTCGTCTCATCCCCACCAGCAGTGACGCCAGAGTGTCTGGCGGCCTCTTGTTCATTGTGTCGAAATGTAGGCTGGTTGTCACCAGGCAGCACTTATTGCCAGTGTGCAACAAAGGTAAGTATTAATATGCGTTTTATTGGTAGGTAAAACGCTTCTATTAATAGCTTGACCTGTTGTTGCACACTGGCAACACTATGAGACGTGTTTGTTATCGCCTGGTGGTGGTGAGACGCCAATGTGATTACTGGTACATTTATGAAATAAGGTGTACGATAAAGTTCTTCTACGTATAATTTTCTGTTCAAGAAAATTACCATAAACAAAAAGGAATACAACCTTGATCAGAGGCAGATTGATTAGGTATAGCGCAAGAGAATCCCGCAGTTATTAATATTATAGTAAACTTGTTTAGAACTTTGCCAAAATCAATAGTACATAGTAAAACGTACTTCAATTTAGCCATCTTCGAGGCACATTATATCTACTTAATTACAATCACCGTCCCGTGCAAAGAAATAAATAACAGAAAGTAAACATAATATTTTTTAGGCCACAATTTAAGCTCATTGGGCTACAAAATTACGCTGAACAGTAAAGCCAGCTAGGTACCAACATGTATTAACATTTTCGTGATCGGTCTGGATCATTTCAATAGTAAAATGAAAAGAAAATATCATTCTAAGACGAATAATTTCACAAAATAACTGTAATCATTACGACTCATTGAGAGATTCTTATGAGGTTAGACTGGTTTAAATTTCGATGACAACTCCTTAGTTGTACTATTTTGGGATACAGGTACTACCCTTCTTTTGTAATGTATTTGAAAGGTATTTACAGATCGCCAGTTTCCGCGAGCTAAAATATCATCCACTGAACAATTCTTCAACCATTGTTTCGAAGCAACTGCTGCTCGAACAGTTCCTGGGGATGCGATTATTCCCGCATCACCAAGTGCTGATTTAACCCATCCAGCAATATTAGTGTGCGATGCCGACCGCGGTTATCCAGTCACTGTGATAAAGAGATTCGTGCATTTGGCCAAAGATCTTCTCTCATTTGAAATTTCTATTAATTTTTTAACAAAAAACACGGGGTCCAGAGAAGGATACTCTTTATAAGCCCGAAGATTCCAGCCAGACTGTGGCAAGCTTTATCGGTTTTCGACCCGAATGATGGCCCAAGCGTAGACTCTCCTTCGTCTATGCTACAGTGTTTATCATCTGCCCTAAGTAAGGTGAGATCATGAACCCTTCTGCCGGAGCACAGCAACAGGAGAGTTGCGGTGTGTTTAGATACTTCATACAGGCTAGTCAATGAAACTGTCATCCTTCCTAAACTTTCCAATAAAACTTGACTATCCCATATAGGTGGCGGTTGGTTAGCTTTTGGTTTCTTCAAAGAAATTGATTTTGACACCTGCTTAACCATTTTATTAGAGCTTAACATATCCGATGAGTCGGTATTACAGAATGTGCATACTGCGGATTTGTGCACCAGGATAGTGCTGTACGATAAGTTCTCTTTAATGTAAAGGTCTGCAAGAAATGGGGCCAAATCACTAGCGGTGGGGTTTATGGTATTTACTCCATCATTTGTTGACCATTTCACCCAACGATTCCAAGCCGGTTTATAAGTACTCATCGTCGTAGAAGCTCTCCAACTAGATTTCAGTAGTGATTTTTGTTCTTCTGACCATCTTTCTAAGCTATCTGCCCACCCGCACATTTCCAAACTTCTAGAGTCATCTGTTCGATGTTCCCTGGTGGTTTCCCTGTGGACGTGTCTGTTAGCACGCGACTCAGATTTCTTATTGTGAACGGCAGTCGCTCTGCTCTTTAGATGCGCTCGCCAGTAAACTTGATTCCAGCGGGGAGTTACTAACAGGAATGTTCCTACAGCACGATTTAGGTGGCGTAGGACTTGTGGGATTAGGTATGGCGGTGGAAACATCCACGCTAGAGGGTAATTCCACGTATTTGAGAAAGCATTGTGAAAAGACGCATTCTGAGCCTGGGAGTCCAGTGTTACATACGTTGGGACGACATGGACTCTTGCCGAGGCAAATAAGTCTATTACTGGTACACCCCACTTTCTGAATATTTTTTTTTTCTGTCACTCCCGGAAGTAGATGCTATTCTGGTAGGGCACGAGGTCGTGATCGCAACAGATGGTCCGCCTCTACATTGAACCGGCCTGGGAGGTGAAATGCTGAGAGGTGAATGTTGAATCGGTCTGCTAGTTGGAGTAACCGATACGTGATGCTGGTCAAGGCAGCCGATTTGGTTCCTCCCTCGTTCCGTATGTATGCTATTACAGTTTGATTGTCCGATTGGCATAGAACGGAGGAGTCCCTTAGACGAGGACCGTATTCTTGGAGAACATTTAGGATGGCTACATCTCCTTTTGGTTGCAATGAAGAGAAATCTCGCTCGGTTTCCAGGTTCCCTTGAGAGTATGAGTGTTCAGACATGCTCCCCATCCTTCGTTCGTCGGGTGAGCCGAGCTTAACCCGAAAGGTAGGCAGGTCATTTCTAATAGTTCGCTCATGTAGCTCAAACGTAGAAACCGCCTGTGCGATTGTGCCACTGCACTGGTATGTGGAAATAAGCATTTGACCGGTCTATTTTTGCCATCCAATCGTTTGGTTGTAAGAAGTCGGGTACTCGCAACATGCTGATGAGCCGGAAGCGGCTTGGATGAACATAAAAATGTTGCACTTTTAGATTGAAGATTGTTCGGGCTGAGCCGTCGCTTTTCGGTACCAGAAACATTTTGGATAGGAAGCTGGGAGTTTCCTCTGCCTTTTTTTAGTACAACCTGCTGTTTTAGAATCGTATCACTTCCGACATTTTGTCGGAAGGTAGTGTGTGATAACTGTGGCATTCCTGTGAAGGGCGTAGAGGAGGCTTTGAAATGAAGGGTATGCGATAGCCCTTTATTATTTTTAGTAGAGGTGGTGGTGCCCTCAACTCCTGCCATTGCTCGATACGGTGCTGCAGTTGGCCTGCCCAAAAGTTCGAGTCAATACTTTCTCTTTTTGTTCGCGGCTGTGTACCGAGATGTATTGTGGGCTGGTGCAGAGTGGCGTTTACGAGAGCGAAATGAATTGTCGCGGTCTTGTCTTTGATCTCCAGTGCCCTGCGCGAGCGGAAGATTTCGCATACGCTGGTGATAGGTACCCTGCGCGGGTCCTGTGTGTGCGTTAACCGAATGTGGGTAGCCTTGCGAAGGCTTTCGGTTTGTGTTGGCAGCTCGCTTGACTGAGCTTTGTGGCTGGCGTGAATTAGACGTACTACCCTGTGCGGGTGCATACTTTTTGGGAATACGAGCCACGGGAGGTGCAAAAATTTTATTGATAAAATTTGTCCAAAACTTTGCTTAGACCCTCGGGGTCAAATAGGTGTTGGCAGGTTGGGGGCACCTTTCTCAATTGACACTTGTATAACTTGTCTTTGGCATCAGACAGGATTGCTTCTCGTCTCTGGTCTACAATAACTGCTCGGTGTCCGCAGACCAGCTGTAGTACGTCTTTGCTAACTTTACAAAACTCTCCATTTGAAAATGTATCGTTTACTTTTTCCCCAATTTGAGACACATACATTCTGAGCTGCGCGCCCACGCCAAGATACTGCACACGTCTTTTTTGCGATCTTTTGTTGAAGTAAAGCATAGGTTAGGGCTGCGTACGATTTCTCGTCGTATGGCAAGTCTAGACGCTTATCCAGGTGAGCTAGTTCGTCGTTTGTTTCCAGCTCGACAAACCCCGGCGAGTGCAAGTGAATCTTTGTAGTTCTCGAAGAAAAGTTAGCATTTCCTCGGAAGGTTTCGGAACCTTCGGTGTTTTGAGGTTTGTACCAAGCCTAACATTGAAATTCTCGTTAAAGGGTCGAGTAGTATTAGAGGTTTCAACAGGAGCGAATGATTCATGCCCATCAGGTGCTAGCTCAGAGTCATGAGCATACAAACTAACTACATCCGCGTCGGGTTGTGCTAGTTGAGATTTAAGAGAACTAACCTCCTTCGTCGGTGTTTTTAAGAGGTCATCCGTTCTCCTACGGCGCTCCTGACTGCGCTTCCGGCGGCGATTCCTCGACGCCTTCTTGCTTGATTTCTTTCACGCCGACGCCGACGAACTGCTCGACGAACTGTCCGATGACCCGTTCGACGAAATACTCGAACTTCTGCTCCGTGGTGGTGGAGCTGGTTCTAAAGGAGCTTCAATTTCAAATAGCTAGACAGACAATAAAAATAAATAAAATTTCAATAAGGTACGAACGGTAACACCGTTGAATTTTTGTTTTTTTTGTTTTTGAAAATTTTACAATTTCATTTGCAGGTAGTAACGAAATGAAAACGCTCACGCATAGCGCAAGCTATCGTTTCCATTGGGGCCCGTTCACCGCCGGCCCCGAACTTGTATGTTGCCGAAAAATATAATCGGACACGTGTTCGAAATGTCCCCACGATATAGCAGTCGCTATTAAAAGCGAGTTAACCACTAGGATTGTCCAGATATCGGGAGATGTAAATTGTTTGTGAGTATTAATTACAGAAAGACTTACGTACGACGTAGATGTGGTTTCACCGGTGCGGTTGGGAAGGTAAAGTGATCCAAGGTACCGGAGCACACAACCGACCGCGAGGGAACGATAGCTCACGCATAGCGCAAGCTATCGTTTCCAATGGGGCCCGTTCGCCGCCGTCCCCGAACTTGTATGTTGCCAAAAAATATAATCTGACACGTGTTCTAAATGTCCCCACGATATAGCAGTCGCTATTAAAAGCAAGTTAACCACTAGGATTGTCCAGATATCGGGAGATGTAAATTGATTGTGAGTATTACAGAAAGACTTACGTACGACGTACATGTGTTTTCACCGGTGCGGTTGGGAAGGTAAAGTGATCCAAGGTACCGGAGCACACAACCGACCGCGAGGGGAAAACGAACGCCAATGAACAAGAGGCCGCCAGACACTCTGGCGTCACTGCTGGTGGGGATGAGACGAGTGCGAGAGAGAGAAATAGACAGCTACAGACAATATGTGAGAGGGAAAGAGAGGGAAAACGGAAGAGCCTATCTCATAGTGTTGCCAGTGTGCAACAACAGGTCAAGCTATTAATAACTAATTTTTAAGCACCTAAAACACGTTTAAACTTTAAATAATCCGATATTGTTATTGAAACATTAGAATTATTGAGAAATACTGAGATATTTTGAATAATATTGCCAGATTTGTTATTAACAACCATATGTGTGCGCCCTACCTTTTGTCTATGATCTTGTGTCAACTCGACTACGATTTCGTTCGAATTGTAAACTCGAATGACTGTTTGCGAGTTAGTGTGGTGACCCTGTATTCGAATTGCAACTCGAATGCGAGTTGAGAACTCGAAAAGCCAGCGACGTATTCGAGTTAGCATAGTAGCGCTGCAGTCCTTTGTCCATTTGCTTCTAGACTTTTTAACCCTTTTCATCACACAAAGAGTAACCGCAGTCGCAGTAAGCAAAAAAATTGTTTCTGAATCACCCATGATTTAGGAAGGTATAATGTACGAGAGTTTACCGATTCCCAACGCGTGTGTTCTTTGCCACTGTCTGTCTCAAACTGCGCGGCGGACGTAATCCGGTGGATGCACCGTCAGTGGGCTTGAAATTCGGTACGCATCCATCTGGATTAATCCATAAGGATACCGTCCAATTGACCGTATCGTGAGTGCCAACCTTAAAGGCCGCCACTCACGATGCCGCATCGTCGATGCGTCCAACACTCCAAATGGAATGTTAGCATTCCAAAATTTGCTCGTCAGTGAAAAAAAAACGCCGTTCATTTTTAAGACGGCGCACAGTACTTTGTACATAGGACAAAAGTCCAAATGCAAGGCATCTTATTTTTCATGACTAACTGTGTACACCTCATTAGCGATAACCAGAACATTCGAATCCATAACAAAAAAATCCCTAATGACTCTCTAATTAGTTATATACATTAGTGAATTTGACTATATAAGGCAGGGCAATAGCCCGATTCATTCATTCGCAATTTATCGCGCAAAGACAAACATATATTTCAGTAATTCCGTGCAGTATTTCAGTTGTGTGAACTATGGCTGTATCTTTTAAATTTTGATAGAGTTTTAAAAAATGTACTATGAACACCTCTGAGTATTTTTTTTTTATGTAATTGTGCCACTAATGTAGAATTCACTTCCGTAAAATTTAGCTGCTAGTTTTTGCTAGCCTTGACGTTACATTTTTTGTCAGCTGCAGTGGCGTGCATTAAAAATTCTGACCTTTTCGATGCGTGGCTTTCATGTCAGAGCGACTCGAACGAAATAGCTGTTGCCAACCAAATAAAGCTTGTCCTTGGCTTCCACGAGTATTCAGAACATGTGGATACCGAGCTTAACAAAATTTCTCGGTATTACTGCCTAAAATTGAAGCATAAATGGCAGGCAAGCTCAAGAAATCGCACCTTTTTTCTTGAAAAACATTGCGAGTGGTTGGCTATGGAAATTAAACTCCCACAACCAACCAACCCACATAAAAAACCCATATAAATAAAAAGCACTTTATAAATTATTTAAAAATTTAAAATATTTGACGTCCTAATAATATCCCTACTTTCCCATCCCTAAAATTTAAATGTATCTCAAAATGAGGGCAGTAAACAGAACTAGCAATTCCTTTGTGTTTCATCGATATCCATAAACAATTTGCCGAGTTATGACTTTTGCCGTTTCCTCCATACGTTCAAAGTACTGTGCGGCGTACTGGAATGGATTTCTAATGGATGTAAATACATCACGCCATTCCAAACGGACGTATAGGCGTATATACAGGGTGGTCCAAAAATCGTGGACCAAACGAAACAGGGAGGTAGAGGGGGTTATTTGCAGTAAAAAATCCCTCCATGACAGGGTCCTATCTTGAACTCCTTAAAAGTTTTGACTATTTTAGTCTTTTTTTAATAAAATTCCATAATTCGTAATAAGAAGGCAATTAAAAAAAAAAGTCAATAAAAAATGAAAAAATTAATGGTCATTAATTGGTTCTAGAGGATGTATCATCACTACAAAAATGTTTTTATAATAGTGAATATCATGATTTATGAATAATGGAATTTTATTCAATATTATTTAAGTGTTATGAAAAATTATTTCTATCTTTAGAACCTTACTGTGAAAAAAAAATGTACTACTAAAACATGACCCCGTATGAAAATAACTTGCCTATTTAATGGCGATTAAAATGAGGTATAACACACTGCTGTTTCTAGCAAAATTATTTTTTTATGTATTTTTTTTCATAGCAAAGACTAAATTAAGGTAAATCAGAGGATAGTAAAAAAAAACAATTATCGAATTATAATTTTTTTTATTAGATAGAAATAACACATATCTACAAAAATTGTTCGAAATTCCTTCCTCTAGCGGCAATACATGCACGACATCGTCTAATAAAATTATTTCGCAATTTACGAAATGCGTTTCTGTTGAGTTTAACATTTTCTGTCGCTATCTCTATTTTATTTCTTAATTCTTGTTCTGTCCTGTTCTCTTTTTCGTACACCACCTCTTTCAAATATCCCCACAAAAAAAAAATCAATGGGGTTTAGATCCGGAGATCTCGCTGGCCATTGGATTGTTCCACCTCGACCAATCCAACGATTTGGATACTGGGCGTTTAAATATTGTCGGACTGCCCGAGCGTAGTGTGGTGGCGCGCCATCTTGTTGCAGCCACATGTTATTAACCAAATCCTCTGGAATTTCAGCTTGGCGCAGTATTTCGTGCAAGTTATTTTGTAGAAATTCTAAATACAGAGCACCATTCAATCTTGGTGGCAATTCGAATGTTACAAGGTGTCCGCCAATGATCCCAGCCTACATGTTGACGCCAAACTGGTGTTGGAACTTGTCATTTCTAACTATGTGTGGATTAACGACAGCGTAATAGTGCAAGTTGTGAATGTTAAAGATTCCAATTCTTCTAAAACTTGATTCGTCAGACCACAAAATTTTGTTGAAAAATTGTGGGTCAGCTCTATGACGTCGTAGCATTTCTCTGCAAAACTGCACTCTGTTTTCAAAGTCTGCTGGTAATAACGCTTGGATTCGTTGTACGTGGTACGAATGTAAATGATTTCTCTTTACGTAACGTTGAACTACCGACTTAGGAATACCCAAGTTTCGGGATATGCGACGCTGGCTCGTGGTGGGGTCCATTTCTAGTGCACGGAGTATTTGTTCTTCTTCTTGATCATCATGAATCGCTGGCCGACCACGACCATCTTCTGCATGATGTTGACCAGGTAAGTAACCTCCCGTGTAAGCAGCGTGAACGCGGACAAAAATCCTGTGGTCGGGAAAGCGGTCACGGTTCGGGTAACGTCGGCGATATTCTCTGGCAGCAGTCCGAGCATTTCCATCGCAAAAGCCATACAGGTAATGCATTTCTGCATACTCACGCTGGGTATACTCCACTCGTCTTACATCGGCCATATCCAGCCAAGTCCGGTAGCAAGCAACACAAAGTCCAAATGGGTAAGAAGCACAGGTCACACACAGGTAGGCAATAAATCACAGAGTCCGTAATAGCAAGCGTGGGTCACAAATTGGTAGATCACAACACAAGGTCCAAGTAATAGCGAAATTCGTCGGGTAGAGTAACAGAGATCACGTGTGGTGTAACAGGCAGATAGCGAGTAACTAAACCGGTTGGTAAGCGACATCCGCCGCCGCCGGCCGACTGTGGTGCACGCAAACAAAAGATGAAAAAACAAAAGCATTCCACGCAGCAAGCGAGTGAGTTATTGTTAATTTCGCATTCAGTTCCTTAGTGTGAAAAAGAGACAGATAATCTCTTTCTTTCTAAAATTCGATCGAAAAACGTTTTACGAAGAGCTGATGTGAAATAAAACATCACAGTAAAATTTTTTACTATACTCTGATTTACCTTAATTTAGTCTTTGCTATGAAAAAAAATACATAAAAAAATAATTTTGCTACAAACAGCAGTGTGTTATACCTCATTTTAATCGCCATTAAATAGGCAAGTTATTTTTATACGGGGTCATGTTTTAGTAGTACATTTTTTTTTCACAGTAAGGTTCTAAAGATAGAAATAATTTTTCATAACACTTAAATAATATTGAATAAAATTCCATTATTCATAAATCATGATATTCACTATTATAAAAACATTTTTGTAGTGATGATACATCCTCTAGAACCAATTAATGACCATTAATTTTTTCATTTTTTATTGACTTTTTTTTTTAATTGCCTTATTATTACGAATTATGGAATTTTATTAAAAAAAGACTAAAATAGTCAAAACTTTTAAGGACTTCAAGATAGGACCCTGTCATGGAGGGATTTTTTACTGTAAATAACCCCCTCTACCTCCCTGTTTCGTTTGGTCCACGATTTTTGGACCACCCTGTATACAGACAGACCCAAAATGAAAGTAAAACTTGCCGCACAAGTTTTGGGTAATACTGTGTCGGATATATTAAAATTGATGGCAGAGAAGTACGAGTACACTGATAAAGATCGTTATCAAAAATAGGAAAGTTCTGAAGTAATTGAAGACAAATTATTCGATTGTACAAATGGACCAGCATCTAAAAAAGATGTAAAACAAAAATATCAGAGAAAATGTGTTTCGTAATAAATCACCAAATTTTGTGGCGTCAATACAAAGTCAAATTAGCAGGTCACCAATTTTTGATAACAGATAGTCAATTCAGGTTGAAAAATGTAGATACGATGTGTGGGTTTTCTAATTTCTTTGTTCTCGTTGGAAGATATTTGGAAGAACGTGGAACTAAGGGGTTCAAATACCTAAATTTACGGCAACTTAATCAAGACAGTTTAGAAAATTTATTTGGAGTTCTCAGACAGACAACATAGCCCTACTAACAGAAATCTAACCTGTCATCATTTTACTGCCGCCCTGAAGTCTGCCATTATAACAAACAAGGCTTAGTACTCCCACTAGTAGAGGTTCTAATTGTGAAAGTGATAACAATGCATTGATCTTTGATTTTCACGACTTGGTATTTTCAAATGTTTCGCAACGTGATCTTCCGACGCAAGCTAGCACACAATCAGGAATATCTGCCTATATCCATGGAACTGCTGATGTACACCCGGTTCTTAGTATGCCTGATGAAACAGACGATGTAGACACAGTTCTGGAAATATTTTCACTTCAATAGTTCGACAAGCAACCAAAAGTTTATGTTAGTTGTTATTTGGCTAAGGTGCTTTCAAAAAATGTTAAATGTAAAAAATCTATACTTATACTTATTACTTATAAATATAATTATTCAACTGAAGACTCTCAGACTCTGAAAAGAGTAACTGGGAAAAATCTAAGTGGAAGAAACAAGCTGAGCGGAAACGCAGGAGGAAGGAGGATCGTCTCCGAGAGAAGAGCAGCACCAGCAGCTCTGACTCTGAAACGACCTCTTCTCATAGGGTCAGGTCGACGGAGAGTGCTTCTGTCATTCCCCATCGCAGAAAACCCCAACTGTCACTTCTATTCTATTCTGTCACGTCTATTCTAAAGCCGTTTTACAAGATCACAAACGAAATTAGCGCTGAAAAGAACGTATCATTGTCTAAGGTTTTGATTTTTTACCAATTAATCTTACAAAGTGCTTATCAGATCATCAACAGCCCATAGAGATACATAGTGTAATAAATGAGCTCAAGGATCGGTTACGATCTCGGTTCCACGACTTGGAGCAAAATAACTTGTACGCCGACGCAACGATATTAGATCCACGTTATAAGGTTAAAGGGTTCCGGACAAAAGAGTCATACGAAAGAGCAGTTGATACTCTGAGGCAAAGGGTTTGCCGAATAAACCTGGTGCAAGACGAAGCGCCGCAAGCGCCTGAGTTAGAGATATCTAATCACGAATCTGCTTCAAATCCATCAAGCATTTGGGAAGAATTTGATGGAGAAATGCTTACCATTACGCGACCCCAGAACACCACGACGGCGGGCACACGTGAATTGGATAAGTACCTCAACGAGGAGTACTTACATGTAACCCTCCCGAAATTTTTAACATGGTCATCGCAACGACCTATATATACAGAGCGAAAATGAAAGTAAAACTTGCCGCACAAGTTTTGAGTAATACTGTGTCGGCTATATTACAATTGATGGCAGAGAAGTACGAGTACACTGATAAAGATCGTTATAAAAAAATAATGGATTATTCCATTGTACAAATGGACCAGCATCTAAGAAGACGTAAAAAAAAAATATCAGACAAAATGTGTCTCGTAATAAATCACCAATTTTGTGGCGTCAATACAAGCTATAATTAGCAGGTCTCCAATTTTTGAAAACAGATAGTCAAGTCAGGTTGAAAAATGTACGATGTGTGCACGGTTTTCTAATTTCTTTGTCCTCGTTGGAAGATATTCGGATGAATGTGGAACTAAATTTATTTGGAGTTCTCAGACAACATAGCCCTACTAACAGAAATCTAACCCGTCATCATTTTACTGCCGTCCTGAAGTCTGCCATTATAACAAGGGTTAGTACTCCCACTAGTAGAGGTTCTAATTTTGAAAGTGATAATAATGCATTGATCTTTGATTTTCACGACTTGGTATTTTCAAATGTTTCGCAACGTGATCTTCCGACGCAAGCTAGCAGACAATCAGGAAATCTACCTATGTCCATGGCACTGCTGATGTACACCCGGTTCTTAGTATTCCTGGTGAAACAGAAGATGTAGACACCATTCTGGAAATATTTTCACTTCAAGAGTTCGACAAGCAACCAATAGTTTATGTTAGTTGTTATTTGGCTAAGGTGCTTTAAAAAAATGTAAAATGTCAAAAATCTATACTTATACTTATTACTTATAATTATAATTATTCAATTGAAGACTCTCAGACTCTGAAAAGAGTAACTGGGAAAAATCTAAGTGGAAGAAACAAGCTGAGCGGAAACGCAGGAGGAAGGAGGATCGTCTCCGAGAAAAGAGCAGCACCAGCAGCTCTCACTCTGATACGACCTCTTCTCATAAGGTCAGGTCGACGGAGAGTACTTCTGTCATTCCCCCATCGCAGAAAAACCCAACTGTCACTTCTAACTTACTTACATATAGGGTCCACGATTGTGTTCCGTTTGTGATTCATGTTCAACATCCATCTTCAGCAAATGTCCTCAATCCAATTCATTTTAGTAAATTTCTTAAACGATCTGGCTTCAGAGGCATCGTGGACGGAGGCGTTACGCGTGTTGGTCGTAATCGAATCTCAGTAGAGTTTGCTACAGCAAATTATGCCAACTCATTTTTAAATAATATTGAAGACAAACATACTATGTGTATAAGGCATTAATTGTACCATCGTTTAATGTTACTAGGCTCGGTTTGATCAGGGGAGTCCCGACCGATGCTTCACCTGAAGAACTTCTCGAGGAGCTGGGAGTTCCCGAGGGCGGCAAAATTTTGAAGGCCAGAAGACTCAATTTTAAAACTTTCGTAGATGGCAACCCAGTTTTAAAACCGACCCAATCCGTTGTCCTGACGTTTGATGGTCAAGCGCTTCCTTCCCGAGTAACTCTCATGTGTCCCTTCCGGTGGAGTTATATAAATATCCTACCATTCAGTGTTTTCAGTGTTGCCGATATGGGCACACCAAGGCCCAGTGCTGCTCTAAGCCTCGATACAAAATAAATGCCGCTCTTCTGAACTTACTTATTTTTTATGACTAAAGATGAAAATACAAATCTAGAAACAGTTAAAAAGAGAGTTCTAGGATCTAGAGACAGCTGCGCGGGCGCGGCACACGACCACGACAAGACGGAACATGCGGTGCGTTCGACTCGCACTGACGGACGACAATGGCGACGAAATATTGTTTTTCTCCACTTCCTTTGGATGACAGATAACTTTATTTGCCGATAATCAATTACGATAAGGAAGTGTGAATAAAAGAACGTTTGACTAGTGGCCATGTTTTATTGCACGTCATAGATTATATATTACAATTTTGCCATAATATCCTATGTGACAAAAACCTCTCAACCCCTACGATAAAATGGAAAAATGTCAATATCTCGAAAATGCCAAAAAGTACCTTAAATCACTGACTCTGGAAGATAGAACAAAACTAATAAGTTCTAGTCGCAAAGTGGGTTTTATTGGCTTAATTGCGTGTATAGAAAGCACTTAGAGGCTGTATGAAGATTTGGTTGAAGCACAGAAGGCGCTGCTTTATATTCCGATGTATAAGTCAAGATCACCTAGAACTTTTATTCTGCAACATACGATCATGTGGTGCCCCTAGCGACAACCATACAGCAAGACAATTCAGGGCAACATACAAAAACATTTTGATATACAATGAGCCGAAAGACAATAAAACAAAACGGAGAAGAATACAATATGGTAGATGACTGGTTATTCGATGACACTTTAACGGAGTTCAGCGCGCAAATAACCAACATCTAATAGTAATAATTCATCACCTTGAACTCATTCGCATAACCTCATTCAAATCAAGGATAAAATTGGTCTAGGCTACACATCTAACGATGTAATATTCGTTTGTCAAAAGATAGAAAAAATATTAAAACATGTATACATACATACAGCGGGTACATAAAGTCAAAACATAATAAACAGTTCTTAGTAACTCAGGCATTACACAGTTGTATTGACGTAGATATTTAAAAAAATTTCACATCCCACAAGTATGACCAATTAAAAATCACGCAATTCATATTATAAAATGATATGATAATGGCGTTATTGATAAAAACGGAACAAGGCATAGGTATTATATTCTTTTCGTTAGGCCTAATATGATGTCATATCCCCAGTGGACACTGTCACCCATATATCCCTTATAGATGGCAAAAGCCGCCCCATTAAAGTTAAGTCATGTTTATTGCGGACGCAACCCTGGAGCAAACCACCATTTGTGCGTTTGTGCAAGTATAAAAGGGCAGCCAATGCGAGTCCTGTGCTCACTCTTTACTTTGTACTTCTGTACCGTGTGGGGCCGGTACTTTAAAAGAATAGCCCCACTGCATCTCTCCCCCTGCATGTCGTAAAAGACGACTAAGGGATATGACTCCCTTCTTATATTACTAGGTGGTAGGGTTTAACCCGCCCGGGTTGATACCACCGCACTGAATGAAAGGTCGGTCGAAACGGCTATGTAAATAGTTTGTGTTTTCCATAGTGTTTAATAAATTTTTAAGCCTTTAATAAAAATTATAAATACGAAATTAAAATTTTATAATTTTATTGCTCATAATTTCTCACATGGAAATGAATCAAACATAAAAACATGTTATCTCCTTTATAAATCACAGTTTAAATTTAAAGAATATTTATTTCCCAAAAGAACATTACATTCACTTTTATGAGAAAATTTTACTTTATTTTCTTTTGTTGCGGTTACAATATTGTACAAGAATTTGAACACCAGGTCCACCACAGTTTAATCCCCTTGTCCTTTATGTAGGACGTAGTGAAAAACCAGCTTTTCCAGTGCATGGATGTTTTAACTATTTTCCCATACTATGTCATTGCCAAGCCGTGCACCACGAAAGTTTCAAAAATAAACTAAAAAAAAGTGTGTCTGGAACTCAGGAGGTTAAAGCGTAATGGTTACTTTGACATCATTTTGATAATATAATAATATTATTATAAGCAGTATATATGGAATTAAATTAAAAAGAACGATTTTCATAAACAATCTTAGTAGCAATATAATTGAAGAAAATGAAGAATAAGTGTTAGAAAAAAGATTTAAATTATAAAGAAAGAACAATTTAGAAATGAGAAATACGTTTTTTGTTTGTAACACGTAGAGGGAACATTATTACCACCATTAATATTTATATTTTTATTTTATTGCATATTTTTTTACGCTCCTAAAGTATACCAAAACCATTTACAATTTTTATTTAACTCTGCTAGAGGGTTAAGTGATTTATCATTCAATCGGGATCTTATGCGATTGCATAAGAAGCCGGCCCCCTAAAAACACTCTCTCAGACTCAACGCTTGTCGGTGGGATTGAAAGAAGCTTCTCATAAGCATTCTGTAAATTATTTTCCACGAGAACCACCACTTTCAAAGAGAGCCATCTCGATGTGGATCACAGTAGGTAAGCCGTTTTCGCCACATGGTTTTTTTTTATGAGCGGATTAGTAGCCGGATCTAACGATTCAACTCGTCCTTGTAACTTAGTGGCCGATCCACTTCTGCAGTTATTTCTTCAGTAGTTTCTCCATAAGAACATTGCGATGATCTTGCAGACTGGACATCAGTTTTCTTGACAGTTTCGCATATTATACTTATTTTTACTTCATCTGAGGAAGGCTTCATGAATGTGTCTTCCAAATCAGTTCAGTAGCTTCATTTAAAAACTGCTGGGGACTATGCAAGTATGAAAGCGCTTCAACTACTCCATGAAGACGTCGTTCTTTAATGCGCCGTCTAAGGCCCACTTGCACCAACACAAATTTAATATATAAACCAGTTTAACTCGTTAAACTAGCACCCGTTGTATGTGTGAACCGCGTTTAAATCCATAACTCGCTACTTAACTTTAAACTCGTGTTGGTGCAAGACGCGCTAAGAGCTGCTGATAGTTGTCTACTAATAGCTCCGTCCTGACTGTTCAGTGTTTTCACGGTCAGCCTCGTTAGCTCAGTGGTGCAGACAGGCAACTGTCGCTATTGAATGTTAAGCAACGCTGGGTGCGGTCAGTACTTGGATGGGTGACCGCTGACCGTTGGAGGCTGACCGAGGTTCGGATTCCTCGTAAAACTGTAGGTCCCTTCCCTCCTAATCTTACTTGGTGGTAGGGTTTAACCCGCCCGGGTTGGTACCACCGCACTGAATGAAACGTCGGTCAAAACGGCTATGTAAATAGTTTGTGTTTTCCGACCAGTTCAGTGTAGCCGGCACGATCAAACGGGGAAGCACTGACATGGCACCTAGTTCACCCGGTGTTATGGGCTGACATCACGGACGTTGTAGGTGATGTAGCCAACCGTGTCAGTTTCAATAAAAAAAAAAAAAAAAAAAGCTTATGGCCGTGACAAACGCCAACGACCTTGAGCATTCGGGAATTCTACATAATGTACCATGCGACTGCTAATTTCGCTTCGCACGTTCAAGTCACATTTAGCGTAGTTTGTCGCTATCAGCCTAAAGAGTTGATGGTTCGGGGTTCGAATCCCACTTTCGTATGTTTTTTTTTTTTGCTTTTTTATTATTTTAATTATTAAAATGATTGTGGCTTATGTAACTGATGCGTGATTCTAATTTTTTATTTTTTATTATTTTACCTAAATAACATTTTATTGTAATTTCTTCCAAATTATTTTAGTTCATGTACTTACCACTTTTTATAAACCTCTAAATAGACTATCGATGAAAACTAAAATAAAAATAGGTAGGTAGGTAATAGGTAGATAGGCATTTAGGTATGTATGGCAAATATCATAGCAACATAGGTACCGGCCGGCGCGCGCGGCGGCAGCATGGCACGGTGCGGTGGGGTGCGGTGCGGTGCGGTAACTCAGTAGCAGCGTGCCACTCACGCATGCAAGCAAGCAATAACAAGCCGCTCCTCCGCGCCGCGCCGCCGCTCCTCCGCGCCGCGCCGCGCCGCCGCGTCGTCACCGCTCCGCGCCACCACAGTGCCGCCGCCGCCGCCGCCCCCGCTCCGCAGCGCGCCGCTGTTGCTAGGCTACTTTTATTTAGGCACGGTTCTATAGTCCTTGCATCTCAAGCGCAGACAGCGTTATACCACACCCGTGACACTAGTCACATTTTCTATGAAGCGGCCGAAAATGTGTACCTACTGCTCACGTACGCGGGCGCCTTTGCGTGTATTGGTGCGACCTCGATAACTTGGGTACAGGGTTGGCACTCTTTATGAGAAGTTTGTAGTGGACAATATTATAAATTATATTTGATGTAATTTAAAAGGAAACATTTTTAATTATGACTATCTATGTATATGTACCTCTTAACATTATTGGAGGGCAAGAAAAAAAGAAAAACATCAACTTATATGCACATGTTTTATTTTTACTCGCTAACTAAACGACAATTTTGCAGTGAAAGTTTCACTAAATTTTGGAAACTTTGCAATAGGTATTCCATTTTTATTATTTTTAAGCCGAATCGTATGTGAAGCTAAAGTGAAATTTTCAATGTATACTTGCCGCCATTTTGAACTTTTTAGTTACTGGACCGATTGCTTTCAAAATTGATATCTGGGTGTCTGTGTAGGCTCTGAATACGAATCTGTAATCAAAATTAAAAAAAAGTGGCCGCCATTTTGAACTTTTTAGTTACTGGACCGATTGCTTTCAAAATTGATATCTGGGTGTCTGTGTAGGCTCTGAATACGAATCTGTAATCAAAATAAAAAAAAGTGGCCGCCATTTTGAACTTTTCAGTTACTGGACCGATTGCTTTCAAAATTGATATCTGGGTGTCTGTGTAGGCTCTGAATACGAATCTGTAATCAAAATAAAAAAAAGTGGCCGCCATTTTGAACTTTTCAGTTACTGGACCGATTGCTTTCAAAATTGATATCTGGGTGGCTGTGTAGGCTCTGAATACGAATCTGTAATCAAAATAAAAAAAAGTGGCCGCCATTTTGAACTTTTTAGTTACTGGACCGATTGCTTTCAAAATTGATATCTGGGTGTCTGTGTAGGCTCTGAATACGAATCTGTAATCAAAATAAAAAAAGTGGCCGCCATTTTAAACTTTTCAGTTACTGGACCGATTGCTTTCAAAATCGATATCTGGGTGTCTGTGTGGGCTCGGAATACGAATCTGTAGTCAAAATTAAAAAAAAGTGGCCGCCATTTTGAACTTTTTAGTTACTGGACCGATTGATTTCAAAATTGATATCTGGGTGTCTGTGTAGGCTCTGAATACGAATCTGTAGTCAAAATTTAAAAAAAGTGGCCGCCATTTTGAACTTTTCAGTTACTGGACCAATGGCTTTCAAAATCGATGTCTGGGTGTCTGTGTGTGCTCTGAATACGAATCTGTAGTCAAAATTAAGTGGCCGCCATTTTAAACTTTTTAGTTACTGGACCGATTGATTTCAAAATTGATATCTGGGTGTCTGTGTAGGCTCTGAATACGAATCTGTAGTCAAAATTTAAAAAAAGTGGCCGCCATTTTGAACTTTTCAGTTACTGGACCAATTGCTTTCAAAATCGATGTCTGGGTGTCTGTGTATGCTCTGAATACGAATCTGTAGTCAAAATTAAGTGGCCGCCATTTTAAACTTTTTAGTTACTGGACCCATTGCTTTCAAAATAGATATCTGCGTGTCTGTGTGGGCTCTAAATATGAATCTGTAGTCAAAACTAAAAAGTGCAAGATGGCGGCAACTATTTTTAAATTTTGAAAACGGATTCGTATTCAGAGCCCATACAGATACCCAGATATCAATTTTGAAAGCAATCGGTCCAGTAACTAAAAAGTTCAAAATGGCGGCCACTTTTTTTTAATGTTCACTACAGATTCGTATTCAGAGCCCACGCAGACACCCAGATATCGATTTTGAAAGCAATCGGTCCAGTAACTAAAAAGTTCAAAATGGAGGCCGTTTTTTTTTTATTTTGACAACGGATTCGTATTCAGAGCCCACACAGACACCCAGATATTGATTTTGAAAGCAATCGGTCGAATAACTAAAAAGGTCAAAATGGCGGCAACTTTTTTTAAATATTCACTACATATTTGTATTCAGAGTCCACACAAACACCCAGATATCGATTTTGAAATCAATCGGTCCAGTAATTAAAAAGTTCAAAATGGCGGCAACTTTTTTTAAATGTTCACTACAGATTCGTATTCAGAGCCCACACAGACACCCAGATATCGATTTTGAAAGCAATCGGTCCAGTAACTAAAAAGTTCAAAATGGCAGCCGCTCTTTTTAAATTTTGACAACGGATTCGTATTCAGAGTCCACACAGACACCCAGATATCGACTTTGAAAGCAATCGGTCCAGTAACTAAAAAGTTCAAAATGGCGGCCACTTTTTTTAAATTTTGACAACGGATTCGTATTCAGAGTCCACACAGACACCCAGATATCGACTTTGAAAGCAATCGGTCCAGTAACTAAAAAGTTCAAAATGGCGGCCACTTTTTTTAAATTTTGACAACGGATTCGTATTCAGAGCCCACACAGACACCCAGATATTGATTTTGAAAGCAATCGGTCGAATAACTAAAAAGGTCAAAATGGCGGCAACTTTTTTTAAATATTCACTACATATTTGTATTCAGAGTCCACACAAACACCCAGATATCGATTTTGAAATCAATCGGTCCAGTAATTAAAAAGTTCAAAATGGCGGCAACTTTTTTTAAATGTTCACTACAGATTCGTATTCAGAGCCCACACAGACACCCAGATATCGATTTTGAAAGCAATCGGTCCAGTAACTAAGAAGTTCAAAATGGCAGCCGCTTTTTTTTAATTTTGACAACGGATTCGTATTCAGAGTCCACACAGACACCCAGATATCGACTTTGAAAGCAATCGGTCCAGTAACTAAAAAGTTCAAAATGGCGGCCACTTTTTTAAATTTTGACAACGGATTCGTATTCAGAGTCCACACAGACACCCAGATATCGACTTTGAAAGCAATCGGTCCAGTAACTAAAAAGTTCAAAATGGCGGCCACTTTTTTTAAATTTTGACAACGGATTCGTATTCAGAGTCCACACAGACACCCAGATATCGACTTTGAAAGCAATCGGTCCAGTAACTAAAAAGTTCAAAATGGCGGCCACTTTTTTTAAATTTTGACAACGGATTCGTATTCAGAGCCCACACAGACACCCAGATATTGATTTTGAAAGCAATCGGTCGAATAACTAAAAAGGTCAAAATGGCGGCAACTTTTTTTAAATATTCACTACATATTTGTATTCAGAGTCCACACAAACACCCAGATATCGATTTTGAAATCAATCGGTCCAGTAATTAAAAAGTTCAAAATGGCGGCAACTTTTTTTAAATGTTCACTACAGATTCGTATTCAGAGCCCACACAGACACCCAGATATCGATTTTGAAAGCAATCGGTCCAGTAACTAAGAAGTTCAAAATGGCAGCCGCTTTTTTTAAATTTTGACAACGGATTCGTATTCAGAGTCCACACAGACACCCAGATATCGACTTTGAAAGCAATCGGTCCAGTAACTAAAAAGTTCAAAATGGCGGCCACTTTTTTAAATTTTGACAACGGATTCGTATTCAGAGTCCACACAGACACCCAGATATCGACTTTGAAAGCAATCGGTCCAGTAACTAAAAAGTTCAAAATGGCGGCCACTTTTTTTAAATTTTGACAACGGATTCGTATTCAGAGTCCACACAGACACCCAGATATCGACTTTGAAAGCAATCGGTCCAGTAACTAAAAAGTTCAAAATGGCGGCCACTTTTTTTAAATTTTGACAACGGATTCGTATTCAGAGTCCACACAGACACCCAGATATCGACTTTGAAAGCAATCGGTCCAGTAACTAAAAAGTTCAAAATGGCGGCCACTTTTTTAAATTTTGACAACGGATTCGTATTCAGAGTCCACACAGACACCCAGATATCGACTTTGAAAGCAATCGGTCCAGTAACTAAAAAGTTCAAAATGGCGGCCACTTTTTTTAAATTTTGACAACGGATTCGTATTCAGAGCCCACACAGACACCCAGATATCGACTTTGAAAGCAATCGGTCCAGTAACTAAAAAGTTCAAAATGGCGGCCACTTTTTTTAAATTTTGACAACGGATTCGTATTCAGAGCCCACACAGACACCCAGATATCGACTTTGAAAGCAATCGGTCCAGTAACTAAAAAGTTCAAAATGGCAGCCGCTTTTTTTAAATTTTGACAACGGATTCGTATTCAGAGCCCACACAGACACCCAGATATCGACTTTGAAAGCAATCGGTCCAGTAACTAAAAAGTTCAAAATGGCGGCCACTTTTTTTAAATTTTGACAACGGATTCGTATTCAGAGCCCACACAGACACCCAGATATCGACTTTGAAAGCAATCGGTCCAGTAACTAAAAAGTTCAAAATGGCAGCCGCTTTTTTTAAATTTTGACAACGGATTCGTATTCAGAGCCCACACAGACACCCAGATATCGACTTTGAAAGCAATCGGTCCAGTAACTAATAAGTTCAAAATGGCAGCCGCTTTTTTTAAATTTTGACAACGGATTCGTATTCAGAGCCCACACAGACACCCAGATATCGACTTTGAAAGCAATCGGTCCAGTAACTAAAAAGTTCAAAATGGCGGCCACTTTTTTTAAATTTTGACAACGGATTCGTATTCAGAGCCCACACAGACACCCAGATATCGACTTTGAAAGCAATCGGTCCAGTAACTAAAAAGTTCAAAATGGCGGCCACTTTTTTTAAATGTTCATATGATTAAGATTCGCTCCGGTGAAGGAAAACACCGTGAGGAAACCTGTGCACAGCAGTACATATAAAATTGTTGTGGACACCGCTTCCAATCCAGCTTGTCACGTGGAAATGTATAACAATTCCCTTCCATGTTCATGGGAAAGGCTTGCGCTCAGTAGTAGGACATTAAAATTGACTCAAGAAGAAGAATAAGAAACCAAATTGATATCTGATTTGTGTAACATAAATTTCATTATTTCACATAAGAATGAAAATTTCACAGTAATTTTGCAGAAAGTGCAAAATTTCACTGCAAAATTTCAAGTGAAATTTTTGTGCAAAATTGCGCCTTGCATCTCTAAGTAAGTGCGAACAAGGAGGTTTGAAGTCCACCGCGCGCGCGGGCGCGGCCGGCCCGATCGTTGTTCTGTGCTGTGAGTGCGAAAGAACCGCGCGCGTACGTGTAAGTAGCTACTACTCCCTCTCGAAGGTGCGCTCGCTCTCCTCTCGACAGTCGGTGCCAGCCTGACTAGCCGTCCGCCAGAAGTCGACCAGACAGCGCTCGCGGGCTGCGGGGCGCGGGGGGAAGCAAACTCTTTTCTTCGGTCGTACCGGCTTCACTGAACTGGACGGAAAAAAAGAAGGGAGTCATATTCCGAAATAGTTTGTATTTTCCGTCCAGTTTAGTGTAGCCGGCACGACCAAAGGGAAGCACTGACATGGCACCTAAGTTCACCCGGTGTTATGGGCTGACATCACGGATGTTATAGGTGATATAGCAAACTGTGTCAGTTTACATAAAAAAATCCCTCAGTCGCCTTTTACGACATGCACGGGGAGAGATGCAGTGGGGCTATTATTTTAAATTACCATCCCACACGGTACAAATATACCTAACCACCTATCTTTTTTCCATTCGATCCAAACACAGAAGACAGAAATGACGACCGACACGCGGGCGCAGCAGGGCAGGAGCGAGCAAGCGAGCCCGGAACTAAAATTGTATCTAGTATTGAAGTGCCTGCTAAATTGACGAAGGCAAAAATTTTACCCTTCCGACTGAAGAATTACGTCAATAATTTCATGTAGGCGTTTTTTGTTTTTTATTTTTATCTCCTTTCGTGGATAAAATAATAAAAAAAATTGAATAGAGTTTTCTCAGAGCTTTGTGACCTTTGAATCGGTGGTATTGTAAAATTGTAATAATACACACATACTCAGATTTTCAAAAATTCATGCTTTTTTTATATATTTTTAATTTTATGTTTATTACTTACTTTTACTCATTATTAAAAAAACCAGCAATGCACTTTGTTGGTAAGGAACCAAAATATAGGTTGGTATTTTTTTAATTTTCTGAATGTGTGTCAATTGGTCAGTTTTGGACCTTCTTTGTCGCACTTTTTGCATGTTTTGCGTATTTGGCGTTTGTCACCGCCTTAAGCGCAGTATCTGCGGTTAATAATGTAGGCATAATAATAATGTGGCATTTCTTCTGCAGAGCGTTTCTACCGTTGTTTTTATTATTTCTAACGACATTTGTAAGTTATCTAGCAGGGACCATTGATCATCAGAAAATACTATTGCTGATTTTGCATCAATTAATGCTTTTTTATGCATGTTTTTAGCTTCAGAAAACGTTCGGTTATTAATTCCAAACTACTCCATAGTGTTTGACGTCTCGCAACAACTGCAGTTCTTTGCCTAATTATTCTCGTGCGTATTTCTGTAAGGTATAATTTTTTGTTGGAGAGTTTTTGAATGATCTCAGACACCAGTTTTTTTAGGTGATTTCTTGATTGAAATACGTTTTACGGACCTCTAGGTCCGTAAAAGGTCAGGTCCAACGGCTTAATCCTATGTGTGCAATCTGGAGGAAAACATACTAAGATGATTCCATTCTCTTTGCAATACGTTAGGCAGTCTATTCCTTTATCGACGAACACTGACGAGCACTGGAGGAAAACATACAAAGATGATTCCATTCTCTTTGCAATACGTCTTCGACGGATGCCTTGAAATATAACTGAAAATGGGCTAGCCAAGTGCAGAACACGTTTGTTGTCATCCACCCTGTTTCTTTTGCTATACCCAATGTTTCAGTAAAAATATAACATATAGATGATATAGATAGCATCCTATGCCTCAAAACAAACATCACCCGATTTTACTCAGTTTGTGTTTGACAATGCCGACGTGAATGTCAATACTTTGGACGGGTATAATACGTACAATGGGTGGAATTCAGTGCTTGAACCCACCCCAAACACCGACTTTAAAAGAAAACATACCAAGACTAAAGTTCATCCCCCAGAGCTTTTTAAAACGCTTCGATAAAAGTTCCAATGAAAACATACATTAATAATTAAACCAACCAAATCTGGGCTCGATAATTAAATTTGTCAACCACCAGCCGAAAACGAACCATTCAAATTCACCCAATCAGATTTGATCTTTATGAATGGGAAATCACAAGGTTTCCCAGACATGCCGGGATGGAACACCTACATGATTTTGACCGAAAAAGAAACTACAAACGTGAACAAAATTACAGAGGTGAAGCCCCTGCCATTCATAAACGCACCAGCCTCCAGTTACAATACAATATTATCAGCAATGCATTATGCTGCTAAGCAATGCCAGCAATCAAATATAGATTGCTGCATCGTTACATTTGATCAGCCCCTGTTTTAAAAAGCCCAAGAGATCGTGAAGTCCTCCCAAGATCCTTTGATCACTAAAGTGATATTAAGATTGGGAGGATTTCATCTCCTCATGTCTTTTATTGGGATCGTTGCGGTAATAATGAATGGAAGTGGGCTAAAAGAATTGTGGGCGACTGCTTATGCGTCAGGATCCATTGATAAAATGATGTCGGGGCATCATTATGAACGGGCAGTAAGGGCACATTTACTTTCAGGTGTAGCCCTATTCAAAATTATCGTGAAAAGTGTTGACTTAAGTCTCAACCAACTACTTGAATTGGAATACGCCTGTCAGGGCCTCATAGACGGCTTACAAATAGAGATTGACAACAATCTGGCTGAGTCAATTCTGAACCGATTGGAGAATAAATTGCAGGAGTTCAAAAAAAGGGCCTACTGCCCAGCTTTGGGTATCGTATTTAAAGATGGCAATGTTGAGTCACCGTTTTATAAAGACTGAAAGAACCGGAGATTGATGTTGCATCTCGAGACTATCAAAGCCATGCTTCCTTATTTCCATGCGGCTGGTCATTTTAATTATGCGAAGTCGGCGAGCTTGTACCTACAAGATATGGAAAATGTGGAAAATTCCATGACCCCTGAATATTATGAAAAGTTTGTTACTCAAAAACTTTTCACAATTAGAAGAACAAGTAAACCTTGTTCCGGCACATGGAGTGACATGACTATTGAGCAAAGCCTAATGCGCTGTACGAAAACTTCCGGAGGTGTCACACAAGGCCGAGGAATTTGAAATTGTTTGCTTTTGGAATAGTTTTTAGAAATGCCATTTATTGTTTTACTACTCAGGTATTTTTTAACGTCTACCTGCACACATACGTGCCGTGCTCCCCCGGAACTAACGCCGGCACGGACACGGGCGTGTATGAAAAATGTTCGCATGGATATGTTTGTAAACTCCAGATGGAAAGCGGCCCGACCACGTCCGTAATTTGCTTTTGAAATTGTTTTTAGAAATAATATTTTTTTTAATTAGATGTTTAGGTATGAAAATTGTAAACAGACTGTAAGAGTAATTATTTTGACATACGCACAATAATTTACTGAGAAATTATTTATTCACAAATATATAAAAATACTTTTTTTTTCTAAGTACATTATTGGAATAAGTCCGTTTTAGGTATTATTACTGGAATAAACAAACATGACTTTCGTAAAAAGTCGTATCATTTACATTAAGGCCATCCTGGTAGCTCCTCCCCCCACATAAAAAAAAAGTACATTTTCGGGATAGTTTTTTGTTAAAAGAATTATCGATTTTAAATAAAAGAATTAATACAATAACTACATTTTATGCAGATACGAGATGCTACGAAAATCCGCCAGCTCTAATTCAATGAGAAGAAGAACTGACAAACAAACTTCCTTAACTTATGAAACCCTTAGTGCGCAAGTTCGACTCGCACTTGGCCGATTATTATTAATTCAATCTGCACGTGGAACAAATACTGCGGCAATGAAGTCGCGGAGCCATAGTAAAAGAAGACGAGTAAGATAACTGGAGGCCATTTTTAAAATAACTACCTACGCTGCGCCGAGCCTCCAGGGATGTCACAACTCACAACACTAACACAATTGACAGGCAGTGAGCCCATCATGGTGGAAATGCTATTCTTTAAAATTATTATGTACATTTATGTATTTTTTATTTATAGACCAAGAGCCAGCTCCCAAAATTTTACTCTAACAGAATATATGAGTTGTCATAGATTTATTATATACTGGCGTTAAGGTATATTTTCGAAAGCTGTGTTTTCGATAGACAGTGAACGATGTTATTTTGATGTTTGAGCCCTTGACAACGATACCCCACTCAATAATCGGATGCTTAGTTCTGGCGCTACGGTGGAACATACGTAAAAACAAACATGCACACACATAAATTGCTAAAAAGATAACCCTTCATGTTTGCTTCGCGCAGTCGGGTAAATTTTTTTTTTAACTTTAACCTCCCAAAAATTAATGCAATGTCAAAATTCAACTTTAACTCACGTCCGTCTTTGGACAACCATTTCGTAGTCGCGGACGATGAAGATAGGTAATTAATAAGTGGGCAAAAAATTTATAACTATAAAAATTATAGAAAATACATTTAGAATTATACATTAATATAATTATTAATCTTAATAAAAAAATTATCAAATAAATAATTTTAAAATGTATTTATTAATTTTGTTTTATTATTACTTAATAAGAATAACTTATATTTTTATTTTTGTTATTTTAATGAATTACTTAATAACTTGGTTGGTCGCTAGCAGTCATGAAAGTGTCCGCGGTAGGAGCTGTGGCCATTTATAGAAGACAAAACCGCGCGAAATTACGTTGTGCGTGGTATCTCTAACAAGTCTGAACAAGTCGACAACCGCGGGCCCGCGCACGGCGCAGCCTTTGCGTGCGCCGCGCGGCCGCGCCCGATGCCGGGGTTCGCGAATGGTTTTTGCAGCTAGTACCTACCTATTAATAACTAATTAATACTATAATTAAATACTAATAGGTACTTTGCTCTGACGTTACCGAGCCAGGTCTCAAGTCAATTCCTTCGCTTAGTACCTACTCGTATTAATAACTTACATAATTTAACTACATACTTTAATAATATTTTTTATGTTACTTACCTTTCGATGGGAGCAGGTAATGAGAATAATGTTAACTCGCGATTCGAGCCTGATCTATTCATGGAGCCATACACACTGCAGAAACGCGGAGCCATTATGTTAGTGCAATAAAATAAAATTCGAATAATAATACTTTCGGGAATCGGGAAGCGGCAGGCGGCGCGGTGGCAGGCAGCGGCCGTCACGTGGTGTGCGTCACCGAGCGCGGGGGCGGGGCGACCATCACTGACTACGCGCGAGGAACAGTGAGAATGCATGTAGTGGTTGTGTACAGACAGCGTGCGCAGGCGCGCGCTTGTGTGAGTGCGAAATCGGCGCGTTTGTATGAAGACGGCTAACTTGTGTGGTTTAACTATGGCGGAGCGGTCGGTTCGTGCTAACAGTTCTGTACCGTGTGGGGCCGGTACTTTAAAAGAATAGCCCCACTGCATCTCTCCCCGTGCATGTCGTAAAAGGCGACTAAGGGATAAGACTCCCTTCTTATATTACTAGGTGGTAGGGTTTAACCCGCCCGGGTTGGTACCACCGCACTGAATGAAAGGTCGGTCGAAACGGCTATGTAAATAGTTTGTGTTTTCCGTCCAGTTCAGTGTAGCCGGCACGACCGAAGGGAAGCGCTGACGTGGCACCAGTTCACCCGGTGGTATGGGCTGACATCACGGTTGTTGTGGGTGATGTAGCCAACCGTGTCAGTTTCCATAAAAAAAAAAATAAAAAAAAAAAAAAAGGCATCTATGAAATAGATAAACAGTCAGTCAGCCAGTGCAGTCTGGCACAGGTGTTCGCGGCAACGTCGCATCGCTTGACGGCGGCGGCGGCGGCTGAGCGCGGGGCGCTCGCTGCCCGGCGCACAGTGGCTAATAAGCCTATCCTAGGAGGAATTAATTAATTTATCTAATCACTGTTCTTTGTAATATCTTCTAGCGTTATGGATAAAGGTATATATCTATCACCCTAAACTGTCATTCAAACATGTGTTGCGCGCGGCACTAGGGTACAGTGACGCGACGAAGCGGGCAAACGAAATTTCCCCGTCAGACGCGCGTGCGCTTTAAGCCGCGATGCACGTGTTGTGAGAGCAGCACGGTGTTTTTGTTTCAAGTTCATAGAAATACATCGTACTCACCATGGAAAACCAAAGTCCAGGTATGTTTATTTGTTATGGATGCACTCGTACACATGCTTTAAAACTTGTATTACAAATTTAGTTTTAAAACGAGTAAACTCAAAAGTTTCACAAAGTTTCATCCAAATTTTTGCTTTAAGCGATAGTGCAATGTTTCTACTTATACGTAAAATATGTCATTCCATCGGCTCTCACCGGCACTTTATTCTTTATTCTTTATTCTTTATTCATCATTCGTATGGTAGTACACTACGCTTGAATTTGTCCTGTTAGTTTTTACAATCCGGTTCGATTACACCCACAAAGAAGAGCCGACAAGAAACTTCGCAGGGTTCTTTTTTTAACGTCTTCAATTACAATACATTGTGACTAGCTACATAATAGACACCGCTTACAGTGTTAAGATATAGTTTGAGAGCTAGAATAACTATAATTTAATTATAATTTAACTATAATAACTATAATTTAAGCTTGATAATTCTGACCACATAAAATCAAAAGTTAAAGTAAAAGTATAGATAAAATCAGGTGTATAGAGCCTTTGTCAGAAATTGTTGATACATATCGTATCAAGTCATGTCAGTTATAAATATTCATACCACATTGTAGTACAATGTCAAATAAAATAAATAAATTTGATACTTAATGTATCAATTAGTCAAAGTAATATTTCAGTATGCGTGCTAAATAAACTTGATACTTAATGTATCAATTAGTCAAATTAATATTTAGCATGCGTCAGCAGTATAAATTAAGGTACAGGTTGTACCCTGTCAAAATTCAAAATTTGTATGCAGTCAGAATCTCAAGCGAACATGTTTGTAGCATTTTCAGTTTATACCAGTGATAATACGAGGTAGTACAAATCTCAAAGACCAAAAAGTAATGTGATGAAAAATATAAATCTGCGACAAATGTAACAGTTCATGACAGATACTATAGTTCCTTTTAAAAATATACGCCTAACATATAAAATATACAATGTTACCAATTGGAGCAGGCCAGTCTCCACGAACAGCACCCGTTCACGAGCATCACGCTAGGGCCAGCCATCGCTTCCCTCAACCATATTTTAGGGAGAGAGGCGACCCGGACCAAGCGTCACCGTAAGCAAAGACCTTAAAGCGATGCATTACTCTAGTGGCAACATGAAACTTCTACGATATGTTTGCATTTTGTTTTACATAATACCACTGCTTCTGTCACAAACTGCTACAGTGCCCCGATCACAAAGCAATATGAAGTTCTATAAACCTGTATACACATAATATGTACAGGTTCTGTTTATCCTGTTATTACTTATACCACTCGCACTAGCACCGAGTACACTATGTTAACCTATACACGGTCAGCCTCAGAGTACAATATTTTGTCAGTTAGAGCTTCTTTTACATTATAATAAGCTTTCTTTATAAGAATGGCTTTAATGCGTTTCTTAAAACATACATCATTAAGATTTTTTATTTCTAATGGTATTTTATTATAAAATCGAATGCTATTACAAACAAAACTCTTGGACATTTTAGACGACCTGTGTTTTACAATTGTTATATCATTTTTGTGTCTAGTTTCATGGTGATGTATATCAGACTGGAGAGTAGCATTTTGTATGTATTTTCTAGCATAGCAGATGTTTTGATACACATAAGCACTTGGTAGTGTCATAATTCCTATTTTACTAAATTCATTTCTACAAGAGTCCCTCGTTTTCATATTCAGTATATAACGCAATGCTCTTTTTTGCAGAACAAATACTCTGTTTACTTCAGCTGCAGTTCCCCAAAACAATAATCCATATGACATGAGACTATCAAAGGAGGCAAAGTAAACAGTTTTTGCAGCTTGTACACCACACAATTCTTTGATTTTTTTGATGGCATAACATGCTGAACTTAATTTACCAGTAAGTGAGTCTATATGGGGCTTCCAGCTGAGAGTTTCATCAAATAGTACTCCCAAAAAGGTAATTTCTTTAGCAATATTTAGCGTTAGTTCTTCTGCAGTTTTAACAATTTCTTGGTTCGCCATGCGTCTTTGAGTTCCTAAAGCAAAATGCATTATGTTAGTTTTATTTACATTTAGTAGTAGATTGTTTGATTCAAACCAAGTTTTTAGAGATTGTATTACTGCTTTAAACGAATCGCGCAAATCATTAATGCTTTTATTTTTTAAGACTACTGAGATGTCATCAGCAAACATGATTAGTTCTATATCATCTGTAATACAACTGGAGATGTCGTTGACGTAGATCAAAAAGAGCAAAGGTCCAAGAATGGAGCCTTGAGGAACACCCATAGAAATGGTTTCACAACTAGATTTTTCACCACTAACGTCACATATTTGCTGTCTGTTGCTTAAGTAGGATTTACAAATACTTAGCTCTATATCTCGCACGCCATAGTGATAAAGTTTATTTATAATTATTTCATGATTAACACAATCAAACGCCTTTGACAGATCACAGAATATGCCATACGTGTGATGTGAATTATCTAGCGATTGTATGACTGTTTTTATCATTGATGCAATAGCGTCACCAGTTGATCTGCCCTTGCGGAATCCATACTGTTTATAATTCAAAGTGTTATTTTCATTAAAAAATTCAATCAGCCTTTTTTCTATGGCTTTTTCAAACACTTTACTGAATACAGGAAGCAAAGAGACAGGCCGATAATTTCCAATAGTACTATGACAACCCTTTTTAAACAATGGTACCACCCTCGCTATTTTTAATATATCTGGGAATGTGCCCTCTGCAAAACATTGATTAATTACAGTAACTAATGGATCTATAATACTACAAGTTAATGACTTCATTAGCTTGGGTGAAATATTCCATAGGTCCTGGGAACTTTTGGACTTTAAGTGACTAATAATATTATTAAGTTCTTCGTGTGTGACAGGCTTAAATTTTGCTGATTCAGTATTGCGGGGCGTCTATTTTTTCAGATATACTAACGCTGCATCAGCACTTGACTTGACATTTTTTGTGGTTTCTTGAGCAATAGTCGAGAAATATTTGTTAAAATAGTTGGCAACACTAGAGTTCTCACTAACTAATTCGTCTCCAATCTTTAATTCTATTTTTGTATCGGTAGATTTGGGAGACTTGCCAGTTTCTTCTTTGATAATGTTCCAGGCCATTTTTATTTTATTGTCAGATATTAATATTTTTTCTTTTAAATATAATTGTTTTGCTTTAATTGCAACTAGTTTGAAAATTTTACTATATGAGGACACGTATACAAGTGTGTCGAAATTACAGGATTCGGGTGCGCTCCGACTCGCCACGAGGCTTTCGCCTTTCTACATTCTGAAGATCTACTAAATCAGGGATCACAAATGATAATGTAAATAGACTTATTACCATCTACTACATACATACGTATGCTCAAAACAACGCATCAGCGAGAGATGACAGAACCTTCACACACTTTAAAACACTTTAAAATTCTTACACATGGAACAGATTTGATGGAGAGCATGATGTGATGTGATCGTCAGAAGATGCTTTAGAAACTCGCCACAAAGAATATAGAAAATATCGTGAAAACAAGACAAGAAAAATGTGTGAAGATTTAATTTGTGTGCTTTTAGTGTCTTCTGACCCCATAATTAGCTCGTTAAGACAAAGTACAGAAAAGAAAACTGAGTACTTTGTCTAGTAATGTTCTAAATCTTCTCGAAATACCGAAAATAAATAAATTAAAAATAATAAAAAAAAATGTTTTGTTTCAAACCTAAAATTCATATATTTAAAAGACTTTCTCTGCAGTATGAATCAGTAAATCATACATTTTTAATAAAAAGCTAGCAAAGTAGCAAAAATCTAATTTACAATGACCTTTCATGAAATATTTCGCAAAACTAATAAATTCCTCCTAAATTGGGCTTATTAGCCACTGTGCGGCGGCGAGCGGCGACCCCGCGTCACGTAACGAAAGCTCATAATATATACGTCGTTCCGTGACGCGGGGTCGCGACATATTATGTCTAAATAAAACATATCGCCCGGGACAAAGTCAGCGTTTGTTTCTTGAACTGGGCTGATGCAAATGATTTTGTCCAGTGTAAATGAATAACTAATAAATACAAGGTTTTTATCCTCTCTTTTAACATCTCCAAGATGGGGATAGTCAAGGCTATCCCCTGCGACATGTCTCCAGAGGAGATCTTGGAGGAAATTCGCACGCCAATTTGTTGCGGCCCGGCCATCAAGGCGCGCCGATTGAACTTCAAACAGAAAGGTGTCAATAGAACGGTGTGGAAGCCGTCCGAAACTGTAGTACTGACCTTTGATGGGCAACAATTACCTTCAAGGGTGTTCATGCTCAACACCTCTTTGACTGTCGAACTATATAAATTTCCCACAATCCAATGTTTCGCATGTTGCAGATTCGGCCACACCCAAACGCAGTGTCAGTTAAAACCTCGGTGTAACAAGTGTAGTCAAGATCATATTGGCGCTTCTTGCATCGTGGATGCGGCTCTTGCACTGTGTGTCACTTGCTTGGGTAATCATTTTGCTACTAGCAAAGATTGCCCTGAGTATGCGAGGCAAGTCTCCATTAAAACTAAAATGGCTGAACAATCTATTTGATATGCTGAAGCGTCTAGGTTGTCTCCAGCAGTGAGTCGCTCTTATGCAAATGCAGCTGCTAAGCCTACTTATAATAATAAGAAAACCGGTTTTAGAAATGATCATGGTGCTTACATTCAAGCAAAAGAAAACATCAAAAGGGACACTAACAGAATCTCGGCGGCAGATAATCCTGATCCAATCAATACCGAACCAGCCCCTGTACTTCCGAGCTCAACCAAGATAACCCAATGGCAGGATTTCGACGAACTGGTCACTGCATCCACCAGCCATCAGACGACCTCAACTGCCAGTATAATAACAACGAGGCAGTATTTTGAAGAGCACCAAATCCATCGTCTCAATTATCCACTTTCTTGGTGGAAAGCACGGGAAATAATTTTTCCACATATATCCAAACAAGCTAAAAAACTCATGTGCATAATGGCTACGTCTGTGCCATCTGAGAGGATATTTTCGAAAGCTGGTCTGGTTTTAACTGATCGACGCTGTGCACTTAAACCCGAGACAACAACAAAAATCGTGTTTCTCCATACCAATAAGCGCTTGTTAAAAAAAATCCAATAAGTAAATAAATTTTATGCGGATAACCTACATGTGCGACCAAAGCCTGAATATAATTTAATAGTTTTAGTTCTTGTTTTATTTGTGTTTTAAATGCATACTTGATGTTGTACAAGTACCTTTGGCTAATAATTTAACTAAACCTAAATACATTACCAAAACTTACAAAACCAAAAAATGTGCGTATATTAATAGTTTTCATTCTTGTATAATTTTGTTCATTAATTTTAGGTGCAAACTTATTATTCTACAAGTACCTTTGGCAAGTAGACATCTACACAGTAATTAATGTAACACGACCAAATCCTAAATATATTACCAAAACTTAAATGACCAAAAATTTGTATATATTAAGTACATGGAAATCGTACCAAATAAGGGGGTGTTGCCTTGCATCAAATAAGATAGTTCTGATTTGTTTATATGTTGTATGTGATTAAGTGGTAATGATAAGTCTAAGTTTTCCAACTCGGAAACCCTCCGGATCATTGATAAATACTTGAAAACCCATTAAATTTTCGAACTTTTTTCAGTTTTTGTTGATTTATACCACCAAGGACCTTTGTTATGGCAAAAATCAGTATGAACACTTTTAAGTAGGCAGACTTTTAAGTAGACTGTATTTGCAATAAAACGAGAATAATTTGGTCTCGGTAGACCAAATAGTTTCTAAGATAGAGCTGTTCAAAGGTTTGGAAAATTTACAAAAATAGGAAAATTTTGAGTTTAGAGGTGTCTGTTGAACATTTTTTCTACTGTAGGTGTGTTTTATTTTTACTTTTATGTATCTAATATTAATAATAACAGAAAAAAACAAAACAACAAAAATCTGTGACACCGGTTTTATATTCAAACCACAATACATTTCGGCTTTGCCGCGCGCGAGCCGCACCTGGGCCCTACAGCAAAGCTCTGGATTCAATATTTCCAAATGGTAAATTTGGTAAAACAATTAATTGAAGCAGAGCGAATTGGAAACTGGAATCTACATCTCAAGACCATCCAAAAAATGCTGCCATTTTTTTCATGCAGCTGGCAACTTTTTTATGCCAAGTGTGCCCACATGTACCTTCAAAATATGTTGACGCTGAAAAAAAGGAAGGATCCTTTGAAATTCCAACTGTACACTAAAAGTGGGTACTTCACAATTCGGCGCACCAAAAAATTCTGGTGTGGTGTATGGTCAGACATGACGATTGAACAGGTCCTCATGCGAACAATGAAATCTTACGTGCGCGTCTAAAACTGCGCTCACCACTCGCCACAGACACAGGAAGTGTCAGCAATATCCTTATTGCAGTTACTAAATTAGGTACGCCATATATTAGCCCCTTTTCAGAAATGTAATTCAAAACTTCTAGTAGCGTAGTATTATTTGGTACTCTTCTTGCAATAGCTTGCAATTCGGTGCATAACTCGGTTGCATCAACATCCTTGGAGTTTCCGTCACTAAGAGATTCTTCCAACATTAAGCAGTATTCCAGAATAGCTTTGGAAGATGTATTCTGCATGTTATGAATGTTATACAGACATCCAAAAACATTATTAATGTGTTTTATCTGATTGAATCTTTCATTGATCGAATTTATTGCAGTATCCAATACGGCAAAATAAAAATTAATTTTGAATTGGTCTTTTTCATCACGTACTGCTTCATCTTCCGCTTCATAACTAAATTGTCTTTTCTTTTTAAACGGTTTTATTTCTTAACCGGACTCCTTCACTTTCGATTCTATAATATTGCTTAGGAGTTCGATTACTGATTATTACATATTTGTTATGATGTATTACTAGAGATGCAAAGTTGCAGTGAAACGTGCATAAACAACGTCTAGAAACAAAAAAGTGCAAAATGGCGGCCACTTTTTTAGGTTTCCGTATCCCGTACGGAAGTCCATTACTAAGCCTCCGCCGTCTGTCTTTCGGTCTGTCCGTCCGTTTGTCCGAGGGCTGTATCTGTATCTCTTGAACCTTAATAGGTAGCCCATTTAATCTTTCACAGAATATGTGTTACTATGGCGGATATAACAAATAATAAAAAAAAGAAAATGTTAAAAATTAAGGGGGGGCTCCCATACAACAAACGAACGAAAAATCACGCTACTGAATAATAGATGGCGCCACAGGCTTTTATACATTGCATTGTTGAAAGACAAAAGATAGACGGATATTATCCGCTCAATTGCCAACGGCCTCATTGAGGTGCTGTCATTTTCATCATTGAGGCTTCTCTCCGATTTCTCTTCTCTCTAGGCAACTTGAGCGGTTATTGATAGCGGATAGATACGGAAACCTCTGTGCGCGAGTAAAACTCGCCCTTGACAGGTTATTTTAAATTTTGACCACAGATTCGTTATCGGAGACCATTCAGATCCTTAGATATCGATTTTGAAAGCAATCGGTCCAGAAACAAGAGATTTGCTTATTGTCCGTTAAGAAGAAGAATAACATCAAAACACATTAAAACTTAAAAAAATATAAACAGCCGAATATTTCCGATACTGTTTTCAGAATAAAAAAATGTGAAGAAAATGTGTTTAAATGTCGGCACCCGTTATTTTCTTTTAAATTCAATGAAAAAAAATGCAGTTTATAGTAGAAACTTTCACTGCAATTTTGCAGAAAAATGAAAAATTGCACTGCAATATTTCAATTAATTTTATGTGCAAAATTCCCGCTTGCATCACTAGTTATTACACATTTTCTCTTCGACGCCTTCCCCGGTTTACCACATCGTTTTGCCAGACCAAGCTACCTTCACGGGATTTGAAATAATCTTTGAACTTATCTCGTACCTGGATAGCGTTACTTAAGAAATTACCTCCTATACGAGGTAGGTCTTGCAATTGTATCTCTCCAGTGCCTTCGTTACCAATCGACACTGTATCATATCTGAGAAAATTATGCAAAGCAGAAGTAGCAAGAATCACGTTGTCTACATGCTCCGGACTGAGACAGTTCTTGCGATAGTAAGTTCTAAATTTTCGGCATAGTATGCCGAATGCATATTCTGAAACTCTTCGCGGTCTGCTATGCCTGTAATTATATACTTTTTTGGATTGGTCATCTAATTGTGTGTCAGGATACGGTCGCATCAATGAATAAGTTTTTAATGGAAAAGCTTCATCCCCAACAGTCACGTGGTGTAAACGAACTCTCGTTCCTGGCAATTCTTTTGGGCCTGGAATATTCAGAGTATTTCTATACTCTGAATATTCCAGGCCCAAAAGAAAGAAAGAAAGAAAGAATTCCAATCCTACTGCTAAATATGATCGTGAAAAGATCCCTGCATCACTATTCTTTCCAAGAGCACCAACATTCACATATATGAATTTATAGTCTGCATCCACAAGAGCGAGCAGCACTATGGAAAAAAAATTCTTCTAATTAAAAAACAGGCATCCACTACTTGGTGGTTAAATGATTTCTACGTGCTGACGAGACTGTTGTTGCTGAAAGATGTTCTGTGGCGACGGAAAACGAATCTCAAAATATTCTGAAAACAAATTTTAATGCACAAACAAGATAATATATCATAAACTCGGATGCATCTGGTATAAATAAACAAATGATTAAACCCCAAAAAACACGAAAATCACGACCTCAAATTAGTCATGTCCAGCAAGATCAAACTACATTTATATTTTTATTTATTTATTTTTTAATGAACAAGCAGCTCTAGCTGATGTGTTCATGTCAGTTTTTTTCGGATAATGAATTATTATGTTTTTTTTTTGTGTTTTTAGTTTTTAGTTTTCGTACTTGGGCTCTGTTGCTATTTGCTTGTTGATGTACTTTTTATTTATTTATCTAATCTGTTTTTGAAGGTGTTTGTATTTGGGGAGTCAATCACATCCTGTGGGAGTTTATTCCAGGCGTTCACCACTCGATTTGTTATGAACAATGAACAAACACAAGCTTGCGCGTTCAGTGCGAAGAGAGCGGCGTTCTCACCAACTCCTTGCTTCCAAGACACGTCGCTTAAATTAAGCGACCACCTCGGGGTCCTCGGAGTCGAACTGTCGCACGACCTAAACTACCGGCGCCATATCGAGGGCAAGGCCAAGCTGGCCTCAAAAAAGCTAGGCATACTCAATAAGGTTCGACAGTACGTCACGCCGGACCAAAGGCTGCTTTTGTAAAAATCGCAGATAAGGTCCTGCCTGGAGTACTGCTCGCACCTGTGGGATGGCTCAGCCAAATACCAGCTTGCGCCTTTGGACTCGATCCAGCGTCGAGCCGTGCGACTAGTGGATGACCCCGACGTGTCCCGCGATCTAGAACCGCTGCAACTTCGTAGGGATGTCGGCGCCCTAAGCGTGTTCTATCGCTTATTCCACGGGGAGTGCTCGGAGGAGCTGTTTAACGCGATTCCGCCGTCCCCTTTCCACCTCCGTACAACGCGCACTGGGCAGGAATTGCATCCCTATACGCTGGACTTACCGCGGATGCGTACAAATCGGTTCTGCAGATCCTTCCTCCACAGAACCGGTAAACTCTGGAACGCTCTACCTGCCCACATATTTCCCCCCAAGTATAGTCTCGGGTCCTTCAAGAGAGGCGTGAATGGGCACCTGTCAGGCCGGCATGGCATTCGCAACCCCCGCATACGTCCGAATGTCCATGGGCGTCGCTAGACACCTTATGGGTGACTCGGCGCCACATGTCGCGCTTAGTATAAAAAAAAAAAAAAAAAAAAGAAGTGCTTTCGGATGTTTGTGTTAGAAGCTGTCTGGTTAAGATTAATTCTAATTCTATATTAATACATAATATACCCAAGGTTTCAGAATTTTACATTTTTTTTTTTATTTCGCCATAGTAGTGCCTAGAACCTACCACGTGGGTTCTGGAAATCTCGGAAGCATGCCTAAACCCACCTGGTGGGTTCAAACTAAAAGAGAATCAGTGGTTCTCAACCACAAAAGGTGGTTGATTTTATTGAAGGTGGATTTCATTTTATTTCATTATACTTTATACGCCTAGTATGGATGATGATAACGAGATAAGTGTGGATGAGATTCAGAAAGCATTGAAAGGCATGAAATTAGGTAAAGCAGCGGGATATGATAGAGTGTCGGTCGAAATGCTGAGGGGCGGTGGTTGGGTGGTTGCAGACCTGTTGCACCGGCTCTTTAATATGTGCTGGCGACACGGCCGAGTACCAGATGATTGGTGCAAAGCTGTGATCGTTCCGCTGTATAAAGGAAAAGGTTCGCAGCAGGAATGCAAAAACTACCGGGCATAAGCCTTCTCAGCATTGTCGGCAAATTGTACGCAAAAGTACTGATTGAAAGGGTATTGAAAATTACGGAAGAAAGGATCTGGGATGTGCAAGCGGGATTTAGGAAGGGTATGGGATGCACGGATCAGGTATTTTCCCTACGTTGCATAGCCGAAAAATATCTGGCGAAAAACCAGGAGGTCTTTTGCGCGTTCGTAGATCTGGAGAAGGCCTATGACAAAGTGATGAGGAATGAGTTGTGGGCAGTATTGTCCGAGTATGGAGTGGACAGTCGCTTGGTGCAGGCACTGAAATCTCTCTATGAGGGTTCTAGGGCTTGCGTCAGGATAAACGGGGCATACACCGACTGGTTTGAAATCTCTAGAGGGGTCAGACAGGGGTGTGTGGCGTCACCTTGGCTGTTCAATCTATTCATGGACAGCAGCTTGGCTGATCTGAAAGAATATGATTGTGGATTAAGAATGGATGAGTTAGTTGTGAAATGCCTCTTGTACGCCGACGATCAAGTGATACTTGCGTCGTCGGTGGGCGAGTTGCAAGACATGGTAACTGTTATGGTTGAAGCATTTAACAGGAAGGGAATGAAAGTGAATGTAAACAAGACGAAAGTAATGGTACTGGAAAGGAATGAAATAGTGTCCGAATGCGATGTAAGGATTGGGAATGAGAGACTGGAGCAAGTGAACGAATTCGTATATCTGGGGAATATGTTCACGCGGGATGGAAAATGTGAAGGAGATGTAGAAAAGAGAGTGAAAGGCGGCAACCAAGTGAATGGAGCGTTGCATGCTATTATGAGCAGCCAAAGCATGTCAACTAGGGCACGTTTGGCTGTCCATGGTGGAGTGCTGGCCCCTACACTTATGTACGGGAGTGAAAGTTGGGCATGGCAGAAGAAGCATGAAAGCAGGATTAATGATGTGGAAATGCGCGCGTTGAGGAGTATGTGTGGAGTTACAATGAAAGATAGATTGAGAAATAGTGTAGTGCGAGAGCGCTGTGGGCTGAAAGAAGATATAGTGACAAGGATTGAGAAAGGGATGCTTCGGTGGTTCGGTCATGTTGGAAGAATGGATGATAGGAGACTAACGAAAGAAATTTATGAAGCAAATGTGAGTGGAAGAGTCGGGAAGGGTCGCCCTAGACGCACTTACCTGGACCAGATCGGGCATGTGCTCAAAAAGGGGCAAGTGCGTAGTATCCGTAACCGACGAGCATGCATGAAGAACATTATGGGAGTGGAAGAGGCGGCAGAGGTGTGTCAGGATCGTGGCACGTGGAGATCCGTTGTCTCTGCCTACCCCACCGGGAAACAGGCGTGACGCTATGTATGTATGTATGTATGTTTAAAAAAAAATTTACCTCCCCGAATTAAACATTTTGATGCACACCCTTCGACATAGCGTACACACACATTTCTAGTAGTCTATAAAAGTAATTTTAATTTTATTGGTATGCGAATAAATAATTTTCTTAGTTTTGATTTTTAATAACCAGACCTACCGTAAAAGTACCCCACGCATGTCATAAAAGGCGACTAAGGGCTAAGGACCAGATGCCGTGCTAAAGAACGACAGGTTCGCCGGTTTAGACATGACATGACTTATTACATTTCTTTGTAATAAACTTTTACTAATATTTGTTGAATTGACTTGATATATTTAAGTATCAAACTGACGATGGCACTACATAGGGCACACTAAAAGTTTCCGGAATTGGCCACTTACATCAACAATATTTAAAAAGTAATTACAACATTTGAAAATGGAACTCTTTGGCTGTAAAATGCAGTTTGTTTCATCTGACTGTCAATTGTTTTTCCATTGTGGCGCCATTTTAAAAATTGCGTGTCTACATTAACATAAATTTAACCCGGGAAAATTTTCGTAGTATGATTTTCTACGATTTTAAGTGCAATTTGACAGCTCATCAGAGCCTCGCTCGGCTTCAATCTGCTTTTGGCGATGAAGCACCATGCAAGACGACTATTTATTGCTGGTTTGCAGAATTCAAGCGCGGTCGTGTCAATCTCAGTGACGAATCTCGCGATGGTCGCCCGTTCACCGCTGTGAACAACAAAAACATCGATGCTGTGCGCCGTATGATCGAAACAGACAGGCATGTGACCTACCATGAGATTCGGGCATCCTTAGACATAGGCATGAGTCAAATACAATCAATCCTACACAAACATTTGGGTGTGAGAAAGCTGTGCTCGCGGTGGATCCCACACAATTTGACCGAGGCTCAAAAAACGCACCTCGTCACTTGGTGCAATGCCATGCTTACCAGATTCAGCAAAGGCGCTTCAAAATTGGTGTGGGACATAGTAACAGGTGACGGCACCTTGTGCCTTTTTTCTGTTCCCAAAAGTTAAGAACCAATTACGCGGTCAACGATTTTCATCACCAGAAGAGGCTGTCGAAGAATATGAAAAACACGTTTCTGAGGTCACCACGGAGGAGTGGCACAAAAGTTTTCAAAATTGGTTTAATCGTATGAAAAAGTGCATTTACGCAAAGGGAGAATATTTTGAGAAACAATAAATTCATTTTTGACCTTTAATAGTATTTGATTCTTATTAATTCCGGAAACTTTTAGTGTGCCCCACGTATACACCAGATATAGGTAATTTAAATAGGCAGAGTGGTCACATTCTTCAGTATTCATGTTTATGCTGTAAATATGAATGCTCTTGTGAGTGGTAGTATGGGTTACTTATTTATAAGTTACTATAATATAATACTTATAATATAAGGTACTAACAACACATTGTGACTTGCGAAGTTTGTTTGTCAGTTCTTCTTCGCATTGAATTTAGAACTGGCGGAATTTTCGACATGTCCAAGCGTAGGTTACCTACCTGTGGATGAAATTATACAATAAACAATAAACAATTGGGATCAAAACTTTCTAAGGAGAAAACACAGATTCAGTTCAATTAATTACCACATTGATGACCTTATTGCGATCCATTTGCAATAGAATATTGATACCAAAATGCTGCCACAACGGAGAAAGATTCATCATCATCATCATCAGCCTGTATCGGTCCACTGCTGGACATAGGCCTCTCCCAAGGCACGCCACCACACGCGGTCTTACGCTCTTCTCATCCATCCACGAAAAAAATTATTAAAGAAAAAATAATTATATTAATTATTAGAGAAAGATTATTTGACACTAAAAATTTAAAACCACTTAAGCCCGATACCTAACTTGGGATACCTATTTAAATAGCTACGGGGCCTCCCCTGGTCGCCGGAATCGCCCTGATGTCGTCGTTGATGTCCGCGTCGCACTATGGGGACTTTTGTATGGAGATGCGGAAAAAATTCAATATCTTCTAAAGTACTTGTGATATCATAAAGATTTTTTCGGTGAAATTAATATTAAAAATAGGTGAATCAAATTTCATGTTTAGCATAATTATCTGAAAAATTTAAATTAATTGAACATATTTGTAGGTATATGCGGTGTAAAGAAAACACATTTACCTCAAATACTTTCAAGCGGCCTCAAATATGACCCTGTCAAAGAAAACATTTAAAAACATGACTTTTCGTTTTTTCTTGATTAACTGAGTACATGTTTGTTTTCAAACTGAAATTTCTAAGAAGACCGCGGCAAATCGTCGCGCGGCATACGGCCGAGGCAGCCTCGCCGTATGCCGCGCTCAGTCAGTACGCGGCTAATGATGAGAGTTTGTTTTCGATCTGGTACAAATACTAATAAATTTTTTGTGTAATATTTGTTCTTAGCTATGCTTCAAGTCACAAAAAGGCTGACATTTACTGATGATGAAGACAGCTGAATGAGCGGCGTTTTTAGTTTTATGTTATTATATTTTAGTTTTTTGTTATTATAAGTCACAAAAAGGCTGACATTTACTGATGATGAAGACAGCTGAATGAGCTGCGTTTTTAGTTTTATGTTATTATATTTTCGTTTTTTGTTATTATAAGTCACAAAAAGGCTGACATTTACTGACGATGAAGACAGCTGAATGAGCTGCGTTTTTAGTTTTATGTTATTATATTTTCGTTTTTTGTTATTATAAGTCAAGGCTGACATTTACTGACGATGAAGACAGCTGAATGAGCGGCGTTTTTAGTTTTATGTTATTATATTTTCGTTTTTTGTTATTATAAGTCACAAAAAGGCTGACATTTACTGACGATGAAGACAGCTGAATGAGCGGCGTTTTTAGTTTTATGTTATTATATTTTCGTTTTTTGTTATTATATTTTCCGATTTGGAAGTTTTTTTTTTGTTTTGTTGAAGTATTATCACGATATTTTATGTTTGTCTGTTAATACTAAGCACGTACTCGCTTTTTAAAATAGAACGCAATTTACCCGAGTTCTTGCAGCACAACACCGATTACTCTGTTTACCCCGATTGTTGGGATTCAGCGTGTGTGATATGTAAGTATGAATGTATTTTTAATAATGTAACGAATCGGAGAGCCAGATTTTTGCCTACATTACAGAAAAACATTTGGAATGTATTATTATAATAAAGAAGTAATTTCAGGACAAATAATTTTATTTTGTTGCCTAGTAGGCTCGCCAGTAGGTAACAAATTTGTCGTAAAATCGCATTAAAAGATTCCCCGAAATGTTTGCTAGGTGTTTAAAATAAAACTTGAAGATTAGTTTCATGGAATTTTTTTTAATGTGCGCCTACAGCAAAATTCCGAGAAAGGGATAAGCCTTTTGTTTTCGGCTTATAAAATGCAGTGTGCTCAGTAACTGCCCTTCCATGAATGTTTCCACAATACACATCTGCTATATTGGTCACTTCATTGTGGTCTTCTCTAACAGGTAGAGAGGAACAAACATCAATCAAATATGTTCACTCAATCTGGAGCTTTCAGTTGTGACGGACGTTTTCGAGTGCTTTTTACGTGTTCATTTCTTAACGACTTTGCTTGACTTTGGACACCGATCTCTGCTTATCTTATTGACTTCTTTGCTTGAATTTGGAATCCGATCTCTGCTTAAAATATTGACCTTGGCGCGCACAATTAAAATGGACAACCGCGAAGTAAATAATAATATCCGGGAAATATTCGGAGAAGATTTTTTTTAAGAAGTGGTAGCTGGAGGATCGCGCAGCGAGAGCGGCGACATAACGTAAGTAATTTTTAGGTTTAATACTTTTTAGTTTTTCATTGTTATATTGTATGTTTGTGTAAGTAGGTATATTTTTAGCTTGAGAAACGATTTATTTTCAGTCTTCGAGTAGGTATGGGTCAAAGAAGTCAAAAGTTCAAAACAAAACGACAAAATAGAAATAATTTACTTTTCAAAACTTTATGTGGGTGCTGCAAGTTACCGGCCTAGCGAATAGCAAATTTATGGCATACACATCTTATTCGTTATTTGTTTAGATAATTTAAAAACTTTTGTTTCGGAGAGAATTTTTTTTTGCTCTTATATAATATTAAAAATACAAAATTGGTAGAAATTGTGTTCGTACGACATGAGTGTCACACTTCACTTCAAAAAACCGGCCAAGTGCGCGCGCCACACACACACAGAGTTACAAACAATGCTTCCCATATTCCAAATAGCTACGTAACTAACTACCTTTGTATACGCTACTGTGACCATTTCACAATTTTTTTAAACATGCCTTTACCACGGAACCCTACTTTCTATCCAAATTGCGCTTATTTGTCGTTGTTAAGATGATCAAGGCCTTCAATCAAGATTTTTTTTAATTTTGTCATTAGTTTCGGAAATTCGCGAAATTTCGACACATTTTTTGCTTCTGGCGCCGCCGTCTTAGTTAATAATTTTGTTATCATAGAGTTCATTCTTTATAGAGAGCGAGATACATCGCCTGAATCGTCTGGGACGGCGTCTTCCTCGGAGGAGGAGTTGACTTCAGACGAGGAAACTTCCGATGTAGCCTCTAAAGAAGAAGCCACCGATGAGCCTCGTGACCCGCGTCTTCGTCAGTTGTCAGGTATCTTGTTCTTCTTCAGCCCTTTGCCCGTCCAATATCACGAAGTTCAGTTACTGGGACGGGTTTTATAATGTTTTTCCTTCACTGGAGCGACTGTTTTTTTTTATAGAAAGCGCGACATTTGGCGCTGAGCCACCCATAAGGTGTCTAACGACGCCCATGGACATTCGGACGTAAGTGGGAGTGCAAATGCCATGCCGGCCTGACAGATACCTATTCACGCCGCTACAGGCGGGGTCGCGTTAAACAGCTCCTCCGAGCACTCCCCATGGAATAAGCGATACAACACACTTAGGGAGCCGACATCCATACGGAGCTTCTAGATCGCGGGACACTTCGGGGTCACGCACTATTTGCACGACTCGACGCTGGGTCGAGTCCAGTGGTGCAAGCTGGTATTTAACTGTTTCATAGTCATGAAAAATTTTCAGGTAATACACAGACTAATTAACTTGTTTCAAACTTTGCAGCACACCTGCGAGAGACAGAGACGTACGTCGAGCCGAGGGTGCAGGCAGCAGGGGGTGAAGAGTGGCTGCATCAATCGACGCTTAAAGACGTCAACTTCATGGCGACGCCGCAAATGAACGTGGGCCCTCATTGTCAATTACCGAGAGACTATTTTAATTTATTGACGTGATGACGTCACGTCTTATAAATTGATGAACACCGGCTGCACGCACGAAGAAGTGTCACGTTCCATCTGAACCTGTGTGTGCAAGCGAGAGCGCGTAACAAGCGATAGAGAGGCATATACAATAGTAGGAAATACAAAATATATTTGTTGGCCATCACCGACCAGACATCTTAAACCATCCGGCTAATCGGTTATGCACCATTGAAGCGAAATTCGGAAGGTAACATGAAATTAGTCTTCAATTAAGTCCTAAGATGGCGCCAGGAGTATCGAATTTGAATTAAATAATTATTATATTTTTAAATCTGCTAATTATAGAACGGTGCCAAGTGAGAACAGCATAGTTAAATTTAAAGATTAAGTTGAAATTTCGAAATTGTGCATTTTAAGGTTTTCATAATTTTTCCAATAAATATTTTCATGTTTTGTCGGATTGGCGGATAAATGTATAATTTCGCCGCTTCTGCATCATAGATGTCAGACCAGGCTAAGTGTCCTATTTGTCTATAGATGGCATGCCTATTTCTTATTATTATATTTTTAGTTGCCAAATTGAGAGTGTCCATATCGATACGTTGTAGTATGCGCTTCGATATGTAGATGGCGTAAATTAAAAGTTTATATTGATAATTAATATTATTAGTTTTTAAAGTACTCACATTTGCGATTTTAGTATTAAACTTCTAAGCACGATAAAGTATTATAAACTGATTTTGTATCTGACTTCGCACTTTATATACTTTATGACGTCATCACGTAAAACTATCGTCCGTAAACCAACTTTATAGACAACCAATTTTTTTTTAATACTACATTCATGCTCAATTTAGTGCAAAGCATTAATGATCATGCGGCCCATCTTCGAACTCAGGCGCACACAGGCACGAGCCGGCTAGACAACTGGTTCGACACGACTGATGAAGAAGCATATAAGTTTATAGTGCTCCTCTTCCATATGGGCCACATAAAGTTGTCGAAGATAGCTGACTATTGGTCAACCGATCCCCTTTACAACATTTCAATATTTCGGAAACAAATGAGTAGAAATAGATTTATTAATCTGTACCGAGTTTTAACCTTCCAAGGTGAAGCTAGTCGCCCTGATAGGTACACGAGAAAAACTAGACCCATTCTAGATTTCTTTAATAATCTCATGGACGAGCTCGTGGTTCCCACCAAAAACGTCACCATCGACGAGTCGTTGATTTTGTGGCGTGGACGTTTAGGTATCCGCCAATACATCAAAGGGAAGCGCCATAAATATGGCGTTAAATTATATTGTTTGACGGATCCGCAAGGTCTTACTCTCAAGCTGCACATGTATGGCGGAACTAGGGATAGTGAGGTCGGAGGAAAGGGCCATACGAACAAGGTAGTTCTGAAGCTCATGGAGAAGTACCTTGGCGTTGGACGATGTGTGTATATGGGCAATTTTTATAATAGTGTAGAATTGGCCGAAATAATGTTGTCCAAAAATACTTTCTGTACTGGTACGCTGAGAACGAATCGTTGGAGAAACCCACGCTTTGTGACCCAATATAAATTAGGTACAGGGGGATGTGTATCCAGGTACAATCGTAGCGGGGTGTGTGTTGCAAAGTGGAAAGACAAGCGCTGTGTTCTCGCTCTTTCCACTGAACACCCCGCAACAATGACGGAAACACAAACACGACGAGGAATGGTGCAAAAACCGAAACTAATAATAGAATATAATAAAAATATGAAGGGCGTGGACAGGCAGGATCAAATGTTGTCGTATTATACATGCCAACACAAAACCACACGTTGGTACAAAAAAGTCATTGTACATGTATTCCAAACAATGTTTTTAAATGCATTCCGGATGTACAGGCAAATTAACATTAACGATAAAATGTCCTATTATAATTTTCGGGTCAATGTTTTAAAAGATATTCTCTCTCCGAGGGCAGAAACACTGCAAAGACCGGGCCCATATGACGAGGAGGGCCACTTCGTGGGAGAAGATCCCCCCTTCACCTGCCAATGCCCCGTGTGCCTCCGGCTCGCTGTAGAGGCGCGCCGGTGGTGCAAGTGTCTAAATAGTGTCTAGTATATATGCTAATTTGATCATTTTTTGCAATAGCGAACCTGATGCCACAGTGGAGTCGCCGCTGCCACCGCGCCCATATGACGAGGAGGGCCACGTCGTGGGAGGAGAGCCCCCCTTCACCTGCCAATGCCCCGTGTGCCTCCGGCTCGCTGTAGAGGCGCGCCGGTGGTGCAAGTGTCTAAATAGTGTCTAGTATATATGCTTATTTGATAATTTTTTGCAATAGCGAACCTGATGCCACAGTGGATTCGCCGCTGCCACCGCGCCCATATGACGAGGAGGGCCACGTCGTGGGAGGAGAGCCCCCCTTCACCTGCCAATGCCCCGTGTGCCTCCGGCTCGCTGTAGAGGCGCGCCGGTGGTGCAAGTGTCTAAATAGTGTCTAGTATATATGCTAATTTGATCATTTTTTGCAATAGCGAACCTGATGCCACAGTGGAGTCGCCGCTGCCACCGCGCCCATATGACGAGAAGGGCCACGTCGTGGGAGGAGAGCCCCCCTTCCCCTGCCAATGCCCCGTGTGCCTCCGGCTCGCTGTAGAGGCGCGCCGGTGGTGCAAGTGCCATTGGCGGCGAAATGAAAGAGGGGGTTACGCCTTCCTCGCGTGTTCTCCGGCACATGCGGAGTTTTGGCGGCGAAGAAAAGCAGCGTACTTTATGCGGCTGATTTAATTAAATGATCTAATAATTAAAACATCGCTTTTAATGAATACTCCCATCACTGTCCTTTTTATTTGAATTTGTCACTTCACTATTTCCTTTCACATATAGAGGTGTGCAGATTATTAGACTAAAGCAATATTTTACCGAAAATTTAATTTTGTAGCTCATTTATCACCTAATTTTTAACTAGTAACATTGATTCACTGACAATTAAGTCAACAGTTTGCTGCGTTATGCTAAAGTGTTTTGAGCTGAGTTCTAAGGTTCTAAGGACCAAAGCGGTCATAAAAAATTGCGTTTTGTGCGAAATTTGCGAAAAATACGCATACCTACATCATACGGCCCCGGTTGACAGTATTTTGTATGCGTATTTTTCGTAAATTCGCTCAAAACGCTATTTTTTTATTACCGCTTTGATCCTTAGCCTTCAGCTTTGGTATAATTGGCTAAAAAAAACTATTTATAAAAATATAAAACCAACTTCAAAAAACTTAAGATAATATAAATAACACATTTTTTCTACTTTTGTTGAGAACCTCTGACCAAAATCACGCAAAAAACAAACCCACCAGGTGAGTTCCCAGCACTGCTAGGATAATAAAATCCCACCTAGACGATGGGTTCAATTAGACCAGCTAATAATTCTGTACAACCCACTACGTGAGTTCTTGGTTCCAATACTGAATGCTACAATATCAGTGCCGAGCACTCAAACGGTGAGTTGATATTATTTCATATGAAGGCACCATTAGAAGTACACTCTTTTCGGCTGGCAATGAACGTGTAAATTAAACAAACTGTTGACCACGAGAGGTCGTGTTTAGTCGTGTTTTATATCGCGTCGTGTGAACTGTCAAAGTGAAAACGGTTGTCTAACGAATATATCGAATCGACCGCGAACTGTCAAGTTTGTGTTTCTTCCATTCTTGCTTGCGGGAAGTAATCATGCCGAGAACAAGGAACCAACCGGATGACACGGACGACGCACAGTGTGGATTTTGAGGAAAATATTCAATTTTATGAATTATTTGATACAGAAGAGATGTTATTTTTATTTAGTTACGTAATAAACGCTACGTTAAATTTCAAAATATTGGCCCATTACGGTTCATACTGTTTTTTCCACAGAGTGTCAAACTCAGACGAAGTGGGAAGTGACGCAAATTATTGTTTCTAAGTCCTCGCAAATGCCGAATTTTATTTTAATTATGTGACATACAAATATGATTTTTTTTTTTATAATATTTGTTTCCTTGTTAACCTTATTATGTCAATTGGACCGGAAATTTATTCTTCTCCTCATGGTAAACATTTTTTTTAACAAGGTAGACAAAATTCATTACTCTTTGTAGAATTCTTGGACGCATAGTTTTAGCTACATTTGCCTACACGTGCTCATGCATACCTACGTAAGACTGAGTATATACACTAATAGATTATAACAAATTTAGATGCGGATAGCCGCGGTCTTCTTAGAAATTTCAGTTTGAAAACATGTACTCAGTTAATCAAGAAAAAACGAAAAGTCATGTTTTTAAATGTTTTCTTTGACAGGGTCATATTTGAGGCCGCTTGAAAGTATTTGAGGTATATACCTACAAATACCGCATATACCTACAAATATGTTCAATTAATTAAATTTTTCAGATAATTATGCTAAACATGAAATTTGATTCACCTATTTTTAATATTAATTTCACCGAAAAAATCTTTATGATATCACAAGTACTTTAGAAGATATTGAATTTTTTCCGCATCTCCATACAAAAGTCCCCATAGTGCGACGCGGACATCAACGACGACATCAGGGCGATTCCGGCGACCAGGGGAGGCCCCGTAGCTATTCAAATAGGTATCCCAAGTGAGGTATAGGGCTTAAGTGGTTTTAAATTTTTAGTGTCAAATAATCTTTCTGGGTTGTGGCAGCATTTTGGTATCAATATTCTATTGCAAATGGATCGCAATAAGGTCATCAATGTGGTAATTAATTGAACTGAATCTGTGTTTTCTCCTTAGAAAGTTTTGATCCCAATTGTTTATTGTTTATTGTATAATTTCATCCACAGGTAGGTAACCTACGATTGGACATGTCGAAAATTCCGCCAGTTCTAAATTCAATGCGAAGAAGAACTGACAAACAAACTTCGCAAGTCACAATGTTTTGTTAGTACCTTATATTATAATTATTATATTATAGTAACTTATAAATAATTAACCCATACTACCGCTCACAAGAGCATTCATATTTACAGCATAAACATGAATACTGAAGAATCTGACCACTCTGCCTATTTAAATTACCTATATCTGGTGTATAGTGCCATCGTCAATTTGATACTTAAATATATCAAGTCAATTCAACAAATATTAGTAAAAGTTTATTACAAAGAAATGTAATAAGTCATGTTAAAAATCTAAAGATTCAAAGTGTATCCAATTGTCAAGTTATTTAGTGGGGAAAACAGTAGTCAGTTTCTCAGATAAAATTATGGTCAGCTAAAGCATCCTTAATAGTGTAATAACTCTTTTCAATTAACATTAGTTTAATTCTTCGTTTTAAATTATTATCTTCTAATTGTTTTATGTTAGAAGACAGTTTATTGTAAAATCTAACACTATTACAAATAAAGCTTTTTGAGGTTTTAGATAATCTATGTCTTATTAATTGTACATTATTCTTACACCGTGTATCATAGTTATGATTGTCGGAGTTAAGAGAGGAATCATGAATATATTTTCTGGCATAGCATATGTTCTGGTAAACATATGCACTTGGTAAAGTCATGATTCCTATCTCCCCGAACGCAGTCCTACAAGTATCTCTAGTTTTCATATTCAAGATGTACCGCAAGGCCCTCTTCTGTAATAAAAATATTCTATTTGAATCTGCTGCATTTCCCCAAAACATAAGGCCATATGACATGATGCTCTCAAAATAAGCATGATAAACCGTTTTTGCAGCATGAGTTCCGCATAGTTCTTTAATTTTTTTGATAGCATAACAAGCGGAACTCAGCTTACCAGCTAAAGAGTTTATGTGGGCTTTCCAAGTTAAACTTTTATCAAATATTACCCCAAGAAAAGTTAGTTCATTAGCAAGGTTTAATGACAAATTTTCTTCAGTTTTTAATATGCCATCATTGTTATTACGTCTATGAGTCCCAAGAGCAAAGTGCATAATATTAGTTTTGTTAACATTTAGTAATAGATTATTGCACTCAAACCAAGATTTTAGAGATTCTAGTACAGTTAAAAAGGATTCTCTTAGTTTATCTATATCATTGTTTTTCAGTACAACTGAGATATCATCTGCAAACATTACCATCTCTATATCGTCTGTTATGCAGCTCGAGATGTCGTTAACATATATTAGAAACAATAATGGTCCCAGGATGGAACCCTGCGGCACACCCATTGTAATTGATTCTACATTGGATTTTGAGCCATTGACGTCACATATTTGAGCTCTATTTTCTAAATATGATTGGAATATACGCAATTCATTGTCTCTTATACCATAATGCTCTAGTTTCATTAATAATATTTGCACTTCATTCAATTTGCTTTTCAAATATAACAAATAAATGCAAACGATTAGCCTCATCTCTGTACATTGCACTTAGTAAATCAGCAGTGTGGCATTTATCTTTTGTTAGTGCGAAATGCAGCTTAAGTTCTTCCCATTGCATTGCGTCGAAATTCGGACAACTGCCTGTTCTATGGACAGCCAACGTGTATCGCACAATTAATTAATTTTAAGAGGGGTTTCTCCTCAATTAATAACATTGTTTGTTTATATTCATGTTGGCGTTTAGATGAAATAGAAAACCACTTGTAGGTTTCTCTTATCAAAAACTCAATGTGGCTTGGAATGGTTTTGTGGTGGTTGAGAAATGCAAACTCAGTTGTAGGTGTGGACTGTATAATTCTACCCTTCTTGTTATAATTTTTAGAAGTCTTCAGTTTCAGCAGAGTTTCAGTTTCGGCAGAGGTTTCAGTTTCAGCAGAGGTGTCTTGTTGATCTTTTATTATTTCTTGCGGCGATTAAAAGAAAACCTAACAACTTCTATAGATGTGAAATTATTCTCCTACCTCGGTCGGTGACCGCAAAGTAAGCCGCTCATGTCAAATGACCGTTATTTTTATTAAGACTTCCTTGGTCAGCTGTTTTCATCTGTTTGTTATGTACTGAGATCAACAAGACAGGGGTGAACTTAGAAATACCTATGTAAGCAAGGGTGCTTACATAGGTATTTCTAAGTTCTTTCTCCTGGTATATAAAACATCATTGTGAGACTACAAATTACATAGTTATCTGCTGAAAATATGGTTTTTTACAAAGTTGTTTTGTGAAGATTTCCTCACTAGCCGCCGCCCCCCAAAGGGGTTCCGGGGGCATGCCATTTATTATGATTAAAGTCTCCGTACGAATGAAACGTTATTGTCGACAGAATGCAAATAATAACAAATTACTGATAATATACAGAGGAGAGTACAGTTTATTGGACCGACCGTTAAATTGGACCTGTCAAAAAATCGCGAATCAAAGGAAGACCGACGAAAAAGATCTCGTGAACCACCTTCTTACTTTGGAACAGTGCATGTTTGGATTGACCATAACGGACGTAAGGAAATTGGCTTATCAAATAGCTCAGCAGAATACAATTCCTTACAAATGGCTGGAATGGCATGGCTCGACGCTTTCAAAAAGCGTAATCGTAATAAAATCAGCGTCAGACAGCCCGAAGCTACATCCATTAACTGGGCAAAAGGATTCAATACAGAGAATATTTCCAATTTCTTCGACTTACTTGAACAAGTTGTCGATGAGAATGAAGTCACAGCGACCAGGATATTTAATGTCGACGGAAATGGATTAAATTCGGTTGTAGAAAAAATATCAGAATGATTTGCTGCGAACGAACTAATACTCAATACATCGAAGTTTACCACTATAGTTTATTTATACTTATAAGTGAGGGAAGAGAAAATCTCGTAAAATTTTGGGATTCGTTAGGCTACTTTGCCAAAAAAAATGTTGGGCGACTTTAGGCTACTTGGCATCGCAAAAATTGCGATTTTACTCGGACGAGATCTGGCCACACTGCTGCCCTTCAGTTGCGCGCTAGCATCTGGATGAGCGACACCTCGCTCGTTACTCGTTTACAGCTGATCCCGAATCGAGTAATTTCGTGAAAAATTCATAGTGCCTAACCTATCTTAACGTTGCGTAGTGAAAATGGATTACACGAACAATGAGAAGACGAATATGGTAGGTATTTACGCCCTAGCGAACTACAATACCCGCGAAGCTGCAAGCTTATACGCCCAAATGTTTCCTGGGAGGAGTGTCCCCGATCCACGCACGTTTTTGGAAGTAACGCAAATATGGACAATTTTCCATACCAGCAGGTGCACGTGGCCAAGGCAATCAGCAGTTACCTGTAGAACTTCAAGAAGAAATTTTTCAGTACTTCAGAGAAGATCCACGTCGGAGTACTAATCCAGCAGCCAGACGATTCGACATTGCCCAATCAACTGCGTGGAGTCTTCTTCACCGGGATCGACAGCATCCTTATCACTTTCAAAGGGTACAAGAGCTAGGATTGAACGACCGCGCACCGAGATTGAGATTTTGCGAGTGGTTTGCTTGAGAACATAAACCAACACATACTTATACGGATGAGTAAATTTTCACACGAATGGGTGTGTTCAACATCCAGAACGAACACTGGTTGAGCCATCATAATCCGCACGTGACCCGTGAGAGCTCCTTCCAACACCGATTCTCCGTAAATGTGTGGGCTGGAATTGTTGAAGGACACGTACTGGGACCCTACTTCATACAGGGGCGTCTTACCGGCTTGGCATACCTAGAGCTCTTGAGGTACGTTTCAACCGATTATTTGACGACGTGCCACTCAAAATGTACAACAACATGATGTACCAGCACGACACGGCGCGCCTCCACATTTTGCATTAGTGGTGCGAGAGTTTTTGGACCAAAGGTTCTCGAACCGTGGGATCGCACGTGGCGCACCAGTGGCTTAGCCACCTCGTTCACCAGACTTTAGACTTTTATTTGTGGGGTGAAGTGAATAGTACGGTATACGCTACAGAGTTCCGAAGTGCGCGCCAACTGAGAATAATCAGAGTCACGTTTCGTGACATTAAAAATGATGTGTTTGACCTTACGTCGACTAAAAGACAATTCGAGGCGAAATGCTCAAATGTGTATCGGGAGAGAAGGTGGACATTTCGAATACTTCCTCAATGCCTAAACGGAATGGACATGCATGCAAGTATGTAATACATGAATTTGTAAATACGACCATTTTTGATACGAAAGACTAACTTCGGCCGCCGCGCCCCCCCCCCCCCCCCCCCCCTCGTCCGCTGCCACCGCGCCACCTCCGCCGAAGCACCCCTCCCTAGTCCCTACTATCGCCGCGCCGCGGTGGTTCTTTGAGCACTTTAGCGCCGCGCGGCGCGGTCCGTCCATTCATGCAATTAGGGTTACCATGCGAACGTATTTTTTTGGGAAAAATTGTAATCGTCATAATTCATAATTAAAAATAAAATAAAACAACACTTGGAAAACCTTAATCAACAAGGAGAGCATAGTGTTATGTTCTAGGTGTGTGATTCAGATTACAACGTTCTCAGTGTGGACTCAACTTTTGGAGGAGCAACTTATGACTCCTTCATTTTTAATCAGCACCCGATAAAAGAACACTTGGAAAACCTGAATCAACAAGAACACCATAGTGTTATGTTCTAGGTGTGTGATTCAGATTACAACGTTCTCAGTGTGGACTCAACTTTTGGAGGAGCAACTTATGACTCCTTAATTTTTAATCAGCACCCGATAAAAGAACACTTGGAAAACGTGAATCAACAAGAAAAGCATAGTGTGATGTTCTAGGTGTGTGATTCAGATTACAACGTTCTCAGTGTGGACTCAACTTTTGGAGGAGAAACTTATGACTCATTCATTTTTAATCAGCACCCGATAAAAGAACACTTGGAAAACCTGAATCAACAAGGAGAGCATAGTGTTATGTTCTAGGTGTGTGATTCAGATTACAACGTTCTCAGTGTGGACTCAACTTTTGGAGGAGCAACTTATGACTCATTCATTTTTAATCAGCACCCGATAAAAGAACACTTGGAAAACCTGAATCAACAAGAACAGCATAGTTTTTATGTTCTAGGTGTGTGATTCAGATTACAACGTTCTCAGTGTGGACTCAACTTTTGGAGGAGCAACTTATGACTCATTCATTTTTAATCAGCACCCGATAAAAGAACACTTGGAAAACCTGAATCAACAAGAACAGCATAGTGTTATGTTCTAGGTGTGTGATTCAGATTACAACGTTCTCAGTGTGGACTCAACTTTTGGAGGAGCAACTTATGACTCCTTCATTTTTAATCAGCACCCGATAAAAGAACACTTGGAAAACGTGAATCAACAAGAAAAGCATAGTGTTATGTTCTAGGTGTGTGATTCAGATTACAACGTTCTCAGTGTGGACTCAACTTTTGGAGGAGCAACTTATGACTCATTCATTTTTAATCAGCACCCGATAAAAGAACACTTGGAAAACGTGAATCAACAAGAAAAGCATAGTGTTATGTTCTAGGTGTGTGATTCAGATTACAACGTTCTCAGTGTGGACTCAACTTTTGGAGGAGCAACTTATGACTCCTTCATTTTTAATCAGCACCCGATAAAAGAACACTTGGAAAACCTGAATCAACAAGAAAAGCATAGTGTTATGTTCTAGGTGTGTGATTCAGATTACAACGTTCTCAGTGTGGACTCAACTTTTGGAGGAGCAACTAATGACTCCTTCATTTTTAATCAGCACCCGATAAAAGAACACCTGGAAAACCTGAATCAACAAGAAGAGCATGTGTATCTGTTAGGTAATTGCAATAGCACATATCTAATAAATATAGAAAAGTTTTTATGGGCGACCGGCAACCGGCCCCGTAACATACATCAATATATATATATCCTTATAACTCGAAAACCACTTTATCAATTTACGTACGGTTTTCACTGTTACATTCTGTCACTTCTCAAGATTGTTTTAGGCTATACATCATAACCATACGTCGGCGGCCTGAGCTGCGAGGAAAAAGCCATGCGAAGCTAAGCTGAGGGCAAAAGCTAGTTTATAATAATATGCTCGTGTTATTTGAACATTCTTATTATTGTCGTGTTTACATCTGCCATTATTCCATACTATCTATGTTGTAATTTTGAACAAAAAATCATTATATTTATACTTTATTTTTTATTTAACTTAACTTTTTATTTACAGGGGACTCCGGATACGCACTGAGGTCGTATATGATGACGCCTATTGTACGTAAATGCTCTAGCTGGATCACCAGAGGAGCACTTCAGCATACTACTAATGCGCGCTCTATCCACTGTGGAGCGGACGTTCGGCGTGCTGAAGGGTCGTTGGCGGTGTACGCTAGCTGCGCTACATTATGATCCCGTGACAGTTGGAAAAATGGTGAACGCGCGCTGCGTATTGCACAATATGTGCCATGCACATCGTGTGCCGTATGTGTCTTAAAAACTATGTTGTAATCATGTGTATTAATGTTAAAAAAAATTTATGCGTATAAATAAATACATTGAAATTGAAAAATTGTATAGCCTCTCCGCAAGAGCCAGCTCTTGAAAATGAGCTAAACCAAAGAGAGCCTGCTCCTCAAGCTCCAACCCCTGCTGGACGCCGCAGAATAAACCGTGAGCTCGAGCGAGGACAGGCGGAAAGGACGCAGCTTGTTAACCTATTGTCGGAGCAAAGGTAATTAATAAACATTTCATTTAATAAACATTTCATTTCAAGGTTAAATTCTGCTCTCTCTGAGAGACGTACTATTAATATTACTACTGGTGCTTGGAAATTAGTTTTTTTACAAAGAAATAATTGGCCAAAACATTCGTCGGTCGATAACGACCACCTGGGAAGATGTATATTTAATTACTATTTTTATTTCCAGGTCTAGAATACCGCTTACAACGAATGATATCGTAGAGTTGTTAGATAATTCAAACCCGATGTGCTGATGTTTTTGTTAACCCTCCTGGCAATGGAACGGTATCTGACGGAGATTCAGACTATGAAGCTGACGGAGATTCAGACGATGAAGCTGATGGCGCATAATGACATGAAAACTGATAAACAAGTACCATTACTCATCACCAAATTGAAACCAGACGTTTTCAACATTCTAAGTGGGCTCTGCTCCCCAAAGAAGCCAACAGAACTAACATATCAAGAAATATGCTCTAAATTAAGCAGCCACTATGACCCACCTGTACATAAAACCCTCACTAGAGCGGAATTTAGAAGAAGGAAACAACTCGGTCTCAGGTCGGCGAGGGTCGGGTGGGGCGGCCGGGGGTGCCGTTGATCCATTCTTATGCGGTGAAGTTGGATACAATATTGATAATACTTTTGTTCTATTTTTGTCTTTTTGTTTTTCTGTTTTTTTTTTCTTGGTCTGTCCTAATTATGTTTGGTTTGGGTTTCGCCTCGATAGGCTGCTTTATGTTCATAATAGGTTAGGAGATGATAACTATAATGTTACGCGTGCGTGGTGTGGCATAGTATGCATAAGGTGAGGTGTCTGCTCTCGTGGTGCTGTTATATTTTGATATGTATTCATTCATAAGTGCTATGTGAATTATATTGTGTGTACGCTTTTAATTAATTAATTAATTAATAAGTAAACTATTTGTGAAAAACGTCGCTAGTAACATACATAATTGTTTATAGTTTCTACTTTCTCCATAACTTACATTTGTATGTAATAGTTTGTTTTTCCTAAATAAAAAAAAATAAAAAAAACTGTACGACACTTTACCACAGTTTAGACACCCAGACGCAAGCATGGGGTGGTGGGGCGGGAGGGTGTGACACGTCATCATCATCACTTATCCCGTCGACAGCTACTCGCATCTCCAAGTCTTACTTTGAGGCGTCCTTTTGCTGAGGAAACCACGTCCAGCGAGGATGAAGAATATGGTGATACACCATTGCAACTAGAACCAGACAGTCGCTGAAGGACACGCGGTAGGGCACGTGGGAGAGGGCGTGGATCACCAGTTGCTCGTGGTAATGCTGTTAGAAGAGAAGAAGAGGAATCTACAAAAATCTATTTATAGGAAGAGGCTTCTGCTTCACTTAGGATACAAAAATGACCCAGCGGTGCAAAAATGGAGAGTGACAAAAACTCAAGTGAAGGTAATTTAGATTGTTGAGGAGAGAAGAATCCAAGCTGATATTAGAACCCAAATGTCTCTGCTAGTCGATGTTGTACGTCCAAATTCGGGAACAACTAACGATGGAAACACGGCTCGCACCGCACTTTCGGATTTACATTTTGAGTATAGAGGAATGACTTATTGACGATTTGCACATAATACTGGTGGCGCTGTCAAGCGGTTTCGAAATAGATGCTGAAAAATTTCAAGAATTCTGTTCAAATCTAGCTGCAACATATGTAGAAAGGTATAAATGATGCTATATGTCAGTGACTCTCCACAAAATATTAGCTCATGGTACTGAAAGTATAAAAGCGAGCCCATTACCAATAGGTATGCTTTCTGAGAAAGCTGGAGAATCGCGCAACAAGTTTTGACGATGATGTCGCAGAGCAGCCGTAAAAAAAAGCGTTTATCTCTTCCCGATAAGGTTCTTTATCTTTTAAAACCATCATCACCTTTGGATTTGACAACCATATTTCCATAGGAATTTATGAAATCCTTAGAAATTTAATATCTTCGAGGTCCTACAATATATTTATCAGATTTTTTTTGGCATTATAAAAAACTATATTGTGCATGCAAAATGAAACGCTACATCCTCAAGACTATGGAAATTAGATTTTTTGTGAAAATTTAATAAAACTCAAATATTATTTCTACGTCCTAAATAGAATATTTTAATTATATATATATATATATCGACGCTTGAAAGGCAAAATTGACTAAGCGACATTGCGCTAATTTTACAGGAGAGCAGTTTAAAGTTTGACTTTTTAGAAAAAAAATCATAAAGATTCTTGTATTCATCCTACAGGCGTAAATCTTACTGTTTTGGAAATCTTATTTTATCGGCTACATCGTGGCATATAAAACTATTAAAAAACACTATTATTTCAAAAGTTAAGTGTCGCTTGGTAAATTTTACTTGAAAGTAGAAACGGGAAAAATGTACTAACCGACAAGTGTTGATCTGGATAAGTACAGTAAAAATGTAATAAAGAGAAATTATATCGAATTTATATCAGAGCCAAATAACCTAACCAACATAAAAAAGGTTGGGAAATTGAGGCAAAACTGCATAAACTTTATTTATAAATTGACGAGTCTCAGTAAATTTAAATTAAGTAACTCTTGTTTTAGAAAGTTGTATCATTATTTTAATCAGAAATGACAATAAAAATGCACTTATGAACGGTATTAAGCTTTATTCAGGCGTTATACTTATTGAATATAGGTAATAGGTAACTAAGGCCGTTTGTTCAATTTAAAAAAAAAAGGTTCTTTTTAATCAAATGAAAAGAGAAATACAAATCAAATCTAAGGCACAAATTCTTATTATTAGTACCTGCGTATAACTATTTTAATCAATTGCACTGTCACTTACTGGGGATATTGGACATTCAGAATAATAACCAATTAAATTTTTAACAAAACAACACTCAGGCGTACAAGGGTTGTATGCCTGAGTGTTGTTTTGTTAAAAAATTAATCTTATTACGAATCTTGTTATAACAGTGGCACAATATTAATTACACTTGGATATTACTTACTAATATGTTACAGGAGGCCAAATAATACTCCGCATGGAAAGTATTATACACTTTTAATTAAGGTCAAAGTACAAAGAATTTAGTATGCACGTAGTGTTGGTGGTGTCCCGGCGCGGAATGTGTCGACCCACCGCGCCTCCTCTCCTGCCTGCCTGTGCTCTCAAGTGCCGTGTCGGTGTGATGTCGTAGGTGTGCGTGCATATGTCTGTCCAGCCGTATGTATGTGTAACACTCGGCCATCCTGACCACACCGTGTCTCACGGTGCCCTCTCTATAGTCACTTGGATTCTTGATTGTCCTGGAACAGAAACGGGGAGACGAACTGAGAATCTTAGTTTTGTGCGGAATACAAGCTGAGGATGCTAGTTATTCTCTAGCTGTGCTCTAGCTAGACGTCCGAAGCTGCTAATCCTGGTAGATATTCCATAGCCATAAAGGGTACGGTCTGGCAGTTACGTAGGTGCACCCAGCGAATACTAGACTGCACACAGCACGTATTATGTTCCACACAATAAACACTTCGGTTTCACACAGCAAATACCAGATTGCACACAGCACGTAGGTATTAGGTTCCACACAGTAAACACTAGTCTGCACACAGCTGTACTAGGTTTCACACAGCAAATACCAGATTGCACACAGCACGTAGGTATTAGGTTCCACACAGTAAACACTAGTCTGCACACAGCTATACTAGGTTTCACACAGCAAATACCAGATTGCACACAGCACGTAGGTATTAGGTTCCACACAGTAAACACTAGTCTGCACACAGCTGTACTAGGTTTCACACAGCAAATACCAGATTGCACACAGCACGTAGGTATTAGGCTCCACACAGTAAACACTAGTCTGCACACAGCTGTACTAGGTTTCACACAGCAAATACCAGATTGCACACAGCACGTAGGTATTAGGTTCCACACAGTAAACATTAGTCTGCACACAGCTGTACTAGGTTTCACACAGCAAATACCAGATTGCACACAGCACGTAGGTATTAGGTTCCACACAGTAAACACTAGTCTGCACACAGCTGTACTAGGTTTCACACAGCAAATACCAGATTGCACACAGCACGTAGGTATTAGGTTCCACACAGTAAACACTAGTCTGCACACAGCTATACTAGGTTTCACACAGCAAATACCAGATTGCACACAGCACGTAGGTATTAGGCTCCACACAGTAAACACTAGTCTGCACACAGCTGTACTAGGTTTCACACAGCAAATACCAGATTGCACACAGCACGTAGGTATTAGGCTCCACACAGTAAACACTAGTCTGCACACAGCTGTACTAGGTTTCACACAGCAAATACCAGATTGCACACAGCACGTAGGTATTAGGTTCCACACAGTAAACACTAGTCTGCACACAGCTGTACTAGGTTTCACACAGCAAATACCAGATTGCACACAGCACGTAGGTATTAGGCTCCACACAGTAAACACTAGTCTGCACACAGCTGTACTAGGTTTCACACAGCAAATACCAGACTGCACACAGCACGTAGGTATTAGGTTCCACACAGTAAACACTAGTCTGCACACAGCTATACTAGGTTTCACACAGCAAATACCATACTGCACAAAGCATGTAGGTATATAGTATATTCCTTACGTTTTTTGTCGTAGCGTTTTTTCATTGTGACACAGTTTTTTTCTATGTGTGATTTAGCAATTTGTTGTCGGTTTTTCAAGTCATTTCGCATTCTGTCGATATCGCCCTCCGGTTGGTGCTGTAGGGCAGGAGACCGACTGTTTTTATGTGCAAACATTAGTTCGAACGGCACGAACTTTGTGGTAGAGTGTACCGTATTATTTATGCCCCATATATCGTCCATGTCGTTATGTCTGGTAGTTTATCGTCCAACGATTGTTCCGTAAGGGACGATGTGTTAATTGCGTCTAGTAAGTTTCTGTTTACGCGTTCGACTTGACCATTTGCCCGAGGGACCGCTATGGCATTCATAACGTGTTTGAATTGTTTCTCGTTAGAGAAAGATTTGAAATTTCTACTCGTGAATGCACTTCCTCTATCCGTTATGACCCGGGCCGGGTGTCCAAATGTAGTTATTACGTCGCGAATATGTTTAATGGTTTCCTTCGAATTTGTCGTACGGGTTGGACGGGCAAATACGAATTTGGAAAATGCGTCCACCATTAGAATGACATAGCTGTTACGTGCCGAACTCTTTGGGAATGGACCAATATGGTCAACGTGTAGTGTATGCATCGGTATAGCGACCTTCTCGATGGGGTGGAGTTTTCCTTCGCTTTTTCCATAATTTCCTTTCCTGTATGAGCAATCCAAGCAGGATCTAAAGTATTTACGTATGAAGTTCGTCATACGATGAAACCACATCTCGGATTTGATTAATTTTTCGCACCTTTCAAATCCTGGGTGCCCTATGTCGTCATGATATTTTTTCATTATGTTCCATCTCGCCGACTTCGGTATCACTATGCGACTTCCATTCACGGTTTTCCTGTACAATCTTTCATCGCGTAATTCGTAATTATTATAGACGTCCTGATTTGGACGTTGGCCCTTTAGCTGATCGATTAGTAATTGTATTTCATGGTCTTGCAGTTGTATAGTAAGAAGCCAATCTTCGTGCGTTATTTCCAGAACATTCGATTCGATGTTTTCAAATGCTGTAGTTGTATTTATTTGGTTAATAGGGTTTCGACTTAAAGCATCGACATGCGCCATCCGGCTACCGGATCTGTATTCTATTTCCAGATCAAAATCCTGAATTGTTAGCCACCATCTAGCGATCCGCGGCACCAAATCTTTTTTTTCTAAAGTGGTTCTCAGCGCGGCGCAATCAGTTATAACTTTTACGTGAATGCCACTTACAAATATTCGGAATCGTTTCAGTGACTCGACCACAGCTAATGTTTCCAGCGCATAGCTGTGATAAAAGCTCTCCTCCTTAGAGGTAACTCTACTAAAATAAACTACAGGTTTTATAGTTTTGTCGTTCTGGTGTTGCATCAAAATTCCTCCTATTCCATGTTTACTCGCATCAGTGTGAACTTCGGTTACAGCATTTCTGTTGTAAATTGCCAAAATAGGGCGGCGGGCGAGCTGATTCTTCAATTTTATGAACGCGTCTTCTTGTTCCTCTCCCCACAGCCACATAACATCTTTCTTTGTCAACTTCGTAAGCGGTTTTGCAATTATAGCGAACCCTTTGACAAACTTACGAAAATATGATGCAAGCCCGACAAATTGTCTAACTTCGTGCACGTTGCTTGGTCGTTTGAAGTGGCTTACTGCATCTGTTTTTTGTGTCCCGGGTCTAACGGTACCCGCTGATATTTCGTGCCCCAAATAGTTAATGGTTCGTTTAAGAAAATAAAATTTTTCTAGGTTCAGTCTGAGATTAGCTTCTTGAAGTAGTTTTAACACCATTTCTAGAACGTAAATTCCTTCAGAGATGGTTTTAGACGGTATTAATATATCGTCCATGTAAATAAGTATTTTTGAGTTCCTTAGCGATCCTAATACGCGGTTTAGCAATCTAGAAAACACCGCAGGAGCGTTGGCCAAGCCAAATGGCATTTTTAGGAACTCATACAAACCAGTTGAGGTCACAAAAGCAGTTTTATGAATAGAATTTGCAGCCATAGGGATTTGATAGTAACCTTGCGCCAAATCTAGACTTGTAAAATATAGTTGCCCCGACAGACGTCCTACTTGGTCATCAATGTGAGGTAACGGGTAACGGTCTCGGCTGGTGATGGCATTTAGTGCCCTATAGTCTACACAAAGTCTATATTCGCCGCTCTTTTTCTTAACCAAAACGATAGGACTCGCGTATTCAGATTCAGATTCCCGAATGATTTTGCTGTGGATTAATTCATTTACTTTAGATTGAACGATTTCTTGTTGTGTATATGACAAGCGGTACGGTTTGTAATGTACGGGTTTGTCTGTAGTGGTTTGTATTTCCATTTCTGTTAATCTAGTACAGCCTAGATCTACAGGACTGAGCGCGAAGCTAGAACTATACTTCTGTAATAACCAAAACAATTTATCTTTATCTTCTACGCTTATATCTCCCATAATAACATCCCGGGGGTTTATTCTGGCAGATTTTGGTTTACTATCTTGGTCAGGCTCCACACGTAAAACGTTTGTCTTGGTCGAGTCTTCAGTACACATTTCTGCCCTGGTTAATAGCCGACCCGTTTTCCAGACTAAATCGCAGTTTCCCAAATTGGTGATTGTTAAACTACCCTGACTTCCATTTAAAACAGATCCAGGAATCACATACACTTCGCCTCCCAACTCATGGAATTTTGGTTTTGTTACGACGGTTTGTTTATCATCATTATTACCAACTATAACTACCTCAATAATTCCAGTTGAATTTGCCGGAATGATAGTATCGTTGCGCACTCTCACTTGATAACTAATATTAAAGTCAGATTTTTCTAGTGTGATTAAATCCAAATGAATTGGAACTTGTATTTCTTTAGTATCGTGGCCTTATTTTGTGATACTACTAACATAATGTCGCTGTCGTTGATAACAGGTTGTCCAAGAAGCAAGTCAACATCCCCCATTTTACTGTCAGTTACAACTGCGTCAGTTTCAATACAAACGCCGTCTATTTCCACACACAATTCGACTTCGCCTAATGAAAATGACCGTCCTCCTCCAAAACCTTGCAAAATTATTGAAGACGGTTTTAAATCTAAGTTCATTGACCGTGCTTGATCAGCTGATAAGATGTTGACCTGACTACCTGTGTCTAAATACGCACACAGTCCCTTTCCATTTACAGTAATCATTTTTTTATACACATCCTTAAAATGTCCCAATACTATTGTACGTACCTCCTGCTGGTTTAGCGGTCGTCCACCGGGCGCATATGGTCCCCACTTCCCCGGCCGCTTGAAGTGTGGCGCCGCCGCCGCCGCCTCCGTCGCCGCCGATCGCTCCCAGCACCGCTCAGCGGGGTGTCCGACGCGTAGACAAGTCGAGCAGCGACGGTTTTTGTTACACTCCCGTGCCAAGTGACCTGGCCGTCGGCAGGTGTAGCAAGCTCGCGGTACAGGGGTGGACATCGGTGAGGACACCGCCTCCGCCACCTTCCCCTCCATTCGGCGTCTCTTGTATGATGTTTCATTTCTAGCATCTCGATGATTAGAGCCCTCCAATGCAGATAAAAATCCAACGTAGAGATCTTCGAGGGAGTCGCACTTATACGCTCTGGCGTCTGACCTCAAATCTTGCGGAAGACCTTTGATAAGGCAGGAAACTGCAGTTTCGTCGTCTAGTTTACATCGACGCATTAATGCTACTTTTCCGTGATAATACTCCGTCATGTCTTCACTGCTCATCTTCTTCCTCGCCAACATTTTTTCCAGGAGTTCGGTTGGATCTGTCGAGCGCGGAAAGGCTTTTTGTAGTGCCGCCTTCCATTCTTCCCAGGTCATATCATAGTTCGTCAAGTCATTGTACCACTCGCGTGCTGGTCCTCTCAGCCGGGCCTTCATGTAGTATATACGTTCCTTATTCTCCCAGTTATTGATCTCACCCAGCTGATCAACTTTATTTAGCCAGGTTAGCACATTTGTGTCCTGAATCGGGTCGAATTTAGGTATTACGTCGGACGATATAATTGATTTTGGAAAAACTCGTGGGGGGTTTTCCTTTATGTACTTCTGCACCATGGTCTCGAGACGTTTCTCTACCAACTTCTTTATCATTATGTGTGGGCGTTCCTCCTCACTATCTTCACTGTCTGAACGGTGGATCTTCTTATATTGACGTAAATACGCCATTGTGTCTTCGCCGTTACAAAGTTGTTTTTAATTTAAATGTTCATCACACAATAATTATCACTTAACTTAATTCACTGTCCCCTGATGCGCCTTCTACGCAAATAAGTCTTTGCCACACCAATTAAAACGAATTTAAAAATGTTATTGATCGATTATTGTTCAATACACATTCATATGCACATAATAATTTGTGTTGTTTTGTTTTACCAACGCAAGTCTCTGTTTGATTATATTCTTGAGTAACAAAAAAATAACTTTAATTTTTGTTTAATTTTGTGACACTGAACGTTCAGTTTAGGGCCCAGTAATCCCACTTCTGAGATGTTACAGGAGGCCAAATAATACTCCGCATGGAAAGTATTATACACTTTTAATTAAGGTCAAAGTACAAAGAATTTAGTATGCACGTAGTGTTGGTGGTGTCCCGGCGCGGAATGTGTCGACCCACCGCGCCTCCTCTCCTGCCTGCCTGTGCTCTCAAGTGCCGTGTCGGTGTGATGTCGTAGGTGTGCGTGCATATGTCTGTCCAGCCGTATGTATGTGTAACAAATAATGCGATTAGCAGTTAAATCTTAAACAAAACATTTAGGCATACAGCCCTTATTACGAATATTGTGAACACAACAGTGGAACAATATTAATTGCATTTGGACGTCACTCACTTATAATAATAGGCGTTTCAAAGGTAGCATTTGGCATAATGAGACCACAAGTTTCATTCTTAGGTCATAATAATCACGAACATTAAAATGTGTAAGTACACTATCATAATAATCTCTTAGGGATAAACAAAATTAAACGCGTTTATGAAAGAAAGAATATAAAAGAAAACATAAAAAATAAAAACTTCTAAGAAAATCGAACTTAAAATTAAACCCAAAACCCCCGACACATCAAAAACCTTTAAAAAGTAAAAAATAATTACTGTTTAGTTACTAAGTAACTAAACGGAAATTATTTTTTACTTTTTAAGGGTTTTTGATGTGACGGGAGTTTTTAAATTTGTAATTTAATTTTTATTAGCCAGCTAAACCGTCTCAAACTCATTATCTTCAAAATCTGATTCAGGTAAACAATCTTTTACATTATTAGCCCTTGGGATACTGGAGTACTCTTGATGGAATTGAGCAGGTATAACTTTGTCTTTGCAAAGTTTCATGAGATCGTCGTATTTAGCTTTTGGTATTGGCAGCTGTGATCGGTAGCAAGACATCAGTGGACCCTTGGTTTTGGATTGAACTTCAACATTAAATGATTTTGCAGAAACGTTCATTGAATCTTTGATGGAAATCGTCAAGGGTCTATTTTTCTTGAATGTCACGACACGGACTTTACTGATTTTCCCAGTAAGATTTCCTTTAAAATATTTGTCGCCGATAACGTCCCATTTAAAAAAAATTTCAAAAGTCATTCGCTCAACTTCATACGGAAAGGGTTCTTTTCTTGCCGTAGTAAATACTGTGTACCATTGCGATGGTGCATAAATTATGGCGTTCTTTAGGTTAGTCTCTATAACTGCGTGTACGCTGTCAACGGGCATATACGTGTGGCCTGTTAGTAAATAGTTAATTTGTAACGTCTGAAGATTTTTGCACTCTTGTAAAGTAAAATGTATCATTGCTAGAACAGTGCGATTTCTATTCTGACCAGGGCAACAGTCACAGTATAGAAGTAGGTGTTTTAATTTCCTCTTTTGTCGACTGATTTTATGTAACTGTGGAGGACACTAGCTATTTCATTTGCACCTCGTTTTCCGTTACTTTCGTCCCAATAGTAGCAGAAAACTTTACGAGTTCCATTCTCGTAGAAACACAAATTATATACCGCTATTTTCCTTGAATAATACAGTAGCATTGACTCGCCATGCGGAGTATTCAGCACCTTTTCTAAGTCAAAGCTTGAACATAATGTAGAAGGATCATTTTTGTGTATAGATTTATGAGTAGAAAACCTATTAAAACTTTCCTCTTTTTCAGTTTCATGATCTTCCTTTTCTTTCGCTTTCTTTGGATCGTTTATATCTGCCTGTTGCAGCTGTACACACTTCAAGCACTTGTCCTTCTTAGGGATATGAAATGTAATATTGAATTGTTCAGTGAATATTTTTCGGAAAATTCTTTCGCTAACTACGTCTACGCCAGCCTCCACATAGCGTTTTCTATAAACGGTGTATAAATTTGATATGTTTTTGTATTCCTGCGGCAAGTATACTCTGTTGGAATCTTGACGGCAGTAGTGTGAGGGTACTGCTGGAAGGCTTTTGATGAAGGTCAAGACAGTCTCCTTAGTGGTAGTTTTAGTTTTGTTTGGTGGTTCACATTTTCCGCGCATGTCGTCTTTAGCACTCCCCCAGTTAGCATTTCTAACCGTGTAATATATACACTTTTGTGAAATGTCTAACGTTGCTGCCAAAAACTGTAAGCATACAACTCTTTTTCCTTCTCCTTCGGTAATACAATACTTAAATGTATTAGAGCGCTTTTCAGAAGTATTAACACGTTTACGTTTAATGCCTTCTCTTTGAGTCATGCCAACCAACCAGTCTTTACGGCGTTCAGACGAAAGCATCCAAAAATGATTAAATACTTGCTGTCTCTTTTCATCAGTTACTATTTCACAATTGTTCCCACATTTTTTGCCCTTGCATGGATTAGGTTGAACGGATTTTTCTGGCACAATTCTACCATCTTTTTTCGAGTATGCCTTTCCAGATTGTTTCAGGTTATACCTTTCCTTTCTTGTGTTTTTCTGCTTTATTTTCAATCCTCTTTGTCCTACAGTCTCTTCTTCCATATTCAAGTTTTCTTGGGTATTGTTATTCCCTAACTCACTCTTTTCATTCTTACTTGACAGTTTTCGTTTCTTTTTCTTATTCTTTTGTGCTCTTTTCTTTTTTGACTTGTCTTGTTCCTCGTCACTATCTGATATTCCAGATCCGACCCATTCGTCAGAATCAACTTCAGTAATGCCATATATTGTGGAGAAATCTTCATCAGACATGTAGTCGACATATCGGATACTTGTTTTGACTTTTCGTTTACGTCCACTAACGCCTGGAGCGGCATCATCAATCGGTGGTAAGTCCATGCTGCGTGAGACGGCTTCCTCAATCTGCGAGATATCGAAATGGATCTGCGGAGGACCTGAAGCGGCATCATCCATCGGTGGTAAGTCCATGCTGCGTGAGACGGCTTCCTCACTCTGCGAGGTATCGAAACGGATCTGCGGAGGACCTGAAGCGGCATCATCCATCGGTGGTAAGTCCATGCTGCGTGAGACGGCTTCCTCACTCTGCGAGGTATCGAAACGGATCTGCGGAGGACCTGAAGCGGCATCATCCATCGGTGGTAAGTCCATGCTGCGTGAGACGGCTTCCTCACTCTGCGAGGTATCGAAACGGATCTGCGGAGGACCTGAAGCGGCATCATCCATCGGTGGTAAGTCCATGCTGCGTGAGACGGCTTCCTCACTCTGCGAAATATCGAAATGGATCTGCGAAGTACCTGAAGCGGCATCATACATCGGTGGTAAGTCCATGCTGCGTGAAACGGCATCCTCACTCTGCGAGATATCGAAATGGATCTGCGGAGTACCTGAAGGGGCATCATACATCGGTGGTAAGTCCATGCTGCGTGAGACGGCTTCCTCACTCTGCGAGATATTGAAATGGATCTGCGGAGGACCTGAAGCGGCATCATCCATCGGTGGTAAGTCCATGCTGCGTGAGACGGCTTCCTCACTCTGCGAGGTATCGAAATGGATCTGCGGAGGACCTGAAGCGGCATCATCCATCGGTGGTAAGTCCATGCTGCGTGAGACGGCTTCCTCACTCTGCGAGGTATCGAAACGGATCTGCGGAGGACCTGAAGCGGCATCATCCATCGGTGGTAAGTTCATGCTGCGTGAGACGGCTTCCTCACTCTGCGAGGTATCGAAACGGATCTGCGGAGGACCTGAAGCGGAATCATCCATCGGTGGTAAGTCCATGCTGCGTGAGACGGCTTCCTCACTCTGCGAGGTATCGAAATGGATCTGCGGAGGACCTGAAGCGGCATCATCCATCGGTGGTAAGTCCATGCTGCGTGAGACGGCTTCCTCACTCTGCGAGATATCGAAACGGATCTGCGGAGGACCTGAAGCGGCATCATCCATCGGTGGTAAGTCCATGCTGCGTGAGACGGCTTCCTCACTCTGCGAGGTATCGAAATGGATCTGCGGAGGACCTGAAGCGGCATCATCCATCGGTGGTAAGTCCATGCTGCGTGAGACGGCTTCCTCACTCTGCGAGGTATCGAAATGGATCTGCGGAGTACCTGAAGGGGCATCATACATCGGTGGTAAGTCCATGCTGCGTGAGACGGCTTCCTCACTCTGCGAGGTATCGAAATGGATCTGCGGAGGACCTGAAGCGGCATTATCCTTCGGAGGTAAGTCCATGCTTCGTGAGACATTTTCATTCCAATGCGAAGGACCTGCACCGTTATATGGATCAAAATCTGTAAGATCTGGTGACACTTCCTCTGGGTTATAGTTCTCTTCGTCCTCAGTAATACGACTTGACGCTACAGGCACAATTGAGGACCAATTGGACACTGTTTTATTCTGAAATAAATTAAATAAGTTCTCTTAATTATTTTATCTAAAATAATGACATGTGAATTCTTTGAAGTACTGTCAGAATCCCTAAAACCACGCGCGTGGCCAATAAATTGTGGCCAACAAGAATTTGCACATAAAATTATGCCTCATTCTGTTAATTTTACGTGTCAAAAGAGTTTACTGAGCTAGCTTAATTTTTTTAGAAAGTAGGTGCCATACAGGAGACTTCCCTTTAGATTGTTGGCTATACTGGACTAGAGAACACAGCCTAGGCTGCTATGCGGCCTTCTTACATCCAGTACGGTGGTACCAACCCAGTCGGCTACAATTTGAGCTTACCAACTAGTAAGGGGTAAGGGCATTGTTTTACGAAATATGTATTTGAGTATTTGTTTAGATCGACGAAGCCTAGAAGTCAAGGGCCAAGGGGGGGCAACATATTTAATAAACGTTAGACTCCAAGGGAGGTCTTCCCTTGAAGTATTACACTAGTACCTCTGACACGGCCTAATGACTGCCATAGCTTATAACAGCAGCGATTGACGGCGTTAACCGTGCCAGGAGCAAATAAAAATAGTTTATTTTTCAATGTAACCTCGGCAAGGTTCAAGGGAATCGAACCCGGGTTCTGTATCGGTGTCTGCCTACTGAACCCGAGGCTCCGGAACCTTGCGATTAATAGGCAGACACCTGCCAAGTCTGCTGTAGTGCCATTAGCCACTGCGCCAATAAGGCCATCAAATTAAGGTTATAATTATTCTGTACGATTAATAACGTTTAAAAAAATTAATTTTAAAAATCCCCGACACATCGAAACCAATAAAAAGCCAAAAATAATTTCCATTTAGTTACTTAAAGGCGTCGGCAGACCGAATTTAATTTTATTTTACATCCCTCCTTTTGTCGGGGGTTAAAGAGATTATACTTACAGATTCTTTGGATTTTGATTGCTTGCGTAATATTTTCTTCTTTTGTTTCAGTGCCATTGCCTTGGCATTACGTTCAACTGGTTCATGTTTTTGTGAGTCAGCTTTCCTAGTAGACGTCTTACTGACCTATAACATGGAAACCTTAATATTAGTAGATTATTATCACATATTAATAATAGTTCTTAAGTATTTACAATCCTGGCGGTGCGGAGGCGGCACTTATCTATCTGTAGCTAGGTAGGTATGGTATACCACAACGAGCTCGTGTGGCAGTCCAGCCAGGCAAACATAAGCACGCCGTAGGTTGTACGTTAGCACGTGATCTTGAACGAGTGACCGTTATTTGGAGTGGAGGCCAGATATTATTATATTATATACCTAAACGATGAAAGTAAAATATAGATGATATTCATAAACAATACCCATTTAATACTTACAACTGTGTAGCTATGGACAAAGGTAGAACAAACAAGTACGTTTAAAAAAATTTTAATCCCCGACAATGAATAAATAAAGTAATTTAGACAGATATTTCAAGCTTATAATATCACCCCTCCGGTTTTTGCGTATCGTGATTCAAATACAACAACACAAACAATAAATAATGTTTAGAAAATGTGCGTAGGTATACATACCAACTGTAAATTTTCATTGGTCTTAATTCCCGAATTTTTGAGAGCCTCTTCCAAAATATTCTGTGCACGTTTTCTTCGATCCATTTCGAAGATTTCTCATTTGAGGTAGGTTGGCGCGAGCGCACAGACAGAACAATCCCAATTCAGTGTGCGAGCGACAGAAATAGCGTGACTGCAGCGCGCACGTGCTATCGAAGCGACGTCCCGTCGTACACTGTAGTTCCTATATTACTTTGAAGCTAACTTCACTGTATGCGCAAACGACCGTGCAAGCGTCACCCGTAGTTGTAACCAACATGTTGTAAATGTATTACTTTAAGTAAAAGTCGCCTAAACAGCTATGCATGAGGCGCCTATAGGATATACCAACATTTAGTAATCGCATAAGTTCAAGTATAACTTATCTAAACGACAAAACGACGCTTTAAAACGGCAGGTAACAATTTACTAAGCGACAAAAGTTAGTGTTTCTTAGGTCGGTAATATTAGCTGAACCAAGTGTATTAATAAAAAAAGAAAAAGGCAAATTTAACTAAGTCCCATTTTTTTAAAAAATTGTATGAGGTACAATGACTTAAATGATGACTACAAGTTTTCTTTGTCGGGAAAAAACATACCATATGCATAAACATATATTGTCACTTACAAGCAAAGTAAGCTTAGTAGATAAATTACCGTTCCAACCGAACGTAAAAATTTACCAAGTGCAAAAGTTGTATATTAAGATTACGACAACCGCCATTTTTTAAAAAGAGGTTAAACATTTTGTCGCTTAGTAGACAAAAAAAAGTGAATATTCCTTAAATCAATTTTGCGTAAGCGACATCAAAAGTCGTTGTAGGAGAACGTGAGTTGGACCAAACGACGCAGAAAAATCAGGCGGTTCCAACTGTGTATATAACTCAATATCGCCCAAAATGTCGCTTAGTCAATTTTGCCTTTCAAGCGTCGATATACTTTCGGTCCTTGGTGTGACGAAGCAAAGAAATTCCACCTAATTAATTATTGTTTTATTCTAAAGAGTTCTATAATGGCGGGACCCTCGTCACGGCCTTCCATTGCGCAATTTGGAGGTGTTTGTGGACCTCATGGAGATGCACCCTGGGATAGCCCGCGGCCGTGTGATGGGGCCCGATGGGCGAGCTACTCAGGAGGCATTTTGGCGAGATGCAGCGGAGAAGCTTAACGCCATTGGAGGGGCCATCAAAACATCCAATCCACATTCATTAGGCATTGTAGAAAAGCAGTTCGCAAAGATCGCCAAAAAAGTACGGTTATATTAATTAGTATTCAGATATTCTGTTAAAATGTAATATGCATATAGTTATTATTATTCAAAATGAATAAACTCGTTTCTGCAAATATTATAAAATACCGTAAAGGAAGACACGTTACATTTGAGTGGTTATTACTACAGTTTAAATAAAGCACGTGATAGTATAAATTATTGGTGTTGTCCAAAAAAATATCTCTCGGTTGTGGTGTTTGCGTGACCACAAAGAAAATAAATAATACTCATATGTTGCAAAATGAAATAATGCCTCACGGCCATGAGCCTGATGCTGAAATTTTAGAGGATTTAAAACTTAGAAATCTTTTAAAAGAACAAGCTTCTGACACACTGCGAAGTTCTGGACTTGTAGCGTGACCAGGTTCAAAATGGAAAAACTACTTTAGCGATTTCTAAAAACTATCAAAACTACCACAGTGTATTCCTGAAAAATGTCAAAAAACTACCTTCATAAACACGAAAAAACTTGAATGAAACAAAACTCTTTTTCATATTAATTTTAATTACAAAGGTTGACTGTAAGAAATCTCTGTAAGGGATAAGTCCGCCTTTGCACCTTATGTAAATTTTACAATGTATTTGTTACTGTTTAATGTTTACTGGAGCAATAAAGAATTTTCTATTTATTTATCTACAATATTTTACTTATCTCCATACAGGCGTGACGCTATGTAACACGTCACTCAATAAGTCCCGAGACTAAGTAACAAAACAATTTTTTTTTGCAAAATTTTATTTTATTCCTCAACTTAGTCTCCTTCTTGAGTGATACAATCGGTCCAGCGCTTTTCTAACATTACGATACCTTTTTGGTACAACAATTTATCTTTGGCCTCAAAATGGGCTTCAGTTTCGGCAATCACATCTTTATTGGAGCCAAATTTCTTTCCCTTGAGCATTCTTTTTAGGTCTGCAAACAGGTAGTAGTCGCTGGGAGCCAGATCCGGAGAATACGGTGGAAAAAAATCATTTTTATCACGCTTAAACAGGTCCAAAAAGCTCTCGGAATCATCAGCTCGTTGTTTTTGGTCGACTGTGAGCAAACGCGGCACCCATTTTGAACAGAGCTTCCATAATGACAAATGTTCATGCAAAATCGTAAATACACTACCTTCTGATATCTTTATGGTGTCAGATATATCGCGCAATTTCAATTTGCGATCAGCCAGAACCATTTTGTGAACTTTTTTTAAGTTTTCTGGAACAACTGCTGCTTTTGGGCGACCAGAGCGTTCAGCAACATCAGTGTTTGAACGACCGCGTTTAAAATCAGCAAACCAACGGCAAATTGTTGCTTTCGACGGAGAAGAGTCGCCATAACACTTTGCAAGCCATTGCTGAGTTTGAACTGTATTTTTTCTCATAAAAAAAATGTTTAATCAACACACGAAATTCGGAATTATCCATCGTTTTGAAATTTACAAAAGTAGCATTACAAAAACCGCGGGAACTTTTGTACTAAACGTCAAATTGTTATGTAATTTTGACATTAATCGTTTGAAGGTTGGTACTTCCGAAAAATCACATAGATTTTTCAATAGCAGCGCCATCTATACGTCAGTCTCGGGACTTATTGAGTGACGTATGTATGTATGTATGTAACGTTTTCTTATTCATACATTTGATCATTTGGGAATCAGGCACAAAATCTGTACATGTGTTTATGCCTTGTCTGCCATGCAAAAATGGCGACTACATTCTTATTACAGAATCTGTTCCGGTCTTTAGTTTTAATCCTATTAATATCTGAAAATATTCTTTCACATTTAACATTAGAAACAGGAAGAATAAGCATCTGTATGGCAAATTTGGACAAATTTTTGTATTTGGAATTTTTTTCAATTTCTACCCAAAATTGTTCTACATCAATTGCAGGACCAGATGCAGCGCTGGAGGAAGACATGAGGTTTATTACTTGGTCATCAAATTTCATTTCTCTGTATTCATTATCTATAGATTGAATTAAATTTTCTGGCACTAGATTAAAGAATCTTGACAGAACTCCAGCCAGACTAGTGAATTCTGCATATACAGCTGTCCGTGGGTTTAAGAAAATCAAGTGTTCAAAAGTTCTATCAGTGGGTAATCTAGCCTTCAGTTGGGAGCACAGATCTATAAAGAAACATTTCGTTTATTTTTATAATTAAATAAAAATCTATTTATTTTCATTTCATTATTATCGTTTATATTACCTTCTATCTTTGAAATATAACGTTTATAACACTCACTAACAATTATTTAAATATATATATACATATATACGTTTTACAAAAAATTTTAGTCGAGATTCCGCGAGCAGCGATAGTGTCGTCATGCGTCTTTCTAACGACCATCGATATTTCGTTTATTGCGCTAACGTGCATCGAAATTTCGTGTGTCGCGCTAACGTGCATCGAGCTTCCGTGTGTCGCGAGTTGTCGCGCTAACGTGGTATCGACATTCTGTGCATCGAGATTCCGTAGTACACCCGCAGTGGACCGATACAGGCTGATGATGATGATGATGATGAATATTACAATTTAACTTTGTTCTTGCTTGATTGTTACCCCATTTTCAAATGAATTTCAAAAATGCTATCTTTCCCTGACAAAGATGAATTAGTATTACCCCCTCCCCCCCCCCCCCCCCCCCCCCCCCCCTCGGCGCATATAAATGAGCTATTAGCACGATAGTACTGCTTCCACTATTTCTAATGCATAGTAACCTAGCCCGATCGCCTCTCGCTCGCCCGGCGGCGCTCCCCCCCCCCCCCCCCCCCCCCCGGGCGCATATAAATCAGCTATTAGCACGATAGTGTTGCTTCCACTATTTCTTTCGAATGCATAGCCTAGCCCGAGCGCCGCTCGCTCGCCCGGCGGCGCCTCCCCCCCCCCCCCCCCCCCACGGCTCATATTAATCAGCTATTAGCACCATAGTATTGCTTCCACTATTTCGAATGCGTTGTTTTAGTTAAGTCACTGGTCCATAGCTTTGTGTGAGTGGTATAGTATTAACGAGTTTTAGCCGCGTAGACAAGATACAGAACCAACCATAATATGTAGTTAGTTATCTAGATAGGCGTGTACCTTATGAATTTAAACTTTCATAATGAGGAGGAGGCGGCGAACAAAAGCGGACATGTCCACCCACATAGATTTATTTTTTACTAGCTTTTGCCCGCGGCTTCGCTCGCGTTTAATTCCATAAGGACAAAGTAAGTCACAAACAGCAAGTCGCTAGGGGCGAGGCCGAAGGCCGAGCTTCGTTCAGGTAAACAATGTTCTCCCTAGAAGAAGTAAGTAACTAAAGGCGAGGTCGAAGGCCGAGTTACGTTCGGGTAAACGATGTACTCTCTAGAATAAATAAGTCACTAAAGGCGAGGCCGCAGGCCGAGCTACGTTCAGGAAAACAATGTGCTCCCTACAAGAAGTAAGTCAGTAAAGGCGAGGCCGAAGGCCGAGCTACGTTCAGGTAAAAGGTGTACTCTCTAGAAGAAATAAGTCACTAAAGGCGTGGCCGCAAAGTGCTACTTAGAAGTAGTAAGTTACTAAAGGCGAGGCCGAAGGCCGAGCTGCGTGCTGGTAAACGATGTACTCTCTTAAAGAAATAAGTCACTAAAGGTGAGGCCGCAGGCCGAGCTGCGTTCAGGTATACGATGTAATCTCTAGAAGAAATAGAAGAATTAATTGTCAGAATTTCTCATTCTAAAAAAATAATTAAATTATTATTTAAAATCAAATAAATTATAATTAAAATTTTTTGCTAATATTGCTTACCTGGACGCAGCTCGGCGTTCGGCCTCGCATTTAAAGACATACTTCTTCTAGGGAGAACATTGTTTACCTGAACGCAGCTCGGCCTGCGGCCTCGCCTTATTTCTTCTAGAGAATACCGATTATTTAAACACAACTCGGCCTTCGGTTTCGCCTCTAGTGACTTACTTCTCTAGGGCGGATATTGCTTAACTGGACGCAGCTCGGCCTTCGGCCTCGCAATTAGTGACTTACTTCTTCTAGAGAGAACATTGTTTACCTGAACGCAGGTCGGCCTCCGGCCTCGCCTTTAGTGATTTATTTCTTCTAAAGAGTACATCGTTTGTAAAACTTGACGAGTCTAACTGCAGTGTGCTGCCTATAGATGATTAATAAACAATAAAGCAGCTCGGCCTGCGGCCTCGCCCTATTTCTTCTAGAGAGTACCGATTATTTAAACACAACTCGGCCTTCGGTTTCGCGTTTAGTGACTTACTTCATCTAGGGCGGAAATTGCTGAACTGGACGCAGCTCGGCCTTCGGCCTCGCAATTAGTGACTTACTTCTTCTAGGGAGAACATTGTTTACCTGAACGCAGCTCGGCCGGCGGCCTCGCCTTTAGTGACTTACTTCTTCTAGGGAGAACATTGTTTACCTGAACGCAGCTCGGCTTTCGGCCTCGCCCTCAGTGACTTACTTTCTTCGAGTAGTATGAAGAGAGTATATTATTTATCTGAACACAGTTCGACCTTCGAATAACCTTGGAGTTAGTGATTTACTTTGTCCTTTAATTAATTCAGCGTTATGGTATATAGCCTATAGTTAAACTCCAGAACTCTCTTTGAATCGGTGCAAACCGCATCAAAATTTGTTACTAAATGCCGTTCATACTATACTTCAAAGAACAAAGTCCTCTCATACAAACTTTCACCCTCCTTTTAACCCCTTTAAAAGGTGAAAATCAAAAAACCGTGATACACGTCTTCATTTGTTTATGCTCAGTAGCCTTAATTAAAATTTTTATATTTCTAACTTCAAAGGACAAAGACTTTCATACAAACTTTCATCCCCTATTTCACCCCTTAAAGTTGAAATTTTGACTACTTCGAACGCTGAGTGAGCGTTAAAAAGATCCAGATGAATACGGCAACAATTAGAAGAGAAATCGTCACGGTCCGGGTAGCGAAGTTGGTATCGCATTGGCAGCTACAGCCAAGGGTCCCGGGTTCGAGTCCCGGCTCGGACGATTTTTTAAATTTTTTTCCGCATTTTTCTGATTAAGATTCAGTAAGCGACTTGCATGCTTAGCAAGAAAAATCTACTGTCTACACAAATAAATGCAAATAGATGATTTATTTTACATTTTATGTTACTTCACAAACTTTCTCTCAATATCTTAGATGATGAAGGTATTTTTTCAATTTGGACTTTGTGTTAATTTGTTGATATTAGCAGTAAAGCCGCTGAACTTAATATTAAATTAACCAGGCCGTCTTTATAAAGTTTCATATATTTTGGTTTAAAAATATGTTGATTCGGGTTTGTATTTTTTATTTGGAATTATGGCAGACGTTTCATTTTCTTTTGTTTATGTAGGATAATAAATTGTTATCATTAAACAGTACAAAAGGGTTTTAAACATAAGTATTATTTCATTAGAAATGTATGTTTAGGTATATCTTATAATTTACTATCATCAAACTGTACGAAATTATAAATGTATTTTTTATATTATGTTGTTTTAGGTTTTAATTTTTATTTATAATTAGATGGAAATCCGTTTTTATTTGTTTTTGAACAATTAAATAAAAGGCGACAATTGACAATAACCGGTGTTTTATTAATTCATTATACAGGCTGTTTCAGGATAGGGTTTCGTATAATCAGGGTTCCAAATGGGTTCATATTTGAAAACAATAAGCTCTGAAATTTAAATCTCACTTATCTCACTTAATATTATAAATGCGAAAGTATGGATGTTTGTTTATGAGTTTGTTTGTTGTTCTTTCACGCCTAAACGGCTGAACCGATTTAAATGAAATTTGGGAGGTAGATAGATCAAGCACTGGATTAACACATAGGCTATATACCATCACGCTAAATAACCTTAGGGCTGAGCAGTATCAATAAAAGCATATAACTCCGGAATCTATGAACGGATTTTAATGCTGTTTGCACCAATGTAAAGAGTAGTTCTTGGGACTCACTATAGACTATATACCATCACGCTAAATAGCCTTAGGGCTGAGCAGTATCAATAAAAACATATAACTCCGGAACCTCTGAACAGATTTTGATGCTGTTTGCCCCAGTGTAAAAAGTAGTTTTTGGGGCTCACTAAAGACTATATAGAGAAGGGAGAGGAGAGAGGAGGGATGGAGAGAAAAGTCGAGGCAGAGGGCAGGGAGGGCCAGAGAGAGGATGTGACTAATTCAAAAATAACTAATAGTGATGGAGTATTCAATAAAAGCGATGTGTAGATATATAGTATTTGGGTCAATCAACTTATGATATGACATTACAACGACTATTCCCAAGTTGACAGTTGTTGCATGGTAGACAGTAATGCATTTCGCATATTTTTTAACTATAATAGGTCGGTGCGGAGATCGATGGGGGGAGGAGGTTAGAACGCTATTTTTGTACAAATTTTCGTTTCTTCTAATTTAGTAAAATTTTTTACATATAGTTAAAAAAAACGTCCATTGTGAGGGTTATCTAATCTGAGCGTAAGTAAAACAATTATGTAATTTTTAATTTTTAATTTGCATTTGCCAATTGTGCCTTTCTCTGCTGCCAGTATGCCGCATGGTCAGCAGAGCACGGGGTGAAGGCGTACCCCTTCCCATCACGCCGCCAGTGGCATTGGCACCACCGGGCCACGTTAGCTGCGAGCCGGAGGCACACAGGGCACCGGCAGCTGAAGGGAGGGGCGTCCCCCCTTACATAGCCCTCCGCGCATGGAGGGCGCAGAGACGGCGCAGGCTGGCGCGGTGCCTCTCGCTGGCTCCTGCAAAAAATTACAAACTTGCATAATTTTTTTTTATACGAAGCGCGACATAAGGTGCCTTCGACGCCCATGGAAATTCATTCGGTCGAGTACGGGGGTTGCGAATGCCATGACGGGTGAAAAGTTATTTTGTATGATGATCGGAGCGTCACCTCCTAGAGGCGGTTGGCAAATATGTGAGCAACAAATGACGTCACCTCTAAGAGGTCATTGGCAACTGAGCAAAACTGAAGAATACATATATACAGGGTGTCCCATAATTAATGGATAACCCGTAATGGGAGTGTAGAGGGCTTGTTGACAGTTTATAAAAAAATAAGAAAAAAAATATAAGTGAAATACTTTTTTTATTACAATTGTTTTAATTTTGTTTTTATTTGCTACCGAGTACTTACGATTCGCTGGGGTCCATTTCTTCTCAAAGAACTCACTCAAAAGAAGAACCACCTAGCACCTCACCTCAACCGCACTTACTATAATCTGTGACGTATGTTTATGGTTTTTGACGTCTTTACGTGCGTAAGAGTTGGAAATTTAATTTTTTTTTTAGGTTTGTTTATCCCTTACGGGATCTATGCAAACGAATTTACTCCATGCAGCCTCGTCTTTTGTAACTTCTCACGTCTTTTGTATTCTTCTCGTAATTATAATATTATGCAGTTCCAGTGCATACCTTCCGGCTCCATCATCAAATAAGTTCGGTGGTACCATATTTGCCATCAGAACCTCATACAACTGACAATTTTCAAAATGATACAACAATTATTAGTGGGTGAAATTCTGTACCAAAGATTACATTACATAGTTAGGTACATACAAATTTACTCACAGGTTGACCTAATCAAAGAGTGTTAATATTTAAAAAATACGTGGGAAGCAATATCTAATGTCGGTTTTTGACTTGAATTCGAATGTCGAATTTCCCTTCCGCTATGGAAGCATTATTTATAAATCTTCCTTCGCCTACACCAGGTGGCGGCCGCGATCGGCGCCGGCGCATTACTCTCGAAAAAAAATCATTTTGGAAGATTTTTCCATGAAACTTCATGAACTAACATATGGATTGTGTTTACAGATAAATATTCTAGCTATAAATAGTATTTTTTTATATATATTGCATATTATTATTTTGTAAAGTTGTGTTATATGAAAATCGCGACCTGTCTCAGATTTTTTATTTTTATAAATTTATTAGACCGGAAATCGGTCACATAGTATTTTTATTATAAGCACTAATAAATAACGGACCTAATCATACCTTTCTTGTGCATCAGCAGCCCCCGTGTCAACCACAATAAAATTTTGAATTCGCAAAAAATGTTGGCAAAAAAAACACTTTCACCAAGTTTCGCACTCCAACATTTTCTCGAATTACGCCGTAAATACGTTAGTTAGGTATATGGAAAGCACATGGTTGGATAGATAATTTTATCTACTTATTTTGAAACACTGATTAGTGATTACACTCAAAAACACGAATTTTGAAATAAATTACCACACTTTCTCCAAAATATTCGAGGTTAAGTAAAAAAAAAATATGTTGATCATTTATACGTTTAGTGCAAAGAAAACACTATATTTCTCTTCGGATAGAACTAAACTTTCATATTTGAGCCCATTTTTATCCAGATATAATCAAATTAGCTTTGAAATTGCAAAAACAAAACACGATATTTACGGAAAACTGCGCAGTTCTCAAGCCGATTCAAACTGAGCGCCGCCGACCACCTGACCGTCCGCCCAGGCGCGGCTAGTGGCGACCCGATCGGCCGACTATGACTATCGATAAAAAATATCGATAATATTTCTCTATTGAATAAGTTTATAGTTTTTTTTATGTATGCGTCCACTGCTGGACATATGCCTCTCCTCTTTATGTATGGAATGGTTGACATTATGTTTGACAAGTTACAAGTCACTTTTATAATAGAGGGCACACAAATATGGGTGGTAAAAAGAATAGCCCCACTGCATCTCTCCCCGTGCATGTCGTAAAAAGCGACTAAGGGATAAGGACAAGATATCGTAAGTAAGTCACTTTTATAAAATAGAGGGCACACAAATATGGGTGGTAAAAAGAATAGCCCCACTGCATCTCTCCCCGTGCATGTCGTAAAAAGCGACTAAGGGATAAGGACAAGATATCGTAAGTAAGTCACTTTTATAATAGAGGGCACACAAATATGGGTGGTAAAAAGAATAGCCCTACTGCATCTCTCCCCGTGCATGTCGTAAAAAGCGACTAAGGGATAAGGACAAGATATCGTAAGTAAGTCACTTTTATAATAGAGGGCACACAAATATGGGTGGTAAAAAGAATAGCCCCACTGCATCTCTCCCCGTGCATGTCGTAAAAAGCGACTAAGGGATAAGGACAAGATATCGTAAGTAAGTCACTTCTATAATAGAGGGCACACAAATATGGGTGGTAAAAAGAATAGCCCCACTGCATCTCTCCCCGTGCATGTCGTAAAAAGCGACTAAGGGATAAGGACAAGATATCGTGCTAAAGGGCGACGGGCTCTGTACAAAAGGGTGCGAGAATGCCAACGGGACCCTATAACTAAGCCTCCCCTGTCCGTCCGTCCGTCCATCCGGCCGTCAGCGGGCTGTATCTCATGAACCATTATAGGTAGACAGTTGAAATTTTCACAGTGTATGTAATTTCTATTGCCGCTATAACAACAAATAGTAATAAAAATAAAAAATTCAAATAAAGGGGACCCCCACACAAGAAACGAGATTACTTTTTGCATTGGATTTTTGTATGAACTCAATTCCAACAACTTATTCATTTAGTTTTTTTTTTGTTTCGAAGCATTTAGGATTCCATACCCAAAGGGTGGCAACGAGAAGTCACTTTTATAAAATGTGGGCGGTTGAGGAAAATAAAAGAAATACATTACGCAAAATATAAAGTGTTTTATTTAGATAGATCTGAACACTTACACTTAGATCTGAACACTACTGAACGGGACATCATAAAAAATGATGACGAACCATACTGAATATGCATATGTCTCAATGAAATATTGTTATTGTTGTGTGTTCTTTATGGCGAAATAAATATCTGAATCTGAATCTGATATACATCTCTATCAATATCTATATGATTGTTGTTGATGAACCCATCACCTTATCAGCCTGTGGGTCCACTGCTGGATATAGGCCTCTCCTAAGAATCCAGATGCGCAAAAAAAAACCAGCAGCTGGAATCAGACGGTTCACTAGGGATAATGTTCACTCCAGTGAATGTTCATTTTACTGACTGAAGACTGGAAAGCTGAAAAACGATGAATGAAAAGCGAACCGCCTGATTCCAGACAGCTGTTGGACGTGGACACATACAAACGCACACGAAATTGAGGTCAAATCTCATTTGGTCAGCACAAATTACAGAACATGAAAAAAATTACAATAGATATGACAGAACACTACACTCAAGTTTGTCATATGATTTGTTTCCGCCAATGAGACTTGGACTGTCAAACTTGGCAAATTCAGTAAATTTAGTTTTTGTTTTCCTAGGAAATGCAAACAAAATTGGGACCTAAAGATTGCAAAAAAATGCATTATGCAACCTATAAGACAGAGGCGGGTGAGAAACAGGATGCAACATTTCTTGGCCCTATTACAACTGTACTGAATTTGATTGTGCGTTGTTTACCTTTTATATGGTGAATGTAAGCTAGAATCAGACGTCTAAATACAAAATAAAATAAAAGTGAACACGAACTGAATGAAAAAAAGTAAGAATCGTTGAAGTGAACATTATCCCGAGTGAACCGTCTGATTCTAGCTTTTGACATTGATTAAATTCATCCAACTCGACAACCACATAAACTTTTCACAACGAAAAATTAGAAACAAATACGCCAAAGGCCGAAAGCAAACCAAAAGTATTCAGAATTATAAAAGGCCCGGGCAGTCAGTCAGACAGTCTATAGGTCTCGTCAGGTCAGTCGGTGTGTATGAGTCCACTGCTGGGCATACATCTCTCCTGGGCCATTCGCCTAACATTTAGTTAGGCGCAGGATTATGACCCTGTGTCCTCGTGTGGTACAGTTTGAAGCAGGGTGCAACACACAGAGGCACGTTACATACCTCACATTTGTATGTCGTCTTGTTCTCAGATTTCCTATTGTTGCGTCTGTACTGTTCCAGGCAGTGCACACAGCGTTTGCGTATGCACTGCCGCTTTGGCACCGGTGGCTGGTCAATCATCGGTCGTTTCCGTTTGTTGGGTCGCGTCATGTCGATGGGTTGGTCTGTCACGCCCGAGCCATCTATGTCTGATGCAGACAATGAGGCCGGAAAATGACCCAAGCTCAGATCATACCGAACGTCGTTGAGCTCAAAACTGGCATTTGACTGTTGCTGTCTTGTAGGCGGACACTGGTTGAAGTGCCGATTGTATATTTCTTCGACCAACGAACTGCGAAACTTAAGGTGGTCGAATTTACGTCCAGTCGACTCTTCAACCAGTATCCGACTGTTCAGTATTGAGCAATTCATTAGGCGTTTGAACAGTTTTATATACCATTTTTGGCATCGCCGGCGTTCGAGATGATACGGCTCGAGCATTTGGTCTTTCTTGTCTACACCACCCATAAATTTATTATAATCCCGAACTACTTTTGGCTTGTAGACGTCGGTTCGGCCCTTGGACGGTCCGATTTCGGTTTCATCGCCGTGAAAGGTCGATATGGTTGTCACTCGACTGGTGTCCTGCCAGGACACGATACACATGTCCTGGCTGGCGCGAGCCATATATTGGCCTTTCTTAAGCGGAACCTTGACCACATGTTTTGGCACATGCTTTCGGTTTTTGCGCAAGGTGCCAACACAGTCGGTCTGGTTCCGCTTAAGAAAGCGAGCAAGAATTGGAGAATTAAACCAATTGTCCATCCACAGTGTGTACCCCTTGTGCAACAGGGGACGGATCAGGGAAAGGACGGTGCTGATGACTTTTGGACAACCAACTGATGATCGATCACCCTCAGCTTCCTGAGTCTGAGACTGAGACCCTGTATACACGAAGAAAGACCACAAGTAACTCGTCTTTGAGCAGCAGAGTTCGAACGTCTTAATCCCAAACCGTGCAGCCTTTTTGGGAATGTACTGTTTGAAAATAAGAAGCCCCTTCCACAGTGTCAAAGACTCGTCAATTGCGATGTTTTGCTTCGGTATATACAGGGCCTGGAATTTCTGATTGAGATGATCGATCACCGAGCTGATTTTGAAGAGACGGGAGGTCCGGTCAGCGGTGAGGTTATCGGCAAAATGGAGTACGGAATTGAGTTTGTAATAGCGGGAACGGGTAAAGAATTTGGAGAAGGTTCTGTTGCCGAAGAGGAACGTCTTGGAAAAGCAGGCATCGATGGTCGGATACCTGACAATTCCAAGAAGCATATAAAAAGCAAACAACATAAGTATTTCGTGCACGTTTGTACGCTTGAACGGATAGCGCGGGTTTTGCGGGCGTTGTTCTGCGTACCGATTCGTTTCCGTGACTATTTGGTCCAGGATGTCGTCGGTCCAAATAGCCCGGAAAGCATCGTACGCATTGTCGAAATATTGAGTTGCGCCTGTGACCTGAGGGCGAAATTCCTCTTGCTGCCCATGGAAAGATTCCACGGGCTTCCAGTCGAACTGCGTGGCCTCCGCAACACCTTCAAACAAAATTGGCGCCAGTTCTGGCGCATCGTCTATGGCGTCAACTTCGTCCGAAATGTGTTGCGAAGGCTCTTCCGCAGATCCAGGCCCCACCTCAATATTACGACCTCCACGCCCGCGTCCACGTCCACGACCTTGTCCCCGCCCCGAAGTTGCCGTCCTCATCACCTCCGCCGGGATATCTTCATCCCGGGGATAGACTTGCTGAAGGTTATCCCCGATGGCCCATGTCGCGTCTCCCTGGCCACGGCCACGTCCACGGCGGCCGCGGCGATTCTGCTCGGGCCCGGCGGAGATGACGGCGGTTTCGGCGGCGGTGACATTAGGTTCGGCGGCACCTCCCCGGCCCCGGCCCCGGCCACGACCACGTCCCCGGCGGCCGCCGCGATTCCGCTCGGGACCTGTGGCGCCGACGAAATCGGGCTCGATGGTGATGAGTTCGACGGCGGGTTCGGCGAATTCGGCAGCGACGACGACGGCGGGTTCGGCGGCGACGACGACGGCGGGTTCGGCGGGGACGACGGCGGGTTCGGCGGAGACCGAGCCCGGCTCGGCGTGAAGCATGGTGACGGTCACGTCTACGACGTGCCCCGGCGGGCCCTCGTCCTCGTCCCACACCTCTACTTCACCGCCGACGTCAGGAAGCGAGGGCGCAGCAGGCGGGCCCTCGTCCTCGTCCCACACCTCTACTTCACCGCCGACGTCAGGAAGCGAGGGCGCAGCAGGCGGGCCCTCGTCCTCGTCCCACACCTCTACTTCACCGCCGACGTCAGGAAGCGAGGGCGCAGCAGGCGGGAGATCCCAGACACTTCCGTCTGGCAGTAACTCTGCCAGCGGAAGCGTCGAGTAGTCCTAAAATTGAAAGATAGTTGACATATCATTCATGGTACTCATGCTAAATCGTTCTGAAAACCATAAAATTTACATACATAACGTCAAGCCTGTTTGTTTCCCAATGCATCCCAAAGCAGAGTCAGCGGATCTCCAGGTGCCACCATCCTGACACACCTCGGTCGCCTCTCACATAATCATACATAATGTCCTTCATATACGCTCGTCGGTTGCATGACTGATCTGGTCTAGTTAGTTGTGTGGGTAGTCTCATATCACGCAAAACAGCAGGTCCCTTCCCTTCATACCATACTAGGGGGTAGGGTTCAACCCGCCCGGGTTAGTACCACAGCACTGAATAAAACGTCGGTTGAAACGGCTATGTAAATAGTTCGTGTTCTCCGTCCAGTTCAGTGTAGCCGGCATGACCAAATGGGGAAGCGATGACATGGCACACAGTTCGCCTGGTGTCATGGGCTGACATCACGAATGTTGTAGGTGATGTAGCCAACCGTGTCCCAGTTTTTATAAAAGAAAAACTATCCACTCTTCCAAGATGACTAAAGCGTACACCAGATGGGGGTATGTGTATACCTGCGCTCCCTCCTGCTGCTCGCCGGCCGCCTCCTCCTCCGCCAACTCCTGCGCCGCCCTCTCCTCCTCCTCCTCCGTAGAATACACCTTCACAAAGTAAATACAATGTAAACACCTATAGCAAGTAAATGTTATGACCAATGTTGTACAATGTGTTAGAATCGCATTGCGCGTGAAGCGTTTCATGTACTGAATGTCATAGGTGTTGTTTTACTGATATTTATCACTTTATTTATTTATTTATTCATCGGTAGTGGATGGATGAGAAGAGCGGAAGACTGCGTGTGGTGGCGTGCCTTGGGAGAGGCCTATGTCCAGCAGTGTACCGACACAGGCTCATAATGATGATGATGACGATGCGTGGTAAGTACATAGGTATAAGGATAAATAAAAAAAAATATGATCGAAAATAATAAAACATATTACAGAAATAGTTAGAACATTCAGTATTGTGTAAATGCTCACATCTTCATTTTCCTCGTCGTCTTCTGAGGCGGAGTCCACGTCGACGTCCACGTCGACATCCTCGTCGGCGTCGTCGACTTGGTCCCCGTCATCGACGAGAAAGCCGCTCACCCACTCGGGCGCTTCTTCATTAGGATTCCAGCTGAACATTTGAAAATGAAATAAATAATATGAAATGTTTTTGATTGCTGTGTCAATCACAGAGTTGGATATATAGCACTGACATGGTACCTAGTACAGTAAGATGTGATAGACAGACACAAAAAAAAAATGTTAAGTAAAAAAAAAGTGACATTTACGGAACCCTAATTTCGGCTAGTGCACCAACACTTGATAGACGGACAATAAAAAAAAATCTAAAGTAAAAAAAAACCCTATAGATACGGAACCCTAATTTCGGCTAGTTCACCAACACTTGATAGACGGACAATACAAAAAAAAATCTAAAGTAAAAAAAAACCTTATAAGTACGGAACCCTAATTTCGGCAAGTTCACCAACACTTGATAGACGGACAATACAAAAAAAAATCTAAAGTAAAAAAACCTTATAAGTACGGAACCCTAATTTCTCTCTCTCTACTCTAATATCTCGCTGATAACAATCTGAAAAGAAATTATTATTATTATTTAGATATTATGTTATTTTATGTTACATTAGTTATTTATAATCTATGTGAGATAATAAAAATAAATATTACATCTGAAAAAAAACATCGATAGAAGTATCGACTATTTGGAACCACTATCCAATATGACCGAAGGTCGCTCGAAGACGCACGAAGTATTCAAACTTTCGGCAGTTAGCGGCGCTGCGAGGATGGAAGGCACGTACGCAGGAACAAAGTAAGCGGATTCGCCTATCTTCGTAAATTGAACACGCAAGATTCGGCGTGCTTCGGCTCGTCCCAGGGAACCCGAGTGCTTCCGAGCGCTCGAACCAAGTTTCTAGGCGAAACCTAGGTCACAAAAATGGCTCATTTCTCGTAAATTTACGACATGCAAGCACTAAGCGGCACATATTATTCAACTAGAAGAACTATATAACATTCCTGTCACCTCACTTTCTCCAAAAAACCGATTTATTTTGAGAAACAAGCTTCTAAAAACAGGCAAAATTATCGCCCGCTCGAAGCAATTTTGTATGGCGAAACCCTAGGTCACAAAAATGGCTTATATCTCGTAAATTTGCGACATGCAAGCAGTAAACGGCACATATTATTCAATTACAAGAACTAAGTGACCTTTCTGTCACCTCACTTTTTCCAAAAAGCCGATTTATTTTGAGAAAAAGGCATCTAAAAACAGGCAAAATTGTCAGTATGGAGTAGTAATTTTCTTCTAATTTTTACGTAAAATGGAGCTCAACTCAGTACAAACAAATGTACTCAATAGGTCCGGAATATAATGAAAAAGAGAAAAAACATAACTTACCGGTCCATTTTTCGGTATTCACCAACAAACTCAACGAATATTCACTTATACACACACACACCTTCAACTGGCAAATGACGACAGATATGATATTTTTTTCCTACTCTGTCGGCTCGTTATAGTCTTGGGTAATGATAGTGTTGGTAGCTCAATTATGTCAACTTTATAGTATGTCTCTTTGTAGTAACACTCCCATAGTAGATTGTGTAGGGAAAAATTTTTTTTCGGCCCATGCAGCGGTTTGGAGCGGTGGCGGGTTATATTGACCGCTCCATAGATGACGGTATAAATGCTCGGCGGGTAATATTGACCGCGCCAGTGACAAAGGGTTCGATTGGAAGCAATAGTGCCTGTTTCTTGAAGAAGGTACAGTAAATATTTTGACTTTAATTCGTCCTTTAGATTGGAAGCATCAATGTAATTTGTTTTTTTATTTAGTGTATATTTTGACTTTTATATGACCTTTGTTAGTGATGAATGGATTGGAAGCAATAGTGTCGGTTTTTTTTTTATTTAGAGTATACATAGTTTGACCTTGACTGGATTGGACTGGCTGGACGCCATAATGTGTATTATAAAAGGAGTCAATTCTGTGTGTAAATTGAAATGTATACTCATAATATACAGGGCGGGTGCCGAAATGTCTGTAATATGAACAGACGTCATACGGAGGGTGAAATGAAAACAGCATATATAAATACGAATAAAAATATCGAAATAAAAAGTAATCTGCCCATATGATAGAAAGTTTTTATTACACTATTTTCACTTACATCCTTATTAAATACTCTAGAAGTGATGGATGCAGCAAGTATCTTTTTTGAAAGGACGCAGAAATGATAGCGGGATGTATATATATATATATACTGCACAGTATATAACAATGAAAGTCGGTTAGCCACAATGTGGCAGTAAAAAGTCAGTCTGATTCTATTTCCTCAATAATATCATCTATATCTGCTAGGAAACAGTGGCAGTCTAGGATGTAGAAGCCTGTGGCTGTGGGTTATTTTCAATCGCTGTATTATACTTATCACTTTTTTTAATTTGTGCTAACACACTATTCGGCATGTTGTAAGAGTGAAATGAAAATGAAAATGTTTATTCATAACTAGGTTTTACATGACAACACTTGTTTCGTTTTTTTTTCAGAAAATCCCTTATGACGAGTATAGCATTTAAAGCGGGTGAGCCCATTTTATTGCGCAGTTTGTTTTGTACTATGTTCATAGTAGAGAACACTCTTTCCACCTCAGCATTGGAATGTGGAAGGGAAAGAGTCGTCATTGCTAATTCTGTTAAATCCTGGAACTGTGCAGAGACAGTAGGATCTTTAAATTTCCCCCCTTCAACCCAAAATTTGCTAAATTCTGTAGAGTCCCACTTACAGTAATTATTCATGTGCCACTGCTGCATAATTTTGTCGATTTTTTCAGGTGGAAACCCTAGTGCCTCAAGTAGTGCTATAGAGTTATCCTTATCGCTTTTTATCGCCTCTTCTGGGCTAAGAAGAGTCATCTTTTTTAATTGTTTATAGTTAGATGGTAGCCTGTGTTGAAGTTCATGAATGAGTTTTATTGAATCTATTACTGGTCTTAGATGAGCCCAAATGGCTGCCGGGCTGTGATCATTGGATGAAGATATGGTACAGAATGGACGTTTGTAACTTGAAATGTACAAAACAATAGTATGTAGTGTAATTTGGTTCCTGGAACCACCAAAGTGGACAGCTTGAATTTCTCTGTGGTATTTGCACAGATAATTCTCAGAAAAGTCGCAAATTATTGCGGCTTCATTTTTTTCCAGGTTATCTATGCACTCTCTGTATTATGTATGCTGGTGGTTTATATTGAAGAAATGTTTTTTGAACTTCACTGTTTCTTTTTGGAATTGTTCTAATAGACTACTTAGCTTGCGCGTGAATACTTCTTTTATATTTTTTTTGTAGACTTTTGTTCGTTAGAATTTTTAATACTGTAGTAGCATGTTTTCAGGGTCCAACCTATCCAGGACACCTCCTCGTCAAGGTTGGCTTGCAGCAAAGGTACATTATGGTCATTACAAGTCTGACACTCATTGTAAGTAAGTAGTACTCTACAGTAAGTAGTTCGTAGTTTAGCTAAGTAGACGAGGGCGCGCGGGCGGCCCGCGACCTGCGCGCGCGGCTGCACCCGGTTCATGTGTAGTATATCTTGATCTCCCAGCTCGACGTCAGCATGCTTCGTGATGCGCTCAACAATATCAGCAAGGTTTTCGTTTTTAGCTTCAGGTGCGCCGTAGATCTCGAGATTCAAAAGTCTCGACCACTGCTCGGTCTGTCTGTGCTCCAGCTTTAGATCTCTGATGGTGCTATTTAGTTCCGCCACTTCAGCCGTGAGCTTGTCGACATACTTGGATTTGTGTTCGAGCCATTTCAGCCGTTTCTCCATTTCGTCCTGCTTGCTCGAGGTGAAGTTGACCGCCGCCGTCCTCAGCTCGGCGACTTCTGTTAGTAGCTCGTGTTGGCGACTCTGTAATCCACTAACCGACTGTAATCTGTAATCGCTTAAGCGAAGAAGTATCATTACGAAGGGATAACAGGTCAGCGTTAATATCGGAAGAGCTAGCAGACAGCTCCTTTATATTCTTGTTTCTTTCATCCATTTTTGCATCATGATCGACCTTCATATTTGCGAACATATTAGCAATGTCATTCTTTAAACCGTTCATTAAAGCTGAAAAATCGTCGGATGATCCAGCGGCGGACGGGAGTGTTCCGGTGACAGGATTGCTGGTGAGGGAGGAGGCTGATGAAGCTGGGGCGAGCGCTACCGCGGCGTCCTTGATGTTCAGGGATATGCACAATAACATGTGGTCTACAGTTGTTCGTGGCCGAATGTCAATAGCTGAGGACTTGATACGAGGACTGTTTGTATTTCCCGGTCCTAGCTTCACTTTGGAAGTACAGACAGGGCACGTCCAGTCTTTGGCTCGCAGTCTAGTGCGACGAGCATCTTCCTTGCGGAGGCTAAGGCACGCAAGGTGGTATTTTTCTTTGCACATTCGGCAAGTAATAGACTTCTCTGCTCCTATCCCAGTATCGCAGGCCCCGCACGACGATGATGACATTATTACGTGACAAAAAAGAAGAAGAAGAGAAAAAAACATTACAAATAAAAGTGACTAAATAATTTTGAAGTGTGGATTCGATCCCAGGTTCGTATTCGAAGTTAGTGCCTTCGTTCGGCCGGCTGAGCTACGATCGCCCACGAAAGGTTTAGCGAAATAGGCGTACGACAGTTTGCAGTTGATGTAATCGGAGCGAGTGGCGATGAGGTTCGAATGAGTGCGAGATATCTACTGACTGCTGGCACTTGCACACTGCATCACTCACTGACTCTTTTACGTCTGTTTAAATAATTTAACTACACGATTACGTCTTTAATCGAAACTTTATCAGCAACACAATTACACTGTTCGAATCGCCTTCACTTCGCGATTAGAATGAAACTACTCTCGTAACTAAGTACCTAACTACTTTTGACAAAGATTTGGCTTTATAATGCAGAGGGATTGAAATGTGTGTGTTAGCGGTGTGATAACGCGGTGACAGTAACATTTTGCCAACAACTTATTGGGCTTACCCGCTCGCACTTACCTTTGTAACCTCGCTCGTCGACGCTTCTTAACTGATTTTCTGAAATTACTGAAAAAGATGACAACGAAATTAACAAAAGCGTTTTGTCATATTTAATGCATAACACTAATCGACCTATCCATATATCATGAAAACATTGTTTACTTTGCAAAAAAAACTCTTGGAAAATTGGCTTGCAAAGAGAGCCAAAAATTGTGAATTGACGAAAGTAATAGAAATCTAAATCATGATTATGCGGTCGATGTTAATAGTTATTCAGCGTTTACTACTTTTGTAACAGGTTGCCCTGTTTCCCTTCGCGAGCAGTTTACCAAATTCTGAAGAATATAGAAAATACTTTACGACTAATTGATCCTGATTCTCTGAAAGATAATATCAGGAGAAGTCTTCTGGTTAATATCATTCAACACTTTGCAAATGACATATCTAACTACACTACTGCCTCACTCTCTTACTCATGGGATGACATGTGGAGATTTACACGAGATACAACTTTTAAAGTTAATTTCAGGGGCATTTGAGAATATACGATATAAACATTACTTAAGATAAAAACAATAATCGACCATTTTATTAAATTGTCGAGCACTAAAACTGTAACTCGTCAGAAACTACATGAGCAGATATTGTTCAATAATTTGTAACAGTAAATTTTTCTTGAAATATAAATTTGTATTTTTGACGTAAATTTTTTTAATAAAAATAAGAATTTGTTATTATATATATATTTATTTGCCAAGCCAACACTACACGTAAGGTCGCTTTACTCTAACCATAGAATACTTATAATACTGGCGTATAGAAGCGACGCTCCGCCTCGAAGCGAGTTTGCTTCCCCCCGCGCCCCGCAGCCCGCGAGCGCTGTCTGGTCGACTTCTGGCGGACGGCTAGTCAGGCCAGCGTTGCCATATCTAGAGGTTTCCCGCTAAAACTAAAGGTTTTCTGAGTGTCGAAGGCTTTTTGAAGGTAAATATTTTATACTTACAATCTGAAGGTTTTTCTAGAGGTTTTTGCGAACTTGGGCTATCTTAATTTCGCTGAATTTGAATTTCGCTGAAAGCTAGAAACAGACTACTTGTTCAAAATACTGAGAAAATACTGCTCATTGGAAATTGCTTGCAAAACCTTAGAAAAGAAACTTGTGTAACCTTCCAACCCAGTGAGCGCATGCTCAAGAATTTTGTAAGTAAAACAATTTATGCTTCAGATATTGATTTCGTTAAAAATTTAAATAAAAACGTTTGTTTAATTAAATTATTGACTTTTAATTGCGCGTGACTGTGTTTTGCGCACATATTTCCTTCAAAAATCTATATTTTTAATTTAGAGGTTTATTTTTTGGTAAACATGGAAAACTGGAGGTTTTTTCAATTAATCTAGAGGTAATTTCGAAACCCGCTTTGGCAACTCTGAGTCAGGCTGGCGCTCTCCTCTCGACAGTCGGGTCGAGAGGAGAGCGCGCCTTCGAGCGAGAGTAGTATCTACTTACACGTACGCGCGCGGTTCTTTCGCACTCACAGCACAGAACAACGATCGGGCCGGCCGCGCTCGCGCGCCGGGGGGAATTCAAAATCCCATTTTCTTCAAAGGAATCTCAAATAAGAATTTTGGGAAAGGTAATGTCAATTTTGTCCAACATTAAAATTGTAACTAAAAATCGTGACAAAGATGTCACAAATACAATTAAATGTATAAATGGTTTTAAAATACGATCATGAATCTGGCGAAAGATTTAAAAACTGAAGGTTTCTCATATATTTTTACCCGTCGCTTAAACCAGGACTGCCTCGAAAATTTCTTCGGGTCTAATAAGACAGCAAGGAGGTAACTGTCGCGAACCAACTCCGCTCCAATTCAGTTTGGCTTTCAAAAAACTATTTATTGCAAATATCTTAAGACATTCTATGTACGCGAACTGTGAAGAGGCCTTAGATAATTTGCTTTTAAGTCCAGATGACTTTAATGCACATGAGACATTAATAAATTCTCAGTCAGTCAGTCAGCGTGTAAGCGTCCACTGCTGGACATACGCCTCTCCAATTTTCCTCCAGTCCTCCCGGCCTTCAGCGATACGGAACCACTGCTTTTTGCCGACGTACTTGATGTCGTCGTCCCACCTGGCGGGTGGTCTTCCCACACTCCGTTTTCCTGTCCACGGCCGCCAGTGTAGGACAAGGTTACTCCAACGGTCATCGTCTCTTCGGCTAACGTGCCCAGCCCACTGCCACTTGAGCTTAGCCACCCGGTGTCCAATATCGACTACTTTGGTGCGTCGGCGAATTGCCTCGTTACGCACCATATCACGTAGCGATATTCCCAGCATGGCTCGCTCCATTGCTCGCTGGGCAACTTTCAACCTTTGGACAAGAGCGACCGTCAGAGTCCACGTTCACACCCGTACGTCATAACCGGGAGGACACACTGGTCATATATACGGGTCTTTAAATTTTGCGGAAGGTCAGACCTCAGGACGAATTTCAGATTTCCAAAGGCAGCCCATCCCACGAAGAAGTCTATTAGGGGACTGATTTTATATAGTCAGTCATCTTCGTCCCGTGGTGCATCGCTGTCACAAAAATGCCAACATTTTAGAATCAACCGGAATCTTTTGTAAGACATCGTTATGTTATGCAGTAAAGGATGATAATAAATGTCATATTTTTTCCAATACCTTTCAAGCGTCGGGAAAATCATTACACCCGTAAGAAAAATAAAGCCAAAAAATTTTAACATGTAAGCTTTGTTAACCTCCGATCAACGAAGCTTGCGACTATGTGATTTCCCAGACTGTTGTAATAGACGTTGAGCATACAAATTCGTTTCTTGTACCATCAGCTGTATAACTAAATGCTATAGTCAGCCACATCGTCAACAGTAATATGGTTCTTGTCAACTTTCTTGTTTTTCTAGAAAACTTGGTGGTAGCGTGTGGTTGAGGTTGTGTGTAACTTCCATAGACTTATTAATTTAAGTGCAAAAAATAGAAACAATTAAAATCAAAGTTATTTTATTAGGTAAGTAGGTACCTACTCAAAAATATTCGCGCAAATCCATTTATTATTGAAGTACCCCAAAAAGGGACCTTAATGGAATAACTCGGTGTCTGTCTATCCATCTGGATGTCACAGAATTTTGTGACGCGCATTTTTCTATAAAAAAAGTATCCAATAATTCTGAAAAAAAAAATCAATATTATGTAGATGTGCTGAAAGTTATAAACATTTTGATTTGTGTACAGGGTGTCCCAAATATAAAATTAAAAAAATTATTATCTTTTTTAAATTAAAATATTTTTTTGTGTACTAGGACTAGGACCTAGTGCCTAGTACACAAAAAATTACATATTGACGTACACGGTTGTCTCAAAGGTGAAACGAAATCGAAAATCGTATGTGTGCAGTTCTAGCCAGCGATATAAGATCTTTTGTTATGGCCACGTTTTCAATTTTGTTTTCATGCATGTAATGAATGCAGTTTTTTATTGTTATGGTCGAGTCCAAAGTTCTTTCAGTAGTGCGGCTTTGGCGTTATCGGTGAGTTTCCTCACCGCTGACAATTTTTCCTTGTCCCTAGTCCTTTGCCAGTTGCGGATCGTTTAGTTCGATCGGCGCTATCGTACGGTTGGGTGGGATTGGGATTGAGATGCGGCGGTATGAGATGGATCTGTTGTTTCTTGGGAGGTGGTTGCGTTTCTTCGTCGCTGCTGCTCACGGCGAGTGGAGCGACCTTGCGTTTGGCGGGCGCGATTCTTCTTTTGCTCAGGGGAATGTCAGTTTCGCCGTAAGTGTCGGCTAGTGCTTGATATCTGTTGTTGGTCACGAACTTCGGAAGGCGGGTACTCTAGTTGTGCTGTGCCGTTATCGGGCAAGGTCGGCGGTGACGAGCGCGGCAGTGATAGCTGCTGTTGCCCTAGTAGCAATCTTCGTTGGCTAACCGTTGCCAACAGTTGGCAAGTGGTCGGCATGGTTGGGGAATGGTTAGTGTATTTGCCAACAAATCCCCAACCTACCCACAACCGTAAATATACAACAAATTTTTGCGAGAACATTTTCAACGTTGGGCCTACACACGGCCTACATTACTTACCTTGCGAATATTCGCCAACAAATCCCCAACCTACCCACAACCGTAAATATACAACAAATGTTTGCGAGAAATTTTTCAACGTTGGGCCTACACACGGCCTACATTACTTACCTTGCGAATATTCGCCAACAATCCCCAACCTACCCACAACCGTAAATATACTAAAAAAATTTGCGTAAAAATTTTCAACGTTGGGCCTACACACGGCCTACATTACTTACCTTGCGAATATTCGCCAACAAATCCCCAAACTACCCACAACCGTAAATATACTACAAATTTTTGCGAGAACATTTTCAACGTTGGGCCTATAAATAGCCTTCATTACTTACATTGCGAATATTCGCCAACAAATCCCCAACCTCCCACAACCGTAAATATACTACAAATTTTTGCGAGAACATTTTCAACGTTGGGCCTATAAATAGCCTTCATTACTTACATTGCGAATATTCGCCAACAAATCCCCAACCTACCCACAACCGTAAATATACTACAAATTTTTGCGTAAACATTTTCAACGTTGGGCCTACACACGGCCTACATTACTTACCTTGCGATTATTCGCCAAGAAATCCCCAACCTACCCACAACCGTAAATATACTACAAATTTTTGCGTAAAAATTTTCAACGTTGGGCCTACACACGGCCTACATTACTTACCTTGCGAATATTCGCCAACAAATCCCCAACCTACCCACAACCGTAAAAATATACTACAAATTTGCGAGAACATTTTCAACGTTGGGCCTACACACGGCCTACATTACTTACCTTGTGAATATTCGCCAACAAATGCCCAACCTACCCACAACCGTAAATATACTACAAATTTTTGCGTAAAAATTTTCAACGTTGGGCCTACACACGGCCCACATTACTTACCTTGCGAATATTCGCCAACAAATCCCCAACCTACCCACAACCGTAAATATACTACAAATTTTTGCGAGAACATTTTCAACGTTGGGCCTATAAATAGCCTACATTACTTACCGTGCGCATATTCGCCAACAAATCCCCAACCTACCCACAACCGTAAAAATATACTACAAATTTGCGAGAACATTTTCAACGTTGGGCCCACACACGGCCTACATTACTTACCTTGCGAATATTCGCCAACAAATCCCCAACCTACGTACAACCGTAAATATACTACAAATTTTTGCGCATTTTCAACGTTGGGCCTATAAATAGCCTACATTACTTATCGTGCGCATATTCGCCAACAAATCCCCAACCTACCCACAACCGTAAATATACTACAAATTTTTGCGTAAAATTTTCAACGTTTGGCCTACACACGGCCTACATTACTTACCATGCGAATATTCGCCAACAAATCCCCAACCTACCCACAACCGTAAATATACTACAAATTTTTGCGAGAAAATTTTCAACGTTGGGCCTACCCACGGCCTATATTACTTACCTTGCGAATATTCGCCAACAAATCCCCAACCTACCCGCAACCGTAAAAAATATACTACAAATTTGCGAGAAAATTTTCAACGTTGGGCCTACACACGGCCCACATTACTTACCTTGCGAATATTCGCCAACAAATGCCCAACCTACCCACAACCGTAAATACACTACAAATTTTTGCGTAAAAATTTTCAACGTTGGGCCTACACACGGCCCACATTACTTACCTTGCGAATATTCGCCAACAAATCCCCAACCTACCCACAACCGTAAATATACAACAAATTTTTGCGAGAACATTTTCAACGTTGGGCCTATAAATAGCCTACATTACTTACCGTGCGCATATTCGCCAACAAATCCCCAACCTACCCACAACCGTAAAAATATACTACAAATTTGCGAGAACATTTTCAACGTTGGGCCCACACACGGCCTACATTACTTACCTTGCGAATATTCGCCAACAAATCCCCAACCTACCCACAACCGTAAATATACTACAAATTTTTGCGAGAAAATTTTCAACGTTGGGCCTACACACGGCCTACATTACTTACCTTGCGAATATTCGCCAACAAATCCCCAACCTACGTACAACCGTAAATATACTACAAATTTTTGCGAGAACATTTTCAACGTTGGGCCTATAAATAGCCTACATTACTTACCGTGCGCATATTCGCCAACAAATCCCCAACCTACCCACAACCGTAAATATACTACAAATTTTTGCGTAAAATTTTCAATGTTTGGCCTACACACGGCCTACATTACTTACCATGCGAATATTCGCCAACAAATCCCCAACCTACCCACAACCGTAAATATACTACAAATTTTTGCGAGAAAATTTTCAACGTTGGGCCTACACACGGCCTATATTACTTACCTTGCGAATATTCGCCAACAAATCCCCAACCTACCCGCAACCGTAAAAAATATACTACAAATTTGCGAGAAAATTTTCAACGTTGGGCCTACACACGGCCCACATTACTTACCTTGCGAATATTCGCCAACAAATCCCCAACCTACCCACAACCGTAAATATATTACAAGTTTTTGCGAGAAAAATTTTAACGTTGGGCCTATAAATAGCCTACATTACTTACCGTGCGCATATTCGCCAACAAATCCCCAACCTACCCACAACCGTAAATATACTACAAATTTTTGCGAGAAAATTTTCAACGTTGGGCCTATAAGTAGCCTACATTACTTACCGTGCGCACATTCGCCAACAAATCCCCAACCTACCAACAACAGCAACATTTCTACAAATTTTTGCGCGAACATTTTCAACTTTGGACTTTCACACGGCATACGTTACTTAAAGTGCTCATATTCGCCAACTAATCCCCAACCAAACCTAAACAATACAATTTCTTTAAAGTTTTGTGTGACATTTTTCAACGTTGGGCCTGCCAACACACGGCCTACATTACTTACCTTGCGAATATTCGCCAACAAATCCCCAACTTACCCACAACCGTAAATTAACTACAAATTTTTCCGAGAATTTTTTCAATGTTGGACCTATAAACTGCCTACATTACTTACCTTGCGAGTATTCGCCAACAAATCCGCAACCAACCCACAACAGCAACATTTCTACAAATTTTTGCGTGACATTTTTCTACGTTGGACTTACACACGGCCTACGTTACTTAAAGTGCTCATATTCGCCAACTAATCCCCAACCAAACCAAAACAATAAAATTTTTACAAAGGTTGGGCCTACACACTGCCTACATTACTTACCTTGCGAATATTTCCCAACAAATCCCCAACTAAACCGCAACCGTAAAATTTCTATAAATGTTTGCATGAAATTTTTCAATGCTGGCCTACATTGCTAATATTCCACAACCAATCTCCACAGCTGTAAATCTCCTACAAATTTTTCTGTAAATTTGTTCGACATTGGGCCTACCTACACACGGCCTATAGTGCGAATATTTGCAAGAACTCTCAGTTAAAATTTTTAAAATTTTTGCTCTCAAGCTATATTTTCGACAAATCTTTGTAATTAGGACATTATAATCATGTTTTCGTAAATAAACCAAATGTATAAATACTTACTTTGAAAATGACAAGTATGATAACATGTAGTGTAGGCGGTGGCAAACACTTTTGTAAATGTAGGCTAAGTAGACTTATAAGAAAAAAAAAATGACGTCCAGCGAAGTTTCTTGCCAGTTCTTCTTCGCTGTGATAATCGAACTGGCTAATAGTTTAATGTTAAAATATGACGAATCCGAGAGCAGTGTAACTGTCTATGGATGATGAATAAAGAATAAAAAGAAAAAATAATAATAAGACGCTTTCCTTTTAGTGACGGAAAATTATCTCTAAGTGTACGCGTTAAGGTCTATTTTGCTACTGAGTTATTGACTAATTTAGGCAGTACGCCGTCCTTTTTTATTTCTATGTCCATGGGTTTCTGCACGGTGATGATAAGCTACATGCACCTGCACCCTAAGCACCCCCCAAGTATTACATATTAAACCTATTAAACTTTTTCGTCACTTAAGTATCACAAACATTGAAGCTGATTAGCTAACTGATGCTGGAGAGCATAGTCAAGTACTCAAGTCACGTCAAGGGTCAGTTCTGCTTCGATAGTATATGAAGCCTACACCTTCTAAAACTTCAAATAATTGTAATATGTATTATTTATTAATTTTTAGTTATGGCCAGGGTGGCCATAACTAAAAATTAATGGTGGTGGTGGTGGTTCCTTCAAAATTCTGGTTTATCTATGGATTGGGGAATTCCCCATAGTCTATAAAGCAAACACGGATGTTGACAGCAGAGAGCAGACAGAAGATGTCATGTGACAAGTGAAAGTGGTGTGCCAGGGATCGTAATACCGTTATTTCGCGCAAACGTTATGTATGAGACTATATCAAAATAAAAACTATCAATCAAGAAAAACTAATGCATAATAAATACCGATTGAAATTTATTAAACGCTACTAGCCAAACGTTTAAAATCAGTTAAAATAACGTTATTCGTTTGTGATAGTGATAGTTATTTCCTCTCCACCCGAAAACCGCTGCCATAGCGAAATGATACCTAATAAATAACGAAACAAAATAACGATTCCACTAACGTTGCAACTACCATTGCTATCTTTCTTCTTCATTTTTCTCATCACCCAAAGGTTGACTGGAAGAAATCACTTAAAGTGATAAGTCCGCCTTTGCACGCTACTTACTTGTACATTACGGACAAGATTGCCAAAACGAACTGATCTTCGTTCGATTCGATACCTATATACCGATATTTCTTTCCGATACCAAGGCTTCGAAGTATCGGCCTCGGGTATCGGTACCGAGTACTCAAGTGGTATCGAGCGAGGGCATGGCATCGATGCCCAAAAATTATCGGTCCTAAAGTATCGATACTACTCAGTATCGAGTATTTACGGAGATCATTTATTTGGAACCTCAATCGCGTCAGACAGAGCATATGAACTTCACATTTTTCCATGGCAAAAAATTATAATAAAAAATATTTGTCCTTGCGAGGTGTAAAAAAAAAATTTATGCAAAAATATAAAATTTATTGAAAGAAAAAATCTTTAAAGTTAATACCGCTCCTCTTTTGAAAAAAACAGCTAACGGCTAAAACAGTAATTCGTTTAAGCGCTTAGGCTTTAAACGATTGCGCGGTTGGGCCATTATAGCCTTTGCTTTTGAAAATAGCCTTTCGGCTGGTGTTGAAACAGAAGTTAGCAACCACCAGCGTGACGCCGAAATTCATTGTAAAGACCTGGAAAGTCTTTTTTCATGTCACTCATGAACACTTTATTTTGCTTTGCGAAAAAAAAAGTTAAGTGAACGGTGAACGAATTGAATGAACGGATGAATGAAGGAAAAGATGTTCTTCCGAGTGTTCGAATACGAATTCTATAAAAAATATAATTGCTAGTAGCCAAAGGCAAAATGTGAAAATAAAGTACCTACTCGATCGATATCGATACTCGATACTAGGGATTTGTAGAGATATTTAATTTTACGAAGGTACAAGGGGTATGAGGTAGGGTTCCATAACGTCGTAAGCACCGCGGCGATAAGGAATATATTATTGCGTTTTTATTCCGAGCTAGTCGAATTCGGAGTTATTGAAGGGCACACGACTGCGATCGCTCTCCTCGCCGCTCTAGTTTACGTCATACCCCTTGTACCTTCTTAAAATGAAAAATCTCTACAAGTACCTACTTGTGATTAAGTACCGGGCTGTGGAATCGACTACTCAGTAGGTATAGCGAGTATCGCGATCAAAAGTATCGATTCCTACTGGGTATCTAAAGTATCGTTCGAACCCTTTACCTACCTAGTAGGTATCGCAAGAATGATTCGATGCTAAATGTACTTGATATCGAAAGAAGAGTATGGAGTACTTATTATACTCGTATTTAGTAGTAAGTACCGGCACGTCCCTAACTATTACGCCCGCCCGGATGGACCCGAAAAGGGGTATTTTGACCCTGACGGATAATTTGGGGGGTATTTTATTACTGGCGCGTCTTTTGACGGGCATTTTCAGTGAATACATCATACATGAATGAAGTAAAACTAATGAAATGAAGTAAAAGTAAAGTAACGAAATGAAGTAAAAGTAACGAATAAAAAGTAACGAGTAGAAACTAGAAAGCCATAAAGTAATGCGTCTCATCACTAGTTCTAACTCTATGGTCTATCTATGGATTGTCTGTTCGTAACAGAAATTCATACTACACTACGCACACAGACAGAACGAAGATCGCCACCATTTTATTTGGCTCTGTGTTGGATTGGATGTGTAGCTAGCTTGTGCTGTGCGTGCAGCGTGCTGTGCTCGCTCGCTCTCTTCGTTTCGTTAGTTTTCCTCTTGGACGTACCTGCTGTGCTGCTGCTGCTGCGAGCCGAGCACCTTCGGCACGTCGACCCGGCTACGGCAACAAGCCGGTGGCTATACGACGGCTAGTAGGTGACGCCGCGCTTTCTGCAAAGCGTCACCCGGGGGACGTCTTGACTTGACGTTATACGCACGGGTATGCATGCTTCAATTTTAAGTTGAACGTGAAGCGCGCGCGAGTGAGCAGGTCGGAGGAGGGACAAGCGGGGCGCCGCGCTTTGCGGGGACTGTGAGTTGACTACGTATCGCTTTCCTTCCTTTCACCAAAACCTGTATGTGCCTATGCTTCGCGGCGGTGCGCGGTGTGGGCAAATGTGGCCAAAGAACTGATTAATCAACTTACACGATGGGTTGCTGGTAAGTACCTACCACATATTCGGCCTCGGATCTACATTTTCAAAAGGGGGATGCAGAGGGCAATTTGCTGCCCTCTAGGACGCATTACATAAATTGAGATAGCTACTATAATAAGTACATAACCAACAATTCCAGATGGTTTTAGTCGTAAGTACCTACATTGCGTATGAGGAGCGCGAGTGTCGTACTGAGATTGTTACACGCGATGCGATGTTGTAAGATGAAAACGGTCTAGCACCGGGTACAGAGAGCGACCCAGTGGTGGCCACCAGCCGGCCTTGCGGCCGACGGCCGCCCCATAGTCTTCGCCGCCCGGGGCAAGTGCCCCCTCCCCTCCGGGCCTGCAGATATTAGCCAATATTGCAAATATGTGGTCTAAACATAAAAAAAATGTCAAATCACAGTTTCACTAGTCTGCAATGCAGGTGCGGTCCCAGCTAAAGAAAACCCCAGCCGTATATATAGCTGTATGTATATATTATAGTTCTAACATCTTTTTTCAGTCGCATATTCCAGCGTTCAGACGACGAGAGTGAGTGTGGGTCCCGTCTGGGCGTGGCGTCCATGTTTCTTGTGGTCGAATTTAATAATGAAGACGGCGGTGGCATCAGCATCGTGCGGGAGGTCTGGGTAACTCCCCGCAAAAAGGAATGTTGGTGGCCTCCATACAAAAACAGTGCGCAGTTCAACAAGGCACTGGAAAGCCATGAGCAACCCGATGAACGATGGACAATATATGGAATCAAAAGGATATTTTATCAAACAGGTAAGCGCATAGATACAGTGCTATCGTCTGAATGCATTACACTGAAAATATAAACCAATTTGAGATCTAAGGAAACAGACACAAATCTCACAATTTCCTAATATGCAGATCTTATATTTGGTTCTGGATTATTTTTGCCAACCACGCCAATTTATTTTTATTAATTTTTTCTGGAAACCGTCTAATTGATTGTCAATTATATAATTTTTCTTAATTGGGCCCACATATTAAACTTTGACCACTATAACACCTTCGTCTGTGCATACCATAAAAACTGAACTTACTATGTTTCTAACCACAACCTCTCAATTGAGTGAGAGATGTATGTCTACACCGGGCTATGAATACTAACCGACCACTAGCGAAATGCCAATGAAATGTATGCACTTTTGATCCCCAACGCTACCGCTCCGCCTCGCTAGGCTGAATAGGTCCGAAATAATGTAACTGTCGTGTACACTGTGTTGAGGTAATACAATTTTTTACCTTTGGTATGTGAGCAGAACTAGCGCTTCATTGTTTGATTTTAATCATTTTGATTGGGGATTTGTCATGCATTCTGGTATTTTTCAGACGATTTGAAGAAGGCCCGTGAAAAGTGTAAACAAGCCGAATCGGAATCAGATGTCTTGACGGAAATAGAAGACGGACAAGATAAAAGAAAACGCAAACCAAGTAGGAAGCTACAGTTCAGCAGCGATAGCAGTGACGGTACAGATATAGAAATTCTTCAACCTAATACAAAATATCCACAACCTCCAAGCACAAATGCTTTGTTCACAGAAGACCCTGCAGGTAACACTTCTCTAAGTTAATTACTGAAAATATAAATTTTAAATACCACACAAAATAATTTTGTTCAAGCTGCAGGTGTATTCATATGTACATACCTGCTTGACAAGTGAAAATCATTAAGAATCTTGATCATTTGTATGATGTTGGACATTCAAATGGCCTACACGCACAAGTGGCCTACAAGTTCAAACATTGCTTGAACTTGCTCGAATAAATGTAAATGTCAAGCCTCTATGTATGTATATACAAGCCCTACAGTATAGCTTCTTCACTGTTGCAGCAGGTTGAGCTGCTGTAATTTTTAGTCATGATCGATGATATAAAATATACAAATTATGTACTAGCTGATGTGCGGCAGGTGGGCGTGACCATGGTACCTGACGAGGTTTTGTTGTCCTATCGTGATGAAACTGGGCAAAAAACCCATTAAGATAAAATAGAATAAGTATTTTGAGTGATATATAAGAGAACAATGATGATGAAAAACATTTTCCAATTCTTGATTATTATGCCGGATTTGTTAATGAAACCCGATGGGTTTATATATAGAATAATTCAAAAATTCAAAAACAGTCATCGCACCCTCTGTCTTATATATAATATTAAAATTTTCAGATTTACTGGATTACAATAATAGTCCTACTCTTACGAAAACAAAAGAAAAACTTCTTGGTGAGCTTATTTTTGTTTTATAATAATTATCTTAATGTGTTTATAAAACACATTTTCGTTTAGTAATTTTATTGCAATTTTTTAGATAAATTGGATATCCCTCACGAATCTCGCGAGAGACAAGAGCAAAAAATAGTTACCTGTGAGTATGCTTTACTTTTAGATTTATTTAGTATATATTACTAAAAAATTCAATTTTTTATATAAAAGCTACATCATGTATCAACGTGAGTTCGTTATATATTTTTTTAGATACATTGGATGACACTTTTCCGGATAGTCTTACACCAAGGCAAAATAAAAATGTGATAAAAAAATCTGTCAGTGAGTACCTACATATGTTTAAGTTTTACATTTACATTAGTTATTACTTATTATACTTTAAACTATTTTCTTCAATTAATAAATAAATTACATTTTACTTCATTATAATTTCATTAATCAATCGACTTTACTTTTCAGACTCGCAACTTTTGTAACTAAAACAAAACAAACCACTAAAACATAAACTGCCGGAGAACATACTTTATAATATGTACCTTGAAAGACATGAAACAAAACATTCTAACTTCATGTGATATTTTATTTTCAGATCCATTGAGTAAAATCTCTCGAGACTCCTCTTGTGCAACTACACCAAAGCAAAATCGTACAATTGGGGCCCAAACTCTTGGTAAATATTACAAAAAAAACTTCAGACAGAACCTATTTTTTAGGGATGCAACGATTCGCCCATTACGATTACCTAAGCATCGTATGATTCTATATCAGCGGTACTCAACCCGCGGCCCGCGGGCCGCATGTGGCCCCTTGTGACTTTTCATGCGGCCCTGGAAAAATCCCCTAGAAAAAAATCACTCAAGTCTAATTTTATTTGTGTGTCCTTTGTATGTACTGAGCTCGTGTATAGCCAAACTTTCCATGTCACCCGTCGTGGCCGAGTCCCTACCCAAGCTCGGTATTCGAAACTCCCGCGCTCGCTCCGTTCGTTCAAGTAATGCACGGCCCTTCAAAAAATTTCATGTGTCTTTCTTGGCCCTCTACGTATAAAGGTTGAGTACCGCTGTTCTATACGATTACGAATAAATTATGTTTGTTCAAGAAAAAGATTTTTGAGCCCGTACTTGAAAACAGCCTTTCTAATGCAACTGTCGCTAGCTTACGGACGAGTATTTGACAGCAAGTCTATGTATTTTAATCATTATTAATCGTAATCGGCGTTATAATACTGGATTCATATGGCTGATGATAATTGGTTTCATGCATGCACCTTGCACCACTTCGGTATCAATTTGTATGGATCGACATACTATTGTGTATCTTCTAACAAAATGTGTTGATAATTTTTAGACATCATTGCAAAATATCTCTCTAGAATTGAGAATAAATTAAATGAATTGAAAATAACTCAAGACGAAATACTCAAGAAACTGCCGGGTGATGTAACAACGCCCATTACCCTGCCATCTGATCTTAAAATCCCCTGTGAAACTATAGAGGAATTAAATAACTTGGAGCGATGGTTGGAAAGCGAAGACAATAAAAACAACCTGGTAAATATGTTATTTAGTTAGTTATTACCCAAACTCTAAATCTGTGTACACCTATTTTGTGGCTTATAAGGGTATTTATTTCAGGAAATAACACTAAGTTTCGTCGGTGGAAACAAAATTCCCAGTACTGTCCGAAGAATTTTAGAGAAATTATTTACAAATAAGTTGGCAGGTGGATGCAACTGGACTGGCAAAAATAAAAAAACTCCACTGAAGAATTTAAGGGTCATAAACACAATTCAAGGTAATTAAAGTTCTCCATTACATTTTATAAGTATACTTCAAAACTCTAATTCTACCCGCTAAAATTGTCACATAGATTGTGCAACAACAATAATGTTGTTGCAATAAGTTATTTATTAATGAGTATTATTTATTAAAAATGATATTCCCCATCTAGATTTGTCCTTTTTTGTATGGTATTTGCATAGAATTACATGAATTATATCAACCTTGCTTGACAACCTTGTCTACTGCCAATGGACCTGAATATATTCGTCGAAGCCATTGCACGCCGAGTTCAACATATTCTATGCTGCAGGTGCAGTACGCAGAAATAGAGTGACAGAAAAGGCAACAGATGCCGAAATTCAGAGTGAAGTCTCAAGCTGGTTCCGGTTCACCAAAGACAGGGATGGAGGGCGAGAGAAGAGAAGAAGGACAAAACAACAGGACGAATAAACGGCAATACAGTGGATCATCAAAGCGTACCAAGGCACGGCGGCTAGCTGAGACCAAACTAAGCATCCTAACTGAACTTAATGTAAATATTTCTGAAGAACTATCCACTGAAGATGGCATATCTGAGCAATCGTGTACTTGCTCTAATAATGGGTTTAATAATTTTGGTGATGGTGAATGTTCACCTCCAGCTAGTTTGGGAGACTCTATTTCTGGGCACTCATTATCATCGGTTAATTCTACTTCAGGAAAATTTAATTCTGAGTATGTTGTTGTACCTTCAGTTGATACCAATATTAAAACATCTTTCATTGCATGCACTAAAAACATAATTTAACACATGCTGCTATTAATGATATATTAGCAATATTCAAACCTTATCATCCCAGTTTGCCACTTGACGCACGGACACTTTTAGAGACGCCAAAAAATGTGAATGTAACGCAGTGTGCTGGAGGATCTTATATATATTTTGGACTTAAAGATAAATTAACAGAAATAGCCTTGCTAGGCTTGACATTATCACACTACCCTATAATGGATAAAAAAAAGATACTTATGAAATGGGAAAACTTGTTATCGGTTACTATTAATGTAGATGGCTTACCTGTACATTCAAGTAATATTAATGCATTTTGGCCAATTCTCTGTATATTAGATCAATCAGTTAAGAAAATCCCATTTATCGTAGCACTTTATTACGGTGAGTCTAAACCAAACAATACTAACGATTATTTACGTCCATTTGTTAATGAATGTATCAGTTTAGAACAAAATGGTATCATTTTAAACGGTGAGCAGTACACATTCAGGGTAAGCTGTATAATAGCTGATGCACCCGCAAGGTCTTTCTTAAAATGCATAAAGTCACATAATTCACTCAATGGTTGTGAAAAATGTCAGCAAGAGGGTACTTACCTTGGTAGGACGACGTGGCAGTATTCAGAGAACTTTAACCTTAGATCTGACATTTCTTTTAACAATAATGAGTATGAAGACCACCAGGTATTAAAAAGTTTACTTACAGAGCTTGACATAGGTTTAGTGTCCCAAGTGCCACTAGATTACATGCATCTAATATGTCTTGGGGTAATGAAACGATTGCTGAGTGTTTGGATTCATAAGGGACCAAAGAAGTGTAAACTAAGAGCACATAGCATAGAAACGATATCTGAGAGATTGTCTGTAATTGGCAAACAGCATTTCCCAAAAGAATTTTCTAGGAGGCCAAGACCTTTAAAAATGTTTAAGTTTTGGAAAGCAACAGAATTTAGATTTTTTCTTTTATATTTAGGCCCAATTGTCTTGTACCGAGTTCTACCACCTCATTTGTATAACCATTTTTTGGTTCTTCACTGTGCAATATACGGGTGTCCCGAAAGTCAACGTCATCCCTTGGAGGGCTGATAGGCCAGCTCAGGACTGACCAGAATATCACAATATGACCTTAATAAAAAATCGTTAGTTTTCGAGATATTTGGACTTTTATTTATTTCGTTAAAATCGACACCCTAGATCAGTTTTTCGAGTGCCACAGGTACAAAATTCCATATTCTAAGATTCTATTTTTTGTTACGCAACCCTGTATAGCAATGCTATTGATCACAGTTCAAAAAAGAAAAAAAAATATCGTGCTATACCCCTAAAAATTTTTTTTTTGTCTGATTCATAGTAATTTATTTTTTAATAGTCAATTTCGACCCTTCATACTGTAAAAAAAATTTACCACGTTAACCTGGCAAGTTATTTAAAAAAATTGCTCATTTAGTGTGGTCTTCAAAATGGTATAACGTTTGCTATATTTTGTTTTAGAAAAAAAGATATTGCCATTTTAGTGCAAAAGGAGCTTGTTGTAAATGTATTTCAGATATTAGTAATTCGAATGAACCCGGCTATCACTTTTAAACAATTTTGCTAAATTCGGCTTAATTTTGTAGTTTGAATTTAGAATTAGAGTAACGTCGTTTGACTTTACAGTGAGATAGTGACATGAGTAAGAGTGAGAAAGGTAGTGACGCCGTAATTTAGCAGTATGTTACGCTACTTCTTTAAATGCAATTTTCGTGTGCATCGTTTCGTCACGTTCTGTAGTGTGCGCTATCTGGACTTGTGTGTTGCCTACTTGATGTCTAGTGATTTGAACTTCTTGTATTGGAGATAATAACGTACTGACCTGGCCTTTTTGTGGTCTCTGTGTTTTTGTTACGCTTTTGATACGCGTGTTACTACTCGCGATGCCGTATCAGTATACTGCTCAGGAATACGCTAACATGCATTACATTTATGGCGAATGCAGGGGCAATGGTGTTGCTGCAGCTAACCTGTATCGCGAAAGATACCCGAATGCCTTGAGATATCCTGATCATCGCGTGTTCATAAATGTCCACCTGGCATATGGAGAAGGCAGAATGCCTCACAATCGCGCTAGAATTGGAAGACCACGTATGGATTACGATGAGCACGTTTTACAAGAAATTGAAAATGATCCGACTACATCGGCGCGAGCCATTGAAAGCCATACAGGGATATCGAAATCTACTGTAAATAGAATTACGCGACGGTATCAATACCACCCATATCATGTGCAACGTGTGCAAGCATTGCTTCCTCGTGACTACGCACAACGTGTCCAGTTTTGCCGAACAATGCTGCAGAAACATAGAGAAGAACCAGATTTCTTAGATAAAATTTTATGGACAGATGAAAGCACATTCAAAAAAGATGGCTTCATGAACATGCACAATCTACATAGTTATGCACTTGGAAACCCACATTCAATGCGAGAAGAAAGATCACAGTATCGCTTTAAAGTTAATCTGTGGACTGGCATCTTCAACGGCCAAGTAATTGGCCCCTTTGAATTACCTGAAAATCTAAACTGGGAAATTTATCTTGATTTTTTAGAAAATCAACTGCCAAATCTGTTGGAGGATGTGCCTTTGGCCACACGCAGGGCAATGTGGTTTCAAAATGATGGCTGCCCAGCTCATTATGCACGAGGAGTGAGAAATTATCTGGATCAAGCTTATCAAGAGAGATGGATCGGCCGTCTTGGTCCCATTTTGTGGCCTCCCCGGTCCCCGGATTTAAATCCCCTTGATTTTTATTACTGGGGTCACCTAAAGGAGAAGGTCTATGCAAAACCTATAAATAACGTAAATGAATTGAAGCACCGCATTAATGAAGCAGCACAACAAATAAATGTGGCAGGAAGTGCAAGACTAATAAAAAGATCTTTCTTAAAAAGATGTCGTTCTTGCATTCGACTTGGTGGAAGGCAATTTGAACACACTATTTGATGTTTATTTGTGTTTTGTTTAGTTTTAAATAAATACCGGTCGCTTAAATTTAACAAGTGTTTTTATTCAAATTACTAATTACTGAAATACATTTACAACAAGCTCCTTTTGCACTAAAATGGCAATATCTTTTTTTCTAAAACAAAATATAGCAAACGTTATACCATTTTGAAGACCACACTAAATGAGCAATTTTTTTAAATAAATTGCCAGTTTAACTTGGTAAATTTTTTTTACAGTATGAAGGGTCGAAATTGACTATTAAAAAATAAATTACTATGAATCAGACAAAAAAAAAATTTTTAGGGGTATAGCACGATAATTTTTTTTTCTTTTTTGAACTGTGATCAATAGCATTGCTATACAGGGTTGCGTAACAAAAAATAGAATCTTAGAATATGGAATTTTGTACCTGTGGCACTCGAAAAACTGATCTAGGGTGTCGATTTTGACAAAATTAATAAAAGTCAAAATATCTCGAAAACTAACGATTTTTTATTAAGGTCATATTGTGATATTCTGGTCAGTCCTGAGCTGGCCTATCAGCCCTCCAAGGGATGACGTTGACTTTTGGGACACCCTGTATATACTAAGCTGTGAACTTTGTAAGGCAGAAGAGTGGAGAAAATATGCAAATAATTTGCTGCATTGTTTTGTTCGGGACATACATAAGTTATATTGCAGAGAGCTTCTAGTTTACAATTTCCACAATCTTTTACATTTGGAAGGGGATGTAGAAAATTATGGTTGTTTAGACAATTTTGCTGCATTCCCTTTTGAAAATTTTATGGGTAAAATCAAACGTGTAGTTCGTTCCAATAAATTACCATTACAGCAAGTAGCTAAAAGATTAGGGGAACAAGTACTTAACCAAGGTAATTTTACGAATTTTCACACCCAACTAGACACAGCTCATAATAATAATGAGATTAGAAAAAAAGGCGTCATCAATTCCATATGTTTTCCTGGTAACAAATCTTGTAAGGTGAGTACAAAGTTAGCAGATTCTTGTTTTCAAATTAATAGTGGAGATATTATTGTTGTAAAATCTATAAAGGCAATTAAGGGGTCTTCTTCCTACAATTTACTATGTGATGTTTTTTTGCAAAAGACAGATTTTTACAATGTTCCTATAAACAGTAGCAGATTACAAATTTATAAGGTAGGAGTAAGTGCTTGTGAAACTGGAAGAATAATTTCATCGTTAGACTTATCTAGGAAATGCATGCTTCTTCCAGATTTTAATATAAATAATAAATAATATCTGTATAAGATGCACCGGGGCTAAAGCAACTATGGGGCTTAGGTAACTAATTTGAATTACTGACTTGTGGTAACTTTTCGCAAACAACACCATCTATGATCTTAAGAAGGAACTAATTACTTTCACTTACACATAAAGATGTCACTAGTAGGACCTATACTTTTCTATTAGCAAAGCATTTTGTCAGACCGCCATTTTGAAAGTTTGCGTCACAGGAGTAGTTGCGAAGTTTGTTGGTCCAGAAATTTTTTTCCTGTCAGTTTTTTGGCTGCAATTCATGATTATCGCTTACGGTAAGTTATAGTGGTTATATTTGTTTGATCTGATGATCAGTTTATTCCAAGTTATGGGCATAGTTACATTAGCCTCACCAATGACTATACCTGGGATTATTGCAACTATGAGGTTAGTTGCAATAGCCCCGTAAAATTCACTATGAAACCGAGTTTACTAGTGATGTCTTGTTTCGATATTGTAACTTTCGATTAATATACTCATTTGAAGGTATGTGATATCTTATGCGGTATTACTATAATATGTTAGTTATTTAGGTATTTTGTTATGCTTAGAATACTTTTTATGTGGGAAAATAGGTTCGTGTGGATTTAATCGAAATCTCATCTCACTTCTCACTAATATCATAAATGTGAAAGTATGTTTGTTTGTTTGTTTGTTTGTTTGTTCCTCTTTCACGCCTGAACGGCTGGACAGATTTGGACGAAACTTCGTATATGGGTAGTGTATATCCCGGAGTAACATAATTTTTTAAAAAAGTGGTCAATTTCGAGCCGAGCTCGCGTACAGAGGGTTCCGTACCATCGCGTTTTCTGTGAGAACTAGAAGGATTGGGATTTTCGTTTACGTTTTCCTGTAAATTAAGTGAATATCCCATGGTAACAATATTTTTTTAAAAGAGGTCAAGTTCGAGTCGAACTCGCGTAAAGAGGGTTCCGTACCATCGCGTTTTCTGTGAGAACTAGAAGGATTGGGATTTTCGTTTACGTTTTCCTGTAAATTAAGTGTATATCCCATGGTAACAATTTTTTTTTAAAAGAGGTCAAGTTCGAGTCGAACTCGCGTAAAGAGGGTTCCGTACCATCGCGTTTTCTGTGAGAACTAGAAGGATTGGGATTTTCGTTTACGTTTTCCTGTAAATTAAGTGTATATTACAGTAAAGGGGGCGGGGGAGGAGAGGGGGAAGGGGGAGGGGAGGGGGGAGGGGGAGGGGAAGGGAGAGGGAGAGGGAGAGGGAGAGGGAGAGGGAGAGAGAGATGGAGATGGAGAGGGAGAGGGAGAGGGAGAGGAAGAGGGAGAGGGAGAGGGAGAAGGAGAGGGAGAGGGAGAGGGAGAGGGAGAGGGAGAGGGAGAGGGAGAACAAATTCGTATTTCAAAAGAAGAAAGTGACTCCCTGCTTATATAACTAGGTGGTAGGGTTTAACCCGCCCGGGTTGGTACCACCGCACTGAATGAAAGGTCGGTCGAAACGGCTATGTAAATAGTTTGTGTTTTCCGTCCAGTTCAGTGTACCAAGTTCACCCGGTGTTATGGGCTTACATCACGGATGTTGTAGGTGATGTAGCCAACCGTGTCAGTATTCTTAAAAAAAAAAAAGAAAAAAAGTAAGTAACTGAGGCGAGGCCGAAGGTCGAGCTGCGTTCAGTAAGTCCTTCTCGAAGAAAGTAAGTAACTAAGGGCGTGGCCGAAGGCCGAGCTGTATCCAGGAAGACGCTAAACCTTCTCGATGACAGTAGGTAACTATGGGCGATAGTTACTTACTTTCTTCAAGACGGTTTATAGTCTTCCTGAACGCAGCTCGGCCTTCGGACTCGCCCTTAGTTACTTACTTTAGTTGAGAAGGTTTATCGTTTTCCTTAACGCAGATCGGCCTTAGTTACTTACTTTCTTCCTTTGAAATACGAATTTCACGCGAGCGAAGCCGCGGGCAAAAGCTAGTTAAAAATATAATGTAAGGTAAGGATATGTTAGTTTGTGTACTTACCTATGTTGCTGACAAGTGTTAATTTGAAAATTAACATCGAAACTTTCCCATAGAAAGAATTTAGCATAAGTAATAGAGTTGAGTTACGCAACATACATTGGTTGATCTTTGTCGTTAGAGATCGACTGAACATAATTTTTCAAGTTCGGCCGTACACGAACATGAGCCGAACATCTCCACAAGATTTTTTTTTATGGAACCTGACACGGATGGCTACATCACCTACAACATCGGTGATGTAGCGAACCTTGTCAGTTTTCATAAAAAATAATTCTGGCTCTAATTCTTATTTTGCAACAGATGATCAAACTAACTAATCGGTTTCGGTACATATTAAGGACGTTTGCAATTATACAGACCATTAAATATAGTATTAATAGCACTAGTTAATTACTAAATTGGTATTCCTTTTATTCGGCCAAGTGTTTGGTTCCGCGCCGAACAAGAAACTCCTGTTCGGCCGTACGCGCACATAGGCCGAAAGTCAATTCTCCTGTTGGGCCGTACACGAACATAGGTCGAACGCTCGGCCGAAGCCGAACGTTCGGTCGACCTCTATTTGTCGTTAATGTGTTTTGTTTTGTTTTGGTTTTAGATGGTTCGTAATTATAAAAGAAAACAACCACCTAAATATTCGGAAGAAGATCTTCGGAGAGCTTTAGAAGCGGTAAGAAAAAAACAAATCAATAGTTACACAGCTGCCGAAAAGTATGGAATACCTAGGTCTACGATCATTCACCGTTTGTATGGAACGCGAGGAGCAAAGCAGCTGAAACCGGGAAAACCAACAGCTTTTCCGAAAGATGAAGAGGTCAAGATAGCGTCACTTATTCATGTGATGGAGAAATGTGGATTTCCATTGACCAAAAGAGATGTCTTATCCATGATATCAGAATACGTTCGAAGAAATGGTCTTAATACACCATTTAAGGATGACATCCCCGGAGATGACTGGTTTCGGGGTTTTCGAAAACGAAATAACCTGACAATTAAGAAACCACAATCGGTTGAGGTAGCGAGAAGGAAAGCCTGCAATCCATTTACTGTATTCGAATATTTTGAAATTCTAGAAAAGGTAACGAAGGATTTAGGGTTAACCGCAAAACCCGGACAAATATACAACCTAGATGAAACTAGTTTTTCAAACGATCCCTCGAAAAGTAAAGTAGTGGGGAAAAAAGGTTTCCCGTCAACAAGGACAACTAGCTCGCCCGGTAGGGATAATACGACTGTGCTCTTGGCAGCAAGTGCACTTGGTAAGAAAATACCACCTTTAATTATTTACCAAGGAAAATATATGTGGGATGAATGGATGTACAATAACGAGACGGTAAAAACAGCATATGCCGTAAGTCATAAAGGATGGATGGAGACCACAATTTTCGAAAAATATATGAAAGATATTTTCATACCAGCTATTGGTTCTGAAAGGCCGGTTTTGTTGGTTTTCGACGGGCACTCAACACATGTTGACCTTGGCGTGATAGAATTAGCTGCGGCCAACGACATCACAATCCTCAAATTGCCAGCGCATTCATCACATGTACTGCAACCTTTAGATTGCAGTACCATGAAACCAATGAAAGATCGATGGGATATTGAGTTAGTCAAATGGCAGAGGTTGCACGTAGGAGCTAAGTTGCCTAAGAAAGCTTTCGCCACAATAATCACTAAGATTTGGGACGATTTATATCCAGTCATTATTGTAAATGGGTTCAAAAGAACAGGAGTTTTTCCAGTTGACAGAAACGCGATATCGAAAGATAAATTTGATGCATTATCATGGTCGAAGTGGCAGACTTATGTTGAACAACAGGAACGGCCTATTAATGAAGATCACCACTCCCACGTCGAAAATGAAGCTCACCACTCCCACGTCGAAAATGAAGATCACCACTCCCACGTCGAAAATGAAGCTCACCACTCCCACGTCGAAAATGAAGATCACCACTCCCACGTCGAAAATGAAGCTCACCACTCCCATGTCGAAAATGAAGTTCACCACTCACGCGGCGACAATGAAGCTCACCACTCCCGCGGCGACAATGAAGCTCACCACTCCCGCGGCGACAATGAAGCTCACCACTCCCGCGTTAAAAATGAAGCTCACCATTCCCACGTCGAAAATACCAAAGAATATTCTAGAAAATCGGTTTCCAAGACAACTAATACGATCAAATTTACAGTTCCAACGCTTTCAAACTTGATACTTGGTATGTTTAACTCTCACGTCAAAACCGGACGATTGATCCAAGAAAATATAGGCCATCAAAATGAAAACTGTTTGACACAAGATGACACGAATAAAATAAATCAAAGAAAATGGGAAACTGTAAAAGACCCAAAAACATACGTACTGAAACCGTTAAAGAACAAAAATAGTACCGTATATTCGGATCATGTGAAAATATTGAGCACGAAAATAATTTCACCCGTAAAAAATAAAGAAAACAAAGACTTGCAATCCTTCGAACAAATACTGTTACAGTCCATTGCTAGGAATGACCCTCCAAAAAATCCAAAAAAACCAATCAACAGTGGTGCTGAAGTACTAACTTATAAGAGTGCCATAGAACGCATGCAAAAAGAAAAAGAGGAGAGAGAAAAGAAACGAAATAAGAAACTGAAAAATCCATCTAATACGAATAAAGGACAGAAAAAGCGATTGCAAATGAAAACAAAACACATAGTTCCAAAAAAGAAAAGGAAAACATATAAAAAAAATGAACCATCTGACAGCGAAAGTACCGGGTCATATGACTCTGCTAGTAATTCGGAGTATGGAGACCTGGAGTCCTTTTATCAAGAGTTAATTGAAATTGAATCACATGATACCGATACATTTGAACCATCCGTCAATACATTTGCAGACCAGCCAGGTATTACACATCATATAGAAACAGAAAAAATACTAAAAGAAAATATAAAACAAACAAATAGGTCATTAAAACAACAGAAGAAAGTGAAAGTAACGCATAAAGTGTCATCTGAAGCAACACTTAGTTCATTTGAAAACAAACAGGGGATTATTCGACGCATAAAAAAAGAAAAAAGTGAAGAGAAAATAAACAAAGAAAAACTAAGTGACAAACTAAGAACGAAAACCAAACAAAAAGTAAAAACAACACAGGAAGAGATATTGCCATCAACATCACATATAAACAAAGGAAAACAAACTGACAGACCAACGAAAACAAAACAGGAGGTAAAAACAACACAGGAAGACCTATCAGCAACGACATCACAAATAATCAAAAGAAAACGAGCCAACGTACAAGTAAAAACAATATATGAAGAGCTATTAACACCAACAGTTCAAAATCAAGAGATCATTAATTCAAAAATTGGCGATTATATATTAGCAAAGTTTAGCTCAGCTAAAGGTAAAAAGACTTATAGATATGTCTGTATAATTGAGGATATTCACAATGAAAAAGTAGTGGTGAAAGGATTAAAGTCCAAAAATAAAAATAATACCGTTTTCAAATTTGTAGAAGAAGATATTGCTATATTAGAAAAACATGAAATAATTTCACAACTACCAATCCCTACTTTTGATGAGGAAACCAATACGGTTATTTTTCCATATACAATTAATACATTTGAATGCAAGTAACATTACAGAGTGTAATTCTTAATTTTAAGACGACTTGTGCCATTTGAGTTTACTGCGTTGTAAAATTTTTATAATAAATGCCATTAAAAATACTCGTACATTTTTTACTTCATTTTGTACTTGTAAAAAATTATCGATAAATTGTGTCCCAACACTGGTTTAACGAATAATAGTTACATTTGCCCCCAAAAGCAATAAAAGTTTGATTTAAACAAAATTGAAACGTATCGCCTCTCCATAGAATTTGAAATCCTATAATAATAACTTTTAACTTAATTTTCACCTAATTTTGAACTTAAACGCTCTACAAGAGACACATTTATGGTATTTAGTTGCATTTACCCCCGATGTGGGGCAAATGCAACTATTTCTACCTGCAAAAAGTAATCATACCACTGTCTCTTAGTTATTAAGTTATTCCTTGAGTTATTTATTTTAAAACAAACTTCAATTATTATATAATATAACAGATCTGCCACACATATTTATATGTTGAAAAGGTAACCGTTACGATAGGTACAAAGTTGGAACATAAAATTTATAGTTGCAATAGCCCCGGTGCACCTTACCATATTGTAACATGGCTCTATTTCACTAAAAAAAATATTTTTGAATCTAGCTAGAGGAAATAATAGAGCAATTTTATATCTCATGCAATAGCTTTTCAATTTCCTTGAATCCAGTAAGGGCACGCTGTATATTCGCCAACCATGTATGTTAAAAAATAATGTAATTTTAATGTTAAGTAATTATGTATTTAATGTTAAGTAAATATTATGTTGTACTAGTTTAAAACAATTTTAATATTTTTTTTTCAAACTGGCGCGAAATGTCGATATTGCGAATTATTAAATCATTAGTTGATATTTTCGTTCTAGAGTAAACAATTCGCTGCACCATATGTTTGAACAATTTGAATTGTTCAATATCGGTGGAAACAAAAACATTCTTATAAGTAGTTTTACGATCGTGATCGTCTACCCTCTGTCCGCGTCCGTCCACTGTCTAGTTGGGAATATTCAAACAAGGTATTCGACTATACCATAGAGATAGAATAACTTTATTTAAATGTCTTTGGACTATACACAATTTTTAATTTCAATTTTAACACAATATGAAAGAATTATTTTGTTTTGTTTGTTTTGTTTCAGAAACATTTTACCTTCAAAATAAAAACAAAATTAGAAATTAGATGGGGAAATAAAGTTTTTTTTCCTTAAAAAATAATTTCATGTTCTAGAAGTACCTGGTTAGGATAGGATACTGCTTACCTCACAGCGGACATCCTATAGAATTTAGGAAAAAAGTTATAAATAAACCCATTTCTAATGTCTACATATATAATTTTATATAAAAATATGCCTGTCAAATTTATACTCAGTAAAAGAAATTCAAAGTAATGTATAGAACTATTTACCATTTTGGCAATAATAAAATGTAATTACAGTCAGATTTGAATGAGGTTTTCAGTGTTATGAAGCCAAATCAAAATATATACATTGTATAAAATAATGACCATCAGTTGCTTACACCCTGTGTACTTCAATGTTACGATTAAATATATATGCATATGAATGTAAAATAAATTTATAATTGAGGCGTTATCTAACTTGTTTTCATTTTACGATATTAGTGGTCTTGCTCTTACTCGTAGTTTCAATAAAAATCTAATAAAACTAGCTGAAGTCATATAAATATAAAATGTACACATTTAAAAATAATGAGACACCTCATACATAAGCACAACATTAAAAAAGCTTGATTTTTCACAATATTTTTTTTAAATTCATGGTTATTTTTATGTAGACACAATTATTTTCCGTATTCATTCATTCCAAAATATTTACTTAATTATTTTATTGGGTATGTGATATGTTTGAACTATTCTATTCCTTCGAATGGAAATAGGCCATATATATAGTTTGGCTATAGTTTCCCTTCGAAATACAACCAAAGTGTTAGGTACCCATTAAATACAGGGTGATTCTGCAATGACTGCCTTAACTTGGAGGGATGGTTTTGTATGTGAAACTGACCAATTTTCATTGCAAGGCAAATATAGAAATTCGTCAGTTTCAAGTATAAAATACCCCCGAATTTTAGAATTTAGAAGGGATGATTATGGCCCTACTGCTGGGCCTATAAAGTAAAACGGTTGGCCTACCTACCGTATTAGTTGGCATTCCGTATGTAGGATAGTTGGAAAGATTTTATGGCCCAACTGTTGGCCCAATAAAGTGAATTGGTTGGGTGGCCTACCATTTTAGTTGGCTTTCCGTGTGCGGGATAGTAGAGGGATACTTATGGCCCAACTGTTTTTTTTTTTTTTTTATGGAACCTGACACGGTTGGCTACATCACCTACAACATCGGTGATGTCAGCCCATAACACAGGGTGAACTAGGTGCCATGTCAGCGCTTCCCTTCATTTCATGTCGGCTACACTAAACTGGACGGAAAACACGAACTATTTACATAGCCGTTTCGACCGACGTTTCGTTCAGTGCGGTGGTACCAACCCGGCCGGGATAAACCCTACCACCTAGTAAGGTAAGAAGGGAAGGGACCTACAGTTTAACGTGGAATCCGAACCACGGTCAGCCTCCAACGGTCGAGCGGTCACCCATCCAATCACTGACCGCGCTCAGCGTTGCTTAATAACAGTTGACTAACCAACCGCGCCATTGAGCTACCGAGGCTGACGAATTTTCTTATCCCTTAGTCGACTTTTACGACATGCGACGGGGAGAGATGCAGTGGGGCTATTCTTTTTAAGTACCGACCCCACACGGTACAAGTACCGACCCCACACGGTACAGTACCGACCCCACACGGTACGGTGTTGGCCCAATAAAGTGAATTGGTTGGGTGGCCTACCATTTTAGTTGGATTTCCGTGTGCGGGATAGTAGAGGGATACTTATGGCCCAACTGTTGGCCCAATAAAGTTAATTGGTTGGGTGGTCCACCATTTTAGTTGGCTTTCCGTATGCGGGATAGTAGAGGGATACTTATGGCCCAACTGTTGGTCCAATAAAGTGAAATGGTTGGGTGGCCTACCATATTAGTTGGCTCTCCGTGTGCGGAATAGTAGAGGGATACTTATGGCCCAACTGTTGGCCCAATAAAGAGAAATGGTTGGGTGGCCTACCATATTAGTTGGCTTTCCGTGTGCGGGATAGTAGAGGGATACTTATGGCCCAACTGTTGGCTCAATAAAGTAAAATGGTTGGATTGGCCTACCATATTAGTTGGCCTTCCGTGTGCGGGATAGTAGAGGGATACTTATGGCCCAACTGTTTTTTTTTTTTTTTTATGGAACCTGACACGGTTGGCTACATCACCTACAACATCGGTGATGTCAGCCCATAACACAGGGTGAACTAGGTGCCATGTCAGCGCTTCCCTTCATTTCATGTCGGCTACACTAAACTGGACGGAAAACACGAACTATTTACATAGCCGTTTCGACCGACGTTTCGTTCAGTGCGGTGGTACCAACCCGGCCGGGATAAACCCTACCACCTAGTAAGGTAAGAAGGGAAGGGACCTACAGTTTAACGTGGAATCCGAACCACGGTCAGCCTCCAACGGTCGAGCGGTCACCCATCCAATCACTGACCGCGCTCAGCGTTGCTTAATAACAGTTGACTAACCAACCGCGCCATTGAGCTACCGAGGCTGACGAATTTTCTTATCCCTTAGTCGACTTTTACGACATGCGACGGGGAGAGATGCAGTGGGGCTATTCTTTTTAAGTACCGACCCCACACGGTACAAGTACCGACCCCACACGGTACAGTACCGACCCCACACGGTACGGTGTTGGCCCAATAAAGTGAATTGGTTGGGTGGCCTACCATTTTAGTTGGATTTCCGTGTGCGGGATAGTAGAGGGATACTTATGGCCCAACTGTTGGCCCAATAAAGTTAATTGGTTGGGTGGTCCACCATTTTAGTTGGCTTTCCGTATGCGGGATAGTAGAGGGATACTTATGGCCCAACTGTTGGTCCAATAAAGTGAAATGGTTGGGTGGCCTACCATATTAGTTGGCTCTCCGTGTGCGGAATAGTAGAGGGATACTTATGGCCCAACTGTTGGCCCAATAAAGAGAAATGGTTGGGTGGCCTACCATATTAGTTGGCTTTCCGTGTGCGGGATAGTAGAGGGATACTTATGGCCCAACTGTTGGCTCAATAAAGTAAAATGGTTGGATTGGCCTACCATATTAGTTGGCCTTCCGTGTGCGGGATAGTAGAGGGATACTTATGGCCCAACTGTTGGCCCAATAAAGTAAAATTGTTAGTTGGCCCACCAGTAAATTAGATCGTCGGCCCAACAGTTGGAAGCGACGTTGGCAAAGTTGAAACCAAAAGTGCCAAATCTTACCGTTGGCCAACCATAGCTGTACAGTAGGCCTAACCAAATGCCAACCAGAAATTGCTACTAGGGTGATGTAGCGGCTGAGTCAACCGGAGCGAGATCGGCGACGGCGTGACTCGCGTCGCTACGAATGTTTCAGGTCGTGCTGTGATACCCCTTGTGTCGCAATCGTGCTGTGATACCCCTTGTGTCGCAAGGGAACTCTTGGTCGTCATCGACGTCGGCGTCTACGAACATTTGGATCTCGGTGTCGGATCACTCCGACTTTGCTCGGAGGTTTCTTTGTAGAAAACGAAAAAAATATTCGAACACTCGCATCATATGATTTCGTCGTAGATTCGTCTTTCGAGTACCCTGACCGGTACCGCGGTTACTACGTGTATTCGTCCGCACTTACACTTTCCTGTCTTTACTATTTTGTACATACTTTCACAGTAGTTTAGGCGAACTATTGGCTTTTGAATTTTTATGTACCATGGCCACATTTTCACCGTGTAATTGTCCGGACGGATGCTGCTTTACTTTCGTATGTGTTTATTTGTCCGTTTTCCTCCAGAAAATTCCATTTGCATTCGATTTTGCCAGGGCACCACAAGGAGACAATTTCCGGTTTCTTTTGAACGTCCTTTACTTGAATTTCAAACGTAGTGCACTTTTGGTCACTGTAGCAAATTTTGTTTAGTTCATTTCTGTTCACTGTGTCCGATTGTTCATTTTCACTGATATTGTCCTTAGATGTTTTATTCGGCGAGAGCGGAGTTTCATTCGACAGCTGAGTGTCATCACTTAAGATTCCACTTTGGTTTGGAGGGTTGTCAACTTCCATAAAGTTTTTGTTGATGTGTTTGTAAACGCGTAGACGTGGCCCAAATAAGGCCCAAACCCTCGCTCGGTTGATGACGGAGCGATATTGCAAACCACTCAAAGATCCATTAATTATACATTTAATGGATGCGCGCGCGCGGCGGGAGACGGGAGGCACCCGGGCACGACCGAACTCACGAGACTCCTTCTTTCAGAAGTACTACTCCTTTCGTCAGTCATGATGTTGCCCGACTGTGAAAATCCTCTTTCCACTTAAGCATTTCCGTGAGACAATACAAGTGCGGCTTTTACAACTTTTTGTAACGTCCTTTTTACTTTAATAAGATTACTGATCATCAATAATCTCTCATTATTTGATTTCAAAATGTATTAATTTTTATTAAAGACAAAACAAAACTTTTTTTTATTTAATTTAATTATTTAATAAAATAAAAAGCCGCTGAGAAAAGAGAATATCATATTGTTCTCAATAATTCATCACTGGGGCACGCGTACCCACATGCTTGTTCTAAAGTGATAGTGTATATAAAAAAAAAACAAGGAAATAAGAGAACAAATTCTTTTAAAAAAGTATGTTTAGGGAACTACCGAAAAGAAAAAGAGATGTTAAGACATTTTTAAGGGACTCCCACTCCAAAACAGCATTTTTGTCACCTCAATCTACAGAAACCAGACTACTTTTGTGGGAACGTAGTCCCTGATCCTCAAAATACTAACTTTACTAACCATTTTTCGAAGAAAACTGACTTTTACTGACCTTAACCCAAAAAAAAACTGACTCTTACTGACCATTTTCCACCACTATAATTACAGTCATATAACAACTTCTACCGCTAGTCTTACCAATCAAAGTTCGTTTAAGAAAAAGAAAGGCCTTTTCAAGAATATCCTGTTGTAGTTTCAATGGTGTTTACCATTGAAACTACAACAGGATATTCTTGAAAAGGCCTCCGAATTAATGGGCATTAAGGAACAACAGGACTGGGAGATCCTTGGAAGATCCATTGCAATGCAATTAAGAGATTTGAGAATGTACAGTAACATACGATAGCCCGTAAATTAATTTCGGATGTAATTTTTTATTTTACTCTGAATAAATTGTCTGAAGAATCATTTGTGGGTGTGGTGTGACACCTACTACTACTAACTATCGAGCTACTCACATCCCGACTCGTTCACCATCCATACAATACATCGTTCAATCTCCAGATTCTCCACTTCACACCTTACCATCCGCTCACACCTAGTGTTGCAAAAAATCCGATTCATATCATGTATTGTTGATTTATTTCACTTTGATACGTGTACGATACAGTACCGAACATCTATGACGTCATTAGGATTCAAACGAATTCTTTGTGTATCGATCGGAAATATTCTTAGTGTAACTGTAGGTAGTAACCGGTACCGTACAAATAAAGCTGGCGGCATCCAGTCGATTTCTGCATTCGATGACAGACGATTATAATATAAATTAATTCCGTGACATCATCGCATATATTCTTTATATTTCATTCAAAATTACAACCAGAATATGTTTGTAGGTACATAGCTGTTTTAATCAAGTTTGTTTTGCAGTGACTGTGACATATATTGCCTTTCAATTTATCTATCCTTCTTTCCCGCTTCGAAATAGTCGGGGATCTAGAAAATCTGGTCAACATTTTGTGTTTTGTTTGTGTAGTAGTAATGAAATATTAGATATTATTAGCGACAAGATTATTAATGTAAACGTTATGAATAAAGTACTATAATGACTTATCCCATTTTCTTTGTGTGAATTTTATATTTCTATGGAAATATCCACATACCTATGTGAATTTTAAAATAGGTAGACAAAATAAACAATATTTTTTGTTTTAAAACAATTTTATGAGTATGATCTGCCTTAACTTAATCCACTCCGACGTCGGCGGCCAGCAGTAGCGCTAGCGGCACGCCAGTGGCGGCTTTATTATTTACTTCAGTAAGGCCACTTGCATTGTGTTGCCGTTTATTATTTATTTTTGGAGTAATCTCACGCAGTATGATAGGACTGCCATAAATCTGGCATTCAACACAAGGAGACAATTTTGCATACAACCGATACATTTGGCGGCCAATCTATTAGATCCACGATACAGAGAACACGTAGAAGAGGAAATGCCAGCAGCCACAGAATATATCACCCAACTAACTAACTATGCCTACAATAATAATGATACCTACTTAGCGAAAGTACTTACAAATATAATCAGTTTTAAAATGAAAAGCGACTATTTCGGCAAATCAGATGCCATTTGGCGTCCAGTTATGGGAGTTAGCCCAGTAAATTGGTGGCGAACATTTGCAAATAGGGAATTTATAGCACCTATTGCAATAAAAATATTGAGCGTGCCACCATCATCAGCAGCAAGCGAACGTAATTGGAGTATGTTTGGAGATAAGCACACCTCTAAAAGAAATCGGTTAGATACTGTGCGTCTAAACAAGCTTATTTACATAAAATCTAATCTGCACCTTACCAGAAAAGTGGAAACTCAAAACAGTGGGCACGATTTTCATGGTGACATCGACAGCGATTGTTCACTGGACTTGAGCGGTATCGTATCCGACTCAGATTCCGAATTAGACAATACAGTTATATTATCATCAAGATCTGACAACGAACAGTTCAATCTACTTACACAATCTGAAGTTGATGAACTAAATAATACATAATTTATAACTTTTTCCAATTCTCCCCACTTTAGGCAGTATGAAACTATTGCTCACCCGTAAAGTTGTTGTCATCCCATCGGATTGCCGGAAATTTTACTCAGTGTCCGGGACAATTGAAGAACGATTGTAGAAGTGTAATTTTCTTATCAGATAGATTTATCTTATTGTGTTAGTCTTATTATGTTTTTTATATTTGCAAATTGTCTAAGTTTACTATTAGTAAAATTCAATAAATAATAGAAAAACAGAGCTTTATTTTGCCTTTAAAATACTTGGTTTAATCTACTGATAAATTTTCTTTTTTTAATGACACTTTTTGTTTTATTTATTGACATATTCATATATGGAATAAATTGGATTGGAATTTCTACATTCATAATTGCATAATTGCGGTTTTGCGCTTTTCCCAAAGTATCTTCCGCGAAGGTAGTTCGTAATTAGGGTTAAGAGCACGAGTATACTCTCGAAAACTTTTATTTTCAACTATTTGGAGAGGTTGAAAGTCAGTGTATACCATTTGCGTTAAACCTTTATCCACATTTTTAGAGTTTACCATCAAAGCTTGCTTAGACGGAAAGGTCATCTGAAGTTGTCGTTTTCGTGGCGGTGGTGTTTCTCTATCAACGATTAACTGGGCTTGGGACTGATTATTATTAGACTCATTCACATCTTCGTTGATTGATGATCCACAGACGGAACCAGAACCATCACTTAAAAGATCGGAATTACTCGGAGCGGGAGTAGTTGCAAAATTATCAATATGAGTCGAGTAAATGATAGGATGAACCTTCTTCAGGTGCTTTAACAAATTAGTCGTATTTTTGAAGTCTTTAAACACCGCATCACAATTTTTGCACTTTATTTTATTGTCCTCCAGTTTTTCAAAACACTTCCATACACCTGATTTAGTTTTCGGCGCCATTTTTTTTTGTAATAATAAAGTTAATTTAAATCGGTCATCACTACTATCCAGCAATTAAAATCACACACTGCTCGCTCACAACAGTCCTAAAATACCGCATCACAATTTTTCCAGTTTATTTTATTGTCCTCCAGTTTATCAAAGCACTTCCATACACCTTGATTTAGTTTTCGGCGCCTTTTTTTTTGTATTAATAAAGTTAATTTAAATCGGTTATCACTACTATTCAGCAATTAAAATCACACACTGCTGCTCACGCACGGAACACTGGAACAAAGAAAACAAACTAAAATTTGCAGGTTCACACTTTGTATTAGGCGGTGTCACTTCATTGCTTAAGTAAACTGCATTCGAGTACAAACGAGTCAAAGCAACTCGAGTCAGCTGGACTCGAGTTAGCCAGACAATTATGCAAAGAGCAGGTAATTTATCAGATAAGGAACAGTAAGCTAGGCTATACAGAAATATGAGTCCAAATTATAAATTATATATAAAAGTTACCGACTTTATGAGCCTCGCGGAATTTACGAAAATGGCAAAAGAGTTTGAAGGAATTAGCGCCGAGACCATGACACCCACAGAGCCGAGATTCGTCCGGCAAGAATATCAGACAGGTGTAAATCCGAACTACGATGCACAAACATTTCGCAGCTAAGTTAGCCTCTACATTTGCAGGTTCATATAATTTTTTTTTTTATGGAAAAATGGCAATGCTGTGGGTAGGAAAAATTATATCAAACATTAAAACAAAAACAAAAAAAAACCAAAACAAAAATGAAGGTAGAAAGTTGAAAAGGGAAGTAAAGATGACTACACTCCGTTCATCCTAGCAACTAATGCCGAGCGGTTTCTCTTTCTCTGTACTTCTCACTCTCGCAAAGGGTGATTGAAGTGACTGTGAACTGAGGTTATGAATATAGTTTAATTAAAAAAAATTAATTAATGTTTATTTATTTGATGAATGAAATTTTTTCAATAAACGTGTTTATTTTTATTTTTTGCTTGGAATCCAGTTAAATATTTATATTTTCACTGTAAATGAGTTAATATTAAAATTATATATTATTTAAATTTTGTGTCTAATCTACTTACTTCAGCTGTTCGTTCTATTGTAGGTGGATAAGTTAACCCACCAACACAAATAATATACAAAACTTCAAAATAACACGTGAAAAATATGCAAAACAATTAATACGTTATTATTATGACGCGTAGGAAGGCTACTGATTGTAATGCGTCGACTGACCGGCCGACTGCACCTGGCTATCTGAAACCTTCTCAGAATAAAAACGCAACACTAACTCCAGGCGCAGCGTTTGTTGCGCGGCCCTATTTATACTAGTCGCTGGCGCGCGAGTGAGCGTCGGTGTGTCCGGCCTTATGGTAGTGTGTGTGTGGCGGCTGGCTGTAGGTAGTCGCACCGCGCTCGTCTCGCCGCCTGCCGAGCCGCGCTGCCGCCACCGGCCGTCAGTCTCGCTTCATGTGACGTCATCGTCACACTCCCCCGGTGCGTAGGACATTTTTGCGTCTGCACACAGAAAAAAAATCATTAAATTCATTTAATAAACATAAAACTCCATAACTAGTGGCCCTCTGTCCTTCTGGCGTTAGATGCACCTAGACATATACCTAAAAATATATCTCTTTCTTCCTATAAAATAGTTTTTTTTTTTATTCTTTTAGTAAATAATGATAACTTTATTAACAACAACAAAAAAGACGAGTCTCTTGCTCTAACAAAACGCTTTCCATGTACAGTATAAAGAGAAAAAAAATATAAGGTTATAAAACTAATGTTTTTCTTTCATGTCTCCCTCTCTTTTGTCCCATTTTTCTCGTTTACTATTGTTTTTCCTCTGTTTTTCTTAGTTTTTCTTTTCCTGTGTTGAATTTTTTTCTTCTTATGTTCCCTTTTCTTATGATCTTTCCCCTTCCGAGTCCGGTGACAGGGGTGAAAGCGGCGGCGGTATATGCGTCATTTCTTCCAATTGCCTCCTTAACTCTTTGTCGACGTTCATCTCCAGCACGTCGTGGTTTTTATTTCTCCTAAACGTCGTCGGGACTGGTTTTGGTCTGGTAAAGATGTGTTCCATTTTGGTGCAGTCCCAAGGTGTTGTCCGTTCGCGTTCCTTTTTCTGAATGCCATTTCTTATACTCCGTTCATCCTAGGAACTAATGCCGAGCGGTTTCTCGCTCTCGCAATGGTTATTACTCTTCTTTACACAGGACACAAGGTTGTGTTTGTGAGTCATAGGTGTATGCGAAACTCATCTCAAAACCATAACGGCGCGTGCGCCGCTGCGCCTGGAGTTAGTGTTGCGTTTTTATTCTGAGAAGGTTTCAGATAGCCAGGTGCAGTCGGCCGGTCAGTCGACGCATTACAATCAGTAGCCTTCCTACGCGTCATAATAATAACGTATTAATTGTTTTGCATATTTTTCACGTGTTATTTTGAAGTTTTGTATATTATTTGTGTTGGTGGGTTAACTTATCCACCTACAATAGAACGAACAGCTGAAGTAAGTAGATTAGACACAAAATTTAAATAATATATAATTTTAATATTAACTCATTTACAGTGAAAATATAAATATTTAACTGGATTCCAAGCAAAAAATAAAAATAAACACGTTTATTGAAAAAATTTCATTCATCAAATAAATAAACATTAATTAATTTTTTTTAATTAAACTATATTCATAACCTCAGTTCACAGTCACTTCAATCACCCTTTGCGAGAGTGAGAAGTACAGAGAAAGAGAAACCGCTCGGCATTAGTTGCTAGGATGAACGGAGTGTAGTCATCTTTACTTCCCTTTTCAACTTTCTACCTTCATTTTTGTTTTGGTTTTTTTTTGTTTTTGTTTTAATGTTTGATATAATTTTTCCTACCCACAGCATTGCCATTTTTCCATAAAAAAAAAAATTATATGAACCTGCAAATGTAGGGGCTAACTTAGCTGCGAAATGTTTGTGCATCGTAGTTCGGATTTACACCTGTCTGATATTCTTGCCGGACGAATCTCGGCTCTGTGGGTGTCATGGTCTCGGCGCTAATTCCTTCAAACTCTTTTGCCATTTTCGTAAATTCCGCGAGGCTCATAAAGTCGGTAACTTTTATATATAATTTATAATTTGGACTCATATTTCTGTATAGCCTAGCTTACTGTTCCTTATCTGATAAATTACCTGCTCTTTGCATAATTGTCTGGCTAACTCGAGTCCAGCTGACTCGAGTTGCTTTGACTCGTTTGTACTCGAATGCAGTTTACTTAAGCAATGAAGTGACACCGCCTAATACAAAGTGTGAACCTGCAAATTTTAGTTTGTTTTCTTTGTTCCAGTGTTCCGTGCGTGAGCAGCAGTGTGTGATTTTAATTGCTGAATAGTAGTGATAACCGATTTAAATTAACTTTATTAATACAAAAAAAAAGGCGCCGAAAACTAAATCAAGGTGTATGGAAGTGCTTTGATAAACTGGAGGACAATAAAATAAACTGGAAAAATTGTGATGCGGTATTTTAGGACTGTTGTGAGCGAGCAGTGTGTGATTTTAATTGCTGGATAGTAGTGATGACCGATTTAAATTAACTTTATTATTACAAAAAAAAATGGCGCCGAAAACTAAATCAGGTGTATGGAAGTGTTTTGAAAAACTGGAGGACAATAAAATAAAGTGCAAAAATTGTGATGCGGTGTTTAAAGACTTCAAAAATACGACTAATTTGTTAAAGCACCTGAAGAAGGTTCATCCTATCATTTACTCGACTCATATTGATAATTTTGCAACTACTCCCGCTCCGAGTAATTCCGATCTTTTAAGTGATGGTTCTGGTTCCGTCTGTGGATCATCAATCAACGAAGATGTGAATGAGTCTAATAATAATCAGTCCCAAGCCCAGTTAATCGTTGATAGAGAAACACCACCGCCACGAAAACGACAACTTCAGATGACCTTTCCGTCTAAGCAAGCTTTGATGGTAAACTCTAAAAATGTGGATAAAGGTTTAACGCAAATGGTATACACTGACTTTCAACCTCTCCAAATAGTTGAAAATAAAAGTTTTCGAGAGTATACTCGTGCTCTTAACCCTAATTACGAACTACCTTCGCGGAAGATACTTTGGGAAAAGCTAATTCCGGAACAATATTCTTTGGCAAGAAAAGCTACTCAAGCGATGTTTAAAGTAACCGATCATATTTCGTTGACGACAGATTTGTGGACCTCCGACAGCAGTAAAAGTTATATGACTCTGACGGTACACTTCATTAATGAAGAAAAATTCAAATCTTTATCTTTATCCACCAAAGAAGTTAATTAAAGATGCCCATACAGCTGAAAATTTATCTCGAGAAATCAAAGATGTATTGGACGACTGGAATATTCTGGACAAAGTCATTTGCGTTACAACTGACAACGCAAGTAACATAAAAAAGCTGTTGTTGATATCCTACAAAAACGACACCACAGTTGTGCGGCTCATACTTTAAAGTTGGCGGTTCAGGACACTATTAAGGAAAATGAACAGTTTATTCAATTGATCGATAAGTGCCGGGCAATAGTAACCCATTTCAGAAGAAGCAATAATGCACTACATATTACTAAGCCTACGCCGTCTGTCTGTCCGTCCGTCTGTCTGTCTGTCCTACTGCTGTATCTTTGGAACATCGATGTTTGGAACCGTAATAGGTAGCCGGTTGAATTTTTTTAGGTTTCCGTATCCCGTACGGAAGCCTATTACTAAGCCTACGCCGTCCGTCCGTCTGTCTGTCCTACTGCAGTATCTTTGGAACCGTAATAGGTAGCCGGTTGAAATTTTCACAGAATATGTGTTATTATGGCGGATATAACAACAAATAATAAAAAATAGAAAAAGCAAAAAATCAAGGGGGCTTCCCATACAAGAAACGTATTTTTTTTTTCAATGTTTTTTTTTTTTGTGGTGCGGAAACCTCAGTGCGCGGTTCCGACTCGCACTTGCCCGGTTTGTTTTTACTTTAATAACTGCCGTAGAACTGTACATTCGCACATACGTAGGTATGCAAATTCTACCTAAATCCTTAAGTTGCAATGCCTAGAACTTTGGACACGCAGACGGCGCGGCGGCCGCCGCCGGGGCGGCTCGCGTATAAATTGGAATGTGGGTTGTAGGTATTTGCGTAATTAGACTGTCTTTTCATACCTACATACAGTTCGAGACCTTTTTGAGTCGAGTTCGGATAGCGGGCTCGACTGGTCTCCGGTTCACTGTAGTGGTGTGGGTTCCCGCATGCTTAGTGAATCGTAGACTCCACTTGGATGCCCAGAAATAGTTTTGTCAGATAACGGAACGCAGTTTAAAAGCAAGATATTTCGGGACCTACTAAACAAATATGGAATAAAACAAAGATTAACCGCACCATACACGGCACAGGAAAACCCAACTGAAAGAACCAACAGAACCTTGGAAACTATGATATCATGCTACGTGGAACAAAATCACAAGTCTTGGGATGAATACCTACCAGAATTTACATTAGTTTTGAATACAAGTGTGCAAGAAACCACGAAATTTACACCCGCATTTTTAATGACAGGAAGAGAGTTAAAATTACCAAAAGATCGTAACGAATGCCCAAATCCAGCAATACAGCCAAATGAGAAGATTAAAAAACTTGAAGAAATATACGAACTGGTCAAAATACACCAACAGCAAGCGTTCGACAAACAGCAAAAACATTATAACCTAAGAAGACGGCCATGGACACCAAAAAAGGGAGAAATGGTGTACAGAAAATTACACCACATATCAAATGCAGCAAACAATTTTACGGCAAAATTAGGCCCAAAATACGCAGGCCCATGCGAAATAATTGAACAAATATCACCGGTGATATATATTTTGAGAGATGGCAACAAAAAAAGTACGGTGCATATAAAAGATATGAAACCAACTGCGGGTAGGAGCCAAATGTTGTTTCTAAGTCAGACGAACCGACAAACGTCATCCGTCAGTCAAAACTCGAGTGAAATGGAGCGCAAACCAACTCGCCCAATGGTGCCCCCAAATAGAGGGGCGACGAAGGGCAGCGAGGAGGAGCTCGAGATTCACGTGAGCGACGGGTTGAGAAAGGCGTTGGAGGAAATGCTGTGGCTTCCGCCGCCGATCTCACCGATGCCACCTTCACCGACAGAGGAAGAGAAAGAGGAAAGGCCGAAAGAAATAACGGAAACTACAACCGCGGGGAAAAACGGAAGAAAACGGAAAAATAGAGGGGAGAGAATAAGGAACGACAAAGGAGAAGTCATCGGACGAAAGAAGAGAAAGGAATGAGAGGAACAAAAGAAAAGAACCACATTTTTTTAATTTATTTTTTTCGTTATACATCATCCACAGACAGTATCTAACTACACTCAAAAAAATAAAGCTCATTTTTTTTAAACTTACATCTTAGAAATCACAAAATGTTATAGTTCAATGGCTGTTGTTGTAAACTAGATAGAGGCATTTATTTAAATTAGGGTATCAAGGCATTTTTTTTTTCTCTCTCTCTCACTATAAGATTTATTTTCGGTAAATACCCCGAGCAAAAATCTACGGAAGTTCGTATATTAGGATGTTTAAATATATGTTTGAAGTGATTTTTTCTGTCACAGAAGCAAAAATCTCCGAAGCAACGGGAGAGTGTGACGAGCAAGCCGCGCGTGCGTCATATGATGCCTACGGCCCCTCCGCTCGGCGCGCACCCGCACGCCCCGCCTCGCCGCCAGAGATCGACACGGCGCCCCACCACGGCGCCGCCACGCAGCTGCACACGACACTACGGAGCGGCGCGGATATAAATAGGCTCGCGGCGAGACGAATAGGCAGTCGAGGTCGGATAGCGGGCTCGACTGGTCTCCGGTTCACTGTAGTGGTGTGGGTTCCCGCATGCTTAGTGAATCGTAGACCTCCACTAGCAGCTGGTGTGGGTTACCGCATGGCTGTCGGTGTCAACGGATCCTTGTCTGGTGTGGGTTACCGCATGGACTCGGATCAGGTATAGGAAGGTACTCGAACCTGGTGTGGGTCTCCGCATGGGCTAGAGCCACCTGACTGAATAGGTAGGAATTTAACAGGACCAGCCCGGTGTGGGTTACCGCATAGGCTGGGACTAGGTAGTTAGGCAGGACTTTAAACAGGGTCAGCCTGGTGTGGGTTACCGCATGGGCTGGCACTGGATAGGGAGGCAGGGTTATAATTAAGAAAGTAATATATATAAAGGAATAGGCAAATAAATACATCACTTAGGTAACCACTGTTTTATTCAATCTCCATCTAGGAAAGGACCCTTAGTAGCGTTCCCGACAAATAGGAAACATTTAGGTACACGGGGAACAACGCTACGTCGCATACCTACGACTAAGAGCAGCAGTACATAAGTACACAGGTACATACCTCAAATGATGTGGCAGTTCTCTACATGAGCACCTTCCAGCTCGACGCACTTCCTAGCTCTTCGCAGCGTATGGTCGTGGACACGCTCGAGAAGGCCGTCGTTAGCTGCGCGGTGCCTCACATCTTCGAACGCTAAGATGATCTTTTCTTTCATTTCATCTCTCGTGTTGCTTGGTACTTTATAAACTTTATCTTTTATAAATCCCCACAGAAAAAAATCTAGTGGAGTGAGGTCGGGCGATCGAGGAGGCCATGCAACCTGGGCATCACGTGCACCGCGG